>JAKSZU010000022.1:22419278-23773028 GCA_026018925.1 Tupaia tana
TTTGTCTGAGTGGGATGTGCTGTGGGTCCCAGTTATGTACTCTGGGTCTCAGTGATGTGTGCAGTGGTCTCACTGAGGTTTGCTGTGGGTCACAGTGGGTTATATTGTTTTTTAAAGTCGGGTGTGCTGTGGGTCTCTGTGAGGTTTGTCGTGGTTCTCAGTGAGGTTTGTGTCTGTGTGGGGTGTCCTTTGAGTATCAGTTATATTCTCTGGTCTCAGTGATGTGTGTGGTGGTCTCACTGAGGTGTGCAGTGGTCTCAGTGAGGTGTTCCATAGATTGCAGTGGGATATATTGTGGTTTAAAATGGAGTATATAGTGGTTTAAAATAGGGTGTGCTGTGGGTCTCAGTGAGGTTTGCTGTTTGTCTTAGTTAGGTTTTTGTCTGAGTGGGCTATTCAGTGGGTCCCAGTTTTGTACTCTGGATCTCAGTGATGTGTGTGGTGGTCTCACTGAGGTGTGCTATGGGTGGCAGTAGGGTATATTGTCATTTAAAATTGCATGTGCTGTGGCTTAAAGTGGGTTGTGCTGTGGGTCTCAGTGAGGATTGCTGTGGATCTAAGTGAGGTTTGTGTCTGAGTGGGGTGTCCTGTGTGTCTCAGTTATGTACTCTGAGTCTCAGTGATGTGTGCAGTGGTCTTGCCGAGGCATGCTGTGGGTTGCTGTGGGGTATAATGTGATTTAAAGTGGGATGCGCTGTGGCTTAAAGTGGGGTGTGCTCTGGGTCTCAGTGAGGATTGCTGTGGATCTAAGTGAGGTTTGTGTCTGAGTGGGGTGTCCTGTGTGTCTCAGGTATGTACTCTGAGTTTCAGTGATGTGTGCGGTGGTCTCACCGAGTCGTGCTGTGGGTCGCCGCGGGGCATGTTGTGATTTAAAGTGGGATGCGCTGTGGCTTAAAGTGGGGTGTGCTCTGGGCCTCAGTGAGATTTGTTGTGGTTGTCATTGACTTTTTTTCTGAGTGGTGTGTGCTGTGGATCTCAGTTATATACTCTGGGTCTCAGTGATGTGTGTGGTGGTCTCACTGAGGTGTGCTCTGGGTCGCAGTGGGGTATATTGTGGTTTAAAGTGGGGTATACTTTGGCTTAAAGTGTGGTATGCTGTGGATTTCAGTGAGGTTTGCTGTGGTTCTCAGTGAAGTTTGTGTCTGAGTTGGGTATGCAGAGTGTCTCAGTTATGTGCTCTGGATCTCATTGATGTGTGCGGTAGTCTCACTGAGGTGTGCTGTGAGTCACAGTTGGGAATATTGTGGTTTAAAGTGGCATATGCTGTGGCTTAAAGTGGGGTTCACTCTGCATCTCAGTGAGGTTTGCTGTGGTTCTCAGTGAGATTTGTGTCTGAGTGGGGTGTGCTGTGGGTCTCAGTTTTGTACTGTGGGTCTCAGTGATGTGTGCGGTGGACTCACTGATGTGTGCTGTGGTTTGCAGTGTGGCATGCTGTGGTTTAAAGTGGGGTGTGTTGTGAGTTAAATTGGGGTGTGCTGTGAGTCTCAGTGAGGTTTGCTCTGGGTCTACATGAGGTTTGTGTCTGAGTGGAATTTCCTGTGGGTATTAGTTTTGTTCTGTGGGTCTCACTGTAGCTCATTCAATCTTTTCTCAGCTTTAAAACTTTTGTTTCTGGGGGACCAGCAGTTAGCGTAATGGCTATGTCGCTGGACTCCCACATAGTCGACCGCGGTACGAGTCCTGGAACCAGTGGCTTAAACTCACGCCGGTGCGTGTGCGTGTGTGCCCAAGATCCCGAGAGGAGAATGGAGGAGAAGGGATTGCAGCATGGCCATCCCCCCCCCCGGGGGGTGATTTCTCACTTTCTATCTCTCTGTCTCTCTCTGTCTGGTGAGTGCACCCGCCCTATAGCAAAAAATCCTCTCCAAAAAAAAAAAAAGAAAAAAAAAAAACTTTTGTTTCTGCTGTTCTCTCTGTCAATGATGCTGTCACAGTTCCCACTCTCTTACCAAGTCTATAAGTCATAAACACTATGGTTAATGCTTAAATACCGCTTCCCGTGTAGTGCCTTCCCTGAGTTCCTGAGCAGGACCAAACCATGTCTTCTTTCACATATGCTCAGTATGTTTCTATACCCTAACGAGGTAGTTCTCCACCATTAATTTACACTTCCATCTCTTCTGTTGGGTTGTGAGTGCACAGAAAGCAGAAGTAATGTTTTAGTTGCCTCTGTCATCCCAGCACCTAGTATGATCCTGGGAACACTGTGGCTTTGTAAAAGGTGAGCAAGTGAGTAACTAATGTCAGACCGAGACACAATCTTAGAAATCAACCCATTCATGTGTTTCTGAAGTGGGGTCCAAAAATAAACTACAGACTTTCACCAAGTTTTCTCTAAACTGAATGCTAAGTTGTGACTGCATGCATGTATTTGTACACACATGTATCTGGGCCCATAGCATCTATCGTGTTTCCAGAGGAACTGATGATATAATAACATGGTTATATTGATATACTAATACTAATACGGTTATTGATGATATACTAATACTAATATGATATACTATACTAATTGATGATATACTAATGACTGATACAATTCAGTAAACTATAATGCCTCAGCTAATTAAGGTTGGTTTGTTTGTTTATATGGGAAAGAAAGCCAAGGGTAATAAGGGCTTCTGAAGAGAATAAGAATAGGCAACACAGTTTCTTTTCTATGTAGCAATCAGCGCAACCCTATAGCTTAGTTTATTCACTCCCCAGCCCACTGTGGAATTACTGATGACAGCAGAAATTAGGTGAAGGCTCTCTCTTCCTCTTGGGTCATTCCCCAATGTTTCCCTGCAATTCAGAGTACCAAGGCAAGCAACATTAGTTTGCAGGTTACTTGTGCAAAATAATGTGTGTAGAAGCCACAGTCTCTATCCACAAGTAAAGTACTGTCTGGTAGGGGAGACTGTCATTAACAATTATATCCATGATGGTGTGGTAAATAATTAAACCGTGTACCATAAGAGTAGAAGGTAGGGGCACTTAAACCATTTGTCTGGAAGGTTTCATGAAAAGAAGAGGGAAGAGGATGGCTGGTTTTAGCCTACACAAAGATAAGAACCCAGGTAGATGGAAGGAAGCAGATCCAGCTTTACAGCCAAACTTTGACATTTGATATCTGATATCCACTTCCTATCTTTGAGAAAGTAGGAACATGAGATGACAACATAAGTCCACTCTGTCTTAGAAGAGTTAAGTTTGCTTGGTAGAGGCATTGAAAATAGGATGGGGGGAGAGAGTTACAGAGAGAGAAAAAGAAAGAGACATCGACAAACAAAATTTCCCATTTAAGATATACCTTGAAGAGGTACCAGCAGATGGCATAATGGTTATGTTGCTAGACTCTCACATAGTGGATCACAGTTTGAGTTTTGGACCCAGCAGCTTAAAACTCCCTCTGGGCACTTGTGTGAGTGCCCAAAATCCTGAGAATGGAGAGAGAAAGAATGGCAGCATGGCCATTCCTCCTGGGGAGTAATTTCTCACTTTCTCTCTCTGTCACTTTGGCACATGTGTGCCTTATAGGTAAAATCTCTCTAAAAATAAAATAAAATGAAAGATGCTTTAAAGCTCAAAATCCGCCCCCCCCCCCATTGTTAGAATATTTATTTCAAAGATAACCTTGTTCATTATTAGGGAAGACGTTGTCATTCTCCTTCCCTTAAGCCAAAGAAGGAGCCTAAATCTGAAACAAGGGTTTTGTTGCCAATCTTAAAAAAAAAATACTCTGGGATTAGAAATTAGTCCTTTTGGGGGAACCAGCAGTTAGCGTAATGGCTATGTCGCTGGACTCCCACGTAGTCGACCGCGGTTCGCCTCCCAAACCCGGTGGCTTAAAACTCACGCCGGGCACGTGTGCGTGCATGCCCTAGATCCCAAGAGGAGAATGGAGGAGAAGGGATTGCGGCGTGACCATCCCCCCTGGGGGGTGATTTCTCACTTTCTGTCTCTATGTCTCTCTCTGTCTGTCTGGCAAGCGCACGCACCCTATAGCGAAAAACCTCTCCAAAAAAATAAAAAAAGAAATTAGTCCTTTAGGAGGACCAGCAGATGGTGTAATGGTTATGTTGCTGGACTCCCACATAGTTGTCTGTGGTTCAAGTCCCAGACCGGGCAGCTTAAAACTCACACCAGGCATGTATGCCCATGCATGCCCAAGATTCCAAGAGCAGAATGGAGAAGGGATTGCAGCATGGCCAACCCCCTGGAAAGTGGTTTCTCACTTTCTGTCTCTCTGGCGAGTGCACATGCCCTATAGTAAAAATCTCACTAAAAAAAAAAAGAAAGAAAGAGAGAGAGAGGGAGGGAGGGAGGGAGAGAGGGAGAGAGAGAGAGAGGGAAAGAAAGAAAGAAAGAAAGAAAGAAAGAAAGAAAGAAAGAAAGAAAGAAAGAAAGAAAGAAGGAAGGAAGGAAGGAAGGAAGGAAGGAAGGAAGGAAGGAAGGAAGGAAAGAAAGAAAGAAAGAAAGAAAGAAAGAAAGAAAGAAAGAAAGAAAGAAAGAAAGAAGTCCTTGTGGGATCAGTAGATGAAAAAATGGCTATGTGACTGTATTCTGACATAATCGACCACAATTTGAATCCCAGACCTAGTGGCTTAAAATGCCCCCGTACGGCTGAATGGATTGAAAAACTGTGGCACATATACTCTATGGAATACTATTCAGCCATTAAGAACAACAAAACCCTGGCTTTTGACAGAAAGTGGAAGAATATGGAAGATTTACTGCTGAGTGAAGCAAGCCAGGCTCTGAAGGAGAGACACTGTATGTCCCCACTTAATATATACCAAATGTCCGCACTCTATAACTGAAACTGACGGGCTAATGGATGTACAAACACAAGAGGTGGATGTGAATACCAGATGTGGTGTGTGTGGAGGAATGGGGCCTGGGGAAGAACATTTGGAGGAGGGATATGAAGACAGCATTATTGAGACAGGGAGGTAGTGTTGTTATATTTTGATCAACCCAACCAGGGAGAAATGTTCACATATTGAAATGATCACCTTGTAAGCTAAATAATGTGATTGAATGTATTAAAAAAAAAGTAAATGGAAAAAAAAAAAACAAACAAAAAAAAACCTCACACTGGGCATGTGTGCGTGCATGCCCTAAATCCCAATAGGAGAATACAGGAGAAAGGACTGCAACATGGTCATCCCCCCTGAGGGGTGACTTCTCCCTTTCTATATGTCTCTGTCTCTCTGGCAAGCACACACACCCTATATCAAAATGAAGATCAAAATTCTAAAACACAAGAGGAAAAAGAAGAAGCTAGCCAACAAAATTCATTGAGAGAATACAAAATAAAAACATTGATGATGCCTAAAAACAACTTTAAAATAACTCTGCTGAGGTCTCTCAAAAGAAATAACGTCTAAAAAAATGAAAAAAAATTATGAAACCTAAACAGGAAAGATTGGAACAGTAAAAGAGGAATTTGAAAATGTAGAAATCCTATCAATAAAAAAAATTAATTGAAATGAAAATAACTTTATTGACTCTAGGTTTAATTAGAAAATTTGTAAACTTGGAAGATAAACTGAGGTTCACATAGAGAGATCAAGAGACAAATGCCATGAAAGAGAACTGATACATAGAGAATACATTGACGTGGTTCAATACTGAGCTCATAAAAATCCTAGAAGGAGAGATTAAAGAGATGAAGGAGAAGCAATATTTTAAAAAACAGTAGCTAAGAATTGCCAACAACTGAGTCCTTAGACTGAAAGCAGAACATGAGAAAAGAAGAGAAAACTAAAAATAAATCCAGGTCTAGCTCCTATGGCACCACTGGTAGGTAAACAGATTGCAGAACTGAAAGCCACATGATAACTGTGGTTTGAGTCCACACCTGGCCACCTTGAAATGCGCTGGGCATGATGTGCCCTGGATCCTGGTGAGACTAGGGCTGAAGGAAAAGGATAGCAGCATGACGAGGCCCTGTGGAGGGTGCCTGTCTCTTTCTCTCTTATTGGTATGCATGCTTTCTATCATAAATTTAAAAAGTAAACCCATACTAGCAGCATTAGTAAAGCACATTAGTAAAGCTAGATAATAGCAATTAAAAAATCTTAAAAGTATCAGAAAGAAAAGGCAGATTTTCTAGGAAGGAATTCTAATTAATACGAGTAGGTTTCTTGTCAACAGAAGATGTCAGAAGTAAGTGGAGGAAGTACTTCAAAGAGCTAAGGGAAATAAGTGTTCCCCCTAGGATTCTGCACTCAGTGCAACATCTTTCAAGTAAGAATGTCTTAATTTAAAGCATTCAAAAACAGGAAAAATTTACTAACCTCAGGCCCTCACTTAAATACTGACTAAAGAGTGAACTTTAATAAGACATTAAATGAGAAGAAAGAGTGAGCTACATGAAATGCAGTAAATACAGAAATTGTATAAATATGCTAGTACATTTGGTGAACTATTGGATTTAAAAGCTTATTTTTCTTTTGTATTAGAAAAAAGATTAAAAGTAATAAAAAAGAATGGGGATTTTCTTATGTTCAGTAGGAAGATAATCTTATGCTTGTTTGGGAATTTTCTAGCTTGAATTATAAGTTTAAAATTATGGATAATGGGTTGACTGCAAGCATGCTGGTCAAGGGAAGCTGAATTCCACCTGGCGGCCACAGTTTGAATCCCTGGCCCCCAGTCAGCCTGAAACACACTGAGCACATAATGACAGCCCAAGATGCAACAGGGTGAAGGACTGGAGGAAGGGGGTTGTGACTTGAACAGACATTGTGGAGGGTGCTCATCTCTCTCTCTCTCTTTCTGGCTCTCACATATATGTACACATGCCCCCTCATGAATAAATGAGAAAAAAACTTTAAAAAATTACGGGTAACCACTAGAAATGGAAATATTTTCAGTAGCTTTTCAACTCTCACAGGGAGAAAAAGCACGGAACAAAGAAATACAGTATCACTAAGTGGGAAGGAGGAGTTGTGACTGAGAAGGGGTAGATGGTGAACTTCTGAGCTGCTGGCAATGACCTGCTTGTTTATTAAACTTTGTGTATAACTTATTTATTTATTTAAAGATGTCTCATTGTGTTGTTATCTTCCTGCCTCTGCCTTCCGACTGGGACCATGGGTGCATACCAGCACACCCAACTCTTTTTTAGACAAGGCCTTCCATGTCACCCAGGCCAGCCTCAGAGCTTGTGATTCTCCTGCCTCAGCTTCCCCAAATCTAGTTCTTGATGTGTGTGTTGGTTACAAAGATGGTTGTTGAGAAATTATCTATTGTGCAGTTAAATTGTGTGTACTTTTCTGAGTGTATGTTATAATATTGGATTTTATAAGTTTTTCTAAAATAAAATTTATTTTTAAAAGGTAATAAGAGATAAAAAAGGAACAAAATAGCATGATAAACAGAAATCACCAAAAATAGCAAAAATTAGTTCCAATTTAATAGTAATCAAACCATGTGAAGATAATCTAAACTCATCTATTAAAAAGAGTATCTGATTGAATAAAAAAGTAAAATTCACCTGTATGATATTAGTTAGAGCATACCTAAATGAAGCTGTAAGGAAGATTGGAAGTAAAGGAGTAGAACAATATATTAGATCCTCAGGAAATTCATGACATATTTTTCTATGTTTTTCTGTGCAAAAATGTGTCATGACTTTCCCAATGACCCAATATATCAAGTGTTAGTTTCCTATTGCTGCTGTAACAAATTACCATCACTTTATAATTTTTGAGGTTAGAAATCTGAAACAAGTCTGACAAGGCTAAAGGAAGTTGTCCACAGCATTGCATTGCTTCTGGGGAATCCAGCAAAGAATCTAGTCCTTGTTTTCTTCAGCTTTTAGAGCCTGCTCTTTCTTTGGCTCATGGCCTCTCCCTAGCAGTGACATCAATCCCACCTCTGCTTCTATCATCCTATCTTCTCTGATCAGATTCTCTTGCCTCCTTCATGTAAGAACCCTGTCAGGACCAGCAGAGGGCATAATGGTTACATTGCTGAACTCCCATGTAATCAACTACAGTTCGAATCCTCGACCCGGCGGCTTCAAACTCACACTGGGCACCTGTGCATGTGTGCCCAAAATCCTGAGAGGAGAATGGAGGAGAAGGGACTGTAGCATGGCCATATCCCTTGGAGGGGTGGTGGTGGTGGTGGTTTCTTGCTTTCTGTCTCTGTGGCAAGTACATGCACCCTATAGCAAAAATCTCTCTAAAAAACAAACCAAAACCTTTGTGATGGGCCAGCAGGTGCCATGGAGGTTAAGGTGCTGGATTTCGTCATGGCCAACCACAGTTCAAGTAGTGGACCTGGTGCCTGTGCATGTGTCCCCCAAATCCCAAAAGGATGGAGGAGAAGGGATTGTGATGTGGCTATCTCTCCCCAAGGGTTGATTTTTCATTTTTCCTTGCTAGGGAGTGCATGCACCCTAATGAAAAAAAAATAAAAACAAAACAAAACAAAAAACCCACATTATATTGGGCCCACCAGGATAGTTCTGGATACTCTTTTTATCTCAAGGTCTTTAACTTATATCACATCCATAATATCCTTTTTATCATGTAATATAACATGTTTAGAATTTTCAGAGATTAAGATGTAGGGATATGGGGGTATGAGGAAGGGCATTATTTTATCTATAACATAAAAGAAAAATTCAGTAAAGCTAGTACAGCAATATTAAAGCCACAAAAATTTAATGCCAATTAATTGCGGGTGAATAGTGATATTGTCTAATAATAAATGAAATGGTTTATTAATAAAATAAAACAATCAGAAACTTAACAACATAGCCTCAAAAACACAGAAAGAAAAATCTGGGAGAATTGTATGCATAAATAGAAAAATCATTAATCACCTCAGAAGATTCGATCAGAAACCGATAAATACAAAAATTGATGAAAGATAGGGCTGATTTGGACAACGAAATATAAGCAATAGTTATTAATAGCAAGGAGATAATCTACATTATTTTCAAGCTCAAGTGAAATGTTTATAACTATTCACTATATATTGGGTAATACACACAGAAGCCATTCAGTGTACTCAAACAAAGGTTATAAGGCAAAAATTAGTAATAGTCCAACTGATAAAGCATGTGGGGAGACTAACTCTGAAGTTTTTGTTTGTTTGTTTGTTTTTAGTTTCTTGCCATAGGGCACATGCACTCACCAGGGAGAGACAGAGGGATGCCACAATCCCTTCTTCATTCTCCTCTTGGGATTTTGGGCATGCACATACTTGTGCCTAGCATGATTTTTGAGCCACAGGGTCCAGAAGTCTAACTGCGGTTATGTGCGAGTCCAGAGCCTTAACCACCATGTCACCTGCTGACCCAGACACTGAAGTTTTCATACATAATCTGTAAGAACCAGCTTGCAAACACTGCTCTACGGACCAATCCTAAATTGGCTGCTTTACAGTTGGAAGACTCCCAGGCTTTGTTCCTGTTCATTCTGATCTGCAGATTTGGGATAGTGCCTAGAAATTTCTATCATAAAAAGGTCCCTAGGTCACCTGATGATTAGAAATAAAGCGATACTACTAAAGAATTTTTTTCAGGGATTTTATATGGTTTACTCTGAACCCTAATGGGAAATGAATTTGTGACATTTAAGACCAGAGCAAACAGATCAATGGGGACACTACTGAAAACCATCAAGGCAAGAGGTACAAAAGGCTTACCTTTGAACTAGGATAGCAGAAGACAAACAAAGAGGAGGGAAAGGATTCGTTAAATACTGTGTTTAGGTTAGGACAAGCAAGCCGTGATGAATCCAGTCAGTGGTTCTCTAACTCAGACTTGTATGAGAATTACCTGAAGGGTTTGTTAAAACTTAAATTTATGGGCCCAATCCCAGAGTTTCTAACTCTGTGGATTTGAGGTGGGGTCCAAGAATCTATTGGGTTGTCAGAAAAGCCGTGATGTATTTTCTAAGCTTTCTATGCAAAAGTGCGTTGTGACTATTCTGACAACCCAATGCACTTCTAACAAGTTCCCAGGTGGTATGGCGCTGCTTTGTGGAGCTACACTTGAGAACTGAGAACAGTGGATACCTGCTGGGTTTTATTCTGCACGTTCTTTCAGTTACATGTGATTGTGGCTCAAATGAATGCCTTTTCCATGACGGGATATAGTCATGAAGGAAAGTGTCTCATCCTCTGTTTACCTCAAGTAGGCTAATCAGATATGCTGACTTTTTATTCCCAAGCAGAATGAACCAGAGACTAATAGCAGCTGAGTTTATTGATCCTGCTGGCCACTTCCTATAGAAATTGCCCATTCACTTTTGCCTTGGTTCCTTTCCCAAGACTGATTCTTCAGCATTTCCTTCAAAATCACCCTATATCTTTCTATCTTACACACCATTTGATCTGCTTAAGCTATCCAGAATTTTTCTGTCATTTGCAACCCAAGACTCCAATTTATTTGTAGGGAGTAAGGGAATCTTGGTAGGGCGACTGTATTAGTTTCCTATGGCTTCTGTAACAAACTACTACAAACTTTAAATGACAGGTATTTATTCTCTGTTTTGTAGGTCAGAAGTCCAAAATCAATTTTGGGCCAAAGTCAGGGTTTAGGCAGGGTCACACGGTTTTGGAGGTCTTAGGGAAGGATCTGTTCTTTTTTCTCAGCTTCTGATGGCCATTGCACTCCATGATTTGTGGGGTCACCTCAATCTGTGGTCACAGTGCTCCTCCGTGCACATAATCACCCTCTGCCTATCTGAATAATCTTATCTTAGATTTTTTTAGCTTAAGGGACCAGCAGTTAGCATGATGGCTGTCGCTGAACTCCTATGTAGTCGACTGTGGTTCGAGTCCCGGACTCGGTGGCTTAAATTCACGCCGGGCGTGTGTGCATGTGTGCCCAAGATCCCGAGAGGAGAATGGAGCAGAAGGGATTGCAGCATGGCCATCCCCCCCAGGGGGGGTGATTTCTCACTTGCTGTCTCTCTGTCTTTCTGGCGATCACACACTCCCTATAGCAAAAACCTCTCCAAAAAAAAAAAAGTTTTTGTAGCTTAATCAATTCTGTAAAGTCCCTCTTTCCAAATAAGATCATGTTTATATGTTCCAGAATTAGAATGTAGATATTGTATGTGTTGAGAGCGGGATGGGAAGGCAGCATTTTTCAGCCTACCATAGTGACCAAGATTATCCTGGTTTTAGTACTGAAAATCTTATGTCCTAAGAAAACCCTCAGTCCCAAGCAAATGTTTGCTTGCTCCTTAGACTCTTCTTTGTGCTATAAGGAACAGATGGTGATCTGGGACTTTCTGAGTTTTATCACAGAAATTCCTGCACCCAAGGCAACTCCTCGGTTCTAAGTGGCTTGGTTTGTTACTCTAATTCAGTCTCTCTGGCAGTTTTAGAGAACCGTCTAGGAGGAGTTGTCCTCTTCAAACTCTTTCCTAGAGCAGAAATACAACCAAATATTTGGAGTGTGGGCCTCAGGCAAAATGAGCCTAGAGAGATATCAAGTAGAAAACTAATTGACTTGATTGCCATTAACTGCCAGTGGTCAGGCTTGAAAGCCAGGTTTATTTCCCAGGAAAGACAAAAGTAAAAGAGTTAATAGGATGATTTTTAAATAAATGGTAATTAGCTGTTTTAAAAATTCTCTAAGGGTAAAACAAAAGAAATGAATAAATTGCCCTGGGTGCAACTGGGATAAATTTTCTGCCTTATTTTTCTATATGTGGGCCCCTTCTGACCACCAGGACCATACTCAACCATGAGTACTGAGTAGAAATTCTGGTTCTTGGTTTCCCATGAATTGTTTCCCCACAGAGGGCACATATGCTGGACATGGCAATCCCTTCTTCATCTCTCCTCCTTTTAGGATTTTTGGGCACACACCACACATATGCTCCAGGTATGTTTCTCAAGCCACCGGGTCTGAGACTCCAACTGGCAATCGGCCATACAGCTACCTTACCCACCGCACCACAAGTTGACCCACTCTACAAAATTTATAACTCAGATTCCCTAAGATTGAGGTCAAGGAATCTGAATGTTAAACAACCATTATACATAAATGTTATGTAACATTTTATGCACACCTGTACAGACTGACCCTATGATGACCCCCAGTGATTTCCCACCTTGTAGTGTCTATTTGTGTAACCTCCTCTCCCTGTGTCTGGGTAGGACCCGTGACTTGCTTCTAACTGATAGAATAGGGCAAAGAGGATGGGATATCACTCCATGATGAGGTTACATTAGACCAGACTGTTTTAGCAAACGAGGGAGACTCTTCTTTGTGACAGGGTTACATAGCAAAGAATAGTAGGAAGTCTCTAGACACTAAGAGTGACTCTGGGTTGACAGCAAGAAAACCATTACTCAGACCTACAACCACAAGGAGATGAATTTTGCCAACAACTGGAGGGAGCTTAGAAGAGGATCTGTCTCTATTTGAGCCTCCAGATGAGAACGAAGCCCCAGCATGCACCTGGATTGCAGCCTATTGAGACCCTACAGTAGAGAACCCAGCAATGCCAGGGATTTCTGACCTACAGATACCGGGAAATAATAAATGTGTGTTATTATCTGTGCTCATTATTCCTCCACATCAGATAATTAATACAACACCCAAAACTTGAGACTCCTCCCCTTTGTGGGAGGCATGGACTCTGGAAAAGATAGATCTCTTCAATTCCCAGGTCCTCCCTTCTCCATCTTCATGACCTCAGAAGACACAAAGGTCTTTAAGATTCAGGTTTGTCATTTGTCACTTTGAAGATCAAATGTGTGAATACCCACTAAATCTGAGCTCAGGACTGGTCACCTAGTAAGAGTGCAATATATTTCATTGCTTGCTTGATAAGAACTAATCCAAAATCTAATGTAGTCTAATGGTGTGAATTATCAATAACAATTTATTGGAGTGGCATTGGGAGCTCCTACAATGGGTATTTTTAAGATTCACTAAACCAGCCCAGTAGAAAGATCCTGACAAGCTGGCGGGCTGGGTGGGAGAAGGGGATTGTGATATAATGAGATCCTGTCCAGGGTACTTCTCTTTCTTCTGCTCTCTAACATTTGTGCTCAGATTCTCTCTATCATGCATAAAAATAAACAAACTTCAAAAAGTAAGAGTAGAGTGAACATTCGAGACCACATTTCCTGACTGCCAATAAAAAAAGGGAGACCTAATCCATTAAACAAATCAGAATCTTTAACATTAAAGAATAAATTACTCAGTAGGTATTACCATACCTGGTATTAGGAACAGATGAGAACTTCCCCAAGTGATCTTCATACGGGGTACACTACCTCATGCCATCCGCAGCCACCTCAACAGCATCCATTAAATATATGCAGTTGTGTTTCATTAGGTATTTCTGAGTGTTCTTCTGTAGTATGAGCTGTTGGCCTCATGGAGGAAGGCTGTTACCAATAGCAGGTAACCAAGTGTCTACTGTTTGGATTGATCAAAGCCAATATTTTTTTTGGGGGGGAGAGATATTTTTGCTCTAGGGTGTGTGCATACTTGCCAGAGAGACAGAGAGACAAAAAGTGAGAAATCATCCCTAAGAAGGAATGGCCATGCCACAGTCCCTTCTCTTCCACTTTCCTCCTGTGATCTAGGCACACAAGCACACACACCCAGGAGGAATTTCAAGCCACTATGTCCAGAACTCAAACTGTGGTTGGTCATGTGGGAGTCCAGAGTCTTAACCACTACACCACTTGCTGGCCCTGACCCAGAGTCAATTTTAAGAATGTCTGGAAGGGGTCAGCAGGTGACATGGAGGTTAAGGTGACCGGATCCTACATAGATGACCATGTGGTTCCAGTCCTGGACCCAGCTGCTTGAAATCACACCAGTGCATGTGAATGTATGTCCAAAGTCCTGAGAGAAGAATGGAGGAGAGGGCATTGTGGCATGCCTATACCTCTGGGAGATTCTCTCTCTCTCTCTCTCTCTCTCTCTCTCTCTCTCTCTCTCTCTCCAGTGAATGCACACTCCCTATAGCAAACTGAAAAAATAAAAATAGAAAAGACTAACTGGAAGAGCAAATGATTGGACTCCCTGGCAGCTTCCTTAGGCCATGGACCTCAGCCAGTATATCATACTATACTTGTATGCAGAAAATGTTCATAAATGTGCTGTGAATATCTAGAATTTATATTACATGCAGTTACAGCAGTTGGACATCGAGCCAAGTGAATTATAGGACACTGTGTAGAGGCAAGTCCTGTTTACTGCAAGGCCAGACTGGAGCCAGCTCGAGAAAGTGGATTATGCTCACTGGGCTCATGTCTTTCCAAGTTTATGCTCTGTGATGTTCAGTGACTTGGTAGCTAAAATCAGCATTGGTGCGAGAATTTACACCATGAAAATCAGCAAACACTAAAAATAAGGGTGTGTGCCTTTCTCAAAGAGCCAACTTGCCAGTACACCTCTGATATAACTTACAATGAAATTGGACCGAAGAAAGGCTGAGTGAGGAATTTGTTGAGCACATCAGAGAGCACAGTCAGGGCCGATGACAGTTCTAGCCAAACTGCAACACAGCAGAGAGATGATAGAGCGGGCGATGTGCTAACTGAAGACCTTTCCAGACACAGGAAGATGAGGTTGTGCCCTAGAGGTGACAGTGCGGTAATTGTTCATAATGCGTTTTCATGCAATTTCGAGTTATCTAACTCTCTTCAAGTAGGCTGCCAAAATTTCTTTGCTAGTGCAATCACGTGGTTGCAAATGAGGGCGAGGGAATAATTAAAAACAGTGAGCAATTCACTGAATGGATGGGTACTCCACAATCCTCCACAATCCTGAGGTGATAGACATGAAGTGTATCCTTCCATTGGTTTCATTTTCCTCATACCCTTCAGCGAGTGAGAATCTTGTCCTGAGGTGTGATTCTGGTGTATGAAATGATATATTCCTCCAACAACGTGGTCTTCCATGGAAGCCAACAATATCATCTGGTGTCAACCACAGAATGAGCCATCTGTTCCAGGACTAAAGACAAACTGTTGGCCTTAATGATTGGTAAAAAAAAAAAAAAAAAAAAAAAAAAAAAAAAAAAAAAAAGCCACTGTACCTTATGGCTAACTTAAGAGAGTTGTCAAAAGGATTTTGGCTTTTCATGCAGTCTTTTCTAATCCCTTTGTAAGATACAATTCCATATATTAGAAAACGGAAAATGTTTTAGATTCTGTTTCTAGGTGAATTTAGACCTAGATGACTCAGGGGAAACCCCACTGGAGGCAGGGTCTTATCAGTTTATCTTCTGAAAGTTGAGAAACCAATAGGTATGTGCCTGAAATGGAGGGTAATCCCATGGCTATACAGAGGAGAGCAAGAGGAATAAGTCTCTTAGGTAATCAAAACTAAAGTGCCTATGTTGCAAAGAGTCGCCGGGATCATCACCAAAAGGCCAGTGTTTCATTATGTAACTGTCAATGTAAATGTCAAAACACCTTCTCTAAGGAAGCAAGGCCAATTTCCTTTAATTTAGCTCCCTGATTGCTTTCCACTTGAAGAGACCATCTACAGACGTCACCCTGACAGTATGCTGCACATTATATTGGTCTAAATGGAACTTTAAAATATAGTCGTCAAATAGGCCCATCTCTATGAGATATAGAATCAACAAAGACAAAAAGTGCCGGCTATATCCCTGTGGGTTCAGGGAATGTCAGACACCAAGAGTATGGAGGAAAATTATTTATATTATCATTTTTTTACCTTTCACATCTTGTCCTCTCTTTTCTGCTAGGTTGGCACTATTTAACAGAGAGTAAATGGACAAATCATGTGCCCACAATGACCCTTCACTACCTATCAATTACAACATTGATTGTAATGACAGTGTGTGGAGCAACTCGATATAAATTTTAGTTACAGAGTTCCCTGACTGATTAACACATTTAAGCCACCAGGGACCTCATGAGGGAAACAGCAACCTAAAAACCTTAATTCAATTTAAAAGTCCAAATCCCCAGCCAATACATGTATAGTCTTTGTGGGGTGGAGTTACCCAGCCTGGCTTATGGTTGTGGATCTGACTGAACTTGTTTGAGAATATTCATTTAGTGCAAAAGAATCTCTTGGGCTCATCCAGTGACAGGATTTCCTGTCTCTTCAGAGAAGAAAAAGCAGGCTCAGATGACAATATTCAAAATGTGACAGCTCTAATGGAACTATGAGAACACCGCTACCTCTGTTCTACTAGGTCAGGAAACCACTCTAATGACTGCAAAAAGAACCAGTGGTGGGTGGGATAAAAGTAAATTTAGTGTACACAATAGTTAGCAAATAAATAGCATTTTGAATTAACAATAAAAATAACTAACATTTACTATGTTGGCTTTCAAGCTTTTTGACCACAATTCATACTAAGATTCAGTTTATCTTGGAACATGGGATAAACAAACATAAATATGAATACATATAAAACAAACTGAAGTTTCACAAACATTACCCTAATATTTTTCTTTTCCATTTTTAAAGCTCTGGTTCATCAACTGAATTTGTAACCTACTGGTGAATTATGACCTACAGTCTTTAAAAACCTGATTTATAGAATGTATGTAGTGGGCAAAGTAGCAGAGATCAAGGTTACGGCATCGTGGTTGAAAGTGCCCTGCGGTCAGATTGCTATATTGTAATCTTGACCTTCCTGTGTTGAAACAAGTTTCTTAACTTCACAGTTGCTCCATTTACTTGTTTATTAAATGGGATTAATAATATCTTAGGAGATCATTTTGAGAATTAAATGATATAATACTTTAAAGCTCCTAGAACAATACCTGGTACATGGTTAGCATCCCATAAATGTTCTTTTCTCAGTTATCGATGGCCATGATAGGGCTGCTTAAACCACCCAAAACTCTTAAGGTAAACATTTACTTAGCTCATGGGTCTATGGGATCCCCTGACTGTTGGTTGATCTGCTCTTCTTGATGGGTCTCATCTTCCAACGGCCTCACCTGGCCTTGCCTTTCTTATGGTGTTAGAAGACACAGAACGCTAGAGTACATTCCAACTCCCTAGCGTCCCATCTACAAACATCCCATTAACCAAAAGAAATGACAGGTCAGAGTGGAAGGTCACTACAAAGGTGTATGGTATTGGCAGGGACATAGGAAAGGAAAACAAGCTGGGGCCACTTTTGTCTTTAACCAGAGCTATGATGATGATCCTGAAGCCTCTTGCTCTCTGAGCTGGGTGCTTTGCATAAATCAGGTGCAGTCTTGACACTAACCCCATACTATGGTAATAAGGGCTCTTGATTGCAAGGGACGGAATTCCCATACAATCAATTTCAAGCAGAAGTCTATTGAACTGGGAAGTAAACCAGTCAAGTTACTTGACATCTGAGTCATAGCATGGCTCGATATAGGGACCAAAATGTGATCCTCAGTGCTCTCCATCTCTGTCTCTGTCAGGTTTGTTTTCCTTTGTGTATGGATTCATTCTGGAGACAACCTTTCCCATAAAGCCCCTATAATCAGTGACTTGAGATTTAAATCATCCTCACAGCTGCAGTTAGGAAGGCCAGCTATCCTGGTGTGCCTAAGATTGAGAGGATTTGTGGGATGCGGGACAGTCAGCGCTAGAACTAAGAAAATACAGGCCATTGTAAGGGACTTGGGTAGTCTGTTGTCGATCCCAGTGAAAGGGGAAGCATTTTTCCAATAGATTTGGCAGAAAAGTCCCTTGGTGGACTGTCGTTGGCCTGGCCTATATCCCATGTCTATTCCCGAAGTAAGGACCATGTGGTCAGGAAGACAAGATCTCTGTCCTAGATCAGATCATATTCCAGCCCATCATGGGGTTAACTCTTCCTGAATCCTATGAAAAGGGGATGAAGGATTTACCCAATGAAAAGGATCCTGAGTATACCATGATGTGAACCACTTTACAGACAAACAAATAGAATCTCAAGAAATAAAGTTCCTGAGAGGTAGAAAGATTTGGCAAGGCAACACACAAACAAAGTAGCCAAGAGCCCGGGTCTGAGCCACACTTTTTCTGGCTTTAAAGTCAGTGCTTTTTGCACGGCCTATGGCTGCTTGTCTGTGGTAGTAGTAAGACAAGCTTTCTGTAAGCCCGATGTAGCACTTAAACAATGAAACTATACTTATTAAAATGTGAGAAACTGTACCTCTGCTTTCCAATTCACTGAGGCAAAACACAGATAAAGGCCACTTGGGGGAAATTTCTCCACTAGAATTATTTTTGCCAAAATACACATCACTCATTGTACAACTTAGGAATTCTTTTCTGCTGAAATAGGACCAGCTGATTAGACAACTTAAGCTATTTTAAGTTGTTTTCCTATTTGTGCAAAGTATAATTTGATAAGTTAGGTGGAAATAAGCAGCACCCACTGAGCTCATCCATAAACTTATATTTCCCCTTACCTACTGAGGGAAACCAAGAAGAATTGCCATTGGACACATGGGAACCACCCTCCCATTTTCATTTCTCCTGGAAAATGATTTAGAAACCCCTGTATTCCCCTCTTTCTCTTTCCCCAAACTCCTCAGAGTAGCCTCTGGCCACATCTAGTCCCTTTTGAGTGTTCAGATACTTTGGACCACAACTTATTTGAGGAGGACAAAGAAGGAAAGTTCTGTTGCTTAGACTCATGAGAAACTTGGACTGAACCCCTGGTATTCATGAAGAATGGACATCTCCAGTGTCTATTCTTGAAATGACTCCTTTTTTAAAAAAATTTATTTTATTTTATTTTATTTTATTTCTTCTTACTATTTTTTAATTGGAGCAGAGAGAGAGTGGAAAAGTGAGAAAACAAGCCAGGACTCGACCCATGGTCAGTCATGTGGGAGTCCAGCACCTTAACCACTGTGCCACCTGCTGCCCCCCTGAAATGACTCTTTTGGCTCTTCTGGGATATGAGCACCAGCCAGAGCTGACAGTTGGTGGTATATGCACCACAGAAGCTGGCAATCCTGTAGAAACACCACATGGCCCAACTCAACAATGCTTCATCTTGCCAGAGTAAAGATGGTCAGGACTCTGAAAAAAAAAATTGAAGAGAACAAATGGAATTCATGTCCTCTGTGGGTTCTAAATCCACTGCTGCTGCTTTGCCCAGTGAAGGCTTGAAAGCAGCAGCTAGAGGCAGTGACCAAAAGACAGATCAGTCCTAAAGTGGGTGAAAGGAACAAGTCATTATTCTTTGCAGTCTTCATTGAGCACAGAATAAGTCACTCTACCAGCAGTGAAGGTGAGAAGCAAATGGCTATTGCTTTGGTGCTTGTCTGTTTAAAAGAACAGAGTATGCAGGAGAGAGGAAAAATAATCATGGCTATCAAATTAAAAATAATAGAATAACACACTTAAAGCATTCCTCTTCAGTACTGTCTCTTGTATGGAAAGCGACCCTTTTAGTTGTTTAGGACACTTAAAAATATTACAAAGAATTTGGTGACCAAACAGAAGATCTCAGAGGAAAGAGAAAAACATCTATGAGCATCAACGTGATGCCAAGCACATCATGCCTATATTTCATTTATCTTTCTTGACAACCCTATACTGTAAGCATCACTATCACAATTTTATAGATGAGAAACTAGGCTTGGACAGGTTAAGAATTCTGCCTAAGAGGACAAAGCTAGTAAATGAGTAACTAGAATTTGAATCCAGATCGGCTGGAATGTAAAGCCCATCATCTTTCTTCTAAGCATTTAGCTTCCCAAATGCAAAGACCATTGGGGAAATTTTAAAAGAAAATACAACCCAAGAGTCAAGGTGTTTTGTTATTCCAATGGGTCGTTACTTTTCCTCCTGCTTATTTATATACCTGTCTCGGTGATAGCTAAATAGTGCTGTGTAGATAAACACAGCTGGCTCAATTGAGAACATTCTGGGAATATTTTATTGTGTTTGTTCAGTATTTTGCAATGGGTTTCTGCAGGACTAATGCAAAGGTGAGATAACACACACCACACAACAACCATGACTTGGGAGGTAAACACTTCCTCATGAACTAATGTCACCAGGACAGACAGGGGAACCAGTATTCCTTTCCAACATAATTAGCTTGGCCAGGCAGAATCTCAACTGTCAAATATGGGTTACTATCTTTTCTTTGCCAAATCAGTGAATGAGAATCCAAAATATTAATTACAGTGTTGAAACTACCCACCACATATTGCACAAGTGGCGTGAAGACTACCACGGGTATTCCTTCTGTTTGTAACATGCAGCCACGAGACATGTCAAAACAGGAGAATAAAAGCTGTCAGAGCTTAAGAGCTAATGTTAGCCCAGCCAGCTCCATGTCTGCGGTAGCGTATAATGGGTCTCATTTCAGGCAAGTAAACATAAGTCGTATTCTCATTAGAGAAAGCAGCAAAGGATAATTTGTACTTATGAAGGTAATTGAATGTGTATGTACAATTTCCTTTAGAGCCTGTGCCAAAAGTATGCAAAGTCTTGGAATGGAAAGCTATTGTGGGTATTAAAATGTTGTTTTGGGGTTAGTTTATTCCATAATATTACTTAATGGGTCAGCTTCATCATTTAGCAGTAGAACCTATAAAATGACCTTGCAAATTTACCTAGGGCTAGGATTGCCCCTTCTACAGAAAGCAAAAGCTTAGGCTTTTTTTTTTTTTTTTTTTTTAGTTTGGATTGTATGATATTAGGGGATGTGGTATGAATTTTATAAATCTTGGTTTCTTTAGGACCTAGTAAAAACATGGTCAAGTCAAGCTCCTACTAAATGTTTATTGAATGGGGGTCAGGAGATGGTGTAGCAGTTGCATTGCTATACTCCCACATGGTCAACTGTAGTTCACGCCAGGTATGTGTGCATGCACGTCCAAGATCCCGAGAGAAGAATGCAGGAGAAGAGATTATAGTGTGGCCATCACTCCTGGTGGGGGGGTGATTTCTCACATCCCGTTGCTTTCAGGCGAGTGCATGTACCCTAAGGCAAAAACCTCTAAAAAAAAAACGTTTATCGAATGAATGAATGAATGAATGAATGAGACATTTCATTTTTGGCTATTTGGTTTGAGTTTACGGATTAGCTCAATAGATGCTGCTTATTTCTGCTTAAAATATCAAGTTAAATTTTGTGTAATTCTCAAGAGGACACTTATGAAATACAACTCTTCAATGGTTTTTTATATGCAAATAAAAGATGACTCTGGTCTTTTAGTTAAACCTGAAGACAAAGACAAGTTAAGGATGGCACACATATACCATCTCTCCATTCTGTATCTATTGCAGACATCTCTAATCAACACAGATTTCTCTGTGGCCTCAAGATCTTTCACAGACTGGCAATCTGGCAGTTACTGTCAATTGGCTGGTTGGCCCAAAAGAAGAACCTATTTATTCACCCTCCTTAAGCTAGGATTTCTTTTTGGGATAGGTAAATTAGAGATTATCTAAGTCCACATCATAAAATCAATTGGCGAATTGAGATTTCCTAAACAAAATGTAATTCTACTGGCAATATAGTTTTATCACAGGTTTGTAGAGTTCCTATTTCTTCTATATGAACAAAGTGGAGTTAGAAGTGCTCTTTATCCTGCAGTCTGCTTATCATGGCCTGCATACAAAGTGTACTTATCGCAGCTGCTGGGTGTGCAGGGCATTCTCTGTGATATGATAAATAAAGTATACTATAATGATTCAAATCCTACTGTTTCCAAATGTGCAGTCTGCTATAATTCAACTGGCAGATGATGAATAATACAAAGGTAATTTTAGAATTTTAGAACTAGAGGGTGCCTTAAAGATGACTTGTTTTGGGATGAGCAGTTGGCGTAATGGCTATGTCGCTGGACTCCCATGTAGTCGACCACAGTTCAAGTCCCACACCCGGTGGCTTAAATTCACACTAGGCGCATGTGCGTGCATGCCAAAGATCCCGAGAAGAGAATGGAGGAGAAGGGATTGTGGAGTGGCCATCCCCCTGGGGGCATGATTTCTCGCTTTCTGTCTCTCTGTGTCTGTCTTTCTGGCGAGCGCACGCGCCCTATAGCAAAAACCTCTCCAGAAAAAAAAAGAGAGAAAAAAAAAAGAAACTGGGTCCCATATGGTGGCCACGGTTCAGATCTCTAGCCTGGTCAGCCCAGAACACTCCAGGCATGCAAGCAAATGCCCAAGATTTGATGGGTTGGAGGTCTGGAGGCACTGAGGAAAGTGCTCATCTCTTTTTTTCTTTCTCACTCACATACATGTGCACATGCTTTACCATGAACTATATATATATGTTTAAAAAAATCCTTACAAATGCCCACAGTATAATGTGACTTTCAGAATTTGACCTAATTTATTCAAACTACCTAGCATAGACTGAGAGGCTCCATGATTTTCGTAGTAGCTCTGGTCGATTGCAAAAATTAACCTGATTCATCACCCTGTCCTATATTCTTACCTGTTATCTTTGTTGCACTCTCTCACTCTGGCTTTGGGCTCCATTCTGTGATTTGTTTTGGCAGTGGAATTTTTGTAGGTAGGATACAAATAAAAGCGTGAGATGGTTTTGGACTATTGGGCTTGTTCTCACTCTGCCATCACCATGGAAATACAAGTGACAGGTAATTAAAGGGTAGGTTCAATGTGGAATCTTCTCAATAACTTCTAAAATTCTGTTTCACTATAATTCATTGGTCTAGAACAGTATACCACAACAGAGTTTAAAAAGGGACTTTGCCAATCTTACAAATATATCTCTCAAAAAAAACTAGTTGAATTGGGAACCAGCAGTTAGCATAATGGCTATGTCACTGGACTCCCACGTAGTCGACCGCGCTTTGCAGGTTTGCATCCCGGACCCGGTGGCTTAAAACTCACGCCGGGCGCATGTGCGTGCGTGCCCAAGATCCCGAGAGGAGAATGGAGGAGAAGGGATTGCGGCGTGACCATCCCCCCTGGGGGGTGATTTCTCACTTTCTGTCTCTCTGTCTGTCTCTGTCTGTCTGGCGAGCGCACGCGCCCTATAGCGAAAACCTCTCCAAAAAAAAAAAACCTAGTTGAATGGAGGTGCATGACATAATATAATGTTATTTGTTGAAGATGATGGATATGATAATAACCTTTATTATCACACACTGCGTGGATACTTTGAAAAGCCTGCAAAGATGTACAAAAATTAAATGTAAATAAGAAATTATAAAAAAAAATTAAAGGGAAAATAACAAAACCCATCAGACTAACTAACGCACAACTTGAATACATCTTTTACTCAGTATTGATTTTGTAATATCATGTATTGATCATTTGGAAAATATAAATTTACTGAGTTATTTACAAGTGCCAAATATTGTATATTTAATTAAAATACAAAAAAAAACCCATATGTGTTAATACAAGTTGAGTATCTCTTGTTCAAACGGTTCAGGACCAGATGTGTTTCAGATTTTTGTGTGTTTCTTTCTTTTTAATTTTGGAATATTTACATACATAAATTGAGATTTTTGGGGATGACAACCCAGATCTAAACACTCAGTTTATTTATGTTTCATACATGCCTTGTATACATAGTCTGACAATAATTTTATACAATATTTTTGTATTGCAGTATTTTGACTATGACCTGTCACATGAGGTCAGATTTGAAATTTTCCAGTATGATGTCATGTCAGTGCTCAAAAAGCTTCAGATTTTGGAACACTTCAGATTTCAGTTTTTCTGGTAATGCTCAACCTGAATTACCACTAATCTCATTATAAAAAATTCACACTATCAAGTTTATGGTGTCAAACTGACAATGGTGCTTACAAAGATTTTCGATATTCCAATTTTTACTTGAAAGTTTAACTTTCATCACTGGCAGCAAATACTGTCAGTTGTTTTCTTTGTAGTAAGTTTCACTTACTACTTTTTAAGAAAATATCTGACAACCATCTAATTCTAAATAACTATAGCATATTTGCTTGTAGTTTTTTCCAACAAAGAGCATGATCCATGGGGAAAAAAAAGTCAGTTTAGCTTGTAACTCAAAATGCCCAGTGGTTTTCATCAGGACAACTAGAGTACTTCAAAATGCTGCAAAAATGTTTCAAGCATACTTCCAATATTGTCACATAAAATATTGAAAGTTAGTATTTAATACAGTTAATAATAATTTGCTTCATTAAGTATATACTTAAGTGAAAATGGTATACATATATATGTATTTTTTGTTTTTATTATCATTAATTGTTTGCTTCATTTTTTTTGTTTATTGTCATTAAATGTGGGGCAATGAAAAATACAATTACTGGCACAGTTTGGTGCCATTACCATGACTTGCTAAGGCCCAGCAGTGTGACCTATTATTGCTTTTGCACCAGACATGCGATTGTTAAAATTCATTGTCACAGGATTGTATCACAACACTCATAAAAGTCTTTCAAGGGGCCAGCAGGTGACATGGTGGTTAAGGCTACTGGACTCTCACATGGCTGACCGTGGTTCGAGTCCTGGACCCAGTGGCTTTAAAATCATGCCAGATGTCATGTGGGTGCATGTCCAAGATCTCGGAAGGAGAATGGAGGAAAAGAGATTGCAGGGGGTGATTGCTCACTTTCCCTCTGTCTCTCTCTGTCTCTCTTCAATAGTGCACTCACCCTATGGCAAAAAAAAAAAAAAAAAAAAGAAAAGCTTTTCAGTATTTAAATATATAGCACCTCTTGTGTTTGTTGCTGAACACTCACACAAAAGATTTGAACTTGGTGCTGATAGCAGATGCAAGCGAAACAGGAAGCCCAGTTCATGGTTAGATTCAGCCACTTTTAAGATGTAAGTACAATTTGGCAGATGACATATTAACACAATCTTTATGTTTGCAGCTACATTCTTAAATTGATATGTTACTGCATCGTTGGAAAATGACACAGCCATTCTACTTTTTCCTGGCTTTTCATGCAGCAGGCTTCCAGCAATGTTGACTGCATCAGATTTATTAGCTTGTCAGTAGTTGTGTGAGCTTCTCCAGCTGCCACAACCCTCCCTAGGTAAGATGTCTCAATAGCTGGTGCATTTCTGGTTTGAAAATATGTAACAATTGTTGGCTTTTAAAGAGCTCATCACATCTATGGTTGGAATATTCAATTCCTTTTCCTTTAAAATTTTTTTTGAGAGTTTTTGCTATAGGGCATGTGTGCTCACCAGAGAGACAGACAGACAGAAAGACAGAAAGTGAGAAATCACCCCCTGGAGGGAGGGCCGATCTCAAAGTGGTATCTCATCTAGTATCATTTCTTGAAAATGCTCTGATGTACAAACCACAATAAGGTAAATCATTCCAATCTATAAAGTAAAGATGACTCTCATCCTAGTTTTTCTTCTTGTTACAGCTTTGCCCAGATTTTTAGTCCCCCTTTCCATTAGACAGAGAATGGTCTGATGTAACGGTTCATCTTTTAAGTATCTTCAGATACAGTCTGTGCTACCAGGGGTTCAGAAAGCACATCTTCTAATCTCCCTTTATAAAGCCATTGATCCAACCTGAAATATAAGACAAACATGTAAACATTTTCTTTCATTTTAAAATATTGTTAAACTCTAAAATAGTTCAGACAAAAATATAGGAATTTGGGGTAAATGTAATATCATTGCAAAGTAATAGGACTTTTAGCTATATTGTCATGTATTTACAAAACAAATTTGGATGTGTCTAAATAATTTGTTGACTGCCAGTGAGGCTAAGATAGCCAGGGAGAGCACAATAGAAATAATGAAAACTTAATTTATCTCTCAAAAGACATATACCTTAAACCTGTTGTCTTGGAAAAGAGTAGAAAGCACCAAAATATGGGAGAAGCTATTCCAGGAGCCAGCAGATGGTGTAATGGCTACGTCGCTGGACTCCCATGTAGTCAACTGCAGTTCAAGTCCTGGACTCAGTGGCTTAAACTCACGCTGGGCACGTGTGTGTGCATGCCCAAGATCCCCAGAGGAGAATGGAGGAGAAGGGATCGCAGCATGGACATCCTCCCTGGGGGGGGGGGGGTCATTTCTTGTTTTCTGTATCTCTGTCTCTTTATGGCAAGCGCATGCGCCCTATAGCAAAAAAGAAAAGAAAACAAAACAAAACAAAACACAACTCTCCAAAAAATAAAGAAGCTATTCCATCAGCTGTCAGAGTGAGAATGTCCTCACTGGTCATAGTTTGGAAAACTACTATACAGTGAGAGGGTGAATTTCAAATGCAAATATGTTTTACTATTACTACTGTATGGTTTTTAAAAAAATTATTCACTTAATGTTTATCATAATTATTATTATTTAATTTGCTATAGAACATACGCACTCACGAGAGAGAGAGAGAGAGAGAGAGAGAGAGAGAGAGAGAGAAACAAGTCACCAGGTCCAGCACTTGAACCCGTATCTGCCATGTGGGAATCCAGCGCCCCAACCACCATGCCACCTGCTGGCCCACTAGTGTACATTATATATAGCAGTATAGTAGGTGCTTAAAAGTGAACACTCTATAAACAAACTTCTCTCTCCTTTCTTACTGAGGTAAAATCATATAATAATACATTTACCATATTAAGGTATATAATTCAGTGATATGTAATATATTTACAATGCTGTGCAAGTTTCACCTCTCTCTAGTTTCAAAATATTTTCAACACTCCTGTTGAAATGAAACCCTCTTCCCATGAAGAAGTCACTTTCCATTCTCTCCTCTCAGCCCCTGGCAACCATTCAACTGCTTTCTGTCTCTATGAATGTATTTATGCTAGATATTTCACATCAGTGGAATTATATCAATACATGACTGGCTTTTGCATCTGGCTTCTTTCACTTGGCATGTTTCGGGTTTACATATATTGCAGCATGTATCAGATCTACACGTCTTTTTATGACTGAAGAATGTTCCGTCATATGATGTCTTACACTATGTTTGTAAATTCATCAGTTGATGGATATGGAGTTGTTTTCACCTTTTGGCTATCATTTGTAGTGCTGTTAGGAACATTCATATCCAAGTATTTGTTGGAATGCATTTTTTGAATACTTTTCTGTACATACCTAGCAGTAGAATTGCTGGGTCATACCTAAGTAATCCTATGCTTTACTTTTGAGGTAACCGTTTTCCATAGTGGTTGGACTATTTTATTGTACATTCCAATCACCAAAGTGAGAGGGCTCCAATTACTAAAACTGTCCAGTTTTGAATGTTGGTTCTGTTACTTGGGGCTAGCTGTGCAGCCTTGGGTGAGTTACTCTCAGTGCCCAATTTCCATTATATATATATATATATATATATGTATATATATATATATATACATATATATATATATATATATGAGAATAGAATAATACCTACCTCATATGAATTTTTGAGGGTTAAATTAGCATGTGTAAAACACTTTAATAGTGCCTGGCCCATAGGAAGCGCTGCTAGCTATTTTAGTTACTTACTGCTGTTATAGCACCCATACATTTCTACTTGAAAATCTAAAGGCTGTTTGTCATTTTCAGCTTTTAATCTCTGCGTCTTAGCATACCAGCTGGCAAACAGAATATAGTCAACAAGTGTATGGAGAATTAAGTAGACAATAAGAGCTAAGGAACTTCTCAAACATAAGTAGGTAGAAGGCCACACTATATTAAATATTTAAATATATAACTATTGTCTAAACCAATGGTACTCAACATAAAAATAGACACATGGCTCAATGTAATAAATAACTAGTCCATAATAGACCCATATATAAGAGCTTACTATTTGATGGACACATAATAAATTATAGAGAAAAGTGGTTTATAAAAACATATAGCAGAATTGTTGATATGCAAAAAAATGATAAAGAGGATACATACTTGACACCAAATATCAAAGTAAATCCAGATTATTGTAAATTTTATATAAAAATTAAATTATGAAAAATTATTTATACTTATTAGTAGATTTTTAACCTGAAAACCTCAGTGATGATGTTGGTACACTGAAATGGGGATTTTAATTTTATTACTTATTTATTTATTTTGCAAGTTTTTGCCATAAGGCACATACCTTTGTCAGAGAGAGGGAAAATGAGAAATCATCCCCCCCACCTCTCCCCAGGGGGATGGCCACACCACAGACTCTTCTCCATTCTCCTCTTGGGATTTTGGGCACACACGCACACGTACCTCATGTGATTATTAGGCTGCTAGATCCAGGACTTGAACCGTGGTGGACCATGTGGGAATCCAGCACCTTAACCACCATGCCACCTGCTGACCCAAAACAGAGACTTTTAATCATCACTGATGGCTGTGTTTTGCAAATTGTTACAAATTTCTGGAAGCTACAAAAGTGTTAAGTTGATTCATGTAGTATAATCCTTTTTCTACCTAATTTCTTCCACAACTATAATGCCTCTGAGATTCATCATGCTATTGTGTGTGTCAATAGTCCTTTCTTTAAATTGCTTTTTAATTCTTTTCATTTACTTAATAGCAATTTTTGGCCTTATATGAATAGGGCATAAATTGTTTGTGTTGGACATTTGGGTTGGCGGTCATTTAGGTTTTCAGTTTGAGGTTGTTACAGATAAAACTGTTATGACCATTCTTGAACAGACCTTTGGATGAACATGCTTCATTTCTTTTGAACAAATATATCTACTGAAATTGCTAGATTATATGGTAAAAATATACACTGCATCTTATAATAAAATGCCAAACTGTTTTCCCAAATGGTTGATTAACTTGCATTCCTACCAGCAAGGTATGAGTTGTAATTGCTCCATGTTCACATCCTCACCAACACTTTGTAATGCAGGTCTCTTCATTTCAGGCAGCTTAGTAGTTTCAGAATTTCCATTTTAAAAAAGTTTCTTTCTTTTATAAGAGTGGGTGAAGAGAGGGAGAGAGAAAGAGAAAGAAGCATTATCAACAGGGTCAAAAAGTGATAATTGTAATTCTTTCTACTTTTTTAGCTAGAATTCTCTAAACAACTAATTTCACTATTGATGAAGGCTATTTGGTTATCCTGAAATAGAACTTATACAGGAAGCAGGATAAGTCCTTAATTCTTTCCTACAAGTGTCAATTTTTGGAAAAAGGAATTGGTACTCTAGTTAATTACATTACTGTTTTTTTGAAGTGTTTTCTATTGAAATGGGAAAATGCTTAAACTATAATATAAGGTAAGTGAAGAAGAACAAAGCTCTAAGATCATTAGTTATTTCTGATTTGTGAAATTATGGTAGGTCTTATTAAAACTATACTGTATTTTCCAATTTTTAAAAGAATTACTTTATTTAATTAATTTATTTATCTTTTAATTTGATGAAAGAGAGAGAAAAGAGAGGGAAAGTGAGAAAGCAAGCTGCCAGGTCCAGGACTCAAACCATGGTCAGCTATGTGGAAGTACAACATCCTTAACCACCACGCCTCCTGCTGAACCTGTATTTTCCAATTTCCTAGCATGAGGATGCAGTATTTACAAAATTGGTTCCAAAGAATTATAATAAATTTGCTGATCAAATCAATGGGTAAGTAGATTGATTCTTTTCAAGTGTTTGCATTTAATAATTATTTTAGGTGTCTGTAGTGCATATTGTAAAAGACATAGGAGACCGGAGATAAAGAAAAGGCAGAGTTTCAATCAAGCCAACTCTTGAGTGTCTCAGATTAAATACATCTTATTTCTTTAGGTTCTAAAACCCTTATAAAGAAGTGAAACAGAACACGGAGATAAATAAAAATACTGACTAGAAATAAATGTTAGGGGTTGCTACATAAAATCCTAAAATAAAGCTTAAAAGAAAAATGCAGCAGGTAAAATGTGTAACACTCTTCTTTATACTTGTGGTAAATAATATTTTTTTTTATAGAGAAAGATATTTGCTACAGGGCGCATGCACTCACCAGAGACACAGAAAGCAAGAAATCACCCCCAGGAGGGATGGTCATGCTTCAGTCCCTTCTCCTCCATTCTCCTCTTAGGATTTTGCGCATCACATACACATACACACTCGGTTGTGAGTGTTTTTGTTTGTTTGGGGTTTTTTTGAGAGGTTTTTGCTACAGGGTGTGTGCACTCACCAGAAAGACGGAGAGAGACAGAAAGTGAGAAATCACCTCCCAAGGGGGATGGCCATGCCACAATCCCTTCTCCATTCTCTTCTTGGGATCTTGGGCACGCATACACTCGCGCACTCGGCGTGAGTTTAAGCCACTGGGTCCGGACTCAAACCACGGTCGACTACGTGGGAGTCCAGCAACATAGCCATTACACCAACTGCTGGTCCTTGAGTTTTAAGCCTCTGGGTCCAGAACTCGAACCAGTCAACCATGTGGGAGTCCAGCAATGTAACAATTATGGCATCTGCTGGTTCCAATATATAATAATATTTAGAGACATCATATCAACTATGACCTAAATTTCATAACTCATGCTGATATTCAAATTCTTGGGACATACCAAAATAATATCATTTACTGGTGTGCACCTCTAAGAGTTCAAGTTTTTGCACCAAAACGAAGGCCATTTAATAGAAAAACAACTCAGTAAGAAAGTTTTGTATAAAAACAAGACTGTTTGGAAAATATGGTCTCCTTTGATTCAGGCACCCAGGTCTTCCCTGGAGCCTCAGCTTATTTATGGAAGTTGAACTCCAGCATTTTCATCTTAAGCATTTGATTGTCAGAATTTCAGCTGGCATACAGAAACATCTGAATTCACTTTTTTTTTTTTTTCCTGGCAGGCTATTTGTTCTTCTTTAGTACAGCTTTCATTTCCCTTTAGAGTCGTTCCCTTTGGCTGTTTCAGCACTATTAGACTACAAACTGCCTCAAAACATAAAATGATATTTATTGAGATTGACAGTCTAGGGGAGTCAGGCTTTCATGCTGGTTTACTGGGTCAAGGATCTCCCCCAAGACTGTCACTCCTTACAATTAAATGGTCAGAGAGGTTGCATGCTGCTTACTAGTGGGGTGATCCCAGAAGTGAGGTTTATGAAAGGGTTTCTCAAATTAGATAGAGAAAGTCTATTTTTGCTTAGCTCTTATATGCTAGACCCTTTCTGTGCCATTGTGGATGTTCATGGTGTGTGTGTGTGTGTGTGTGTGTGTGTGTATGTGTGTTTCTTTTGGCACCAAAAGCACCCATTTTTTCTTTGGAGAGTTGATATTCCATATCTGCAGCCTTAAGGTTGGATAGGATTGACTTCTCCCTTAGTTCCGGTTTGAGCTCTGATTGCCTTCATGTAAATGTGCCCCTGCCTCCAGTGATTGATCTGAGAATGACACATGTATTAAACAAATGGATCTTGATACTAGAAAAAGAAGCCACCTCCTTCTTTCGTGGGAGCTACCGAAAAAATCATTTCCCTTTAGCAGGAGGGTGTGCTATGAGCCTGGGTGGCTTGGAAATTCTGCAGCTGTTGTTGAGTGATGAAGTAAGTTATTCTGGAAAATAAGGGGGGGGGGGGCTGAGACAGAAATAGAACCCTCAAGACTCCACAGACTCTGGATTGAACAGTAGTTGGAGTCAAAAGTCCTCTCGCGTGTCCCTCACTCTTAAATTAAATGGGGTTGGGTTTCCTGTTGTTTGTAACACAAGGATTCATAACTGATACACTGCTTGTAATTTATCATATTTCCCTCATCATAAACTAGGATATAAATATGATTGTACCCATTTCACAGTTGAAGGTACTTGTTCTCAGAGACAGAATCCCGGCAACGGTGTAGCTGGGAGGTAAACTTAAGATCTGTTTACATACAAAAGGTATGGAAAAGTTACTGAGAAAAATACATATTATGAAAAAACGACTCATGGACTTGGGCTTTTATTTCCCACCAAAATAAACTTGTGCTTTAAATACATGCTTATAAAAACTTTCTGAAGTCCCTCATGTTATCAACCACTATGCCAGCGTTTTTCAAAGTATGGTCCAGGAAACTTTGAAGAATCCCTAGCACCATTTCCATAGATATGAAAAGTCAAAACCATTTTAAACGTATTGCTAAGACATTATTTGTCTTTTCTAACCTCATTCTCTTTTGAAGTATAGTGAAATTTTTGGAGGCTTTATAAATTATGAGAATATAATTTCTCTGATAGCTAATGGAAGATGAGTTAGTAATTTCTAGAACTTTCTTTTTTAGTGCTATTTGTTTATTTATTTTATGAGAAAGAGAGTGAGAGAGAGAGAGAGAGAAAGCACTTTCAACATGGTCTTACATTGCAGTTTCCCTTCCCAGTCTTCCTAGCCATCCAGGACTGTAGGCACTCACTCATATGCCGAGGATGTACAGATCACTTTGGAAACTGAACCCTGATCTTCTATGTGGCTTCCAACTGTGCAAAGTGTTACACTTCACTGCGCTACCGCAGATAGGCCTCTAGCATTTTTCTAAAGCAAGCTCTTCAGAATTCTCAGTATTTAGAGGGGTCCTGGAAATAAACAGTATGAGAACTACTGCTCGAAGTTATACTGTATGATTTAAAACCCTCTCAGTAATAGCAGTGACATTTTTTATCTAGTATACATAGCTTTTATAAATAATTTACATAAATCATGTATCAATTCATAATACCTCATGAAAACTAGAACAAGTATTCCATTTTTTAGTGAGCTTTTATGATTTTCCTAAGTTCTAGAGTTGGTGAATTTTGAAGAAGAGAGTTCCTTGCTATAGGCCACATGCACTCGCCAGAAAGACAGAGAGACAGAATATGAGAAATCAACCCCCAGGGGGATGGCCGTGCCTCAATCTCTTCTCCTCCATTCTCCTCTTGGGATCTTGGGCACGCACATACACAGGCCCGGCTTGAATTTAAGCCACTGGATCTGGGACTCAAACCATGGCTGATTATGTGGGAGTCCAGCAACATAGCCATTATGCCATCTGCTTGTCTCTAAGAGAGTCCCTTTTCTGAACTTCTCTTCAAATTGTAAATTGTAAACTAATCTCATGCCTAAAATAGGCATGACCCAAGATCAGAGCTTCAGAACCTAGACCTTCTCTTGTTTCTCATGTGCTGTGTTCTTCCACCCTCCGTCTATGCTGTGCTTTCAGTGTAAGTGGCTCTTCCCCTAACTCTCCATCTGCCAGATTTCATCTCATCCTCTAGACTTCCACTTTAATGCCACTTTTTCAGAGTCCCTCCTGACCTACTCATCTGAAATGTAACTCCTACTCATCTCTTTCATCATCTCCCTTACTACTGCTTCATGGCATTTACCACCCTCTGTATATTTACTTGGGCTCACTGACCTGCCCATTGGACTGTAGACTCCTGAGGTGACCACCACATTCATTTTTTCTTTTTTATCCTCCTAGCAACACCAGCATTTCCCTTCACATGTTGTGGATGCTCAGTACATATTTTATGAGTGAATAAATAAGTGAATGAATGAACTAACTTTTCTCCAGAGAGGACAAAACCCCACCCAAGGCCCTATAAGAAGAGGTGATTTTTTTTTCAAAGCTGATTTATTTATTTCCTCCATGTGTAAAAGAGAGAGATAGCCAGACAGACAGACAGACAGCACCCTCAATCGGGTCTTTATGCTGCAGCCCGCCCTTAGCTTCATCTAGACCCAGATCATGGGCTCCTGTGTGCCCAGAGTACTCAGGGAGGTTTCTGGATGCTTCTCACATGGATCATCCTTGCAAAGTGTCACATTTTACTACTGCACCGAGTGGACACTGAAGAAATTATTACTTTCAAATACAAGATTGTTATTGGATCCTTAAGATAGAAGAGAGACTGGCAATTTGGCCTAATTCAGTCAAAGAACAACTGAGTGAAAAGAAAATCAGTCTTATATTGGGTTCCTATGGGAATATGAACATAACTGTAGGGTTCATACTGTAAGTTCCATTTATAAAGCATTCAGAAATAAAAAGGCTAATACTTGGAGAAAGTGTTACTCATTACATCTTGGAGAGAGGCATGAGGAGCCTTTGGGTGACTGAAAATGCCCTTGTCTTTATCAGATAGTGCTTATAAGCATAGACAGATGTAAATATTAGAATGTGTGTGTATTGTTGTATGTATGCTATACCTCAATTAAAAAGAAAAAAGAAAAAAAATAAACCTTCTCTGGTTAAATTGTCAAAAGATTTGACCAAAACAAGGCATACAAAATTAAAGCCTTCACTTCTAATAGCACCAGGAAGCAAATTGTGTCATCAAACTCCTAGTTAAAAATCATATCATCAAAAAATCAAAACAAAACCAAAACAAAATAGCACAGACAAATAGAAACCATATCATCAGTTGCATCTCTGGCATGAGAATTAAGTAAACTGCATCACATAATTTAGATATTCACACTTTGGGAAAAACTACATATACATCTTTAGCAACATTATAGAGTCAAACCAATAATATAATGACCAAAAAAGAACTCCGAGTGAGATAAATAATTTGGTGTCCACTCTTGGAATCATTTTTTCTTCTTTGTCAAAGAGCAGGAGCAGATGTCATAACTTTGAGCTGGCATTGTTTCTAAAAGAAAGAAAGAAACAATGCCATTCACTGGCAAGCTCATTGTTTCCAAACCAGGGCCTGCCTTTGATAGACAAGTGGTTCATAAGTTGATCTTTTTACATGGAAATCAGGTTGCACTTAGTTTTTCTCAGGACCAAAGTTCTATATAGAAAACAGGCCATTGTATCATGACAATAAATTATTATTATTTATGCACATTGAAGATGAGAGAGTGATTTGCTTTCATAAATTACCTTTTCTTCATGATTCATTGAATTCCTTCTGACCCATGAATAATGAATCCTCTAATCTTCTACAAAGAATTGGAGAAATGAAGACAAAGTGAGGGTAGGAGGAGTTTGAAGACAAATTATTGAATTAAGAATTTACATTTTTACATAGCAGCTTTATGAAGAATGTTCCATGGCAGTCTACACTAAATCAATGCTGCATAATTTGAAAAATAGCAGCCTGGTGCCTCTTTATTCCCATTGACAAGTGTAAACGCTATTATTTAACAATGCCACTGAATACTTTCTTCAGACTCCCTGTTAGGTAAAAAAGAGCCTCCCTTACGAAACTCCTATGTTAATGGCATGTGCAAATATACACAATCCCAGGAAAGGCCCATTTTATCTGAACCAGGCTCTTTTTATTCCTCCTTTAAGTATTTAAGAATGGTGTTTCCATTAAAAACCATAAACAGTTCAAACAAAATTGAACTGTAGTCTGAAACACGACATTCAACAATAGAAAAATGTGCTCTGTGATTAAGAATAGTCTATGAGTTTATTATATGATTTCATGGGGAGGAGAAAAATATTGACCATTTTTCTTAAAATATGTACTTGTAAATTTATTAAAATGTGAGGTACTACAGTCAGCCTTTGTCTCCTCTAAAGAATCAGAACCGTGGAAGAATAACACTATTATAAAAGAATCTTATGGTATTTATGGTATCAATAAATTCTCATCGCATCATGATCATTTCTAATTTATGGGAGAGCTGCAGTGTAATAAAATTTTTAAAAATGAAGTTTCTTTCCGTTTAAAGGCATTATTAGAAACTGAGTTTTCGTTTTTCTCCAAGGAAAAGAAAATAATGGATGCAGTGAAGCTGAGACCTTTGTTTAATTAGACAGATTATTTTTCTGCTTTCATACAGTAAGAGCTCCTTTTTTTCAGACTCACTAACTTGACATTCATCATCATTTAAGTAAGGGCTTAAAGTTTTCCCTTGTGGCTTCTAATTTAGAATATAATCTGATTAGATGCTCTTAATTCACCCTCTCATTAAAATACACATGAAAACATGACACTAGAAAAAAAAAATCAGAGTAGCAGCCCAAACTAGAGCTGATGGCCAAGCTAGAGGCAATATATCACATTCATTTCCAATTATTGTAATGACTATTTAATAGGGAGTGAAAGAGCCTTTATCTGTCAGGACACTAAAACACCAGGTGAGACTTAGTAGTAAACTACACGTGGTTGCAACTCTACAAGTATTTCTTTTTTTTAAAGCAGTCATACTGATGGTGCTCAGTCCTATGCTGTCCCGGCAAATTCTCTCTCTTGTTCTCTCTCTCTCTCTTAATATTTCTGAAAGCCAAAGCTTTCAGAAATCAAATGGACAGAAGAGTGTAATGACATGAGAAGATACAGAAAATATGCCTGATACTAGCTGGGAATTATAGTCATTCATGTATTTTATGAAATACTAGGCAGAGGTAATAAGAACTTTATCAGGCCAAAAGAACTGCACCTGATGAACCTATGCAAGGCATTGGTAATACAGGTAAGTACTATCCACTTTAATTTGTTTTCTAAGGTTATATTTTAGTGGTTTTTTTTTTAGGCTGCTTTGCACATAAAAACACTGTGCTTTAAGACACTCTTTGCATATGCAACCAAGCAAACATTAATATATATGCTGACAGCATATGCAACTAAGAAGACAAAGTATGGGTTCGCTGACAGTCCTTACACTCTGTTGATTAACAAACAAGAGAACAGATAGATCATTATTCTTCTAGATGAATTAACTGCAAACAAAACAAAACAGGAATCTCTGAAGAAGTACAGCAGAAAAGAAAAGGGAATGAAACATTACTCTAAAGATTCAGAAGAACTAACTTCCAAAAATGATGATAACAAAAATGAGGAAAAAGATTGGAAAACTGTTTAGGGTCATTAAACTAAATGCAAGAAGATAAGAACTCTATGTGATTAAAGAAGGCTGCCATAAGGAAATAAAATGAAAATAAAATGGAATTAAATGAAAAAAAAAAGATTGATGCCCTCATGAGAGATAATAGAAAAATCAATATTGCAAGTACAGAATTAAAAATCTTCATACACCATTTTAAAAATGAGACAAATAGTCACTGTTGAAAATTAGTCACTGGTGTTGAAGATGAAGTTGAGATACTCTTCCAGTCTCAGAAGTAAAGGCCAAAGACATTAAGTCAATCCAACAGATCTGGAAAGATTATTCCTAATCATGTAGAGGTTCTCCTAAGGAACAAGCCAGAATATTTGAACTGAAAAAGATAATAGAGTAGACCTTCTGTGACTGAAACAAAACAGACTATATGAAACAAATCACAGCTATGAAATGAGTCATGCACATTCAAGGTAATCAGTAAAAAGCTTAGCATATCCTGGAAGATTTTTTGAGTTGTAAGAATATATAAATTCTAAAAATGCCTAAGGAAAAGGGTCAGGGGATTGTGGCAAAGCAGCAAAAATTGAATTCAGCATCAAACTTCTCTCCAGCAGGAAAGTAGTAAATATTGATGTCTCAACGTCTATGGGGAAAGTTGCAATAAAAAATTGGCAAAGGCATACTGTACATATTTATTAATCATTCCTTCAAGTTGTCTTTTAACCCTAGAAGTATATAAGTGAAATACTATTTCACAGAACTGTGTAACCTTCCCTTGAGAGAAGAAACTGAAAGGGGTAGAGCAGATGGCCTTTGACTTCTTGATGGGAATGATCATTATTTTCCTAACAATTCCAGTTGCTTGTTTGGTGTGAGTAGGTAAAGATGCTTCTCACTTTTGTGTTATATAAGCCACAGAGAATGGTTTCTGGCACTTGGAGAGTTAGACCAGTTTTAACATCAGCAGTGGCACAAACACCAGACTAATGAAATTGATCATGAGCTCTAATTTTGACTGTGCTTCAGGTTACATAGTTCATGGGTTTCTGAATCTAGTTCCAGCACCTGATTCTGCACTACTAATCTAATGAGCTGCCTATCCCTCCAGTGAATTTCTTCTTTGCCTAACAAAACTAGTTCTGCTGGGACCAGCAGTTAGCGTAATGGCTATGTCTCTGGACTCCCACGTAGTCGCCCGTGGTTTGAGTCCTGGACCCGGTGGCTTAAACTCACGCCAGGTGCGTGTGCGTGCGCGCCCAAGATCCCAAGAGGAGAATGGAGGAGAAGGGATTGCGGTGTGGCCAACCCCCTTGGGGGGTGATTTCTCGCTTTCTATCTCTCTGTCTCTATCTGTCTAGCGAGCGCACACGCCCTATAGCAAAAATCTCTCAAAAACAAAACAAAACAAAAGACTAATTCTGCTTACTCTTCCTTCCAACCAAGAGCAATGGTAGATGTTTATCTTCATCAAGATAATGGCAGACTCTATGCTGCAGTCTAATGTTAAACCAACCTTGCCTTCCTGGGGTAAATCCCATATGACTTTGACATATAATTATTTTCACATGTTGCTGATTCTACTATGTTATCTACCCTCTTAGCAGTTTTCAAGTGTATAATAAATTGTTATTAACTATCATCACCAGGTTATACAATAGATCTCCTGAACTTATTCTTCCTGTCTAACTGAAATGTGATGTCCTTTGGCCAACATCTGCTGAATCACACCCATTCCCCCTCATTTGCAGTAACTATTATTCTCTTCTCTGTTTCTATGAATCTGACATTTTTAGTAGACATGTAAGTGTAAACGTGCTTTATGTGTCTTCCTTTGCCTGATTTATTTCACTTAGTATAATATCTTCTAGTCTCATCTATGTTGTTGGAAATAATAGACTTTCTTTCTTACTTAATACTGAATAGTATCCCATTATGTATCACACATATTCTTCATCTATCTATTGATAAACACTTAGGCTGACTCCATGCTTGGGCATTGTGAATAATCCTGCGATGAGCATAAGGGTGCAGATATCTCTCTTTGACACACTGCTTTCATTTCCTTTGGATGTATACCCAAAGTGAAATTGCTGTATCATGTAATAGTTCTATTTTAATTTTTTCTCCAATCTTTTTCTCTCTGTCCTTAATATAATATATCGGTTCTGTTGACCTACTTTCAAGTTCACTGTTTATCTTGCTATTTTCAGTTTTAGTATTAAGCCCATATAATACACTTTTATTTTGATTTTTTAACTTTAAGATTTCCATTTGATTATTTTAATAGATTCTATTTTTTAAATATTTTCTGTTTTTTGACTCATTGTCATCATGTTTTCCTTTGCACTTTAAGTATGGTTTCCTTGGATTATTTGAGCAAATTTACAGTAGCCTTTTTGAAGTCTTCTCTGTTAAATCCAATATCTAGACTCATAAAAGACAATTGCTATTGATTCGTTCTTTTCTTAAATATAAATGACTCTCCTGTTTTTCTAGCACTCAAATTTTTGTCAAAAACTTAATTTTTAGATAATATAACAATTCTTCATTCTGAGATTTTTTTCCTCCAATTTTTAAACAAGAATTATATATTTAATTTTACTAATTATTATTATTATTATTTTTAAATTTGCTGCAGGGCACACATTCTCATCAGAAAGTAAGAGAGAGAGAGAAAGTGAGAAAGCAAGTTGCCAGATCTAGGACTCAAACCATGGTTGGCCATGTAAGAGTCCAGTGCCTCAACCCCCACACCACCTGCTGGTCTCCCCTCCAGTATTTTTCATTGCTTCTGTTTTTGTTTGTTTGCTTGTATTTTAATTAGCTTATCTGTGCTTAACCTTCAGAATCAGGTTGTTACCACACAGCGTGCAGCCTCTGGTATCTGCTCAGTTTTTCCTTAACTTCTGTTTTGTAGCTGGTGCCTATACCTGCATAGCCCCGCTTGGTTAGTGGTTGTGCTCAGACATTTTGAGCCCATAAGTCTTCCACCCTCAGCTGGTAAAGCTGTGTTTGACTTAAGGAAGGCACTCAAAGTTTGGGCAATTTTCATTTTCCCTAATATTGGCTTTTCACTGGACTCTCTCAGTTCTCCATTGTGCACAAAGGTAGGCTCTCAGAAAAGCAGGGATTTGTGGAATGCCTATTAAACCTTTCGATGGCTAACTCGCTTCTCTCTTAAGGTTCTCACTAGTATTATGGTCTTTCACTCACCCCAATCAGGACCAGTCATGGGTTCAAAGGACTGCAGGCTTTTCCCATTTGCCACGGGGCAGATTTTCCACCTAAAACAAGTTTCCCACTCCAGCAACAAAGCAGCTTGTTTTCATGGCCAGTCTCCTCTGATAGAATTGCTTTGCTCACCAATTTAGAGTGGGCAGTGGGGTCAGCCACTGGCAAGAAATGCACAGGCTCCTACTGCTCTTACCTGCCGTTTGACTCGTATCTCCATCTATTCTTTCCATTTGGTTGATTTCCAGAGCTAGGAATTAGGGTTTTGGACAATTAAAAAAAATGTATATGGCCGTTGGGAAAGTCATGATGAATTTGTGTTTTTCTATGCAAAAATGCGCCATAACTTTCCTGATGACTATATATATATATGTGTGTGTGTGTGTGTGTGTGTGTGTGTATATATATATATATATATATATATATATATATATATATGTAAAGAGAATTTATCAATCTCTTTGGTTCTTCAGATTAAGAATCCACATCACCGGGACCAGCAGTTAGCGTAATGGCTATGTCGCTGGACTCCCATGTAGCCAACCGTCATTCGCGTCCCAGACCTAGTGGCTTACACTCACACTGGGTGCGTGTGCGTGTGTGCCCAAGATCCTTAGAGGAGAATGGAGGAGAAGGGATTGCAGCGTGGCCATCACCCCTGGGGGGTGATTTCTAGCTTTCTATCTCTCTGTCTTTCTCTGTCTTTCTGGTGAGCGCACGCGCCCTATAGCAAATACCTCTCCAAAAAAAGAAAAAAAAAAAAAAGAATCCACATCACCTCCATATCCACATGCATTTTGGTTTTTGCTTCCAGTTTCCTCAAACCATGGCATTGTAGAGCAAGTCCTCAGATGCCAGCAACTTTTTCTATTGATTGAAAACATTTTATTGTCGTTTACCAATTCCCAGAGGACTGGTTTTATAACCATTAATGATAGCTGCAATTTTGTCCCAGGTTTTTTTTTTTTTTCCTAGTCAATCCTTACCTGTTTTCCTTGCACAGATAAAAGTTCAGAGCCCCCAAAACAGAAGAGAATGATGGAGATTTACAGAAGCTTTGTCAGGAAAGATTATGGAAAGTGATTTTTTTTTTTTCAATTTGCTATAGGGCATTTGCTAGGACACTTGCCAGAGAAAGGAAGAAAGCAGGAAAGCAAGAAAGCGCCCGCTGGGGAGACAAGTGGGAGGGGGATGGCCATGCTGCAACCTCTTCTTGTTACTCTCCTCTCAGGATTTTGGGATGCACGCACATGTGCCTGGCATGTTTTTTGAGCTGCTGTGTCCAAGACTCACTGCCCACACAGCCATGTGGGATCTAGCCACCTCAACCACCATACCTCCAGCTGGCCCAGGAGTGATATTTTAAAAAATCACATTCCACTCAACAAAAATCATAATAAATCCCTATTCATTAGTTATTTCTCTTTATTGACAAATAAAAGTTATGTATATTCAAATTGAATAACATGATGTTTTTATAATCGGTGTACATTGTGAAATGATTATCACAATCAAGCTGGTTAACATATCCATCGCCTCACAAGTTACTTTGTGTTTGTGTGTGTGCACGAGTGTGTTGAGAATACTTAAGATCTACCCTCAGGAAATTTCAAGTATACAATATAATATTTTTAACTGTCGTCATACTGTACCTTAGGTATCTAGAATTTGTTCATCTTATTACTGCAGATTTATACCTTTCACCAACATTTCCCATTCCCCTATAACCAACAGTTATTTCTAAACTCATCAGATTCTCTCTTTGGTTGGGTGACTGCAGAGGGCCTTTCTGTCCTCACCTTTCCTCCAAATACTGCTTGATTCTTACTATTCTCCTTGAGATTCTCTACTCATCTCTCAACACAGACCAGATTCAAGGTCTTCCTTCTCTTAGCTTCCCTCTCCCTTGTGAAAAAATGGACTCAAATGCTAAACCTAGATCTCAGGCTTGCGAGAGTTTAGTTAAGACATCTTCTAAACAATGTCAGATCTCACTCCACAGAGATTTTTATACCACGAGCTAAAAGAATACAAATGTCTTCCAGTATTGAGCACGTAATATAATCACATTCCACAACCTACATGTGGCTGACAATCCAACTTACTTCAAGAAGTTCAAGGTCATTATCTTGAATCTCTTTCCGCCTTTCTGTCTTTCTGGGACTAACACTTCTCCCTATGTTCTCCATAGGTCCCCAAGAAGGGAGTTCAGCTTTTTATGACAACATTTAGAACCCCCATTAAATACCACTTACTGTTCTTTCAGTTGCTTTAATACACTGTACTTCTGACTATTTTAGGCAAAGATAGATTTAGCCAAGAGAGTTAAAAAAGTAAAGACCTTGGCAGTAGAGGCTGTTGCTCTTCCCTCTGCGATCTTGTGGTAAAATGACCATTCCAGACTCCTGCGAGTACTCTGGCTCTCACTCACGTTTCAAAATCTCAGGCAAAAACATCTGATTGGCTACACTAGGTTCAGGGGGCCCCTCCATAGGCCAATAGAGAGGAGTGGGAGAGAGGGAATCTATCACTGGAGAACGGTGTCACTGAAAAATTGCTGGGTTATTAAGAATAATTGTACCGTGGCACTAACTTTCTCTTTTTTACTGTTTTTTCCTCAGTTGTATCCTGTTTCTCCCCCTTTCTTTTCTTTTCTTTCTTTCTTTTCTCCTTCAAACAAGCACAGATATCCTCTAGTTTAAAGGCAAAGTTTACAGTCCAGCCTGCGGCATGTTGGTTAATGTGGCTGGATCCCATATGGTCGACTGCTTGCTTTGACCTCTCACCCAGTGGCTTGAAAACCACACCAGGTGTGTGTGTGTGTGCAAGCTTGCCCCAAAACCTAAAGAAGTGAGAAGTGGAAGAGAAGGGATTGAGGTGCAACTTTCTCCATTCGGGAGGGGGGTGCTTCCTCACTTTCCCTCTCTGCCTCTCCCCTGTGAGTACATGCACCCTCTGGCAAATTAAAAAAAATACATTAAAAAAATACTTTGCACCCTTCACATCTTACCTTATTTTCTTCCTTCCTGCCATCAAAATTCTCTAGTAAACCATCTATTCATATTTTTGAGTAGCTGATTTATACCATATAGAGAACTTGCATATATTATTTGTCTTCACCCTCTTCAGTATTTTAGTCTTTCCCCTTACCAGAAAGACTCATTTGACCTGTTATCTCCCTGTTTCCCAAACTCCAAATTTCCGAGACACCATTTGGTTTCAGAAAAAAAAAATATTGAATATATAAAATGAATGCAATTTATTTGAATTTTGGTTTTGTAACTGGTATTTAAATTTTTCATTATTTTGTGTTTATATAGGTACCTAAGAAATTTATAGTATGCATTTATGTTTGTACTTATTTAGTAGCATTATAGTAAAAAAAAATCTTGTCACTCCTGGGAGTCTGAGAGAACAGTTTTCTTTAAATGAGGTCTAAGTTTCAAGAAACATTGGTCAGGACCAGCAGGTGGCATAATGGTTACATCGCTGGACCCCCACGTAGTCGACTACCGTTTGAGTCCTGGACCTGGTGACTTGGAATTCATGCCAGGCATGTGTGCGTGCATGCCCAAAATCCCGAGAGGAGAATGGAAGAGAAGGAATTGCAGTGTAGCCATCCTCCCTGGGAGGGAGGTGTCGTGGTGGTGATTTCTCACTTTTTGTCTCTCTGCCTCTCCAGCAAATGCATGCTACCTGCAGCAGAAATCTCTTTAAGAGAAGAAAGAAAGAAGAAAGAAAGAAAGAAAGAAAGAAAGAAAGAAAGAAAGAAAGAAAGAAAGAAAGAAAGAAAGAAAGAGGAAAGGAAAGGAAAGGAAAGGAAAGGAAAGGAAAGGAAAGGAAAGGAAAGGAAAGGAAAAGAAAGGAAAGGAAAGGAAGGAAAAAAGGAAAGGAAGAAGAAAAGAAAAGAAACATCGGTCTATGGCATCAATTTATCATTTGATATCACCTATTTCTTGGTAGGGTATTTAACCTTGCTTAGTTATGTTCCCTACAAAAGTATTATAAATTCATATGTATATATCAGTTATTTAATTAGGTTCTTGGCAAAAAAAAATTAGAACACCAATTTGTGAGGATAAACTCCATCTGTAAGGGCAAACACAGATCACAGGTAGCCCTGGAGCTGAGGAACAGCTTTGATTTTTGGTAAAGTTTGCGAGCCCACAGCTTTCTGATCAACCTGGTGCTGCTCTGAAATCTCGTATTTCTCCTCTGTGTTGAAGATCTCACCTTCCTGGTGTCTGGGCTTCTGCAGTTTCTTTTTCTTGAAGTAAGAAACGGTAAGGTGCTTTGGGATTTTCACTTTGCTAATATCAATTTTTGTGGAGGTGGCGATGACAAAGTGAAACTTCACAGTGGAACTCAATTGAGAACCAGTGGTCCAGTTACAAGTAGCAAGCCACTGCTTCAGGAAAACCAGTCTCTTGCCTCTGTGGCATCCAGTGAGGATGATCAGAATGGTCCCAGGAGTGATGCTAGTTCACAGCTTTCTCACATGCTGACTGAAGGGTTGTTTGCCGTGGCTCAACAGCTTTTGAGGCACATCTTCAGTAGGATAATACCTAGACATTTTGTGCAGTCTAACCACCTGGGTACCACCATTCTTGTCTCTACCAACTGGTTTTGTGACAGTTGCAAGAACCTTCTCCTTTTTCTTTTCTTTTCTTTTCTTTTCTTTTTTTTTTTTTTTTTTTTTTGAGGTTTTTTTTTTTTGAGGTTTTTTTCTATAGGGCGCGTGAGCTCACCGGAAAGACAGAGAGAGACAGAGAGACAGAAAGTGAAAAATCACCCCCCCCCCCCCCCAGAGGGGATGTCCATGCCACAATCCCTTCTCCTCCATTCTCCTCTTGGGTTCTTGGGCACTCACACACACGTGCCCGGTATGAGTTTAAGCCACCAGGTCCGAGACTCGAACTGCAGTCGACTACACGGGAGTCCAGCGACATAGCCATTATGCTAACTGCTGGTCCCTCTTTCTTTTTCTTTTCAATCTTGGATTTAGTGGCCAAGTGTTTCTTGTACATGGCCTTCCTGGAATACATGGCAGACCTGGAGTATCTGCCGTTGCCCTGGACTAAGACGGGGTTTCGGCTGCAATGGGGCTTCCCCTGCTTGGGCTTTTTAGCCTTGGGGTCACCCTTTTTAACCTTGCCACTGGCATCAGCCTTCTTGACTTCAGGTTTCTTCTCCTTAATACTCTTCTTTACAGCTTTTTCACCTGCCATCTTGTATAGTGGGAAAGAATGATAAATTCTTCAAAGGTAGGAATTGTGACATTTATATTTCTTTGTATCTACCTCCAAATTTCTAGAAGTATCTCAAAAGCATATTTTTTGCAAGAATGCTTAGAAGCTTTGCTTTTGAAGAATTGTGATGAACTTCTTTTATAGATAAGAACTACATTTTATTGACTACTGACTTTAAAAAAAAGAATTATGTAATTTATTTATCATTATTATTATTTTAAAATTTGCTACAGGACACATGCACTCGCCAGAGAGATATAGAGAGACACACACAGAGAGAAAGTGAGTAATCAAGCTGCCAGGTCTGGGACTCGAACCACGTCAGCCATGTGGGAGTTCAGTGCCCCAACCACCATATCACCTGCTGGACCCAACTACCAACTCTTACTAAGGGCTATAAGTTATTGTAAGTGTTTTAGATAGAACATTTTAATTAATCTTCAAAACCAGTTTATAGACTTGATCCAGTATTTAAGATATCCATTTCAGAGATGAGAAGACCAAGGCTCAGACAGATCACATCAATTGCCTAAGGTTATATACCTAGTAAAACAAGACCTGGGATTTCCTATGAAAAATTATTGTTAAGAGAGTTAAGATTGGGACCAGCAGTTGGCATAATGGCTATGTTGCTGGACTCTCAACTGCGGTTCGAGGCCCGGACCCAGTAGCTTAAACTCACGCCAGGCGCATGTGCATGCGTGCCCAAGAGCCCAAGAGGACAATGGAGGAGAGGGGATTGTGGCGTGGCCATCCCCCCAGGGGGTGATTACTCACTTTCTGTCTCTCTGACTCTCTCTGTCTTTCTGGTAAGCGCACACGCCCTATAGCAAAAAGCTCTCCAAGGAAGAGAGAGAGAGAGAAAGAGTTAAGATCAAGATGATTACAGTGTACCCCCATCTTTCACCACTAACAACAGTCAACTCAAAATGGATCAAAGATCTTAACCTAAAACCTCAACCAATAAAACTACTGGTGGAAAATGCTGGGGAAACTCTGGGGGACATTGGAGTAGGCAAAGACTTCTTAAATAAGACTCCCAAGGCACAGGCAATAATCCCTAAAATAGACAAGTGGGACTATATTAGACTAAGAAGTTTCTGCACAGCAAAGGACACAGTAACAAGTGTGAACCGACAACCCTCAGAATGGGAAAATATTTTTGTTAAATATGCCTCAGACAAGGGACTGATAACCAGAATACATAGGGAACTCAAGTGCCTTATGCGAAAAAAAATGATTAACCCAATTAAAAGGTGGGAAAATGAGCTGAACAAAAGTCTCTCTAAGGAAGACATACGAATAGCCAAAAAGCATATGAGGAAATGCTCAACATCCCTCATCATAAGGGAGATGCAGATAAAAACTACAATGAGATACCACCTAACCCCTGTCAGAATGGCAAAGATTAAGAATATAAAAAGTGATAAGTGTTGGCGGGGATGTGGTGAAAAGGGAACCCTCCTACACTGTTGGTGGGAATGTAAACTAGTTCAACCACTGTGGAGAACAATATGGAGGTTCCTCAAAGATCTACAAATAGAACTACCATTCGATCCAGTAATCCCACTTCTGGGTATTTACCCAAAAGACAGGAGAACGCTCAGTCAGAAAAGTGCTTGCACATCAATGTTTATTGCAGCATTATTCACAATTGCCAAGACATGGAACCAACCTAAATGTCCACAAACTGATGAATGGATTGGAAAAGTGTGGTATATATACTCTATGGAATACTACTCAGCCATAAAAAATAACAAGGCCCTGGAATTTGATAGAAAGTGGTCAGATACGGAGGATATATTGCTGAGTGAAGTAAGCCAGGATATGAAAGAAAGATATTGTATGTATCCACTCAATATATACCGACTATCAGCATTCTATGATAGTGAAAAAAAATTGGAGGACATAAAAGCAGTGAAGGTACTTAATGAGAATAGGACAGTGTGGAATGGGGGAAGTGAAGAGAAGAGGATAGAGAAAGATAACAAATGAACAATAGAGAGGCAGGACATTAGTGAGAAACAGATATGGCTTATTAACTGTTGATGTTGACATGTATAGTATTCTCAACTGGATTTGTCTGAGAAGTATTTCATGATGGGCAAAGTATTTGTACAAGCAACATGAGAAATAGCGATGGACTGTCTTAAAAAATAATTAGAATAATAATAATGATTGGGGAAAACATAGAAAAGATATTGAATGTTGAAGCGGGGAGATTAATGTCTCTGTACTGACTGACATGCACGGCATTCCCTTTTGAAAAAGTAATGTAATACAATGTAAAGTTATATGTAATTCAATGTAATATAAAGAAGAATATGATGATAATAAAAAAAAATAAAAAAAAAAAAAAAAAAATTAAAAAAAAGATGATTACAGTGTAATTTTCATGATAATTTAAAGTTCTTTTTACTTTGTAAGATATATTTCATTTGGTGCTTAGTATATAAAAATATTGTTAGCTACATTTATTTTTCTTACTGTATATTTGCTAAAATAGTATAAAGCTGGTGTTTATTTAGTCATGGATATCATTAGCCTTTAATTTTGTGTTTAAGTTTGTGCTGTTACTGTCAGCACTAAAAAATTAACCCTCATTTGGTAGAACAATTTTTAAAAATTTACTTTGCCCTTGATAAGAGGATATTTTAATATAGAATATTTTAATATTTCAGGTTGTGCTTTGAAATACAGGAAAGACCAGGCCAACACATAATTAAGAAAATGTTTCTGCCCACAGACTGTCTATCCAGAAGAAAGAAATATGTATTGTAGTGATTACTATACAGAGAGAATCAGTGTCGCTTATGTTTCAACCAATGAGTGGCGATATAAAACACATTATAAACAAGTCTTAGCATAAATTGAGTAGGTATGCCTCAGCTTAATCTTTACCTGATCATTGCTGCATTCATCAGTCTTCAGGCAATTATACAGTATAAAAATAATGTTTAGGATTTTCTCTCTTACTGACTTCATTTCACATTTCTGATGACATGAATTAACCAAGGAGAGGCAGTTCCATGGTTATTGTGTGTTAATCCACAGTTCGGTCATGGCTGTGTTTTCCAATCACTATGGCTCTAGTCTAACATGTGATCAAATGCACTTGCCCTATCAATTATGCTACCCAACCAATTTCTGAAAAAGCCTAAGAGTTACAGTGATCCTGACTCTTAAGAATAAATATTTAATTAGAAGGGATTTACTTAACATGTCGTGAAGAAGAGAATTAAAAATTCTTATCGTGGCCTACAAGTCCCTATTTCTTTTGGATCCACTGTGTCTAGCCTTGTTCCTTGGATTTTGGCTTTAGGGCTCCTCTTCAGGGAAACCATCCCCCCCCCCCAAGTCAGACCCTCCCCTGCATCACAGACTCTCATTTCAATCTGAACTCTATTTGGTAGCATTTATAACTAAAAGTAGGTACTTATTTTTTGATGAGAAAATGTTTACCTGGCAAACAAAATAACAGACATTATCTTATGCAGACCTGGAGACAGAGTAGGAAAGGAGAAGGGGTGAGACACAGAATGAGGGGGAGAGGGAGAGGAGAACCATTTACTTCCTCAGGGAGAAGCGAAGACAGATGATGTGGTCTCTGAGAGACAGAGGATGAGAGCAAGCATATTTCTGGAATTCCCAAACATTACTCATGTTTTTGTTTAAGTTTACATTTCCTGCTATGACAGGGGCTGCTAGTACTTCCCAGGACCCATGTTCCTTTATTCCGGGGCACACAGCTACACTAAATTACCCAGCCTCCTCTGCAGATAAGTAATGCCATGTGGTTGCGTTCCAGCCAATGGAATATGAGCAGAGGTAATCTATGCCACTTCCAGACACAGTTCCTTAATTCTCCCATAGGCACTTCTAGGGTCTCTATCTCTTTGTTCATTAACTGGCTAATGAACAGAAATGGGCAGAAAATGAACCATTAGCTACAAGAAGCCTAAGTCCTTGAATCACTTTGTGGAAGGCCACCTGGTGAACAGCCACTTTGTGAAATGAGTGAGAAATAAATCTTTCCTTTGTCAGGTGGTTGTGAATTTGGTGTTTGTTTTAGCAGCTAATGCTAACTTCCATTGACATACCTCAGAATATTCAGATAAAATATCTTTCTTTGGCTTATATTAGTTTGAAGAATATTTGAATTATTTACCACCAAATCATCCTTGACTAAGATAGCTACTAAAAAGAGGGGCAAGGCTTTGTAATCTACACGATCAGTTTAGAAGAGAACAGGCTATTCTAAGAGAAAGATGGTGAGACTTAAAAACATTTCTGGAAAAATGGAGTTGTGTATCTTTTCACTTTTAAACTGAAGTATATATACACAAGAGTATTAATTTTGTTATACATATTTTATATTTACATGTTTATTTTGTACTGTTTGTGTATATACTTCCATGTCAACAGAGGTAAGAAGGTTAACGTTGTAACAAAGGAGATAAAACAAGAATGACATTTTTTGTCTCTGTCGAATTGTATAACAAATCATTCTAATTAATCTGATCTGATCAGTCCAAGATTAGATAGCAGTGGATCTGTAGCATGCATTCATTCTGCTTTGATATGTCTCAACCTAATTTCAGCTCTTGTAGTATGGACTATAGAGATCCTTCCATCCTTTGTGCTGTGCCTCTCCTTCACCTCCTCCCAAGAGGAACCTATCACACATCAGCTGTGCTTCCAAGCCATGCTATTTGCTTTGTGCATGTGTGCACATATATGTGTGTGTGAGTGTGTGTGTGTGTGTGTGTGTGTGTGAATGGTTTCTGGGGTAAGTGATCCCAGAGAGCAAAAGGAGACTCACAGAGTAGCTGAGACAGGCACTGTAAAGCCAGGTATGGGTCACTCACCGTTGTCCCCTGTGACCATCGCAAAATCCCCTGACACCTTCCAAAGAGCGTATGACACAAATCTCAGAATTCTGTCTGCCAGGGGGACAGAAGGGGAATGAATTTCTCCCTGGGCGCCTATCGCGTATTGTGTACCATTCACTTTTGGATTTGCTTCTTAATGGTCCCGAGGCAAAGCTGTCTGGTTGCACAGATGTTAATTATTCGAGACTACTCTTAATTAGTTGTGTGAGTTATTCATTCTGGAACCGTGACAGAAAGCCTCAGCCGGTTTGGTCCCTGAAGGCAGAACCCAGAGGGCTTCCCAGGAGCTTGGTTTGTGACCCTTCCCCCCTTGTCTCTCTCCCTTCTTGAACCAGAACATTTTGGTTTAGTCGAGATCACAGAGGCCACCCCCCATGGGGACTTTTTAAATTAAATGCTTAGGATGTACATGATTTTAAAAGCCCCTTGCACCTACGAGCTAAAAGCTTAGTGCTGCTGCCTAGGGAAATTATTCGGCTGGAAATCAAGTACCATTGTGAAGGATCTGGTCTGCTCCAACTGGAGCTGACCATTCATTTTCCTCTGACTTGTAATTTCCCGTGCTCTGGTGATTTGCGTGTTTCCCCGCATAGTGTATCAAGCACATTGGCTGCCTTCAAGACCATCTGAATAATTAAAGCTTTATTGAGGAGAGCATTGTACAGATTAGTGCATTAAAGACTAATCTGCTTGTTCTTTACAGTCTCTTACACACATGAAACCTGGGAGGTAAGGAGGCCCCAACTCATATTAAATGATCTGTTTCTGATATAACAGTCATGTTGACAAATGAGTATTATATGTGTATTATATTACTATTAAAGGTGGTTAATAATCATATTTAAAATACTACTCTATAAAAACATGATATTAAACATGGTTTCATAGATGGTCATTTTGAGAGTTTGCTAAAAGACATTGTTGGTCTGTTTGTTTGAAAACCCTGCTTTTTGTTTTTCTTTTTTAGAACAGAATAATTTGTAGCAAAAAGCTTCCTTCACACTGAAGACCAGCTCCAGGCAGAAATAAATGAAGCACTCCAGGTAATGAAATATATGCAAGAGAAAAATGAATTCCACTAGAGGTATACCAGGAGGGGAAATAGACGGGTGCTCATTTTAAAGAATGTCAGACCCAGCATTCTTTTTATGAGCCTGTAATTACTACCTGGCCTGCAGAGGGAAAAGGAGAATATGATATATTATAATTACAGTTTAAACTCTGCTTTACAAAGTAAACTGGGCTTTTAGAAAGAATAGGTAAATTGTAAATGTGCCACCATCAAAAGATATCTATGATAAGATAAAAGACCAAACAAGGAACAGAGCAGTAGGCATAAGAAAATCCTATTTGTGTAAAATTAAATTATTGACAAACTTTGTGTAGTGTGTACATGTGTTTGTAAATGTATCAAATGATGTCTGGAGGATAGTATATCCAGTTCTTTTGGTATTTTCTCTGGGAGAAGCAATTGATGTTTGGAGGGGAGGGAAGGCTTTTTTCTAGATGTCCTATTACGCCAAAATTTAGGAAGAAAACATTTTTTAAGAATTACCTGAATAATTTTTGGATTGTAAGACATTGTGTGACAATTAAGGTACAATCTTAAAACAAGTTGCAGCAAAGGAATTATAGGGAAAAATGACTTTGATTTCATAATTTCGAAAAAAATTAGTAAGATGAAGCTATGTAGTTATAAGAGTATTAAACTGGTGACTTGAAGATAAGTTTGTTTGGATTGTATGTTTATTTTTAGGAATCTAGTTTATTTTCCCACTTTAAGATGATTCCTCTTATATAACTTGAGTATTCCTTATCCAAAATTTTTGGGACCAAAAGTACTTTGGATTTATTTTTTTTCAAATTTTGGAATATTTGCATTTACATAATGAGATATCTTGAGATAGACCCTAAGTCTAAACAAAAATTTAATCTTTTTATTTTGAGAGGTTTTTGCTATAGGGCGCGTGCACTCGCCAGACAGACAGAAAGAGACAGAGAGACAGAAAGCGAGAAATCACCCCCCAGGGGGGATAGCCATGCCGCAATCCCTTCTCCTCTATTCTCCTCTTGGGATCTTGGGCATGCAAGCACATGCGCCCGGTGTGAGTTTAAGCCACCGGGTCCAGGACTCGAACTGCAGTAGACTACATGAAAGTCCAGCGGCATAGCCATTACGCTAACTGCTGGTCCCAACAAAAATTTAATCTTAAATATTTCATATATACCTTATATACATATCCCAAAGATAATTGTATACAGTATTTTTCTATATACCTTATATGCATAGCCCACAGAAAATTTTGTACAGTATTTTTCTGTATACCTTATATATGCAGCCAGTTTCATATACCTTATATCCATAGCCTGTTTCATATATACCTTTACACATAACCTGAAGCTACTTTTATACAATATTTTTTTATTGGAGCATTTTGATGGCAACATATCACCTGAGGTAAGGTGGGGAATTTTCCACTTCTGATGTCATGATGGTGCTCAAAAAGTTTTTAGATTTTGAAACATTTTAGATTTTCATATTAGGGATTCTCAACCTGTATTAAAAGCAGTGAAATAGTTTGAAAGGTTTGGAGTGAAAGGGAACTGAATTCAAATTCTCCCTCATTATTTATTAACTATGTAACTTAGGACAACATGTAGCTACAAAGCCTCAGTTTTCTCACCTATTAAATAGGAAGAAAAAACAAAACTGGGTCATTGCAAATCTTAAGTAAGATAATGTATATAGGGCCATCAGGTGGCATGGACCTAGTACCTTGCTTTCTTGCTTTCTCGTTCTCTCTTTCTCTATCTCTCTCTGGAGAGCACACAGGCCCTATAGCAAAATTTTAAAACAGTAATAATAATAATTAATAAAATAAAATAAATAATTCTTTTTAAAAAGATAATGTATAGGAACCAGCAGTTAGCATAATGGCTATGTCACTGAACTCCCATGTAGTCGACCGCAGTTTGAATCCCGGACCCAGTGGCTTAAACTCACGCCAGGCGCGTGTGCTTGAGTGCCCAAGATCCCGAGAGGAGAATGGAGGAGAAGGGATTGTGGCGTGGCCATCCCCCCTGGAGGGGTCATTTCTCACTTTCTAGCTCTTTGTCTCTCTCTGCCTTTCTGGCAAGTGCATGCGCCCTATAGCAAAAACCTCTCAGGAACCAGCAGTTAGCGTAATGGCTATGTCGCTGGACTCCCACGTAGTCGACCGCGGTTCGCGTCTCGAACCCGGTGGCTTAGAACTCACGCCGGGCGCGTGTGCGTACGTGCCCAAGATCCCGAGAGGAGAATGGAGGAGAAGGGATTGCGGCGTGACCATCCCCCCTGGGGGGTGATTTCTCGCTTTCTGTCTCTATGTCTCTCTCTGTCTGTCTGGCGAGCGCACGCACCCTATAGCGAAAAAAACCTCTCCAAAAAAAGAAAAAAAAAAAAAAAAACCTCTCAAAAAAAATTTATATATAATGTATATAAAGGGTTTAGCCAGTTAACTGCTAATTAGAATTAACACACAAGAAATGTTAGCTATTTACATAGATGTTATAGAATAGATTATTACTCAAAATAGCCTATATATCTACCTCTGGACTTTTATCTGTCTCAGCCCTGTTGAAATTTAGAGCGGCCAAATGACACTTCTGCCCATGGGTCATGGATAGAACTACCACTTTCATGAAGACACTTTAAGAGCCAGCTTGTAGTTTACCATGTTTCTCTTCTGTCTTGCTCATGTTTCAAAGTGTCTCAATGTGTCAGGTATTCCGTAGGGGTTGTTCCAAGAGCTGAATCTTGGAGTGAAGATGGACATGGAATAATGCAGCCAATATACACAGCCAAGATGTGTTGTATGAATGAGAAATACATTTTGATGGCATACGTCACTGAGATTGAGAATTATTTCTTACTGTAGCTAAACCTAGCCTACCTGACTAATACATATACCTTCTCTCTTGGCTAAAAGTTCCTGGGTAGGCTTTTGTTTGTTTGTTTTCTATGATTAGTAGAGTATTTAGTGGGATTTTTTAAAGAACTATTTTATTTAACTATTATTATTATTAATAATAATTTTACCAAAGAGAGAAGGAAAGTAAGAAAGCAAGCTGTCAGGTCTGGGACTCGAATTGTGGTCAGCCATGTGGGAGTCCAGTGCCTCTAACCACCACACCACCCGCCGTCCCCCAAGAATACTTAATTTTAAATCAGAAATATCTCTACCTACTTTAAGCAGGTAAGTAATTTATTGAAATATAATTGGTTGCTCGCTGTTTCTCTGGGTAGCCTAAGAATACATTTTGGTCTATTTAGCCGGGAACAGTGACTAAACTATTCTTCAGGCCTTCTCCAGTGGAAACAACACAGTCGGTGCCCTAGGCAATGGCTTTGTAGTTTGCGCTACCTATGTTTGACCTTGAATCTGCGCTATTCCTGCTTCTGGAAGATGCAAGTACCTGCTACCATCTCAAAAAAATAGAGCCTTCCAGGTACCTGCATCTGATGAACAGAATCAATGTCACATGCCTGTCACAAGTAAGAAAGTGCACTTTGGCTTCTACCTTGGGGGGAGGCAAACTCATAAAATAGAACATTCCTCAGAAAGATGTTCAAACACACAGGGCAGTAAAATGAATGGACTATTATCCACAATGCAGATCTATTAAGATGGACGACTTGCTATGGTATAGAGCCTCATGGTCCCAGGCAGTGGCTACAGTCACATTCGTCCATTTAAATTTAAGCTAAGTTGAATAAAACATTTGGTTCTTCTATCTCACTAGCACATTTGAAGTGCTCATGTGGCTCGTGACTAATATTTCAGATGGTGTGATTACAGCACGTTTCTGTCATTGCCAACAGTGCTGTTGGACAGTGCTAATGCAGAGCATTGAGTTCGATATCCTTCTAGACTAATTGACATGGGGGAGCAAGGCTGGGTGGTACAGTGAGGACAGAACTATTGAGGAAGAGACTCTGGGTTACTGTGACAGCACACCCCTTGGTGGCATTCAGCAGATCTTTAAGCCCCATGGGGCCTTGATTTTCACATCTGTCAAACAAGGGCATAGTAATTTAATGGCATAAGTTCCCTCAGGCAGCCTCCAAACAAGACTCCCATAATTGGCCTTCTGCTGCCACTTGTCCTGGGTAAATTTCTGGATCACGGGGTGATGTAGTGATGAGGAGGGGGTGAGAGGCAAGGATTTCTATTCTATCAATGAACCCTTGAGGTTAGAAGTCTCTGCTGTAACTGCTTTCTCTTTCGGGCACGTACCTTCTTTTGTTATTTTTCCCTGCAAAGCCAAATTCACCATTATGTTTGCTAAGTCTGATTGAATTAGCAGACTGGCCATTCGCTGTGGATAACGACTATCAGCAACCACAACCTCATACTGTACAGTTAACTCGGCACAGATTCCCAAGCTCAGCATTATCTGGTTTCTGTTTCACTCCTTTTCTCAAAACTAGGTACCTGCTGTTTCTTGTGAATTCAGCCAACTCTGTTCAAAGCATAAGTCTTCTCTTCTGTACCGATCTCTTGCAGCTCAGGGTGTTCAAAGTTCTTTTCTCTTTAAGTATCAACCAATAACAGGACTCCAGATAAAATAAGAGCCAGAGGGGCCAGCAGATGGCATGGTGGTAAAATGCTAGACTCTCACATGTCCAATCGCTGTGTGAGTCCTGGACCATGTGGCTTGAGAATCACGCTGGGTATGTGTGCAGGTGTGCCCAAGATCCCAGGAGGCAAATGGAGAAGAAGGGGTGTGGCATGGCCATACACCCCCTCCTTGAGGGGGATGATTTCTCACTTTCCCTCTCACCGTCTCTTTCTGTCTCTCTCTCTGGTGAGCACACACATCCTATGGCAAAAAAAAGAGAAATAATTATAATTAATTAATTTTTAAAAATAAGAGCCAGTTCTTTAAGCTCTATCTCTACCACTATTTTTTTCTTTCTTTCTTTTTTTTTTTTTTTTTTTGTGGAGAAGTTTTTGCTATAGGGCGCGTGTGCTCGCCAGCCAGACAGAGAGAGACAGAGAGACAGAAAGTGAGAAATCACCCCCCAGGGGGGATGGCCACGCCTCAATCCCTTCTCCTCCATTCTCCTCTCGAGATCTTGGGCACACAAGCACATGCGCCCAGCATGAGTTTAAGCCACCGAGTCCAGGACTCGAACTGCGGTCGACTACATGGGAGTCCAGCGACATAGCCATTACGCCAACTGCTAGTCCCTCTACCACTCATTTTTAACATATCCACTTCCCAGGAAGAGATCATTGCCTCTCACTGGACCAACTGCCAGGTTCTCTCATCAATGAATGAATTAAATAAAATCTTCAGAGTTTATTTATGTCCGTACAAGAGTCATGATTTTACCTTTTTTTGAAAATTATCTTTTACCACAACATTCCAGCCACTTGGTTGAACTCATAGCAGACAGCAGTTTCTTCTTCAGCCAGCAGCCAAAGTGGTCCTTATCAAATGGTAGAGCAAAGTGTGCCTCCCCCTGGCTTTAACATATGCCTTCCACCATGGTTTCCGGTTGCACTTAAAATAAAATTGAAAGTCACTTCACTGATCCAGAGGCCATGCAGGATTTGGGGTCTGACTATTTCTGTCTCATCTATTATTATCTTCCTCAGTCGGACTGTAGAGAAAAATGTGTTTCAGTGGAAAGCTATACTTTCTCTAGACTCTAGAGGCCTTCCCTCTAGGCTATCTGATTCTGATTCTATGAAGTGGCTCTATAGCTCTCTAATTTGGCAATGCAAAATAATTCTTGGCTGTAACTATGCAAATCTGTCCTTCAGAAGCACAAGGGCTTCCCTCCCTACCTGTGGAAAAAGCTAATTTTGCCTCTTTTTGCACATTCATTTTAATTTTCCTTTACTCCTTATAAATTTGTGCTGATTTCTTCAAACCATTTATAACATTAGATGTGGTCCCTCATTGGCTATTAATAAAATCATTCATGATGTTTATCTCTTATATGAATGAGAGTCATGATTTTTGTTGAAAATCATCTTTTAGCACTGCATTCCAGTCACTTGGTTTCTCTTTTCATTCAAACATTCTTCCTTGCTCCCACTTTGAAATTTGTTGTTCCTTTCATATAAAATGTTGTTCCTTTCATATGAAATTTCCTACTCTAAGATCTTCCCTTGACTGACTTGTCTTTCTTCAGGATTCTGTTCAAATCCCACCTCCTTTGAGAGACTTTCCCTCAATCTCTGTCCATCTCTCTGGATGTCCTCTCAGCAAAGAGAAACTACCTAAAATGTTCTCCTTCATTTATTTATTGGATTGTTTCTTGTCTGGTTTCCTCCCTCTACCCCAAGAAGGTCAACTTCATGAAAGCAGGAACTCTACATTCTTTCACTACTTGCCAGTGTCTGGAACAGAGTAGAAACTCCGTAAACATATGTTTGCATGGATTCAATGAGTAAAAGTGACTGAGCACCTTTAACCTTGCCCACAATTACTTGATCTTTCCAAATCTCCATTTCATCAATTATAAAATAGATTACATAATAAATACAACTTGCATCAAAATAGTAGAAAGGGGAAAGTCAATGGAGTTAGAGATGAAACAAGATTGTGTGAGTTGGTAATTGTTGAAGCCAGGGACTGGTACAAAAGGGTGTGGGATCCTGGTCTATGTATGTATTAGGTTGTCAGGAAAGTCATGGCACTCTTTTGGATAGAAAAATATCTCATGACTTTCCCAGTGACTTAATACTTTGAAATATATTTGAAATACTTCATAATATAAAGTTTTAAACAAGAACAATTTATACCAATTTCCTTTGCCTATTTTTTTCCATTTACTTATTTACTCTGAGAAAGAGAGACAGAGAGAGAGAGAGAGAGAGAGAGAGAGAGAGAGAAGAGAGAGAGAAACAAACACCTTCAACAGGACCTCACTCTATGAACTCCCTCACTCCAGCCTTCCCAGCTAATTGGGATCATGAACATGCACCTGGCATGTACCAGTCAACCAGGGAACCAAACCTTCAATCTTCCATGTGGACCTCCCAGCATATCTTTTTTAAAAAATTATTTTATTTAACTCCATTTTTTTAATTTATTTACTCATTTCAATTTGACCAGAGAGGGACAGAGTGAGAGTGAGAGAGAAAGTGAGAAAGCAAGCCACCAGGTCCAGGACCTGAACCATGGTCGACCATATGGAAGTCCAGCGTCTTAATCACCACACCACCTGCCAGCCTCCTGAACAGAGTATTTCTGCTGCACCAACAAGTGCTCCCCCCATACACATTTTGCCTATTTTTAAGACTCTTCTTTTAGGGTTTGTAAATTGAGAAGATGAGTATTTGAGAATTGAATGGGGGACACTCTTGGTCACAATACTAACCTCAGAAGACACTGCTTACAAAATTAGCACTCAAGAAAAAAGAATCCTTTGGTATCTCTTCCCAAACAAAAATGATCAACAATAGATCGATTCTTGGGAGCATGATACCTGATGGGGTAAATTGACATTGGAATTGAAGCTAAAGGTCAGGAATCAACAATCAAATGTTAGAACTGAAGAGTCAGGCAAAGCCACAATTCTACTCGTATTTATTGAGACCAGCCACATACTTTGCACTTGACCAGTTGCTAGAGGTATTGTAGACAACAGGATCGACATGGTTCCTACCCTCATGGAATTTAAAATCCAGCAGAAGGGGTGGATGTGGTCACAGACTATCACAATGCACAGATAATAAGTGCTAGGTCAGAATGCCCCATAGAGAGTCACCTAGCTTCAGGCCAGATGGGTAGGAAGGCTTTCCAGCTGATAGAAAGCTAAGGTTTGGGAGATGAGGAATAGTGATAGCTTATGTACCCTGAGCTCTGACCGCTGCTGGGTCCTTTGCCAGGCATTTCTTTTGTTTTGTTTTGTTTTTTTTGGTTTTTTTTGAAAGATTTTTGCTATAGGGCATGTGCGCTCACCAGAAAGTCAGAGAGACAGAAAGCGAGAAAATCACCCCCAGGGGGGATAGCCACGCTGCAATCCCTTCTCCTCCATTCTCCTCTAGGGATCTTGGGCATGCACGCACACGCACCCGGCGTGAGTTTAAGCCACTGGGTCTGAGACTTGAACCGCGGTCGACTACATGGGAGTTCAGTGACATAGCCATTACGCCAACTGCTGGTCCCTTTGCCAAGCATTTCTGATATTCAACTAATTTGTCCTCACAATAGTCCTTTTGCTGAGGAAGCAGAGAAATTAAATCCCTTCGCCAAAGACACATACATAGTAAAAAGTATAGACTTGGAAGTTGAATCTAAGCAATCTGGTTCTAGAGTTCTCACTTGTCCCCAGGGTGCAATGTGGCCTCCCAGGTGAAGTTAATCAAGTTAGGAGAAGAAGGTCAAAGAGGGTTTTGTTGCAGACCACATGACACATGTGTACTTACTGAGGTTTGGAGACCACACAGTACATACCAGGAACCTAAAGTTCAGTTATGGTTGTAGTTAGAGTAGGAGAAAGAACGTAATATGAGACAGTGAAGAGAATCTGGGAAGAAATGACGCAAGGGCAATCTGAGAAGAGCAGGAGTTCGGCACAAGTAAAGCAAAGTTAAAGCCGGAGGGGCAAGGCCATTTTGGACTGAGCTTCTCTGAGCAGGATCATGTCTAGCATATGTTACTGCACCTTCATCTCTCACCTAAGTGTCAGACGACCACTTTCTACTTCCCCCAGGTAATCAATCCATGCAGTTCCCTTTTGTCTCAGATTCCCACCTATTCTGTCCTTTGTCTCAAGCTCCTACTTGTGGTCTCTGACCTGAGGACCACTTTTGTGGTCTCTTCCATGGAAGCTTTACTAGAAAAGTGAATTACTTAGTATGGGGTTGTTAGAAAAGCCATGATGGATTTTTCTATGTTTTTCTATGCATAAATGTGTCATGACTTTTCAGATGACCCCATAGTTACAATCACGGGCTCAGACATGAAACAAAATCTAGATTTTTAAACCCCAGGTATGTGAGCTTGGGCGAATGTTTTAAACACTATGGTCCTCAGTCTTCTTATATAAAAGAGCATGATACTTACTAAAGAGTGTGGAAGGATTTATGAAGATCTGAGTAAGATCATGTATACGAAAAATTTAACCAGTGACTGTCATACAGTGAGTGCTCAGTCATTTCGACCTGTTGGCTTAGCTTGATCCTGGCTTGATTCTTGAGTGATTCACTCATGCTTCATCCTCTCTCTAGCCCCCTTTAACAGGGAAATTACATTAGATGTCATGGAGAGTGAGTCCTCTGCCCTTGAAATGCTAAAGGGTCCTTGTTACTTGGGGTGAATAACTCACATTCTTCCTTCCTCAGGAGATGCTGATGGAAGGTAAGTGGGACATTTGTCTATCTTCCACAGGATCTGGGTCTCCCTCTGCTAATAGTTCCAACACTATGTTCCTTAGGAATTCTGAGATCGTCTGTGCCTAGGTCTACATTCTGAGAACACAGGTTTCTAAGAACTATGAAAATATTGCTGCGAAGGATCAGCAGGTAAGACAGAAAGAAGTTCCGTTTAGTCTTGGGCTATTTTTTTTTTAATTGTGAATATAAAAGGACATTGATGGATGAGATAGGGAGTTTTTGATGAAAGACAGAGGAGTTTAACATTTGGAAAACAGCTTGATGGGGTGGGGGAAACTGACATCAATTTTCATTTCAAAGTCAAGGATAGAATTTAAAATGCTGTAAAGCCATTGTTTGCTCCCTGGCTAGCATATTGAATAGGAATGGTTGTGTTCCTAGAAAGGGAAGCATATGGCCACATTCCCACTCAGAAAAATCTGACGGCCAAGATGAATAAATGCGAACATTATGTCTGCAAGTAATATATGAGGGCTGCTATTCTCTACTCTTCTTACCATGCTTACTGTTCTCAAATAGAAAGTAAATGCTACAATACTGCATTTCTGTCACAAGTGTCCCAGCCCAGGTGGACTTTTTCTCTTATCTGAGTCCTTGTTTCATGTTCATGCTATTTGTTCTCTGAAGATTCTTTGCAGAAAAGTTAGACTGTGTGTCTGAGTTCATTCATGGGTAAAATGTGACTAGATCCATGTACCAATGAGCTGAGTTTAATGGGATAGTTCTGTTCCCATAAACTAGTAGGTAAAGTAAAATAATTTATTTACATGCATATTTATTTTTACCATTCCGTACATAGGATACTTTTGTTATTATTATTTTTTTAATGATGGGTAGTTGGGGAGGAGATGTGGCAGGACACTTGCTGATTTTCTTTCAGAATCAAAGAGAAGAGAATATAGGAGATGCTTGTAAGCCCACAGGGATCACCTTCTGCAATTATAGATATAAATGCCACCTGACGCTGATACACTGAAAAAGAAAGATGGTCATTATCTCAATGGCTTAATTTCTATCCCTGAGTCAGCATGGCCCTGAACCACATTTCTTGGATAAAACCCTGGATTGTTTGCCGTGGAATTCTTGTCTTGGTGGTAGACTCCAGGATAAATCATAAATTCTCTGCACCTTAATTTTTCTTATCTGAAAAACAAAGGAAGGAATGCAATTATCTCCTCGTTAGTTTCAGTCCTGATTTCAATTCTACAAGCTATCTTTAGCATCTGTAAGTATAAAAAGAAATAAATTTGACTAACATTTGAACCTGAATTGGAGAGTTAGAACAAAGGAAGACTTCTATGTTACAATTCTTTCATTCAAGATGCTGCAAATACTTCCAGCAAGTGAGAAATGATGATGTGAATCATGGTATAGCCACCCGATGGCCTGTTAAAGAAAAATTAAGAATAGCATTTACAAAGAGTTTTAGGGGCCTAGAGTAATGCTTTGAATATAATGTTGGGGGGTGAGAAATCAGGAAATTCAATTGTATAAATGGAATCACAGCAGTGACAAAGTTAAAAAAAAAAAAGGATTGGTGTCCATATTTTAATAGTGGTTGTTTTCTGTTGTGGCTGAACAATTTTCTCTACTTCTTTATGTTCATCCTTTTCTATACTATTGTATATATTAAGCATTCTCTTTTATGTGCTATACGGTCCTATGAGGACCATGTTCTATTTTTTAATCAGAGGCATGTGTTGTGAACAATTTCCCCTAGCCATGGGTGATGGATTTCTGTGTCTGGAGTGTACAGTTTCCTGTGACAAATGACAGGAATCTAAAAAACAGCCAGCTAGGTGGGAGATATAGCCTAGCCTAGCTAGGTCACTCGGTAGAGCAAAGCACACTCAACTAAATAGCTATCGAATCCCTAGCCTTGGTATTATTAGAGCCATGTACCACCCAAAGGAATTAGCCAACCATAAATGACTTTCAAACTATTAAAATTGAATAGATCTCCCTGAGCCAGAAATAGGCCATTGATACTGTAGGTGGCTAGGCTGTAATGTGAGTGCTTCAAAGAAGCTGTGTATGACACAATGCACTTCCTCTACTACAGAAGAATAGGTAGTGCACAATTAAGTGTCAATAGGCATTTGTTGAATGTGTGCTTTGGATCAATTCCTGTGTTAAACACCAAGGATATGAATAAGATCCAGTTCTGCTCATAAGGCACTTACAGTCTGGTACCTAAAAGAGACATACAGTTACATTATCAAATGAGGTGCTTGATGATGGGAACAGGAACAAGGAATTTTGGCAAATCAGAAGGGAACCACTAAGTTATCAAGAAAATGCAGGAGAGAGTGGAAATCATTCCAAGAGGAAAAGACCCTTGAGCTAGTAGCAATAGTCTGGTCTGGCAGAGAAGTGAGGGAACGGGGTAACATATCAGGCAGAGAGAGTAGCAATAGCAAAGACAGAAGGCAGGAAACAGAGTGGAGTATCACCCTACGAGCCCCACAGCTTTGTTGCAGTGTAAAATGGAAAGCAGAGAGTGGTGAGAAATGAGAGGAGAAGCCTGGAGGGGCCAGATCATGCAGGACCATAGGCATGCTGTAAGGAGAGTACACTAGGTAAGGGGGTAGCAGGCTAGAACTTGCAGGCCGAAATCTCGCCCACCACTAATTTTTGTACATGAGCTTAAATGGCTTTTACCAGGGAGAGGAGGGGCGCTTACTCAGGAAAAACTGCTAAACAGACACGAGAATGCAGGTAAACAAGGTAAAAGGTTTTGAAATGGTATACCATAATTAAGTTATAAAAGGTCATTGCCAATCTACTGTATATTAAAAAAAGAAGAAAAGAAGAAAAAACTAGTAGAATTGAAATCAAAGATGTACAACATGAAAATGGTATACCCTTGAGTTGATTATCACACAATGTACACATGCTTTGAAAAACCACATTGTACTCTATAAAGATGTACAATGTAAGTAAGAACTTATAAACAAAAAAAAAAAAAAGAAAAAAATGACTTTTACTGTTTCAATAGCTATCGTTTAAATGTATATGTAAGTATCTTCATGATATTCTCAACTTTGCCTCTTCACCTGCCAAGCTAAAATGTTTACAATCTGGCTCTTTATTAATAAAGGTTTGCCCACCCCTGGACTAGATGTACCCTGAAGGTGATAAGGAGCCATGGGGACAAGGAGCTTGGGATATGCCTTTGGAAACGTGACTGTAGTCAGAAAGGCAGCTGGGAGGCTGCTGAGATGGGAGATAAGCAGTAAGGCAGTGGTAGACAGATAGTGGAAATGGGTTTCTGGAGAAGATCTCGAGTTCAGTTTTGGATATGTTATCTCAGAAATGTGTGGAGACATGAAAAAGTCTGCTGGCTACTGCATCTGGAGACCTGAACTGCTCTGATGAGAGGGCAGGCTGAATGCTAGTCTTAAGAGGCATTAGCAAACAGGTGGGGACTAGAAATATGCAAGTAGATGAGATTGTCTGGGCTGAGTGTGTGTGTGTAGGTGGGTGAGGTGAAGAAGGCAGAATTTCAGGGACCGCAAGATTTAAAGTTCCAGAGAGGTACAAGGAAATCACAAAGCAGACAGCAAATGAGTGGGCAGAGAGGTAGGAGAGCCAGTCATTTTTTTATGCATCCCAAAGAAATAAAGAATTTCAAGAAGGTAAAGCTAACCAATATTCCCAAAGCAGCAAAACCTTCCAGAATGTTAAGGACTGAAATATCATTTGTTTTTAATACTTGAGATGATTATGCAAAGTTACAGAATTTCCCATAGAGTCTTAGGGAAAAGATTAGGTACAATATTCTCTCCAAATTGAATTGCCCAAAACATTATTATTTTTTTTTAAAAAAAAGACCAATTTAAAATAAAAAATGCAAGTGATTTAAACAAGAAGACTAACAACCTGTGTACTACCAGCAGTCAATTCCCTGGGAAGAGCAAAGAAACAACCAAAAGAATGTGATAATGAATTAGATTGAAAAAAAAAGAAGTATTAAGATAAGAAAACAAACTTCTGATAAGGGAAGGAGGTTGGAAAATTAACAACTCAGTGCGTTTATAAACAGACTTTGTTTGCTTGCTCAGAATCCCCTACAGAAATAAATTCCCAATCTTCCTACTACGCAATCTCCCTTCACTGAGTCCTCACAGTTCAGAAAAAAAGAGGTGGAGACATTCCCAACTACTGGCCAATAAGAGCTCTTATTTCCTGGACCACAGTGATTGGTTCAGGTACAGGCTCAAGATCCCAGTGTGAGCCAATGAGAATCAGGCTTGGGTCTTTCCCTGACACTAACTGGAAAAAGGCCTGCTCTTTTCATGGGATTGTTGAACCAATAGGATGCAAGCAGGGAACCGCTGGAGGCTGCATTTCTACGTATGTGGCCACCTAAAAATGAAGTTCTCTGAAAAGAAAACGGAGTCCTGAAAGGGAAAGAAGCACTTTCCTGACGACATCATTCTGGTCCTGGATCTAGCTATGCCACAAGAAAGCCCTGGAAATTTCAATTTCAACAGCCATATAATTCCCCTTTCCCTTGAAGCTGACTTGATTTCACTGCCTTTCACTTACAGCCAATGAGTCCAGGTTGATAGAGTAAAGTAGAGCTATTTGGGAATGGAATGTAACTGGAAGGGAGTCCAAAATTAGAAACTTTATATGTTTTCCAAAATAGGATCATTAACTTAGTTAAGGAGCCTCTGATGTAAAGCAGGGGGCACTTACTCAGTATGCTCCAATAAAACGAAATTTGTTATATTGAGACAAGTGTTACTCACAAAACCCTAGGGACAGGAATTAAGGTCCAGAGTCATGATGGAATGAGCTTCTAGAAAGTCAGCAGAAGGGAGGCCGGCTTTTTGGTGCTGCTACCTAGACAGCAAACCTTTCATGGGCTGGCCTCATAGCTTAATGATTAAGGCAGCCAATTCCACAGGGCTGACCATGGTTCGAATCCTGACCCCAATGGCTTGAAAAACATGCCAAGCATGTTTCCGTGCTTGCCCAAAATCCCAGATTGACAGGATGGAGAAATGAAGGAGAAGGGATTGCACTGACCATACCAATTGGGGTTATGGCCTTGGGTGGCCACATAGTTAGAAATGCAGCCTCCAGGGACCAGCAGTTAGCGTAATGTCTATGTTGCTGTACTCCCATGTAGTCGACCCCAGTTCAAGTATAGGGTGGCTTAAACTCATGCAGGGGTGCATGTATGTGTGTGCCCAAGATCTCAGGGGAGAGTGGAGGGGAAGGGATTGCGGTGTGGCCATCCCCCCTGGGGGGTGATTTCTCGCTTTCTGTCTCTCTGTCTCTCTGGCAAGCACTACTGCCCTATAGCAAAAACCTCTCAAAAAAAAAAAAAAAAAAAAAAAAAGAGAAAGAAAGAAAGAAAAGAAATGCAGAAGTGCAGCCTCCAGCGATTCCCTGCTTGCATCCTATTGGTTCAACAATCCTGTGAAAAGAGCTGGCCTCTATCCAGTTAGTGTCAGGGAAAGACCCAAGCCTGATTCTCATTGGCTCACATTGGGATCTTGAGCCTGTACCTGAACCAATCACTGTGGTCCAGGAAATAAGAGCTTTCATTGGCCAGTAGTTAGGAATGTCTCCACCTCTTTATTCTGAACTGTGAAGAGCTGTTCTCTGTGCTTGACTTTGTTTCGGGGTCCGCAGGCTATCTTTATGGCTCCATGAACCTTTGTTCTGTTATTGATTTCCCTGGTCCTTAAGAAACCACGTGATGTTATCAGTTACTGACATATATCACCACACAGGCTCAACTCCTGCAAGTAGAACTGACTCAGTCTTTCAGGAGACAATTCTAAATATTTGAGAGTGAGAAACAGAGAATGAATTTGGTCCAAGCTAGGATAAATTTCTGTTTTTGACCTGAACAGCTGTGACCAAAGGACAGTGTTCCCAGCCCTATGATCCCTGGAGGGCCAAATTAGTTATCAGCCCTGAACTTCCAAATTTGAGCATGAAAATGGAACTAGGAAGCATACGCAGTGGGAAAACAGTAGGACTTGTAACTCAAGATCAAGGCAGAACTAGCTGAGTGGTTGCCAGTGGTTCATTCTCTTTTTCAGAGCCCCAGTGCCTTTGCTCTGCCATGCTTAAGCTCTAGGTGTGAACAGCACTATTGAATAAGATCCTATGACCGAGATGCTCCGTGGAAAAAAGAATATTATTCTTATGAATTTAGGTATATCTAAACCGAAGTTCTGAATGAATGTGTAGAGTAGAAGGAGCATAACTTGGAGTCAGATAAACGGATGTCAAATTTTAACAGCTAAACCAGTTATAGCTGTGTGACCTTAAATACTCTCTCTGTATCTCTTCCTGGGCACAAAGCAAGGATAACATCATCTAGCTTATAGAAATTAAATAAGGTATCCAATATAAAATTCTATTAGCCCAGTACGACAATTAATGTTGTTTCATTATTAGTTATTAAGACATATTGTTATCACTTATCTCAAGGCAAATCCATCCATAATCTAAAACACCTACGACAATGCTTCAAATAATCACTTCTATTGGGAAGAGGGCCATACTAAAATATTCTCCTTAAATGTTGGTTCTTAATGAGTACCTGGGGTTATTTTTGTCGCTGTTGTTATGCCAGAGGGTGCATACATGAGAGAGAAAAAAGTACCCCCAATGGAGCCTGATAATGTTATAATCCTTTGTCCTCCAATTTTCCATCTTTTGGGACTGTTGTGTTTTTCAAGCTGCTGGAGCTGAGTCTTGGACCTTGGTTGGCCATGTGGGATTCTGGCCGCCTCTACACAGTGCTTAACTGCTGTGCTGCAGGGCCAACACTACTTGGGGATCTCTTTAAAATACCAATGCTGGGAGTACCACCGTGCAAGAACTGATTCAGAATCTCTGAACCTGGTGCCTTGGCACTGATATTCTTTTGTAAAACTCCGCAGTGAGAGGTAATTTTTTAAAAGAGGTTTTTGCCTTAGGTTATGTGTGCTTGCTGAAGAGAGACAGAGACAGTGAGAGGAAAAGTGAGAAATCCAACCACCAGGGTGGATGGCTACACTGCAATCTCTTCTCCTCCATTCTCTTCCCAGCATCTTGGGCATGCATGGACATGTGCCAACATAATTTTCAAACCACTGGGTCCGGGACTCAAACCATGGTTGACCATGTGGGAGTTCAGCAATGTAACTGCTATGCTATCCACTGACCCCACGACATACTTCTTAAAAATGTTTGTATAATAAATGTGTGAACGAATAAATGAAAACAAATGAAAAAGTGGGAGACCATTCAAATGAAAGCATTCATGATAAATTAGGGCAAACATGTTAAATTCTGTACTCTGTGATTTAAGTTGTAAAAGTAGATTTACATACAAATAAAATATTTACAACAACAGCACAAAATAAGTGTTACATGGACTGCATCAAAATACAGCCGCTCGTGGACCAGCCCTAGGCCAGCCCCATAGCCTAGTGGTTAAAAGAGCTGGATCCCACGTGGCCAACCAGGTCAAGTTCTGGCCTGGGTGACTGAAAAATATGCTGGGTACATGTGCGTGGAGAAATGGAGGAGAAGGGATTGCAGCGTGACCATATCCTATGGGGGTGGGGTGCTTCCTCTCTCTCTTCTGGCAAGTGCACATATTCTCTGGCAATCAAAAAAAAAAAAAAAAAAAAAAACATACAGCTGTTTGTTTTCGGATAGTGTTTGTGTTTCCATCAGTTAGTTAGACTGTTGTTGCAAAGTCAGATGTCAGAGAAAAGGGCATTACCACAGTAACGAATGGAGCAGTGTAAAGCCGCGTGTGCGCACACAGACATTTGCTTCCAGAATGGAATGCCTCTTCTTATCGCCTGCTGTCTTTGCTCTGTATTTGTTTCTTGGATTCTCATGCCTTCACAGCGCTGGACCTGTTGACAGACTGGAATGTCCCAACAAATCATACCCCTTGAGTGTTTCCTTCTTCTCCTTGATCAAGTTCTCAAGTTTCATTTACAACTGGCATGCAGACCACTTCTTTTTCAAGCACTTAATCTACCAAGTACCAAAAGTCAAAATAAAGATACTTGCAAGGAAAGAATTCAAGAAGGAAAGGGCTTTTTATAGACCTCATTGACTCAGTTTAACCCATAAAAGGTCAGGGGAAACAAGTTCTCACGTAATCACTAATCGAAAGTCTGAACTGCGAAGTAAAATTGATATGCTCTTGCAGTGTAGCTCAAAACTGCAGTCTGGAAGAAACTGAATATTTTAAGGCTTAGGAGCATATGAATTTCAGAAATGGAGACCCTAAGGAAATAAGCAATGAATTAAAAAGATTTTCACATGAAATATAGCATGGCTAGTGAAGGAAGAAAAAGAAAATTGGTTTAATTTTATTGAAAATAACTGAGAAAGTTAGTCTGCTAGACAGATCTAGAAAATAAGAAAGAATAAAGTAATAAATTAAACCGTACTCAGAAATCACACTTTAAAATTATTGGATGGGCCTAGGCAGGATGGCAAGGGCAATAGGGCACCATTGCATGATGCTACAGCCATGTGGGAAGGCAGAGGGTTTGGATCCTAGGTTGACCTGAGCATGCCAGGTATACCCAAGGTCATGTTTGTAATCCTGGCTGGCTACAGGGCTGAAGAGAGGGATGCAGTGTGGTGGGGCCCTATAGACCCCTCCTCATCTCTCTCCTAAAAACAATGAATAAGTTCCCCTCCCCCAGATTTGCTCTATAGGGCACATATGTTTGCCAGAGAAAGAGAGAGAGAGAAGGAAAGTGAGAAATCATCCGTCAGGAGGATGGCCATGCCATAGTCCCATGTCCTTCATTCTCCTCTCTGGATTCTGGGCATGCACACATGCACCTGGTGTATTTTTTTTTTCTTTTTTTTGGAGAGGTTTTTGCTATAGGGCGCGTGCGCTCGCCAGACAGACAGAGAGAGACAGAGAGATAGAAAGCAGGAAATCACCCCCCAGGGGGGATGGTCACACCGCAATCCCTTCTCCACCATTCTCCTCTCGGGATCTTGGGCACACACGCACACGCGCCCGTGTGAGTTTAAGCCGCTGGGTCCGGGACTCGAACCGCGGTCGACTACGTGGGAGTCCAGCGACATAGCCATTACGCTAACTGCTGGTCCCGCACCTGGTGTGTTTTTAAGCAGCTGGATTGGGACTTAAAAAAACAGAGTTGACCATGTGGGATCTAGCACCTTAACCACCATACCACCTGCTGGCCCCAGCAATGAATAAACTTTAGAAAAAAATTATTCCATGGTAGTGAGAAAGAATACATTGAGAGTCAAATATTGGAAGCCGAAGGTACTACGTATCAGGGAATCACAGAGTCAAATGTCTACAGGACTTGTGAATGAAGGGATTTCAGTGTAAAGCAATAGGGAGCAGTGGGGATTGGGGCAAACTGAACTGTGTAAGTCCCATTCTTAAACATATCTACCACTTGATTTTCTTAAATGCCATGTAGGACATAAACCCACAGCCCCTAATTTTTAAAGAGAAGTTGGGTAAATTTGGAAGTGATATAAAGATTTCCCAGTTTTGGAATGTTGACAATGACAACGAATTTAAACATATATATTTTTTATTTAGAGGGTTTTTGTTGTTGTTGTTGTTTGCAATAGAGCACATATGTTCACTGGAGAAACAGAATCAGAGAGACAGAAAGCAAGAAATCATCCCCCGGGGGGCGGGGGGGACAACCACTCTGCAATCCCTTCTCCTCCATTCTCTGAGGATCTTGGGCATGCACGCACATGTGCCTAGTATGAATTTAAAGCCAGGGTGTGAGACTCAAACCATGGTCGACTATGTATGAGTCCAGTGATGTAACCATTATATTATCTGCTGGTTCCAAATTTAAATATCTTTAAGTAGACTCACAAACACACACACACACACACACACACAACAACACACCAACTGTGAACTTTATCTAGCCCGTTTTGAAACCTCTGGGATGACAGTTCAACTCACTAGCTTTAAATACTTTCAGAACTATGGGTTTTCTTTCTTATGTTTATTTCTTCTATGAACAAGAGAGATAGGGAGAAAGAGAGACAGCACCCCAACAGGGTCTTGACAGCACAACCCACCCCCAGCCTCAGCCAGCCCCAGATCATGGACACAGAGATGCCCAGCGTACTCAGGGAGGTTTCTGGACACAAACCGAGAACCTTCCCATGTGGGTTAGCTTTGCAGAGTATATTACATGTTTTCACAGTGCCACCATTTGGCCCCTCAGAACTGCTTTTTAATCTCAAGACAACCACAAACCAGCTGTGGGACCAGGGAAATGAATGGCTTAAATTATCAAGATATTTGTTTCCTTATCTGTAAAAGGAGGATAATGGCATCTTCCTTCCTTGGTTGTTGTGAGACTTATTCATGAGCACAGCATCAGGGAGCACAAGTTAGAAGGTGAGGGACACTGGGGCCGGAGGTGGCGTGGTGGTTAAGGTGCTGGACTCCCACATAGCCGACCATGGTTTGGACCTGCCAGCTTGCTTTCTCACTTTTCCATTCTCTCTCTGGTCAAGTTAAAAAATAGTGAAAACAAATGGGATTAAATAAATAAATTATTATTTTTAAAAAGCTTTAAAAAAGAAGAGAGAAGAAAGTGAGGGGAGGGAAGGTGAAGACTCTATGCCACGCCATATCATAATGTGTCCCCCAACCCATTGTAAAGCTCTGTGAATCCAAAGAAGGAAATATTCTTTAGGAAAAAAATTTTTATTTTAGGTTTTTGCCATAGGGTGCATGCACTCGCCAGAGAGAGACAGAGATACAAAGAGAGGGAAAGTGAAAAATCACCTCTTGGGGGGACAACCATGCTGCAATCCCTTCTTCTCCATTTTCCTCTTAGGATTTTGAGCATGCACGCACACACATCTGGCATGATTTTCAAGCTGCCAGGTTTGGGACTTGAACTGCGGTTGACCATATGGGAGTCCAGCACCTTAACAACTATGCTACCTACTGGCCCCCTTTTAGAAATTTTTAAAACATGAGACCAGCTGGGATCATGGTCAGGCGACTGGATCCCACATGGCGAACTGTGCAGTTTGGTCCTGGACTGGTGGCTTGTGGGCGTGCCCAAATTCCTGAGAAGAGAAATTGAAGAAAAGGGATTATAGCATGTCCATTCCCCACGGGGGGGTGCCTTAATAATTTTATCTCTCTGTCTCTCTCTTCCTGTCTCTACCTGGTAGGCACATGTGTCTCTCTAACACATATAGAATTTTTTTTTCTAAAACATGAAAGAACCTTTAGCACAAGAGTACCGTCTGTGAAATCAATACAAATTGAAATTTTCAAGTCATTATTTACCAGATAATCATAACAACAGCAAAAAATTTTTGCTAAACTATAAAGTAAAAGTAATAAAATTCACCAAAAAAAGAAGAAAAGGAGGAGAAGAGGAGGAGGAGGAGAAAGAGAAGGAGGAGAAGGACGAGAAGTAGGGAGAAGAGGAAACCTAGAAATTGGCTATCTCTTAAAAAATGTTTTTCAATCTTTTGTTCATTTTCACCCCCCTTGCCTTAGGAGCCATTAAGACTTTTTTTTTTTTTTTTTTTTTTTTTTTTTTTTTTTTTTTTTTTTTTTTTTTTTTTGCTATAGGGCGTGTGCACTCACCAGACAGACAGAGAGAGACAGAGAGACAGAAAGTGAGAAATCTCTCCCCAGGGTGGATGGCCACGCCTCAATCCCTTCTCCTCCATTCTCCTCTCGGGATCTTGGGCACGCATGCACAAGTGCCCGGCAGGAGTTTTAAGCCACCGGGTCCGGGACAGGAACCAAGGTTGACTGCATGGGAGTCCAGCGACATAGCCATTACGCTAACTACTGGTCCTGAGACATGGTTTTGTAATCACTTCTCATCTTTCCTTAAAATTTAACGCCACAAACATACTTCTTAACTATCTAGGTACTGTGTGTAACCTGTACTTTATGAGTAAAAAGAGTAAGTCTTCCTCTTCCCTCTATCACCCTCAACTCATTTTCACCTCTTTGGGGATATCAGTCCCATTGAGAATGCATTTTAAAGAAACTCACAACATGGATTGAATTCCAACATTTCTGTCTCACTTTTTGATTAGAGAAAGTGGGTATAAATCTCATTAATCAGTGCCTGGCACAGAGTAGATGATCACAAAAATTATAGCTATTGTAATAAATATTTAAAAAGATACATGGAGATTGAACAGAATAATTCTACAGAGCACTGAGTAGCTTGAGAAGTCCAGAAGCATGCCTCCCTTCTGTGTTTTCCTGCCTTGCTTCCAGGTCTTTACGAAGGCAATTTCACAACAGACGCAAAGCTCCTGCAATCTCTCTGGAGATACCACTTACCAGGAAACCATCTTCTCCAAAGATTATTAGCAGCATTGCTTGCAATACTCAGTATTTATAACATTCGAGGGAAAAAAAAATCCTCCATAGTACAAGTGGACTTCAAAAGTTTGTGGTAAAGTAGAATTAAAGTATGAGTTTATTTGGGTGAAACAAAAATTGAAATCTGTGCATAGTTTTTTCATAATACACATCTTCCATAAACTTTTTGAAGACCTCATGTATGCCATAAAGAAGAATCATTTCTCCTTACACTTCTCTATAGTCTGTGTCATACTGCATTCAGGCTGCTGTAACAAAATACCATAAAGTAGGTAGTTAAGAAGAGAAAATCATTTCTTACCGTTCTGGAGGCTAGGAAATCCAAGATCAAAGTGCTAGCAGATTCAGCATCTGGTGAGGACTTGCTTCCAGGCTCACAGATGGCACCTTCTAGCTGTGCCCTCATATGGTAAGGGGGACTAGTTTGCTTTTTGAGGTTTCTTTTATAAGGGTATTAATCCCAGTTATGAGGGCTTTGCTCTCATGATCTAATCACCTCCCAAATGTCCCACCTTCAATATTATATTATATACTTGGGGGGTTACCATTCCAACACATGGATTTCAGGGTTGCACATTCACATCATAGCAGCTAATAACAAACTTATTGTTTTGCAGCCAAAGGTCACTCTTTATTTTCTTAGCTTAGTATAATTGAAGCCATAAAGCTCTGAAAGTGTGAGAAGGTTCCTCTGCTTGGCCTCATGTTTCTGTGATGGTTTTGATGGTACCCTCTGCTCCATATTTTTGGACCATTAGGCAGACTCCAGAAAGAAAGGGGAGTTATTGTCCTGTTGTTTGATTGCCTAACACTTGGCAGCCTTCTCAGTAATGAAAGTATAAACTGAACTGTGAGGACTTAGGAAATCCTGCCCCAGGAGGAAATCTCTGCAGATGATGTCAGAACAATTAGATATTAAAAGTTGCAGACTTCACAATTATTAACGAGCACAGGAAAACTAATTAAGAAGGGTGAGTAGATGCTATCTGATTTGCCCAGAGGTATAACTTGCCAATGAAGATGCTTTACTCAGAGATTTCAGGGAGTCATTGGGAGATTCCAATTGGCCTAATGGCTGAAGGCTAGATAGATAATAGCACACATGAAGAAGAAACTCAAAGAATTCCTATTCTGGGGAGACCTCTAATACAGCTCTCATTTGGTACTTTAATCATTTATTCAGACCTTTATTTTTTCTACTAGACTTAAGATTCATATGGGCAGGATTTCATCACTTAGTTCATTACCTGGCATGCCATTCTTAGTACAGATTTATTATAATGATGATGATGGTTATTAATTAATGAATCTGTACCTCCATTTTTAGAGGCATAAGTATTAATATTCCCTCCAAAGAATGTAAACTTTTAAGTCAGAAGAACTGAGTTTAAATCTTGGTTCTGTTACTTACAGACATGGGACTTAGATTAGTTACCATCACTGGACCTCTGTTTCCTCATCTGCAAGATGGGAATAATTATAGCCCTGATACTGTAGAGTTGGGAATAATTGTAGTCCCAATACTATAGAATTGCTAAGAAGCCTAGATATACTAATAACATATGAATTTTATACCATAATGTGGTGGACTCTGGTAAGTTACTAAATAAGTTATATCTTTTATGACTGCATTTATTATTATTTTAATAATTATCAACAAGTTTTATCTTACAAAGGATCAACTTCAAAGTTGGAAAGTTGGGAATGGATTGGAAAAGTGTGGTATATATACTCTGTGGAATACTACTCAGCCATAAAAAATAACAAGACCCTGGAATTTGATAGAAAGTGGTCAGATACGGAGGATATATTGCTGAGTGAAGTAAGCCAGGCTATGAAAGAAAGATATTGTATGTATCCACTCAATATATACCGACTATCAGCACTCTATAATAGAGAGCAAAAAATTGGAGGACATAAAAGCAGTGAAGGTACTTAACGAGAATAGGACAGTGTGGAATGGGGGAAGTGAAGAGAAAAGAATAGAGAAAGATAACAAGTGAACAATAGAGAGGCAGGACATTAGTGAGAAAGAGATATGGCTTATTAACTGTTGATGTTGACATGTATAGTATTCTCAACTGGATTTGTTTGAGAAGTATTTCATGATGGGCAAAGTATTTGTACAAGCAAAATGAGAAATAGCGATTGACTGTTTTAAAAAATAATTAGAATAATAATAATAATGATTGGGGAAAACATGGAAAAGATATTGAATGTTAAAGTGGGGAGATTAGTGTCTCTGTACTGACTGACATGCATGGCATTCCCTTTTGAAAAAGCAATGTAATACACTGTAAAGTTATATGTAATTCAATGTAATATAATAGAAGAACATGATGATAATAAAAAAGAAAAAAAGAAAAAAAAGTTGGAAAGTTGGGAGATTTTATATATATATATATATATATATATATATATATATATATATATATAATTTATTTATTTATTTTTCAAAATTTCCCACGAAGATCCATAGTTGCCCTTAAATCAACAAAGCTCAGACTCTGGGAAGAAAAAAATCCAAGGGTTAACTTCTTTGCTTCTTTTTAGTTTGGCTGTAACTTCTCAGCTTCTAAAGTACTGCAAGCCAGAATCTAGTTTGAAGAATAGAATGATTATGCTAAAGTATGTTTCCTTTTTGGTTAACCTGACATATAAGGGGACTTTTAAAAGTTTGTAGAATACGGGATTAAAATATGAGTTTATTTTGGTGCCAAAAATGTTTAAAAATCCATGCATAGTTTTTTTGTAATACACAATTTCAAAGAACTTTTTGAATACCCTCCCTTACAGTTGAATTAGAGTAGTGATATGTTCCACACACACACCATGTGATTCCTTTGTGTAGCAGTTGCTTTTTTGCCTGCTGTCTGCGAAGCAAGTCATGTCCTCCACACAGGGAGCAGAGGTGGCTCGCCATCCTTTCAGAGAGCGAAATACCTGGTGGAAAAGGTTGATAAATCATGGTAGGAAATTGCTATATTGCCATTTATGGTCACTTGAAGGTTTCTTTTTGTGCTTTTTGGTTTTTTTGTTTTTGTTTTTTTTACTGTTCCCAAGAACTTTAAGTGGCTAATTTTTCATCTTTATGAAGGAAACATGATTAACTGTGTCTTAAACTCTACTGTAAAGCCGCCAACAGCTCTCACCATCTCTCCAGAATGTCCATGTGAATAGGTTTAATCATCTCCACATTCAGACACACATCTAGAATGTCCCCTGGCACCTGTGTCAGCTGCATCCACCATTGTAAGAAACAGTGGCTTAGTCTAACTACAAGGAACTGGCTACTCCAGTCCACCAGCCCTTGGGATTCTGCCTTGAGAACCTAGCCTTTTGGAGAGCTAGAGCCTTGTAAACCGGTGGTCCATAGACCAAATTCAGCTCACAGACATGTTTTGTTTGGTTCATATGTTAAAACATTTAATTTTGGGGGACCAGCAGTTAGCGTAATGGCTATGTCATTGGACTCCCATGCAGTTCGAGTCCTGGACCCAGTGGCTTAAATTCACACCGGGGCATGTGCATGCGTACCCAAGATCCCGAGAGGAGAATGGAGAAGACGAGATTGTGGCGTGGCCATCCCCCCCCCCCCCCCGCCCGGGGGTGATTTCTCGCTTTCTGTCTCTCTGTCTCTCTCTGTCTTTCTGGCGAGCACATACACCCTATAGCAAAAACCTCTCCAAAAAAAGAAAAAAAATTAATTTTGGGACCAGCAGGTGGTGTGGTGGGTAAGTTGCTGGACTATCACATGGCCAACTGTGGTTTAAGGTCTGGAAGTGGTAGCTTGCTTTCTCATTCTCTCTCTCTCTCTCTGTCTCTTTCTGGTCAAATTGAATAATAATAATAATAAATAAATAAGTAATTCTTTTAAAAATTTCAATTTTGAGTTGGCCAACAATATTTAAAAATTAGGAGATAGTCTTTTTTATTGAGAGAGATTTTTGCTATAGAGTGCATGCACTCGCCAGAGGAACAGAGAGAGAGAGAGACAGAGAAATAGAAAGTGAGAAATCATCGCCCAGAGGGGATGGTCATGCTGCAATTCCTTCTCTTCCATTCTTGGGCACACATGGACACACGCCAGATGTGATTTTCAAGCCCCCAGGTCTGGGACTCAGACTATGGTCAGTCATGTGAGAGTCCAGTGACATAAATGCTATGGCATCTGCTGGTCCCAGGAGATAGTCTTTTTGAAATGAAGAGTTTCATTGTTTTCCCTTGAAAACTCAGAAGTTTTGGTAATGCTGGACCTGCCTTCCCGCATGGTTCCCAGTTGGCTTTAGCTCAGTAGCAGCAGCTCCTAGTAGCTCAGATAGGTTTTGTAGTTAGCCATAGATCCGCCTCCCCCCATTGTTTCTCTTTATTACATTTATGTTATATATGTAATACTCCTGTTACACTGAAAAGTTATTATGGATGTAACATGATTGTTCCATTTATTATTATGACTTTTCTTGTAGTCAGGAGAAAAAGAAATTGTTTCCTATACTCATGTCTCTATATCCAAAGCAGGGAAGGAAAATGGCTATATGATTTAAGACTTTAAAAAAAGTCATAAACTGGGCCAGCAGGTGGCATGGAGGTTAAGACAGCTGGATCCCACATGGCCAACTATGTGGTCTTGGAACCAGCAGCTTGAAAACACGCTAAGGGTGTGTGTGTGTGTGTGTGTGTGTGTGTGTGTACTCAAAATTCCTAGAGGGGAATGGAGGAGAAGGGATTGCAGTGTGGCCGTTCCCCGGGGGGAAGGGAGGGGATTTCTCACTTTCCCTCTCTTTCTCTCTGTCTCTGGTGAGTGCACACTCCCTTTGGCAAAACTCAAAACTTTAAAAAACAAATACCCCAAACTTATGCCCATCTTTCTTCATTCATATAATGTTCACCTGCTATATACCCAGAGAACCCTATTAGTTTTTAAAATAGTGAAATATTTCTTTATTAGTAGTAGTTAAAAGCAATTGTCTCCAACTCCCTTGTGTCCTCTGCTATCCACAACCAGTCTAACCCCTCCTCTGGGGCCTGATGCCTGAGGGGTAATGGTGAGGGGCTAGACTTAGTAGAGGGCCTTTAGTACCCCAATTCCGTTCTAATTTCCAAGGATGCAGGACAAGTGCCTGTGAGTACCTCTCTCCAGAGAGAGACAGAGACAAAGAGAAAAAGCACCCTCCAATGGGACATAGTCACCCCAAACCTTTCTCCTCCACTTTTCCACCCACTGGGATTTGGGACATTCACACACAGGACCGGCATGATTTCCAAGCCATGGTGGCCAAGACTTAAACTGCAGTCAGCCATAGAGATCTGACTCCCTTAAACACTGGACTACAAGGCTGGCCCAAGGATCCCATTCATCTGGTAAGTTGGGAGTGGCAGGTTTGGTGGAATATATGGCTCCTTATTTCTGCTAAAGACATCTCACATCTGGCAATATTCCATACTGATAATGAAGCCCATGGTGCTGCAGCTTGTCCCAACTCTCCAACCTAACTTTCAAGAGCTGACTGGTTCTCATTAGTACCTACGCTGGAACAAGTTCCAAAAGGATGGTGTCCTCGGGAAATATTGCAGGATTATCTCTGGCTTTAGAGAAGAAAGAGCCTATGCTATTTAAGAACTCGATGTAAATGCATGCTACTGTTTCCTTCCTATACTTTCATTATTATTAGTTCCCAAAGCGTCAGTGAGTACATCATCTACCTCGGTCCATGTATACTCCTCATCACTCCGTTACCCGACCCTGAACTCTGGACATTTCCGCCAGGCTAAGGCTTATTTATCTTTCAGCTCTCTGTTTCAGTGTTGCCCCCTCTGGGATCATTTCTCTCAGGCTGATTAGATGTCCCCCTCTCAGCTGGCTTCACTCCTGCTCCAGCACTGTATTGCAATGGCCAGTTTCCTGTACACATTTTAGGCACACCATTATCTCCAACTCCTGCACAGTTCATGGTACATAGTAGAAATCAAAACGTTTTTATTGTTGAGACCAGCAGGTGGTGCAGTGGTTAAGGCACTGGACTTCCATGTGGTTGACTGTCATCAAGTCTGGGACCTGGTAACTTGAAACTCACACTGAGTGTATGTATGCGTGCATGCCCAAAATCCCAAGAGGAAAATGGAGGAGAAGGGATTGCAGCGTGGCCATTCCCCCCCCCCCCGCCCCCTGAGGGTAGTTTATCCCTTTCTCTCTCTCTCCATCTCTCTCTCTCTCTCTGGCAAGGGTACATGCCCTATAGCAAAACAAACAAACAAACAAACAAAAACCTCTCCAATAAATAAATAAAATAAGTACGTGTTGAATGAATAATTGATAGAATAAACACTTTAGATTCAAGAATATGAAGTAGGGCCATGCTGATACAATGCACTACAGTGCTGGAATTACAGAGGAAGGACCCGAGTTCACCTTCCTGTACATGTCATGTCTGTGATCTGGGCTGGCCAAGGCAGGAGGTGGGTTGTGGCATGAAGACTCCTTTGGGGATACCTCTTTCTGTGTATCTCTCAGAAGGAAGAAAGACAGACATTTAAATAAAAGGAGGGGCTATGAGGACGTAGAAGTCGTAGATCCCCTCAGATCCCTACTGCCACTGTGTCTGATGATTTACTGCAACTGCCCCCACATGGGAACTTCTTTCAAAGGTTGATTGCCTCTAGTAACTGCGGCCCCTTCCCTGGATGGAAGCCAAAAGTGCCTTGACATTTCCTCCTATCACCCTAGACCAATGCCTGCCTGGTATGAAAGTATAAAGCCCAACTCCTGTGCCTCCAGGTGTAGTAAACTCTGAGGTGAAGTTCACACTCCAGAGCTCCCCTGCAGGGTCAGGCAGGACTGGGGCTGGACCTGGGATCACATCCTGGTCTGACTTGTTTCCCCTTCCTGTCCTACTGACCACCTCCCCCCCTCAGCCATTCCTCTTGGGAAAACCCAACTGTTGGCTCAGGGTCTGCTTCTGGGAGAATCCAATCTCTGAAACATTGGTTGGGGAGAATTTCTTGAGCACCTTCTGGAGACAGATCAGTATTGGTGTAAAGTAGGCTGATTTATGCTTCCTTCTCTTTGAACCACACCTGTAGGGACCAGACAGCTCTAAGAATATTGGGCCTGCAATGATGCCATCTAAGACAACACATACTCTTTTAGCATTTTTAGAATAAAAACTTGCTATGATAGCATATAACCCATTTAAAAAAAAAATAAAGGACTATAGAAAATCAATAATCTTTTCTCTGAAGTTCAGGGAAGGTGCCAGCTCTGGATTTCCTTGGCTGACTCTTTTGGTGAAGCATTTGCTAACTATAATTACATGGTTTTCCCAGGTACCAAAATAGAAGAGTTCTTTTGAAAGGTCAATAATGAAGGCTTGATGCTGGAAGGCTTAATTGAGGAAATCATTGATTTCCCCATTAATATTTTAACCTGCTTGAAAGATATGAAAGTAAAGGCTAATCTTACTTTTAAAATACTCTACTAAAAACTCTCTGGTAGCCACATGTACATTTGATTCTGTTAGTGTGAGTGATAAAATAATCATACATCAGGGTTTCTCAACCTTGGCGTTTTTAACATTTTGGGGCAGGTACTTCCGTGCAGGGATGGGGGGTGCTGTCCCTTGCATTTTGAGATGTTTAATAGTATTGCTGGCCTCTGTCTACTAATTATCAGTAGCAATCAGTAGCATACCCCATCTGGCCAATTGTGACAACAAAAGTATCTCCAGGCATTGTAAAGTATCTCACGAGGGCAAAATTGTTCCTGAGTAAGAACTGCTGATTGTAGATGGGGTATCCCAGGGGAATCATAGCCAGAGGTGTGAGGTTCAGGTGAGAAAGAGTGGCTAGCAAAAGAAAACTCTATTTTTGTTCTTTTAAGTGTAATTATAAAGAATAAAGGATGTCCTTTGGATTCCGGAGATTATAAATAGAACCGTCTCTAGAAACTGGCACCAAAGTGAATAGTTGAAGTCTACTTCAAGAGCAGTACTGTGTGTTTTCAGAGTGTCCTTCTTTACAGAAGAGGTTCACATAGTGAGGAAATGTATGTCATGATGTTTCCGGAACATTTTAAAAAAATGATCTGGGAACTCTAGTAGATAAAAATCTAACTACTGATGAAACAGATTTCTCCCTAACACATTGAGGTCAGCTTCTCTTTAGTGGCCAAAAAAAAAAAAAAAAAAGAAAAGAAAAGAAAGAAAGAAACAGGTTACAAACATCTGTTTTGAATCCTTGGAGACTTAAAAAGATTAAAATAAAAAATAAGAGGAAAATAAATAAACAGAGTTTCTTGTACCATCTGTTTCTTAACGGTTTCTCATTTAAAACTATTGCAGTTGGGGAAAAGGACAGAAATTTGAAGTCTTTCAAATCCCTAAAGGAAATTAGTAAAGAGGCCTTTGTGGCTAACTTTAAAGACAGTGAGGATTAAACTAAATCTTTTTTTTAAAGCTAATTCAAACATGCAATATAATCTCTTGATGATGAGTAGGTTTCAGTGATGTTCATTGGCTGCCCAACAGTCTGTGCTACATCAGGTCTCCATGATTTAGGTAAAATCTTTAGTCAAAAGCATTAACTCTAACGATGAATCCCTGGGTACCTTGGATTCTTGTTTTATTTGAGAGGTTTTTGCCTGAGGGTGCATATACTTGCTAAAGAGAGAGAGAGAGACGGTGAGAGGGAAAGTAAAAAATCACCCCCCCAGAGGGATAGCCATGCTGCAATCTCTTCTCCTCCAGTCTCTTCCTAGGACCTTGGACAGGCACACACATGCACTCAGCATGATTTTCAAGCCACTGGGTCTGGTACTCAAACTGCAGTCAGCCATGTGAGAGTCCAGTGACGTAACCACTATGACATCTGCTGGCCCCAGTATCTTGGATTCTTATGAAAAATTTTAGGAAACAATCTGAAAGATGCCCAGACCTTCCTTACACTACTTTGATTCATTTAGTGGTATAACAAATAAACAAAGTAATCCTTTTTAGATGCACCAAAATCTTTAAAGAGGAAGCCTTTCCCTTACTACAGGTGTTAAAGAACTGTTACTTTCTTTTTCAAAAAAGAATGATTTATTTAATTTTATTTATTCATTTATCTATTTTGATTTGACCAGAAAGAGACAGAGAGAAAGAGAGGGGGAAATTGAGAAAGCAAGTCACCAGGTCTGGCATTCATACCATGGTCGACCATGCAGGAGTGTTCAGTGCCTTAACCACCATGCCACCTGCTGGTCCTAAGAGCTGTGATTTTCTAACAAAAATTGACACCATTCTGTCCACCTTTTCTTCATGCTAGGTGGAGGTAAACACTCATTCTCTCTTCTTGTTAAACTCCATTCTTCTCTCAAATGAAGAGGATGCCCAGTTCCAGTGTGTGTGTATGTGTGTGTGTATGTGTGTGTGTACACATTAATATATGCTGTTGTACACACACACACACATACACACAAACAAACACAATGTCTTAGGTCCTTATGGAGTAACTTACTATCCTTTGCCAACACCCAAAGCTGTAGGTATGGCATGCTTACTTATAATAAGGCTGCTGCAAAATTCTTGTGTGCGTTCCTGTGGTTGACCGTTATATATATTAACAGTTGAATACTCTCCAGTGCTTGTCTCTTTGCATTTTGGGGTTTGCTTCTTACATTCTGTTATGCATAGTTAAATATTCACTCTGTTTTGTTCCTACCAAAGAGGACTAATGTTTGGCTGATGTCTAATACAATTCTTCATCAACTCTACCTAGGAATGGGCAAAGGCAGCAGCTAAGTGAGCTGCCTGATGATCCTAATTGTTAACTGGCTGGATAAGGTTTCATGAGCTTTAAATCCCAGTTCTGGTCATTCTTTTGTAGTCTAGAAGGAGTGCGAGACATTAAGCAAAGAAGTACACAAATGAAAATAAAATTACCAATCTATTTAAAGCAGGGTTTCCCAATCTCAGTACTACCAACATCATGGGCTGGGTAATTCTCTGTTGTTGAGGGGGTCTCCTGTACATTGCTGTGTATATAACAGCATCTCTAGCCTCTGCCCACGAGTGACAGTCTCAACCAGTGCACCCCTCCTCCCAATTGTGACTACCAAAAGTAATCACAGCTATGCCCAAAGTATCCTAGGGGAAAACTCATCCCTGAATGAGAACCAAGATGGTGCCATGAGGAAAGAGAGATTTGTGGCATTATCTGGAGTGTATGATCAGGTAATTTGACAGAGGTTGGATTCACCAGGAAAGATTTCCTTGAGGCTATCATGTCTGAGCTGAAATCCCAATAATTAATAGGAGTTAATTAACAAAGAAAGAGGGTAAAGCATTTAATGCCATCATTCATGAAGTAATAACTGAATTAGTGAATCCCTACTAAGCACCAGTTCTGTTCAAGGTGTTGGTGATACAGTGCTAAATAAGTCAAAAAGTCCCCTATGGTTGTGGAGTTTCCCTTGTAGTAGAGCAAGACAGTGAATAAACAGGTAAACAGATAAAGCAGAGGATCTAAAGGGCCTTTACCTAGTGTGGGCCAGGATATACTCGTAGAAGAGGTGATATTTTTGCTGTTCTTTGAATAAAGAGAAAGAGCCAGGCAAACAAAGGCCTAGGGGGAGTGAATTCCAGAAAGGAAGAGCAGAGCAACAGTACATGAGTTACCCCAGGCGAGAGTCTGACAGTGCCCAACAAAAAAGGACCTTCCCATCCCTTCAGAACCCTGACCGTAAGATTAAGAACGAAAAGCCAGAGCTGTTCAATGGCTAAGCAGTTGCTTTAATGATACTCATTTCTGGTATCTATTTAGATACAAATGGACTTATGGCTCTATCACCATTGACACAGCAGAAATCAAAGATATATTGTTAATGGAACTGCCATGACTGTATTTTTTTCAGGACAATTCATCCAAGATCACATTGATTGAGTGGTCTAGAGCAGCTTTCATTGGCCATATCTGCTCTGTGGCTAAGAGAAAGGACTCTTAAAATGTCATTGGCTGTAAATCTGGTCCCCTTTCCTGAAGACCAAATTTACAAGAGAGATAAACAGCCAGCAATTCCTGTTAATAGAGTCTACAGATTGCTTTATAATGAGGAAAGCAATTGACAATACCATTTAAAAAGAAGTAATGTGGCAAATGCATCCAGAGGCTATGTTTCCTAATAAACAGGTTGCTTTTGATGATATAACGTACTTAGTAGAACGCTTTCTCTGTGCTTATTTTTCCCAAAATAGCAGCAGCTTCCAAATGCTGGCTCTTCCACCTATCCCAATAATTCACGAGGGACTCAAATGTCAAGGATGTTGTAGAATTTTAGGGTTGAAAGTATCCAGTTATTCTACTGTACCAGGAAAGGAACTAAAGCTCAGGAAAGTGAATGACTTGTCCAAGGTCATAAAATAGTCTGGGAAATTGGCCGAGCCCTCAGGTCAATGTTTCTTCCCCTGCGTGAACTCATGCCTCCATTTCGCACAGATGCTCTTGGAAGGAAGTGTCTTAAAGACTGAAATCCATAGTTCCTTCTGGTGCTGCTCATCACAACAAGCCAGTGGTTCTCCTTTGGTAGATTTCGCCCACAGAGGATACATGACAGTGTCTGGAGACATTCTCAGTTGTCACAACTCATTGGTAGTATTGTGTCTAGTCAGAAGAGTCCAAAGTTGCTGCTAAATATCCTATAATGCACATCACGGATATTCCCCCAGCCCCACAACAAAGAACTATTCTATAAAAATACAAGTAGTGCTGGGACTAGAAGTTGACATAATGGCTATGTTGCTGGACTCCCATGTAGTCTACCGTGGTTCGAGTCCCAGACCCGGTGGCTTAAACTCACGCCGGGCACGTGTGCGTGCATGCCCAAGACCTGAGAGGAGAATGGAGGAGAAGGGATTGCAGCATGGCCATCCACCCTGGGGGGTGATTTCTCGCTTTCTGTCTCTCTGTCTCTCTGTCTTTCTGGCAAGCACACATGCCCTATAACAAAAACCTCTCCAAAAATAAATAAATAAAAATATGAGTAATGCTACCTTTGAGACACTCTATGCTGGCATTGGCATCACCCTCCTCTCTAGACATGCAAGTGAAAACTGGGACTTGCTCTTGTCCTGTCTACAGACAACTTGACCTGGTTACTGATTTTCAGTGCATTCTCATTACTTAGCTTCTGAGTCTCATTTAATTGTAAGCAACTCCTTCGAGAAATAGTGATAAGCTGAATTCATGAAGGCTAGTGATTACTTCCATGGTAAGTAGAAGATACTTAAATATAGGGGTCTGTCATCCCTTTAGGTAACACAGAGAGCTTTGCAGAATCTCCCAGAAGTTATGGACCCTCCCTTCAGAAAAATGCCATTCATAATAGATCTTCCATACAGTGAGGCCAATGGACTCTCTGACACACTATTAGGTTGTCGGGAAAGTCTTCACATATTTTTTCTATGCAAATAATGTGCCATGACTTTTTAGACAGCCAATAGATGGGCCAGGGGTGCTGGGTCAGAAGAAAGTGTAGAATATTTTTCTTCTTACCCTGTAGATAGCATAATAAACCAGTGGTTCAATATTAGTTATCATTGTTTTCAAGAAAATTAGCTCTTACTTCAAATATTTTAAAGTAAAATGATTTGGATATTAGAAATTATCTAGTAGCATGTACTGAAATAAATACATGAAATGTAGACTACCATAGAGTGGTTTAAAAGAAATAAATTAGATCCAAGGTGACTGGTTAGCTCAGTTGGTCAGAGCATGATGCTAATAATAAACTAGATCTATATCCATCAACTTAGATGGATTTTTCAAAAGCTGCTATGAAATGAAATATACAGGCTATGGTAGCTTACATATAATATGATGTCACATCTATATGGTTTAAAACACAAATAACCTAATACAGTAAAATAGTCATATATACATATATCGGTATAGAAGTTTGGAAAGATTGATAAAACTTACGACAGTGGTTGCTCAGTGAGTTGGAATTAAGAGTAAGATTGAGACTAGGAGACAAAAAGAGCCTTAGTTTTTATATAAATTTTTTTTTCTGATTAAAAACAAAGGACCATGGGCAATCCTGAGTGGTAGCTACAGGGGTGTTTATTATGGTATATTCTGAACTATTCCATATTTTACCCCCAAAAAATCTGAAAATGAAAAAATAAAAGCAACCTCAGGTACATAATGGGGGTTTTCAGTTACTGAACAGCTCGGAAGAGTTATCTCCAGTTCTTCTCCAAAGTGCACTGGGGTTCTTACAAGTTTACTGTGTATTTTGTTTGCTTTGGCAAAACAGGCAGACAGCCCGAAACGCTTTGTATGCATGGCTTAGTTTTTACAGTCACTAATTCACAAGTGTATTTTTCTTTTTCTGCCTACCTAGTTCTTATTCATGGTAGAGCAAAGAACATGGATTCTCTTAAATATTTTACTTTTCCTCTAAGTTTGGTCAGATTTAGTAATCAGTTGAAGGGAGGTGAAATGTAGGGAATATGAGGGGACTTCAAAAACCTCATGGGAAAATAGAATTAAAGTACAAGTCTTTTTTTTTATTTTATTTTTTTGAGAGGTTTTTGCTATAGGGCACGTGCACTCACCAGAAAGACAGAGAAAGACATAGAGACAGAAAGCGAGAAATCACCCCCCAGGGGGGATGGCCACACTGCAATCCCTTCTCCATTCTCCTCTTGGGATCTTGCACATGCATGCACACGCGCCCGGCGTGAGTTTAAGCCACCGGGTCCGGAACTCAAACCACGGTCCACTACATGGGAGTCCAGCGACATAGCCATTACGCCAACTGCTGGTCCCAAAGTCCAAGTATTTTTTTAAAAGTTTTTTTTCCTTCATTTGTGATAGAGCACATGCAAGTTTGTGTGTGGGTAGTGGGGGGAATGACCGCCCTCCAGGGTCTGGCCATGTATGGATCCTCTTCCTCTAGTTCTCTAGCCCCTCAAATCATGGCCTTCTCGTGTGTTTCAGACTAACTGAACAGGGAACCAGATCTGTGGTCTTGTCTTCACTGGGATCCAGTGTCTCTCAAGCAGTATATTACCACTGTCACTGTCCCAGGAAGGTTGCCATACAGTACAAGTTTGTTTGGCTTAAAAGGTATATGTAATATATATATATATATATATATATATATATATATATATATATTATATATATATACGCATAGTTTTCTTTTCTCCTTTCTTTCTTTCTTTCTTTCATTTGTAAAGTGTGCATACTTGCCTAAGAGGGACAGAGAGAAAAAAATGAGAAGGCACCTCCCCCACCACCAGAAGGGATAGCCATGCTCCAGTCCCCTCTCCCCCGTTCTCCTTTTGAGATTTTGGGCATGCATGCACACACACCTGGAGCACCTTTCATGTTGCTGGATGCAGAACTCAAACTCATAGCTGGCCATATGGGATCCAGCCACCCTAACCACCATGCCACAAGCTAGTCTACATAGTTTTTCCATAATGTACATTTTGACATAAACATTTTGAAGACCTTCTCATAGAAATGGATAAAGCTTTCTTAGTATGTGACTGGAAGTATAATTATACTGGTCTCATAAATATTAGCACTTATTTAGATTCTGTGATCAGAAAGCTATTTATTGTAAATTATGTGCTCCAAAGTCAATAGATATTGGTATTATTTTTTTAAATGATGTACAATGTTTAAAGTCATGTTATTGGGAACATCACTTAAATCTTAGCAAGAAAACAGAAGCAGATGTTTGTATTGGAAAAGCCCGAGATTGGAAGCCCAGCAGCGCAGGGTCCACTTTCTGTACTATTTTTTTTATACTCTGTTAGGCAAGTCATTTCCTCTCTGAGCTTTGGTTTCCTCGTCTGCAAAATAAAGAGGTTGGAGTAGATCCCCAGCCAGAAGCTGAGGACTCTTGAGTCCTATCAGGCTTGCAGATGTGCTTCTTTGGCTGTGTTTTAAAACGGTTTCAGGAGTTGGCCTGGTAGTTAAGGGAATTGGATCCCACATGGCCAACTCTGCAATTTACATTCCGGACTGGGTGGCTTGAAAAAACACACAGGTTGCATCTGCATGTGAGCCCCAAATCCTGACAGAATGGAGAAACAGAAGAGAAAGGCTTGTGGCATGACCATGCCATATAGGGGGGTGCTTTTTCCCTCTCCCTCTGTAACGGTCTCTCCATCTCTCTCTGGCAAGTGCACACACACTCTCTGGCAAAATGTAAAAAAAGAAGAAGGAAAAAGTTTTCAAATTAGTTGGCAACATGTAATAAGAGACTTTAATAAAAATCAAGATTTCTCGGGGCCAGCAGGTGGCATGATGGTTAAGGTACTGGACTCTCACACACACGGTCAACCATAGTTCAAGTCCCAAAGTTGGCAGCTTGTGCATGCTCTCTCTCTCTCTCTCTGTCTTTCTCTGAGGAGTGCATGTGCCCTATAGCAAATTAAATAATAATAATAATAATAAATAAAATTAAATAAAGAATTTTTAAAACCCCAGATTTCTGACTTCTCTTGAAATATCTGGCAACAGTATTGAGGTGTTACCGAGTAGTGCAGGCTCCTCTAGACAGAGTATGCTCTCCAGTTTGCCAGTCTCCACTAATCTCTATTGTCGTACATCTGACCCACTGTATTCATTTATGTTCTCACCTGGCCCCTATAAGCATTTGAATTGGTAACCCTTGGACCAAAAGTTCTCTAAATTTCACTATGTCACATCATTTCTTGATGCAAAGAGAAAAAGATGTTGCAGCCAGTCAACAGGGAACTTAAACTGAAGCAGGCATAAGGAAAAATGGACAAGGTCACCCATAACTGGAAGGGCCCTTATTCCTACCTGGGGTTGCATAGAAAACTATGTTTAGCTAATGGAACTTTTGGTTTCCTGATTTATTCATTTTTAAAGGCAATCATGAATTTTTGATGAAATAATCCTAGAAGTATGAAAAGGTCTAATTATTCTAGATGTTTTAGCACATATAGAATCACATAAAATAAAATCTACTTTAAGAAACAATAAAAAAATCAAATTTTGTAACTCGAATTTTTTGTTTTTTGAGAGGTTTTTTGCTATAGGGCATGTGCGCTCGCCATACAGACAGACATAGAGACAGAAAGCGAGAAATCACCCCCCAGGGAGGATGGTCACGCCGCAATCCCTTCTCCTCCATTCTCCTCTCAGGATCCTGGGCATGCACGCACACACGCCCGGCATGAGTTCTAAGCCACCGGGTCCGGGATGCAAACCACGGTCAACTACGTGGGAGTCTAGCGACAGAGCCATTACGCTAACTGCTGGTTCCCGTAACTCAAATTTTGAATCTTCCCTCCAAATACACTCAGGCACACCCACACACACATAGAAAACATAATATAAGCCAAAAGACATTCTTGTTTGCAACCTCTTCATTAAAAAGAAGACCTTTCCAATATCATTACCTAATTATTCAGTGTAACCAGTTTGGGATCTTTGTGATTAAGTAACATGACAGCAAGATAGTTACAGAACATTTGTTTTATTTCTTAGGCGTGTCCTTGCCCTTAGAAAGGAAAGATGATACTCTCTGAATAAGATTAAGATTCTACTGTATGCATGCCAGCACTCAGGTTATTCACTAAGGGCTGGTTTGCAGCACTGGCCTTTCTCCAAGGCATTTTAGCCAGTTAAGTGCCAAAAGAACATTATTAAAAAGCATTTTCACTCATAAGGAGGGCTTAGCAATGCGCCCTTGAAAGGTTATATATGCAGGGTTCCTGTTAGATTACTTCCCTAACCTGAAAGCAAGTACAGCCACAGTTAGCCTCGTGACACCAAGTTCATATGCACAGCTCATCAACAGCAACAGCTTCCTGTTAGGTCGAACCTCATGAAATTTCTGATATTAGACTTGTATCCCATACAATGATCATTTCCTATGATGCCATTTACGGTTAGCCTCTGTTAAAAAATCATTATGTTTTCTTATTTTGTTTTCAGTTTGGGGCATCACAATTTGTACACTTAAAATGGAGCACTTATTTTATTCTTATTTACCTCATGTGACATAGTCAAAGATGGAATATAATAACCTAATACTTTTGTGCTAGGTTTGAGTGTGAAACACATCAGCCTGTCTTGGGGTAGTGGGAGGGGAAGCTTTACTTTCATCCCAATGTATATGAAAAGGCCCTGAGGTTAAATGGAAAGATGAGACATCACTGATGACAGACTTCCCCATGGAGGCATGAAGCAACAGGTCACCCTTTTGGTTTTTGTTTGTTTGTTTTTCCCCAGTCTTTCATATAATTTTATTTTCTCTCTTCAACCATGATAATATGATATCCAAATTTTGTCTTAACCAGTGGGTCTAATAAACGCAGACTTATCCATCCCATGGACCGGCAAGGCAAATGCTGCTTCTTGAAATGGTCCCGCCATGGACCCTCGGGTCATCCAACCCAAGTCGCCCCCTGCCTGGCTTTATCTTCACTATATTGTGTGGCCACTTCATTGAATCTCATTCCAGACTTGAACTTTTCCATGGCGTCCATAATTTTGCCATGTTTTTCACATCGGATGTGTCTAACTTTTATTGCATGGCCATCACTGTTGGGACCCTGAGCCTTCTTGTTAGCACTGTCACTCCCAGATGCTGCTCTCCCTTTACCCCCCTTTTCCAGAACCACTTTTTCCTTTGGGCAGCATCTTCAAGACTTGCCGATGAATATTCAACCGCTCCAGTGCCGTACAAGTCCCCCCCCCCCCCGCTTTTGTTAATTACAGTGTGTTAAGTGTTTCAGGGTGCAGAGTGTGTCTAGGACATGCACAGACTACACGATGCAGTGATAGTCCTCAGGAAGAGGTAGAATTACTTGGAGTATCCAGGGATGGCTGTATTCTCATGAGCTCTTAGTCATCTAGAGAGTGCTTTTGAAAGGAAACACAATTGACTTTGAAAAACAAAGTACGGTAGTTTTTGATATGTCTGATATTTTTGTAGTTTGGGTTTTTTTGTTTGTTTGTTTTAGATTTTTGTCATAGGGCGCATGCACTCGCTAGACACAGAGAGAAAGAGAAAGTGAGAAGTCACTCCCCAAAGAGAGGGTGTCCACATTGCAATCCCTTTTTCTCCAGTCTCCTCTCGGGATTTTGGGCTCACACACACATGTGCTCAACATGTTTTTCAATCTACTAGTCCGGGACTCAAACTGCCGAGTTGGTCATGTGGGATCCAGTGTCTCAACCACCATGTCATCTGTTGGCCCTGATTTGATCTTTTTGAAGTACTTATTGAGAACCCAGACACCAGTAAGATCTACCTAAGCCATTGCATTACTAACAAAAGTGCCAAGAAAGGCTGGGTCACCTGGCTTGGTAGATGAGACCCCCATATTCGGAATCAGACAGATCTGGGGACATCTATCACAGCTGAGTTACTAGCACTGTCACCTTGAGCGAGTGGCTTCACCTCTCTGAGTCAGTTTGCTCATGTGTGAAACGAAATGCACAAGGATGAGTGCTGTATAGTGTTACTAATTAAATGAGACGACATATGCAAAACACTTAATGAACATAAGCATGGGTTATTTTTATTACAAATTAATGAACATTTGTTCACTTACAAGCCTTTAGCTTCAAAATATGTGGGCAATATATTGCTTCTTATCCCAAATGTGAGTACTCAGCAGGAAGTCTATGGAAAATGCAGATTTGCTGAAGTTAAGAGAACCTTGGTGCTTCAGGGATGCTAAGACCTTTCTTTAACTTTAGTTTTCATCTTGTACACAAAACAAAACAAAAATCAAAGCCTAATTGGCTTGGGTAAGTACATCATGGTACACCAACATCATAGATTATTTGTGCATTTGTATGTACATTTTTTTAGTGTCTGGAGTGTATATTTAAAAGGTGCTCATCCAGTGTGGTGAACCTGTGGGTAATTTTCCATTTGTATTTTACTTTTCTTTTTAATTGCCAGAGGGCCTGTGTACTTGCCAGAGAAAGACAGAGAGAACGCAGCTCCCTCCCACCGATAGTGGCCCATTGTGGCCATGCCTCAGTCTCTTCCGACCATCTGTGATCCTACCCCAATACACAGTGCTACAGAACTGAGATATATACTACACAGTGCTACAGAACTGAGATATATGTATATATTTTAATTTTAATTTTTATTTATTTATTTGTTTTTAATTCTCTGGGCCAGCCTCATAGCCTATTCATTAAAGGAATTGGTTTGAATCCCATCCAAGATGGCTTGAAAAACACCCTGGGTACATGTGCATGCATGACATAAACCCCAATGGATGGAGAAATGAAGAAGGGATTGTAGCATGACCACACCCCATTGGGGAGTACTTTCTCCTTCTCTCTCTGCCTTTCCCTAGTAAGTACATGCACCCTTTGGGGGAAAAAAATCACAAAAACTTCTCCAATGAGCATATGTTTACCTTTTAATTGGAAACTAAAATGTTTATGATGCACGTTCTTATTAATTCAATGGCTGGATCTTAGGTCATACTTTCCAAAACATACTTTGTTCTGCACAACTTTCAGATACAAGGCTTGAAATTGGGGTACTGGGAATTTCTAGCACCATCTTGCATCAGGAATATTCTATTATGTACAGATAGAATTGTTTCCCCTTGATGGTCATTGCTGTCATTTTGTAAATATATATTTGTCTCATCACATCGACTAAATTATGATTTTCTGAAAGGCAAGACCTACTTCTTGTATTTGTTGTAGTATTTTTGTGAGTGCTGAGTGTAGAGTTAGGTATTGACTAATCATTCAAAAAGTACAGGGCATGTTAATTTTTTCCTTCTGGATTTGGTTCCTCCAGACAAGCCTAGAGAATGCGAATACGTCTGTGGGTGGGTTTCAGACAGTTCCTTATGGACATCAACATCTCACTGGTTCTCAGCACTCACTGTATATTAATTTCATCTATGGAACTTTCAAAATCCTGATATCTAAACCACATCCCCTTAGATTCTAATGTAATTATTAGGTGGTTGCAAAAAGTCTTGACGTATTTTTCTATGCAAAAATGCATCATGACTTTCCAGATGAACTAATATGTCAACAGTTTTGAGAATTAAAGCAAGAATCTTCCCCCTAAACTCTAACACCCAGCCAGAATTGATTATTCTAGTATAAGAATGAAGGAAAAAATGTTGTTGCTATTATTCTGTTGTGGTTTTTACTTTGCCTTTTTTAGCATTTCTTAAATATGTATCAGACGATCGAAGTAGTAAAAATTTAATAAGAATGGTTAGTATTTGGTAAGCACTTACCATGTGTGCCTTGCTGAAATAGCTCTGGAGCTCTCATTTTTAAGCCAGGGTCCTTTGCTCCAAGAAAATCTAGTAAGTATTCCATATCATCAAGAAAATTCTTCTGGACTTCTCTGACATAAATCAACATTCTCTACATCACTTTCACTGTATTTTTCAGATTATTGTCTGCATCTAGTATTTCCCCCAAACATATGCCAGACACTCTTTAGATGTCTGATCTTGTGCTATCCATATCTCACCGGCACTGTTCCATTTTGCCCTATACTCTGTATTATTCTCTGGTGGCTATCCTACGTGTACTGGTTTTCTCTCCAAACAATTGTGTGCATTTCTGAGGGCTGAGCAAGCCATGGTTCTCTGCACTGCCCCCTTACCTGGGGTCTTACGCTGTTGTGCATGTTGACCAGACAGCACTGTGCAATGGGTAGGCAGTCGTCAGGCCTGAGTTTGAAGATAGGCACTACCACTGCTGGGCAGGTCAGTTAGCCTCTCTGAGCCTCAACAAAATAAGGGTCAGTCAGCTGACACCGAATGAGCCATGGCTATGGGCCAAATGACAAACAAGGCAAATGGAGACGCTGGCCTCATGGGGCTTTCAGCCGGTTCCTTATTTCTCAGGAGAACTAAATGAGCTGATGTCACCTGAAGGGCTTACTTAGCTCAGGTCTAGGGGGCATGTAATTAGCCCTCAAAAAATGTTAGCTATTCATTCCATATATTCTATTTAATTGAAAGCAAACAGTCCATTGGACACCAGAAGAAAATTTAATTAGACCTCATCCCTCACTCATACTCACACATCATGCCACTGCAGATCTTGCTTTGTTTCTGCTTTCACATGTCAGGGCAGCTATGCCAGGGTGTGTGAACCAGGACTGATTCTCCCCATCTTTTTTGTCTGCAGGCGCAAAAAGGAGTGGAAGAGGAGGGACTAAGGGTCAAAGCCAAGGTTACAGAAGCTGTGGTCTCTTTAAAATGTTGACATTGGGGGAACCAGCAGTTAGCGTAATGGCTATGTCGCTGGACTCCCACGTAGTCGACCGCAGTTCGCGTCCTGGACCCGGTGGCTTAAAACTCACACCGGGCACGTGTGCGTGCGTGCCCAAGATCCCGAGAGGAGAACGGAGGAGAAGGGATTGCGGCGTGACCATCCCCTCTGGGAGGTGATTTCTTGCTTTCTGTCTCTATGTCTCTCTCTGTCTGTCTGGCGAGCGCACGCGCCCTATAGCGAAAACCTCTCCAAAAAAAAAAAAAAAATGTTGACATTGGGGGGTCAGCAGGTGGTATGGTAGTTGGGGCACTGGACCCCCACATGGGTGACCGTGGTTTGAGTCCTGGACCTGGCTGCTTATTTCTCACTTTCTCTCCTCTCTCTCTCTCTCTCTCTCTCTCTCTCCCCAACATGCCCTATAGCAAATTTAAAAAGAACAAATAATGATGATAAATAAAATTACATAAATAATTATTTTTAAAAATATTGACAGTGGATAGATGATCTAAAGTTTCAGCAAAATACAAGGCTATGTATGTAGTCCTAAGATGACTCTGTTTTTCGAAAGGAATGAATTCAGTGTATGGAGCAGTAAGCTCTGGTAATGGGGCACATATTTAAAGATCTGTCGGAAATCCCTTCTCTCCGCCTGCCAGTGTGCTGGGGGCTGGACTTGTCAACTGGCTCGCAGACAACACAAACATCTCCCTAGGAGGTCCTTCCTGACCGGCCCTCTCTCCCCCTATCCTCCCATCTCCATCAGATCAAGTTGGAATCTCTGCCTGTCCGTTAGGAGCGATCTGGAGTTCACCTCTCTGAGTCTCCCGAGTTTCTTCAACCACGAAGAAAGCACAATAAAACACTCCGGAATCACAGAAGGGCTCCGGAGGATATGTGGCTAGTGTGGGGTAGTCAGTCTCTCTCTCTCTCTTTCTCTCTGCCTCCCTCCTCCATCCCCTATCTCTTTTTCTTTCTTTCAAGAGCAGAGACGTTCTGATCAGCGGGAATCTCAGATCAAGTCATTCCGCCAGACCCCCTGCGATTCCTAGGTAGACCCCGCGCCTCCGCAAGCTGCTGTGCCCCGTCCCTTTATTCTAAGGGCACCCAGGTCCTAGGATGCTTGAAGGCTGAGTGGCAGAATTAAGTCCTTCCCAGCGCTTCTCCGAGTCGGAGGGAAGGAAGAATGGAAAGGCACGGGCTTGTCGTCCCCTTTCCTCCACTCCACGCCTCCTGGCACCGGCGCCGTTTCTCGGTCGGGGAAGGCGAGGCCAGCCCACAGACGCGCGCGGGGGCCGAGGGAGCCCCCTCCTTCCCTCCGGCTCCCCCTCCCCTTCCTCCCCTCCCGATACAATGACTGGGCCGGAACAGCGCATCAGCCGAGTCTCATTGGCAGCGGCCGCCCCAGCCCCGGGAGAGGCGGCGGGCGGGGGCAGCTGGGGAGAGAGGAGCCAAGAGCCGGGCTGACAGCGAGAGGAGCAAGCAGGAAGGAAGGACAGAAGGACGCCGGGGAGGTGGTCCGGGGCACGGCTGTAAGTGTGGATCACAGCGAGGACGCGCGGCCAGCGCAGCCCTGGGCCGGGGGATGCGGCGGGCGCTGGCCGCACAGCGCGCGGGGCAGTCGGGCGGCGTGGCTCACGTGCTGAGCAGGAGCTTGGGCGGAGAGGAGGAGGAGGCAGAGAAAGGCAGCCGCCGGGGAAGGCGCAGCGCAGAGCGGAGTTGCAGGGCTGGCGCAGAGCTGGGTCCCGCGCTGTGCACAGTCGAGACAATAAAGTAGCGGTCGACCGCCCCGGCGCGCCGCAGCCAGGAGGCGACAGAGCAGGTAGGTGGGCGATTGCCCAGGGTGCCCGGAGCTCGCCGCCTGGGCGCAGCCGCAAGCCGCTAGCCGCCAACACAGCGGGCGCACCCCGGTGCGCCCCGAGCGCAGAGCGCAGGTTGGGAGACCCCCAGCGGAGGTGCGGGTACCCGCGCGGCGGCTAGCAGGAAACCCCGCCCGGCAGCTCCGGGGCTGGCAGCCCGGGCTGGGTCCCTGGGGCACTTGGCAGCGCGCTCCCGTCGCTTTGGTGGTTTGGAGACAGGAAGTTTGGCTGTTTCGAGGCGTTGGCGCTGGTAGGGTTTGCAAACGCGTCGCCAGGGACCATGTGCTTTGCTTGCCGCGCGTTCGTGGGAGGTGCGGAGAGGAGCTGATGAGTCCCGGATCCGGCTGCCCAGAGGGACTTTGAAAGGCAGCTGGAGAGGGGGAGATCCCTCTCGTTAGCAAAGGATACCGAGAGCCGGGTTTGCTGCCCTTTCTAAGTAGGTGTGTCCGGTCCGAGCCGCTCCTACGCTGTAGAGGTTGTGCGCGGGTAAATCGCTCCCTGTCTAGTCTCTGGAGTACCTCATTTTCATTTGGGGAGGGAAAAATAAAATTATGTTTAGCTTCTGTTTGGGAAATCCATTTCTCTTGAACCAGAGAACGAGTTCTTCCCCTGCATTGGATGCCCCGTGCTCTGAGGGATACTCCGGAAGAGTGCCTGCCCCAGTTGACCAAAACACAGGGTTGAGAACTTGGATTAAATCTACCCCAGGCCTGAGATAGCAGCCGCAGGAGGTCTCTCCTTCGCTCTCCCTTGTGTGGCTGCTTCCTTCCAGATGTGAGAGGGTTGGGCTGGGCGCTCCTGGGCGGGGTAATAATTATCCTGAACATTCCTGAGATCTGCTAGGACTTGTAAACATACCAGAGCCAAATCCTCTGAACTTCTCGAACTGACTTGGTCTGTTTGCTGGTACCCAGAGGGCTGTGTCAGGGAGGTGGCCCCTTCCGAAAGAAAGTCCAGGAAGCGGAGACAGCACTGAGCTTTCCAGAAAGCTCCTTGATCCTTCAGGGTTAGCTCGTGTTTGTCCCAGAAACTTACCAGCCAGTTGGAAGGATGTGCACCAGATCACAGCACAACGCCTGACATGCCGTTTCCTGTCCTAAAGGGAATGGATCGGTAGAGCTTCCAAAGCAAATGTCTGGAGGGGAAGAAAAGCAGCTTCACCTTATTTAACCGCATGGAGTTGCACTTTCATCTGTCATTCACATGCCGTCAAGAACAGAAATTAGGATGGCTTCCTGGGTGTCAGGCATCCTGGTAGATACTTTGGGGGCATCATTAATAGTGCATAAAGTGGAAAAATGAGGCCCTGGGATGGCAGGGGTAAGTAACTTGCCCTAAATCACACCAGTATTCTATGGTTTATAAAGGGTCTAACATCTGATGTCAGGCACTTATCCAGGGCAGTATCTATTTTTTTTTCTTTCTTTCTTTTTTTGGGAGAGGTTTTTGCTATAGGGCACGTGTGCTCGCCAGAAAGAGAGAGACAGAGAGACAGAAAGCGAGAAATCACCCCCCAGGGCGGATGGCCATGCCACAATCCCTTCTCTTCCATTCTTCTCTTGGGATCTTGGGCACACATGCACATGCGCCTGGCATGAGTTTAAGCCACCGGGTCCAGGACTCGAACCACGGTCGACTACATGGGAGTCCAGAGACATAGCTATTACACTAGCTGCTGGTCCCTCCAGGGCATTATCTTTTTTTTTTTTTTTTTTTAGAGGTTTTTTTGCTATAGGGCACGTGCACTCGCCAGACAGACAGAGACAGACATAGAGACAGAAAGCGAGAAATCACCCCCCACGGGGGGTGGTCACGATGCAATCCCTTCTCCTCCATTCTCCTCTTGGGATCTTGGGCACACATGCACACGCGTCCGGCATGAGTTTTAAGCCACCGGGTCCGGGACACGAACCTCGGTCGACTACGTGGGAGTCCAGCGACAGCGACATAGCCATTACGCTAACTGCTGGTTCCCTGGGGCATTATCTTAAAAGGATGTGCCATGGTTGTATTGCTATCGATGAAAAAAATAACAATCGTGCAAATTCGTGAAGCATTCCATATTTTTGAACAAATAGAGAGGCATGACATTAGTGGGACACAGTTATGGATTATTACCTGTTGATGATGACGTGTGTGGTATTATCAACTGGTTTGGTCTGAGAGGTATTTCATGATGGGTAAAGTCTTTTTACAAGAAAAATGAGAAATAGTGATTGTTTAAAACAAATAATCGGAATAATAATAATAATGATTGGAAAAAAAACAATGAAAAGATATTGAATGATGAAGTGGGGAGTTTAATGTCTCTGTATTGACTGACATGCATGGCAATCCCTTTTGAAAAAGCAATGTAATACACTGTAAAGTTATATGCAATTCAATGTTATATAAACAAGATTATGATGATAATAAATAAAAAAGGGGAAAAAACTAAAAAAAAGAAAATAACAATTTTGTATGTTTCTCATAAATGTAGATAAGGTGATGTGTAAGAGTGACTGACACAGGGTAAGCTGTCTGTGTACATTTTTGTCTCTAAATATCATCACATAAGTGGTGGCAGTATTGATGAGTCTATTTCTGTCTCGTGTATCTGAAAATGTTGTAATAAAAAGTAACGCACAGGCCTTCTGAACAGTGCTAACATATCCTAGAAAAGGGCCAGAGGAATTCAGGCAGTTCCAGGGACTTTTGGAACAAGAGGGATTTATCCCTTCCCTGGGACACCAGCAAGCATTAATCAAACACTTCATTTGCTTAAACTCCATATAATGCTGGTGGAATGGGTTTGAATAATACCCATTCAAATAAAGAAATTGACCTAAAATACCCTTATAGCAAAATTTGATTTCATTATCTCTGGGAAAGTTCTCAGAAGACATTTCTTCCGGATGTGCACTTGGTTGTCTTTTTATCTTTTAAATTTATTTATTTAGAAACAGAAACATAGAGGCACCACAAGGTCTTCATGCCACCCTCCACCCTCAGTCCCAGACAGCCCAGACCATGGGCATAAACAGAGGTTCTAGAACACGAACCTAGGTCCTCCCCTGTGGGTTCTGCTGCACTATCACCTGGTCCCCACATTCTTGTCTTAAACTTCGCTCTGTTTTGAAATTCACAAATTTTCATCTTAGTGGCAGAAAAGTTAATGGGCTTCTCAAATAGGTAACCAGTTGACATTGAGCCTAACAATCTAGAAAAACATGGGAGGAGTTAAGGTCGCGGCCACTTCAAAGTGTAAAAGCTGCTGAAGTTTTCTCAATAGTGTTTGTCATTGGCTTCTATTTCCATCAAGCCTGAGAATCCTAATACTACTTGATCCACAGATTTAATCAAGACTCTGCAGTGCTTTTGAGTAGACAAAAGGGAAGTTTTGGCTAACCGACAGTACAAATAGGGTCCATGGAAAATGGTTGAAAATACCCAGGCTGTTTTATCCGGCCTAAAATAATTTGCTAGAATTTCAGGAAATCTTCCTTGTTATTTACACACTTAACGTTTGAAGTAATAACTCTTTCTCTCTCTTTCTTTCTCCCTCACTCCTTCTAGATCTGCTCCCCTCATCTGATCTTATCGCAAAGGCACTATTTTCACATGCTCAGCAATTGCTGAGATTCACTGACATGACTCTCTTCAGCTTGTGGATAAATAAGTAATGTAACTTAGCTCATCACAGGACTCACATGTGTCCTTTTTTATGCCTCTCTTTATTTCTGCAGACATGGTTTTTATTTTGTTTAAGAAGTCAGAATTTTCTTTGTAATTTTTATTTCTAAGTCATCAGGACTTGTTCTCCTCTTCTGGTAAACTACGTAAGTGGTAAGATAGCTTGATAAACCCTCTAGGTAATTTAGGGGTCAAGCCTCCCATTATTGTGTCATTTTTTTAAAATCTCATTCTTCCTGGTGAGATCAGTTTTTCACTTAATCTCCTAAGGCAGTATTTTTTAAAATGAAGGTCATAAAATCCATTTAGTGGGTCACAACCAATATTTTTTAAAAAGAAGTAGACTAGGACAAAAAATATCAACATCCTCATTTGTTTTGTTTTGTTTTGTTTTGTTTTAAATTCATGGGAGTGTATGTCCACATGAGAGAGAGAGAAAGAGAAGGAGAGAGAGGAGCATGCTCTACAGGACTCATCACCTGCAATCCCTCTCTTCCAGTCCTCCAGCCCACCATGATCCTAGACTCGTGGACTCACACGCATGTGTCAAGGTGTTTTTAGGCCACTAGGACTAGGGCCTTAAACTTCAGTGGACACGTGGCTTTCGGCTCCACTGTCTGGTACGCTACTGCCCACCACACACATACGGCTGTGTGGGCTGTCATCATCACATATTAGTAAGGGCCTGCAGTGCCATACTTGGGGCTGTGAGTGAGTTCTGGGTTATAGTACAAAATGTAATTATTACTGTGAGTGGCTATCAAGAAGTCATTGAGACAGCATGTTAGCATTATTTTCATAATGTGACAAACACCCCCACACATCTTTTTGAAATTATTTTTATTTCGATAGAAGAGAGATAGAGCAAGGGAGGAAGAGGGAGAAAGAGGGACAAGAGAGAAGTGCTGTTTTTGATAGGGCCTTGCTGTTGTAGCCCTCTGCTCCAGTCTCCGAGTCAGACAGTATCACAGGCACGTGCTACCGGGCCTGGCCTGGCATGGTTGGTCCTGAATCGAACCTGGGCCTGCTATATGGCATCAGCCTTGCACAGTAGTGCCCACTACTTGTGCCACTATTGCTGGGTCCAAATACCCAACTTTAAGTGGAACTTGTGTGTGTGTGTGTATATGTGATAATATATGTACACTATATGTACATTTTTTTTTATTTCTTTCTTCTTCCTTCTTCCTTCCTTTCATTCTTTCTTTTTTCTTTCATGAAAGAGAGACACAGGGAGAGTGACAGTCAAGCATCCCTAACAGGGTCTTGATGCCACAATACACTTCCAGCCTCAGCCAACCCTGGATCATGGGTATACATATGCCTGGCATATTCAGGGAGGTCACCCAGAACCATCCCATGTTGGTGACTCACAGAGAGTTGCATGACCACTGCACCATCACCTGGCTCCCGAATTTTTTCTTATCTATGTGTTCAAGTTACTGCAAGTAGATGGATAGGACTGGCTTCAAGAACATCTTGCTGGGACCAGCAGTTAGTGTAATGGCTATGTAGCTGAACTCCCATGTAGTCAACCGTGGTTCGAGTCCTGGACCCAGTAGCTTAAACTCATGCCAGGTACATGTGCATGCGTGCCCAGGATCCCGAGAGGAGAGTGGAGGAGAAGGGATTGTGGCATGGCCATACCCCTGGGGGGTGATTTCTCGCTTTCTGTCTCTCTATTTCTGGCGAGCGCATGCGTCCTATAGACAAAACCTCTCCAAAAAAAAAAAAAAAAAGAAAAGAAAAAGAACATTTTGCTTAGGGCTAGCAGGTGGTGTAGTGGTTAAAGCACTGGACTCCCATCCCACATGGCTAACTGTGGTTTGAGTCCCGGACCTAGCGGCTTTAAACTCAGGCTGTGCACATATGCATGTGTGTCCCAAACCCCAAGAGGAGAATGGAGAAAAAGGGATTGCAGTGTGACCATCCCCCTTGGAGGACAATTTCTCACTTTCCTTTCTGTCTCTCTGGTGACCGCGTGTGCCCTGTAGCAAAAATCTCTCTAAGGAAAAAAGAACATCTTACTTAGAGCTGAACCATGACTTGAAGATCTGATTTCTTTCTTTTTATTCTTCAGCCCTGACTTTCTCTTCTTTTTTTTTCCTGGTGTATCAGGTTCCTTCTTGGCTGGCAAGATGACTACATAGCTGTTGCCAGTTTTTACATTTCCAGGTCAAGTCCAACAAAATAGAATACCCTCTCCTTTCCCAGATGTTGAACAAAATGTTTCAAAATCAGTTGTGATTAACCCAGTTGGCTTGATTAGGAGAGACCCCTGTGCTAAATGGCTTTTGCAGAGCTCCAGTGCTTTGCCCCCACAATGGAGTCCCACCCCTATCATGGAGACTGAGGACACCATGAATGCAGTTGCTGGGAAAAGGGAGAAATGATGCTGAAAAAGTCAGACATAAATGTTCAATGCATGGGCCAGCAGGTGCTAGACTCTCACATGGTTGACTATGGTTTGAGTCCTGGACCTCTCTCTTTCCCCCTCTCTTTCTCTGATGAGCACATGTGTCCTGTAGCAAGTTAAATAATAATAATAAATAAAATAAAATAAACAATAAAAACAATTATTTTCTTCATTTTAGTTATTATTATTATTTTTAAATTTTCTATAGGGCATGTGTGCTCACCAGAGAGAGAGAGAGAGAAAATGAGAAAGCAAGCCATTAGTTCTGGGACTCCAACCATAGACAACCATGTGGGAGTCCAGCACCTTAATCATCATGCCACCACTGGCCCCAGTAAATAGTTCTTCTAAAAAAAAATGTTCACTGCAGCATACAAGTCCCTGATGCAGATAGGCTGATTTCCATTCTTTTTGATACACAAACTAAAGGAAGATAAGCTGAATTGTATTCAAACAGATAGGTAATCAATATGATTTCTTATGTGTGTAAGGAAAGCCTTAGCTGTCACTTTTAACATGGTCAATATCAGGATTTATGACATGAAAATGCAGAACAAGTCAAACTGATAGTAGTACTCTACTTTCCATGACACTGAGGAAAAAATGTCAGCTATCGATTAAAAACCCACAACAGACCCCAAACCTCTTTTGAGGAGTGATCCTTTTTGCCTTTATGTGCAAATCTTGGAAGGCACCTATTTGAGTCAATTTGTTGTGCTAATTTGCAGGAAGGAGTTAGTTAAGTAGTGTCTTCGACCAAATTATTTGAAGAACACCTCCTTGGGGCCTAAGGCAAATGAGTACTTTATATTCTGCAACTCTTCAGCATTGAGGTGTTTATTTGGGTCTGTGTTACTTTGCCCTTGGGGATGGTGCTGCTTTTAATTGTCCTTTGTCAGTTCATGTACAATTATCCAGCGGGCAAGGGAGCCCTAATTGTGTGGGGCTGTGAGGACAATGTCACTCACAGCAGAGGTTCCCTGGAAGTAGGGTGATCATGCTAGCTGGTCCAGGTCAGTCCTGGTTAGTGTCTGTGCTCCAGTTTGGTTGATAAATTATACAGCCACCCCACTTATGAAGGCTATTTTAAAGGATCATGATTAGGAACCTTTTAAATGGATTAAATTAAATTATGTGATAAAGAATTCCTTTCACTAGGAAAAACCAAATGACAGTGTTTCGGGATGAATGCTTATGTGATAAAAGTATAAAGGAAATCAAGAAAATGACTTCCTAAAAGATCAGGATAGTGCAGTGCTTCTCGACTAGAGGAGATTTTGCCTCCCAAGGGACATGCGTCAATGTCTAGAGACACTGTTGGTTGTTACAACCTGGGGGAGGGTGCTACTGGGATCGAGTGGGTGGAGGCCAGGGGTGCTCCTGAACATCCTATCATATACACGACACATTAGCTGTTTTGAGGATAAGAAAGAAGTATCCATTTCATTCAGGGATGAATATCCCTTATCCAAAATCCCGGTACCAGAAGTGTTTTGGATTTCAGATTTTTTAGGATTTTGGAATAATAATATATCTTGGGGCTGGGACTCAAGTCTACACGTGAAATTCATTTCTGTTTACTATGTATCTTATACACATAGCCTAGGTGATTTTATACAGTGTTTTGTGTGGCAGCCTTTGTTCTGTGACCCTTCACACGAGGTCAGATGTGGAATTTTTCACTGGTGGCATCATATTGGTGCTCAAAACATTCAGGTTAGGGATGCTGGACCTGTAGTACTAAGGATGGGAAACTCTGGGCCAGTGGTTACATTTGAAGAGGAGGGAGTGAGAGCTTTTAGGAGCTATTCGAGCACCAGAGTGAATGCTTGAATGCTCACACTGAGGTAATTATTGAGCTGTATATTTATGTTTTGTTTACTTTTTTATGTGTGTTATACTTAAAACTTAAGAATAACATTTAAAAGAATAAGGGTGTTGTTTCTATAACTGAAAGGTAAAACTCCTGATGGCTACTAGAATCTTATGCATGTAAAGGCCCAATAAATAATGGTAAAATTAATGGCACCAATAGCAGCTTGTGGAAACAAGGACACCTATGCTGAGAATTACTCTGTGGCATCTGTGAGTGGCCTCGGTCAATGCACACTGCACCCCACAAATGGAGACTCATCCTCCTTACTGTACAGCCAAAGACATTGATTGTGAGGTCGCCATTCGGCAAAGATCACATGGTGTATGTTGTGTTGGCAACCCTTGTGTGCTGACTAGGATTTTATGGATTGTTACAGACACTAGTTCTAAGGTCAGATGACCTACACTCAAACCCAACTGTGCCACTTTCTAAATGTGTGCTTTAAGCACGTGGCTTAACCTTTTTTTGTGCCTCAGTTTCCTCATCTGGACAATATGGCTATTAAGAGTTCATATCTCATGGACTTAGTGGGTGGATTAAATGACAAAATACATAAAGTGCCTTACACAGTGCCCACTGATTATTAAATGCTTCATAAATGGTAGATATTATTCGTACTTTGTAGAGGCTAGGAAAAATTAATCGTTTCTGAACGCCAACCATATGCCATATCTTAAGGTAAACATTTCTCAGTAATCGTTTTCTTTCTTCTTGCAAATCCAGTGAGATGAGTGTTATGTCCTTTCATTATCACCGCCTCCATTTTTGTGGATGAAATGTAATGAAATGAGTGAGTGATGGAGCCTTAACTTCAGCCACAGCTCATTCTGACTTCAGAGCATCCACTCTCGCTTACTGTGTCGTATCGTTACACTTGGAGGGAGCCTGAGATCAACTAAGACGGGATGTGACGTGGCAAGTGACTAAAGGATGGTGCAGGTCCAGAACCCAGGTTTACAGTCTCCCTCTGCCTCCCATGATCCTCTCTGTTATGAGGACAAATGAATCTACCCCACAAGGTAACCATGCTGATGAGGGCTGGCACAGGTGAGATGCCTCGACCAGGACTGGGGAGATGTCTTCTAATCCAGCCCTGAGGTTTAGAGCTATGTCTGTTTATTAAAGTGGGCTAAGGGTATCCCTGATGGTATCTGAATTAATTCTAGATGATAGATGGAGAAACATTTTGCTTTAGTGTTTATTTACTTATCTTAATGTATTCCTAAAAAAGTGCACCTAGAACTTCAAATCGTGTAACAATGATATTTCTTTCTGCCTGACCTAACAAACTATTAATAGGTCGGATGTCATTGCTTAGGGTGAAACTGAAAGAAACGGTGTCAATAATAGAGTTAAAAATATGTTTCAGGGGGCCAGCAGTGGTGTAGTGGTTAAAGCGCTGGATTCCCACATGGCTGATCATGGCTTGAGTCCTGGACCTGCCAACTTTAAAATCATGCCAGACAGATGATGTACGTGTGTGTCCAGAATCCCAGGAGGAGAGTGGAGGAGAAGGGATTGCAGCATGACCATCTTCCCAAGGGAGATTTCTTACTTTCCCTTTCACTGTCTCTCTGTCTCTCTCCTTTCTGGCAAGTACTCATGCCCTATGACAAAAGCCTTTTTAAAAAATTTTGTATTAGCGATAACAATGTAGATGGTATCAAAAACCTACGAGGGGAAGGTGTGAATGAAGTCTGGGAAATACTAGACCAGAGCAATGCTTCTTGAACTTTATACATGTAAATCACTTGGGAGTCTGATTGGTAGATAGGGGGTGGAGCCTGCAACTGTGTTTCTAACAAGCTCTAGGTAAAGCCGAGAGAGCTGGGTCTATGGGTCACATGTTTCGTAGCAAACAATCAGAGGGCCTAGATTTTTGTGCAGGTGTTGGGTGTTGTAGAAGATCCTAAGAAATGTAAAGTGCTCTTCTAGCTCCAGGAGTTCAGTCTAGTTGGGGAGAGGAGACGTGAATTTATGAGGAAGGTGAACTCCCTCTTCCAGACGCTGTCTGACATTATCTGAAAGGTACCGTGGCCTGCCTTGGAGCTGTCGTAGTGGCATGGGAGGATAGATGGGCTAGGATTTCACTTGGGCCTGCAAGATTTGTCCCAGTAAATAGAGAGTTCTAGGATGAGCTCGATGCATCTGAGAAAAGATACCAGTAACAGGAAAGACTGAAAAGAAAGCATGCATAGGCAAAAAGGGGATTTCAGCTACATCCTCCTGCACTTGATCTTAACCAAAAAGCTGAGAAGCAATCAGCTACATTTTGATCCACACCGAGACTCACTCTGGAATGTTAGATCTGAATAACCCTCTCTTCCACAAACAAGCCTCGCTGACTCTTGACAACAGCCACCACTCCTTTACCCCTGTGAGTGTCTGGCACTTGCCAATATTTCATTCTTTTCCACAGTGACCCGCTATAACCCGCATTTTACAGAGGTGGAAACAGGCTTGGAGAGGGTGCATGGCACGTTCAAAACCACATGGCTTGTAAGTGACAGCCTGGAGTTCACACTCAGAGTAGAGGGTGTGCTCTTCTCACCACAGAGAGACTCTGCTCTTTGTTGGCCCTGACAGTCACAGCTGGAGCGGGGCTTCCTCTCTGGAGGACATGCCTCCAGGAGATTCTAGGGGCCTATCTTGTTTCAGATGAGAATTTTATTCCCTACAGCAAAGCCCATAAATGTCCAAAGTTGTGGAGTAATGTCTCCTTAATCATTATTTATAGAAGGTGGTATTACTTTCAGCCTTGCTGAGTAAACAGGAGGGTTTTTGGCACCGTGACCTTACATAGGCAGTAAGTACAGCACCCCCCTCTCCCCCTCAGTAAGCACTGAATGTTTCATTGCAATGAGAAGGCGCTTGGCATTGGAATCACCAAGTGGCCTAGACAGACAGTTATTGGAAATAATTATGCCTCCACCCCAGCATGGGGCTCATCATGGCCCCTCCTGATTCAAAAGGTCTTTCTGGAAATACCAGCATCCATCTTCCAGCTGGTGCTTATAACAGCCGACAGCGGCGGTGGGGGACCGGACAATAGATGTAGCTGAGGATTGTTTTCAGGCTTCCCTCGTTGCACCTGACTGAGCCCATCCCATCAATTCAGTCATTGCAGAGGAGCAGAAGGGCCATCTGTGACCTGAATGCGAGGCTTTTGCAGGCTGAAAGCTTGCAGCTCCCACAGCCAGCTCTGGGCCTGCTTCATCCAACTTTAATGCTCTGGCAGGGGTCTGCCAGATACAGGAGAGCTGGGGAGAGAGGGGAATGAGCTGCAGTTGGCTTCAGAATTGGCACAGGACCCAGAATCAGGAAGGCTGAATTCTAATCCGACCTCAGCAGCAGACTGACCTGAGGCATGTTAATGAGCTCTCCCGATTTGTCAAAATCAGTGGTGACACTTGAGGTCCTTCAACCTCTAAATCTTTAAGCCGTGATGAACCAGAATTGTGCACCCTGCATTTTATCTGCATCAGCGACACTATTCCCAACTTTTTCTTCTTTTTTTTAATCCCAGATAAATGCACTTAAAAGGATTTCCTAAACAGTAGTATGTTGGTGGAAAAGTTTCAGTAAAATTATTTGCTAGATTGTAAAAATGGCATTTGGTGTAAGAAAAATCCCCAAACATTAGGAGAAGTGTTTTTTCTTTCTTTTTTCTTAATAAATCAGAAAAGATAAGGGTATTTGAGGCCATCACAATGAACAAATTGAGTCCACTTACATGTGCAAACTGAAAGGGAGGATCCTGATAAACTAATGAAAACCATGTGTCCCTAGATGGGAACACAGAACCCTATCCCAGTGGGGCTGTAAGACTTAAATTGAGGACATATCATATTATTTGCTCCAACTGTGTTAAATTAATTCAATTTGTATTTTGAAGAGAAAGTGTGCTGTTTTATGTGCTCCATGTCCTCAGTCTAGCTGAGCTTTCACTGCCTGTAAGATTGGAGCGACCAGTTTGCTAGAGGTCAAAAGTTTGATTCAAACACATCAAGAATAAGAAATTGGTTTTTGCCATGATTTAGCTGCTTTAAACAACTCACCTCCGGAGTGGTTCTTATTGTATTTTCCAGCCCTGAGCTTAATTACACTTGGAAACTCATACTAGAACGCTATCGGTTGGTCTTTTTTAGATCGCAGAGAAAAGCTGTGAAAATAATGATGAGAAGGAGTATTTACACATTGACAGTTTGTCAGCAAGTATTCATGCTATTTGATAAATGCTTTCACTACTTAATAAGAGGGGGAGATGTAACTTCGTCTTCTTTCAGAGCATATAATGTAAACCTTTCTTTCCACTCCATGGATGGTTTCATTTATAGAGCTGTGAAGGAATAAGTAATTGGTTTCACTTAAGTGATTTTTCCAGGTGATTAAAGCTTACCTCTTCTGCCCACTTTATTTTTTGCTTGAACTGTCTTTGATGAAAACATGACACATGCCTCGCTTTTTACGTGGTGGCTATGGCTTTCCTTGACTTAGACTCATCATGATAAACATCATCTTTTATTACTTGCTGTAATCCTGTAATTCTCTGACAGCTGAGTTGTGTAGATAGAGTGCCTCTGTATAAATAATCACATATTTCTCTTCTTTCATAGTTAACATTAGTCCTAATAAGAGAGCTCCTCTGAGTAGTTAGCAAACCCAAGGAAGGGTACAAAGAACTTTATAAACTTTATAATCTTGGCTAATCTGTCCTATTCTTCTCCTCCCCCACCCCCCAAAAATGAGCATTCTTATTCTTCCTACTTTATAGGTAAGATAATCAAGGTTTAGGAGATTAGTAGTAAGTAGTGGTAGACGTGGGATTTGAACCCGTATCTCTAACTGCAAGGTGCCTCTTGCCCTTTATTGCATGAGCTGTTGCTTCTTATACTATTTCTCTATTCTGCTTATCTTTACCCAAAGAGTATTTCAGTCTGTTTCCTCATTTTAAAAACCTTCATGCAAGTAAAGGCCCAAGATTAAATCTGTACTTATTTTTCCTTTGTTAAAGTTTAATTTCTTTCATCTATGAGAAAGAGAGACCAAGAGAGAGAATTCCAATGCAGTGCACCTCCAGCCTTTCAGCTAGCCTCAGATCATGGGCTTGCATGCCCAGCATATTCCGAGATATCTCCAGTTTTGAACCTGTAGTCTTCCCATGTGGGATTGCCTTGCAGAGTGTAATGTTTTACCGCTGCACCACTGTCTGGCCCCTGTCTGTGACTCTTTTATTGAACATTTTTGGTATCATTTTCCTTAAGTGGAATTCTGAGGATATTTTTTTTTCTTCTGATTCCTGGGTTCTTAGACATCTTTAGCACACTTGAAGTTTCTGGAAATCTAACCTATGAATTTATCACTGCGTATGCTAAGGCTTTGGGAGAGGTTATAGGATTTTCTGCATTAAGATTAAGCAGCATGATCAAGAAACCTGCAATGAGAGGAATGTTTGGCAATTTTGTAATGCAAGAGTTGGCAAATCTTTTCTGTGAAGGACCAGATTCTAAATGTATTAGGCTTTACAGGACATAAAGTCTGTTTTGCAATTACTCAACTTTGCCTTTGTAGGACAAGAGCAGTGGTTATGTAATACGTGTGGCTTTATTCTAGTAAAACTTCATTTACAAAAACAAGCAGTGGGCAGAGTAGGCTCATGGCTGGTACTTTGCCAGCTCCATTAAAACGGAAAGAAGGACCAATCAAGGTACAGATGGAGCACCCCTAGTCTGAAAATCTAAAGTCTGAAATACTTAAAAAGCCAAAATGTTCTGGACGCCAACATGATACCACACATGGAAAATATCATACCTGACCTCATGTGATGGGTCATATTCAAAATGCTGCTATACAGAAATACTATGTAAGATTACCTTCAGGCTATGTGTGTATGGTATATAGAAAACATAAATGAATTTTGTGTTTCAACTTGGGTCCCACTCCCAAGGCAAATATTAAAAAAAATCTGAAATTCAAAATACTACTGTTTTCAAGCATTTCAGATAAAGGATGCCCAATCTGTACTTAAACAGTTGAATTAATACGGAGCTGAGAGGTAGTATACAGTGATGGTTAGGCCTCAATTTGTCTTCTGGATCTGCTACTAACTACTCTAATTTATGGAAATATTTTAAACTCTCTGTGCCTCAGTTTTCTACCTTTAAGATTTAGATTTGCTTTGAGATTAAAGGTATTATTTGTAAAGTGCTTAGAAAGGTAATCAGGGCAAAATAGACACTATTTTTTGCGTGTGAAATTAAAAACAGTAACAAATTCAACTCCTAGCAAGACACGATATTGTAGGGTTTTGAAGGAAAGACATCTTCCTTGCCCTGGGTGAAGTGGAGTGAAGTGATAGGCTCCTGCCTATTGTGGATGGATGCCTGGTGGGAGCAGAGAGGTTTGTTAGTGAAGACAGCATAGTAGGTTGGGAAGGGCTCTGGCCTGGAAGTGAGGGAAAGTAGGTTGCAGATCCCAGTGTGCCCTGAGGCAAGTCACTGTCTTCTAGACCTTGGTTTCCTCATGCATAAAATAAGGAGGTTAAACTAGATTAGTAGATGCACACTGCTTCCTTACAGGCCAAATCCTGCCTTTAGGCATGCCTTATTAGCACCTAGACTGTTTTATAAGTATTTGAATTAATGATCAGCAATGATGAATCAGGAGATTATACCAAGAATCCTCAATTCCTAATTTATTTTAAAAATTCAGAAGCTCAGCTCAGCTGTAATGTCACAGTAGTAGAATGCTGCTCTGCAGTGCTGGAAGCCATGGGAAGACTGGGGCTCATTTCCCAGGTTGACTTGTACACACCAAGTGTATATACCAACATACTTATGATTTTGGCTGGATGGGGAAGCTGGGGGAAGATCACAGCATAAGACCTTATTAAGGGTGGTTGTCTTTCTCTCTCTCCTGGCAATCTCTGTTGCTCTATCATGACATAAATAAATAAGCTTACAAAAATTGAGACATTCAAGCAACACTGGCTGCCAGTCTGTATGGCGATAGTTGACTACTGCTGAGTAGTGGCGGCCCCTGGATTCTAGCACTGACTTCTGTAGCAGATGCTGTGAGTGTTGTTTGTGTCAGACCCACAGCCTTGCCCTTGTCACTTTAGTCCATGTCAGCTTCCTTTCCACTGCCAGCGCCTGCACTGGTTTTTCTACGGACTTTTCTTACTGTGGCAGTGGTTGTTTGGAAACACCAAGGAATCAACACCACCCTCCAATGATGAAAGGGGTTCAGCATATTGATACCCCAGCTCCCTTGCCCATCTAGTGAGACAGCTTAAGGCATATATTGTACACCATGCCTCAGTTTTCCCAAGTTGAGAGTAACTTAATAGGCCAGTCTTTTTCTTCTTCTTTTTTCTTTCTTTTTCTTTTTTCGTGGCCTCTCCTTCCTTGTCTCACTTCTCCCCTTTGCCCTACTGATGTTTCCTGGGATGACCTCTCAGATAAACACCTTACACTTGAATCCTTGCCTATAGTTGGGTTTCTGGAAGAATCCAGACTGAGAAAACTAGAGTTTCTACCACTGAGGCCAAATGAGAATCACTCTGGTTTTTAACATGCTTGAACAGTTTTTCTTGGGTAGAGAAATATTTGCTTTTGGCGATTTATACTTTAAAAAGTAGAGATTTGAGAATCGACTTTATTTTTTAATAGGGTGACCAAAGATGCTGCTTTGCCCAAGCCTAAGACAATTTCCTGGGTCATGTGACTTCTAGTATTAAAACCAGGACAACTGGTCACCCTATGGTAGGTTCAGGACTCATTGTACCTTTTGCAGTTTGCCCAAATTTGATTGTAAGGTAAAATAAAATAGCTTCTTTTTAGATTTCTTCTTCTTTTAGTTTATTTATTTCCAAGAGAGAGTCAGAGAGACAGACAGGTACCCCCAGAGAGGGTCCTCACACATGATGCACCTCCAGTCTTAGTTGGCCTGGATCATGGGCACATGCATGCACCTAGTGTGCTCAGGCACTCTGAAGACAAGGACCTTTCCATGTGGGTTCAGTTATATGGCCACTGCAGCACTGCCCTGCCCCTTTCTAGATTTCTAATTGCAAAGATGGAGTCAGGTTCACAGAGTGATTTCAGTTTTCCTTTTTGGCTTCTACTTTGCCACTGTATAAACTTGGCTTGGCGTGTGGAACGACACAGCATTATTCGTTGGGGGAAAGAATTTGGAAACATTGGGTACCTCTTCCCTTTCATGGCCTCCACTTACTCACCAAGAAGCAGCAGGCACTTGGCAGATTTGTAACCTACCCTAGGACTCTGAGCACTCCCTTCAAAGGTGAACAGAGAAAGGACACTTAAATGTATGAATGCCCTGCCCCAGGTTACCTGTCATCCTTCTTCTCCTGCACGCTCGTCTATTTTTAGTGACATTGTGTTTTAAGCAGAGATGAACTTGTAAAAATCTTTGCCCCAGAATTAGAAGTGTGTGTCGCAGCTGAATGAGGGAGGGAGAGAGCCATGCCCCAGGACTAAGGGCAGAAATAGCAGAGAGTGTGAATGGCACCAAAATGTGGGACATTCTGAAAATCAGAAACCAGATGTGTTGTCTTCAGAGTACAATACAAAAAAAAGGAAGATCTGAGAATAACATGTTTAAGTGATTTTGTATCTCAAACCAGCCAATTTGGCCCTGAAGTGAATACTGAGGCTCAGTGGAAAAACTGGAAGTAGATTTGGAATCAGAAAGATTTTTGTGTTTGGATCCAAGATCTGTCCCTTAGCCCCGTTTATCATCTTGTGCAGTCAGGAAACCTTCCTGGGCCTCAGTATTCTCATTTGTAAAATTAAGAATGGGAAAGGAAAGAAACTAACTTTTGTTAAGTGCTTGCCATGTTCGAGGGACAGTGCTAGCTAGGGTCGTTAGAGGAATTGTTTCATTTAAAGCTTTCCAGTCTTACAAAGTAGGTATAATTGGCCCCATTTTACACACACAAAATGTCTAATAGTTCTCCCAACCCCACTCAGCTGATAAGTGATGAAGCTGCGATTAGAATCTGAGTTCATTTGGGTTCATCCAGAAGTAGATTCTGAGATAGACTGCAAGTAGTTTATTTGGTAAGGGCAAGAAATACCAGTAAGGAAGTCAGGAAATGAGAGCAGGAATTGAAGGCAGCCCCCCTAGAAGTGTGTTTCCAATCCAGCTAGCACAGTGCCCCACTAGCGCTTAATCCCACTGGAGAAACTCTGCGAACCAGCATAGTGCAGGTACCTCAGAATTTTCTCATCTGAGGGCTGAGGGGTCCTTACATGCCTCTCCTGAGAGTCATTAACTGAGGGCTCTTTCTGGGAGATGGAGTGTTGATTCCTAGGAGCACACATTGTATCCTGTGTTTGGCAAAGTAGGACCCTAGTAGCATGAGAACGTCCTTGGCAGAGAGACACAGGTGCTAGCAGCTGGAAGCAGGCCAGTCTGCCTGAAATAGTAAAAAGGAGAGAATGTAGGAGGGGCACCAGCAGCAATGGCACCACCAATGGTGATTGTAGGAATTTTAAAGACAATGTGCATGGCGGCAGGCTTAGGACTGCCATTTGTAGAGAATACTAGATGATTGTACAAATAACAGTGAGAATAACATTGAGGGCTTAGCATTACTTGACCCAGAATTATTCCAGGAACTCACATCAAGGCTAAATGAGGTCAATCTGCGTGCATTGATCATGAGCTGAGATAAATGCCTAATCCTCCACTTTGGGTTGTTTCTTGTGGTGTGTTTCCGTAGTGGCTCCATGCATCTGAGATACCATTGAAACACCTACCGCCTTGGGATCAGGGTCCAAAAGAAGGAGCCACAGTGGGTGTTTCAACACCATGACCAAGACACCTTCTCCCCTGTCCCAAACCCCATAGTCAACTCACCCTGTGTGCACCAGGGAAGAGAAGTTGAAAAACAGATGGTGAGCCTTGCCATGGCCAAGAGCAGGGACGAATAAGCATAGTTTAGGTGGCACGACTAGCAAGAACCTTTGTTCTGTTTTTCTTAAGAAGATGATGACTAGTTCTTCCAGATCTTGCGGTCATCTTTTCTTCCAGTATGTAATTACTATGCAGTGTCCCCGTTACAGTTTGGGGCTATCCCCTCCATCCTGCCCCTTCTCCATCAAAAACGCTACCCATTTTGTATAGTTTGGTGGGACAGCGGCCCTCTCTCTCTCAACCAAAGAACCCAGATTTTTATTCCTTTGTGTGATGTGATCTGGGAGTGTAGCAGAAGCTACTCTTTGTTCCTCCAATATCCATTTCCCCTTCCTTCTTTTCAGGTAACTCTTCAGGTTTTATCTGGGCATGTGGCTGCCAGGGTAGGGACTACCTTTCTCAGCCTTCCTTGCATTTGGCGTGGCCGTGAGAACGAACCCTGCCTAAAGGAGTGATAATGGAAGTGAGGTGTGCACCTCCTGAGTGATTCCCATGAAAAGGAAACACCTTCTACTCACTCTTCCCTCCTTCCCTTGGGCTGGGACAAGGAAGCAATGGTGAGCCGTTGTCCACTGTGGGGTGAGGGCAGTGATCCAGGAGATGGTATAACAGGATGGAAGGGTCTCCCCCAGGCTCTAACCCCTGCCAGATCTCCCTCTATTTGGACTTGGGTTTAAAACCACTCTTACTTGTTTTTTTTTTCTTTTTTTTTGGACAGGTTTTTGCTATAGGGCATGTGTGCTCACCAGAAAGACAGAGAGAGAGAGAGAGAGACAGAAAGTGAGAAATCACCTGCCAGGGGCAATGGCCATGCTGCAATCCCTTCGCCTCCATTCTCCTCTCAGGAGCTTGGGCACGCACGCACATGCGCCCAGCATGAGTTTAAGCCACTGAGTCCAGGACTCAAACCTTGGTCGACCACATGGCAGTCCAGCGACATAGCCATTTACGCTAACTGCTGGTCCCTCTTATTTGGTTTCTGTTAAAACCAAGAGCCTGTGTTCTGGTGATATGGCTCAACACATGACTTAGCCTCAGTTCATTGGAAGTTACCTAAAGGTGATTGGCACTGGAGTTGGGAAGACCTGAGGTTAATCCAATCCCTGCTGCATAGGAACCGGGTGATGTTGAGTAAGGTACTGACTGATCTAAACCTCTCCTGAGACTACGATATACATTTCCACATTTAATACCCCCAAGTAGGCCTCTGGAATAACGTGCCCAGCATAATGTTTGGCACATGGTCAACAATCAATGAGAGATGACTGTTGATGTTATTCATATCATGATTAACTATTCATAATGCTGAATTGCCGCTGACCAAGACTGGCAGTGTTAGTAACTTTATGCCTGGTGGCCCTGAGGCTTAGAATTAATTTTGTTAAATTCTGAAGGGTTGGGTTATTCTCAGTAAACTAGCAGATCACCAGAAAGCATAGGTGTTTTCAGTTACGTGCCCATAGTGGTAGTGAGCATTTATTTAACTCAAGTGAAAGATACAACCTGATTAGTTGAGTGAAAGATATGACTGATGATAAAATGACAGTCTCCCTAAGGTGGTTGGCGTCTTCTGGTCTTTCACAGGGGTGCACCCTAGGTAGGGTTGTGAGAGTGGAGGAGCCAGCTGGTTAAGAGAGAACTGAGTATCTTCAGTTTTCAGCACTTTTCTCTGACTGCCCTGGGCAGCCACATCCTTAGTATCTGTGGCCTTTACATTCTAGGCAAGCCTAGGGTAGTGAACACTGGTCCATGTGGCTTTAATTCGAGGTTGGGCTGCCATTACTCTCTCTGAGCTTGAGCTTCCCCCAAAAGCTGAGCTGGAGACAAGGGCCTGGGTGCCTGTGACTTGTTTGAGGAAGAGATCACAAAGCACAGGAGTAGAGATTGGGAAGCAGCAACTAGATCTCAGCTCTGCTGGGGAGTGTTCTGAGACACCGTGTAAAATGCATCTGAGGGTTTTCTACTCCTAGGGAGGAAAGGAGACTGTTTTTCCATGGGCCCTTGCCCCCTCTGAGTCAGGGATTGCCTCTTGGTTATTGGTTCTTTCACCCTGAGAAGCTCCCAGCAGGCGTCTCTTACCTAGCTCCAGGAAAAGAGTGAGAGACCCACAGTGTGGCTCTAGGAGCAGCTCAGGTGAGGATGTGAGGTGGGGCACAAGCCGTATCTAGTGCACACCTGGATCTCATTCCCTTTCGGCTTTAGCATGAAATGCACTTTGAAATTGAAAACACGGGCTTTTGATTCTACAAATGTCAGAGAAGCAGAGTCCACTCAGGGAAAATAGAAGGTGGAGACCAAAAAGTCGGCCAGATTCCTGAAACAAGAGGAGGAATAGAGGGTTTCCCTAGGAAGAAGGTGAGGGTTTTCCAACAGAGAAATGGCTTGTTGACTGTTGAGTGTTTCTCATTCTCTCTCTCTCTCTCTCTCTCACCCACACACACACCCACACAGCTATAGACACATCAAACATTTTTTATAGATTCCCAAGTATGCCAGACATTTTCTTGCCTGAGGTCCTTTGCACAACCCATTCTTGCCCTGCCCTCCCAGCCACACACACATCCACAGTCTGCTTGGCTAATTCTCTTTCACCCCTGAAGACTCACAAGTCACTTTTTCTGTTGGCTTGCCTTGGCTTCCCCAAACTTGGTAGTACAAGGGGTTTTTCCATGAATGAGAGACAGACAGAAGGAGAGAGAGAATCCCCAGCAGGGTCTCAACAACCACAATCCACCCTCCATCGTAGCCAGCCCTGGACTGTGGGCACATGCATGCTGAGTGTACTCAGGGAGGCCTCTGGACTTGAAATGGGCACCTTCCCATATGGGTCAACCTTGCAGAACATTATATTTTATTGCTGCATAATTGGCCCCTCCACAAACTTTTTGAAGTCCTCTAGTATGCATTGTCTTATTTAGTACTTTTAGATTTCCTGAATCAGATATGTATAAGCAGGTATGTTTGTTTGTTAAAAATAAAATAGATGGATGAGAATGGTGTTTCTCTGAAAATAACCCACAGACTACTTCCATGTGGATCTCTAGGTTACTTGTTAAATGTCCCCATTCCCATGCCATGCCTCACACATTTTCAATCAGATTCTCTGCATGGTATTCTGAGGTGTCACCACAGAAATAAGCTGCTCAGGTGATGTTTCTGCAGAAGTGTACCTGAGAACCACTGCTTCAGAAGAATTTTCCAGCATTCTTTGCAGAATTCTTTCCCAGCCAAGCCATAGAGGTCCCAGAACCATGTTAAGCATTGCCCTGGATCTGTAGGAACTTGGTCTCTTGTTTTCTTGCCAGTCTCAGCTTACCTGCTTTACTTATACACAGCTCCTGGTCCTAACTCTAGACAGCCAGTGGGCTCATCTTCACAATCCTTATTCCAAATGTTTACCCCGGTTCAGGGTTCAGCCCTTGCTTCAATCAGGTGTGGTCTGGAAAGTAGAAAGATAGATAGCATGTGATGCTGCTTTTTCTGCTATGACTGTGGACAAGAGAGATCTTTAAGAAAAAGTATAGTGTAAATAGAATGTCATTTCTTTTCTTTTCTTTTCTTTTTTTTTTTTTGGAGAGGTTTTGCTATAGGGCTCATGTGCTTACTGGAAAGACAGAGACAGAGAGCCAGAAAGTGAGAAATCACCCCCCAGGGCGGGATGGCCATGCTGCAATCCCTTGTACTCCATTCTCCTCTTGGGATCTTGGGCACGCATGCACACGCACCCAGCATGAGTTTAAGCCACCAGGTCCGGGACTCGAACCGCATTTGACTACGTGGGAGTTCAGCAACATAGCCATTATGCTAAATGCTGGTCCCATCATTTCTAATGCAAACAATGCATTTCTAATTCTACAATGCCTTGAGGTTCCCCTGTTCTAATGTTTACTTGGTGATATTGTAGTTGGCAGTATATTTCTCAGTCTCTACCTCAGAATTGGAGAAATTTCATTTACTGGCTTATATTGTAATTGGCAGTATATTTCTAAGTCTCTACCACAGAACTAGAGAAATTTAAGGACCAGCCTACCACTGTATCCATCCTTACACTCCTTGAACTTGTCAGAGTGCTCGTCATTAAGAAGGGACTCAATAGTTGCTGAATGATGATTGGCTGGATGTGTCAACTGTATAGGAGCACTTTATTTTTGTTTCTTCAAATGTTCTGTTTGTTTGTCTTTTAAAGACAGGACCTCATTGTGTCATAACCCTCCTGCCTCAGTCTCCAGCTGAGACTACAGGTGTGAACCCCATACTCTTTCTTTTTTTAAAAAAAGAGTTTTTTTTTTGCTATAGGGCATGTGTGCTTGCCAGAAAGACAGAGAGAGACAGAGAGATACAAAGCGAGAAATCACCCCCCTCCCTGGGGGCGAATGGCCATGCTGCAATCCCTTCTCCTCCATTCTCCTTACACACACACGTGTGCCCAGTGTGAGTTTAAGCCACTGGGTCCAGGACTCGAATCGCTGTTGACTACATGGAAATCCAGCGACTTGGCCATTATGCCAACTGCTGGTCTCCCCAACACCCATACTCTTTCTTTAGGTTGGGTCTTGCCATGTTGCCTGTGCCAACTTTTAACTAGTAATCCTCTTGCCTCAGGCTTCTAAGTGGCCAAATTAGAGGTGCGTATCACCATCCTCAGCCTTTCGGTTGGACCAGGAATTGAACCTGGGTCTCCCATGTAGTACTAGCCTATGGAGCACAAAGTCTTACCAGCATGTGGTTGTGCTGATTATTTTTCTTTTCACTCATGATAGAACTCACGTATGCACATGTGTGTGAGAGAGGGAGAACGAGATAGCAGGAGCCTCCACAGGGTCTGATTGTGCTGTAATCCCCTTCCTCGGTTCATCCAGCCCATTGGCTCCTGGGCATTCATGCATGGACCTGATGTAGTTCAGGCTGACCAGGCGGAGCATTTGAACTGCTGTCACCATTTGGAATCTGGCTTCTCTTGAGCAATGCATTACTGCTGCCCCATGGAGCTGCTCACTGAGCCAATTTAATTTATATACAGTAAAATACCCTCATTTTAAGTGTATCATTTGATGAGTGTGACAAATCCACACATATTGTCAGCTCTACACCAATGAAAATATAGAACATTTTTGTCACCCCAAAGGTATCCTCTTTGCTAAAGGCCACTGTTTAATTCTACATTTCCTTAAGAAAGTAGTCAGCTCATTTTCAGCAGTATCCTCAAAGTGTGGTCTGTGAATCAGCAGCATCAGCATCTCCTTGAAACTTGTTAAAAATGAAAATTGGGGGGCCCAACCCCTGACTTACAGAATCAGAAACTCTAGGGTAGGTCCTGGCATCTATGGTTGACAAGTCCTCTAGGTGAGGTGGATGAACACTTGAGTACAGAAAACACTGCCTTAGGCCAGTGGAGGGTTGTTATAAATGGCAGCTGGTGGGGAGGCTGATGGCTTATCGAAGCACCGGGGCTCTGCACTAGAGTCAAAGAGCTATATGGGGCACAAAGATGTGAGCTGGAAAGGGGTTTGCTGAAGAAAGGGTTAAGTGTGGTCTGCAGGATGGATTCAAAAGCAGACCGGTGGAGTTGGGAAGACAGCCCCCCTTCTTTACTTTAGGTTTTTGTCATAGGGCACATTTGCTGGTAGAAGAGCAGTATAGTGAGATGGTGAGAGAGAAAGTAAGAAATTACCTCCAGGGAGGATGGCCTCGCTACAATCCCTTCTCCTCCATTCTCCTTCTGGGATTTTGGGCAGGCACGCACAAGCACCTGGAGTAATATTCAAGCCTCCAGGTCTGGGGCTCAACCTACAGTTGGCCACGTGAGACTGCAGGGCCAGGCTTCCAGAGGAATCTGTTGTCATTGCAAATAAGAGCAGTGCACTGTTCTCTGGGGCCTTTGACAGTTGTAGACTCCTTATTCAATGAAGCGTTTGAAAGGATATTATCATAGGGTGAGATTTAATGGTCAGGCAGTTTTTCTTCCCTTTGGAAGGATTCGGGTCATATCTCTGATCCTAATGCTTCTTCTGTTTTAAACATTTTTTTCCCCCCTCTGTTCAACTCTTCCTGAACCCTGGGATACTTGGTTTAAAAAATTTATTTGTATGACTTGGTGCTCTTTTTTTTCACAAGGTTGCTGGGCTGAAAAATATTAACCTGACAAGAGTGGTAGCTGGTCAGTCATCACAGGGGAAAACGTGGAACAAAGGCAGCGTGTTGGGCAGACCACGTGTTCCTGGAAGGAACGAGAAATGTGCACTTTGAAATTCTAGCCTCAGGAACAGTGTTGGTTGGTGTACAGACTTGGTGGATCGGTAAATTTTGACTGAGGGGAGATAAGGGAAGTATGCCAATACTTCTGAGAAAAAGATGGGCAGAACAAAAATACATGTTAATAAAGGTTATTACAAACTTAGAAATATAGCAGAAGTATTGTTATTTGTCCTTCCAGCTGAGCTCAGTTCTGTCCAGTCCAGCTGGAGTCATTCAGCTCTCTAGAAGACAGTGACTTTGACTCATGATTAATTATTACGTAGAGCCCCAAGTCTGCAAAGTTAAATGTTCATGTGTAGGAACCTGATCAGATCCAAATCAGTTCAATCTGGTAGAGACTGTATTAGTTTCCTATTGCTGCTATAACGTGTTACCCTAAGTTTACTGATTTAACATAATTCAAATGTATTATCTTACAGTTCTGGAGATCAGAAGTCTTAGATGAGTTTCACTAAGCTAAAATTGGGGTGTTGGTAGGGTTATATACCTTCTGGAGGTTCTAGGGGCAAATCTGTTCCTCTGTTGTTTTCCAACTTCTAGAAGCTGCAGACATTCATTGGTTTTGGCTCCTTTATCTTCAAAATCAACAGTGTAGGGACCAGCAGTTAGCATAATGGCTATGTTGCTGAACTCCCATGTAGTCGACCGCGGTTCAAGTCCTGGACCCGGTGGCTTAAACTCACGCCAGGCGCGTGTGCATGCGTGCCCAAGATCCTGAGAGGAGAATGAAGGAGAAGGGATTGAGGCATGGCCATCTCCCCAGGGGGTGATTTCTCTCTTTCTGTCTGTCTGTCTGTCTGTCTCTCTCTTTCTCTCTCTCTGTCTTTCTGGCAAGCGCATACACCCTATAGAAAAACCTCTCAAAAAAAAAAAAAATCAGCAGTGTAGCCTCTTTCACTCTGATTATGACTCTGTTGCCTTACTCTTTCTCTAATTAGGACCCTTGTAATTACATTGGGCCCACCTGGAAATCCAGGCAACCCTCCCCATCTCAAAATCATTACCTTAATCATATCTGCAAAAATCCCTTTGCTATAAGATAATATATTCACAGGTTCTAGAGATTAGGACATAGATATCTTTAGGGGACCACTATTTTGTCTGCTAGAGAGAGCAATTGATTTTGTTCACGAGAGATGTTTATTTCCAGAATTATGGTTTTAATGCACTGTAAGACATTAACCATTTTTATATCTAATTTAGCAAGCTATTTCAGCATTATTTTTAGCAAGCTATTTCAGTGTTATTTTCCACTTAGTAATGATTAGACAGTTTCTCTCCCCTTTGGGAGGTTTTGGGTCATATCTCTGATATATGTGTCAATTTCTTGTGTTCTTCTTTGACCCAGCCTTGTCATCCTTCCAGTTCCCTCATTAATTTTAAATAAATCTTTTTTTTTTATTCCAGAGAGCATGTGAACACACATAAGAAATAGGAAGAGAGAGGGAGATAGAAAGAGAAAGAGAAAGAGTACTCAAGTAGGGCTTGGTCACTCCACAGTCCTTTTTCCTTCACTTCCATGCCATCAAAATTTTTTGTACACGCATGCCAGTACATTTTTCAAGCTGATTGGGTCAGAGCTCAAACTTTGGTTGGCAATTTGGGATCTGGCTTTATCTGCACATTGCCTAACTGCTGCACTAGAGGGCAAGCCCGAAATAAATATTTTGATACATCTTGATGTGTTTTTGTGATAATTATATTTTTAATATTTTGTAAATTACACTTGAAAACAATGATGAGGATGTGTCAAAGAGACACAAGAACCAAATGAAAGAAATCCCAATGGCCAAAGTTGTGACAACCTAAGCCAAAAAAAAAAAAAAAAATGACTATTAGATTATAACCCAACATATAAAATACCCATGAGTCCATACTAATATAAATAAATGTTTAGATATGCAAATAAATGGGGAGAATAGACAAGTCTCCCATGCAAAAGAATTGAGAAAAATTACTGCTACTCCATTCTCAAGGTGGTGGGGCATAACTTCTTATTGCTTAAGTGTGGGCTCTGCAGTAATTTCCTTCTAAAAAGTGAGGAAAAAGAGAATTTTACAGTGAAGCGCCACGACATCCACTACCTCTTCAGGTGATCAAGGCCCACTCAACAGCGATAAGGCTTGTCAACTGTGCGCTTCAAACAATATGACGGAAACAGCATTTTACCTATGTGATATTTCTGCCCAAAACCTGTAACTCCAGTCTAATGGTGAGAGACACATTAAACCAACCCCAACTGAGGGACATTCTGTGGAATATTTAACCAATACTCCTCAAAATTGTCACAGTTATCAATAAACAGGGGAAGTCTGAGAAACTGTCACATCACAGCCAATAGGAGCCAGAGAGATGTGACTATTAAGTGTGCTGCACTATTCCTGGGTGGAAAACTAGAACACAGAAAGGACCTTTGGTAAAAATGAAGGAAATCTGAATAACATGTTGACTATAGTAAAAAAAAAATATATCAATAAATATCGGCTCATTAATTGTAACAAAGATACCATAATAATATAAGAAGTTAATATAAAGAAAATTTGGGACCAACTCCTAGGCCTGGTGGTTAAAGCAGCCAGGTCCCACATAACTGACCATGCAGTAATAATCCCGGACCCAGTGGCAGGACAAACATGCCAGGCATGTGTGCACGTGTGTCCAAAATCCCAAAAGGAGAGAGAGAAGGAGAAGTGATCGCGGTGTGATCATTCTTTATGGATAGTGCTTTTTCTTATCCCTCTCTCTGTCTGTTTTTCTCTGGCAAGCACACATTCCCTCTAGCAAAACGGATATATGGGAAGTTTGTATTTTCTTTGCAATTTCTCTGTGAAAAGAAATGTTTTATTTAAAAAAAAATTTACCTAGATCATCATTTATTTTTCACTGTTATTTTCAGTGAATGTAATCCATCTTTTATTTATTTATTTATTTATTAGATTTTTTGCCATAGGGTGTGTGTGCTGGCCAGAGAAAGACAGTGCGAGGGAAAGTGAGAGATCACCCCCAGTGGTGTTGGCCATGCTGCCAACCCTTCTCTTCCATTCTCCTTGGGATTTTAGCCATGCATGCACACATGCCTGGTTTGATTTTCAGGCCACTAGATCCAAGATTCAAACTGAAGCTGGCCATGTGGGAGTCCAGGGCCTTAACCACTATGTCACCTGCTGGGCCCATGATCCACATTTTAAAGCCAGTGCTGGGACCAGCAGATGGCATAATGGTTATGTCCCTGGACTCCCACGTAGTTGACCATGGTTCAAGTCCCAGACCTGGCAGCTTAAAGCTCATTCCAGGCATGTGTGGTTGCATGCCCAAAATTCCAAGAGGAGTAGGGATTGTGGAGTGATCATCCCCCTGGGGGCTGAGTTCTTGTATTCTGTCTCTCTGGCATGTGCATGTGCCCTATAGTAAAAATCTCTCTAAGGAAAAAAAAAAGCCAGTGTTCTTTCTCCAATGAAGTACATCTCCCAATTGTACTTCATTGGTTCCTTCCAAACTAATTTTAAGAGATGCTCACTGCTAGCTTCAGGGCCAAAGATGATGGAAAACACACATCAATTAGCTGTTCTCTTTGGGCCAGATGGCTGGTATCATACCAGCTCATCTACAAACACTTTGACACTTAGATTTTATTCTCATCAGTCACAGTGTTTATTTTTCCCTTTATGAGAGAAAAGTAAGGAAAGAGAAAGAAAGAGATAGAGACAGAAACAGAGACAGAGATGGAGAAGCATTTTTGACAAGGTGTTGGTGTCTGACAGTTCTTCTTCCCTAGCCTCCTACTTAGCTAGGATTACAGGTGTGCACAGCAGCACTTGGAATGCTTAGGTTGACTTGGGAGCCAAACCCATGCTTCCCATGTGGTTTCCAGCCTCCTAAGCAGTGGTATTGCCTGTACGCCACCTTGTCCTGGCCCACAGTGCACTTATAACTTGCCTATCTCTTATACATACTTGAGTTTTAGCTCCAGGATTAGAATATTTTGTATGTAAAGACAGCAGCTATAAACCTCTGTGTATTTTTTTAAATGAGATATATATATATATATATATATATATATATATATATATATATATTACATATCATAAAATTCATCCTTTTAAAGTGTCCAACTTGTTTAGTATGCTCACAATATTGTGCAACCATCACCACTGTCTATTGGGTTGTTGGGAAAGTCAGGACACGTTTTTACATAGAAAAATACATCATGACTTTTCCAACAACCTAATGGTTCCAGAGCGTTTTCATCTCTCATCAAGAAACTATGCCCACGAGTGGTCAGTTCCTATTTCCCTCTCCCCAGCCCTTGAAAACCACTAATGTACTTTCTGATTCCATAGATTCATCTGTTCTGGACATTTTATATAAACAAAGTCATAAAGTATGTGGCCTTTTGTGTCTGACTTCTCTCACTTAGCATAATGTTTTTATGATTCATCTATGTTTTTTTTTCTTTTTTTTTTTTTTTTTTTTTTTTTGGAGAGGTTTTTTGCTATAGGGCGCGTGCGCTCGCCAGACAGACAGAGAGAGACATAGAGACAGAAAGCGAGAAATCACCCCCCAGGGGGGATGGTCACGCCGCAATCCCTTCTCCTCCATTCTCCTCTCGGGATCTTGGGCACGCACGCACACGCGCCCGGCGTGAGTTGTAAGCCACCGGGTCCGAGACGCGAACCGCGGTCGACTACGTGGGAGTCCAGCGACATAGCCATTACGCTAACTGCTGGTCCCCAAGATTCATCTATGTTTTAGTGTGTAGCAGTACATCATTCCTTTTTATAGCTGAATAATCTATTTTTACAAATAAATCACCTTTTGTTTATCTGTTCACGTGTGAATGGGTGTTTGGATTGTTTACACTTTGGGGCTGTTACGAGTATGCTGCTATGAACATCCATGTTCAACTTTTTACAAGTATGTACCTTGGAGTAGAATCATAGAGTCACATAGTAACTCTATGCTTAACCCTTTCAGGAACTGTCAACAGTTTTTCAAAGTGCCTGCACCATTTTGCCTTGCATTCTCACAGTGTCTGAAGGTTCTAGTTTCACACAGCTTTATCAACACTTGTGATTTTCTTTCTTTCCTTTTTATTACAGTCGTCTAGTGAGTGTGAAGTGGCATCTCATTATTGCTTTGATTGTATTTCTCCAATGAGTAATGATGTTAAAGATCCTTTCTTATTGGCCACCGTATGTCTTCTTTGGAGAAATGTCTATGTTGTTTTTTTTTTTTTTTTTTTTTTTTTTTGGAGAGGTTTTCGCTATAGGGCACGTGCGCTCGCCAGACAGACAGAGACATAGAGACAGAAAGCGAGAAATCACCCCCCAGGGGGGATGGTCATGCCGCAATCCCCTCTCCTCCATTCTTCTCTCGGGATCTTGGGCACACACGCACACGCGCCCGGCGTGAGTTTTAAGCCACCGGGTCCGGGATGCGAACCGCGGTCGACTACATGGGAGTCCAGCGACATAGCCATTACGCTAACTGCTGGTTCCCAAGTTGTCTTTTATTGTTGAATTGGAAGTGTTTCTTATATTTTGGACACTAGGACCTTAATAGATACATAATTTGCAAATATTTTCTTAGAGGGTTGTCTTTTCACTTTTCCAAATAGTTTATGTAGTTTTATATCATGAAAGATAAATAAAAAGAGAGAGAGAGAGAAGCACCCTCAACAGGGTCCCATGCCACAAGTCTCACCCTAGCCTTCCCAGCCCAGCAGAATCACAGACAAGTAAGCACATATCTGGTATGTGCAGGTCAACCCTGGAACTGAACCCTGATCTTCCATATGACCCCCAGAATTGCAGAGTGTTGTATTACTGTTATGCCAACATAACTGTTATGGCCCCCAGAATTGCAGAGTGTTGTATTACTGTTATGCCAACATAACTAGGCCATTACTTCTTTTTTTTTTTTTTTTTTTTTTGGAGAGGATTTTTCACTATAGGGCGAATGCGCTTGCCAGACAGAGAGAGAAATAGAGACAGAAAGCGAGAAATCACCCCCCCCCCCCCATGGTCACGCTGCAATCCCTTTTCCTCCACTCTCCTCTCGGGATCTTGGGCACACACACACACATGCCCGGCGTGAGTTTTAAGCCACCAGGTCCAGGACGTGAACCGCGGTCGACTACGTGGGAGTCCAGCGACATAGCCTTTACACTAACTGCTGGTTCCCAGGCCATTACTTCTTGATAGTGTTCTTTGAAGCTGCATCAATGAGGTATTAGATGTTTGTCTTAAGCAAAAAAATAAAAATGCTTTCTTATGATTAGCAAAATTACAGCATAGGCAAGGGAGAAGGGATTGCCTAGGATGCCATTAGTCCTTTCAAAATGGCATCAAGTCTGGTTCATTCACACACCTAGTATCTAGCAGTGTTTGAGATCATGCATGTTTTTCAAATCATGCATCCTTGTAGGATTTGATAGAAGTTACATTTTGTTTATCTGCTCACGTGTGAATGGGTGTTTGAATTGTTTACACTTTGGGGCTGTTATGACAGATGCAGGAAAACTACAAACATCAATAAGTAGTTAATATTTCAGCTGAAATTTATGGAGCTTCATAACTTTAATACAAGGCTAAGAGTATATTTGATATTTTATTACGAGAATGTCAAATGACTAACCCCATATAACATTTAAAAAATAGTATGAGGTATGTATACAATGATATATACTTTTATAATTCTTTGGTATTCATTATCTTTCTTGATCCTTATACCGCAAGCCTGCGATTTCAGTTGCTCAATTATTAGTAACCCCATCTGACAGATTAAACCTATTCCCCAGGTGATTGATTAACAAGCTCGTGATGGAACTGGGACACTCAACTCTTTATCAGAACACTGTTTCTAGAGAACCCAGACTAGTATTACTCATCTTCTTTTGCTTTTCCTCTCTTTCTAGTAGCTTCTCTTTGAGATGATATTTAGATCAAGAAGAAGCATAATTACTGCTAATAATTTTATATGTTAGCTGTTATTATCCTAGCCATTTTATAAATGAAGTTTAAAAAGTAAGATACCAGAGCCTCTGGTATTTCCCTGAATTGTACTTAACATGTTAAAAACAAACAAAAACTGAAGCTTAGAGAGAAATTTGTCCAAGATGGTACAGCTCATAAGAGTTGGAGTCAGAATTCATTCTCTAACTGTTTGACTCCTAAAGCTGCTAAGCCTGAAGCTGATCTCATTATTGCTGTTATATAGTGGTTAATACTATGTAGGGGAGGCCAGCACGTGGTGTGGTGGTTAAGGCGCTGGACTCCCACATGGTTGACCATGGTTGGAGTCCTGGACCTGGCAATTTGAAAGTCACGCCAGGCACATGTGTATGCCCAAAATTCTGAGAGGAGAATGGAGGAGAAGGGATTGTGGCATGACCATCTCCCCTAGGGGATGGTCATGATGCCCCTCATTTAGTAGAATGTAAGTAATTAAAAAGAAAAGGTCTTCATGGCACATTTGAATTTTAAGTCTTTCTCAGTTCCTTTTATGGACAGATGTAGGAAAACACACAGCTAGAAAATTTCCCCCATCAAGAATAGCGAATCTCTTTTTTATTTGAAGAGAGATTTTCACTTTCCCTTTCTCTGTCTCTCTCTCTCTCTGGCCAGCACACACTCCCTATGACAAAAACCTTAAATAAATAAATAAATAAATAAATAAATAAATAAATAAATAATGTATGTATGGACTTTAGGGATAAATTGGGACTCCAACCTCAACGCTCTCATTTTTGAGCTGTTGTGTGCCCTTACAGTCCTATATACATGGTTTCCTCATCTGCAAAATGAAGACAATAGCACTTACCTTACTGGATTGTAGTGAGGAAGATTAGTTGTGATGATAAATGTCAAGTTCATATTCTAATGAGTATGATATGATAGCTTATTGTAGTTTTAATTGATATGCAAAGGATTATTTTAGGGCAAATGCCTGTGTAAGTCAAAGGAGAGGAACAGGAGGAGCAGGAGTGGGTGGGGAGAGCCTTCAGACCATGATGCAGGTCTAGTTTCTACAAAAGGAAAAGGGGAGGGGAGAAGGAGTAGGTGGAAACAATCTCAGACTGCGCAGCTGGAAGAACATTTCAGCGAGGCCCCTGGTGTCCTTGACTCCAGATTATCCATTAGAGGAGCTCTGCCTCATGCAGGAATGGGAGCCACTTTCTGGGAGCAGCCCCATGGATCAAGAGAAGAGACAACTGGGGCTTTCAGTCAGCTGTGCTCCCTCAAGATAGAGATGCAAGTGGTCTGTTTTCATGACCACCACATGTGCTTTCCGAGTCCCAAGTTTTATTGTTTTTGTTTTTTGAAGGTTTTAGTCATTAGGGCATGTGTGCTTGCTGGAGAGACAGAAAGTCAGTGAGAGGCAAGGTGAGAAATCACCCTAGTGAGGGGGCATGGCCACACTGCAGTTCCTTATTCTCCATTCTCCTACTGGGATTTGGGGCATATACACATATGTACCTGGCATGAGTTTCAAGCCACTAGATCCTGGACTCTAACCATGGTTGACCATGTGGGAGTCCAGCGCTCCAACCACTCTGCTACCTGCTGGCTCCCAAGTCCCAAGTTTGTGATGAAGACAAGCTCTTCCTTTCCTAGCCCTCCTGCCTCAGCCCATCTGAATTTACTGAGACAACAGGCACATCTGGCCTTTAGTTTGAACCAGGAATTGAACTTGTGCCTCCCCTGTGGCCCCATCCTGCAGAGCGCAATGTCTCTGCAGCACACACCACCATAGCTGGACCTTAAATTCTCTTTAAACCTAAGACAACGTTTTATTTATTTAAAAAGAATTTCTTCAGTCTGATTTAAAGGAGGATGTGCCCTGGGGTGGGGGGAAACGAAGTTCAAAATAAATAGAATCTGAAGTGATGGTTATACAACTACTAGGAGTGTGAGCCTCAAGACTCTTAGATAAAAATAAAATGAAATAAATGTCCTTATGGCACTTGATCAGGTTGAGTCCTTAAAATATCTAATCTCAAGCAAATCTTAAAATCAAGAATACGTTAAGTGTACTTGGAAAGATGTTTGTCCTGAGATAACTTCATGAACTTTGTAACGTACTCTGTTTATACATGACCCTGCACATAAATAAAATGCTTTATTGGTCTTTGGGAAAAAAAATGGTCACATTTATCAGCCAACTATAAAAATGTAGATGATTGTCCCATGCTCATTGCTTTGAAGTCAAGCACAGAGGAAGTGTGAGAATGTTCTGAAGTATGAGCAAAGGGCAGGCATGAAAACTGGGCACCATGACAGGCCCACATGATCATGCTTGTGGTACCCGTATGTAGACTTGTTAGTGTCAGTGTGGGTGGTCTGGGAAGTGGGTGGTCTGGCTTACAGAGTAGTGTGTGGGAGTTAGGGTCCCAAGTGGCTTTACAAAGTACAAGCCTGCCTGCCTGTTCTGGTCATCAACACCTTTTGCTTCTCTGTTGCCTGTTGCCTCTGAGTCTGTAGCCCTAGCTATGTAAATTTAGATCTATAATTACTCCATGGTGTTGGGCTTGTTTCCTTGGAGGATGCATGAAAATTGAGTGTGTTAAGTTAGAATTCAGCTTTACCCTGGATTTATAATTTCAGAAATGCTCAAACTTCATCTAAGTCTTATTCCCAATATTGGGTGATTGGGAAAGTCATGACACATTTTTGCCTAGAAAAACATAGAAAAATATGTCATGACTTTCTCAACGACCTAAGGGAAACTGCTTTATTGTTTTATCTGGTAATAAAATATTAAAAGCAATTCAGTATCGAGAAGAAAAAGAAAACATCTGTATATCATTACCACAAGATAAATTGCTTAATATTTTCTATATAATCTAGATTGACTTTACTTCTGATCTTCATTTGGCCATGGCTTCTGACACTGATATTTCATGTTGTGATATTCTCATCTATCTAGCTTTTTAAATGGATTTTGATCTAATAACAAAAATAGCTATTCTTATGTCAGTTTACTATGTGCTGAGTGTTTTATGGGCATGGTATAATTTAATTCTACAGCCACTTTTTGAAGTAGACAGAATTATTCTGGGCAATATTTAAGAGAAAGCAGAGACTTTGGGAAGCATAAATATTAGCTAACTAGAATACTGACATTCTAACCTGGGTAAGTCTCTCTGAGTTGAGGAAAGAATTGCTTTATTTTAAGTCATCTGATTTGGTTTCATGGGTCATCAAAAACTGTTTGTAAATCCCTCTGGAGTGAGGCATGATATATATCCAATATAAACAGACATGCTTGAAGGAACCAGGGACCTTGCTACACAAATAACTACATGGTCCGCCCTTCTGTGACCCTGAAAGAAACTATTTTGTCAGGGAATCACTAATCTCTAATTTACCTGATTTGTAATTTCAGGGTTTCATAAAGTGAAGACTCAACTGTAATTATTCCTCTGAGTACTCCATTTAGGCGGTCATGATTTTTGACAAGCTCAGATGCTGGCATCCTAACCTAGCATGTCTGCAATGTCTTGGGTGTCTGCTTAGTTACGTAGAAACTTTCTAGATAGACCTTTATTGCTCCATGACTGTAAGCCTTCCTAGTTACATTGCAGAACTCTTGGTCTTCCAAATATAAATTCTATGTTCTCTGTATGAATGTTTCAATGATGAGATACGTTTCTGTGCAACCAACTCTGTATCTTTATCTCAGGATTCTTAGGATTCTTTTTTAAAAAAATAATTATTTATTTAATTTTATTTATGCATTCATTTATTTTCATTTGACTAGAGAAAGACAGACACACAAGAGAGAAGGAACATGAGAAAGCAAGCTACCAGGGGGACTTGAGCCATGGTAAGCCATATGGGAGTGTCCAGTGCCTTAACCACCACAGCACATGATGGCCCCTCTATTAAAATTCTTAAGTGATTGATTGAAGTTATCCAAGTGAGAACTGTTACTTGATGAATTGGTGAACTTAAATTGTCTGTCTTGCAGGCAACCAACGATATGCTTACTCTTACACACATTCAGGAACACAAATTCATGCTCAAACACACATCATTCTTAGCCCAATTTCTATTTTTAAAGAGTTACTTATTTTATTTATTTATTATTCTTTTTTAATGTGAGCAAAGAGAGACACAGAGAGAAAAAAAGGGAAATTAGAAAGCAAGCCGCCAGGTCCAGGACTCGAACCGTGGTTGGCCATGTGGGAATCCAGTGCCTTAACCACCATGGCATCTGCCTGCCCCAGCCTAATTTGTATTTTAACATATAGAAAAAGAGAACTGTTGACCAAATAAACTTGTAAATTTCTCAAATTACGGGGTGAGGTAGAGAGTGGAGTGCAATGAAACCTAACTTGTTGCCTCAAGTGTGAAAGGTTGAATCAGGAGTTACAAACTCATGGTGCTAGACAGGGGTGCCGCAGTAAAGCACAGTACGTGGAAAGGTTCCGGATTTGTGTCTGTAAACCTCATTTAGTATGCTGGGTGTGTGCATGCCTGTGATCTGGGGCTGGCTGAGGCTGGGCGTGCAGATGGCAGGGTTAGCATCCTGCTGGTACAAATAAATAAACTTTGATAATAGGAATAAATACACTTTATTTATGTAAAGGTCTTTGATGGTAGAAATAAATAAACTTTTTAAAAATGTTAGATGAATGAAGCAAGAGGTATGATATATCTTATCATCCTGTGACCCCTATCTTATTGATCTTGGTACCCCAATATTTGATACAATAGTGTGATAAGTATTTGATGAATGGAATTGTTAAACATGGTCAGCTAAGAGTAACCACAGTGAAGTGGTGTACATTGGATGGGGCCAGGGTGTGGACATAGATGTGGCCACCAGGCTGGGGAGACCCTTGGGCACAAGACCTAGCTCTGCAGAAAATTCACTAATTCAGTAAGGCCAAACCTAGCAAGTTCTATGCATACTAACAAGGCATGACTAGTAATCTAAGCAAGGTGCTGGCATCAGGCTCAGTGAGGAATTTAGGGAATTTAGGAAAGGAGCTGTTCCCAGGTAAGGGTACATCGTCTGCCTCAAGTGTGCAGCTGACATTAGAACTAAAGCCATAGGAGCTGAAGGCTAAATTCACATGCACAGTGAGGAGAAGGTGGTGAGAGAAAGTCACAACAGAGAACACAGCCCAGGTGACTGGTTCTGTGGCACAGCACTAGGGTGTTGCTCAACGGAAGCCAGATCCCATATAGTAAGTATGGTTTGAGTCCCTGGCCAGGTCAGCTTAAGACACTTTGGGCATAGGGACTAGCAAATGGTATAATGGCTATGTCGCTGGACTCTCACGTAGTCAACTGCAGTTTGAGTCCTGGACCTGGTGGCTTAAACCTCACGCCAGGTGCATGTGCATGCGTGCCCAAGATCCTGAGAGGAGAATGGAGGAGAAGGGATTGCAGTGTGGTCATCTCCCCCAGGGGGTGATTTTTCGTCTATCTGGTGAAGACATGTGACCTGTAGCAAAAATCTCGAAAGAAAAGAAAAAGAAATACACACACACACACACACACACACACACACACACTGGGCACATGTGTGAGTGCCCACGAGCCTACAGGCTAGATGATTAGAGGAAGGGGTCACTGAGTGCTTGCTCTCTCCTCTCTGTCTCTCACTTACTTTCATATTCACTCACATGAGCTCCATCGTTATAAAAGGGGAAAAAACTAGTTGGCCCTGCCATGCCCTGCTAACGCTGTGCTTTGCAGGCTGGGGCTACATGGAACTACACTGTGCTTCTGCACGAGTACCCTGGGTCAGCTGGGCTGGAGGACTGGAGGAGGAGGGTCATAGTGACCAGACCCCGTGCAGGGCGCTCCTCTAGCCCTCACTCTCACAGGTGTGTGCACACTCTCTATCATGAACAAAGAAAAACATTTAAAAAAATAAACACAAAATTTTAAGACAAAGAAATAAATAGAAACAATCTAGGGATCCAAAATGGGCCAGTAGGCGGCATGGTGGCGAAGGCACTGGACTCCTTCATGGCTGATTATGGTTCGAGTCCCAACCTAGTGGCTTGAAAATTAAGCCTGGTACATGTGCATGCATGCTAAAAATCTCAGGAGGAGAATGGAACAAAAGGATTATGGCATGGCCTCTCCCCGTGGGCTGACATCCCATTTTTCCTCTCGCTTTCCCTCTCTCTGTCTCTGACAAGCACACACGTGCAGTGACCAATGCCGCAAAGCAAAACAACAATAACAAAAAAATGAGTTTAGGGTTCTAAAATTCCAGAAGTAGTTGCAAGGGTCCAGCATTACTGTTGGTTGGTATGGAGTTCCTTAGCATAACCCCAACCAAGGACACAGAATGCCTGCAACCAGTCCCCTCAGCTGCAGGGAGAAGGGTTCCTAATCCTGTCATTTTTCCTGACTGTAATTCTAAAATGATTAATTTTCAGAACAGGATTCATTTGGGTTAATGCTTTAGTGGTCACGATTCTTTGGTTATATACAACAGAAAGATCATTTAAACCACCTCTAGAGAGAAAGAGGACTCAGCTGGCTTGTGTAAGCACACTCTGCTGAAGAACAGAGCTGGCCTTGGGGCTGACTGTGCCCTTTGGCCGCACCACTCTGTTACTGGTCTCACTCTCGTCTGCTCGTCTGTGAGAGTTAGACTTTCCTTGTGGAGAGTCAGTAGAGCCTGATGGTCAAAAGTATGAACTTGGATAGACTAATTCTTCTTCTATAAAATGGGCATAATTAAGAGCACGTACCTCTTAGGGGGCTGGAGCAAGGAAAGTACTCTGTTGTTATTGGTGAGGAGCAGCGCTGGTTCGTAGCCTACCAGCACTGATGCTGGAGGAGGAAGAGCGGTTCACCTTGCTTGGTTCTGCTTACAGACACCACATGTAGGAAGGGCTCTTCCTGCTCAGTCTGCAGCAGAGGTAGCATTCATGGGAGGAATGGGACCTGGTATCAAAGGGAGGGAAATTGAGAAGTGAAACAGAGATGTTCTGTCCTCCAAAATTTGTGCCTCCCTTCCAGAGAGTCATTGCTCCCCCAGGGACTGTATTTCCCAGCACCTCTTTTCCCCCTGCATTTCCCAAGTAGAAGACTTGGGAAAGTCATGACATACTTTTCTTTGCAAAAGTGCATTGTGACGTTCCCGACGTCCCAACATGTAGATAGTTCTTGCTCATTTCCTGGGCAGTGTAGAAGTGATGTGTGATATTTCCAAGCCAAGGCTTTTAAGTGAGTCGTTTTCTGTGTATTCTTTCCTGAAGGTAGATCGTGTTGATCCTTACTACACATTGAATCACCTGGCAATCTTAACAAAACTAATGCCAGGCCTGATATTAGATGAGCAATTCTCACCCGAGGGGCATTTTTGCCCCCTAGGAGGCATTTGGCAAAGTCTGAGGACATTTTTAGTTGTTACCACCTATGTTATGAATTAGAAGTATGCAATAGGTAGAGGCCAGGGATGCCACACCCAGAATAATTTCCTGTCAGCTCCTGTCAGCCTGGAGAATCTAGCCTGAAGGGTTAGCTGAATGAAAAATAAACTTTTGCCGACATCTATTATGTCAAGCAAGCCGTTGAAATCTGGGGCCTGTTTGTTACAGCAGTTAGTGTAACTTCACAAAACACAAGAAGGAATTGTGAGTATTCAGCCTGTAAAGGGGACATATATTGGGACCAGCAGTTAGCATAATGGCTATGTTGCTGGACTCCCATGTAGTTGACCGCGATTCGAGTCCTGGACCCAGTGGCTTAAACTCACGCCGGGCGCGTGTGCGTGTGTGCCCAAGATCCCGAGAGGAGAATGGAGGAGAAGGGATTGCGGCGTGGCCATCCCCCCTGGTGGGGGGGTGATTTCTCACTTTCTGTCTCTCTCTCTTTATTGCTGTCTACCTAGGTTGACATGTATATATATATATTTAAATTGAAGATCATTGTTTTACTTAAAATCTGTTACTAATTCACAGTCCAGATTTCTCTAATTAAAACCACCCAAATCACTATGCAGTGATTTTATGGCACAGGAATGGACTAGGAGTGTTTGGTTTGCATCCTAGATGGAAAATATTTTGGGTCTGACCTGAATAAGTAGGTTAGGTTATGTTTCAAATCAAAATTTGTTTTATTTATGGTACTTCCTCCGTTTTAGTCATTACATGTTAAGTTAATCTCCCACACCATCTTATTAACTATTGTTCGTAATGAAGACCAGTTAGATTTGTAAAGTGGGAGTAGAAAAACTGTTACAGATGGTGGCTTTACTAAATATTGTAAAGATGCCAGACTCTCAAATCTGTTTGATTATTTATGTAAGTTACTGTGATTGCTTTGAAATTTATTAGTGTTGAAGCTCTTCAGAGATTTTTGTTACTTTAGGAATTTTAGAGAAAAGGAGTCACTCCTCAGTGTGCGCAGATCAGGAGGGCCCACCTTCTGCTCCAGTAGTGACCCAGGGCTGCCTACTCAAAGCACTGGGACTTCTGGCCATATTGATTGACTTAGAGATGGCTTAGCTACTCAAGTTTGTCCAGTTAGGGTCAATTGTGGGGCCAGTGCAGACTCTATCAGAAGACACATGCTCTTTTCTGTAGTTACAAGATGATAGACAGGAGCTGGGAGCAACCATCCTAAGAATGAAGCCAGTGTACAGGAGAGCATAGGTGTAAGCTGGCACCTCACTGCACTCTTCTCTGAGTTCTCAATGTCCTCCTTACAAGATTTTGGTAGATACAGAGTTAAACATAGTTCAGGGCACATGGTAAAATACTCAGTTAATAGCAACTATAATTTTTACCATTATAGAACAAAGTGCCCTGGTGAATTCTTTTGGATGCTTCTAGAAACAACTCCCCTTGGGTGGGTTCCAAAGTAAGCCTAACTAATACTGAACACCACTCTCTAGCAGATGGCATTCTGGTGAGGCTCCCAAATGTTACTTTTACAATGGCACCTGTGCTGTTCTTGAAACAGTGGCTGGAGAACATGCTGACCAGAAAGTTGAGGGAGAGTTGGGGAATATGCTGAGAAGTGGAATAGCCATTTATCTTCTGAATCACTGTGTGTTCCGATGCTCCATATAAAGAGAACAGTGCCTGTGAGTTGCACTGCAATTCAGCACAGAGAAAGGCAACAGAATCTAGTTGGTGGTGTTGAACATTCTTCTGTCTATACAAGTAGCTTTTGGCAATTTGTTTGCTAAATGGCAAAGGTTACAATGATTGAAATTATCTAGTGTTCTTAGAAAAAGTGCTAAAAGAATTTTATGACAGGAATATATTTCTTAAAACAAGTATAGGGTTGTTGGGAAAGTCATGATGCATTTTTACATAGGAAAACAGAAAAATACATCATGACTTTCCCAACAGTCTAATATCTCCAAATAATAAGGACTAAGTCTTTTGAATGATTTGAATGAATTGAAGGCTGTGTGTGTATATGTATGTATATGACCTATGACCTACAAAGTATCAGAATATGAGAATAGCTGGGCAAAAGGAGGTATTGGACTTAGAAATATTTTGGGGCAATTGTAGATAGTTCCAGTTTTCTATTTATTTTCCAAAAATGGCTTAAACTCACACCGGGCACGTGTGTTTGTGTACCCAAGATCCTGAGAGGAGAATGGAGGAAAAGGGATTGTGGCATGGCCATCCCCCCTGGGGGGTGATTTCTCACTTTCTGTCTCTCTGTCTCTCTCTCTGTCTTTCTGGTAAGTTGCACGCGCCCTATGGCAAAAACCTCTCAAAAAAAAAAAAAAAGAAAAAGAAAAAGAAAGAAAGAAAGTTATGAAACATGCATATTATGAAAAACAATGAGTAAATTGAAATTTTTTGGTACCAAAATAAACTCATACTTTAACCCCAGTTTTCCACGATCTTTCCCTTCCCCTCGTGCCATGTGCCATTCGAAGGCACACTGTGAGTATTCCAGGCCCAGGAGCCAGCCCTCACTGTGAAGTCAAGCTGCGTGTGGGCTCAGGTTTTCTCCATCCTACCCCCAAATATCTGCTGCTCTCCGCAGAGCTGTTTGTGAAGCCTGAGGGATATCACGTAACAGCCTGCTCTTCCAGGATTAACTTAGTGACTTCACGAAGAGAATCTTTTATGACTTCCACCGTGTTGAGTGTTTATTATTTCTCAGACCGTATGAGAGTTATGGCTTAGCTATGAGAGCATATGCATAGACGCTATATAGCCTATAGCTCTATAACAAATCCCTGTTAAAAGAGAGATAAAGTAAGCTTGGTGGGCATTTACTGTATCTTTCCCTTGTAAATATTACCAAACATGCTTGTGGACTGACAGGCATGCATTGTTGCTTAGAGTTTATATTTATACCTAGGACTTCTTCCTTTGACAAATATTTATTGAGTATCTTCTATATGCCAGGAGTATTTCCAAGTTAACATAAGTTAATATATTTCTTGCCCTCATGAAGCTTATATTCTATTTCGGAAGATAACAAGCAAAGAACAAAATATACAAGTCAAATGTCCCTTATATGAAATGCTGAGGACCAAAAAAAAAAAATAGTGTTTTGAATTTCACGTATGTCTCAGATTATGGAATATGTGCATACACAGAATGAGATACCTTAGGGGGAGGCAACCCGAGTCTAAACATGGGTTCTTTTGTTTCATATTCACCTTATACACATAGCCTGAGGGTGATTGTGTACAGTGTTTTGTGTTGCAGTGTTTCAGCTATGATGTGTCACACGAGGTCAAATGTAGAATTTTCCATGGTGGCATCATGTCAGTGCTCAAAAAGCTTTATATTTTCAAGCGCTTTGGATTTTTTTTTTTTTTTTTTTGAGAGGTTTTTCGCTATAGGGCGCGTGCGCTCGCCAGACAGACAGAGAGAGACATAGAGACAGAAAGCGAGAAATCACCCCCCAGGGGGGATGGTCACGCCGCAATCCCTTCTCCTCCACTCTCCTCTCGGGATCTTGGGCACGCATGCACACGCGCCCGGCGTGAATTGTAAGCCACCGGGTCCGAGACGCGAACCACGGTCGACTACGTGGGAGTCCAGCGACATAGCCATTACGCTAACTGCTGGTTCCCAAGCGCTTTGGATTTTGAGATTAGGAATACTCAATCTGTAGTTTTTGTTTTTTTTCAGAGGTTTTTGCTATAGGGCGCGTGCGCTTGCCAGACAGAGAGAGAGAGATAGAGAGATAGAAAGCGAGAAATCACCCCCCAGGGGGGATGGCCACGCCGCAATCCCTTCTCCTCCATTCTCCTCTCGGGATCTTGGGCACGCACGCACACGCGCCCGGCGTGAGTTTAAGCCACCGGGTCTGGGACGCGAACCGCGGTCGACCATGTGGGAGTCCAGCGACATAGCCATTATGCTAACTGCTGGTCCCCACTCAACCTGTAGTTTTATGTAATACTATGAAGAGTAAAGCAAGACAATGTGATAGAAGGAGATGGGGCATATCTGAAAGGGTGCTTGGTCAAAGAAGTCTTCTGTAAAGCGACGCTATCTGTGTTGAGACAGGGTTTATGAGGAGAGGCAAAGCATTTGCAGGATGAAAAAATGTGGTATTATCTGTTGAAGATAATTTAATAGTTTTATCAACTAGACTAGAGAGAAATGTTCACATGTTGAAATATTCACTTTGTAAGCTAAATAACGTGATTGAATGTATAAAAGAAAATGAAATTTAAAAATAATAATAATTTTTAAAAAAAGAAAAGTTCTCCAGTGCTGGCCCCATAGCACAGTGGTTATGCCTTGTGAATAAGGAGTTAGATCCCACTTGGCCCACTGCAGTTCTCATCCCAACCTTAGATTAGAAGGTTTGAAAACAATGTCAGGCGCATGTGTTTGTGTGCCCAAAATTCTGATAGGATGGAGAAATGGAAGAAAGAGATTTTGGCATGACTATATCCCAGTGGGGTATACTTTCTCTGTCTCTCTTGCAGGTGTAAACTCTTTCTGGCAAGAATAAAGAAAAAAAAGGAAAAGAAAAAAGTAATATTCTATGTGGGGGAACAGCAAGTACAAATGTCCTGAGGCAGGAACCCATTTGGCAAATTTTCCATAGGAGAAAGAAATTCAGACTGGACCCAGGAAAGAGGGATAACCAGGCTTAGAGATTAGAGACTTCGGGACCACAGTCTAGTTTGAGTTTTATTCTAAATGCAGCAGGAAGCCATGGAGGTTTAAAGAAAAACCCACATGATCTGAATAGTATTTAAAGTGACCATTCTGGTCCCTGTGTGAAGAAGGGATGAAGTAGGGACACAGAGTAAGAGAAGTCAGCTGAGGAGAAAGATCTGGTGGTTTGCATCATGGTTATCCAAGTAGAGATGCAGAGAAGTGGGCGAACTGGGATATCTTCCGGATGTGAGCTGACAGGTTTGCTGGTGGCCTAGATGCGGGGACAAAGAAAAAAAGCGGAAAGAAGGGCAACATCTAGTTTTGGGCCAAAGTAATTAAATCATGAAGCTTAGTATCCTGAGGATTCCACCAGATCTCCTTAATACTCCTTCACTGCAGCAATCTCTTTTCAAAGTTAAGTATCTGATTGCCTCTTCTGGCGAGGAATTCTCTCTTTTGAAGTGTTATCTTATTATTGTATCTGCAGGAAACAGAAAGAGAGAAAAAGAGAGAGGGACAGGAAAATGATTTTTATAGGTTGCATTTTAATTCAGGCTCCCTGCCTCAGATATCTGCTCTCGGCCTCCTGCCTATTGAGAATAATGGTAGGCCACTTGTGCACATGGGCTCTGCCTGTGGTAGTCAGTATTTGTGTCCAGTTCTTTAGAGTTAAGAAAAACAGAGAGTCTGATCATTTTGGTCAAACTGGCCTCTGGTTGCCTCATGTTGACCTTTGTCTGCAGCCTACTTCCTGGATCCAGCTTCATGACTTAGCCAGGAAGACTTTGTATACATGCAGTGAGTGCATGTGGTGACAAATTGGGTTCCAGAAAGGGATCCGGACTGAGGTCAAGGGCATATGATGGTCCCCAGAGGATGACAGCTCAGTCACTTTGGCTTACTGCCTTCTCCACTCAGAGTAGGCCAAGCCCAGAACCTAGGGTTGCAGTGGAGCTGGGTCACCACTGTGGTTTGGGCAGAGAGGAGGGTGGAGCACGCTGTCCCCAGGCTGCTCTGGAGTTGGCTTCAGATAAGAGATTTAGGTCAGGCATGTGGTCAAAATTACACATGTGCTCCTGGCAGGCCTCACATTAGGATTTATGAAAATAGATTTTATAACTTTAGCTGTGCTTGGCAATCTTCATTTCTTGGTTGAAGATGCACAGAGGGTCCTTATGATACAGCCTTACTGAAGATGGAAGTCTGAACTCTGCTCTGAGTGAGTCATCTTCACTCCGTGAGTCTCTCATTTGGCATAGAGGAGGGTATAAATCAGTCAAGATCCTGGCTAGAAACAAAATGCACCTCAGATGGTTCAAATAAGGCAAGGAAGGACCTACTTAGAGAGGTGTAATAGGGCTCAGGGAACTAATGAGGAATGGGAAACCCTCTGGCCTGATGACAGGGGCATGCTGTTACCACCCCTAGGGATGAAGGGGACAAAGAACTTTGTGGAATCATATTACACATCTGTTGTGGATCTCTTTTTTTTTTTTTAATGTATTTATTTATCCATTCCTCTATTTATTTATTGTGATTTTCAAGCCACTGGGTCCAGGACTTGAACCTCAGTTGGCCATGTGGGAATCCAGCATCCTAACCATGACGCCTCCAGCTGGCCCTTGTAGACCTCTTTTTAATGGCTGTAAACTATCTTATAGGCTCAAAATAATTTATTTATCCAACTCTGTTTTTCGATCACTTAAATCTTTTTAAAATTTTAAGCATTGAGATGAATAATTTTTATTAGCTTTATTGGGATATAATTTACATCTCATAAAATATACCCATTTAAAGTGTATAATTCAGTGGTTTTCAGGGTATCCAGAATTATACAATCATAACCACAATCTAATTTTAGAACATTTTTGTCAGTCCATAAAGAAACCTGTACCCATTTGTAATTATCCCTATTCCTGCCCCTCCCAGGCCCAGGCATCCTCCAATCTGCGTTCTGTTTCTATATTTGTCTTTCTAGACTTAGCATATAAATGGGATCATACAATACACGTGGTCTTTTGTGTCTGGCCCCTTTCATGTAACATAATATTCTCGAGGCTCATCTGTGTTATAGCTCTATTGCTGTTTCATTCCTTTTCAATGCTGAATATTCCATGATCTAGAGAGTCACATTTTATTTATACATTCATCAACGGTGATGGATATTTGAGTTGTTTCCAAGATGAATAATCTCATAGGTTAATCTTTGCACACATCTTAATTAGGATCTTTGAATACATCTTTTAGACATGAAAATGTTAGGTCAAAGATTATGCACATAATTTTTAAACTTTTGAATATCAAATAGTTCTCATCCAATCTTTATCTCTTATCCGAGCACATTGAGTACCTCGGTCACTTGTTTATTTTTTTATTTTCTAGAGGGTCCAGGCACTTGCTGGGGAGAGACGGGGGAGGAGGGTAGTGGGAGAAAAGCAGCCCTCATTGGGGATGCTCCTGCCACAATCCCTTCTCGCACATTTCTCCCCCTCTTCAGGATTTGGGGCACACGCGAGCATGAACCCAGTTCAGGCCACTGGGTCCAAGACTCAAACCGTGTAGTCAGCCATGTGAGATCCACCTTAACCACCATGCCTTAACCACCATGCCACCAGGTCATCCCTTCCTCTGTTATGTGAAGAGTTACTGTTCTTCATCCTATGAACTATGAAATTTTTCTTTTGTTTCCTAGTGACACCTGTACATATTAGCAATTTCTAATCTTCTAAATCACCATCCCTTGGGGATACTGTCCTTTTTCTAGTATCAGAGACTCTGGTAGACAGTGATACTCCTAAAGGGAACAAGGAGTATTTAATTGTGTCATCCTCTATCATTTTTCACTTACAAACCTCCTGTAGTTTGGCATTAATGAAAATCCATTGAGACTTAAAGTGGCAGATAGTCTCTTTAGATGGTCTCCCTTTGTCCTTTAAAGTACATGCTTCCACTACCAACTTCGTAAAAGTGGTTAATGTCTAGAAAAATAATTTTTTATGTCAGTAGAATTTGACCCAAAGTTTCACAACACGTAGGAGGCTAAGAATCATTAGGCTGATAATCTTCCCTATTTAAAATATGCTATAGATAACGGACTTTTCCCTTCCTCAGGAACTTAAGGTGACTGAAAATTTGTTTCCTACATGCTGTGGTTTTTAATCCAACATAACTGTTAAACTCTTGGGGTGGCCTCCTGGGTAAACTCTACTCACACTTTTCTTTATTATCTGAAAGGATCCTGTGGGGAAGGCAGCTGGTGGATACACACACCAAGCTTAAGCCTCCGTCAGTGTGAATCCTGGATAGTGTTTACAAATAGAGTGGTCTCTGCAGCAACCAACCAACAGTAGATAAGAGAGCTGCCTCATTTAGAGCTGCATTTAATCTTTCCAAAGCCTGAAGAATATTCCTTGAACAATGGTGACTAGAATAGTTGGTTGTGCCCTGACCTTCACCCCGGAGACTTCTTTCACTAATCTGGTCACAAGCAACAGAGGTGATTAAAGTACTCTGTACTTCTTGCAAACACCGTCCACTGCACCCTCTGAGCCTCGTCCAGTATTGGCCTTGGTGGTGCTCGTGGGTTCACTCCACTTTCTCTTGGCAAAGAACATTCATTCGTTTTGAGAAGAATGTCTGGCTGGGACTAGTACACGTTGGACTTCTCTTGCACATCAGTTGTGAGAGGTGCATTTATGTAGGATATATGATTTCAACCTAATGACTACCCACAAAATCGGTGCTGTTATGCCCATTCTAAGGGTAAGAAAGTTGAGGCAAAAAGTGTAAAAAACAAAATTCTAATCAAATATGATTTTTTTTAGAGGTTTTTCTTAGAGAGCGCACAAAACGCAAGCTTCAATCTCTTCTCCTCCATTCTCCTCCTGGAATCTTGGGCACACATGCACCTGGCATTATTTTGAAGCCACTCAGTGCAGTACTTGAACCTCAGTCCACCATGTGGGAGTCCAGCAACATAACCACTATGCCATCTGCTGGCCTCTCAAATACAAACTTTATAATGAATGTCCTTCTGAAGTACATTAACTCCTAACAGTAAATAAAGATAATCCTACTGCTAAGTTCTTGTCTTTCAGTTGGAGACAGTGTATAGTGTGGTGACCAAATCCTCTTTTTCTTTTAGAGAGATTTGCTACAGAGCACATGTGCTCACCACAGAGATAGAGAAAGACAGAGACAGAAAGCAAGAAATCACTCCCCGGGGGTATGGCCACGCTGCAGTCCCTGCTCCTCCATTCTCCTCTTGGGATTTTGGGCACGCGCACACACACACACACACACACACACACACACACACACTCACACAATCCCACCATGAGCTTAAGCCGCCAGGTCTGGGACTCAAACTATGATCGACTATGTGGGAGTTCAGCGATATAGCCATTAAGCCATCTGCTGCTCCCAACCAAAGCCTTTTTTAAAACATGTATTTATTCATATACTCCATGGAAGAGAGAGACAGAGAAAGAAAGAGACAGAGAAGCAGAAAGACAGTACCCTCAACAGGACCCCTTGCTGTGATCCACTGCAGCCTTCAGCCAGCCCCAGATCATGAGCAAGTGTGTACCCACTGCACTCAAGCAGGTCTCAGACCTGAACCAGCAACCTTCCCATTGCAAAGGGTCACGTTTTACTGCTGTGCCACCATCTGACTCCCAAATCCTTTTTAAGAATTTTTTTAAATTTTGTTTATTTATTTATTATTATTATTATTATTTTGGAGAGGTTTTTGCTATAGGGCGCGTGCACTCGCCAGACAGACAGAGAGAGATAGAGAGACAGAAAGCGAGAAATCACCCCCCCCCCCCAGAGGGGATGGCCACGCCGCAATCCCTTCTCCTCCATTCTCCTCTCGGGATCTTGGGCACGCACGCACACGTGCCCGGCGTGAGTTTAAGCCACCGGGTCTGGGACGCGAACCGCAGTCGACTACGTGGGAGTCCAGCGACATAGCCATAATGCTAACTGCTGGTCCCTTTATTATTTTTTACCAGAGTGAGGCAGAGAGGGGTCAGGGGGAGTGAGAAAGCAATCTGTCAGGCCCAGGACCCAAACGTAGTCAACCATGTGGGGGTTTAGTGCTTTAACCACCACACCACCTGCCGCCCTACCCTACCTCCAAATCCTTTGAAAATAATAGCTGTTATGCTGTATTTCCAAGGTATTATTTTACAGAGAAAATATCCCACAAAAGGTGGGGGAGGGAGAAGCAGGCGACATGATGATTAAGGCACTGGACTCCCACAAGCTGACTATGGTTCAAGCCTGGACCCAGCGGTTTGAAAATCATGCCAGGTCATGCCAGGCACACGTGTGTGCATGCTCAAAATCTCAAGAGGAGAATGGAGGAGTAGGAATTGCAGTGTGGCCATTTCCCCGGCAGGTGATTTCCTTTCTCTGTTTCTCTCAGGCAAGCCCATATACCCTATGTCAAAAACCTTAAAAAAAAAAAAAAAAATCCCTAAGCTTCTTGTAATTAAGAAAAAAAGTTCCTAAATTTCTTGATTACAAGAAATTTTTAAAATGTTGGTTAAACTAGTTACAAAGGATTCCTGATTGCAGACCTACTCAGAGATTCTGAGTTAGGAGTGTGCATTGTGAAATCCCTAGGTGAGCAGAGCACAGTCCTATTTCTGAGGAACACCAATTAGCATTTATTGAGAACTGGTTTTTGTAACACAACCACAATGACTTTTTTTAAAAATAATAATTTTTTTCTTTCTTTCTCTCTCTCTTTCTCTCTCTCTTTCTCTCTCTCTCTCTCTCTCTCTCTCTCTCTCTCTCTCTCTTTCTTTCTTTCTTTCTTTTTAGTTTGACCAGAGAGGGGCAGAGAGAGAGAAAGAGAGAAGGCAAGAAAGCAAGCCACCAGGTGAAGATTTGAACTGTGGTCGGCCATGTGGGAGTCCAGGTCCCTTAATTACCTTGCCACCTGCTGGCCCCTACAATGACTTTTATAATGGTCATTCTTTTTTTTTTTTATTTGATTTTGTAGATAGATAACATATACATGTGGCAAATTTAGAGTACATAGAATTATTCAGTGAAAAGTACATCTCCCTCTAACCTTTGCCTCTGAGTCTGTCCTGAGAAACAACTATTGATTTCCAGTTCTGAGACATTCTATACATGTGCTACCATGTATGCACATGTGATGTATATGTGTGTGTGAGTATATGTATGTGTATTTCAGTTTTGAAACAGACTGCCTACAACATTCTGTTCCTTGCTTTTTTCCTTAATATGTATTAGGGATCATTCCTTATCTGTACATGCAGAGCCATGTCACTTGTTTTTCTGGGTTTTTTTTTTTTAGAGGTTTTTGCTATAGGGCATATGCACTCACCAGAGAGACAGAGAGGCAGAAAGTGAGAAATTGCTCCCCGGGGGTTGGGGTGGGATGGGGTGGCCTTGCTGCAGTCCCTTCTCCTCCACCCTCTTCTTGGGATTCTGGATGTACACGTACATGTGCCTGGTGTGAGTTTTAAGCCGCCGGGTCCAGGATTTGAGCCATATTAGACTACGTGGAAGTCCAGCAACATAACCATTATGCCATCTGCTGGCCCCATGTCCTTTGTTTTAAGACCCATGTAGTAGTCTATGGTCTGAACCCATTTAACCAGTACCATACTGATGGACGTTTAGAATATTTCTAATCCTTTACTATTACAAACAGTGCTGCTGTGGGTACCTTAGAACATTTGTCTTCCTCACATGGTGTTTTGATAATAGCCTTTGATAAAAACAAGGACATACTAAAATAATAGGATTCTGCAAAGTCAAGGGTGATCCATTTTTGCATTCTCTGATGGTCTGCCTTGATCTACAGATAAAAGAATTCAGAGTGCTGGAGAACCACAGATCCAAGTCGTGAAAAAAGAAAAAAGAAAAAAATCAGAGGTTATATAAAATACAGGGGGAAAGATATAGATTATTTTCTCAGATGAGAAAAATTAAGGTTTTAGAAAATCCTATTTCTCTGGGTCGGCCCTACAGGCTAGTATAATCGATAGTACAAAAAGAGGCTTTGTCACTGGCCCAATCGAGCCATATCAAGTGTCACTGGATGATCCCGACTGTCCCGACCCCTCTGTAGTGGGGGAGGGCAGCTCCACCATCTGAGCAGCCCTGGTCCAGAGCTGGCAGAGCTCCCCAGGCCAGAGGGTGGAAGGAGTTCAAGCACACAGGTGACAGTTGGAAGGAAAGAGGTTCTGATCCTTGAATTACCTCCCTGAGATAGCAGTGGTTACTTGCAGTGGCTCTGTTCCTAACTCTGAACTTGCTTGAAGCTAATGGAATGGGCAGGTCCCTCACCATGTTCTAATAGAGACATTTAACAGAATTTTCCCTTTCAATTTTCGACAAACATGAGTTGTTCGTTCCCTTTGTTGTATGTGATACCTAGAAATAATCTCCTGGTTTGAGACATTTGAGCCTAATATGACAAGATTTTTTTTTGCTTGCTTTTAGAATTACTTATTTAATTTTATTTATTATGATTATTATTATTTTACTTTGCTATATGGAATGTGCAATCACTAGAGAGAAACAGAAAGAGAGAAAGGGAAAGTGAGAAAGTAAGCCGTCAGGTCTGGGACTCGAACCTGGTCAGCCATGACCTGGTCAGCCATGTGGGAGTCCAGCTTCTTAACTACCATACCACCTACTTGCCCTGTGGAAAGTTCTTACCACCCTCACACTTTGTCTAAGAGCCGAAAGTGAGTCATCACATAAATTCTGATTATTAAGGCATTTTTCAGCCCATAAGCGGTTTGATCAAAAGATTGCCAGAAATGATTTTAGACCTGTACTCTTAACTTTTGCTGAGCCACGGGCATCTGGTCATTCGTATTTGTGTTCTGTGGCTGTATAAACTCATCTGCTGCTGAAAATCTCAAGCACCTTGTATAAAGGGAACTAATGCTTAACTGAGCAGCTATTGGCTGCTAGATTGATAGATGCTCTTTCCCTTTAAAGAGGGATCGCTGGGGAACCAGCAGTTAGCGTAATGGCTATGTCGCTGGACTCCCACGTAGTCGACCGCGGTTCGTGTCTCGGACCCGGTGGCTTACAACTCACGCCGGGCGCGTGTGCGTGCGTGCCCAAGATCCCGAGAGGAGAATGGAGGAGAAGGGATTGCGGCGTGACCATCCCCCCTGGGGGGTGATTTCTCGCTTTCTGTCTCTATGTCTCTCTCTGTCTGTCTGGCGAGCGCACACGCCCTATAGCGTAAAACCTCTCCAAAAAAAAAAAAGAGGGATCGCTGGCACCAGCTCACCAAGGAGAAGCAGGCCCATGGAGGTTAAGAGAGCTCCCTAAGCTCGCCTGGGAGAACGGCCAAAACCAGGATCCAAATGCAGGTCCTGCAAACTCTCACTTCTGCATGTGGTCATATCATATGCTCTGCTGCCTCCCCAAACATGCAGGATGTAGAAAACAGAGACTGGGGCGAGTCTTGATTGCCAGGTTCAGCTTCCTGCCAGGGCAGGATGTAATTGCAGGCTAAGACCAGAGCCTATGATAAGCTGATACTAAACTTGTTCTTGGCAGCACATTTTAGGACGTGTGGGGGGGAGGTAAGACAGGAGAGGGGGAAGTGGGGGTTTAGGTGCAAGGATTCTTCTGTAATCTCTGATCTCCTCTGTGTGAGTGTAAGAACATTTCCGAGTGATGGTCCTCATATTTAGTGGCCTTTGAGATATGATCCTGGTCTTCAAACGTCCATGCCTAGGGGCATGGTTACAACGGTACAAGTTGCTCTGCTGTATCTGAGCAAGGTCTTCCTCTTGTGAGTCGGACTGGAGGTTTACTTATCACCAAGTGACCCGGGCATGCTGTCTCTCCCATGTGGTAAAACTGGTAGGTTGTAAAGGCCTCTGACATTGTTTCTTACTGCCTATGCTGCTCATCGGCACTGTCTTAGGTTACAAAGGAACCAGCCCTCAGTTGAATGGCCTTGTAGTTGTACCTTTAGCTCTTTGTTTTGTTTTCTTTCATTTCTTTTCCTTCTTTTTGCAGAAGAGAAGCTCAGGAAATGAGGTAAGATATGCTGCTTTTACATGAAGTGTAAATGCCAGTTAGGTGTTATTTCCTTTCTTTGGATTCTTTCATTGGCTTTTTTCTATGGAAGAATATTAGGTGAGAAAATGCTCTTATTTTTCTCATTTTGAACATTTTTCTCTCATCTTGTTTTTTTCTTTTTTTCTTCTCTCCCTCTCTTCCTTCCCCATCCCCTTCCCTCTCTCTCTTTCTTCCATATTGAAGGCTCAATGGTTTCCACCTAGTCTCATAGGACAGCTATAAATGTGAGCAAAAACTCTGGATTATACATGCATTATCCTCTCTTTGTTTTCCTGGAGTGATCATCATTTTGTCAGGGTAACCGCTGGCTGGAGAACGCTGCCTCATTGCAGGGGGAAACACAGCACAAAGCTGCAGGGCTTCCCAGCTCCTATTGTTTGAGCTCCCCTGGGACAGGCTCCGCTTTGATTTCCCTTTCATTGGAAGTGCCAGCTAGCCTGTGTCACTTGCTTTTCTCTTTCCTCTCATTGATCTTGGAACTACTTATACTGCAACCATTTTCATTGAGCCAGCTGGGTCTTCAGTTGAAGAGGAATCTATTTTCTTAAAATCAGTACCTTGGGAGAGGATAAACAATTGTTATTGAGGAAGTTGTTGCCCTTCTTAGAGTGGATGGGGTTGAATGAAGGTAGAGTTTGAGCAAGGACTAAGGTGCCATTCCTTTTTACTGTGGTGCAAGCACAGAAGTAGGCAATCTTGTGCTTCATTCAGCCTAAAAGGTGGCCAGCCAACATCTTTCATTTATTTCTTTCTTTAAGATTTTAGCCATAGGATGGGTGTGCTCGCTGGAGAGAGACAGTGAGAGGAAAAGTGAGAAATCTTCCCCAGGAGAATGGTCACACCACAATCTCTTCTCCTCCATTCTCCTTCTGGGATTTTGGGCAAGTATGCACATGATGCTCCTGGTGTAATTTTTCAAGCTGCTAGGTCCAGACTTCCAATGCGGCGGCCGTGTGGGAGTCCAGCACCTTAATTATGCCACATGCTGGCCCCCGCCAACACCTTTTTATTACAGCCTGGTGTGATGGAGACAGTGTGACCAACCTCTTCTCTTTAGGAAGTGCATGTTCTACTGAAGAAGACGGTAAATCCTTAAGCAAGCAAGCAAACACACGCAAATGTGAATACAGAAATTAGCTCAGAAGTCACTGTTAGGTGTAGAGCATCCTGTGACACAGATGCAATGAGTGATGGATAGTGACAGGGCTATTTGAGCTAAAGAAGTCCAAGTCATCTATTTGAGTTGAACTTCAGTGATGAGAAGGTGGTATCCATGCAAAGACCAGGGAGAAAATTTTTCCAAGTAAAAGGCATTGCAAATGACTCAAACAAAATAAACTTGGCATGTTTGAGAGGAACGGCTAAGTTATTCTGAAAGATACTGTAAACACATAAGGACATTTCTGATAAGGGAAGAATTGTGCAAAAGTTCTAATAAAGGGAGACTACAAAGAGTAACAGGTGCTGTTTGGTTAGTACTGAAAACTTTATGTAGCACACAGTGGTTGTATCTTTTAAAGCTTTTATTGAGATATGATTTACATACTATTATCCTGTTTCAAGTGTTTATCCACGTAAAATATTTCCCACTTAAGATATATAACCCAGTGGCTTTTAGTATATTAGTGCAACTAAAACCATAATCTTACTTTAGAATATTTCCATCATTGGGCCAGCAGGTGGCGTAGTGGTTAAAGTGCTGGACTCCCATGGGATTGACCACAAGTCCAAGATCCTGTAGCTTGAAACTCACATCAGGCACTTGTGTGTGTATGCCCAAAATCCTGAGAAGGGAATGGAGAAGGGATTATGGCTTGGCCATTCCCCCTGGGGGATGATTTCTCGCTTTCTGTCTGTCTCTGTCTGTCTCTGTCTCTCTCTCTCTGTCTCTCTGTTTCTCCAGTGAGTACAGGCATCTTATCGCAAAAAAAAAAAAAGAAAAAGGAAAAAAGAAAAATTCCCATCATCATTCCCAGAAGAAATCACATATCCATGTGCAGTTACCTTTTGTCTTTTTTTTGGAGAGTTTTTGCTATAGGGCACGTGCGGCTGCCAGAAAGACAGAGAGAGACGGAGAGACAGAAAGTGAGAAATCACCCCCAGGGGAGATGGGCATGCCGCAATTCCTTCTTTACGCCGCAATCCCTCCTTGTTCATTCTCCTCTCGGGATCTTGGGCACACACGCACACATGCCAGATGTGAGTTTAAGCCACCGGGTCTGGAACTCGAACCACAGTCGACTACGTAGGAGTCCCGCAACATAGCCATTATGCCAACTGCTGATCCCCCTGTGCAGTGACCTTATCGACCTGCTCCTAGTCATAGGTAGCTGGTCATCTCTTGGGTGACAATTTTGCATAGATAAATATGTCATGACTTTCTTGACAACCCGATACTTTTTTGTTTATAGATTTACTTATTCTATACATTTCATGTAAATGAGATCATGCAATTTTTTTACTGATTTATAATAGTGTTTTTGAGCTTCATCCATGACATAACTCTATTAGTACTTTATTCTTTTATTACCAAGCATTTTATTATATAGCTATATCACATTTTATTTATCTGCACATCAGTTGATGGACATTCAGGCTGTTTTTAACCTTCTGGCTGCTATAATGCTTCCATGGACATTTGTATACAAATCTCTGCATGGACATGTGTTTCCATTTTTCTTGGGAAGATAACCTAGGAGTAGAATTTCCAGGTCATATGGCAACTCTGTGTTTAACATTTTGAAAAACTACCAAACCATTTTTCATAGTGGCCTTGTCATTTTACATTCATACCAGCAATGTGTGAGAGTTCTAGTTTCTTTCCACATTCTTTCCAACATTTGTTATTGTCCATCTTTTTTATTACAGCCATTCTAGCAGGTATGAATGGCATCTCATTGTGGGTTTTATTTGTATTTCCTTAATGACTAATGATGAGCATCTTTCCATGTACTTCTTAGTTTCTTATATATTTTCTTGGAGAAATGTCTGTTCATATCATTTGCCCATTTTAAAAAGTTGGATTTTTTATTATTATTTTTAATTTGCCATAAGGCACATGTACTTACTGGGGAAAAAGAGAGAGAGAGAAATCATCCCCTGAGGGGATGGCCATGCCACAGTCCCTTCTCCTCCATTTTCCTCTCAGGACTTGGGGCACACCTGCACATGCACCTGGCTTGTTTTTGAAGCACCTGGTCTGGGTCTCATACCACACAGTCAGCCATGCAAGATCTGGCCACATTAAGCACCATGCCACCATCTGGCCTAATTAGTTGTTTTTTCATTATTGAGGTATAGGAGTTCTTTTGAACATTTTGGATATGTAAGTTCCTCATTAAATATATGACTTGGAAATATTTCTCTCAGCCAGTAAATGATCCTTTTCACTCTCTTAGTGGTGGTCTTTGAAGCACAAATTTGTAAAATTTTAATGAAGTCCAATTTGTCAATATTCTTTGTTATTGGTTGTCCTTTTGGTATCAGATCTAAGAACTTATTGCCTTACTCAGGGTCACAAAGATTTACTACTTAGTTTTCTTCTAAGAGTTTTATAGATTAAACTTATATTTTGGGCTATGATATACTTTTAGTTTTTTGTTTATTTGTTTTTCTGTGTGGTATGGAGTAGGAAGTCTAAGATAATTATTTTTCATGTGCCTATCCAATTGTCCAGCTGAAAAAACTCTTCTTTTTCTATTGAATTGTCTTGAACCCTTCATGGAAAATCAATTGACCACAAAAGTTCAAGTTTATTTCGGGACTGTCAGGTGAACGCATTTTTAATTGGTGACATCTTTTTTCTTTTCCTTTTTTTTTTTTTTTTTGGAGAGGTTTTTGCTATAGGGCGCGTGCACTCACCAGAAAGACAGAGTCAGAGAGACAGAAAGTGAGAAATCACCTCCCCACGGGGGATGGCCATGCTGCGGTCCCTTCTCCTTCATTCTCCTCTCAGGATCCTGGGTATGTACACGCACACACCTGGTGTGAGTTTAAGCCACCGGGTCCGGGACTCGAACCACAGTCGACTATAAGGAGTCTAGCGATGTAGCCATTACGCCATCTGCTGATCCTGATGACATCTTTCTTTCTAACATAGTGTGAAGCCTTTAGAAAACTAAGTTCTAGTTGGGTAGTAAAGCAGCTGTTATCCATCAGGTAAATTTTGGATTGAAACAGCTTCCTATTCTCTGGCTATAAAATGAATTTATAGATAATGGTTCCAGTAGCGTTTATTTATAGAATGGGGATAAACCTTCAGGCAATTCTCATACCCTGAATAGGACTCTATCTTCACTATCTTTGACAAAGAACTATCTGTTTTAAAGTCTTTCTTTCTCTTTCCCCCCTTCCCTTCTCCTGCACTTTTCCCTTCCTTTTCTCTCTCCACCCCCTATCCCCTATCCCTCCTTTCTTTTTTTTTTTTTTTTTTTTTTTGGAGAGAGTTTTTTTGTTTTTTGTTTTTGTTTTGTTTTGTTTTTGCTGTAAGGCACATGCGCTCACTAGAGAGACAGAGAGACAGAAAGCAAGAAATTACCTCCCCTCAGGGGGGATGGCCACGCCACAATCCCTTCTCCTCCATTCTCCTTTTGGGATCTTGGGTGGGCACGCACACACACACGCACATACCTGGCCTGAGGTTTAAGCCGCCATATTTGGGACTCGAACTGTAGTTGACTACATGGCAGTCCAGCAACGTAATCATTATGCCATCTATTGGTCCTATCCTTTCTTACTTGTATTTTTTCCTTCTTTCTTTCTTTTTCTGATAAATCATAACCTGGGTTGAAGAGATGAGATTGATAATGATAATACAGTCAACACATTTAAATTAAGTGATGTGTATAATAATATAAATATAATATATTTATATTTTCAATAAATCACACAAGTCTGAGGGTAATGTTTTCTCAATTTAGCAAAGTGTTTGAATTAAGTGAGAAGAAACTTAGACGCTGGGCATTCATTTCCCAAGATACATACTTCTCTCTCTGAATTCTTTGCCTTGGGAAGTTTCTCTGTGTATCATCTTTATGTGAATTATGCTCCAAACTTCATTAGCATCTCTGGACAGTCTTCTAAACTCGGGTTCCAAATCCCACAGGGTGTTTGTGCTAGGACGCCTATGAGCACCAAAGGCCCTAAACCCAAGAGTTAATCTTTGACACCTTCTAAGAGGAAACAGTTTATTAGTCCTATGGATTTATACATTGCCACGGTCCTTGTCTCATCCGCTAGTTTTCCATTCCTCTTGCCTCCAGCTGGTTCTCCTGAACTAGTGCAGTAATCTGACCAGTCTCCTGCCCTGCAGTCTTTGACTTCCAGATAGGCGAAGTTTTCCAGATGGATTCGTTTTGTTGGAAAATCCTTTGATTATGTCAATCTCCAGACCTCCACATCTTCATTGCCTATGGGATAAAACTTACATCTCCTAGCTTAATATTCAAGACCTTAGTTTATTTTATCCCTCATTTGCTTTTGAAGCCTCTAAGTTTCTCTGTACGTGAGTTTTTTCTTCTCGTCAAATCGAGCTGCTTAGTGTTTACTGGACATGCTTTAAACCTTCCTGCTTCTGCACTGCATTTATCCTTTGCTTCCCGTATAGTATGTCTGCCATTCTCCCTCCCTTCTCTTTATACAAATCTCTTCCTTTTCGGACACAAATGCACGTGTGCTTATTTCAGAGCAAAGTTACGAGTTCAAATCCCAAGCCTTGATGACTTTGCTGCATGGCAAAGGTTGCAGTCTAGCAGTCCACAAGCCTAATTTACCTTGCAGTTGTTTTGGTTTTTACCACATTAAAAAATAAATAAGTTGCCAATGGTTAGAAACCTGGGATTTCACATTTAAAAAACACAACCAACAAACAAAAAAAGACTACTTGATTTCTAGCCAACTTAGAAAAACTTCAGGCGGGGCTCTATGTGCTCACGTAACTATGTGTGATTGTTCTCTTGCACTGTCACGTTTAGCCCATGTGTACACGGGTGCACCACCACCACTCTGTATCTCCTACTAGGCCTCCTCTTTCACTGAGTCTTCCCATCCAGCCCCTGTGAGAATCCAACCAGGCAGTTAATCTTAAAAGGTCTTATGACTCCTTCTTATTTCTTTCTCTTTTATTTTTTTAATTGCCAGAGGGTGTGTGCTCTCTCCATAGAAAGACAAAGGTAGAGAAAGAAGGAGAAGGAGTAATCAACCCTCACCCCCATGGGGCATGGTCACACTGCAATTTCTTCTCCTGTCAGGGTTGGGGGCACACACGTACATGTGCCTGGCTTATTTTTCAAGCCACTGGGGCCTGGACTAGAACAGCAAGGTGTGGTATTGACTTCCTTAACCATTAGGCCATAGAGTTGACCCGCTCTCTCTCTTTTATTGTCTTGAGTAGCTTAGTCATCTTCCATTATGCTTCATCCCTTCTATGTTTATCTTCAGTCTCCATTAAAACCGAAATCCTCCGGTGGCACCTCCCATGAGACCTTGTATTTGTAAGATATTAAATGAATGCACTAAGGTGATTTTAACCTTCTATCCCTTGCTCAAAATATTCCACTCCTGTTCAGGAGGATACAATACCTGTAGGAAATAGAACAGAAGTCCAAATAACCAAATAACAAAGAAAATATAATAAATATGGTTGCCATGATCTCTTGTGTAAAGGGAAAAGAGAGGTGAAATGTATTTTATTTCAAGAACCAAGTCTACAGCTGTAACGACAGAAGTCTCACTGAGCAGTGTTCTGGTTTCATTATGCATTTGTTGGATCTAACTTGAGTTTTATTTTAAAGTAACTTTTTTAAGTATAACAATTCTGGACTTTTGATAAGGTCATCATTATGGGAATCAAGTCTTACATTTTATTTCTGTAGATTTTTAAAAATAACTATATGGGTCCACAGTTGGCTTAGATTTATTGCTTTTTATTTTTAGGCATTGGCAATGAGATCCGTCACTATTTTTCCACCAGCAGTTTCCTGATTTTCTGTGTCTTCTCCTCCTTACGAAGTTTCCCAGAATAAAGTCTAGGGAAACGTCCCATTGGTTACAATTTCCCTACATGGTCCTATAGTTCCCCAGTGTTTTATGGTTTCAAAAAAATGATTTCAAAACATCATTTAAAGCTATCCATTAGTCAAATACTGAGACTTGGCATACTTTACTTTTCTATTGTAGGCTTAAAAGATTTCTTTTTCTTTCTTTCTTTCTTTCTTTCTTTCTTTCTTTCTTATTTATTTATTTATTTATTTATTTATTTATTTATTTATTTTTGGAGAGGCTTTTGCTATAGGGCTATAGGGTGTGTGCGCTCACCAGAAAGACAGAGAGAAACAGAGAGACAGAAAGCGAGAAATCACCTCCCAGAGGGGATGACAATGCCACAATCCATTATCCTCCATTCTCCTCTCGGATCTTGGGCACGCACACACATGCGCCTGGTGTGAGTTTAAACCACCGGGTCCAGGACTCGAACCGCAGTTGACAACATGGGAGTCCAGCAACATAGCCATTAGGCTAACTGCTGGTCCCAGGCTTAAAAGATTTCTTAAACCAAAAACTTTAAGAAGAAATCGCTATGGGAGTCTAAATTGTTATAATCATTATTGTCACCAATAAAGTACTTCTTAAAGAAAACTACAATTTTGGACTAAAGGAAAAAATCAGCTCTTAAGTCTTATTTTAAAATACATGACGCTCTCGCAGAAGTCTTAGAATACAAGTGTCCTTCCCACCTAAAAGACTTGACTCTTATTTTGATACTGACATGCGCTGGGATCACAAGGTCTCTTTTTTGACACATGGATCTACAATCACACATGGTTAATGACTAAGAGGATACTTCCCATGTTATTGCTACATCTAGTCCCACCACTGAAAATGTTTTTCTTTAAATTTTCTGTCTTTTTCAAACTAAAAAAAATAAAAAAGAAAAAATTCCCAAAGATAATTTTAGATGCCTGCAATCAAAGGAAGACCAATATCCCTAGCCTAAAATGGAGCATCACTGGGATATGTGTTGCAGTGAAAGCATAGCGCTATCATTCCGTTCTTTCTGCTTCTTCCTACCTACCAGAGGCTCTGCTTTCTCTTTGTAGCACAGAGGACAGAGTTGCTAAATATATAATAGCACCAAGCCGAGACTTTCTAAGGGCTGGACAGAGGGATTAAATGAGAAGCAACAGGGAATAACTTTTTTTCTGTCAGTGGGCACATGTACATGCAGGAATGAGGGCAGAGAAAGAGAGAAAGCATCTTCCCAACAGGGCTTGGTCATGCTGCAGTCCTCTACCTTCAATTCTCCACCCCCTTAACATCTGGGACACTAGTGTGTGCACACCTGTGTGTTACTTCTGGGACAGGGATATGAACCCTTGCTGAGGGGGAGTATGGCTTCCTCTGCACAGTGCTTAACTACTGCACTATGGAGCTAGCCCAAAAAAGGAAGACGTTTTTATCCTGGGATGCGATGTTACTTTGAAGCCTCTCTAGGGGTCAGCCAAGGTTAACCTAAGCAGTGTCATAAGATCCACACCTTCACAATCCCTGGACCAGAGAACATACTTCCGGCCCTCTCAAACACCAAAGGAGGCTTCAAAAGGTCCATGGAACAGGAACGGTACAGAAAAGCTGTATGTGGAGTTGAAAAAGGACTTTCACACCGAAATAAACTCATACTGTAGTGCCATGTTGCCTTGAACTTCTTGAAGAACTATCATATATTTGATGGAGGAATGTTGGTGAAAGGTTTGGTCCTTAAATTACAGGGAAGTTGATATAAGCAAGCTTCCAGAAAAACCTCCACTGTGTGGAATGTTTGCATAAACTTGCTTTTTAAAAGAAAGATGTTCTAGCAGGGTCCTGGGTCAGGTGGCTTTCGTTTTCTTGTTTCTTTTTCATTTCTCTCCTTCCTCCCTCCCTCCCTCTCTTCTGTCTTCTCCCCTTCCTTGTCCTCACTCCTTGTTAGTCATCTTCCCAGGACAACCACCTGTGGGCGTGTGTTTTGATCATTAAGTGTGGGAGCAGACATATCTCACAGGTCTCCAGGGCACGGACTGTAATTCCCAGTTTACTCAGTTCTGTGATATTCTTAGGGCCACAGAGAAGCTCTCAGCAACAATGACTGTTTAGGATATTTTTAAAACGTTGTGTCTCACTGCAGCTTTTACTCCAGCACGCCCCCTTACCCAGAGAAAGCAAACGAAAGCTTAAGGAACTTGAACTCGGGTATCAAAGTACAGGTCTATGGGAGAACTTTGGCATAAGTAAAGCAAATAAATACACGCTCAGTGATTTTTGAAACCCAGATGACGATTTTTATCCCCAAGCAGAATTTCAGCTTTTACAACTATTTGTTCCATTTATTTAGGTATTTGTGGCTTTAGCATCATCTTAAGGAAATAGTGCATTTAAAAGTGTAGTCCAGGGCCAGCCGGATGGTGTGGTAGTTAAGGTGACTGGATTCCACATGATTGACTAGTTCAAGTCCTGGACCCGGTGACTTGAAAAAACACATCAGGCATGTGTGTGTAAGTACCCCAAATCAAAAGAAGAATGGAGGAGAAGGGACTGAGGCATAGCCATCCCCCAAGTGGTGCTTTCTCACTTTCCCTCTTTCTCTCTGTCTTTAACAAGTACATGTGCCCTACAGAAAAAAAAAAATTAGCCATCATTTGTGGGATTTTCTGCTTGCTCTATCTGTGCCTCCTTTTGAAGTTTCCCCTCTAAGCCCTGTTTCCCTGGCTGCTGAAGGAACAGCCACCGTTTGTACAAATACCTTGTTCTTTGCTCGTTTGTCCAGGGTTGGGTACTGACTCCAACTGAGCCAATGGGAGCCCTTCCCTAGAATCAGACCCTTGAACTTGAGATCCTAAAGGTTGAGGTTTTCTCTCTCCAGGGACTAACGTTGTGAAAACTGAAACCTGAAGCTGTTGTGACCAAGTTTTCTTCCTTACCGGTAAAGTCAGTGAGCCAGAGATCAAAGTTGTTACACAGAGAGAGCTGAGAGTCTTGACTGCATCCAAGATCTTGGAAAGGATAAAACCGTGGGTACAACCCAGCTTCTTCTCTGCCATGCCTCCTGCCTGACAGTTATGTAAAATATTAGAACATCCTCTCCAAATTAGCCTTTTTTGCTCAGAGGTTTTCATATTGGGATTCATCCATCTGTAAGCAAAAATAATCCTATTAGGTGACAAATGATTCTATAGGCAGTCGAGTCTCATTCAGCAGCCAACGCTATTGTAAGCAGTGATGAGGCCAGGGAATTAGCCTTCATCTCAGAAGCCTCTCCTTATAATAGCATTAGTGGGCAAAGTGATTGTCTGCTCTCATTTTACGGATTAAGAAACGGAAGCTCTGAAAACTTGAGAAACATTCCTAGGGTTGCCTAGCTCGTAGAGGGCAGCACCAGGATTTGAACCTCTGACGGTATGACTTCAAAACTCATTTGTTTTCCCAGGTTTACCATTGTAGTCTCTCAGCTGCTATTTCTTTGATTTTTCTCTTATTTGCATTGGTTATGTATTTTCAGGAAGGTGGGCGGAAGATGGACTGCACTGATTGGCAATCTTTTCTAGGATTATGGGATTTATAAAGATGGCAGAATTTATAGATTAAGTTCTCCAAACCCTCATTCCTTTTGCAGATTAAGAACTGTGAGTCTAAAAAGTGAAGGCACAGATCCAAGGTCACATAGCTATTGTACGGCAGTCCTGTAACTTGAACTTTATGTCCTAACACCGAGATATTTGCTTTTTCCCTCAAATACATCTTTTTCATCTATGCTTAGAAGTCACTTTCTCCACAAAACTTTCAAAGCTCTGGACTATGTGAATTGCCTACATGAACTGCTTTTTTTTTTTTTTTTTTTTTTTAATTTGTCAGAGGGCATGTGCTTGCCAGAGAAAAAGGGAGAGAGAGAGAGAAAGGGGGGGGGGTGATAAATCACACCCCAACAGAGCATGGCCACATTGCATTACTTCTCCATTTCTCCACCTTTTCAGGATTTGGGGCAGGCATGCATATGTGCCTGTTGTGTTTTTAAAGCTGCTGGGCCCAGGATTCGAACCTACAGTAGGCCATGTGGGATCTGGCTGCCGTAGCCACTAGGCCATAAAGTTGACCCTGAAGTACTCTTTCTACTGGTTTTCCTATCATCTTCTCTCTCTCCTTTCATTACATTTTAATCCAGGCTTACGTGCTGGTGAAGCAATCTGTCTTCCCCACCAGAGAGTCCTCTTTGTGAAGGTAGGAGCCCTGCTTGTCTTGTTCCCTGTAGCCCCTCATATGACATGCTTAACATGCCTACATGCTTCTTCTCTGCCATGCCTCCTGCCTGACAGTTATGTAAAATATTAGAACATCCTCTCCAAATTAGCCTTTTTTGCTCAGAGGTTTTCATAATGGGTAGATAGAACAGCACATGGGATGTGTAGCAATGTCCTGGTGTCTAAGGCACTGGTGCTGATATTTGTAGCACATTGAAATGTATCTTCCAGATGTAATTCTTTATTTTTTTTGCCGTGTTGGACATTTGCTGTTGTAATCATATCTGAACTGTTGAAGTTTTGGAGACAGAAATTCTTACAGGTGAAATACAAGGAACCCCACTGCTTTCCTGACTTCCTTTGGGCTGGGGACTTTAGTAACGACAGTCACAGACTCTCTCTACTTCCCACTGGACACACACAGGAACAGTGAGATCCAGTCTAGGCTCTGAGCAGCGATCCTCAGGAACTTGACTCAAAGTTATCAATGGTAAGACCTAGAATGACCATCTAGGTCTTTGAGTTGCTGGTTTCCCAGAGCTACCCTGGTTTCTTCCCTCCCAGAGATTTTTTTTTTAATTTTTCCATTTATTTCTTATATGTGGGTGGGAAACAGAGAGACAGGCACCCCCAAGGGGTCCTCATGTCACACTCCACCCATGGTTCAGCCAGCCCTGAGAGCTAAGGCCTGATTGATAAGTAACATTTCGCTGAGGTGCAAATAGTAGGAGCAGCCTTGTCTTAGGAATTTGCTGTGTTGTCCCCATTGACTAATCTTGTGTATCCTTGGGGACCCCTCCTTCAAGCCCCTTGCCTAAAACCAACGTGTGTTTTACGAAAATTTTCCTATCACAGTCACGGTGACAAGTTTTCACAATTACATTAGTTGTATTAAAGTCATTATTTAAAAATACTCTGTATGTCCAAGAAGATGGATTATAAGCCACTAGCTGAATCTTCCAGAGGCACAAAAACATAAGAACGTCAAAGAAACTGAAATAAATGAACTTCGATGACTAGAACAGAAGATAGATATGCCTGGAAAGGCAAGTTAGGGTCAAATGCAGGATGGCACCATGAAAGTCATACCAGGTGTTGGGGTTTGAAGGGAATCGTCATTTTCTCTCTGCTTCAAGTTCAGGATGGGGAGTGGAATGGGGATCTAGACGTGAGTTGTATTGTTGAGGAAGCCGAGTTGTAGAATGTAGCATAGACTTCAAAGTCAAATGGTTTTTATTATATTCTAACACCAAAAGTGGGCTCTGGAGCCCGAAGTGAGGAGACATTGGCCTGGTAAAGTGGACATATAGTCACCAGTTACTTGGGAGGTTGCAATTTGCCTCACCCCTGTCAGGCCTCCAAATGGGACAATTTTCTCAGCTTTGCTATTGGCTTGGAGTATAGGAAGAGAGAAGGCCAAATAAGCAAAGACCATACTTGAGTCATTCGTCTTCTCCCGTTCCTATCAGATGCCTAACTTCTGGAGAGAAGGGTAAAAGGTTTTCCTCCCACCTTCCTCCCTTTCGGGCCTTTCTCTCCTGCTAAGAACCATAAGGAATGGGGTTAGTGAGCTTCTCCCTTGCCTCCCACAATATGAAAGGTGGATCTCAGATTGCTCTGAATTCTTCAGAAAAATGCATGCAAGGGAATTAGCCAAAATTACCATTTCTCAACAAAAAGGTTTAAAATGCTAATGCAGCTACAGGTATGGATAAAATTTCCACTCCTCTGGAGATGTCTGTTTCCAGTACATCCAACGTGCCAGTGCCATGGCCATTTGACCCATGGCAAGCCACTATGGGACATCCTTTTAATATTGGAATGCATGGCTCAGTGACAGTCACTCAAGAGGTAGGGTTCTGCAGCATGAGGTTGGGGCTGCATGGGATACCCTGGTTTGCTCTTGGGCCAACCGAAATAGGCTAACATGTGCCTGTAATTCTAGCTTACATGTTGAGACCCTGTCAAAAAAAATTTCTCTCCCTTTCTATTAATTCTTCTCTGTCAAAAAAAAAAAAAAAAAAAAAAAAAAAAAAAAAAAAAAAACAAAAAACAAGGGGGGGGGGGGGGTGGACTTGGGGCCAGCTGGTGGCATAATGGTTAAGGCAACTAGATTCCTTATGGTTGACTGTGTGGTTTGAGTCCCAGACCTGGCATCTTGAAAAACACCAGGATTGGACCAGCAGATGGCATAATAGTTATGTCACTGGACTCCCATGTAGTTGACCACAGTTCGAGTTCCAGATCCAGTGGCTTAAACTCACGCCGGGTACAGGTGCGTGTGTGCCCAAGATCCTGTAAGGAGAATGGAGAGAAGAGATTGCAGCGTGGCCATCCCCCCTGGGGGAGGGTGGTTTCTCACTTTCTGTCTCTCTGTCTCTCTCTGTCTTTCTGGCCAACACATGTGCCCTATAGCAAAAACCTTTCCAAAATAGAAAAAAAAGAAGAAGAAAAAGAAAAACATGCCAGGATCATATGTGTGTGTGTCCAAAATCCTGAGAGAAGAATGGAAGAGAAGGGATTATAGCATGTTCATTCCTTCAGGAGGTACTGTGTCTGTCTCTGTCTCTGTCTCTCTTTTATTTTATTTTTTTTGAGAGGTTTTTGCTATAGGGTGCATGCGCTCACCAGAAAGACAGAGAGAGACAAAGAGACAGAAAGCGAGAAATCAACCCCCCCCCCCCCCCAGGAGGGATGGCCATGCCGCAATCCCTTCTCCTCCATTCTTCTCTCAGGATCTTGGGCACGCACACACATGCGCCTGGTGTGAGTTTAAGCCACCGGGTCCAAGACTTGAACCGTGGTCCACTATGTGGGAGTTCAGCAACATAGCCACTACGCTAACTGCTGGCCTCTCTCTCTCTCTCTCTCCCTCAAGCAAATTTTTTTTAATTACAGTGGACCAATAATTTGAAATATTGATAGAACTCACAAAATGGTATCATTCTATACACAAATCTCCTTTCAAGGAATGGAGCCATTGAATTGGAAAGCGAAACTAATCCAGTTAGTGTCTCCTTGCAAGCTCCTCATAAGGCTGCTCTAGAAAGAAAGATGCATCTTGGCAAAACAGTAGCCTTTCCTACCCTCACAATTATGATTGTTGTGATAGACTGTATGCTGGTGCCTTCCTGATGTAATTGCAAGAAGCCTTCTTGGCTACACTGAGAAATCCTATTTAGTACCATGAATAATAAACTTGTTTTCTGCAAAAGTAACCTCTTTGGGGAATACCAATCAGAAATATTCCCATCATCTTGGAGTCTTTAATGTGTTTTGCAGCTGGGTGTCTTGGGGTATATTTCTCCAAACCTCTGAACTAGATTTTCTGATTCTGTCCCATAGAGGACCGTGCCGCACCATGATTAATCTGCAGCATTCGCTGCGACACAGCCATTTGGTGAAATTATAATTGAGACGTGGTACTTGACCCTGAGGGAACTGTGGAGAAAGGGAATTGGGTTGATGGCATCATTTAAAAGCCACTGCCGCTAAATCAAAGTCTTGCTTCTGACTTAAATAGATAAAACTCGACCGACAGCCATTTCGGCTGGCCATAGATACAGTGCTCCTTGCCAGCTCCGTCAGTTTTCTCTATTTGCTTGTCTTTGTTTTTTAATTTATCGGGTTACTCTGATTAATAACAATCTTGTGAAACAGGACCTTGCTCTGGGATTCTAGTGACTATCACGCAGAATATAATTAAACCACTGCTGTGCAGTTTAACAGAGGAAAAGACATTCGAAATGAAGGGAAATTGGTGAAGTTCAGTTATTAATTTTACATGCACCAGGTAATAAACTGGGCTAACAAGATGTTCCTGATTATTGGGATACTTCTGGGATCCACCTGAAGGAAGAGATGAAGGGATGTATAGTTCTACCTATTTCTAATAAATAGGTTCTGCTAAACCATTTGAGGGGAAAGAGGTCCAATGCTTGAGAATATTTATTTGAAACCCTTGTTTACATTCTGAAGTTGTTTTCATTAAAGCAGATTGGTTGAATAAAATGAAGATTAACCCTCTTCTCTGGCTGAGCCTGCTAGCTGTGTCCTGATATTCATTTTTCCATTCTTCTTAGAGTAATAGGATTGGCATAAGGCCACCCACCATAATAAGTACATTTCCCAGCCTCCTCTGCCGTTGGTTGTTGCCACGTGACTAAGTTTGACCAATGAAGTGAAACATGTGCAGCTAACTTCTGGGTTTTATCCTTAAAGGGACTGGGTGTCTGCATGTCCCATTTTTCTTCCCAGTGGCCAGATGTGTGTGTGCTGGGGAGCAGGAAGCACGGCTGACTGGAATAAGATGGAAGCTGAATGCTAAGAATGGCAGAGGAAACTGCCATGACGGTGTTGGAGCCACCGTAACTGTCCAGGACCACCCATGCCAACTCTTACATGAGGAGATGAACTTTCGTCTGGTTTAAGCCTCAATATTGAGGGGGCTTTAGAAAATTCATGGAAAAATGAAATTAAAATATGTTTATTTGAGTGCAAAAAATTCTGAAATTCATGCATTATTTTTCCATACTATGCATTTTTCATGAACTTTTCAAAGGCCCCTCACATTTTAGGGTATCTTTCTTCCTGTTTTCCAAGTTTTGCCAGAGAGCAAAGAGAAAAAGGTAGAGGGAGAAAACACCTCCCAACCCCCATGGGGCATGGTTACACTGAAATTCTTTCTCCATCCTGTTGGGATTTGGGGTACACACGCACGTGCGCCTGGCATGTTTTTCAAGTTGGTGGGCTGGGATTTGAATCACACAGTCAGCTGTGTGGAATCTGGCTCCCTCAGCCACTTGGCCGTGGGGCTGATCATAAGCTCTCTTTCTTACATCATCCTAAACTGATTCCTTACTTAGTAATCTATAAAGTTTCTCAGTCTGGATTTTGCTAATTTCATCCCCACAGTGTAATGAGACATGTTTCTGTTCGTTGGTCCTTGGTAGTTGGTTCTAGGGGTTTGATCAGATTCAGGTTCAATGTTGCTTTTCCGAGACTAATTTATGGGTGATGTCTTATCCCTCAGGAAAGCCATTGTATTTTGTAGCCACTGTAACATTGGAAGTCAGTGATGGATACATTAGTTTGTTACAGACTGTGAAACAGTAATATCCTATCTTTCTGTGTTTTAACAGTACCACTTCTACAAAATGGTCACCTCCACACTTAAAATACATGCAGACCTCTGTCTCCTGGATAGTTGCATGGTCTCTTTTACGCTTTAGTCCCGGTTTCATGACTTACAGAAGAGAAAGAGGAAAACAGCTGTTCTAGCTTATCAGTCTTGGTAATCACGTACAGGTGCCAGTTTACTTCTGGCCTCCAGATGTTCCGCAAGTAAGGGCTCTGATGACTCTGTTACCCTGCCTCATTCATTTGTCAAGCTAGCAAGTTTTCAAGGTGCTGTCTGCATGGGCAGTAAATACCATTGTCATGTAACCAGAGAACCTTCTGACCAGTGTACTCCTCCTGTATCAATGGACAAAGGAAGTACCAGCATATATTTAAGATCACTATTACCAAAAGTTTAATACAAATTAGCTATTTATCTGAATGTCAGCCTCATTCACTGATACATCCTCAGAATCAAAAATAGCAGAGTATGGGGCCAGGTGGTGGCACAATGGTTGGTGCAGCCACCACATGTGAAAGATCCTTGGTTACATCCAGAGACACCCCTGAGCTAGTTGGATGTGTGTACAGGCTGTGACCCTGGCTGACTGAGAAAGAGTGTGGATCATGGCATGGTGGCTCTGCTGGGGTCGACTCTGTCTTTCTGAAGCAAAAATAAGTAAACTATTTTTTTTTTAAGAACAGCATTGCCTGTTCCTAGTACTTATCCCATAGGTATTTTTGACTGGGAGCATGAGTTAAATAAAGGGCATAGTGTACATTTCCAAAATGAATCAAGATGAGGCTGTGCCTACTCATGGCTTGCTTCCTCTTGTTTCAAATGTAGCATTTCAGCAAGTGATTGGTGATCTGTGATGTGCAGGATTTTTCTACTGGATTGACCTCTAGTAGAGTCTCTTAAAGCTCTACTCAGGTGAGGCAGCCAGTCACTTCTTTGTGAAGAGAGAGCCTTTCTTGGGCAGATAGTCTTATGCCCCAACTTCATGCATCATGACCAGTATTTCCTTTTGGGCTTCCTTAGCATCATGGTTACTAAATTAGTTAGGAGACTTATGTCCAGATAAATGATAAATAGAATATTTTATGAAAGAGCTTAGGACCTGAGTTAGATGCAAATCCCAACCCTGCTTCTTTTAGGTTGTGTCATGTCAAGTCACCATTTAACCTAAATAGAACCTTAGCTTCCTTAGCAAAGATGATATTTATCCCAAAACATTATGAGAACAGCAACAATGATAAGGTATATACTGTTTTCTGGGACCATTTGCTGCAAATTGTGTGTGTGTGTGTGTGTGTGTGTGTATATATATATATATATATATATATACACTTATATATATATTTATATATATATGTTTCTGTATATATATATATATATGTATATGTATATATATATATATATATATATATATATATATAATTTTATTCCTAACTTCTTGTCTCAGGGTCCACTTTTAGGGAAACCCAAACTCAGGACATCACCCATCAGAAAAATGTTTTGATGATCTATTGAGGTAATATTGATAAGGCCCTAAAAGCAAAGCCTACCACTTAGAAGATATAAAATAAATGGAGCAATCATTTGACTATATCCCTCAACATCACCTGTAAGAAGGATACCCATACCACTAGATACTTTTGAGACTGAAAGGAGACAGTATATTAATTACTAAGGGATAATAAGTGAAAACCCGGGGTGTCCCAGAAAATCAGTACTGTCTTCCAACAATCATGATTTCAATAGAACAGGAATTTTCTATACAAAGGAAATTGTTGCCCAAACACTTTAAACACCCCTTAATTATTTTATAATCTTGTATTTTTATATATTATCCTTTCTTAAAGTGAAGGCTCACCTGTAGTGTGTTGCTTCCGTGTTTAAAATAAATAACATTAAGCTTATAGTCTGTAACTTAGCAGTGAAATTTTCACAAAGAACAGACAAGAGCATCACAAAGAGAAGTGCTTTAGATCTAAACACAATGAAAAGAACTATTCAGACTTTTCCTGGTAGAACAGAGAATTGAATTTTGAGAGGGTAAAAGCTTCAGTGGTAGAAAGCTAATACCCAAACATGATGCATTTGAAAGAATATTAAAATTGCTGTCTAGGTAGTGTTGACCCAGAGGAGCCATTTATCAAAGTGAAAATAAGAAATGTAGAATCTCAGCTCTAGTTGGAGCTGGAAAGAGCTTTGCAGATCACATAATACGAGGCTTCCCCAACGTATCTGCAGCTCCAGATCACTTGGAGGAACGTTTGTAAATATGCAAAGAACTAATCCTTACATTGGGATGCCACAGGTGTCCTAGAGCAGAAGTCAGCACACTGTCACCTGGGGGGAAAATCTAGCTATGATCATTCTATTACATATCGTCTATGGCTGCTTTGGCTGCACAATGGCAGAGGTGAACATAAGTAGTTGAGACAGGGATCATACATCCTGAAAAGCCTAAAATATTTACTACCTGGCCCTTTATAGAAAACCTGTACCAACCACTGGCTTAAGGGAGGTGACGTGGTGCTTAGGGGTACTGAACTGCCACATAGACAACTGTGGTTCGAGTTCCGGACCTGATGGCTTGCTTCTCACATTCTCTCCATCCCTGCCTCCCTCTCTCTTTCTCTCTCTCTGGTCACATTAAAATAAATAAAGTTAAATAAAATTATTCTTTTAAAAAAAACTTTCCAAAAGATTCTGGTGCACAACCACATTTGCAAATTACTGATAGCAATCTATGTCTTCCATTTACAAAAAAATAAGCGAAGAGTCCCCAAGAGTAAAGTGATTTTCCCAATATTATGAAGCCAAGGTAAGGCTTAGAAACATCTCGTTTGTAACTTTCATCTTCCTACCCCATCGCTCTGTCTATTGATACTAGTAGCTTCCTAGAAATCAGCCTCTTTATTTGACCATTGTGAAGTTCAGTTGACAGCAATCAGCTCACCGGCCAGCAGCATTTGATGATGAATAATACAGTGACTTGGCTCGTCACCTGGCGTGGTAACTTTCATGCATGCCAGAATGCCTTCTATTTGTCATGGCACCATCTGGATATAAAACCATGTGGAATTTCCAGCAAATGGCATTTGATAGACATGTGTTATGAAAATCTTTAAAGCGAAAGACTTGCAGAGAGTGAGCAGGGTCATGCATCTTGACAGAGAATCATTAGTGTGCTGGAATCGTTCATTCAGCATTTACCGGTGACTTTCTATAAGCAAGCACAATACTGGGTACTAGGCATTTAGTCTCTGTTTTCGTGGGTCCTATAGTCTAATGAAGAAGGCAAACAATAGCTCAAAATAAATACTAGCTAACTAATGAAATAGATGAGCAGATAGAGAAATAGACAGCTGGGATTGCCATGAATTAGTAGAGACAAGCACCATACAATCATAACAAAAAAAGGGGCAATGATTAAGTGCTTGTTATGCCCCAGGCAGTCTTTTACATGTTTTGTATGTTTGCACTCATTTAATGTCCACTATAGTCATGTGAAGGTAGATGCTATTGGGTTGTCAGGAAAGTCATAACACATTTTTGCATAGGAAAAACAGAAAAATATGTCAAGATTTTCCTGACAACCTAATATTTACTCCCCATTTTACAGATGGGAAAGTGAGGCGCAGATTGGCTAATTAACTTGCCCAAGGTCATGTGGTTAAGGAATGGTGAAACCAAGATTGAAAAATACACAGTTTGGTTCAAGAATCCTCAAACCTGTTTTATTCCCCCAGTAGAAGGATGCTGTCCCGAGAAAGCTCCATTTAAGCTCTTTCACAAATGCCTGGCACATGCAGGCATCTTATAAATGTGTAATGAACATAGGAATGAATTAATTAAGGTATACACACATCTATGTACATATATTCTTAAGAATCATATCTGGCATAAAATGAATTGTTTCGAGTCCGTGTTTACCCGTCTTCCTTTTTTCCTCTTTCTGAGTGTTTGAGCTATTACGTGCTATTTCAGCCAAAACACTGCTGCACTGTAATGTGAAAGGTGAAATGCAATAATTAGACAGAGCTCATTAAATCAGTTAAATGATTCTGAAGTAGGAACCAGAGAACCATAATTTACTAAAATGTTTGAAGTATTAGTATGCAGTGAGAATAATAAAAAATATGAAGGAAAACTCGTATAAGATTACTGCAAAAAAAAAAAAAAAGGCCATCAATCATAAACAGAAGCACCAAAGACATGTTTATTGCATTTTTTTAGCACATGAAAGACTGCGCAGAAGCACACGTGTTTAGTAAGAAATTAGGCTGATTCAAAGTCTCAGAAGTGTGTTCAGCCCTAGAGGTTTGTAAGGACCAGATTCTTCTAAGAGTATTTCAGGGGAGTCAGTAGACATGTGCTCTTCAAACCAATGTAAAGTGACATCTTTGTGAACCTGGAGTCATGGATCTTTGAAACGATTTAGAGTGCATTTCCCCACCTCACAGAAGAACCATGTTAACTGGATAGGGTCCTCCGAGAACACCATCTCTGATTACAGGTTCCTCCAGGCCATGTTTAATCTTAATGATCAACATTAGTCCTCTCAATAATGAATACCTCCAAGAACTCGTTCAGCTCTTGGGATACTTAGCCCATGTAAAATGAAAGAAGAGAATGTTTTCTGGCTATATATTTTTTGAAATCCTCAAACTTCTTAACACAGTTAATCAGCCTATCAAATATGTGCCTTCCTTACTGAGTCTTTGTATGACTTACTCCTTGCCTAATCCTTACTTTAGGGCCCTCTTTAAATGTTGCCTTCTCAGGCCAGCAGGTGATGCAGTGGTTAAGGCGCTGGACTCTCACATGGTTGATGGCATTTTGAGTCCTGGACACTGTGGCTTGAAACTCATGCCGGGTGCATGTTTGTGCATGGCCAAAATCCTGAGAGGAGAATGGAGGAGAAGGGATTGTGGCATGGACATCTCCTCCAGGGGGGTGATTTCTCGCTTTCTGTCTCTTTGTCTCTCTCTGTGTCTCCAGAAAGTATATATCCCCTATAGAAAAAATCACTCTCTCAAAAAAAAAAAAAAAAATGTCGTCTTCTCAAAACCCCATGCTGATTCTCAGGCTCAGTTGGTCTTTCCTGTACTTCCCTGTGATTTCATAGTATAATTTGCATTGTCATTGTTTAATGTCTTTGCTCCATGTGCATAGGCTATTTCCACCTAATTCACCATTGCACACTCAGCATGCGTGTGGTCCAGTGTAGAAATTTAATAAGCAGCTGTTTAGTGAATGCATGTATCTTAGAAATGACTGAACTCTACTTGACACCATCTACAAGGAGACTTAAAAAGTTCAAGGAAAGTGCAGTTGAAGTATGAATTTATTTTGGTGCAAATCATTTTGAAATCCAGGCATAGTTTTTTCATAATATGCATTTTTTTTTGAGAGAGAGAGATTTCTGCCTTAAGGATGTACACTTGCTGGAGAGAGAGACAGAGACAGTGAGAGTGAAAGTGAGAAATCACCCTCGGGGTGGGGGGTGGCCAAACCACAATCCTACCTTCTCCACTCTCCTCCTGGGATCTTGGTCACACACGTACATGCATAACGTATGATTTTCAACCTGCCGGGTCTGGGACTCAAACCTCAGTCATCCATGTGGGAATCTAGTGGCATAATGGATTCACCATCTGCTGGCCCCTATAATATGCATTTTCATGAACTTTTAAAGACCTCTTGTCTTTGACACCATTTATTAGTTTTATGGGACTCTGTGGTGTGATTCTTGTGACTGGTTTGATATTGGTTTATGAACTCTTTTAGTCTGAATTCCTCCAAAGCAGTATCTGAAATAGTAGCTTGGGTGGAGTAAGTTAGTTTGAGAAGAGGTTCCTAGGAAGTAGAAGAGAGGGGTGGGGAGAGTGACCAGGGAAAGGAGAAAAGCCAGGAAGGATGGCTTCTCTGGTCAACAGGTATGCCTCGCTGCTGATACAGAGGCCTGGAGACTGGGGCACTTACCCACTGCTTCTCCGTTGCTGAAGGCCACCCCCAGGGTGTCACCCTCCCCCCTCTGCTCTAGAAGGAGGCTGAAAGGCAGAGGCACACATGGTAGAAGCATGAGGTGGGAGCTGCGCTTGCTGCCAGATGTCCACTTCTGCTAAGAGTAAAATCAGGGAAATGTGAGTAAGGGGGACAACTGGTGTCAGCTACTAAGCCAGAAAACTAATTTCGTTTTTGTTTTTGCTATAGGACATTTGTGCTTGCTGGAGAGACAGAGACAGTGAGAAGGAAATGATACATTGCCCCCCCCCCCCCCCCCCAGAGAGGATGGCCTTGCCACAACCCCTTCTGCAGTATCCTCTTGGGATTCTGGGCATGCATGCACATGCACCTGGCACGATTTTCAAACCACCAGGTCTCGAACCACTCAGTCGGCCACGTGGGATCCAGTACCTTAATCTTCACGCCATCTGCTGACCCCCAGAAAACTTCTTTTTTAAAATCATTTTAGAAATCTAGATAGAAATGGCCAAGTGTGTGTTGAAAGAAGTTCTGTGGATTATTCTTTTTAATTAGTATTAAGAGAAAACATCCGTTTCAGGTTGGGCAGCATGAACACTTTAGGGGGGAAAAGTAGCATTGGTTCTAACCATGTTCCCATCTTGGTGGAGTACAGAAATGGTAAGCAGTGTGTCAAAGGGACCTACCTGGCCCACCACACGTAGATGTCTTCTAGGTGTTGCTCACGTGCCAGGAACAACTGGGGGAGACCTAGCAGCTATTCCTGTAAACCGCTGCTTTCTTTTCTCTCTCTTTATCTTCAGTATCACTTATTTTCTCTCTTTTTTTAATGGCAAAAGTAAAACATGTTTATGCTGGGAAATTTAGACAATCTAACTAAGATTAAAGAAGAAGATGACCAAATGAGGTATAGCAATCGAATGTGTACAAAATAATAATAATAAAACAGAATTTTTAAAAGGGAGATGAAAGCTATTTATTGCTCCCTTACTCAGATACAGCCATACTGACTTTTTTCTATATTTCCTTTCCGTTTCTTCTAGAGACACTACAAAATGTAATCATTCTGTTCATAATGCACTTAAAAATTTCACTTATTATGAACATTTTCCTATGTTAGTAAATATGGACACATAATTAACCTTTCTTCCTTTGTGCTTTTGTTCGTTTCTTTCATAAAAATTAACTTTCCATGATTTTTAAAGTTCTTTGTAAATACAGACACACACGTATGTGAATTAGTCTACTGCTAAGGAAGTTCTGCTATCTTTTCCCCCAGATGGTGAATTCAGCTTTGTGTGCCATGTGGTCTCTGTTACAACGACTCACCTCTTCCATTGTAGTGCAAAAGCCCCTATACACAGTATGGGGAGGAATGAATGTGCCTGCATGCCAGTAAAACTTTATTTTTTAGAGAGAGATTTTTGCTATAGGGCATGTGTGCTTGCCAGAGAGACAGAGACAGAGAGACTAAAAGTGAGAAATCATACTCCAAGGAGGATAGCCACACCACAATCCCTTTTGCTCTCAGGATTTGGGACATGCACACATATATACCCAACACGAGTTTTAAGCCGCTGGGTCTAGAACTCAAACCACAGTTGACTACATGGGAGTCCAGCAATGTAACCATTATACCATCTGCTGGTCCCCCAATGAAACTCTATTTAGCCAGCCCAGGTACCAAAATTTGTTGACTTTTGATCTAAGAAAAAGGACTAGATATATTTCCAGAAGCCTATGGGGGTTTTTAATTTGTTTTTTTTTTTTTTTTTTTTGGTTTTTATTTTTAGCAAAAATGGGATCACACTCTATCGGACATCTTGTATGGGGACTGGCCCACAGCGCAGTGGTTAAGCGCTGTGAACTTCAGTTTGAATCCCAGCCTCAAGTGGCCTGAAAAACACTCAGATTTGTGCACCAAAATCCTGACAGGATGGAGGAATGGAGGAGAAGGGACTGCGGTGTGGCCATGTCACGTTGGAGGGTGATTTCTACCTCTCTGTCTCTCTCCTCGCTCTGTCTCTCTCTCTGGTGAATGCATGTACCATCTAGCAATAATTTTTTAAAAAAGGACATCTTATATGGGTTTAAATATTTATTGGCTTCTATTATTAGAGTGCTAGCTCATTTACAGTGGTGCACATGGTGGTGAACAAGGCAGATCAGGATGCTGTTCTGAAGGGGGTGATGAGGTTAACTGTAGAAGACTCAGTTAAAGCAAATGCTCTGAAAGTAATGGGGGGGCAGCTGTAATGGAGAAAAATCAGCATTCTGGTGAAATGTAACTTTTCCAAACAACCTCTTATTTATGGGCATTTAATTTCCTTAATTGTCTCCAGTATAGATGACACTGTCACATTCTTGGGGCTAAATCTTTAAGAAAAACCATCATTTTTTCCCTTAAGCTAAATTCTTCGAAATGGAATCGCTGAGTCAAAGGCATACACATTTTTTTCAGTCTTTTGCTAGGTGTTGCCAAAGTGTTTTCTAGAAAACTTATACTAACTTCTACTTCCATGTAGGCTGTTTCCTCCCTCCCTCCCTCCCTCCCTCCCTCTCTCTCTCTCTCTCTCTCTCTCTCTCCCTCCCTCCCTCTCTCTCTCTCTCTCTCTTCATTTCCCTTGTGCAACCACATTGAGTTTCATGAATTGACAAAAGAAATGAAAGCATTATAAATCTAAGCTGTGAAACAGAAATGAAGAGATAAGATATTATTTGTGGGAAAGAAGCCCTCTTTCAGATGTTTTACGTCTAGGAGCATTCAGTGATTCGATCCCTACCTGATAGTTAGAAATAAATCTCAGAAGTTCTTTAGAACTAACCGATACTGGGTATTAAGCTGCCTTTACCGAGTGTCAGAAATGCTGCTAAACCTTTCTTGTGTATAATCTGGATTAAGCCTCAAAGCAAAATGGAACTGTGGTCAATCAGAGCAAATAGATCTGAGAAGCTGCAAATGGCCAGATGGTGCTGCAGCAAGACTCTGACCCTGTCTTCTCCTATCCAGAGGAGAAGTCTCAAGTTGCAAGCCCTTGGGATCTATTTCCTTTGGCTCACACAGTGTGAACCAGCACAGTGTTTAAAAATCTATTAACGTAGTTAAAAATCTTTTTTAAAATTAGAAAATGTCATTTAAGGGTGGTGAAGGGCGCTGGACTCCCACATGGCCGACTGAGGTTCGAGTCCCAGACGTGATGGCTTGCTTTTTCTCTTCCCCCCCCCCCCCTCTCTCTCTCTCTGTCCCTCTCTGGTCAAATTAAAATAAACAAATAAAGTTAAATAAAATAAGAAAAGAAAAGAAAATGTCATTTAAAATCCACATCTAAAGCTCTGGAAGAATTGAAAGACCTAGCCCCACTGGGGTCACATTCTCACTTTCTGGCAACTGGGTAGATCGGAAGGTGGCTCCTTCTACACATGGGACATGCATTACTGTAATGATTGAGTTAAGATTAGAGACCACTCCTCATTCATTCTTACTGTTTTTTTCATGAGAGAGAGAGAAGTAGAAAGAGACAAAAAGAGAGAGAGAGAGTTCATGTTTGCGAGGGTTTTACCGTGGCAATCCTCCTGCCCCAGCCCCCAGCTACCTAAGACCACAGGCAGAGCCACCACACCTGGCTAGTTTGGGCTGGGTCAGGAACCGAACCCAAGCTTCCCATGCAATCCAGGCCACTGTGCAGAAGCACCCTCCAGCTTGCACCATGGTGGCTGAGTCTACTGTCGTTACTGTTGGGGAGAGAGCAGGGAATTATGGAGAGGATGCACGTCTTGCCTCCTTGTCTAAACCACTTTTCTTATTTATTTGCTTGCCCGAGGTTATTCCCTGCTATTAGCCAGTGGGCTGTGGGATAGGACAGGCCTTAGGATGAGACAGATGTGGGTCTCAACCACCACTGCAATCCAGCCGTGTCTGAGCGCAGGGACACTTCAAATGCTTGCTTTAGTGATGGTGTACCATGCTGTGTGCGCTCTCTTGGTTTCTGGGAACCTGTCCCTCTCTGCTTACACCTGTCTGTCATTTGTCATCTTCATTCATCATCTTTTCAGTACACTGCACACCTCTTGGCCACATGAGTCTCCTTACGCCAGCTCACCTTAGAAAATGGATTTGCCCAGGACCTGCGTTTGGTGGGTCACACCACGGTCTTTTCCTACTTCATCTTTGCCAGGTGCCATCCATCACAGCCAAGCCATGTGCCCACCTGTCCCCCACTGGGAGCCATGCTGAGATGAGTCTGCTGCTGGGAATGTTCTGAGGTTTTTGCTGTAGGGTCCGTGCACTCGCTAGACAGACAGAGACAGAGAGATAGAAAGTGAGAAATCAACCCCCCGGGGGGATGGCCACGCCACAATCCCTTCTCCTCCATTCTCCTCTCGGGATTTTGGGCACGCATGCACGCACGCCCAGTATGAGTTTTAAGCCACTGGGTCCGGGACGCGAACCGCGGTCAACTACGTGGGAGTCCAGTGACATAGCCATTATGCTAACTACTGGTCCCTGTCTCTCTAGGTTTCACGGCCAATAGGGCTTTGAGAGCTAGCGCTTGGGTATCTCAAGTCTTCACTTTGTGTTTTATTTCTTCAGGGCTATATTATACAAACAAGAAATCCACTTTTACATATGTGCTTCCCACATGCGAGGGTCTGTGCCAACTCAGAGGGTACCAAGAAGCAAAGGATAATCTGAGAGTCCATAGATGTCATCTGAAAGTTTAAGCGACTTGCTCACAGTTATTAAAACCAAGGGTTTGGCCCCTGCTCCAGGAGGAATAGATTCTGAGAGTCTCTGCTGTGGAGCTAGTCAGGTGAAGCCATCTAGAAGGCCCTGCAATACAAGATGTTGTGCCTATAGAGAGCCATTAAAAATGTGAAGCCAGGGACCAACAGATGGCATAATGGTTACATCACTGGACTCTCACATAGTCAACCATGGTTCAAGTCTCTTAAGTGACTTAAACCTCACTCCAGGCGCATTTGCGTGCATGCCCAAGATTTTTTTTTTTGGGGGGGGAGAGAGGTTTTTGCTATAGGGCACATGCACTCGCCAGACAGAGAGAGATAGAGAGATAGAAAGTGAGAAATCACCCCCCAGAGGGGATGGCCATGCCTCAATCCCTTCTCCTGCATTCTCCTCTCGCGATCTTGGGCACGCACTCACACGCACCCGGCATGAGTTTAAGCCACCAAGTCCGAGGCTTGAACCGCGGTTGACTACGTGGGAGTCCAGCGACATAGCCATTACGCTAACTGCTGGTTCCCATGCCCAAGATCTTAAGAGGACAATGGAGGAGAAGGGATTGCAGTGTGGCTGTTCCCCAGTGGGAGTGACATCTCCCTTTCTGTCTTTTTCTCTGTGAGTGCATGCACCCTATAGCAAAAGTCTCTCTTAAAAAAAAAATTAAAAATCTAAGTCAGGTCTTTTAGTTTCCCCTTCTACCAAAGCCCACCTCCTCTCTCAGTCCACCTGTTGCCTGTATATTCAACAAGTCCACCTTTCTCCAGACTTCTGCACTGTCTGGGATGAAATTCATCAGCCATATGTTATTACTGAACATCTGAAATATAATTAGGCAAATTCAGATGTAGCATAGTATAAAATACATACTGAATTTTGAAGGCTAAGTTCAAAACAGAATGCAAAATAGCGCATTAAGTAACTCCTTTTGTTATATGTTAAAATGATTATATTTTGACTGGGTTGTTATGTTGTTAGACTTATTCTGCATGTTTCTTTTTATTTTTATCACTGTGACTATTAGGAATTTGAAAATGACACGTGTGCTTCTCCTTTGTGACTTAGGCTACATTTCTTGTAGACAATTCTGTTGACCAAGTTACATGCAATGTGCATCTTTATGACTTTGCTATCTACGTGCTATGGATTCTCAGCCTCTCACTAGGTATAAGACAGAACTATCGTCTCATTACTCTCTGTTGTGTCACTCTTTCCCCAAGCACCCCTTTTTCTACTAGAGATCCAATGAGTTGGATAATGATTCTTTCACTCATTGGACAAATACGTGTTGAACTTATACTCTATGCCAGGCTTCCCTGGGAACTTAATCAATTTTAACTTAGTACTTGGCATAATCCCAATAGGGTAGAAAGAATTAGCTTTTTTTCAACGATAACAAAATTGTGGGGCCAGCAGGTAGCATGGTAGTTGAGATGCCAGACTCCCACATGGCTGACTGCAGTTCAAGTCCTAGACCTGGCAGCTTGCTTTCTCACTTTCCTTCTCTCTCTCTCTCTTTCTGGTCAAATAAAAAAAAAATAATGATAATAAATAAAAATAAATAAATAATTAAATTTTTAAAGCCATACTGATAACAAAAGTGAGGTTGAAAGCTTAAGTGATTTGCTCAAGGTCACCCACTAGTGAAGTCACAAGAGACAGTCGTGTCTCCTTTCTACTTCAGCACGCCGATTCTGCAGAGCATCCTTCACCCTCATCTAGTTGCTCCCTACATACTGCCATCTTATTTGTATAGACACACTGATTACAATGTTTGCTAATAGTCCGTCTTCCCCAAAAGACCTCGCGAGGATGGACTTACATTTTTCTCTGATTGAACCTCTGGTGGCTTGCATATGCCTGGCATTTGGTAAGCACCGAGTAAATAGCAGCTGAACATATGAAGGAATAAATGATGGCATCTTTTTTCTTCCCCTATTATAAAAGTTCGGGTTGAATTCCATTGTCCTGGAGAGGGCACCGATTAGAACAACCCCCTATAGCCTTTTCTCAGCTATAGTCAATAGTAACATCCATTTTACGTGTCGTTTATTTGGAGCTGTGTTATACAACGAAGGAATCCATGTATTCCAGAGTCTGGGAGAGAAATCGCTCCTTCTGTCCTTGTCTCTCTTCCTGCCCATTATGTTATCTCAGACCAGCAAGACAAATCCAACCACCTGTCTTTTGTCAAAATAGAGTATGTATCTTCGTAACGGCTGTGTGCTGACAGTTGCCAGGGCCTTGATACAAAGCTGAGACTGACGTTTTGTTTTTCTTTTTCAATTATCTCAGCATAATTTATTCATCATAGAAGTGATCTGAATAGGTTGTAACATGCCAGGACCATCTAATGGTTATGACAGGAAACCATCTTGCCCCCAAGAGAGGAAAGGCAGCCAGGCATGCAAGAGAGATGCTGAACTACAAACCGTAAGGAGTGGCTGCTAGCCTCAGCTTTTCCACGTCATGTCTCTACAACTATGGATGAGCCACGAGTCCTAATTGCCATGAAAAACTAAGGTTTTTATCTCTATAGAGTGAGGCCACTAAAATAGATCAGAGAGGACAGCAGCTCGCTGTATATATCACTCTGCTCCTGCCATCTTCCGTTGCAGACATGGCTAATCAATCACAATATACTTTCCCTCTTGATTCAGGGTGCAGATTAATAAACCGTATCACAATACTTCTACAGCCATCTCCCATCAGCCACTAACTCATGCCAGGCAAACAGTTCCTTCTAGAGTCTCACAAATACAGGTAGTGGCTTTGTTCATTTGGTTGGTTGGTTACAGGGTGGGAAGAAAAGGGATCACAGCGAGACAGTGATTATTCTCAAAAACCTTCTCTGCTTTAAGGAAGTCACTACCATGGCCATGGTGACATCACAGATCATCCTCTGAGATGACCTTGCTGTGGGAAGGTCACTGGGGTCCTTCTGCTTCCAGTCAACAGGGAGAGGGCAGAAGTTCTGAGTGGAGGTTGTAGAGTCATGATTTTGAAGAAGCTTAGTTAAGGAGTCACCACTAGGATATGGATGGGGAAAGGATTCAGCCTTATTTCCTGGAATATAATCCAAACCTTGGAGGTAGTTATTGGGTTATGGGGATTTCTTCTTACTGGTAAGAACTCTATCAATTATGTGGGTTTCAGGTTGCTGTTTAAATTCAGACTCTAGGCTACTTGGTTTAGCAGGAAGGCCACCGGGGAATAACTTGTCATGGCAGATATACTATCAGGTTAAAAAAAGGTCACAAAACTGGTTTAATTTTTTCAAGTTTTTAAAAATCTTATCCATAATAGCATGTTTGAATACATAAGAGAAAGATACACCCTCAACAGGGTCTCTGTGATTCCTCTCCTCCAGCCCTTCAGCATGCCAGGATTTGGGGTATCCACATGCATACCCTACTGATTTTCAGATTGGCTGGGCAGGGACGCTGACCTAGGGGTAGGCCATATAGCTTCCAGCACCCTACTGGCTGTATTTCCATGCTGGTCCTGAATTACTTCTTTGAAAAGATTAAAAACATGTACGTGGGGCCAGCAGGTGGCGTAGTTGTTAAGGCACTGGACTCCCATATGGCCAGTCATAACGTGAGTCCCAGACCCAGTGGCTTGAAACTAATGCTGGCACATGTGCATGTGTGCCCAAAATCCTGATAGAAGAATGGAGGAGAAGAGATCACAGTGTGGCCATCCCCCTGGGGGATGATTTCTCTCTTTCTATCTTTCTGTATCCCTCTGTCTCTCCAGCAAGCACATGCGCCCAATAGCAAAAGTCTCTCAAAATAAATGTATGCATAGGCAAATATCTAGAAGAATGTAATCTTTTTTTTTTTTTTTTTTTTTTTTTTTGGAGAGGTTTCTGCTATAGGGCGTGTGCGCTCGCCAGACAGACAGAGACAGAGAGACAGAAAGCGAGAAATCACCCCCCAGGAGGGATGGCCACGCCACAATCCCTTCTCCTCCATTCTCCTCTCAGGATCTTGGGCACGCACGCACACGTGCCCGGTGTGAGTTTAAGCCACCAGGTCCGAGACTCGAACCGCCGTTGACTATGTGGGAGTCCAGCGACATAGCCATTACGCTAACTGCTGGTCCCAAAGAATGTAATCTTAATGCCTAAAGTTTATGAGGTGTCTGCTATGTACCAGACACTATGTGAAATGCTTCTCAAATTCCATCCTACCTCATTCTCACAATTATCTTAAAAGATAAGTGGCCATGGAGCAAGATGGTAGTACAGCAGTAATTCAATGCTTTTCAGGCTGACCTGCCTGGGAAGGTTCTATGTTCATGTCCAGATGCCTCTCTGCACATGGAGAATGAGTACATGTCCATAATCCATAGCTGACTGAAGCTTGGAGTGAATCACAGTGTCAAGACCTCATGGGGGGTTTTGTTTCTCTGTCTCTCCCACTCATAAAGGAAAGAAAAAAACTTTTTTAAAAAAGAGAGAAATGATCTAATTCTTTCTATTTTAGCGACAAGGGGGCTAAAACTGAGAGTGGTCCCATGGGACTTACTTAAGTAAGCTTTTCAATCATAAGGAACTAGACTCTGGAACCAAATGTATGGCTTCAAAAGTAACCCTTTTAGCTTCCACATCATCCTGCACCAGTGGAAGTTAGAGTGGTTATCTTAAAGTTGGGATTAGAGGTCATTTAACCATTTTTTTTTCTGTGTGTTTTTCTAAGTTTTCCAAAATTTCTCTATTGAACCTTTATAACTATTGAAAACAGGAGGGGGAAAAAAAAGTCTTAAAAAGAAAGAAAATTCACAAGACCAAGAATTCAAAACCTGACTAGGAAGACTTGGATTTAATACTTGACTCTTTTTGACTAGTTGTCTGACCTCAGTCTGGTCATTTCATTTATCTAGGCCATGGTTTCCTTTGCTTTAAATATGACCATTGGACTGAAAGATCTATAAGATTCCTTTAGGCTGGAAATCATACACATGTATCTGGATGGGAGTTGGGGCGGGGAGGGTGGTGATATATAGATGTATTTGTCAGCTGTTTTTTCTCTCGGGAAGTGATGATTATTTAAGACAAACTCCTTTGGATTACATGGAATCACAAAATGATAGTGGTTCCTGTATGAATGCTCTGGAAGCAAAATAAGCTTCTTTTTATATTAAAACCATAAGTTTCTTAAAAAAAAAAAAGGTGTGAGAACACAATCTTGGTTTTTATCATGAGAGCTTCTATGTCAAGCTTGGCCTTTTATGTTCTGTCCATTTCTGTTGTCGATGTCTGTTTGGTTGTTGTCTAGTCCAGATTTAGTGGTTTACAGTGTGAAGGTCATGGAGGTAATGTTAGAATTAAAATACATAGCATCTTTTCAACTTGGTTGCATTTATAGATCTTGAAAGGCCTTGGGGTGATAAAAATCTGAGTTATGCATTGCATTAAGCAGAGTTATATAAAGCCTGTTGAATATTAATTTTGTAATGATTCACCTTACAGTTTTACGAGGCTAGATATAAAAAGATGCTGTGAATAATTGAGCCATGGTCTATAAAATGAAGTCTAGGGAAGAGAGAGTAATTGGTAATGAAGAGAGCAAAGCCTCTTCCTTCTTGCCAGGATCAAGCCAATTCAGTCCTGGCTCCTTCCTGCAAATTTAGCCCTTCTAATTTCTTAGAGCATTATATGAAGGTATGTTAAAAAATACAAACAATATATACTAAAGGCAAAATAAAATATGAATATTTTTGACCATATTATTATTTTTATTATTCTTATTTTTGCATCTAAGTATAGTTGTTCTTTGTTGTCTGAATAATGTATAAATCCTTTTCCAGGTTATATTTTTCAAAATTGTTTCTAAAATGAAGCAAGTTCTTACACATGAGATATAAAATTACTTGTTTCTCTAAAGTTACCTTTTGCAGAAGTTGGGCAAACAGAGAATAAGCACAAAATATAATGCTCAATATTATTAGTCATCAAGAAAACTCAAACTCACATCACAGCAAAATACTACCTCATACCTATTAAAATGGCTAACATTTAAAGACTGACGATACCAAGTGTTGGTGAGGATATAGAGCACCTGGAACTCCTGTACACTGCTGGAAGAAATATAAAATGGTAAAAAAATAAAATGGTAAAACCACTTTAGGACACAAAGTATTCATTCTTTTTTTTTTAAGAGATTTTTACCATAGGATGTATGTGTGCTCTGAAGAGAGAGAGACAGAGACAGCAAGAGGGAAAGTGAGAAATCACCCCCTTAGGGGGAATGGCCATTGCTACCATTCCATCTCCTCCACTTTCTTCCTGGGAGCTGAGGCATGCACACACACGTCCTGGCATGATTTTCAAGCCACTGGCTCCAGGACTCAAACCATGGTTGGTCATGTGGAATTCCAGAGACATAACCACTATGCCATCTCCTGGTCCCCACAAAGTACTCTTAGCATAGGACCTAGAAATTCTATTTCAAGGCATTTACTAAAGAGCAATGAAAATATATGTCCATAAGAAACTTATACTAGAATTTTCATGGCAGTTACCAAAACCAAAACCTGGCTCCAAATTTATGATAACCAAAACCTAGCTCCAAATGTTCGTAAGCAGGTGAATGGGTGAAAACCAAATCATAAATCATAGTATAGCCATACAACAGGATATTATGGAATAAAATAGTCAAAAAAGAACAAACTACTAGTAAGTGCTATAACACAGCTAATTCTGAAAAACATTATGCCGATCTAAAGTACCAAGACATAAAAAATGTTTAGACTATGATTCATTCATTTGCAATTCTATACAAAGCACACTAATATATAGTGACCAAAAGCAGATCAGTGGTTGCCTCAAGCAAGAACAGGAGGTGAGGAGGAAGATTGAGTGCAAAAAGACATAAAGGAACTTTTCAGGGGATAAAATTCTTCCATATTTTGATGGTGGTGGTGGAAACAGGAGTATGTATTTGTCAAAATTTATTGAACTCTTTTTTTTTTTTTTTTTTTTTTTTTTTTTGCTATAGGGTGCATGTGCTTGCCAGAGAGACAGAGACAAATATACAGAAAATGAGGAATCACACCCCCTCCCCATGGGGATGGCCATGCCATAATCCCTTTTCCTTAATTTTCCTCCTGGGATCTTGAGCGTGCACACACACACATATACCAGGCATGAATTTTAAGCTGCCAGGTCCAGGACTCAAACCTCAGTCGCCTATGTGGAAGTCCAGTGACATAATCATTATGCCATCTGCTGGTTCTGAGCTGTATATTTAAAATGGGAGTATTTTATTGTGAGTGTGTGTGTGTGTGTGTATAAAACCTCAGCAGTTGATTCCTTTTTTTTTTTTTTTTTTTGGAGGGGTTTTTACTATAGGGCACATGCGCTTACCGGAAAGACAGAGAGAGACAGACAGAAAGTGAGAAATCACCCCCCAGGGGGGGTGGCCATGCCGCAGTCCCTTCTCCTCCATTCTCCTCTAGGGATCTTGGGCACACACACACGCACCCGGCATGAGTTTAAGCCGCCAGGTCCAGGACTCAAACCGTGGTCAACTACAAGGGAGTCCAGCGCCATAGCCATTACGCTAACTGCTGGTCCCAGCAGTTGATTCTTAAAATGCCTTTTGCAGTATATCTTATTGGTTCATTTGTATTTTTGGAAGCTAGTCTTCTAAGATCTTGATTCCAAATCAGTTCTGGTATTTATTCATCATGGGATCTTGAATCTCATACTCACATATAAAAATTAGGTATAATAACTACATTTGGCCAACCTCATAGGATTGCCCTAAGAAACAAAAGAGGCAATGAATATGTAAAAGAGATGTATAAATTATGATGCTGTGCAGACAATTGGCTGTCACTGTCACTCTATTGTTCACTGTACGAGTCAGAATGAAATTATCTTGATTTGAGACCCATTTAAAATTTCAGTTAGTTGGTCCTCTTATTTGTGTTACAAGTGGACTCCCCCGTATTGAATACCTGGCTAGAGCACAGAGTATTCTAGCCACTTTTCTTGGTGCTTTAAAAATATTCTTCTGCATCATCCCATGTGACATACCAGTCAACCCACTCAGACTCTAAGCCCTTCACTTCCAGCAATGACAACCTACACAATTGTTCCCCCAAGTCAAGAAACACTGTAAGAGCCATCTTAACTTGTCAATGAGATTTAAATTTCATCTAATGTCTGCAAAGGATCATATGTTTTCAGAGGCATGAGCTCCATGTCAGAGACTCTAACCTAGTTTGGGGATGACAGTGAGGAAATTCAGAGAAGGAGATCTTTTCTGCAAATTAACAACTTGTCTCCGAGGCAAGAAGCTGAGGTCTAACTCTGAATGGAGAGGGAACATTGAAAAGCTGGGTCCTAATTATTTTTAAGTCTATTCATTTGTTCATTTTGTTTATTTATTTAATATTTTAGAGGTTTTTACCTTAGGGCATGTGCACTCACCAGAGAGAAACAGAGGTAGTGAGAGGAAAAGTATGAAATCACCCCCCCAGGGGGGATGGCCATGCCAGAGTCTCTTCACTTCCATTCTCCTGCTGGGATCTTGGGCATACATGCACATGTGCCCAGCATGAGTTTCAAGCTACCAGGTCCGGGACTTGAACTGTGATTGGCCATGAGGGAGTCTGGTGACGTTTCAAGTCACTGAGTCTGGGACTCCAACTGTGATCTGCTATGTGGGAGTCCAATGACATAACTGCTGCACCATCTGCTGGCCCCAGTTGGTCCTAATTTAATTTAAAACAATGCATGCATCTATTTGGCGAGTAGTCCGTCTACTGTGTGTGTTATACCAAGCTATGGAGATTTAGCAGTGAAGAAGACAACAGTTGGGAACCAGCAGTTAGCGTAATGGCTGTGTCGCTGGACTCCCACGTAGTCGACCGTGGTTCACGTCCCGGACCCGGTGGCTTAAAACTCACGCCGGGCGCGTGTATGTGCGTGCCCAAGATCCCGAGAGGAGAATGGAGGAGAAGGGATTGCGGCATGGCCATCCCCTCTGGGGAGTGATTTCTCGCTTTCTGTCTCTATGTCTCTCTCTGTCTGTCTGGCGAGCACATGCGCCCTATAGCAAAAACCTCTCAAAAAAAAAAAAAAAAAGACAACAGTTATCTCCATCCTTATGGAACTGACATGCCAGTGGAAGGGAGAGGAAACCAACAAACAAACAGTATAATTTGAGGGCAATCTAGAAAATAAATGGGTAGAGAATAACACAAATGCAGGTTGTACTGTTTAGTCAGGGAGGTTCATGTGTGTTGAGTTAGAATGACGTGATGGAGCCAGCGATGTAGAGATGTAGAGAAACAGTGATCCAAACACAGCAAACACAAAGGCCTTGCCACGTGAGTAAGACAGGAAAACGAGGCCAACGTGGGAAGAAATGCAGTTCGAGAGGTAGATAGGAACCAGGTGGAAACTGGAGCTTATGTTTTAGTCTATGTAAAATCAGTAGACACTGAAGAGTTTGAAGCAGGGGAGAGAAATGATCGGGCGTATCAATATGGTCACATGGGAAGAAGGGATAATTTTAAGGACCAAGTGGGGAAGTTAGTAAGAAGACGTTAGCAGTCTAGGGGAAAGCTAATGGTTGGACTAGGTGATGGCGTTGAGAATAAGGAGATACAGATAAACACAGGGGCATGCTTTAGAGGGAGAGCTGGTAGAGACTGATGAATGGGAAGTGGGATGATAAGAAAACAGAACACATAGGCTTATGGCCTGAGAAAACAAGAGGTGGCAGGAGTCTGTCTTGGGGGGTTACCTGGAGTGGTTGGCCAGAGTGTCAGCCCTTTGTCTCCTGTTAGAGCAGTGGCCAGATGACTGAAGACTGGAATAGCGTTATTTGTAAGTATCCTGTGTTGGGAGCTCTGGTTAGAAGACCTCATTGTCCTCCTCCTGTGATTTTCCAGACGTGCTAATAAGTGGGTGCTGGAAATGTCATGATCTTCTAATCACAGCCTTCTTTCCACAGCCATTTTCAGCAGACACCAGTTCAGGGCAAGCTCCAACCCCTTTCTGGCTTCTGTTGTTTATTGTGAGTATGTTATTTGCATGCATCTTGCCGCAGGGGGAGTGCTCTGAGGAGTTTACTTCTGCTTTGGGAGACTTTTTGGAAGGTTGCCTATTTTTGTTAATTATAGCTTAGGAATTACTTTGTCAGAAATTTTGGAACCCAGGAGTCTAAAAAATTACAGGGTATTATTAAATATTTAAGAACTGCTTAATTTCTCCATGTGGTGGGAGATTAGGACTGAAATTGGGTCCATGGGCTGTTTACTATCTTGTTTAGAATCTTAGATCCAATTTTGCCTATTACAACAAGATTTAAAATTGTTTGAAACAATCTGTTGAATAAGTGTATATACAGAATTTGTTTGTTCTTTATGTTCACGAAGATCAAAATGGTGAATTTAGCCCTGGAACAGAATCGCCTCAGCTTTTGAAAACTCTGGGTAATAATGAGGAATTTTTTTTTCTGTGAGAGAGATTTCCACATGCTGCAGGGCGTGTGCTCTTGGCAGAAGGACACAGAGAGAAAGTAAGAAATCACCCCTTGAGGAGGGATAGTCATGCTGCAATTCCGTCTCTTCAATTTTCCTCCTGGAATTTGGGCATGCACACATTCACACACATGTGCCTGGTGTGCATTTCAAGTCACTGGGTCCGGGACTCAACCTGCAGTGTGCCCTGTGGGAGTTCAGCACTTTAACCACTATGCCACCTGCTGGCCTCAGGGATATTATCTTTTAAAATGTTTTGATAATTTTGTTTTCTATTACAAAATAGTAAAAGCTCACCCTAGAAAGTTTGGAAGGCATGGGATAAAAGCCATAACCCAACTGCAAAGAAGTTAAAGTTTTTCTGTGCAATGTTAGACCCAAAAATAGGGTTTTACAATTATCTTTTAAAAAATCATTTTGTTTCTATGAAGAAATTAATTCTTCAACTCTCTGGACACTGAGTGTCCTCAATTCAATTCAATTCCATTAAATTCTGGCACCATCTACCTAGAATTATCATCAAACTCTACAGGTTAAGGGTTCAGTCCTGTAAGACTGTCTCCATTTCAAATGCCATTCACAGCTTCTGTCACTTCTGACTAATTTAACTACAAATCGAAAGTTCTCAAAAACCCCACCTCAGGTCTAACAATTTGCTATAATATTGGGTCATCAGAAAAGTCATGACGCATTTTTGTATAGAACAACAGAAAAATATGGCGTGATTTTTCCGATGACCCAATAGCTCACAGAGCTCAGAAACACTTTACTTACCATTATTACTTTATTATAAAGGATATGGACAAATAGCCAGAACAAGAGCTATGCAGAGTGAGGTCAAGAGGGGGTCCCAAGAGCAGGAGCTTCTGTTCCGTTGGAGTTTGGGGCGCTCCACTCTTCCCCAAGAGGTGGATGGATATATTCACCAGCTTGGAAGCTCTCCAGACCACATCATTTGAGGATTTTTGCAAAGGTTCTGTTAGGTAGGCATGATTTAGTAAATCTCTGACCATTAGTGATTGACTCAGTCTTCAGTCCCACTCCCCTTCCCAGAGGTCAGGAGACAGAGCTGAGCATTCTGGCCTTCCTATCATGTGGTTGCTTTCTCTGTCAGCCAGCCCCATCTTGAAGCTTTCTAGGAACTTCCAGCTATCAGTCATCTCATTAATATAAACTTCAATTATGAATAGCAAAAGATGCTCCTCTTGTAACTCAGGAAGTTGCAAGCACTTTAGAAGCTCTATGCCAGGAAATACAGATTTCTTATCATATCACACCACACTGGCCCAATTTCTCAGTTTATATATGAAGAAGCTGAGCACGGAGTCTAGAACCCCGGTCTCCCTGATGCCAGTCTTGAACCGTTTTCCCGATTGTGCATGTGGCTTCATAAGCACCTCAGCTCTCTGGGCCTCAGCTGGGCACTTGGACTTGCTACTCTGCTCTTCAACAAAGAGTGTGTGACACATCACATCTCTGGGCACACATGTGACTCCATCTGCCCCCTTGCTGTTCAGGAGGCTACATGGTCTTAAATAAGGATGTCATTAAATTGTTTTGACCTAGGGACCTGCAGATGGCATGGTGATTAAAGGCTCTAGATGCCCACATGGCTGGTCTTCTGTGAGCAGAGTTGGTTTCTCTGAGAAAGGACTTCTGTATGAAGGCCCAAACAGCGAGGAGAAACCAACCATGGGAGCATCTAGAGGACAAACTTCCTGAAGATAAGAGCTGCATGGACAAAGGTCCCTAGGTGGAATTAGCCTGGTTTGTTTGGGGTACGTAAAGAAAACCACTGTGGCTAAAGAAGACGTAAGATATAGCCCAGCCGCAGTGGGGCAGCAGTAACAGTGCCCTACGGAGCTGAAAGCCACATGGCTGACTGCAGGTTTAGATCCCCAGCTTGACCTGAGAACATGCCAGGCAGGGCTGCCCAGGGTCCTGAGGAGCTGGAGGGCTGGAGGAGAGAGGATCGCAGTATACGAGACTCTGTCAGGGATGATGCCTCTCTTTCTTCTCTCTCCTAGCCTCCCTCCCAGTCTCTGACTCTTGTGCATGCACATACATTCTCTCTCATTAAAAAAATAACAATAAGATACAAGATAAAAGTCCAAGAAGAAGACAGGGGCACTCCACATACTATAGTCATACTCATGCTTCTTAAGGAGTTTGAATTGCTTTCTAAATGTAACAGAAGCCTTTGAAGAGCTACATTTAGGGAGCGATGAGTCGATATTTTCAAATTGTTTTTTTTTTTAAATTACTCCAACACTCAAACCTGTGCAGAAACTTAGACTATATGTTTAAAAGATATGCACCTGCTTCAGGAAAAAGGTTAGTGAAAATCATACTCCATAGAAAGGGGAGATCAATACCATGAACTGTTCAGTGTTTGTAAGTATTTGTAAATTTGTTACAAGTTTAAGCCAAGTCCCAACAATATAACATTTGAATGGAAGTGTAAAAATTCAAGAATTGCATAGGAAGTATTGCCAAAGAAGAAGAAACCACTATGAGAATTGATTATAAAGCCATAGCAATTAAGGCACTATTACTGGTGAAAAGGAATTGAAACATAGGTCAGTGGGAGATGATCTCATCCCTGGATGCCCACGTGGTCAGCTGTGGCTCGAGTCCTAGACCTGGCAGCTTAAAACTCATGCCAGATGTGTGTGCATGTGTGCCCAAAATTCCAAGAGGAGAATGGAAGAAAAGGGGTTGCAGCATGGCCATCTGCCCTGGAGGGTGATTTCTCGCTCGCTCTCTCTCTCTCTCTCTCTCTCTCTCTCTCCCCTTGGTGAATACATGTGCCCTATAGCAAAAATCTCTCTTAAGAAAAATAAAAAAGAAAAGAAACATAGATCAATGGTACAGACAGAGCATGGTGATAGACTAAGCAAGTATCAAATATGGCCCTTTCCGTATGAAGCAGGATGCACAAGAAGTCAAAGTGGAAAATACAGAGTGTCAGAAGTACGGGACCAGCAGTTAGCATAATGGCTAAATTGCTGGACTCCCATGTAGTCAACTGCGGTTCGCGTCCCGGACCCGGTGGCTAAAAACTCAGGCCAGGCATGTGTGCGTGCCCAAGATCCTGAGAGGAGAACGGAGGAGAAAGGATTGCGGCCTGGCCATCCCCCTGGGGGGTGATTTCTCTCTGTCTGTCTCTCTGTCTGTCTGGCGAGCGCACGCGCCCTATAGCAAAAACCTCTCAAAAAAAAAGAAGTAAATGGTGTTGTTCCATCTGGTTTTCCATAGGGGGGAAAAATCAGATTCCTAATTCATGATTGTACGAAAACAAATTATGAAATACATTAAAAATTGAATTATAACAAACAGAAACAAAAAACTTTGAGTGGGGAAAAAAAGATATCTTTACCATCTTAGAATGAAGTTGACTTTATATCTAGAGGCACAAAAATCCTACGGAAGATTGGTTGGATTTCATTATTAGCGAAATCTGTAAGTTCCGGACCCTGGGGTTATGTGGCATTCCTCTAATCCCAGCTCTTCTGGAAGCTGCGTCAGGAGGATCACAACTTGGAGGTCAACTGGGCAACACAGTGAGACCCTATCTCTTAAAAAATTTTTTTTAAGAAAAGAAAGGAAAAAACTCAAGTGATGTACAACATAGCATCATAAAATTAAGAGGCAGATGAATCTAGGGGTGAAGGAGATTCTCTGCCGAAAACAACAGACGATAGGCACGTTCGTGAGATAAAAGACTTACAGACTTTATTTGATCATTTCTTTATAAGGCATGGGAGCCTTTAGATGGAAAACCCAAACCTACAAGAGAAGCTTTCTGATTTTATGTGAAGGTTCGATGAAGCAGGGACAGCAGTGAAGAAATGGGATTAGACAAAAGGTATGATCTAGTAGAAATAGGCTGAGTGGGCAAACCCAGCAAGGCCAGCCTGTGGATTCTTCCCGGCCTCCCTGTGCAGTGTTCCTTCCGCCCAGTTATGGGACAGGACCCTTATGGAATGAAAGTCTTATGACTTAATATCAAGTAAGGTAGGTCAGAGAATTCCTTTATGGCCAAGCCCTACAGAAAGGCTGGGGAAAGTTAGAGCAATATTTCAGGTTTGGGGACCAGCTGTTGGCGTAATGGCTATGTTGCTGGACTCCCATTGAGTCAACCGCAGTTTGAGTCCCGGACCCGGTGGCTTAAACTCACGCCGGGTGCGTGTGTGTGCGTCCCCAAAATCCTGAGAAGAGAATGGAGGAGAAGGGATTGTGGTGTGGCCATCCCCCCTGGGGGGTGACTTCTCGCTTTCTGTCTCTCTGTCTGTCTTTCTGGCGAGTGCACGTGCCCTATAGTAAAACCCTCTCAAAAAAAAAAAAAATTTCAGGCTTTCTGACTGGCTTTTGGGAAAGATGATTCTGGTTTCTTTTTATGACTTGCTTTGGAGAAGGAGTTTCTGATTTCTTTGTCTTGCTTTGGGGTAGAGGGATTGGAAGGGAGGAAGAGGATGAGGGGTGACAGGAAGGCAGGAGAAGGTCAGAGGGAAGCAACTTCTGAGGCTGCTTCTGTGGTCTTCGCTTTGGGGTATTCTTTTCTGAACCACAACACAACACACTGGCAGAAGACATGTGCAATTCCAAATAACTAACAAAACCAAGTTTCTAGAATCTCTAGCCAATGCCTGCATGTCCAAAAATAAAATTCAAACTATCCAGTAGAAAAAAAAGTACTGCTTATTAACATGCACTTCCCAAGGGACAGCCATGAATAAGCAGCGAAAACATGAAACCATTTTCCACATCAGTAATAGAAGCAGGAAATGCAGGTTAAAAATCACAATAAGGTAGCATTTTATGCCCAGTACAGCAGCAGAAATTAGAAAGGCTGAGAGTGAGACTTGGCAAAGAATTGCAGTCAACAGGCACCCTCAGCTGTGGCAGGCTCTTGAGGGCAAGTTGTCACTCCCTAGTTAGACCCCTGAATGCGTACATTCTGCAACACAACTTCGAGACAGAAACCAGCAACATTTTTCTGTTTTTTTTTTTTTTTTTTTTTTTTTTCCTTTTTGAGATGTTTTTGCTATAGGGCATGTGTGCTCACTGGAGAAAGAAAGACAGAGAGACAGAAAGTGAGAAATCACCTCCCTGGGGAATGACCATACCGCAATCCCTTCTCATCCATTCTCCTTGGGATTTTGGGCACACATGCACATGCACCCGACATGAGTTTGAAGCCGACAGGCTCGGGACTGAAACCACAGTCAGCCATGTGGAGTCTAGCAATGTAACCATCGTGCCACCTGCTGGTCCCATCAGCAGCGTTTTTCAAAAACAGAGGCTTCCATGGGATAAGAATTGTTATTCGGGACTCTCATACACTGTAGAAAATGTAGCATCCCTACCCCATCCCATCTCCAACTTACAAAAAATTTTCCCACATTTCCAAATACCTGAGAGAGGTGGACAGTTCCCTGATGAGACCTGTGAGGAGAAGGCTCCTGCACAAAAGCAACACGGTGTTGTCATAGATAACTTCTGCAGACAGACAGAGCCTGGGTACAAAAGGAGACTCTCCAAGGGTGTGCACTGCTGGGACCAGCAGTTAGCATAATGGCTATGTCTCTGGACTCCCATGTAGTCGATCACAGTTCGAGTCCCAGACCCAGTGGCTTAAACCCATGCCGGGTGCATGTGTATGTGTGCCCAAGATCCCGAGAGGAGAATAGAGAAGGGATTGCGTTGTGGCCATCCCCCCAGGGGGTGATTTCTCGCTTTCTGTCTCTGGCGAGCGCACGTGCCCTATAGCAAAAACCTGTCCAAAAAAAAAGGGGGGGGGGGGGAGTGTGTGTGTGCACTGCCACATCCTTTGTTATCACCAATAACTGGATGCCGCCCAAATAGCTATCAGTCCAGAAATGGAGTATTAAGCTATGAAATGGTCATATGATCAGAGCACTATAGTGATCATTAATATTTAGTTAATGATCTGTTTAGATCTATATGGAGCAAAATGAAAGGATGCAGGCCCTTTAGAAAGCTCGTGGAGGATCCAGGCAGTGAAGGAGTGCTAACACACTGGACCCACGTCAGAAGAGCTCTGGGTTTGGTCCCAGGACCTCCTTGGTTTGCACGATCCAAACTGATAAGAGCAGGGATAGACTGCAGCGTGAAGTCCTTGATGGAGTGCCTGTCGCTCTGTCTCTCTCTTGCATAGAAGAAATGAATACACTTTTTTGGTTAAAGTTCATGGAAACTGGATACTATGAAAAAAACTATGCATAGATTTCAAAATGTTTTGTACCAAAATAAACTCAAACTTTTATTTTTCCATGAAATTTTTGAATTCCTCTTATATCTGTAAAACAATGCTGATAAAAATGTAATATACAACACGATCCACTTTATACACAGTCTAAAAACAAGAAAACTACAGGATGTATTGTTCTGCACATATGCATTAACCAGATAGCTATCAAATTTATAATAGTGGTTGCTGTTGGAGATGAAGGAAGAACTGGACAGGAGAACCTGTTGTGGGGACAGTAGGGCTGGCAGGTGGCATGGTGGTTAAGGCGCTGGACTCCCACATGGCCAACTATGGTTCGAGTCCTGGACTTGGTGCTTTGCTTTTGCACTTTCTCTTTTTCTCTGTCTCTTTCTGGTCAAATTAAAAAATAATAATAATAACAAAATAAAATAATTCTTTTTTAAAAAAGAGGAAAGGTAGAATGCAAAATAAATATGAAAAATAATGTTTGTTCATTTCAATGCATACATGATTAGAATATGTGGCATTTTTCTTTGTGTATTTTCTTATTTTTACCCCCAGTTTGACTAATGGGTGGACAGTGAATGGAGGTGAGGGGAAGCGACCACGTAGCGATAAGATGAGGTGGATGTGCTAGAGCAGAGAGAAGCTAAGCAAGGACCCCAGCCTTTCTGCCCTTGGGGCTTTGAACTCCAAGATGTGACTACTTTTTTGCTTTTTTCCCTCTATCACCTAAAAGTTCTTCCTAGAATAATAATTCTCCTTATTGCTTTCTCTGCCTTCCAAGTTATGAAATTGTCAGCTAAGCAAGCCAGGAACTTGTCAGCTGCTAGGTTTTTTAGCAGAATGACACATTTAACTGATGTCTAAATCATGTAAATCCTTCCCACCCCTCAAATTTTCCTTCTCTGCTTTATTTTTCCAGAGCATTTTTAAAATTGTGGTAAAAAATACGTAACCTAACATGCACATTTTCACCATTATAAAATGTACAATTCCATGACATGAAATATGTTCACACTGTTGTGTAACAGCACCATCCAGCTCCAGAACCTTTTCGTCTTCCCAAGATGAAAGTCTGTACTCATGGGCCGGCAGGTGGCATGATGGTTAAGGTGCTGGACTCCCACATGGGCGACCACAGTTCTAGTCCCAGACCTGGTGGCTTACTTTCTTACTTTCCCATTCTCTGTTTCTCTCTGGTCAAGTCAAATAATGATAATGAAAATAATAATAATAATAAATCAAATAATTGTTTAAAAACAAAAAGAAAGTCTATACCCATTTAACAATAGCTTCCCATTTCCCAGTCTCTCAGCCCCTGAGAACCTTATTCAACTTTTTGTCTTTTTTTTTTTTTTTTGGAGAGGTTTTTTTGCCATAGGGCGCGTGCGCTCACCAGAAAGAGAGAGACAGAGAGACAGAAAGCGAGAAATCACCCCCCTAGGGGGTATGGCCACGTTGCAATCCCTTCTCCTCCTTTCTCTTGGGATCTTGGGCACGCACGCACATGCGCCCGGCATGAGTTTAAGTCACTGGGTCTGGGACTCGAATCACAGTCGACTACATGGGAGTCCAGCAACATAGCCATTACGCTAACTGCTGGCCCGACTTTTTGTCTTTATGAATCCGACTACTCTAGGTACCTCATATACGTGATATATACAGTATATACATCCTTTTGTTTATGGCTTATTTAACTTACTATAATGTTATCAAGATTCAGCTGTGTTGTAGCATGTATCAGAATTTTATTCTTTTTAAGGCTGAATAATACTCTGTTGTAGTATATTCAGCACATTTGATTTATCCATTTGACTACTGATGGATACATGGGTGTTCTTTACCTTTGGCTATTGGGAATAATACTACTATGAACATCGGTGTGTCTGTTCATGTCCCTGCTTTCTGTCCAGGTAAGGAATGGCTGGGTCAAATGTAATTCTTTGTTTCAGCTTTGAATGACTATCAAATTGTTTTACTCATTCGGCGCACCGTTTTACACTCCCATCAACAACAGACGAGAATTTCAGTTTTCTACATTCTCAGCAATACTTGTTATTTTCCTTTTTTTAAGAAAAAATCATAGCCATTCTACTGGATTTGAAGCAGTATCTAATTGTGCTTCACACTACACTTTTTTTAATTAGTTGTTTTTTTGTTTTGTTTTGTTTTTTGCCATAGGGCATGTGCACTCATTGGAGAGAGTCAAAGTGAGAGGGAAAGTAAAAAGTCACCACCAGGGGTATAGCCACACCATGATTCCTGCACCTCCACTCTCCTCTTGGGTTCTGGACATGCATGTACATATTCCCAGCATGTGTTTCAGGTTGCCTGGTCTGGGACTCAAACCACGAAGTCAGCCTGTGGGATCCAGCTCCTTAACCACCATGCTACCTGCCGCCCCAGTCCTACACTTCTTTTTATTCAGTGTTAAGAGAGCATTGTACCTATCTTTCATCCAATTAACGTATCCAAAGCACCCTTGTTTTTTAATATTTCGGCATCTCCCACAACGTATTTTATAGAACATAGGTCCTATTATGGTCCTTTTGTTGAAGGTGGAAAAGGACACTTAATATCACAAGTTTTGAGTTTTTTAAAGAACTTTTTCGATATAGGGCATGTGCGCTCACTGGAGATACAGACAGAAAATGTGAGGGAGGAGGCACGCATACACACACGCATGAATGCGCGCGCGCGCGCGCGCGCGCACACACACACGATGTGAGTTTCAAGCCCCAGTTGGCTATGTGAGAGTCCAGCGAGGTATCCACTGCGCCACCTGCTGGCCCTGTATTACAAGTATCTATAGCTGAGTTTTATGAGTGAAGTTATATGCTCTAATTTCATTTGTGTATTTGCTATGTTCACAGTTTTTAAGATATATCCCTTATGTATGTTTAGGGTTGTGGAGGGACCAGGTGTAATGGTTCCACCGCTGGCCTCCCATGTAGTCAACCATAGTTCGAGTCCCAGATCAGGCAGCTTAAAACTCACTAGGCACGTGTGTGTGCATGCCCAAAATCCAAAGAAGAAAATGGAGGAGAAGGAATTGCAGTGTGGCCATCCCTCCTGGGGGGAGTGATTTCTCATTTGCTGTCTCTGTCTCTCTCTGTCTCTCTGACAAGCGCACACACCCTATAGCACCAAAAAAAAAAAAAAAAATTGTTGTTGTGGAATAGATCCCATAATGCTCTTAGTTCATTTTTTTCTGTCCTCATCTCATTAGGTTCCTTCCAAATACTGCCCATTCTGTTTCTATTTGTAGGCTCTGGCATTTTCCAATAGAGGCATAGGTCTTTGTTTTGCTAATGCTGCTTGTTGTGGTCAGGAGAAAGTCAGTGTGCCCAGGGCCATGGAATCAGAGAACTTAAAATCCGTGTAACCTCAGACAAGATATCTTGTTTCCAGGACGCAGTTTCCTCATCTTCACAGCAGAATGAAATCTATATCGTTTTAGGAGTTCCTAGAAGGATTGGTGGCAGTGTGAGAGAGGTGCCTGGCACATCGCATGGCTTACGGTGGGCACTCACTAAATGAGAGCTGTTCCAGACAGTCAGGAGCTGCAGGTGTCCTTTTATTTCTCCTTTTTCTGCCTTGTTGTCTAAGCGACATGGGTGCTATAGTCTTTGTTAGTACAGGTTAAGGAATTAAGGGGTTTAACTAGCTCCTTGCATGTAGACACTGCTTGACGTATCATCGTTGAGGGTCTTGCTCCCTCAAGGAGTCTTTGTCACCTGTAGACACATGGAGGATGAGGAGAGGTGGTGTAATATAGCAAGAAACAGACTCAGTTGGACCACCCTGTAACCTTAAGGGGCCTGGATCCATGTGGCTGACCAGAGTTCGAATCCTGGTCCTTACTGCTTCAACAACACGCCAGGCATGTGTGCATGCATGTTCAAGGTCTCTACAGGATGAAGGAATAGAGAAGAAGGGATTATAGTGTGACCAGGCTCCATGGGTAGGGGGAGGGTACTTTCTCTCTCTTTCTCTCTCTGCCTCTCTGTCTCGTGAGCATGCGTGCTCTCTGGCAATTTTAAAAATAATGACAATTACAAAGTAAAATATGCCGAATCATCCCAGCGCCAGTCCTGCCCTGTGTCGTCTTTCGTAAGCTGCTTTTTCTCTCCCTGGCCTCATTTATCTTATCTATAAAGGGGAGGCTTGGACTAGAACACACCTTACACGTATTCTTTCCCAGCCCAGTGTGTCACCTGTATGTCATGGGGACCGAGAGCATGGCTGAGTATGAGAGTTCTTTGTTCTGATCGGAGTACTGCTAAACTGTGACCCCATCCCCATGTCTGCCCTCTGTGAACATCAGCGCTCACTATTGAAATCTAATTTTGTTAGCATTTTAGCATTTAGTTATAAACAGCAAACATAAAATAACTTGCCCTCGAAGACAAATGGTTTTATTTCCTCACACAGTCTGCTTTCCTCCTAAAAGGATGCTGAGAAATGCTGCGCACAATGGGCTCCCACCTGCACCGCCAGGTCAAGGTGCTCGAGGTCCCTGAGTACTGAGTCTCTGCTAGGAAGATGCATTTGTCACCTGGCGTCAGTGGGGCGGCAAGGGGGAAGGGGCGCGTGGGGACCCAGGTGGGGTTCTTTCCTCTCTCTGCGCCATCTTGCCCATCACGCCTGTATCCGCATCCAGGGGGCATCGAGGGTCCGGTGGGGTAAGATGGGGAGGGTGTGACAGGGAGCCTCGGTTCACCTCATGGCAGGACAGTGAAGACCACGTCTGCCCCTTCCTCCCTCCGTGTCACAGGTCTAACGCCGACTGGTATGTGAAGCCATGTGGCCTCCCAGGTGACCGGGAAGAAGCATGCTTATTGACAGAAGCCGAGCTTCTAGAGGAAAGCTGTTTCCTTTTATAGGGAGAGTGACAGATACACGTACATGAGGGGTCTCTTGGCGTGACAGCACACTGCAGTTCCTCAGCATTCACGACAGGCTTCGTCCTCGCCACGACTGACATCTGTTAAAAACCACATTCGGGAATGCCATCCTGGTTTCAGTGACTCTGAAATACGGGTCCTCCCTCCCTCCCTCCCTCTCTCTCTCTCTCTCTCTCTCTCTCTCTCTCTCTCTTTTTAGAGGGAGATTTTTGCTATCGGGTTTGTGTGCTCACCAGAGAGAGAAAGCAAGAAATCACCCCCTGGGGGGTGGCCATGCTGCAGTCCCTTCTCCTCTATTCTCCCGTTGGGATTCTAGGCATGCACGCACATGCGCCTGGCGTGAGTTTTAAGCCACAGAGACCAGGACTCAAACTGGGGTCGACTCAATGGGAGTCCAGCGACGTAACCATCACGCCATCTGCTGGCCCCTTGAAATATGAATTCCGAGGTGGTGTTTGACTGAGTTGTGTCGACCTGGGGTTTATAACCAACTGTAGAAAACTTGGGGCACTTCACAATCTCCTTCTACAGAGACAGGGGTAGTCCACACGGTCTAGTCAATGACGTGCGCCCTGTAAGAAACCAAATCGGTATCAGATCTTCAGTCGTTAAAGAGACGGCCTCAATTTCATCTGTATTTTAAGACAGCTGTCTTCCACATTTCATCTAATTAGGTGAATTTCTAAAACTGTGATTAAGCTGTAGCGCACCAGGGGAAAATGAGAAACAAATTCCAGTTGTCTCTGACTTGAGATTTCCAATTCCTCCCATGGGCCTACAGAAAGTAAGAAGCTTCTCTCTTGTGTATCACAGGCTTTGATGAGAAACCCAGAAGAAAGAATGTGTGAAAGAAAAAGATGACATCTGTACGTAGCAAACAAAACCTGAAGATTACGACAGTGAAAGCGAAAGGAAGCCAAGAGAATACTTATTAACAAAGGTAAGTGGACAGCTGTGTGAACACCAAGCTCTTGGATGTGTTCACACGGGAAGGTGGCTTTGTGTGTGTTGGCGTGTGAGCACACGTCTCCTCATCACTTGGGGCTAGCAATGAGGAGGAACATTAGTAAAGAGTTATTCTTACTTTTAGATAAAAGCTGAACACCCAGAAGTTGAATGCTAGATGTAACGTTTTATAGAAGTTCTCTTTCCAGAGAGGAAAATAAACAAAAAGCAAATGAACAATGTATTCAATGTACCATGTCTTAGGCATAGTTCTTATAATATATTTCCAATATTTTATTTGCACATTTGTGCAATTATTTCCTTTTGGTTCAGTTGAAAACTTGTTGGGCCAGTTTAAACCTCGTGGTCAACTGGCCGAAGCTCATTATTGGTTCTTTTGATACCTGCAATGACTTTTATCCTTACCTTAATTGTAGTAAGGGGTGATTAGTATCCTTAGTGCCAGTACTTGAGAGGTTTCATTTTTCCCATTTCCCAATGCTTTTAAAATACAAAATGGGGCCAGGCGGTGGTGTGGCAGCTGAGGTGGCTCGATTCCACACTGCCCACTGAGCAGTTTATGACCCAGGCTTGGAGTCTTGAAAAACTCAAGGAGCATGTGCATACATGCCCCAAATTCCAAAAGGATGGAGAAATGGAGGATAAATGTTGCAGTGTAGAAGGGATTGCAACTGACCAGCCCCCATGGGGGAGGGGCGGTTTCCTCCCTCTCTCTCTCTCTCTCTCTCTCTCTCTCTCTCTCTCTCTCTCTCTCTCTCTTGTGAATGCACATGTCTCCTAGCAAATGTTTTTTAAAAATACAAAATGTGGAAGGCGGGGGTGAAATATTTGAATAGTAACTCAACATTGCTGTAATGAGGAACCCGAAGTGTCAGGCATGTAAGTAGCAACTACTGTACAATGTTTTTGTTTCTGTGTGAGCTGACCTCAGAGTTGATATTTATCAGAGAAAAGTGGTTTGATAGATACTAATATAAAATGTACAAAAGTTTGAGTTGTGTTTAAGTCAAATTTGCAACAGTTAACGGCAGAGTTTGCAGACTTTTCAAAATGCTTCCTTGAGTGAAGTCAACAGTAGGATCACTATTCCCATGCTAGCCCTGCTGCAAACGAGTGTCTCAGAGCAGTCAAGGACGTGGACTCTGGAGATTCTCATTCTCCTACTTAACCACTGATGTGACTATGGTCAAAATCATTCATCTCTGCTCAGCCCTGTAACTTAGTCATTAAGAGATCTATATCCCACATGATCATCCATGGGTCAAATCTAGGTCCTGATGGCTTGAAAAGCATGCTGAGTGCATATCCGTGCCCCAGATATCAACAGTACAAAGAAATGGAGGAAAAATAATTGTGGCATGACCACACCTCTTAAGAGGTGCCTTCTCTGGCTTCTCCCCCTCCCTCTATCTCTCTATTAAGCGTACATGCCCCCCTCTTTTTTTTTAAAAAAAAAAAAAAAGCAGAGGGGTTCCTCTAAGGAGTTAGCATCCAAAAATATTGTCCCCACTGGTATTCTCATTACCAGTGACTGAATGCCCATTTGTCTCTGTCATTGAAATAAGGAGTATTCAAAAATTGTTTCCTCCTTGCCAGTCTGATAGAGGATGAGATTGGTTATGTAAAGCAGTTATAAAGGAGGATACGCAGATATGCAGTAGTGACAGGAGCTAATCATCCATTAGTTCATCTTCAGCGTCTGGCCCGTTTCCTTTCTAGCACTCATTGCTTCTGGGAATTATTTGTATCTTGGGTTGTTTTTCACCTGCCTTGCCTAGTGGTGTGTACATTCTGCGAGGCCTGGGACAGGGTTTACCCTCTTGTCAGTATTATTCTGGTAACTTGATCAAGCAATTGCCCTACATGAGGTGCTTTGTGAACACACTGGAAATGAAAGAATGAATGAAAAAGACAGCATCTTGTAAATGAGATAGACAAACTATTGCTTGACAGTTCTGAAGGTTCAGAAATAGCAGGAGGAGAGAATCAGTGGGTCTCATTAGACTTAGATAGCCAGGAGTGATATCTAAACTATTGACAGTCAGACAGCACAAATAAGGGTCCTCCTGAACAGGCATTTGCCATAGTGCTGGGCACGGTCTAGGAGGGTCCCTCATGTTCCTGAATTGTGAGGAGTTGGGGTGGATTTGAGGTGGGGTTCAAGATACGGGATTGTGCCAATTGCTGTGGATGAATTGTCAATTTTGTTTAGGGGTGGGGGCGGAGGTTGCCATAGGGCGTGTGCACTCACCGGAGAGACAGAGAAAGGAACAGTGAGACATAACACCCCAGGAGGGATGACCACGCTGCAGTCCCTTCTCCTCCATTCTCTTCCTGGGATCTGGGGCACACATAAACATGCACCCAGTATGATTTTCAAGCTGCCAGGTCTGGACTTGAACTGTGGTCAACTGTGTGGGAATCCAGTGCCTTAATTACCACCTGCTGGTCCCGGAATTGTCAATATTTTAACATCAAGTGTAGCCATGTGTGCATTCTTACTGAGTAGCAGCCTTGATAACAGTACCAAATAGAATCCCTTCTGTTCTCTGGACTGGAATCTGGGATTAGTCGAGAAGACTCATATCCAGACAGATTTGAACAAGGACTCTGACACCCTGGAATTTCACACCGGTACACTTCTCTGCCCTTGCTGCACATTAGCAAGCCCCTGCCGCCCTTACGCAAACTTTAAATAGCCAAGCTCATCACCTATGAGGCTGGCAAGGACAGACAAAAATTTACATCTCTTTGAAAGGATATGGATAAAAAGACTCTCATATTCACTGTTGGTGAGAATGACAGTGAGGGTTATTTTTTGACACTAACTTGGTGGTATTTATCACTAAATGTAAGTTCCGTTGACCAGGGAAGAACTATTAGACATTTCTCTTCCAGATGAACTGGTACAAATGCAAAACAATGTATGTACAAGTGTGTTCATTTAGCATTACTTTCATAGCACAATATGGCAGGTTATATGGTCATTAGTAGGAAGTGGTAAATGATGGTATTGTGCTAAGTGAAATAGTCTGGTCAAAAGGGATACATGCCATATGATTCACTTACATGAAGTACCTAGAGTCATCAAACTCAGAGATGGAAAACAGAATGCCGGTTGTTAGGGTCTGTGGCTGAGGGCTTGGGGAGTTACTGTTCAGTGGGTGTAGAGTATCAATTTGGGAAGATGGAGACTTTCTGGAGATGGGTGGTGGGATGGTTGCACACTATGAATATATTTAGTACCAGTGTCCTGCACACTTGGAAATGGTTAGCAGGGACCTAGCCACAGTGGTGCACAGGTAGCTCTCCCTCATGAGAGGCTGAAAGCCACATGGGAGGCACAGAGTTGGTTCTCAGACCAACCTGAGCATGCTGGGCATGGTGGTGCACACCTGTGATCTGAGCTAAGTAGGAGGCTGAGGGAGAAGGGCGGCAGCACAGCAAGACCTTGCCAAAAACGCTTCTGTGTCTCTTCCTTTTCTGAGTTTTCTCCCTCTGTATCTATCATAAAGCAAAAATCAGAATCAGACCAACCCAATGCCCTGATTGTTAAGGGAGCCAGATTCCACATGGCTGACTATAATTCAAATCCCAGCCGTGGCAGCTTGAGAAACATACGGGGCATGTGTGCATGCATGCCCCAGATTCCAGCAGAATGGAGACATGGAGGAGAAGGGATTGCAGTATAACCACACACCACTAGGGGGTGCTTTCTTCCTCTTCTGCTCTTCATCTCTCTGTTCCTCTCTCTCTGACCTCTGGCACATGCCCTCTGCCCTCCCCCCAAAATAAATTTTAATATATATGTATGTATATATATTATATATTTTACCACAATTTTTAGAAATATTAAGAGGTAAATTTTTCAAGTTTTTCTAAATTACAAGAAAGTTGATAGTTTAAAATATCACCCTAATACATTTTTAAAAATACTTATTTACTTAATTTTTATTTATTATCATTTTTTTAAAAAATTTCTGTATGGCACAGGGGCTTACCAGACTTAGAGAGAGAGAGAGAGAGAGAGAGAGAGAGAGAGAGAGAGAGAGAGAGAATGAGAGAGCAAGCCACCAGATCCGCCAGACTCAAACTGCAGTTACCCATGTGGGAGTCTAGCACGTTAACCATCATACCCCTACCAGCCCACCCTAATACATTTTAATGAGAGTCAACCAAAACTTCTTAATGGTCTCATGGCCTGAAACATAAGTACAATATTTTTAAAAGGAAAAAAATATCTGTTGTTTTCTATTTAAGTATTCTTCATACTTCTTTTTTATTGCGGGGCGGGGGGGATGTTTTTGCTATAGGGTGCATGCGCTCACCGGAAAAACAGAGAGAGAGAATCAGAGAGACAGAAGGCGAGAAATCACCCCCCAAGGCATGGCCACGCTGCAATCCCTTCTCCATTCTCCTCTCAGGATCTTGGACACACACACACACACACACACACACACCCAGCGTGAGTTTAAACCACTGAGTCCAGGACTCGAACCACGGTGGACTACACGGGAGTCCAGCGATATAGCCATGACGCCAACTGCTGGTCCCGATGCTTCATACTTCTAACTTTGTCATCCAAATTAAGAAGTAACAAATTACTAGCCAATTGCCAGGCCCTTTCTAGGCACTCTCCCTGTATTAACTAATTTAGTCCTCAGCAGAACTAAGAGATACTGTTTCCATTTCACAAACGAGGACATGGGGAACAGAGTGGTTATGTGACATGCCTCAGGTCCCACAACTCACAAGAAGCAGAATCAGTGGTCATCCAACACCCAGAGTGCAGCTCTGCGCTGTAAAGCACTCTGGGTTAGGATGTTTTGCCCCCTCCCATCTCTGAGCAGCTTTAGTGTGTCAAAAGAGCCATCTATAAGCCTTGTGGGCATTGCTCACGTTTCTGCTGCGTAATTATAACGGAAAAGCTTGCGTGTCCTGCTGAACGATTAGCTTTTCTTCAGTACGGGATTATGACCTGAAGTATATAAGTGATACGTCTCTAGCTGGGAAGTCATTCTTTCCCATTTACCAGCTTTTTGCTAAATACAGTCCGAAGGACAACAAGGCGATCAAACACATAAAAATGCAAGTTTTCTACCATTTTAGCAGGAAAAAAAATCTCTGGAAAGAGAATCTCCATGTTGGAAGGGAAAAACATGCTTTTTTCCTTTCCCCTAAGATTCGTGACTTCCAAAATGTTAGGTTAATAATAATACAAAAACTGTTATGTCTGTGGCCAAATAAATTTGAGAAATGCTGACGTAAAAGATGTCAAACAGGGACCAGCAGTTAGCATAATGGCTATGTCGCTGGACTCCCATGTAGTCGACTGTGGTTCGCGTCCTGGACCCGGTGGCTTAAAACTCATGCCGGGCACATGTGCGTGCGTGCCCAAGATCCAGAGAAGAGAATGGAGAAAGGATTGCGGCGTGGCCATCCCCCCTGGGGGGTGATTTCTCGCTTTCTGTCTCTTTGTCTCTGTCTGTCTGTCTGGCGAGTGCACGCGCCCTATGGCAAAAACCTCTCCAAAAAAAAAAAGACGTCAAGCAGTTCTTTTTCTGCAGGAGTTCTTGGAGACTGAGATAAATACTGCGCGTAGTCAAGAAATGGACATATATTACATAGTACAGAAGAATATGTACCTTTTTACTTGTTTCTCAGAGTTACTTTCTCATAAAGCCCTTCTCCCATGAAGAATCTTGAATTTAGTGCTTTCTGGAACACTGCTGGGGAAACTTTATACTAGATACTGTCCTAATCTCCCACCAGGGGCCAGTTTTTCTCCCCGTTTTATATTCTGATTAAACTTTGACTGAAGCAGTTTTCTATCAGCACACCTGAGACAGGCTGATATTTTCAAGTGGACTTTGCTAAAAACTTTCAAAGAACCAATAAAGAAATAAAACAAACAAGCAAAACCTAAGAAATCCTATACATAATCATGTTTCCAAAAAACTATGAGGCTAAGCCAAAAAAATAAAAATAAAAAAAACCAAAAGCGAATCTACCAAGTCTCTCGTGTACCCGTGCGGAGTCCGAGTTCTCAGCCGTCTCGCCTGGCTTCTTTCCCTCCTGTATCTCAGCCAAGTGGCCTTTCTGTCATCTCCGCCCCCAGGAGCATCGCCAGGCTTATCTCATTACATCTGAGGCTAAATCTCAGACTCAGGTTTCCCACAATTCAGATTCTTTTCTGTTTCAATTTCCCAGGCCTGCTGTGTTCTTTCCTCTCAGTCCTGGTCGGCAGCTCTGAGGCACCTCTGCGGTGGTGAGCAAATACTGTGCTCCTGGGGAGGTGCTGGTTCTGATAAAGCCGACATGCAGGGACTGACACCCTCGCTTCCCACGCCAGCACAGATGTGGCTAACCCACTCACACCCTTCCTCATGGAGCTCAGACCCAGTGTCGCAATCCTTCCTGACACTGGGCTCGGGGAAGGCGTTACCAGGAGTTTAGGGTTCTTGTGAGTGAGAAAATGCTCTACTCCAAGCGTAGAACGTAAATTCCTCCCACTTCTGAAGCCAGAAGTGACTCTCCTAGATGAATGCAATCTTCCCAATCCTCTACCCAGCACACACGCACACACAGTATTTTTTTTTCTTTTGAGAGATGTTTGCTACAGGGCACATGCGCTTGCCAGAGAGACAGAGAGAGACAGAGAAAGAGAAAGTGAGAGTCACCCCCAGGGAGGATGGCCAGGCCACAGTCCCTTCTCCTCCATTCTCCTCTCAGGATTTTGGGTAGGCAGTCATGCACACACACCCAGTGTGAGTTTCAAGCCACCAGGTCTGAGACTCGAACCATGGTCGGCCATGTGGAGTCCAGCACCTTAACCACTACGACACCTGCTGGCCCCCCACAAGACTACTTCAAATTCTCAATATAGAAGTCTGTCCTTAACAGCCCAGCACATCCTCTGCACACCTTACCCATAGCACTGTGTGCAGGTATCGCACCTAATTTGCGGAGGAGTGTTGTTATATCTCAGCACGTGCTAGAGGCTCTAAACTTGACCAATTTTGTCGTTTAACTTCTGATTCTCATTAATGTCATGTGGCATATGCCCCTTCCTTCCTTCCTCCCTCCCTCCCTCCCTCTCTGTCTTCTTTCTCTCTCTTTCTCTCTCTTTCTTTCTTTCTTCCTTTTTCTGTCAGTGGGTACTTATGTTAGCCAGACAGAGACAGAGAGAGGAAGACAACACTTCCCCTCCTCGAGTGGGGCAGGGTCACGTTACAATCCTTCTCCTCCATTTCTCTATCGTGTTCGGTTTTAGGGTATACATGGCAGTGTCCTCTTCAAGCCACGGGGCTGAGATTCAAATGCCGTGGTCGGCCATCTGGAATCTGACTCCCTTAACCACTAGGCCATGGGGTCAGGCTGCATATGCCCCATTCTGATTAACATGCCCCCAGGGCCAGCAGGTGGCATAGTGATTAAGGTGCTGGACTCCCACTGATCATGGTTCGAGTTCTGGACCTGGTGGCTTGAAACTCATGCCGAGCATGTGTGCATACATGCCCCAAATCCTGAGAGAAGAATGGAAGAGATGCGACTGTGGCATGGCCGTCCCCCCAGGGTGTGATTTCTCACTTTCCCTCTCTTTTCTGTCTCTCTTTCCCATGAGCATACACACCCTATGGCAAAAACCTTAAAAAAAAAAATTGGAGTTACCTTTCTATGAAGTGCTCTAGAAACAGCCTGTGTTCATCAAACTTCAGCCAAAGCTATGTCAGGCATAAAAAGGCCTAACGGGAGCCAGCACGTGGTGTGGTGTTTAAGGTCCTGGATTCCCACATGGTCATCTCTAGTTCACGTTCTGAACCTGGCAGCTGGAAACATGCTAGGCATGTATGCACGCATGCCAATATCTTAAGAGGAGAATGGAAGAGAAGAGATTGTGGCATAGTCATCCCCCCCGCCCCAGGGTTTCTCACTTTCCCTTTGTCTCTCTCTTTGCCAAATGCATACATCCTATGACAAAAACCAAAAAAAAAAAAAAAAAAAAAAGAAGGCTAACCTATTATTGTAGACTTTAAAAGTAACATTTGACAAAATCGTTTCTTTTTGATGCTGAAAGTTTATTGTAGCATTAAAGTATAAGAGAGGGTAATGTAATGTAGTCTTTAAGCATGACCTCTGGAATTGATGGGGTTCAACTCTGGGCTCCCCGACTGATTTTATTAGGGGTCTTTGATGAGTTACTCCTTAACCCCTATGAGCCTCAGAAATAAAGATAATAGTAGTACCTCTTTCACTGTGATTTGTTTATAAAATAAGTGTTCTTGTGCATCCACCTTGTACCAGGTACTAAACATCATCCTGAGGACTGAATGGAATCAGGATTTCATTCACCTAGTAGTGAAACGCTTCTACTGTCATTACTCATTTAAAGTACTCTGAAGTTTTAGCTAAAGCCATCAAGAAAAGTGGGGGCAAAAGAAGGCCAGATGTGTATTAGCATTCCTAATCGATTAGAGATAGGGTTTGGGTAGTAGGCCAGCAGGGTCGTTATTTAATTTTTAAATTGTGCATTGGAGGTGAACTTTCCCTTGTGGCCAGTGGGGTGTGCTGTGTGAACAGAATAACTACTTACTCCAGTTTCAGGTGACACTGTCGCTCTGCACCCTTGGGAAGTGTGATCTGAAAATAATGAGCCGCAAGTTCAACTTTGCTGTTCATTCCCTAGCTTCTGTAGCCTGTGAAATTTGACTTCCCTGCGTTCTTAGGGCAGCTGGACTGATTAACATGTATTCAATGTTCTCTCTGGCCAATACAGTTTCCAAAAGGAAAAGACATGCTTGAGGAAGTTACCATTTAAGGAGGAGGTGACACTGATACATTGCATGTTGTTAAGGATGCATTATGGAAATACTATAAATGAGAAACTAACTACTGATGAGAGAGAATAACACTGAGAAGTGATGAAAGTCTTTTAAAGCGATAGCCCATTCTCATCTTCAGATTTGCTACATCATGATAGGGAAGGTTATGTCTAACGAGAGGACTGGGGTAGGTAGAAATAAGAGGCAACTTAGTCCAGATTCTGATGACCAAAAGGTGGAGTTAACATCAACAGCAGCTGTACGTCTTCATATTGCCTATTTGTGATTTAGAATCTTATCTTATTTTTCTATACCCTTGGCTCTTGAAATTACTTTCAGAAATTAACTTAGTCTCCCTAAGAACATTTTAAACTTATTTTTTCATGTTTAAAGACCTTGTTTTTTTAATGTTTAAAGAACTTGCTTTAAAAAAAAAAAAAAACGGTTTATTTTTTCCATTAAAAAGACAGACTACAAGACTGAGAAACAACACCCCAATAAGGTCTTGACTTAGGGATCCACCCCCAGTGTTAGTCAGCCCCAGATCATTGGCAGGTGTGTGCCCGGCGTGCTCAGGGATGTCTCTGAATATGAACCTGAAACCTTCCTAAGTGAGTGAGCAGTCCCTAGAGTATCATATTTTTCTGCTGTCACCATCTGGTCCCTGAATTACTTTTATTTCAACTGCGAATTTCCATGTTGAGATTTAAGGTAGCCAACTTATGCCTTGTGTCATGTCATGTGTTTCCTAAAAGTAATTCAGCTCCTGTTAAGGGAAAAAAAAAACAAACAAAAAAAACCCAGTATCTCGTTTGTTTAATATTTATTTTTGTTTACCAATGAAGAAATTTTTTTCGGCCATTTACTTATATTTCCAATGAAAGCGACTGTTCCCATCCCTCTTCTTCTGTTGATTTGTTTATTATGTAAATAGGTTAAGAAAGAAAATAATTAATTCAGAGGTGACAGACTGAGGAACAAGCCATGTGCCATCGTAATCCCAATCCAAATCATAAAGCAATTCCAGATAATCGGAGAACATGCATGTTCTGTTCTGCCTGATCTTTGTGATCAATGCTGTGGCTGATAGACCATTTTCCAGGACTCGGTTCCTCTTGGGGTCAGTCTTGAGCTCACAGATAGCTAGTTCCTTTCTCTGAGGTCCCTGGGCAGCTCTGTGGCAGTCAGGAAGAGCTGGGAGAGCCTTCGTGGTCCATGCAGATTCCCATCGTGGAGGCAGGTGGCGCTGTTGAGCACTCCTCTTTGGCTGTTGGCTGCAAAGGAGCACAGCTCAGTATCCACATCAGTCTGAACAAAAGATGTATCATTCCCCGATCAGCCTTGGCAGCAGCTGAGTCGTCCTCGTTTTTGTATCTTGACCATGGCAAAAATGTTGGTTTGATGCATGCAAAGTGTGTTTTGTTTGTTGGTCTATTTTTTTTTTTGGACCCCCTGCATGGTGATACAAGTTACAGGTGACTCACTTTGCCCAAGTCTGGTTTCTTTTAGGATCATGCTCTAGTAAAAGGGACCCTCTCCTCAGTAAGTGAAGCTTATGGATGGATCCTTTCACAGAAAACATATTTAAAACTTAAATGTAAATTAAATTATATTGAAGTGTAGTTATTAAAACATTAAGCACACTTGTGATATACAAGAGGACCTCAGTTCATAGAAAATAGAATTCAAATATGAGTCTATATTAGTGTGAAAAAGTTTGAAATTGTGCATCATGTCTTAATAACAATATGCATTTCCCATGGACTTTTGAGGGCTCTCTATAAAAACAGAGATGCTTATCGATTAATGTAGTGAATAACGAGTCCTGTGGATGGGTCTGGTATCTATTATAATGTCAGAGTTGTCGGGAGGATAAACAATGTTTGCAGTATAGGCAGTCACTGCAATGTGATCTAGAAATATCTGTGGGCCCGGCTGCAGAAGTGCACACGGACAGTTGCAGGTTGGCAGGTCAAGGCCACACGGGAGGTGGAAGTTTGAGTCCCCTAAAGCTGGGTGTGGTGGTGAGCAACTGCAGTCCCAGCTATGCAGGAGGCTGAAGCAGAAGGACCATGAAGCAGTGACACCTTAAGACACTGCACACACACACACACACACACACACACATCTGTGTTTTCTATTGATGACTGAGTCACGAATATTGCTAATATATCTGTAGTTTGTTACGTATATTCCTAACTGAAGGAATGCCACACTGCAATTAGAGATTAATAAAAATGTAAAATTCCCCTATGATCTAAATTCTGTTCTTGAATTCTATACAAGGATCCTTTGGGATCTTGACTGCCTGGCTAGATTATCTTGGTGTCCAGGCTGGGGCGGGGAAAGGGGTGACCTACAAAAAGACACAAAGGAACTTTGAGGCACTAGAACTAGTCGATCTTGATCACGGTGGTGGTTACAAGGCTGTGTATATTTGTCAAAAACTTTGAGAGCGTATGCTAGAAAGGGTGAATCTTGCTGTATGTAAATTAGGTCTTAATCAATGAAGTAAGGAAAGAAAGGGAGAAAGGGAAGGAAGAGAGAAGGGAGAGAGAATGGAAGAAAGAATAATGGTGCTGCTAACCAAAGTAGCTACTATAAAAATTCCTTTTGGATTGGAGCTGAGCACCTCGCACAATTACTTAGTTCTTTATTGAGGGTCATTGCAGTCATAAGGCTCAAGTGAAAAAACCCTGAAACAAGATTCCACGAATTCAAATTCTGGCTCTGCCTTTTCTTTGCTGTGTGACTCAGAGCAAGCTACATGACATCTCTACCATAAAATTTTTTAAGAATTATTTTATTTAACTTTTTATTTATTTGTATATTTTAATTAGACCAGAGAGGGACAGAGTGAGAGTGAGAGCAAGAGCGAGAATGAGAGAGAGAGAGAGGTTGAGAGGAAGTGAGAAAGCAAGTCGCCAGGTCTGGGACTCGAACTGTGGTTGGCCATGTGGGAATCCTGTGCCCTGAACCACCACGCCACCTGCCATCCTCTCTACCATGAATTTTGAGAAGACAGAACCATTTAGACTGTAGCTAATTTAGCCGCTCAGCACTATGCTCGGGGGCCATTTGAAACAGAATGACCAATAAAAAACACAAAAAGTGTGAAAACCACAAAAGCAGTGCCAGACAGACCGTGAAAGGGCACTTGTACACAGCATGGGAGCTACAACAAGAGGGCAGAGCGTTGCCTCGTTATCCTTCAGCTGGGAACATACACTGTGAGTGACTCACATTTTTCTTTGCCCTGCCCAAGTCAGAGAATGCCCACAACACCTCGAGTGTTGGCTTTGGAGTTACCATTGAATTTCAGTGAGCAGGAGAATTTGTAAATACAGAATCTGTGAAGAATGAGGAATGACTGTATCAATAAAGTTGTCCCATTAAAAAAGGGGGGAGGGCTTTGTGGTTATTTTCCCTCCATTCCTGAGTAGTGTTGGCTCCGTATAGCACTCGCTGGACAAATGCCCAGTAAATCCTGTGCATGTGCCAGGGCTCAGCCCTCACTGCCTTGTAACACTTCCCTGGTCTGTCCAACAGAGAATTTTCAGGCTGCACTTAGGGGTCAAGTCCAGGGCCTGTTTGAATCCTGTCCTGAACTAAGATTCATTTTCTCATTTTTAAATGGTTGGGGGGGGGATTTGTTTTAAGTATTCCTTTGGTCTGTGAAAATTACATGAACTTCAAATTTTGGTGTCCATAGATAAAATGCAATCGGAAGACAGCCATACCTGTTTGATGATTTATTTTAGACAACTGTCCTATTGATGGTTGATTTTAGGCAATACAGCAGAGAGGAGTGATTGCCATAGAGACCACACAGCCCACAGAGCTGAAGATATTTATAAGCTGGTCCTTTATAGGAAAGTCTGATGGCCCTGGTGTGAACATTGGTGTTTGTCACACTGGAAGGTCTTGCACAGATCATGAAAAGCTTTGTGTGGACACTGTACTTCTCCTAACAGGGAAGACGTTAAGTTCTAGGAACATAAACTAGGCCTTCTCCACTCTGTCCCTCCCTTTCCTTTTAATACAAGTTTACATTTTAAATCCTTGTAGATTAAATAATGCTCTATAAATTGAAGCAAATGAGAAAATATCAGGCTATTTCTGTTCACCAATCTGCGGAAACCACTTTCTTTGTAACTGGAGGGAACTCTTCGGAGTGAAAATAAGATGATGACAGCAGTCCTTTTGTGTTAGGGTTATGCAATGAAATTCCAGTAGCAGGTTGGCTCCAGGGCACAGTGGTAGTGTGCTGCTCAAGAGAAGTCAGATCCCACATAGTGACTGCAGTTCGAATCCCCAGCTTGGTCAGTCTGAAATACACTGTGCATACGCGTGAGTGCCCAGAATATGAAGGGCTGGGAGACTGGAGAAAGGGGCCACGGTGTGACCATATCTTCTGCAGGATGCTCCTCTCACTCTCTCTCCCCATTTTCATGTGCACATGTACCACACTATTACTAAAGAAAAACATGTCTAATGAAAATTGGAACTCGTCATCATATTCAAAAATAAAAATAAATTCCAGTAGCTTTGTTTCTAGCCAGTTAGGAAAGTAAAGTGTTTCATTTTGTCTTGATCTTTTGTTTTAACATTGAAAGTTATCTCAGAGAATTCTTTTTTTTAATTTGCTGTAGGACACATGTGCTCACTGGAGTGAGATACTGAGATAGAGACAGACAGACAGACAGAAAGTGATAAAAAAGCCCCTGGGGGGATGATCATGTTGAAATTCCAGCTCCTTCCTTGTCCTCTCAGAATTGTAGGCATGCTTGCAAACACACCCAGTTTTTTAAGCCTCCAGGTCCAGGACTCAAACCGCTCAGCCAGCCATGTGGGATCCAGCTGCCTTAACTACCACACCCCAGCTAGCCATAAGGGTCATCTAGACCAGGGCGGTCTGAAAGAAATGTCTGCTAAGTCGGATGTGTTCTAGATCTGTGTTGTCCAGTGGTAGCCCCTAACACACGTGGCCATCAAGCATTTGAAATGTGTCTGGCGCAACCGAGGAATTGAATTATTTTTTTCAATTTTAATTATTTTAAGTTGAAATAGACACATGCAGCCAGTGGCAACCTTACAGGACAGGACACATCCGAATTCAAGATTGCAAACTGAACTGCAGGCTCGATTTGCTGCCAATGTTTAAAGATTACATTTTTCTTTTTTAGTTACTTGTCTCTTCTGAGAGAGAGAGAGAGAAGCATCTCCAACTGAGTCCTCACACCACAATCCTCCCCGAGTATCGGCCAGCCCACATCACAGGCATTCACACATGCAATTGGTCCCTTCCAATAGGGATCTAGTTGCTGTACCTCTGTCCCACCAGCTACCTCAGGATTGAGAGGGTTTTTTTTTTTTTTTTTTTTTTTTTTTCTTTTTTTGGAGAGGTTTTTGCTATAGGGCGCGTGTGCTCGCCAGACAGACAGAGAGAGACAGAGAGATAGAAAGCAGGAAATCACCCCCCAGGGGGGATGGCCACGCCGCAATCCCTTCTCCTCCATTCTCCTCTCGGGATCTTGGGCACGCACGCACACGCGCCCGGCGTGAGTTTAAGCCGCCGGGTCCAGGACTCGAACCGCGGTCGACTACGTGGGAGTCCAGCGACATAGCCATTACGCTAACTGCTGGTCCCCTTGAGAGGGTTTTATATGGCAGTCTGAATCTGGCTTCTCATGGGCACTTGGGACATCTGGAGATGCAGGAAGTCCTCATTGGATGAGACGTGCGATCTGGTCTTCACGTCTCCGTTTTGTCTTGTGCCCAGCCTGTGACAGCAGTATCGTGCCCTGCCTCATTGCTCTTAGCATTTGCATGTGCAATCCCTAATCTAATTCAACTCAGACTTTTCACATGGGAAACCATAGGCCAGAGACATTAAGTGCCTTACCCAAAGTCACCCCATAATTTATATGTGGGCTGGCGCCAAAGCCCAGGTCCCTTGATGGTGTTCTCTCCACCCACGGCCCTGCCTATAATCTCTTGGTGTGTGAGGTGGGGGGAGTGTATACAGACCTGGGTGTGTCTGAGCTGTTCTCACGTGTCTCATCCCCCTACTTCCAGGTCATGCTAGGTGGGGCATTGTTTGGGTGAGGTCTCTGCTTTCTTCCCATCTGGGCTGAGTCATGAAAGCCATGATGGAGAGTGAGGGCGTGGGAGGCGGAGGCCTGAACTTTCCCACTCCGACTTCCTCTCTCATTATTTTCCTCTGACATTGCCAGTGTTCTCAATGAGGTGCATTTGATAACCCGCCGTTGGCTGCTTACCCTTCCTGCCACCTCTGCTTCATGCAGTTCCTCGGCTTATTTGGATCCACTTTTCTTTTTCCAAGGGACTTGAGGCTGTCTTCTGAAGTCTGAGTCAGTTAAATCTTGGGCCACAATAAAAGTAGGCCAGCCACATACTTAAATCCAGGGTGAGTGCTCCCAGATAGTCTTTCACCATGCAAGAGCTCAGTCTTACTGGGCACTTCTCCATTCTCGTGTCCTGTCCGGGTCAGGGCTAATTTAGAAAGAAGTTTAGCTCAGTGACTCTGGGGACATAGTCACCTGCCTCTCAGGCCTTGTTCTGCTGGTTCCTAGGTCAGTGACGTTGGGGAAATTACTTCACCTCCTGAACCTGAATTTCTTCAAATGTCAAGAGAGAACCCCAGTTTTCCCTGGGCTTAGGTAGCCCCTTTTCGATGTCCAAGTTGGGACTCGGGCCTGGACAGTTGGAGGCAGTGAAGGATAACTGAGAGACTCGCTGGAATTATTGGGAAAGAGACTCTCACTCTCTACATGGGTGGCTAAACAAGCCAGATGCAAGGATGGCCCAGTGAGGGCCGTACCCTCAGCCTCCACTGGAAGTGTCTGCCTGAGAGCGAGATCACACCGAGACAGGGAACTGAGAGCCAGAGAGAGACAGATTCTGGGGCACCACGCCTGGAGCCAGATACCTCTGGACCTTTCTGTTGTGTGAGCCAATGAACTCTCCATATTCATCTTTATTGGATTTATTTATTAAGGTTTGTTTTGGCCGGTTTGAGTTAGATTTCTATCCCTATAACTCAGAGTTTGCATAAAACTCTCCCCTTCCCATTTGTAAATTTCTCCCAACTCTGTCTCCCAATATATTTCCCGGTTAATGTAAATGTGTTGGCTGACCCTGAACCCACTTATGTGTGCAGCATGAGTTTTCTTCCTAGTGTCCTTTGCTATCTGGGCATTTGGTACAGCTGATTCTCTTCATTTGGGCTCTCTGTGCTTATCTATTCTCTACCTCAGGTCTGCATAATAAACACTTTGCAAACCACATATATTAGTTTTCTGTTGCTGCAGAACAAATTACCAAAATTTAGCAGTTTAAACAATACCTGTATACATATATACTTATGTATGTATGTATATATATGTGTATGTATGTACACACACACACATACACAAATACATTCTTTTTCAAGTTCATTTTAATTTACTTCTTCCATGAGAAAGAGAGACAGAGGTAGAGTAATAACACCTCCAACAAGGTCTCAACACCACAATCCATCTTTAGCCTTAATCAGCCACAAGTGATGGACACACACATGTCCAATGTCTTCAGGGAGGTCTCTGGATGCTAACCTGGACTCTTCCTGAATGTGAGTCAGCCCTGTAGGGGTTGCATTTTGCCACTGTGCCATCACCTTGCCTTAAATATGTTATCACACAGTTGCCATAGGTCAAGAAACTCACCACAACTGGTTCTCTGATCAGGGCTTCATCAACCTTTGTCTGAGGCCCAGGATCCTCTTCCAATCTCACTGAGGTCCCAGCTCCCAGAGGCTACCTGCAGTTCTCCCACACAGCCCTTGTACAACATGGCAGTATGCTTCTTCAATGACAGCGGGAAATACCTTTCTTACCAACCTGCTGTGATGGGGTACTTGTGAGAGTGATAATCCATCACCTTTGACACATAATTTGACCTAGTTGGCAGAGTGACAACCCACCATTTTGCCATCTTCTCTTGACTAGAAGCGAGTCACTCAAGGGCAGAGGATTACACAGGATGTAGAGATCATGAGGTTAGAATTCTGCCTACCACACCACATTGATGTCCCACCGAATGGTCTAAACACAACTTAGTGACATGTATGGCCTAGTCAAGTCATTCTGTATATACAGTACATATTTTTAATAAGCATGTGTGTTAGTTACGGTCCATGTCTGTGTGTGCATGCTAGGGTTGAAAAGATGGCTGTAGTAGGCTGAATAATGGCTTCAGTGACATCAGGTCCTAATCCCTGAAATCTGTAAATGTTCCATATATAGCAAAGACCTTGCAGATGTGATTAAGTTAAGGTTCCTGAGATGGGAGATTATCCTAGATTATCTGGGTGGGCCATACGTGCCATTGCAAGTGACCTCGTAAGAGAAAGGCACAGGGAGCTTAGAGAGACACACAGAGGAAAAGGCAGTGTGAGACAGAGGTAGAACTTGGAGGGATAAGGCACAAATCAAGCACTACAGCCACTAGGAATGAGGTGTAAGGAATGGATTCTCCCCTAGAACCTCAGTGGGAGTGTGGCCCCGATGACACCTTGATTTCAGCCTCGTGAAACTGATCTGGGGCTTTCAACTTTCAGAACTGGGCGCTGACAGTTTCTGCTGTTTGAAGCAATGCATTTTGTGGTAATTTGTTATAGCAGCCATAGGAAACTAATGCAGCGGTCAAACTGATTTGGAATTAGATTTGCATATAAAGGTTTTGAGCGGGAAAACACTTGGATTAGCCAAATTTCAGTGAGTTTCAAACTTAACGTATAAAACAATATTTCGGAACCAACAGATGGTGTGATGGTTTTATCACTGGACTCCCACATAGTCAACTGACCACTGTTCGAGTCCTGGACACAAAAGCTTAAAACACTGGGTGCGTGAGCATGTGTGCCCAAAATCCTGAGGGAGAATGGAGGAGAAGGAATTACGGCATGGTCATCCCTCCTGGGGGATGATTCCTTTTTTTCTCTCTGCCTTTCTCTGTCTCTCTGGTTAGCTCACATGCCCTATAACAAAAATCTCTCTCAAAAAAAATGATAATAATACTTCACCCAGCAAAGGTCCAAGGAGCATCTGCTTTGTGTCTTTTGGAATGCATGTTTAGAAATGCATTACTCAAAACTACCTTCAAAACGGTGCCAGTTATTAAGAGCAGACCAAAAATTGGCTTTGAGCTATTTGGCACTACTCGATGGTCAAGCAAAAAGTGGTCTCCTGATATAAAACTTTTCATATTTAATCTTTCTGAATGGGTGAACAGCATAATTTATTCAGCAGAGGAGCCTCATTTTCCTTTTGTGTAGTGATTAGTTCCACAGGGAGGAAAGATGAATGTTAGTCTGTAGTGCCATCATTTATCTGGTCCTTAATAAGTCCATCAGATACACTGAGTACTTTATTCAACAAACATTTCCTGAGCCTCATGCAATGTGCCTTGATAGTTGGAGGTGAAACAAAAACAGACGAGATTTCTTGCTCTCAAAATTCCTGCAGCCTTGTGAAAAAGGCAAAGCTTTGATAGCCCCATAAGTAATTGTGCAATTGCAGGCTTAGGTAAGTCTGAAGAAAAGAAAGCTGGTTCTGTTTCACAAAAGAACCCGGCCTAGGCTGAGGGAAGCGTGGCCAACTTTCTCCTGGATGTGACTTTCCAGTTAAGAGCTGGAGAAGGGGCGAGAGGCAGGAGTTCCACATGGAAACCACAGCGTGTGCAGTGGCCATGTGACCAGCTGGTATGTGCATTAGGGGACTGAGGAGGAAGTGGGGGAGCAGAGCAAGGAGGACTGGAGAGGTAGGCAGGGCCTGATGTGGACACAGAAGGCTCCTGAAGCTCCATTACGTTGGTTGATAGGAAAGAACAATTGGGGTGTGCATCTGCTCCTCAAGCCACTACGTCGTATAACCCTGCTTCCTTTTGGGAGTGGATGCCCAGCCCTTATCGGGCTTCCTCTACCTCCATTTGAGGGATGCATTCTTACTGTTGCCTGTTCACAAAATATAGATCTCGAATATTCCTTTCTTCTCATAGGGCAGAGGTCAGTGCCTTTAAAAGCTTGAGTGTTGTGAATCTCAGCACAAGTAGAAGCCAAAGCTAGAAAGAGAGCACCCAGGGGCCAGCAGGTAGCATAGTAGCTAAGGTGCTGGCTTCCCACCGTTTAAGTCCCAGACCTGCAGCTTGAAACTCACACTGGGTGTGTGCGCATGTATGCCCAAAATCCCAAGAGGAGAACAGAGGAGAAGGGATTGCAGTGTGTCCATACCCACCCCCCGAGGGTGATTTCTAGCTTTCTGTCTCTCTGTCCTTCTCTGTCTCTCTGGTGAGCACACATGCCCTATAGCAAACAAACAAAGACGGGAAAAACGGAACAAAAAAAAAAAGAACAGAGAAAGAGCATCGCATACGAGTCTTTGGAGGATAACACAGGTACCCACAGGAGGCCAGCTGGGCCTGCTTCCTGGACACATGCTCTACCTCGGGCAACCCCCATGGAGGTGTTAAAGTGCAGCTCCTTGAAATGTGCTACCATCAACCCAGCGACACGGCACAGCACACCTGTGGTAATAGACAGCATCTACTGATTCGACCCTGTTGGAGGTCTAAGATTATCATTGACTTTTTCTTTCCACGGACCACTAGACTTTCAGTGAAGGAACACCTTCTAATTACAAGGACGTATTAGTTTTCCTTGCTGAAAGGAAGAGCCATTTATTTTCTAAGGTGTGTCATTCTTAGCCCTATAGTATCAGTTGGTTCGGGGGGGAGGGGGAGCATACTTTCACCACAGAAGAGTTTTGTGCCTCTGCCCACTCCCCCACAGCTGCTGCTCACCTGCTTGAGGGACAACCTTGTTCTTCTCTGCACCTCCCTGTTGTTCGAGCGATGCCTGATTTCCTCCTGGTCAGGTCTTTTGAGGAGGATAGTGTGTGTTTTGTACAAGCTCTTCCCGTTCTATTCGGATGGGCTTCTATTGCCTGTAACTACTTTCATCCCCTGGAAGCTTTTTCTGTACAGGAATGAAATACAGCCCTGCGATGTTTCTGGTCTCCCTCTGGATATACAACCCTACACATCTGAGAAGCATATTCGAAACTATTCCATATGCACACCTCTCCCTTAGGCCAGCATCATCCTTACTGAAAAGAAACTAAATCCAGTGTGATGAAAATCCCGTGAAAGCAGCCCAGACTCAAGAAATTCCAGCAGGTTCTAAATCCCCAAGGGCACGTGGTGGCATTACTGTAAACAGAAGATCTTAAACAAATGGAGATTTTTCTCCACTTCCCTCCTACATCTCTGACAAGAAACTGGGAGGAATTGCATCATTTTTTTCTGTCCTTTCCTCTGCAGCTCACCGCATAGGAGATGCAGGGTTTGATGGTCTTTGTTCCCTCGCTTCCTGAAATGCTGCACATCTTTGGGACACATGGTGAATTCATCACGTTCCCTTGAGATTAACGAGGCCATCAAGTCACACTGTAAAGCTAGGGAAAGAAGACGGGAAGCCTTGCTGTTTCAGGCGTCTTGCATATTCGTTTGTGTCTTAAAGCCACTGCTAGCATTCCGTGACATTGGGGGAATCTGGAGATGAAGCTGGTCACAATGATTTGTGACTATGAGCAGGTGCAATTACGAGGAGGGCACAGGAGGGGACGTATTTGAGAAGTCGTGAGAACACATGGGATGCCTAACTGCTTTCAGGTGAGGCCATAAAATAAGGGACAATACATGCGAGTTCAGCGGATCTGACTGGAACCTCAGATGGCCTGGGGTCAAGTCCAAGCCAACGAAATGACCTTGAGTAAGTTACTCCACTTCTCTGTGCCTCAGTTTCCTTAACAGTAAAAAGGAGATATGTAGACTAGTGTCTACATTATACAGTTATTAGGAGATTAATTGAAATTATAATGCATGTAAGCACTTAGCTCATTAGTGTCTAGTAATAGTAGTTATTACCTTTATTAGTATTATTGACTAGTTTCACTGTGTGGGTCTAGTCATGAGTTTTGAACCCAGTCATTCAACAAACATGACTCTTGTGCCCCACAAGTACCAGGCACTGTGCTAGGTGTCAAGAATGTAGCAATGGGCTGTTCCCATAGACAACAGGAATTACTCTAACCGAGAGATGAATAGATTATGGTCATGGAATCAAAGAGGAGACCGTGGTAACTCGGAGACCACCGATGACACAGGTCACCTCAGAGGGAGTTTCAGTGCCTGTGGGTATGAGGCTTCCCACGGATCTTGGAGGATCTGGAAAGGACATGATTGGCTCTGTCGGGTCTTCTCTGACGACCCTTCATCCACCTGCCAGGTCCCCAGCTTCATATTTAACACGAGTGAACCCTTTCCTGTAGTAAAACTTAAACCATTGGAGAGACTGGTTTCAAGTTCTGAATCCCAGATAACCTGAATAAATGAATGGCTAGGAAGGCATAAAGGCCTGGTGAGCTTACACCGCATAACATCACAGCCAGTTGTGTTTTTAACAGAAACTCAGCTGCACTTTCTCTTTGGCCTCTGCAGGGAAGGACTTGGAACAAGAAACAATCAACTTCTCTTGCTTTCTTAGAGCAGGGCACATTCCACCCGTATCTCTTCCCCCTCCTATCTGACCTACTTTCCCTCTCCTGTCCTCTCACTCATTTTAGGGCTATCAGGAGAATAGGAGTCCGGGCCAGCAGGCAGTGCAATGTTAAGGCACTGGATCCCACATGCCCAACTCTAGGGTTCGAGAAACACACCAAGCGTATGTGTGCATGTGTCCAAAATCCTGAGAAGAAAATGGAGTAGAGGAGATTGTGGTATGGCTGTCCCTCTTGTGGGGTGATTTCTCATTTTCCCTCTCTGTGGGTCTCTCTGTCTCCCTCTGGTGAGCGCACACACCTTAAGGCAAAAATGTTAAAAAAAAAAAAAAAAAAAAAAAAAAAAAAGGTATAGAGGTCAGTAAAACAAAATCAGCCTTCTGAAAGTTGGCCAGTTCATGACATAGTCTAACTCTAATGACAGCTTCTACCATCCAAGTACCCTTTCCCTGTGGTGTCCTGTGTCTTCCATTTACCTTTCTGCTTTAACTCCAAAGGTCTTTAGAATCTGCATTTCAATCCAAGAGGCAGTTAGCCTGAGTTGTGGGGCCAGAATGCCCAGGTTTGAAATCTGGCTCTACCTTCCAACAGGAAAGCCTCCTGTGACTTCCTTAATTCCTTCTGCCTTGTCTGAGAAACCGGGACTAAAGCAGTACCCGCCTCTTGGGGTGGGTTAGCGTGTTATTAAGCCAACAGGTAGAAACTCTGATAGCAGTGTTTAGCATTTAGTAAGCACTCAATAAAAATGTTGGCTGTTATTCCTGTCATCTAGAAAGAAGTACAATTTCTAGCTCGATCAGCAAGTGGATAATCTTCCTGCTGTATTTTTGATCATTCAGCCACTTATTTCTGCAACTCAGCCTGAAAACAGCCAAATTTAAAAACCATTCAGTCAGGGCTTCATTCTTATTTGATAGAGGCAGTTGTCCAAAAGCCTAGACCTTGGAAATTTTCCACTTTAAGAAGTGTATGATGGGGACCAGCAGATGGGGTAATGGTTTCGTCACTGGACTCCCACATAGTCAACTGCGGTTCAAGTCCTGAATCCGGTGGCTTAAAACTCACACCAGGCTCATGTACATGCATGTCCAAGATCCCAAAAGGAGAATGGAGGAGAAGGGATGTGGCGTGGCCATCCCCCTTGGGGGCTATTTCTTACTTTCTGTCTCTGTCTCTCCGGCAAGTGCACATGGCATATAGCAAAGATCTCTCTCAAAAAAAGAAGTGTATGATGAAACTAGAATTGAAATTAATATATCATTAACTGGGATTCTGATGTGAAATATATTGCAATTATGTCCTTAGATGATTATCCAGGATATTGGAAATTGCCACTTTATTTTATGGGCATCTTTAAAGTTCTCCTGGAAAGAAAATCACCTTTGGAATTGGAGATTTTGCTCAGTAGTCAGAAATTTTATGAACTCAGCGAGCCAGAACATTTCTGATTCCTCACACTTCTGACAGAAATTTACCTTGCTAAAGGATTGTGCCTAGGTGATTCATATCCTGTTGGGTTGAAAGATATAGTTCAAAAACTCAGTGCTATCAACTCCTCCTCATTCTCCCAGGTCTAAAAAGTGTTGCTCTGAGCATTTATAAACATCCAGGTATATCTTGCTTCAGACTAAGATGGAAGTGGCCAGTTGTTCTTTTCATGAGTTGAAACATATTTGTAAGTGTTTTCAGGGCAACAAGAATTGGAAGGAGTCCTAAGTTCAACGTTGTCCCATCTAAAGAAGCAGAATTTTATAGCATAGGTTACAAACTAGTGGCTTGCAGTGCAATTGTCTAAAAACAATGCATTGGTAGCCAGTATGCATAAAATCAGGGTAGGGTAGTGCATGTGTAAAACTGGATAGCTTTCTTCTAATGCGCTTTGTTTATATTTTTTTATTTATCTTTCTTTAGAATTGTTTTTATTTTTCACTTTATTTTCATTCATTTATTTTAATTTGACCAGAGAGAGACACAGAGAGAGAGAAAAAGAGGGAGAGCAAGCCACCAGGTCTGGGACACGAACCATAGTCAGTCATTTGGGAGCATCCAGCGCCTTAACCACCATGCCACCTGCTGGCCCCTGTGCTTTATTTCTAAACCTGAGTTCTATCATCACTGGGCCATCACTGCTATGTGGCAACACTCGGACCTGGATGGCAATGTCCCCTCTTGGATCAAGAATGTCATATCCAGATTGTCACAGGAGGCAGCCCACAGGACTCATGGATTTCACCTGGCTGACCACTGAGGGTTTACTGCTCCTTTGCTATAAGCCACATGCAGATTTTCAAATGCTAGATTTGTTTAAAGTAGTGTTTTCCATCATTATAAAAAATGTTCCTTATTTTCTATGTTCCATAGCCTTTCAGGCTCTTATGAAAAGAGGATGCTGTGTCTTGTGGGTAAATGTTGTGCTGTTTTCCTCCTTCTCAGCATCCATTTCTGGGTCTTACCTATTTCCTGTCATCATAGGGCATCAGTTTAACAGTCCACCCCTAGGTGGAGCACTTTTCCAAAAGCAACTTGTATACATCTCACATACCTTCACACACATTTCTGCATCTATATACAGTCATGCACTCACACACATTCACACCTGCTCATACGAGGACACATCACTTGCACTAATACACGTGCACTCACGATCATACACTCGTATGTACGTTCTTGCTCATGCACTCACAGTCACACACTCATACACTCCATCTTTTACACAGGAACACCCATAGAAAATTAAGACTTAGGAGAATTTCAGAGCTGGTAAAAAGACATGTTTTGGGAACGTCATATTGGTCAGGCTTGGTCGATAGCAGATCATTCCAAAATGTGTGTTAGAACAGAGAGGAAGGGTCAGGAGCAGGAGCTGGGCTCCGAGAGAAAGGTGGGACACTGCCAGTGTGCAGCTTTATTTCTTTGTCTTTTTGCTGCGCAGCCTGAGGGCAGCAAGCCAGGGTCTGTCGTGTGTACTAGGATATTGCATTTGTTGTCAGGAAATCTGACCCATTTGAGGAAAGGGTGGAGTTCTTCTTGGCATTGCTGGGGGTATCGGGCATCCTGAAGGTGAAAGAACCCGTGTGACCAAAAGAAATCCCAGTTCAAACTGGCTTACACAGTAAGAGGCATTTATTAGGTTTCAAGAGCTCTAGCTTCAGGTGGGGCTTAATCAAGAGGCTGACACTATTCTCTGAATTCTTTCTACTCTGCCTTCACCTTAGGTGGGCTTTTTCCTCAATTTTCCTCCCTTCATCATAGTAAAACTGCCTATTTAGTCCTCACATCTTTACCTATGCAGAAGAGAGAGAGTGCCATTATTCTAGAATTCTGATCAATAGACCTGTCGCTCTCTGAAATGCACCAGCTGCTGTCCCAGCTCCACACGCATGCTCATTAATATCACCAATTAGTAAGGAGTGGAATCAGCACATGGGTTTTTGGGAGAGAGGTGGCTGATGTATTGAAATAGGGATTATCTCACCCAGAAGAAGAAAGATGGATGCTGGTGGCCACCATCACCTGGCCGACCCCCTGGCTGTCTGCAGGGGACCAGGAAATAGCTCACTGTGGTTGCTGTGCCTTATTAGCACAGGTAAGTGGCACTTCAATACCTCTGCACATGAGTCACCGTCACCTTTCTGTGGTGGCCATGCCTAAGAATCTCCCCGTTGTGTTGGTGCCTTTTTTGGTACATTCTGGTTTGAAATTTCTCCACAGCCCAGTCAATTTACTTCTCCAACTTAAGGGGAAAGTCCAGGCATCTAGTTCCAGAGTAAAAATAAGCCAGAATTTGCTAGTAACCTATTCCTTCTTCCTTTTGTGACCTCTGCTTCACAAAGGAGTGCTGAATCAAGGGATTGTTTGTTCCCTGCAGAGACAGTCTGCGTGGTGAAGTAACATCACAGGCTCCCTTTACTGAAAACCCACTCTGTCAGGGAACTGTTCCTTTAGGCTCTTCTTCATGAACAGCCCTAGGAAGGAGAGTGTTCCTCTCATTTGACAGATGACAAACCAGAGCCTTAAAAAGGTTAAATAATTCCTCCAGGGTGATGAAGTAGGTAAGGATGGAGCAGAGATTTTACCCCAAGCTGAGTAGAATCGGACCTCAGAGCTTCTCACTGGCCTCTCTCTGAATAAACATATCCTAAGCTGTTGCCTTAGGTGGAGCTTGGGGGTGAACCCTTTAGTCTTCTGCTCCTCCCTGCTTAAAATTCTCCCATTCCCAGCCCATCCCTACTCTAAGAGTGGCTCAGTCCCCCTGCCAGAAATGTACACAGATATCTCCACATGCTGCTGGCCTCTGTCCCAGGACAGTCACCCTTGTTACTGCCCCTTCCAGACCTACCTGTCCAGCTGGGCAACAAGCCTGACTCTTCTCTGATTTCATTTTTCCATTTTATACCATTTTTTTTTCATCTAAAACTTACACACCCCATGGTCCACTCCATCACAGCCCTGCTCTCTTAATGCATAAATTTTTCCCAAGTGCTGGGCGTGGGGGTCTGGGCTGTTGGTTGTATGAAATGGTCCGCAGAGACAAGGTAGCTTTCAACAAGGGCCTTCTGGAGAGAGTGTCTTGCTCAAGAGGTAGAAATATCAGACTAAGGGGACCAGCAGATAGCATAGTGGTTACCTCACTGGAATCCCACGTAGTCAACCACGGTTCAAGCCCTGGACCTGGAGGCTTGAAAGTCATGCTGGATGCATGTGCGTGTGTGCCCCAAGTCCCAAGAGGATAATGGAGGGGAAGGGATTGTGGTGTGGCCATCTTCTCTGGGGAGTGATTTCTTGCTTTCTGTCTCTCTGGCAAGCACACATACCCTATACCAAAAGTCTCTCTTAAAAGACAAAAAAAGAGAAAGAACTGTCAGTCTAACAAGATGATGCCTTCTGTGGTGGTTGGCTCTCGATCCACTCTCGGTAAGCTGCAGTCTCTTGCTCCTAGGTGTGGGAGTGTGTGATTCCTTCACTGACGGTTCATTGAAAAGAACATTGCAGGTCCCAGGGCTGCAGGGCTGTCCATCACTTCCAAAGAAACTTTTCAGGTTTGCTCCTAAACTTTTTTCTGGACAAAAATTTTCTCTTGATTTCACTGCCCCATTTTATCTATGCATTCTCTCCTACCCTTATCTCTCTTAACCTAGGTCAGGGGTGGGCCATGGCCTGTCTTTGTAAATAAAGTTTTATGGGCACATGGCCATTCCCATTCACTATCTGTTATCTCTGGTTGCTTTCCCACTACAACAGCAGAGTTGAGTAGTCCCAGCTGAGACCATATGTCCTGAAGAGCTTAAAACATTTATTCTCTGGCCTTTAAAAAAAAAATGTGCTGATCTCTAATCTTGGTCAGTACACACCACAGATACTCCAGAATGACCCCTAACTCCCTTCCATCCTTCACATGACCAGGAATAAAAACCTCAGCTAGCCTGAGCTCCAACAAGAAAAAAAAATAATCAAATGCCTGATATTTAGAAAAGAAAAACACAATCTCACCCTCGGTTCCTTCCCAAGCAAAGCAAGTGCATGACTCTTGTGCAGCCGCTCGGGCCGAGGGCAACCACAGCACTCAGTACTGCTGGGCTGTAGGGCCCTTCTTCAGAGCAAGGCCCACACAGCTGCAGCAAGTTCATTGGACTTCGATAACTACTTCCCATCCTCGACCCAGTGGCCACAGGAATATCGGGTCATCAGGAAAGTCATGACACATTTTTGCATAGAAAAATACATCACAACTTTTCCAATGACTCAGTAATATAAGACAAAAATAGTGTTGGATAAGTAACCTGTGAGTATACTTTGGGTCTCACCATCAGAAACAGACATAGCATCTCTCATTAAGTCCAGAGTTAAATCTTAATTCATGGCTTCTGTATATTGATTAAGCACCAAATAAAGAGTGTTTTGTGATTAGGGAATCATGTATGAAAAATGTCTCCTTTAAATAGTAGATTCATTGCACTGTGCAATGCTCACGCCATGAGACACTAAGAAACACCCACGGAGAATATTCCGCTTTCCCATCGAATGTTCACCTTTACTAAGTGACCCTGTAGGTGGAATCACTGACACTATTTATGTTATTTCTTCCCTCTCAGGACCAGCAGTTACTCTCTTATACAAAGTACCTGTTGTTGAATTTATATCAGGTAAAGCACCTATTTAATGTCGCTAGAGTCTGGGGTTGGTGTATCGATGTCGTCACCTTCTTCTCTTTTTATTTTTGGAGGGGGGAGAGGTTTTTGCTATAGGATACGTGTGCTCATCGGAAAGACAGAGACAGAGAGAAAGCGAGAAATCACCCCCCCCAGGGGGGATGGTCACACCACAATCCCTTCTCCTCCATTCTCCTCTCGGGATCTTGGGCACGCACGCACATGCACCTGGTGTGAGTTTAAGCCACCAGGTCCGGGATGCGAACTGTGGTCAACTACATGGGAGTCCAGCGACATAGCCATTACGCTAACTTCTGGTCCTGTCACCATCTTCTTTAAACCAAGCCCACACTCACTCTGTGTTCAGTTAATGCAAATTTCAGAAAGAAATTCTGAAAACACTCTTGTCAAATACTGGTTCAGGTATTTGCTCAAAAACCTGATGTTTGTGATAGTGCAACACTCCATGGTGCCAAAGTCACAGGGAGGCTCCTGCGTGTGCATTTAGGCGTCTCCTGTACAGGTTGGGTGTGTGCACACGTACTCAGGATTCTGGCTAGCTGAGGCTGGAGGTGACTACAGTGTGAAGACCCCCTTGGGGTTGTGGAGAAAACCTGATGTTAATGGTATTAGGTAAGAATTGACAAAAGATAGGTATGCATTAAAAACTGTGGACTCCTGTCCCAGAGGCCACTCGCTGTGGCAAAACTGACACTGAGGAGGAGGTGGCAGGTCAGTTGTAAAGGAAGAGGCAGCATCAGTTAGCAGTTTCTGGCTTCTTGTTTTTCCACCAAAAGTCAAAGAGAACAGGAAGGAAAGTGCCTAATTTACAAAAGAAATGTAGCACAGCTCTTCAAAGGGTCACTTGGTGGGAGAAATGCTTCTTACTACCTGGGGAGCTCCTGAGCCTGTGGGAATGTTATTATCAACTCGGAGGAGCCAGGCACACTGGGAACTCTGGTTTGAGCCTTGCAGGGTTGGCATCTTGCCAGCAACGTTGTAAACGCATGTCATGTCGGCTGGGATCCAGCCGAGTTCTTTCAAAAACCATTGTTCATCAAACCTGGAGTTTTAGAAGTTGAGCCAATGAGTGTGTGAGCTTGCCTTTGGCCACTTGAAAACACTAAGTCAACCTTGGCAAAAGATTCAAGCCATTGGCGCCTTGTGTCTTGTGCTGGATTTATGGAAAGAGAATAAGAAGGCTAAGGCAGGGGTGAGGGTCTTTTTAATAATATTTTAAGCTTTTAGATTCATAAAATTCCCATAAAATTAATAATGTGGTAGGCCAGCCAGTGGGGTGGTGATTAAGATGTCTGGATCCCACATGGCCCGCTGAGCAGTTTGAGTCCTAGAACCGGTGTCTTAAAAAAACATACCAGACAAGTGTGCGTGCTTGTATGCCCAAAGTCCCGAAAGGAGAAATGAAGAAGGGATTGCAGCATGATCATCCCTCCTGGGGAAGTGCTTTCTTACTCTCTCTCTCTTTCTTTCTGGCAAGTGCATACACCCTATAGCAAATTAAGTGATAATAATAATAATAATGTGGTATTATTGATATTCTTAGGGTAAACAAGAAAATAATAAAAAAGCAATTCAGCCCTTTGCTTTGGAACAGATGGAAGAACTTAATAAATATTAACTCAAGACTTATAACCAAGAAACAAGTCATTGAAAATACAAAAGAATATTACTTGAAAGAACATTCATGTAAAGGCTATTACTATTAAGATAGTGCCTATCCCGTGGGTACTATTTCACTAAGCATGACTGAGTGATATTTAAATTTCAGCTGGATGGGCTGCCAAGGAACTAGAAGGCCTTTTCTGCAGACCAGAAAGTAGGTCACCGTGGATTTGTTAGTTTTGGGCACAAACAAGGCAAGGACGGGGAAGCGGGGTGTCAGAGAAGCCGGCTGTTGTGCTATATCTCAGAACAAGGACGTCACACTGAACCATGGCTCCTGTCTCGGCAGGGCTAGCAGTTTGCCTTAACGGCAAGAGCCCTCATAGGGAACATCCGCTGTTTCTGCTGCACAGCGTCCCTGCACACCCTCTTCTTCTGGAAACAGGAACTCCCCTAGTTAGGGGAAATGTTCTTTTCACACTTCTGACCAAGTTTTCCTATAGAAGGCTTGGGGAAAAGTCTGTTCCTGTGGAGCTTCGAGTTCTGAACCACCGGACTCACCTTTCCCCAATCCTTCTCCTTTGTTAGTGTCCTCATTCTGAACTGCTCACATGAACCTGGCTTTTTGTTTTTCTCGACCTGATTTATTTGTGCCCAGCTCTACCCAGTACCAAGAACTAAGCTCACTGTTCTACCTGAGCTGTGGGCCTCTGTGGACCCAGTGTCTGGCTTTCTCCAGGGTCTGAGTCTACCTCAACACTCTGACTCTCTCTGAATCTCAGCTTTACTATCTGTAAAATAGAAGTAATAATAATAGAGACCAGCAGTTGGAGTAATGGCTATGTCACTGGACTCCCATGTACTTGACCGTGGTTCGAGCCTTGGACCCTGTGGCTTAAACTCACACTGGGCGTGTGTGTGTGTGTGTGTGTGTGTGTGCCCAAGATCCCAAGAGGAGAATGGAGGAGAAGGGATTGCGGCATAGCCAACTTTCCCCCGAGGGGTGATTTCTCACTTTCTATCTCTCTGTCTCTCTCTGTCTTTCTGGTGAGCGCATGAGCCCTATAACAAAAAAACTCTCAAAAAAAAAAAAAAAAAAAAAAGAAGTAATAATAATATCTACTAGGTGGAGATCAAATGATTAGTGATAGCTTCATAAAAGCAAATCAGCAAGGGAACCAGCAGTTAGTGTAATGGCTATGTCGCCGGACTCCTACGTAGTCAACCGCGGTTCGCGTCCCAGACCCGGTGGCTTAGAACTCACGCCGGGCGCATATGCGTGCGTGCCCAAGATCCCGAGAGGAGAATGGAGGAGAAGGGATTGCGGCATGACCATATTTCTCGCTTTCTGTCTCTGTGTCTCTCTCTGTCTGGCGAGCGCATGCGCTCTATAGCAAAAACCTCTCAAAAAGTCAGCAAATAGTAGCTGAAGTTAGTCTTTGATGCTTCTAACTCTAATACTTGGATTCCGAATGGTAGAGTTACATTTTTTATTTTCTTTTTTTTTCTCTCTTCTTATTTCTCCTTCTTTAAATAGTCTTGCTGTGTTGTGATCCTTCCGCCACCACCTCCTGATTAGCTTGGACCATAGTCTTGTACCACTGCGAACAGTTCTTTAGGGTGGGCCAGAAATCACATTCGGGCCTGTCCTGTGGCTTCAGCCTGCCAGGTAGTAGCATCAACCAGTGTGCACCATCATAGCCGAGCTTGTTTATTTTCTTTAGGGTTGTTTGTTTAAGTTTACTCATTCATTTATTCCATGAGTGAGAGGCGCAGAGAGTAGGGGGCTCCCCAAGAGGACTGTGAAGCCGTAATCTACCCAGGCCTTCAGCCAGCCCCAGATCTGCAGCATCATGTGCCTGCATACGCTGGGAGTTCTCCCAGTGTGGGCCTGGAGCCTTACCGTGTGGGTCAGCCTCACGGAGCATCACGTTTTACCACTGCCCCACCATCCAGTCCCTCTTTTTAGTTTCAATATTAAAGAATATAATGCTCTGAAAAGCAAAAAAAAAAAAAAAATCCTCTAGATCAGAAAGCCTATAGATTTTTTTTAACTTTTCAGCATTCTGTTATTGGGCAGAAACCTCACGGGAAAAAAGTACACTGGTGCTGGATTTCCTCTTTGGAATTTTCTTAAAGAAAATCCCAAAGACTCTATTCTTAGGAATAGACCTGTCTCTAATGCTGGCTAGAATAAAATGTGTACAGAGGTGTGTGTGTGTGTGTGTGTGTGTGTGTGTGTGCACGTACTCATGCACACGTTTGGAATTGAGAAAGAGACTGCTCCTCTCTACCTCACAAATGGAGTACGTTTGAACTTGTAAGGTTCAGATGTCTTTATGCCCCTTTTATCTGCAAGCTGATTGCGTTGGACACGTATTAAGGCTCTGCATTTCCAAACCTGTCCAGCGTGTTCCTTCTGCCGGTGCAGGATCCTATGACTGTGTTTGAATAGTGCCCGGCATTTCAGTCTCAGGGGTGAGCAGCGGGGGCGGGAGGAGGCTCTGCCTCTCTGAGTATCTGATGGCCAAGGGCTTGCTCCGTCCTTGCTGAAATTTCCGCATCCTGACCCCTTTCATTCTGTTGGCAAAGGACCTCTGAGAGAGTGCTGCAAGGCCAGCCCTGGTACCGTAGTTACTGCGAATTCAATTCCTTGGCTAATGGCAGTCGGTGCCTGATTAGGCCAGTTTTAAACTGGGCATGGTGATAATACTTCCGAGTTGTTGAGGACCCTAGGGTTGGTTGGTGGAGGGGAGACATGCCAGGCATCACATGACCGTGATCCAGGGCTAACTGAAACAGAGCGGAGGACAGTGTGTAGACCCTGTGGGAGTGCCTGTTTCTCTGTCACTGTCTCTGTTTCTTTTGTATATGGAAAGAAGAAATTAGCTTTTAAAAAAGGTTCATGGAAAATGGAATGAAAGTATGGGGTTTTTTTGGTGCAAAAATTTTCGAAATACAGTTTTTTCACCATACATATTTTCGCAAACTTTTTGAAGGCCCCTCATATGTGCTTGTCATCGGAGACTCTAAGATTCCAGAAGAATTCTGTGTGCCCAGGGTACCATATTTGATCATCTATTGTGAAAAAAAAACTTTTTATTTTTGGAGAGGTTTTTAGTATAGGGCGTGTGCGTTCGCCAGAAAGACAGAGAGAGACAGAGAGACAGAAAGCGAGAAATCACCCCCCAGGCGGGATGGCCATGCTGCAGTCCTTTCTCCTTCATTCTTCTCTCAGGATCTTGGGCACGCACGCACACACGCCTGGCGTGAGTTTAAGCCACCGGGTCTGGGACGCGAACCGCGGTTGACTACATGGGAGTCCAGCAAGATAGCCATTATGCCAACTGGTGGTCCCAACTAAAAGCTTTTCTGAAATCTATATAGATAATATTGATTGTATCTTCTATTTTCTACCACTGTGCTCTTTACACTGAAATATATGCATTATCATTGTAAGGGGACTGAGAGATATCTCAAAAGATTATGGGAAACTAAAATAAATGTGGCCCATCTTCCTAGAACAGTTTTGCTTACTTTATTTTTTAAAAAATATCAAAGATATATGAATAATACAAAGGAATCTTTAAGATAAATAAATTCAGTTGCTGATCGCTAAAATTGCTTTGAGACATCCCTATGGTCCCTGGTGGTATGTATTCCCTCCTCCTCTTTACCATGTTAACATTATTATTATTACTATTATTATTGGAGGTTTTGGCCTTAGGGCATGTATACTTGCTGGAGAAAGAGAGAGATAGAGAGAGAGAGAGAGAGTCAGTGAGAGGGAAATTGAGAAATCACTCCCCCAGGGGGGATGACCATGCCACAATCCCTTCTTCTCCATCCTCCATCTGGAATATTGGCAATACATGTACCTGGCGTGATTTTTAATCCACCAGGTCCGGGACTTGAACTACTGTACCCCAAGTGGGAGTCCAGTGATGTATCTGCTACACCATCTGCTGGCCCCACCATGTTAATTTGGATGGAATAGTTGAATAGGCTGTTTCCAGATAGATTAGACTGATAGACTAACAGAGATTTGGTTTTTAAAGTTTATTTTCTTAAAAGCGGAGACAGAGAGAAATACAGGCACCTGCCACAAAGCCTTCATGCTGTGATCCTCCCCAGCACTGCAGCCAGCCGGGATCATAGATGTAACTTGCATGTTCAGGTAGATGCAGGATGTGAACTCAGAGCCTTCCCATACGACCTCCAGCATCGCACGGCTGTGCCCCTGCAGCTGTGCCTCCACACGCTGGCATTACTGCAGAAGGGAATTAAATTAATCTGGATGCCCTACTCTCCACACAACCGTATTTCAGTGAGTGTGGACTTTTAAAAATTCTTCTCCAGCCTAAACATAATCTGATGTTTATGTAGTTGTGCTTTGTCTTGTAAATATATGTGCATTTTACATATTTCAGTGCTGTGCATCTTGAATTATTTATTTTAATTATTTTCCCTCTCTAGAACCACATAGTAGCATGTATGAAAAATGGCATTCAAAATGGAAGTAAAAAATACCGGTAACTGTTGACATTCTCTGCGCATCTGTAGTTAATCAGTTAACAGGTTTAAGTATTCCATTTTAGAAACAGAAACAAGGAACAAGAACACAAAACAAATGAGTTCCTATCATCTTATTTTGCTTCTACCATAACTTGAAATAACAGAAACAGAACTAGTTTTCGAATGTCCCAACGTCCTCTTGAAAGGGGCTTTAGAGAACTAAGCCACTTAGAAAGAACAAATATGTCTCAGATTATCCTTGCTGCTACTGTCAAGACTTATTTGAATCGGGTCAAATTAAGATTAAGATGGTTCAGATCCAGAGACTTGGTCCACCATCTCTTCCTTAGCAACACAGCATCCCCATCTCTTTTAGAAAACTCTCATCCTTAAGCCCTCTGATTGTCTTCCTGGGTCTTAACTGTTTTATCACAGTGAGGTTTCCCTTGTTTGTTTTTCTTTTCATCCAGTAATTGGTCTGAATCCAATACTAGCCTCAGGTTTCCCCAGTCCTCTTCCATGAAAATGCTTCCAGACTTTAGGAGTATGCTACAAGTGTCATTATTCTTGGCTCTCGATCAATTCTACATTTACTTGTAAATTGCACTTTTTTTTTTTTTAAATGAGCAAGACTCTCCTTTTGTAGGGCTATGCTTAGCTTAGACACCTTCATCTACTAGGTTAGCAGGTTTATTGAATCCCCACTGGAAACCAGGCACTGGGCCACTCAATGGTAAGTCAATGGTGATAAACAGGCATGGTTTCTACATTCATGGAGCTTAGGATTTAGTGTCAAAATCAAGCATTAGACGGGAAACTTCGGTTCAGATTGAATGAATATAGAAATAGTAGAGGAGGTCCAGCAGATGGCATAACGGTTACGTCGCTGGACTACCATGTAGTCGACCATGGTTTGAGTCTCAGACCTGGCAGCTTAAAACTCACACCGGGTATGTCCATGCCAAGATCCTGAGAGGAGAATGGAGGAGAAGAGATTTCTGTGTGGCTGTCCCCCCAGGGGGTGATTTCTTGCTTTCTGTCTCTGTCTCTCTGGCAAGCTCATATGCCCTATAGCAAAAATATCTCTATTTTTAAAAAAGAAAGAAAGAAATAGTAGAGGACATGTTAACAGAGTGCCCTGGGTTGCTCGCTGGAGGAATTTTCCTTGTTTTGTAGGACCCTAGAGTGAGTGAATGGAAGTTCCAGGACTCAGGTGAGGATACTCAGTCTCAGGTTTCTCCACAGATTAAAATCCTTACACTTCCTGCAGTGGGAGCTGGACCACAAGCAAGTCCCTACTCTCATCTAAGTGGTGGGAGGATGGTAAAAGAAAACACCAAGTGTCAACCAGCTTGACAATGGATACAACCAGTTTCCTTTGCTGCTTAAGCAACTTATGTGAATTGGGGACTGCTAAGATGGAAAACAGTCCACCAACACTGCCCTTAGGATTCATTTGTATTTTCTTTTCTTTTTTTTTTTTTTTAATTTATTATGGGTGCACACCCTTGCCAGAGGGAGACAGAGAGAGAAAGAGAGATTTGACTGGCCTCCCAAATATTATTTTCTTTCTTTGAATCTAATTTTACATGCTTCCTTAAACAACTTATCTAGAACGACTTGAATCTCGATTACAGTGTATTGCCTTTAACTGCCGCAGTACTGTCATTTGTTGACACTTTTAAAAGAACTTTTTTTTTTTTTTTTTGGAGAGGTTTTTTTCGCTCTAGGGCACATGCGCTCCCCAGAAAGACAGAGAGAGACATAGAGACAGAAAGCGAAAAATCACCCCCCAGTGGGGATGGTCACGCCGCAATCCCTTCTCCTCCATTCTCCTCTTGGGATCTTGGGCACGCACGCACACGCGCCCGGCGTGAGTTTTAAGCCACCGGGTCTGGGACGCGAACCACCGTCGATTACGTGGGAGTCCAGCGACATAGCCATTATTCTAACTGCTGGTCCCCTAAAAGAGCTTTTTCGTACCTTTAGTATAAGATATAGGTCTCGGGGCCGGCAGGTGGCGTGGTGGTTAAAGGCGCTGGACTCCCACATGGCCGGCCGACCGCGGTTCAAGTCCTGGACCTGGCGGCTTGCTTTCTCACTTTCCCTCACTGTCTCTCTGATCTAAATGGAAAATAATAATAATAAATAAAGTTGAATAAAAATAATTCTTTAAAAGAAAAAGATATAGGTCTCCATAACAGAGACTATCTAGAGAGATGGACAGGAAACTAGGAACAGTGGTACCTTTGGAGAGGGGAGAAGAGCTGAGCTGCCGCTTGGTTAGGTAACACTTCCCTGTGGTTTAGATGAAAAAGGCTTTTCTCAGAGAGCCATGAGCAGAAACCTGGCAAAACTTCATTCTCTCCCTTTGCCTCTGCCAGCTGTTGTGCACTGAACGACCTGAACAACCTCAGATGGCAGCCATGGAACTGAGGATCTGGGGATCAAGGATGTGAGGGGGCTTACTGAAGAACCTTTTATATGACTGCATAAACATTTCAAAATTAGAAGTTAAAAAGTAGTATGTATGTTCTAGTATAGGAAACTGGGGGAGGGAGGCCGGGGAGGGTGTGCCACAGCACCAACATAAATAAAAACCATCTAGTGATTGCAGCTTAGAAATCATTACTAGCAATAATTTGGTGTATTTTTTACCTCTAGGATTTGATATTTTTGCTAAATGCATGCACACAGAGCTTCACGATTGGGTTCAGGTATATTTTTTTCTGCATTTTTACTTCGTTTTATGTAATAAGCTTTTTTAAAAATCAAAACAAATTTGAACATCTTTTTTTTTCTGAAGATAAAAGTATTACATGTTCATTGTAAAATATTTAGCAAATAGAGACACAAGTTAAAATGTGGTCTGTGTTTTCTGTTTTGTGGTGTGGGTGCGAATAGCTTTAATGAGGTATAATTCACATACCATAAAATTTACCTGTTCTAAATGTACATTTCAGTGGCTTTCCTTGTACTGATGGAGTTGGACAATTATCACTGTAACCTAACTTTTGAATATTTCCATTGTCCTGAAAAGAAGCCCTGTACCCATTAGCAGTCACTTGCCATTTCCCCATTTCCTCCCTCCAAACTTCCTCAGCCCCAAATAATCGCTAACCTATACTTTGGGTCTATAAAGATTTGCCAAATCTAAGCATTTTATAGAATATAAATGGGATCATATCTAGGTCTCCCTTGATGACTGACTTCTTTCACTTGATGTAGTGTTTTGAGACTTGTCCATGTTATAGCATAGATTTTATTCTCTCTTTTCTTTTTTGTAATTATCTATTTTTATTATTTATCAATTAGTGATTGATTTTTTACTCATTGCCATAAAATTCACCCTTTTAAAATATACAGCTCAGTGAGGATTTTTTGGGTTTTTTTGTACATTCAAAAGATTACATAATGGAACCAGCAGTTAGCATAATGGCTATGTTGCTGAACTCCCATGTAGCCGACAGCGGTTCGAGTCCCGGACTCGGTAGCTTAAACTCACGCCAGGCACATGTGCATGTGTGCCCAAAATCCCGAGAGGAGAGTGGAGGAGAAGGGATTGCAGCATGGCCATCCACCCTGGGAGGTTATTTCTCGTTTCTATCTCTCTGTCTTTCTGGTGAGCGCATGCACACTATAGAAAAAAAAAAAAAAAAAAAACTCTCAAAAAAAAAAAAGATTGCATAACGATTACCACTATGTATTTCTAGGTTATTTTCTTTCTTTCTTTAAGAGAAATTTTTGCTATAGGGTGCATGCACTTACCACAGAAACAGAGACAGAAAGTAAGAAATCACCTCCTGAGGGGATGGCCACGCTGCAATCCCTTCTCCTACATTCTTCTCTCAGCATTTTGGTCATGCCTGGCATGAGTTTCAAGCCTCTGGATCTAGGACTCAAACCATAGTTGGCCATGTGAGAGTTCAGCAACAAAACCATTACGCCATCTGCTGCTCCCAATTCCAGGTTATTTTCATCACCTGACAAAGAAACTTTGATCTAAATGATGCATAGCGATTGAATGCATAAATAATAATAATAAAAAGAAAGAAGTGGAAAAAAAGCTTTGTACTCATTCATCGCATTAGCCATCCACCCTACCCTATCCACTCCTAGTCCTCTGACAACCACTGATGAATTTTCTTTTACTTTTCTTTTTTTTTTTTTTTTTTTTTTTTTTTTTTTTTTTAAGTTTTGCTATAGTTTTGCCACAGGAGACAGGAAGATCCACATCTTTGCCAGCATTTGTTATAGTCCATCTTTTTTATTATAATCATTCTAGATAGGGTACATTATTGTGGTTTTGATATGCATTTCCCTAATGACTAACAATGTTGAATTTCATAGGCTGACAAAATTCTTCTTGTGTTATTCTATCTCTTCAAAGAGGGACACCTCTTCCAGAACACTTGAAAAATCTTCACTTTCTATCTTATTATGAGTGAGGTGTTGTACCCTTCCTTAAATCAATTATGGTTCATCCCAGAAGCATAGCAAATGGCCACCAACAAAATCTCAGAAAAGGGGGGACAAACAACAAGCATTATCTGCCAAAATATGCGAAAAATAAACCAAAATTACCTATGAGCCCGCCAGACTGAGATAAATAATGGAAATTTCTTAGGATGAGAAAGTCTACCTTAAATTTCACTGGTGCAAGCTCCTTCAGGATGAAATCCCAGTATCTTTCTCTGTTACTGATTCAAGGCCAGAACATACAATTCTTCTCTTCATTCCTCTAAAATACAAACTAATGCTCCCTGAACTTTTGTTCTGAAGAATACAAAACTGTTCTCAACTTCATAAAATACTGGCAATAAGGCCTGTAGCATGCTGTTTTCTACTGCTTTTTCTTCTTGTAGACAGTCCATTTTGTAGTTGAGAACAGTATGTCACAGCTGTCATCTCCAAAGTAAATTTGGGGATAGCAAGATACAAGAAATACCTTTATGCCTCTTTTTTTTTTTTTTTTTTTTTTTTCTGTTTGTTTGTTTGTTTTATTTTTGCATGCTAGACTTTGCTTTTCTATCACTTTTGCTATTGAGGGCCAAATAGTTTAAATTCCTAGCAATAATTCTACCAAATTATTCTGTATTTTTACTGATACTAGGAAATTGGTCTATTTTTATAACCAACTTTTTATAATTGCTCGTATTTGTTTGATAGTAAGAGTATATACCTAGCCATGTATTTAATACTTTGCGAGCTATTCATACTGGATGTTTTCTGTTTTCCATTTGAGTACAATTGTACCTGTGCCTGGGTAGTGTCCTCAGTCTTTGCAGAGTCTAGATTTTGCATGTATCTTTTTTGTTTTTCTTCTACCATTCATTGTCTAGGAGTGAAGAGTCATTGAGTTGCAAGTAACTGCTCTCTTATTACCCATTAAAAATAAATTGTTACATTTCATCTTAGATTTTTCTTCCTTCCATCATTGTTGCATTCTTACTTAGATTAGATAAGTCCCAAAGATGGGCTTTTTGTCACAGTCTCTGGAATAATCTATGTGCTAGAAATACCTATGTCTGCTATGGTCTGAATATTTGAGTCCTCCCAGAATTCATGTTTGAAGCCCTAATCTCCAATGGGAAGGTATTTGAATGTGGAACTTTGGAGAGGTAATTGAGTTTAAATTAGTTCATGGGGCTAGGGCTCCCCTGAAAGTACTCTTAGAAGGTGATAAGGAGACCAGAGTCCTCACCAGAAACCAAACTGGCCGGCACTTTGATCTTGGACTTCCCAGCCTGCAGAACTATGAGAAACAGATTTCTGTTTTAAGCCACTCAGTTTCTGGGACTCTTGTTATAGCAACTCAAACAATATCTTACAAATTTTAATAAATAAATTTTGGTAAATAAAGCAAAATATAATTTATAAATACAAAAGAAATATGTATATTTATTTCCCAATTAAAGTAGAAAGACTGAAAAATTAGCAACTACACCATTTGAAAATGCACTTTCCCCTGATCTTTGCCAAATCTTCCAGCTTCTCTGTGCCTCAGTTTCTTTACCGGAAATGGAGCCCCAATAGCTTTGTCCACTTGACTTTGGGAAAATACAAGAATCAACTGATGATATAACTAGAGCTGCGTTTATTTATTTAGTAAAAAAAAAAAAAAAAAAAAAGGGGGGGATGCTATGGAAACCAATTTATTGCTATTTTATTTTTATCACTGTTGATGTACATGTAAATTAAGTGTAAATCAAGGGTGACAAATTATGGCGGAGATCGGTCACAAGAATGACACTGTTTCTTCTTTAAGAAGGTCAGCCCTTTCCCTCTGATCTGTATGGGCATCCTTGGGACCATCATCTCCTTCAAGTAGTTTTACAGCTGCTCAAGTGACTTCTGAAATCTGACCTGGCAAGGATTTCCAGTATCTGCTCCATGAATTCACTAGTAAAAGTGGGTAAAATGCAAAGCCTGACACTATGGTCCTCCCTATTTTGTACGTTGTTCTGTCTTTGCTCTCTCATGGCCTCCACCTCTGTCATCCTCCACTCAGCCTTCAGGTCTCAGCATAAATGTCAGGACCTCAGGGAAGCATCCCCTACTCTGTCCTCTCATGTGTCTCTGCTAGGATTCCTTGTGGCAGTCCTGCCCCCTCATGTTACTTGTTTAAATATCTGGCTACCCCCTCTCTAACACACCCAGAGATGTGTGTCTAGGTATGCACTCCCTTCCTGAAGCATAATGCACACACAACACACTTTTTTAAAAATAAATTTAATTTATTTATATTTTCAATTTGCTATAGGGCATGTGCACTCACCAGAGGGAGACAGAGAAACTGAGAAAGCAAGCTGCCAGGTCCAGGACTCAAACTGCAGACGGCCCCGTGAGAGTCCAGCACCTTTAACCACCACACCACCTGCTGACCCCAACACATAATTTTTTATAATGGGAAAGAGAGAGATGGCTGTTTTTGACAGGCTCTCACCACATCGTGATCCTTCTGCCCCAGCCCCGAATTAACCAGAATCACAAGCAAGCCGCAACACTCAGGCTATTTAGATTCTTCTAGGAATAGAACCCAGATCTCTCACGTGCCTTTAGCCACTGCACAGTGGTGCTCTCCCTCTTATACTACCACTGCTGAGTCTCAATACATAATTTATTAAGAAATGAGACTATGTATTTTGGGAATGGATGAAATACTTTATTTACTGTTGAGACAAATAGTCATTCACTGGTCACTTCAATAAACATTTATTGATAGCCTGCTATGTGCCAGCCACTGGGAAACAAATGTGAATGAGACCCTTTCCCTGCTTCCCCCGGTTGTTTCTGAATGGGAGTAGCTATCACCCCACCTACAGGCCTTCAGAAATGTATGGAGGTGGGCCAGCCACGGTGCTGCAGCAGTAACACGAGTTCCCAGCAAGGCTGGAAGCCACAGGGTGACTGAGGGTTCAGAATTCCAGGTCAGCCTGGAAACATGCAAGGTAGGATCCTGAGGAGCTGGAAGGCTGAGGAAAGGAGATCACGGTGTGACAAAACCCCTAATGAGGGTCTCTCTCTCTCTCTCTCTTCCTCTCTCCCTCTCTCTTGCATACATGCACACATGCTCTCTGTCATTACAAGGAAGAGAGAGGGAAGAAAGGAGGTGCTTTCTGTTGTTGCTATGATAATGATTAAGGGCACTACTGGCATTGTGTGGGCAGAGCCCAAGGTCACTGAACACTTCCCAAGTCATAGGACATAACTGCATAAGGAGGACCCTTCCCAGCCTGCCAGCCTCCACGTCAGATTACAGAGCTCCTTAGAGAGCTACAGTCTGATTGGGAAGTGACCTGACACCTATCACGTGTGCAGTGAGGCCTTCATTGCAGTGTGTGGCCCAAGGAAGGCACCGGCATGCCTATGGGGTTGGTGTGGGAAAAGTTCTTTTAGAAACATACCCCCCAAAAAAGGTGTTGCCCCTACCCAGGAGTCTCTGATACATGGGGTTGTTGGAAAAGTTGTGACACATTTTTGCATAGAAAAATACATCATGACTTTTCCAACAACCCAATAAATAAAGCAATAAAACCAAAAATGAAGTCTGAAAATAGAAACAGCTTATAGTGGGTTATTCCTCCTTTGATGATATATATATATATATCTATATGTATCTACATACACATACATACATATATATACACACACACACACACATATATATATATATATATATATATACACACACACACACACACACACATATATATATATATATATATATATTTTTTTTTTTTTTTTTTTTTTGAGAGGTTTTCGTTACAGGGCGCGTGTGCTCGCCAGACAGACAGAGACAGACAGAGAGATAGAAAGCGAGAAATCACCCCCCAGGGGGGATGGCCACGCTGCAATCCCTTCTCCTCCATTCTCCTCCCGGGATCTTGGGCACGCACGCACACACGCCCGGCGTGAGTTTTAAGCCACCAGGTCCGGGACGTGAACCGCGGTCGACTATGTGGGAGTCCAGCGACATAGCCATTACACTAACTGCTGGTTCCCGATGATAAATATATTTTTTAAAAAAAAGGTAAGTAAAAATAATGGATGTTACTTTCCAATTCTTTCTCAAAGACTTTGAGTTTATTACACTTTTTTGTAAATAGATGAAAACAGTTATAGAGTGATTGTTGCATTTCTTCTCCAACCTGCCTTTTGGGGAGAAAATATCAAGAGAGAAGAAAGCTTCTCCACAGTGAAGGTCCCTTGAGAGAAGAGCAGGGAGCGGTGTTCGCCTGGGCCAGGGTCTCTCCGCTCTGTGCTACTGACACCTCGGGCTGGACAGTCCTCTGTGGTGGGAGGCTGTTGAGCACTATGGGATGTCAAGCAGCCCCCCTGGCCTCGGCCTACTAGATGCCCGTAGCGTCCCCCAGTTGCGACAACCAAAAATATCTTCAGATATTGATAAATGTCCCAAGGAAGGAATAGAGAGTACAAAATTGCCCCTATTGAGAATATCAAACCTTGTCTCATCCACCTCAAGCCCTGTGTCAGGCAATCCTAGACACTCTGTTTTTTAGGCTTGTAGAGACTACGGTTGAAAAATACCCGCAAACACAGGTGGATTCTTTTTGATGGGCAGAAAGAACTACTGGTTCCCACTGGCTGTTACCCACTCGCTGCTAGCTCTTTCTTTCTAGCAACAGGGACTGGCAATTTGTGCTCTTCTTCCTGCTGATGGCTCAGAGGAGAACCTACAGGAGCCTCAGGGATAATGACAATTTCTCTTTCACATCCCCGGCAGAACTCCCAGGTGTATGAGTAATGCTGTCACCTGAAGCATCTTTTTAAGCCTCCAGAGAGAGCTGCAGGAAATTACAGTGTATTGCAGGCAACTCTGATGCTGGGAGGGAAAGACAATCTTTTTCTCAGATTAAAAAATAAATAAATAGCAAGACAATTTTGAAGTTAGCTTGACTTAGCTTTCTTTCCACAGAAAATTTTAGACAACTTCAAGGGAGTGCATCTGGGATCTGGTTGCCCCTCATGGCTGGTCCCTTTTAAGGATGATGACGCATTGGGGTTGTTCTTTTCTCTCCACGGCTACACACCTGAGTTTGGTTGCCACCCACTGCCAGTCCCTGGAGTGGAGGAGTTGCACGTACATCCCTCTAAAAACCCACTCATCCTCAAGCTTCAAACCTCTTCTGTGGGAGAGAAAAGTCATTGGAATAAGAAGCATCAGTGCCTCTGCTGGTGGAAACAAGATGTCTTATCTCATCTTAGATCCAGCACTAGTATACACTACTTTTCTCAGGAAAGAGTAGAGATAGTGGGAAAGATCAAGCTGCAGAAAAACTTTTGGAACTTGTAAGAGAGTAGTAGAAATGCTGCCCCAAGGGAACAGCAGTTGGCATAATGGCTATGTCGCTGGACTCCCATGTAGTCAACCACGGTTCAAGTCCCGGACCCAGTGGTTTAAACTCACACCAAGTGCATGTGCATGCATGCCCAAGATCCCAAGAGGAGAATGAAGGAGAAGGGATTGCTGCGTGGCCATCCCCCCGGGGGGTGATTTCTCGCTTTCTGTCTCTGTCTTTCTCTGTCTTTCTGGCAAGCTCACAACACCCTATAGCAAAAACCACTCCCCCCCCCCAAAAAAAAAAGAAAAAAGAAAAGAAAAAAAACACACATTGTACTTACACTGTTTTATTGACATAATTCCCGATTTTGGTGGTAATGATGGTTGGCTTTCTTTGAGTGTTTACCCTTTACCACCCACCATGCTAAACACTTAATACAGAATATTTTACTCAATCTTTCCCTAACTCTCTGTAGTGGATTCTGATATTATCTCCCTTGTACATGAGGACATTGAGACTTTGCTAGTTTAAGGCGCTTATCCAAGGGCCCACAGGTCCTAAGGAGCAGAGATTTAAAACTGGGTATATGGCCCAGCAGGTGGCTTAGTGGTTAAGGTGCTGGACTCCCACATGACTGACAACAGTTTGAATCCCAGACCCAGCATCTTGAAATTCCTGCCAGGCACGTGTGTGCATGCCCAAAATTCTGAGAGGAAAATGGAGAAGGGATTGTGGCATGGCCATCCCCTTGGGGGGTGATTTCTCACTTTCTCTCTCTGCCAAGTGCATGTGACCTAGAGCAAAAATCTCTCTTAAAAAGAGAGAGAGTTAAAATTGGATATGCTTCTTTCTCTTAAAAATTTAGCCCCTGATTACCATACTAACTACTCCTGTGGGTCTACAATTTTAACATGAGTCCAAATCCCCCAGAGACCAGGTGAAAACTCAGCTCCTTTACCCCCGTAGTTTCTGAGTCAGCAGCGGCCTGGGAACTCACGTTTCTAACACATTTCTGGTTGATGTTGAAGCTGCTCGTCCAGAAACCACACTCTGAGAACCTCTATTAGACTGCAGTCCAATTTCTATGGGGGCCAGCCGTTGGCACAGTCCCACATGGCTGACTGCGCAGTTCACGTTCCAGACATGGGAGCTCGAAAGACATGCAGGTTACGTGTGTGTGGGCCCCAAATTCTGAGAGGCTATGGAGCGGAAGGGCCTGTGGTATGGCTATGCCCCCTGGGGGGAGATTTCTCTCTCTTTCTCTCTCTCTCTCTCCAGCAAGTGCACATACCTCATAGCAAAAATTTGAAAGAAAGAAGAGAAAATGAGTGAGGTTGGAATTGACCTCGGACATTAAACCTATACACACAGGGCTGATAACTAAAGTGTTTCTAGAACACTCTTCGGAGAGGATGGTATCATGAGACAGAGGTAATTGACCTGTCGAAGGTTTTATTCTGGTATTCCCTTGGTTGCCTGACACTTCCGAGAACACGGTCACGTTGCACCGTTAAAAAAAAAAAAAAAGAGCCACCGCTATTCACTTGCACTCATAGGCCTTTGAACTTCAGTACTTTTCCATCGATATGATGACATTTCTTTCTCAAATAATACTTAGTTCATGACCTTAAAACCTAGCATATTCATGGTCTATAAAAACACCAGTACAATCATTGTGGAAAATCGCGTGAGAACGCTAATAGGAAGGAGCACACAGAGGATATTTACTGTGAAGAAAGAGTTGCAAATCTTCTTGGATCAGGTCTGTGTCCTAATAATTAGTCCAACAAAAACTCTCAGGCAATTTCATTAGTTACAAAAGAAAGATCCCTTAAAAGTTTTCTGATCACAGTCACTTTGAAACCAGGCACTCTGAGGACAGATTTTGTGTTCTTCCCTTTTGACTGATTGCGTTTCACCTGAATTAAGATTCTAAAAGCATATTTGAAACCTGAAATAAAGCTGATTGACTTGTTGATAATCGGTTCTGAGCCCTGCTGGGTTAGTTCAGGAGAAAGGGTTTGGCACCCTAGTTTTCTGCCACTTAATAAGAGCAAAGATAACAGCCCAGGTGTAAAACCGCCAGTAAAATACAGACACTTGTTTTATAGAGTCAGGAAAAAACTCCATCTTGAAATTTACTGCAGTGCTTCAGCCATGAGAAGCTACAGAATTATGCAGAACCCAAATCCAGACACATTCTAAAGGAAAACAGAACTGGTGGCATGCGGGACTACTCTGGCTCCTTTTTCCAAATTGCTTTACACAGTATCATTCCTGAGGGACAACTTAAAAAAGGGTGGGGGGGGGGGGGTAATATTAATTATCTGGTGACTTCAGGAGCCGTGGAGCAGTTTCCCTTGGTATTGAAAGGAGAATAAACTACGTTTGGGTTAGTGCTGGCAGCTGAGGATAGACATATCCAGAGGCTGAATTTTCCAGCACCAAACCAAGGGTTCTCTTATGAGTTCTGTTTCACAGCAGATAATAACTGGAAGCTATTTGCTAGGGATCAAGGACTGTGTCCCGCCCCCCCCCCCCCAAACTGCTGCCGGGGAGGTAGCCGCATGGAGGTGTGAGGAAACCTTTCTCCAGCTAGCTACAACAGCAGGTGGTCACTTTTGTGGGGACCCTGGAGTTAGGAGCGAAGGCAGATCCTGGAGCTAAGTACAAACTGTTGCTTTGAGACTGAGGCTCCATCTCCTGGCTCCAGCAAACCAAGGAAACGCTGAGAGCTGTTCCCCAGGAGAAGTGGAGTCCAGAGGGAGTCTTTGGAGGATTTTTTTCTTTCTTTCTTTCTGCCTCTGTGGCTACCCAGAGGTGTTTACAACGTGGACAGAGCAAGATACCAAGCAAAAAAATCCCGTAGTGTAAAGAAGGGATCGCCTCAAGGCAGAAAAAGAGACTCCTCGGGTTAGCGTGTGTGTGTGTGTGTGTGTGTGTGTGTGTGCACGCGTGTGTATGTGTGTGTGCGCAGGACGTGCGATCCAAGCGCGCTGAAATGCAGCTCTCGTCCTTGCCTGCAGAGCTGCTCCCCTTCCCTCCCTGCCCCGCAGTCTCCGGGAGCGCCAGGGGGAGTCCTCGCTGGCCAGGGCTTCCCGTGCGGCGGGGCGCGGAGGGCTCGCCTGGCGGAGCTTAGCGCAGCTTGCTCGGCGCTGAGCGGGCGGGGCGGACACTGGGCTTCTGTGTGCCAGCCGCAGCCGTTGGCTGGCGGGCACCCAATCCTGGGCCATGCCGCCGGAGCCTGGCCAGGACACACGGTGAAAGAGGAGTTTGGTGGCAGGCTTGACCCGCGGCTGCCAGCAGAAGCCAGCGTCGGGAGCCCAGGCGGTCGAGCCGCTGGGGTCGCGGCTGCAAGCTGCGGGAGCTGGGAACCCGGGAGCACGGAGGGAAGGAGGCATGGCTTCGGTGTTCATGTGTGGAGTGGAGGACCTGCTGTTCAGCGGCAGCCGCTTCGTGTGGAACTTGACCGTGTCCACGCTGCGGAGATGGTACACGGAGAGGCTGCGGGCTTGCCACCAGGTGCTGCGGACGTGGTGCGGACTGCGGGACGTGTACCAGGTGAGCCCCGGCGCGCGGAGCCGGAGGGCCCTTGTCGGATGCCTGGCGCTCGTGGGAAACCCGTTCCACCTGTATGATTTTATTCTCTCTCTTCCCCACCTCTCTTTCTAAACTCCTAGCAGGCTACTTGGCCCTTAGGTCAAATGCTCAACGGTTCTAGATAACTTGCCTGATAACAGCTTGCGAATTTTAAATCAGGCACGCGGGCACTCGCTGAGACTTTACCCCAGCATTTGCATGCATCGGTTTGAGACTGATGGTGTGCTGGCTGGACTTGGCTAACTGGGCTGTAGCTTTGCAGCAGAGGGTCTGCAGGATGCAACTTTGACATTCAGATGAGTCCTTCTTTTTGACCCCATTGGGATGAGTGAGGGCTGGCCATTTCAAAAGCATGGTTTTCACAGCCCTGCACTGTCTGAGGGGGTCTTAGTGGATTTGCATTCTTTCATTTGATTTTATTTCCGTTTTCCATCAGGCAGCCCCAACTTGCAAGGGAGAGCCAGGAAAAGCTGATCCTGGGTCTACTGGCTTTACAAAAAAGGACAGCAAATTGAGAACACCGGGGCAGGAGGATGACGGGCTGGGAAGGGAGGGGTGGCCTGGCTCAGGACCCGCGTGCTTACGTTTGGATGTGCTCCCTGTCACACAACACAGCCTCTGTATTCGTCTGCCGAGTCCCATCCTGCAGGCAGAAAATGCAGCAACTTTGTTCAACTAGGAGGCCGTTCATCCTGAGACTGCAGCTTGCCTGCATTCTTTAACAGTAATTTATGGATTTAAAAGTCCTGTGCTTTGGTTATTAGTTTTTGTCGAAGTTACAAATAATCTGCATTGTTAAATCATACCTGGTGTTTACCAGGGCAACATGGTATCATATTTTCTTTCCTGTGGTATGGAGCAGCTTTGTTGTACAGTTCCTAGACTGTCCCCTCCCCCCCAACTTCATTCCCAATATGGCTGTAATTTATGCCTCATTCTAATGTGCCCTGGATGTGTTCAAGTGCCTGGTTTTGGCAAGCCATAGTCTTCCATCAGTCAGACAAAATGAAAAGGCAAGCCCCTAGGGTTAGACTCTGGAAGTCTGAAGCAGCAGTGTCCCTTGTCATCCCTGTTAAAACTATGAGGAACATTTGAACTTGTGTTTTCATGACCGCCGCTTTGTATAGCATATCTGGGATAGGTTGCATTGTGAAGTGGAATCTGAAAGCCAGATTGAGAACCAGGGCAGCATGTGGGACTTTGAGAGTATTAGGGAACCGAGGAAATAGCCCATCTGGCCACATTACCCAGCTCCCTTTCAGCTGTTTGGAGCCAGAGGTGTGTCTGTCATTTAGCTTTCCTTTCTCTTGAGAAATCTCTCTTCCGTTGGGTCTATAGAATAAGTGTTCCTTGTGTAGTTTGGAAATTTTCCTTTTAACGTTTGAAAAACTTTAAAAAAGAGAACGCAAATATTGTAGCCAATGAAACAGGCTCTGTGTCTTACTCCCTAAGGCTTCAGGGGATTTGTGGCTTATCTCTAATAACGTTATGGACCGATTCAAAATGAAAGTTCCACCAATCTGAGACCCTGCAGGTTCTGCATAAGGTTGATCGATACTTGTTTTCAAGCAGAGCAGTGATTGAGAGATTAAGCCACTAAAAGAGTTTTTTTCCCCTTTTGTAAAATGGACAGTGACTGAGCCGGTACCCAATCATAGTAAGAAAACACATACAAAATGATGATGGCCTTGAAGAGTCTTTAGTCATAAGGAAAAGAAAATGATCTTTAAGTTCAACGTTTCCTGTTTCTTTGGGAAAATAAAACTTAAAAAAAAAAAAAAAATTAGGAGCCAGCCTTGGTGGCCAAGTGGTAGCATATTGAACTGCAGTGTTGGAAGCCACATGGTCAGACCTGAGTTCGGATCCTTAAATCAACATGAAACACACCAGGCACGCGTGCCCAAGACCCTTCCTAGCTGGAGTGCTGGAGGGATCATGGCAAGATGAGACCTGTCAGAGTGCCCATCTCTCTATATAAATGCTTCTTTCTCTGTCTCTCAAAAGTAAACTTTGAACAAAACATGTTTTCAGCCTTAGGAGAGCCATGATACTCTTAATTATGCAACATATTTAATTGTTTGCCAAGAAAGGTCATTTTCTTTAGGCTTTTCAGATGTCGAGCAAGGAAGTAATGACAAATTATATAGAACTGAAAGTGATTAATACCTTCGGGGCCAGTTAAATAGACAAGGAAGCAAATCTAACATCTGCCTGTATATGACCCTGGTCAAATTAATCTTGCTCTGTTTCAGTTTTATTTATAAAATGGAAAATATAGAATACTAATCACAGAGGCTGAACAGAGGATTAGTGTGTAAGATATTGATCACATTGCCTAGGACTTAGGTTTTATATAAATGTTCTCTGTTCTGTCAGGATATCTTTTTGTAATCAAGGAAACTCAACTCTAACCTGCAAAATGACTTTTGACATAACTGAAAAGTCTAGCAGTAGCATGAACTTCAGGTATGGCTTGATCAGGGCACTGTACTAATTTCTCATAATTCTTTTAGTCCTGGTCTTGCTCATGGATTGACTTTATCCTCAGCTGGTTTCTTCCCTCATGAGAGCAGTGGCTACAAGTCTGACATCCACATATCAACCCATTCAGAAAGACATAAAATTTCTAATATCCACCAATTATCAAAAAAAGAAAAAAAAAAAAAGGTACCAGGTGGGAAGGCTCTGGGTTCATGTCCTGGGTTTACCTGGACACACTAGATGTGCCTGTGGTCCTGACTGACTGCAGGGCTGGTGGGAGGGCCACAGCTTGAAGACCCTGTCAAGAGTATCCCCTCTCTCTCAATAAATAAATAAGCTTTTAAGAAAAAGAGAAAAGAAAAAAGTCTCAGTTTGCACTTGGAGAGTCTGATTTAGGGTTTGCATACACCCCTCATGCATGCACTGGCTTGCACAGGGAATGGCAGTGCAATTTACATATTCTCAATGAGAGTGATATGGCTTACAGGGGGCAAACATTGCTTTGAGTGGGAAGGGTTGGCAAAGATACTTCCTCCTCTTGTGTGTAAAGCACAGATACACATGCAATACATGAACAGATATACAGTGTATCTCTGGCATGAAAATAGGGCTATGACTAGAAAACAAACAAACAAACAAAATACCTATAAAGATCTTTAAGGAAGGGGCCAGCAGGTGGCATAGTGATTAAGGCACTGGACTCACATGGCTGATCACAGTTCAAGTCCTGACCCTGTGGCTTGCTTTCTCATTCTCCCCCTCTCTCATTCTCTCTCTGGTCACATTAAGAAATAATAATAACTTAAATTAAATAAATAATTATTTTTTAAAGTCCGTAAGGAGGTAATCATATAATCAATTAAAAATGTGAGACACACTGGATTACATTCACTTGGGCTAGTGGGAAAACCAAGCCATTTCTTTTTTTTTTTTTTTTTTAATTTTTTATTATCATCATATTCTTCTTTATATTGCATTGAATTACATATAACTTTACAGTGCATTACGTTGCTTTTTCAAAAGGGAATACCATGCATGTCAGTCAGTACAGAGACATTAATCTCCCCACTTCAACATTCATATCTTTTCTATGTTTTTCCCAATCATTATTATTATTATTATTCTAATTATTTTTTAAAACAGTCAATCGCTATTTCTCATTTTGCTTGTACAAATACAAAACCAAGCCATTTCTGAAACTGGGAACGAGATTGGCTCCACCTAGAACCTGTGTCTGCCAAACAGTGAAGAAAGGTAAAATGCAACCAGCAATGCCCACTGCATTATTAGCATCCTAAATCTAGTGCTCCAAATAAAAATAATTCATCATTTTTCAAGGTAAAGTGCAAAGATTAACGCACAAACATCTTCATAAGTGTTTTTGCACAGTGATTTGAGTTAAAGACGTAGGGTTCATTATTAGAATACCCGCACTGCTATCCCATCATGATAAAGCCCAAGCCAGAGAGGAGATTATTCTACTGTACTGCCCAGCTTTCTGGCATACGAACTGCAACACATACATTCCATAAGATATGTAACTCATATTTTATGGAATTCAATTTTTTTATCAACTTGTTGATAAAAAGGTGTCATTTTTCTTGCTCCTAAGTCTGAATAGTCTTATTTATAAGGAAATCTAAAGTTTAATCACGCTAGAGAGCAATAAGGGTGGGGTGGGAGATATCTATTACATGGCATTCCTGGCAATCCCCTGGGAGTGCTATGTTTATTCATATACTATAAGTGAAATAAGATCTCCCACCTATTCATAAGGTGTTTGGCAACTACATTATTGCTGGCTAGCAAAGCCAGGAAGGAATAATTTCTTTGGAATTGAACACTTCCTCCACTTCTACATGTTGGAGAGGTAAGCGACTTAATTTGCCAACAAACCATGAATAATTAAGATACTAGCTATAAGGCACCTCTGTAGTCATCCAACTAAATAAAAAGCAGGCCAAAGTGGCATTGAGGCTCCCTTTTAACAAAGACGGACTTTATGGGTGAAGACTTGAGTTTGCTTAGAGTAGCAGACATGAGCATTCACCTTCGATTTGGGATAAATTCTAAAAGCTTGATAGGGTGTATTATCGCAATGAATTAGATTTAACAAACACTTGAAGTGGAAAGTAATGGCAAATTGCTGTTGAAAAAGATTAACACCCTTTTTTTTTTTTTTAATGAAATATGACCAAGTCCTAACAAAACCCTCAGTTTATTTCCTGAGGTTAGATTTTTCCATTCTCTCCAATGTCACAAAGGTGGAATTTTTTGCAAACCCTGAAGTAAGCCATTGCCTCCAACAGGAAGCAACTTGAACAGAATGTGGGATATTCAAGTAACCGTAAAAGGCTGGGTCAGCTCCCCTGAGATGGGCAGCTGGCACTGAGGGGTAGCATGCAGTGCAGAACACCGCAAAGTCTGAAGGTTCAGCTTGAGCACACGGGACCTTGAGCCAATTGCTTCCCCTCTCTGAGCCTCATTTCTTCCTGGTTAAGAAGGGAGAGCAGTAGTAGCTGCATTATGGGACTGGGCGAGAAATTCACGAGATAATATATAAGACACTTGGCACTGTGCCCAGCACAAGCAAATGCTCAATAAACTTAACTCTTGGCTACGTGTAGAACTTAACACCAGACTCAAAAAAAGGACTTGATCAAGGGGTAGCTAAAGGTATTACTGTTGCTTTTATAAGTGAGACTAGTTTTCTGGAAAGTAAACTTCCATCTTTATACGTGATGCTGCTCAGTAAGAGAGGCTGTGGGTTTCCCCACGGCAGCATGTGTGGGGTGGGCCTGGGTATCTGGATGGTATTCCCCTCAGTAGGCCCATATTCTCGTTTGGTTGAGGAGGCCATAGTCATCTTGCACGAGAGTTCCTAAGGAGATTATCTCTCCATATCCAAGACTCCAGTGTTCCACAGCCTGGTAACACACGACCTTCGTATCTCACCACTTTACTCAGCTAAGACCAAGTCCCCCAAAGGGCAGTTCCCCACTGAGCATTCAGTGATCATGTACATTTCAAACACAGACAGTCCCCAACTTACGATGGTACAAAAGCAATAAAAATTCAGTAGAACAGGGACCAGCAGGTGGCGTGATAGTTAAAGACTCTAGACCCCCACATGGCCAACCACGGTTCGAGTCCCAGACCCTATGACTTGAAACTCATTCCGGGTGTGTGTATGCATGCATGCCCAAAATCTAGGAGGAGAATGGAGGAGAAGGGATTGTGACATCATAATCCCCCTGGGGGGTGATTTCTCACTTTCCCTCTCACTGTCTGTGTCTCTCTGGCAAGCACATGCTCCTTAAGGCCAAAACCTTTTAAAAAATTTTTTAATTCAGTAGAATCTGTGCTTCAAATATGCATACAACCACTCTGTTTTTCACTTTCAGAGCAGTATTCAATAAATTTCATGAAATCATCAACACTTTATTATAAATTGGGCTTTGCGATAGATGATTTTGCCCAAGTTTAGACTTACATGAGTGTTCCGATCACATTTGAGGTAAACTAAGCTAAGCCACAGTGTTCTAGTTTAGGTGTATTAAATACATTGTTTTGTTTTGTTTTGTTTTCTTTGCCAGTACACTTACCAGAGAGACAAAGAGACTGAGAGAAAGCGAGTGGGAAAAGCACCCCATTGGGGCGTGGCCATACCACCATCCCTTCTCCTGTTTATCCATCCTGTGAGGATTTGGGGTACACATGCACACAAGCCACCAAGCCTGGGATTCGAACTGCAGTCTCCATGTGAGATCCAGCTCCTTCAACCACCATGCCACAAGACTAGCCCTGAATGTATTTTTAACTCACCCTGTCATAAGTCAAGGAGTATTTGCTTGCCCTGTCCTTCACTACTGCAGTCCTCTGAATTATGCAGATTACATGGGAGGGTAGCAAAATATGGCCCACAGGTAGAATCTGGCCCACCTTCTATTTTCATAAATAAAATTTAGGGACCAGCAGATGGTATAGTGGTTACATCACTGGAATCCCACATGGCTGACCACGATTAGAGTCCTGGACCTGGGGACTTGAAACTTACACTGGGCATGTGTGTGTACATGACCAAGACCCTGGGAGGAGACTGGAGGAAAAGGAATTATAACATGGCCATCCCCTCTAGGGGTGTGATTTCTTACTTTCTCTTTATTGTCTCTGTGTCTTTCTCTCTCTGGTGAGCACATGTATCCTAAGGCAAAAACCTCTTTAAAAAAAAATTATTTGCCACACCTATTGTCTATGGCTGCTTTCACCCTACCACAGCAAAGCGAGGTAGTCATGACTCAGTCAGAGTTGAGTAGTCGATACAAATACTGTATTGCCCACAAAGCTGAAAATATTTACTATCTGGCCCTTTACCAGGAAAAAAGCAAAAGTTTTCCAATCCCTGGGCTAGAGAAAAAAGCAGTGTCCTGGGTGGAGAATGCTGGAGGAAGAAAAGTCCAAAATTCTATCATAGAAAAACAGAACTTGAAGGACTATGAAAGAATTCTCTTGTAAAAAAAAAAAAAAGAAAGAAAGAAAAAGAAAAACCTAGTCACTAGGAGATTAAGAAACAAATAATCACTGCTCAGCTTACCTTTACTAAGTCCTTCATTGTCAAACAATGATTGGAGGTAAAGATTCATTCATTCATTTGTTCATTCATTCATTCTTAAAATAATTACAAGTGCTTATTGTGTCCCAGTTACCATGCCAATGTGTTAGTAACACAAAGTAAAAATAGACTTCTTTTCAGACCTTAAGAAATACATTGTTGGGACCAGCAGTTGGTGTAATGGCTATGTTGCTGGACTCCCATGTGGTCGACCATGGTTTGAGACCTGGACCCGGTGGCTTAAATTCATGCCGGGCGCGTGTGCGTGTGTGCCCAAAATCCTGAAAGGAGAATGGAGGAGAAGGGATTGTGGTGTGGCCATCCCTCCAGTGGGTGACTTCTTGCTTTCTGTATCTCTGTCTCTCTCTCTCTGTCTTTCTGGCAAGCACACATGCCCTATAGCAAGAAAAACCTCTCCAAAAAAGAAAGAAAGAAAAAAGAAATGCATTGTCAATTAAGTCAATGAAAGGACTTTGACCTTTCAGGTGAACAGTACAGGGAGTATAAATCAGACAGGAGTAAAGCAAAAGGGAAGAAAGCCAAGGAAGCTTCCTGGAAGAGGTAATTCTTGAGCTGATATTTAAAGGACAAGAAGGAGTTAGGTAGGATATTTTAGGCAAGGAACAACATGAATTTTGTGGGAGATATTTTTCAAAAACTGATGTATGGGAGAAAAAGGTAGAGAAAAATAGATTTTAATTGAGAACAACATCTGAATTTAAATGATCATGTACTTTAGGACTTTTATGTGTTTCTTCAGACCTTTGAGGGGAAGGTGAGGTTGATATGATACCACCACTTGTATCAATGAAGATGATAACTTTGGAAGAGGGTGGCTTAGTGGAGGCAGGAAGAGAAGGAAGTTAGGAAGCTTTTGTAGTGATACAGGTGCACCAGTCAGGATAGGAGAGGTTTAGCTGTGATAACAAACATCCCTAGGATGCTAAGGCTTAAAGCAATAAAGATTTGTCTTTTGCTTATGGAATCATAGGTTGGCTGAGAGCTTTGCTCATCCCTGTTACTCAGGCCTGCAGAAGGTTCCCGAACATTGCCAACTATCATGATAGAGAGTAAAGAGTGCCTCAGGATCTGGCACTGGCAATTAAGTATTTGGTTTCAAAGTGGCTCATGTCCCTTCTCACAAGTCACTGATTAGAACTGGTTACGTATGTAACTCCCCAACCACAGAAGCAAAGAAAAGCAATCCTATCTACCATGGAACAGCATGACTGCTGATGCAAATTTGGTTTCTTAGGAAGCAGACCCAGAAATGGAGATTAACAAGAAGGACGTTGGTTAGAGAGTCCTCTGAGGATCAACACCTGTGGAAGGGAATAAAAAGAAATAGGATTGGGACCAGCAGATGGCATAATGGTTATGTCTCTGAACTCTCAGGTAGTCAACTGCAGTTTGAGTCCCAGACCTGGTAACTTAAAACTCATGCTGGGCACATGCATATGCGTGCCCAAGATCCCAAGAGGGGAATGGAGAAGGGATTGCAGCGTGGCCATCCCCCCTGAAGAGTGATTTCTCGCTTTCTTTCTCTCTGTCTCTCCATCTCTGCAGCAAGCACACGTGCCCTATAGCCAAAATCTCTCTCAAAAACAAAAACAAACAAAACTGATTAAGCAGAGGAGAAGTTAGGCTTTAATTCATGCACTGTGGAGACTGCAGCTGAATTCACAGATTGCTTTAGAGCTGTTAGAACAAGAGGACTGGGCCTTCCCTCCAGCCCATCCACCCATCGCAGAAGTGAGTTGACCTTGAAAAGGAGGGGTGACCTTGAAGTAGGCTGCTCTCTTTAAGGGAGGGAGGGCAGTTCCTAGAGGAAGCTGAGAGATGTCGGCCCACACCACTGCCAGCAGCTGGGCAAATAAGTCTAGGTAGCACATCACAGCATCTACAAATGCCAACCCAACAGGTACTGGGCCCAATGCCTGAACTGAAGCAGGGCCAGCAAGGCGGAAGTGGTGAGTGAGAGTGCATTGATGGGAGAAAGCAGAATGCAGTTCCCAGTAATGACCTGGCCATCAGGGCAGCCTCCTCACTGGAGCCTGCACTCTAGAGAGATTGGGAAGCTCCTTGTACCAAGTAACACAGAGAGAAAGGAGAGAAAGCTTGGCCGATGCAGAAGTCAAAGTCCACTTATCACGGAGAAAATTCATATTCTACTTTTTCTGGTAACCAAAGACTGGGCTTCCATGTCTGGAAACTAAGATGTGACGGTCTCCCAAAATTGAGAAGAAAAACTATATTTTTTTAGTCTATCACTTGACTGAAATAAACTTCTAAAAGAACTGCATCACTGACGCTTCACAAGATTTGTCTCGTGATCTTTGAAAAGCACTTTGAACCTTTGTTGTGCAACTTGAAAAACATCCTTAACGGACTCTCTCCTGCCTCTTCAAATGAGTGTTTATTTTTCCCATTCCATCTTTTCTTGGTGAAGCTGCAGCATAAATAACTTCCTTCATCCCGTACTTATGTTTATTCTGAACATTATATTTTTGATGTCTTAGTTGGTTGTTGTGGAAAAGTCTGAATGACTCAAATGAGAAATAAGATCTGTAGTTCTAGATTTTATAAACAAGACCATATGACTTACAGCACGGAAAGGAGGCAGAAATTAAGCTCTCCTGAGAAAACAGTGAAGTTGGTATCCATATGCAATTACATATGATGTATTTTGTGTGTGTGTGTGTGTGTGTGTGTGTGTGTAAAACATATGCATGTGGCATCCTTGAAATAAACTTCTGTTATGAAATAGCTTAGCAAGTGCAGTAAATTAAATAGTGCTATTTTCCCCTAATCTTGTCAATGTTCTTAGTTTCTTGAGTTTTCTGTTTGGGTAAAGCTTTTTGCTTAAATAGCTATATTCTTCTTAACTAGTGCTTTCGTGTAACTTCACTGTATTGACTTGATTAATAGCTACTAGTTATTAAGTAGCTGCTAGGTCAAGGCTTTATACTTGACAGTTTGCATATGTTATCTATAAGGAAAAAACAACTCCGAGGGCTTACTTCAACACACAAAAATAGATAATATCGGTTGAAAACCCATGCCCAGGGCCCAGTAGGTAGCATAGTGGTGAAGGTACTGGACTTCCACATGGCCAACTGCAGGCCAAGTCCCAGAGACATGGCGGCTTGAAACTCACACAGGGCATGTGTGCTTGCATGCCCAAAATCCCAGGAGGAGAATGGAGGTGGAGAAAGGATTGCAGTATGGCCATCCACCATGGGGGAGTGATGTCTCACTTTCCCTCTCACTGTCTCTGTCTCTCTGGTGAACGCACGCACCCTATAGCAAAAACCTTAAAAAACAAACAAAAAAGACCCAGCCCACATTACTCAGTTTGAAGTCATCCTATTCACATAGTTTTTGTAATATAATAAAATTTTATAGAATCAGTTGTTACCTCCCTTGTAACTCTTCCCTCTCCCTAGAAATAATCCTATTCTGAAATTTTTCATTTCCAGGCATGTTTTTCTGGCAGATCTGTTTATATCCGTAAACAACATATATTACTTGGTATGCTTGTAATTTATACACACACACATGTGTGTATATATGGGTATATGTATATATGTACATGTGTGTATATGTATATATGCACATGTGTATATATGTGTGTGCACACACACATACATGTTTATGTGTCATTCTGCTACCTTATTTTTCTCTTAACAAATTTTGGGGATTTATTTCTAAGTATATTTTAACCCTTGCCATCCGTTGTGTGAATAAACCAATTTCTTGTCGGGGGTCATTTAGGTTGTTTCCAAATTCAGTGTGCCAAAATACTTCAGTGAAAATGTTTGTATTTGTCACCTTGAGCAAAAGGAGAGTTGCTCGATTTCTCGGTTTGTTAGGTGTTGGGCCTTATCTCTATCTTCTTCAGGATGCTGAAATAAAGGCCAGTTCATTGGTGTCACGTCCTATTATTTAGGCAAGGTGCTAGAATCTGGACAGCGAGCTGGCTGACTCCAACACTCAGCCTGTTGCTGCCAACTGGCTGCTTTAAGTTAAATAGCACATAAAGACAGAATGTTATCATTTATTCACTTACTCATTCACTCAGCAGATATTGGATGGATATCTACCCTAAAAATGAAAGCTGTAAACTCAGACTCCCTGAGTTCAAATCTTGACTCACCTACCCTAAAAATGAAAGCTGTAAACTCAGACTCCCTGAGTTCAAGTCCTGACTCACCTTTGCTCAGCTATGTGAGTTCTCTGAAGTTCATGTTTTTTCAGCTTTGGGTACTTTCTCTTTCTCTATGTTTTTTTTTTTTGCCTCTCTCGGCAAGTGCACAATCTCTGTGGCAATTAAAAAAAGATTGGAGGAAATTGCTTACAGCTGCATCTCTTTCCTTTGAGCCACTGAATGCAAACATGCCAGCGTACACAAACATGTGGCCAAGAGTGCTCTCCCTTCCTCCCACCTGTATCATCTCTAAAGTCAAATCATGGAGGAATTCATATCTACACAAGGGAATCCTCAAGGTGCTTAGTGGCTGAGTGCACAGACACTGAAACTACACCGCATGGGTTCAAATCTCAGCTTTACTACTTATTGCCTGTGTAACCTTGGACAAGTTACTCAGCCTCTCTGTGCTTCTTTTTTCTATATGTAAATCGAGAATATTAATATTATACCTGCCTGCCAGGATAACTGTGAGATATTAATGAATATTTGTGTATGTACATAGGTATCAACACATACATGTATACACACATGAATAATGCTAAAAACAGTGTCTGGCATATGATATACACTATATAGCATATATATTAACTATTGTCTTATCACATGTCTTCATCTATTTTTTTGTTGAACTCATTTTATTGAGTTTTATTTATGATATTTATTTATTTATTTAACTCATTTTATTTATGATATTTATTATCTTCCAGGCATTTCTCTGGGCATTTGGGCAGCGTAGGAAGAAGTAGACCCTCCCCTCATGGAGCTGGGAGTTCACTGGGGATGAGACAGGGAGAGATCCAACAAAGGGCTTCTTTCCAAAGGATTTTTTTTTTGAGAGAGAGAGAGATGTTTGCTATAAGGTGCATGCACTCAGTGGAGACACAGAGAGACAGAGAGACAGTAAGTGAGAGATCACTTCCCCCTTAGGGGGTATGACCATACCGCAATCCCCTCTCCTCCAATCTCGTCTTGGGATTTTGGACATATACACACATGCCTAGTGTAAGTTTTAAGCTGTCGGGTCTGGGACTTGAGCCACTGTTGACTACATGGGAGTCCAGTGATGTAACCTTACACCATCCACTGGTCTCCCTCCAGAGGTTTTATTAAAGCTGAGACTCAGAGGATGAGAAAGAGCTTAACACTTACTGGTCAAGGAGAACCGCATTCAGTGGCAGGAATAGCAGGTACAAAGGCACTGAGGTCAGGAGGAGCCTGGTGTGTTGGAGGAATGGAGAGAAGAGCAGCGTGGCCAAGGTGCAGCAAGGAATTTGGAGGCTCTGTGAGCTGGGTGTGGTGAGGCAGCAGGGAGTAGACCCCAATGCGCCCTGGTGTTCTGGACCTCATTCCAGTGTGGTGGGAAGCTGTCAAAGGTGTTTGAAGTGCAGGAATAACTTGCTTCTTCATTCCACAGATGTTTACTGGGGGGTCTATTACGTGTGCAGCCTAGTCTATGCAGTGGAGACATAACGAAAAACAAACATAAGCTCCCTGCTTTCTTGGAGCTTAATTTCTAGCGGGTCTTTTGTGTCTCCAGCCTATCCTATCTAATCAGACTGGTGTATCAAGCCACCTCCTTGACATCCTCACTTACCTGAATACTCTTCCTCTCAGACTGGCCGTGTCCAAATCTGAATGCCTGATCTGGCCACCAAAACCTGCTCCTTCCTAAGCACGTGGCAACTCTATCCTTGCAGCTGCTCAGATGAAACCTTACGTCATCCTCAATTCTCACATTCCACGTGTAACTCACTCTTCTTTTAAAAAAATCATTCATTTGTTTTCTCTGAGAGAGAGTGACAGAGAGACAAAGACAGACACTCCCCGTAGGGTCCTGATACCACGGTCCACCCCGAGCTCCAGCCATCTTGGCTCATGGGCTCATATGTATCTGGTGTGGTCAGGGAGATCTCTGGACACGAACCCAGAGCCATCCCACGTGGCTCAGCCTCACAGAGTGTAGTGTTTTACTGCCTCGCCACCATCTGGCCCTTGTCCTCATTCCTAGCTGGATTGTTGCTATAGCTTCCTCACTGGTCTCTCTGCTGGCATCTTCTCGACCCCACTTCAGAGTGATTGTGTTCAGAGTCAGTTAGATCGTGTCACTTTTCTATTCAGAACTCTCCTATGACTTGCCAGCTCTGAGGAGAAGCCAGCCTTCCTGTCCCTGTGAGCCTCTCTGGTGAGCACGTCCTCTGAGCTGCTCCTAACCCACACCCCAGTCCCAGCAAACACACTCCACGGCAGGTCTTCACTGCCAGCACTCGTCCCCCTCTAACTCCTTTCAAGCACACTGGTATCCTTGCTGTCCCTCAAACCTGCCAAGCACATTTCAGCCTCAAAGCCTTTGCCCCTGGAGTGTCCTCTGCCTGAAAACTTGCCACCTAGCAGTCCTCGTGGAGCCTCCCCATCACTTCCTGCAGACCTCTCTTTAGAGGTTACTCAGCCTGCAAGGCTGCCTCTGACCATTCGCTCTCTTGTCCTGCTTTGTTTCCGTCTGCAACTCTGTCACCATCTGACTCTCTGCACGTATTCATCCATACAGTTAGTGTACCTCCCCGACCCGGAATGTCAGCTGAAGGCCTCAGGGACTCCTCTGCAGTATCCTCAGTACCCAGAACAATGCCTGCAACCTCGAATGTGCCTCAGAAATACCGGCTGCCTAAATGAGCAAATGAGTTTGCTTGGTTTTTTAAGAAGCATGCTGTAGCCACTCCGGGGAGAATGATCTGCAAGGGGTAAGAACTGTCCGGAGGCCATTTCCAATGTCCAGCTGCGAGACAATAGGGACGTGGGCAAGGGTGGTGACAGCACGTGGGATAGGAAGACACCGAGCATTTGGGGGAGGAGAGGAGGCAGCCTGAGCAGGACTCTGTCCAAAGGGGAAGTTTGCATTCTATAAAGTTTTGGAAACCTCATCCAGGCAAGGAGCCATGCATGTTGAAATGTATTTGCATGTGTGTGTTGATTCTTTTTCATGATTGAAAATAGCCCCAAGCCAGTGTTAGTGGACTTGAGCATACATTTGTTTGGCTTCTATGGTGACCATTCCGTGAGGGAAGCAGGGTGTTAGATACAGAGGAGGTTATTTCCTGTAGGCCCTGTGAAGACGGATTCACCCGAGGACCCAGCTTTTGTGTCCTGCCAGCTGCGAGTACCCGCTGTGCCCAGCCTGGGTGGGGAAGTTGGCCGTTTTGGCAGTTCTTGTCAGCTCTGTCAAGTGATGGCGATTTCCTGCACCCAGCCCTGTGGTTAGGCTCTGGAAGGTGCCCTGTTTTTCCGGACCAGTGCTGACAGATGTTTCAAACCATGGGCTTTCTTTTCTGGGCATTCTTTTCAATGTTGCTTATCATTCTGACCCTGTCTCAGATCATTCCCATCCAAGGAAGTTAAAGGATGGAAGGACTCTTTGCTTTTGATTTGCTCCTATTCTCAGGAGCAAAAAAAGGGAAAACAAAAAAAGTGTCTTTCTGGTCTTTATTACTGTTTAATTAAAAGCGTGCATTCCCCGACTCTCTGACTACGTCCATGTTTTTAAAAATTCTGCAAGCACAGACGATGCAGAGTTTGACCCTTGAATTTATGAAAACTGGTTATTGTGTTTAATGATCAACCTGAAATAATGACAGAATCATAATCTCTAGAACAAAAAGTAAGACTAGGTATTCCCCAAATACTTACTGAAGAGAGAGTATATTTAATTGTAATAAATAGGCTAAGACCAATTTTAAAATGAATTCAGAGTTTAAATTAGAGACAATGTAGTCAGGATCTAAAGAACCTTAACTGTCAACTCAGACTTTAAATTTATGGGGCTCTTTCTTCCTTAGGATTTTTATATATTAAACTTTCTAGGTAGTGATGCCAGATATAGTTACCGACGAGCTCGCAAGATTCTGCTCTCAAATTCTTTTCGGAAATGAGGTTTGTGTGTGTATGCGCGTGTGTGTGTGTGAATGTGTTCTTTTCTTTAATAAACTTCAGAAAGTAACCCTGAGTTTTTGGGTTTTTTTCTTAATTTTGAAATGTCAGTGCCAGAATTTGAATAGTGTCCTTTATTCACTACCCAGTTGCATCAGCTTAAGTGTTTTTTCTTTTTTCTTTTTTTTTTTTTCAGGCTCATACACTCCATTAGTTTGCAAATAAAACAAAAGTTCACCACATCTTTATCTATATATTGTATGGTTTAGGCAAATCAAACTTAATTATGTTTTTTCTACCCTTTTCTCTTGACTTTTTTTGTGCCTGAGCTAAATAGGTCATGTTTAAATGCTTAAATAAATAAATTGTATGTATATGTATAATGTACATATGTTTGAAAAATTTTTAGAGCTGGGTCCATAACACAGTGGTTAAGCACTGTGTAGAGGAAGCCAGAACCCACATGGCCAAACACAGTTCAAATCCCAACCTGAGCAGTTTGAAAACATGCCAAGTGTGTGTGCAGGTCTGCCCCAAATCCTGATGAGATAAAGCAATGGAGGAAAAAGGATTACAGCATGATTACACTCTACTGACAGTGGTCTCTCTCTCGTGAACATGTATCCAAAGTTTCTCCAGAAAGTAAAACTATGACCCAACATGTTTGTTAAACATAGCTTTCCCCTGGAACCTTCAACAGTACTTCTAAAGTTATAGGATGACTCTGAAAAAAAAAAATTATAGTCATTACTAATAATATGATTAAACTTCATACTAGATATGTTCTTTAGAAATTTGCTATCAATTTTTATCAAGTTTAGCAAATGAAAATTCGGTGAATGACTTCATCTCCTTCCCTTGGTTTTAAAAAAATATATAGGAGTCCAGAGAATCGATTCCATGCTAAAGCCCCCATGCTACCATCTTGTTTAGCCTGGCTATCTTGTCTGTAAAATGGGAGCATGCAGGGGCTGCCCCACTGAGCATCAGATAGAGAATAGAAAGACAGTTCCTCAGAAGTACGGTGATTGCCCATTCTCCAAGAAGGACGGGGTGGGTGGTTATAGGCTTGAGGGACCTGCGAGGAAAAAAGACAAGGGAAGAAGCTAGGAAGCCACAGTGCCTTCCACTCAAAGCAGCTTCATTCAGTATTTACAGATACTTAAATTCATCCTTCTGTTTTAATAGACATTGTAATGAGATGAACAGCTTTGTTTGTTTCCTTTCAGTGATTTGCACAGATCCTGTGAGACCTAAGGAGGTAGTACAGTGTGGGCCCAATTCAGTGCCTCATCCTTTACTGGCCAGGTGACCCAGCTCATCTTGCCTTGCTTTCTTCATCTATAAAACGGGAACATAATAGCTCATAATATCATTGCCAGGTTTAAATAGGTGAATGCATTTGACTGCTTAGATCAATGCCTAGAACATGATAAGAACTCAATACATTGTAGGTAAAGAAAAAGAGCCTGTGCTGCAAATATGGGCAGAAATAGACAAGGAAAAGCATTCCGTTGAGTCATCGGAAAAGTCATGATGAATTGTTCTGTTTTTCTATGCAAAAATGTCTCATGACTTTTCCAACGACCCAATAGAAATAGGATTTTTATTTTCCTTTTTCATACATATAAAGTTGCCTAAAATAAGATGGAGAGGAAATGGACATTTTAAATCAGAAGAGGAGCTGGAGTCATGCAGCAGTAAAATGTAATGCTCTGCAAGGCTTACCCACATGCTTGCTGTTTCACAGCTAGAGATTTCCCTCAGTACAGTAGGCATGTGTATGCCCATGACCCAGGCTGGCTGAGGCTGGGAGAGGATCATGGCATCAGGACCCTATCAAGGGGTGATGCATCTCTGTCTCTCTCTGTCTATCTTTTTCACTAATGGAAGAAATAATTGAATTATATAATTAAACTCCATATTAGATGTGTTCTTTAGAAATTTGCTATCAATTTTTATCAAGTTTAGCAAATGAAAATTTAATGAATGACTTCATCTATTTCCCTTGCTTTTAAAGAAAAACATAGGAGACTAGAGAATCAATTCCATGCTAAAGCCCCCATGCTACCACCTTGTTTAGTCTGGCTGTCTTGTCTGTAAAGTGGGAGCATGCCAGGGGCTGCCCCACTGAGCGTCAGATTTACTGCTAAGTGAAGTCAGACTATGAAAGAGAGACATTGTATATCTCCACTTAATATATACAGGATGTTGGCACTATGTGGCAGAAACTGAAAGATTGAAAGATATAAAAGCATGCAGAACACTTGCAGATACTAGAGACAGTGTGAGAGTATGGTGGGAAATGGGGGGGAGTGAGGGAAGAGAATCGGGGGGAAAAGAAGCAAAACGTTTAAGAGACACAAAAATGGAAAATTATCTGTTAATGATGATGTGTATGATAATATCTTTTTTTTTTAGAGAGGTTTTTGCTATAGGGCGTGTATGCTCACCAGAAAGACAGAGAGAGACAGAGAGACAGAAAGTGAGAAATCACCCTCCTGGGGGATGGCCACACCACAATCTGTTCTTCTCCATTCTCCTCTTGGGATCTCGGGCATGCATGCACATGTGCCCAATGTGAGTTTAAGCCACTGGGTCTGGGTCTCGAACTGTGGTTGACTATGTGGGAGTCCAGTGACATAGCCGTTATGCTAACTGCTGGTCCCTTATGATAATATCTTTAACTGGACTAATATGCAGTGTATTCATGATGGGAAAGGTCATTTTACAAGCTGTAATGATAGACAATGGCTGAATATATAAAAAATAAATTTGAAAAAACTTTAAAAATAAATAAAGCTGAAGAATACATTATAATTTATACGATAAGTTGTTACATTTTTGTAAGACAGTTTAGTTACTTACAGTCAAAAAGTGACGTAAGTGTCTTCTTGGACCAATCACTTACATTTCAGGAACTCATCTTAATACATCCTTATATAATGGTTTATTTGTAGGGATTTTCACAAACAATACTAGTTGAAATAGTGAGCCATTGGGACCAGCAGATGACATAATGGTTACCTCACTGGACTCCCACATAGTCAACCGTGGCTTGAGTCCCAGACCCGGCGGCTTAAATTCACACTGGGTTCATGTGCATGTGTGCCCAAAATCCCAAGGGAAGAATAGAGGAGAAGGGATTGTAATGTGGCCATCCCCCCTGTGGAGTGATTTCTCACTTTCTGCCTCTCCGTCTCTCTGGCAAGCACTTGCACCCTATATCAAAAATCTCTCTAAAAACAAAACAAAACAAAACAAAAAAAAAAGAGAGAAAGAAAGAAAAGAAAAGAAAGAAATAGCGAGCCATGGAGAAGGAAGAGTGGCAAATTATATAATGGTATCTCTGTACCATGGAATTCTATGAGATCGCTAAGAAGAATAAAGTAAAACTATGTGTCATGGAACCAGCAGATGGTGTTATGGTTACATCACTGACTCCCATGTGGTTGACCATGGTTCGAGACCTGGACCTGGCTGCTTAAAACTCATGCTGGGCACATGTATGTGCATGCCCAAAATCCTTAGAGGAGAAAGGAGAAGGGGTTGCAGCATGGCTATCCCCTCTGGGGGAGTGATTTCTCGCTTTCTGTCTCTCTATCTCTCTCTGTCTCTCCAGTGAACACACATGCCCTATAGCAAGAAATCTCTCCAAAAAAAAAGGTCCAGCAGGTGGTGTGGTGGTTAAAGGTGCTGGATTTCCACATGACCAACTATAGTTTGAGTCCCAGACCTGGTGGCTTGCTTTCTCACTTTCCCTTTCTCTCTCTCTGTCTCTCTCTGGTCAAATTAAAAAAATAATAATAATATCAAATGAAATTAAATAAATAAATAATTTTTAAAAAATAAATAAAAAAACTATGTGTCATGACCCAGAAAATTGTCAGTGATGTATTTTTAGTAAAAATGAAAACAAAGTGTAAACTATGTATGGGGTATGTGTGTACATATGAATATGTATGTACTATGTGTATGTATTTGTGTACATAAGAGATAAATAGATAAAAGTAAGAAATATATGTATGTATTCATTCACTTGGGTGGGGCTGGAAACAGATGCACCGAACCCTTAATAATTTCTACCCTGGGAAGCCTAAGTAGATGAAGAAAGAGATTTTTACTTCTTTTACTTTCATAATTCTAAATGTATATTTTTATAACAAGAATTTCTATCATTATATTATAATTTTGTAAAATTTACTATTCAAAACCAGTTGATCCAGACTCTTGTGTAGATTATTTTGGAATCCAGGGATAATCTTGTGCTCACTCCCACAACACCAGCGTGTAGTGGTATCTCTAAGTGTTTGTCTAATGTGTTCATTTAAAAATGATCATTGAAGGGAACCAGCAGTTAGCGTAATGGCTATGTCGCTGGACTCCCACGTAGTCGACCGCAGTTCGCGTCCCGGACCCGGTGGCTTAAAACTCACGCCGGGCGCGTGTACGTGCGTGCCCAAGATCCCGAAAGGAGAATGGAGGAGAAGGGATTGCGGCGTGGCCATCCCCCCTGGGGGGTGATTTCTCACTTTCTGTCTCTGTGTCTCTCTCTGTCTGTCTGGTGAGCGCATGCGCCCTATAGTGAAAACCTCTCAAAAAAAAAAATGATCATTGAAGTGATATTACTACAATTAGGAAGGAATTTCATTTCTCAGAAAGATAGTACCGCTTACGCTGTCATTTAGTGAACAGGAATCCTTCCTTTCCATATCCTGGCCAACAGTTTTTGGTTTATAGCAGTCTACTTGCCAAAAACCTACATCTCATATCTGTTTTCATTTTACTTCTTTTTTTAATAGATCTTTCCAATTTCCATAACATTTTTAAGGTCCATGATGCTTGGAATACTAGAATTGTTTCCTTTTTTATTTTTCCTCTATGATAGAGTTGTGTGCATATCAGAAAGAGAGGAAAAGAGAGAAAAGCACCCTTGACAGAGTCTTGTCAAGGTGTCATCCCCTTTCTCTACTCCATAGCTCCTTGGGATCCTTGGCATCTGCATGCCTCAGTGTTTTCAAGCCCACCCCAGGATGCAAATTCATAGTCGGCCACATGGCTTCCAGCCTTGGAAGGCACTGGTGTTACCCTTGAACCACAGTGGCTGGACTGGGAATCGTTATTTTCTGGTAAAATCAGGGGGAACATATTTTTTTCAGAGTATGAATAGGTTTATGTTTTCAGAGAGCCAGACTTGAGAGCAAATTTGAGTCTCTTAGTGATATGATGTTTCCTTGTATAGTCAAAATAGGTAGAGCATTCATTGCTGGCTAAGACCCCAGTGCTGGAAAGATAGATATGCAGATAGCCTCTCTGTCATGCACTATTTTAAGCCTTAGAAATAGCTAGGAATATGGGGGCCAGCAGGTGGCATGGTAGTTAAGGACCCTGGACTCCCACATGGATGACTATGGTTCAAGTCCCTGACTTGGTGGCTTGCTTTCTCATTTTCCCCCTCTCTCTCTCACTTTGTCCATCTCTGGTCAAATTAAAATAAATGAATTAATTAATTTAATTTAATAGAATAATTCTTTTTTAAAAAAGGAAATAGCTAAAAATAGTTATTTCTCTTTACAGTCCGGACACTGTTTGGTTTGATACTATGGTTTCTCCATTTAGTGTATTTCAGCAGTTTTGCTCTATTTCTTCTATAAATGCTATACACTTTATTTATATAAATTAGTAATCACCAAGGCCTTTATCTATTTATTTACTTATTTAAATAAGAGAAAGCTTGAGGCAGGAGAGCAAAGCAATACATCGTTTATTTTCTTTTTCATCTTAAATGCCTGAGGCCTTTGAGCTTATTTTGCCCTCTAAATCCATATTTATTAACTGAAATATAATTTAGCCAGAGTTCAATTGTCTCGATGAGATTTCATAGCCACAAGCAACTGTGAAGCTGTCATTTGTCTCATTTTGGGAGGCATCAGAAATGACTACTGGGGAGCCGATTGAGACCATTGTTAATGCCATTGTTATTCTAGAGATAGGACCCTGAGGGTGAGGATGGATTGACCTGCAGATTTATCTGTGTATAGACTTACCCAGAGCCAGGCTAACCCAAGGTAAATTGAAATTGCTTCAGGAAATCCCCAAAGAAGGTTGTTTTTTGTGTTTGTTTTTAATTTCTCAGCACCCGTCATTGGCATTCTATTGGTACCTGGTTCTGGATGTGCCCACCAGGCAAATGGCAAAAGCACAACATGCATGTTTCCCGTCATGGTTTCCAAGGGAGCCAGCTCATCTGCTCTCTGCATCCTGGTTCAGCCTAGGCAGTCTGATAGCCGGATGCTGCTGAACTCTGGAGTTTGACCTCAACGGACAGAGCATTTGGAAGTCAGAATCACCAAGGCAACAGCGGTCCAGGAGGGGCACAGAAGAGTGTGTGGCATGATATTAGCTGTGTTTGCTCTCTGATGGGCTGTCTTGTCTCACACTCATTTTCTAAGCCTGCTTCCACCAGCTAGGAACTGGCTTGAAGGAGCTCCCACCAGCCAAGATGGGACAATCTGAACATCAATAAAGACAAGCACACATAAAGCATATTTAAATGCATGTGCTCGTAGTAACTTTAAAAAACAATTCAGCTACCATGGGAAATGCCAACTCATGATTTTGAAAACTGGTAAATGAAAGTGAAAAATTAAGAATTTTTCCTGCCTTTTCTGTGTGAATTATATTTCTTGGTAAAAAATAAGTAGATGAGAGGAAATCTCACAAGAGAAATAATAGTCTAACTCGGGACCAGCAGTTAGCATAATGACTATGTCGCTGGACTCCCATGTAGTCGACCACAGTTCAAGTCCCAGATCCGATGGCTTAAAACTCATGCTGGGTGCATGTGCATGCGTGCGTGCCCAAGATCCCAAGAGGCTAATGGAGGAGAAGGGATTGCAGCATGGCCATCCCCACTGGAGGGTGATTTCTCGCTTTCTGTCTCTCTGTCTCTCTGACGAGCACACGTGCTCTATAGCAAAAAAAAAAAAAAAAAAAAAAAAAAAAAAAAGCCTCTTGGGACTGGCAGTTAGCATAATGGCTATGTCGCTGAATTCCCATGTAGCTGACCACAGTTCGAGTCCCGGACCTGGTGGCTTAAACACACCAGGCGTGTGTGCCCAAGATCCCGAAAGGAGAATGGAAGAGAAGGGATTGTGGCATGGCCATCCCCCCTGGGGGGTGATTTCTCGCTTTCTATCTCTCTGTCTTCCTGGTGAGCGCATGCGCCCTATAGCAAAAAACCTCTCAAAAAAAAAAAAAAAAAAAAAAAAAAACTCTTAAAAAAAAAAGAAATAAGAGTCTAACTCATTACCAACAGAAGATAGAATTGGAAAGTCATCACACTGAAGGTCTTAATTAAACAATCTAGCTATTAAGCTTTAACAGCTAATGACATTACAAAAAGAAATGATCTTCTGGGACCATTCAGGTGGCACGGTAGTTAAGGCACTCAACACTCCCTCATGGGATCATGGTTTGAGTCCTGGACCTGGTGGCTTGCTTTCACACTTTCCCTCTCTGTGTCTCTCTCTGGCCAGATGAAAAATAAAATGAATGAGTAAGTACTTTAAAAAAAAAAAAGTTACTTTAAAAAAGAAAGAAAAAAGAAATTACCCTTCTGAAGAAAGAATACAGGTGGTAACCTGTGAGACAGTTTAGCCAAAAGAACATCTGAGCAGAATCTGATCAAGCCTTCAGACTCAACCACCCTCCATAGTAGATGCTGGAACATGTTAAATCACACCGTGGGAATGTAATCAACAAACTATAGATTGTAGGAGAATTGATAGGGTAAATAGCCTAGTTTCTTCAACAAGTAAATTTCAAAGAAAGAGAAAGAAGAGAGAACAAAGAGAGGTAGGAAGAGAAACCTATAGATGAACAGACTGGAGAAATATCAACCATTTGCAAACTGTGGGCCTTTTTTGGAATTTGACTGAAACTAACTTGCAAAGAAAAAAGCATATTAGTAAGACAGTTGGAAAAGTGAACACTGATTAGATATCTGACATTATTAGGGAATCGTTCTTTATTATTATTATTAATTTTTCTTGCTATGGGGCATGTCACTCTCCAGAAAGACAGAGATAGAGAAAGTGAGAAATCACCCCCCAGGGGGGATGGCCATGCTGCAGTCCCTTCTCCTCCATTCTCCTCTCAGGATCTTGGGCACGCACCCACAAGCGCCCAGCGTGAGTTTAAGCCTCCGGGTCCAGGACTCAAACCGCAGTCGACTACATGGGAGTCCAGCAACATAGCCACTACGCTAACTGCTGGTCCCAGGAATCGTTCTGTTTGTAAGTATTAAGGATTATGTGTTAAAAGTGTCCTTTTATGTTGAAATATTCACAAATTAAATAACCTGAAGGATGGGATTTGCTTCTAAATAATACAAAGAGGAAAACAGAAAGCAGGCGAGAATGTAAATGAAATAAGATTAGCCATGTGTTGATAACTGCTGAAACTGAGTGGATACGTGGGGATTCATTACAGTTCTCTGTCAGTTTTTGTGGGTGCTTGAATTTTCCTTCATAAAAAGATTTGTGTTTTTTTTAAAGAAATGCAGAGGTTAAGCAAAAAAGGGAAAAACAGATTCTGCAAAAAGACAGGAAGGAAATCTAACAGAATGCCTGACCATTGACCCCTGAAAGCATTTCATATTGTCCAAGTGGAAAGACCAGGTTTAACGATGTGTACCCCTGGGGCCAGCAGGTGATGTGGTGGTTAAGGCACTGGACACCAACATGGTCGACCGTGGTTCAAGTCCTGACCCAGTAGTTAGTGCATATAGATGCATGTGCATGAGTGCCCAAAATCCCCAGAGGAGAATGGAGGAGGAGGGATTGTGGTGTGATTTCTCACTTTCTCTCTCACTGTCTCTCTGTCTGTCTCTCTTTGGCAAGTACATGGACCCCATGGCAAAAATCTTGAAAAAAAAAATAAAGAAGAAGAAGAAGAATGTGTGCCCTGGTCTAGCCATGGTGATACATGTTGCTCAGATGTGGTCCATAGGCTAGAACCATATGGAAGGCCTGAGTTTAATTCCTAGCGCGACCTAAAGGCTGGACACAGTGGCATGAGCCTGTAATCCCAGCAAATGGGGAGGCTGATGCAGGAGAATCACTCCTACACTTGGTACCAGCCTGGGCAATACAGTGAGACCCTGTCTGAAAAAGGGCCTGGGATAGTGCTGAGTCCCAGGAGGCTGAGGCAGACGGATTACACAGGGCAACGCCCTGTCTTTAAAAAGAAGAAAAAAAGCAAAGGAAAATAGGAAAAGAAAGGAAAGCAAAGCAAAGGAAAGGAAGAGAAAGAAAGAAAAACGTAGGTACTAGATTCAAATCCTATTCTTCTACCCCTAACTGAGGAGACTTTTGCTATTAGAATTCTCTGAGTCTCAGTTTCTCATTTGTAATGTGGTTGTTAAAAATGAACTTTAAGGGCTGACTGGTAGCTAATGGTTCAGAGTGGTTCCTGCATGGCAGACTGTGGTTCACGTCTCTAGCTGACTGCCCTGTCAGCTAGAAAAATATGCTGGACTTGGGGGCCAGTCTGTAGGATGGTGGTCAAGGCAACTAGATCCTATGTGACCAGCTGCTCTGTTCAAGTGCTGGGCCTGGCAACTTGAGAAACACACCAGGATCATGTGCACATGTGCCCCAGATCTCGAGAAGAGAATGGAGATGGGATTGCAGCATGACCATACCCCCTCTGGGGTGCTTTCTCACTTTTCTTCTTTTTTTCTCTCTCTCATGAGCCCACACACTCTACAGCAAATTCTGAAAAGAAATACATGTTGGGAATGTGTGGATGTGTGCCCAAAATCTCCACAGGAAAGAGAAATGGAGAAGGGATTGCAACCTGACTATGCCCCATTCGGGGGTACTTTCTCCTTCTCTCTCTCTCTCTCTCTCTCTCTCTCTCTCTCTCTCTCATTAGCACACATGTCTTCGGTAATTAAAAAATAAATAAATAAAAATAAAAAACACCCTCCAAAGGCCTTTTTCTTATTTCAAATACAGGGATAAGATTAGATTTTACAAAGTTTTAAGACCAGCAGTTGGTGTAATGCATATGTGGCTGGACTCCTATGTAGTCGACTGCCGTTCAAGTCCTGGACCCACTGGCTTAAACTTACACTGGGCGCGTGTGCGTGTGTGCCCAAGATCCCAAGAGGAGAATGGAGGAGAAGGGACTGTGGTGTGGCCATCCCCCCAGGGGGTGATTTCTTGCTTTCTGTCTCTCTGTCTCTCTCTGTCTTTCTGGCAAGTGCACGTGCCCTATAGCAAAAACCTCTGGGGGGGGGGGAGTTTTTATCTATTGCCTGGAGACATGCCATGCCTTATGGTAAAACCAAATGGAAAGTCACGGTCCTCATCCTGTGAAACAGACAAAAAGGAGCCCCCCAAATACCTGCCTCTTTCCCTAGCTCTTTTTTACCTCTGTTTTTTCGTTTATGGTTAAGAAAGCAGGAGAGTCTGCCCAGCACAAAAAACTTCCCTCTCCTTCTGCCTGGAGGAGAACATGAGTAATAAACTTTTCCATCAGGATTGTTTTTCCTGGACATGGTACGAACCCCCTCCAACGGCTTTGCAGCATGTGATCCTGAAGGAGACCTTAAATAAACCTCAAATGTTCCTTATCGGTCAGTCCCAGGTTCTAGTACATTTTGAATTTATTTTCTGTAATTGGTGTTTTTTTTCTTTTGGAACAGAAGTTCTATTCATTCAAAATATTAGTAGAGAGCTTTCCAGGTACCACGTGTCAGAGCCCTGAACCAGGCAGAAATGGTCTCGACTCTGCCCCCAGCCGTTCACATGGCTGGCTCCTTCCAACCTTCCGTCTCCGCCCAGGGCTCACTGTCACCCACGGCCCCACCTTCTTTGCCATGTCTTCCTGCTTTATTTTCTTCATAGGGCTTACCCTCATCAGTTACCTCATTGTTGGATTTTGATTTTATTGCATGCCTCTCCCTGGATCTCTCTCCTGTCCGCTGCTGTGTCCCTACCACCTATGCAGGGCTCAGTACAATGGGTACATACTTTGCAGGGCCCTGGGCAAAATAAAAATATGGCACTCTTGGTTAAAAAATGAGGAAGAATTCTAAGACAGCTGAGCATTAAGCCTGTTGTGGGAACCCAAGATGCCAGTCCTAGTGCCTAGTACCCAACGGACAGCCCAAGAACAGTTGTTGGAATGAATGCAAACTGAAAAAATACCAGGTATCCAAGGAGCTCTGACATACAGACTGAAGATTAAGAATAGAAGCCAGCTTGTATGAGAAAGGAATGCATAGGTCCTCAATTTTAGGTTGACTCTGAGTGCCAAAGTGATCTCTGTCCTTGAGAGACACCAGTCCAGGCTGTAAATCTGTTGAGGATTGGAACCATGGTGTTTTCATCTTTGCCTTCCCTGCTGGCCTCTGCATGTATTTGATGCTCAAGGAATATTTGAACTGAACTGAATTGGGTTTAGAGGTGAATTAGAGAAGGATGAGGGATTATGAAAGAATTATTCCTTTCTTTAGTGCAAACCTCACCAAACTTAGGAGGTGATGACCCAGTGTTCCAGTTCATCCTCTTAGATTATGACAAATGGTCCCATACTATAACCAGCCATCCATTTTAGAAGGCCACAATATATATGTGTATAAATATATTGCCCGTGCTGTGGTTTTATGGTATGTCTGGCATTTATCTGGTAAGTGAAATGTCTGTGACGAAAGTGATAGTTTTGTGATAAATGCAAAGTTTCTCATAAAACTCCAAAGACTCCATATTCCTTTGAAAATGAGGACCCTGCTTCATTTTATGTCTCCATAAGTCGATGGGCATATTTCTCTTATCCCACTTCCAGGGACAATAAAATCTCCCAAAAGTTACTAGTCTCCTTGTCCAAGATCCCCAGTTAGGTGGCCATCCAGCTGGGTCACACTTGGTATTTTATGGGCACCATTCCACATATACGCATGTTTCTTTTACACCTATTCCATGATATAGTTTCATGTCATGTGAGCTCCTCATAGGGCTCCCTAAGGCTGAGTTCCTGGATCCCACCTGAGCCCTGCCCCATGTCTGACTGTTTGCTGTGCCCTTCGGAAGAGCAGTTTCGGGTTGGATGAACCCTGAACTTTGCCACTGTTCCAGTTCCATAGGCCGCTTCTATCCAGTTCACTGGTCACAGACTCCTGTCTGATACCCCAGGACTACAGAAATGATCTATTACCCCCAGAACCAATCCCTGGTACCCAGGCCTCCCTCCTGTCTTTGTGCCTGGAGCCCCACTGAGTTCCTGGGTCTCTAAGTCCCCACATACCTGGACCCTGTCGGTCAGTTGAGTAATAGCATCTGATTCTGTCTCCCTCCCCCCAAACAGATAGATTAGATCTTTTTGTTTGCAAAATAGTTTTTAAATTTTCTTTCTTTCTTTCTTCCATGAGCAAGAGAGAGAGTGAGAGAGAGAGAAAGAGGGAAACAGCATCCCAACAGGGTCTTCACATCCACAATCCCCTGCCAGCCTCAGCCAGCCAGGATTGTGGGCAAATACATATTTGGCTTGTTCAGGGTGGTCTCTGGGTCTCAATTCAGAACTGTCCTGTGTGGGTCAGCTTCACAGAGCGTCATGTTAGCACTGTGCCGCAGTCTGACCCCACAAAGGAGTTCTTTTTTTGTTTGTTTTTTGTTTGTTTGTTTGTTTTCCTTTGAGAGGTTTCTCGCTATAGGGCGCGTGCGCTCGCCAGATAGACAGAGAGAGACATAGAGACAGAAAGCGAGAAATCACCCCCCAGGGGGGATGGTCACGCCGCAATCCCTTCTCCTCCATTCTCCTCTCGGGATCTTGGGCACGCACGCACACACGCCCGGCGTGAGTTGTAAGCCACCGGGTCCGAGACGCGAACCGTGGTCGACTACGTGGGAGTCCAGCGACATAGCCATTACGCTAACTGCTGGTTCCCCAAAGGAGTTCTTTTTTAAAACATCAGGACTAGCTTAAGCAGATGGAGAAGTTACAGACTCAGTAACAAACAAGTCCAGAGGATGACGTCTGCCCCAGCAGCACCCAGTCATTCAGGCACTATCGTTGCAGTCCGGAGTGAATCCTGGTGACCCCAGGCCCTCATCCCAGCAACTCTGTAATGCCCGAACATATGAAAACTAAGATACTTCTCCGATCCCTATAGCTGGAGAGTCTGGGAGTAGAGTACATTTATTGGTTAATCCCAAATCACATGTGTATGCCCATGAGAATGGGGAATGGGATTAAGCCCATCCTAGTCATTTGGATGCTGTCCCCAGAGAAGGCAGGGCTCGGTCATCCAAAAAAGTGAAACAGACCCCGCAAAAGAAAAACAACAGATCTATGGGACCAGCAGTTGGTGTAGTCTAGCTATGTCACTGGACTCCTATGTAGTCGACCACAGTTAAAGTCCCAGACCCAGTGGCTTAAACTCACACTGGGCCCGTGTGCGTGTGTGCCCAAGATCCCTAGAGGAGAATGGAGGAGAAGGGATTGCGGCATGGCCATCCCCCCTGAGGGGTGATTTCTCACTTTCTGTCTCTCTGTCTCTGTGTCTTTCTGGCAAGTGCACGCGCCCTATAGCAAAAACCTCTCCAAAAACAAAAACCAACCAACCAAACAAAAAAACAGATCCTTTCTCTGACTAATATCCTGGTTTTGTTTTTAATTGCCAGAGGATATGTGTACTCAACAGAGAGAGATGTGAGAGAGAGAGAAAGCACCCCCCAACGGAGCATGTTCACATCACAGCCCCTTTTCCTTCATCTTTCCACCCTGTTGGGACTTTGCTCATAAACACACACATGCACTCGGCCTGGTTTTTCAAGCCACTGGGGGCAGGATTCAAACCATAGTCCACCATGTGGGATCCAGCTCCCTTAACCACTAGGCTATGGGACTGACCCCGTATCCTAGTCTAATCTTCCTATTTGACTCCCATTTCCTGTGTGTTCCCACAGCCATAGCCTGTCCTGCCTCCTCCCATACTCCCTGCCCCAAATTTTTTGTCAGTCTTCACCCAGCCCTTCGAGTTGTCCTAGCCTGGGTTTCAGCCTTGCCTAAACTGGCCCATCCTATTGTTCCATTTCTGAAACTGGTTATCAAAATTGTGGCTATGGGTCAGCAGGTGGTGTGGTGGTTAAGGTGCTGGATCCCACATGGCCAACTCTGCAGTTCGAGTCCTGGACCCAGCGCCTTGAAAAATCACACCCGGTGTGTGTGTGTGTGTGTGTGTCCCAAATCTCAAGAGATTAATGGAGAAGAAGGGATTGCAGCATGACCATCCCCCACTGGGGGCTGATTTCTCACTTTCCTTCTCTCTCTCTCCAGTGAGTGCACACACCCTGTGGCAAAAAAATATCTTAAAAAAGAAAAAAAAAATTGTAGCTGCCCTTCCACTGTGAAAATGTTCTTACTGTACAATCAAGCATGTCTCCCTCGTTCCCTCTGTAAACTATCCAGCCCAGTGAGAAAAGTTACTGTTTCTTGAGTTTTTATTTGTGTGGACATAGAGAAGTAAAAACTCAATATACACACAAATAGAAGGTTCTCCCAAACATAAGGAATACCTCATTTTTCCAACAGTTGTTTTGGACAAACCCGAATATATAGCATTTCACATATTAATGAAGCAGTAGAATTACTTCTCATACTGAAGATCATTCATTACTCTGATGAATAATTTGAAGGATTGCTGTCTGGCGCTCTCCCTCTTTATGAAGTAATTTCTGCAGCCTCTTCTCAGACGTTCATGTGCTGAGGTTGAAACAAAAGTCCTCGCTGAGACACCCTCGAGCTTTCCCCAGCACGCATCTCTACTTCTGCTAAGGTGTTTGAGCTGCTGGTATTTCTCCATGTAGGATGCTTCACTAGGATGTTACTGTAGAGCCCATTTATCTTTTTCCTATAAGAGCATGTGCATGGTCTCTGCACCACAGTCCCCTACTACGTGGCCTTTGAAAGTGATGCTTAGGTGACTAGTTTATTCTAACATCCACCCCTTCCTATCTTGGGGTCACATGCCCATGCATTGTTACTAAACGTGTATGAAATCCTTTGCAACCTTTTCTCCTGATTTTGTCAAGTGACCTTTCTGTGCATCCAAACTTGGTGTTGATTGAGGTTGTTTCAGACTATCCTGCCTTTCCAGACCGTATATTTTGGTTCAAAGTAAACATAGACTTTGAAAGGACTTGAAGATAAAGCTCCTCTCTCATTTCTAAGGAAAGTGTTTTTTGCAGAGAGGTGGAAGGGAGGCCCCTCACCCTGTGTTTAGATACTTGTGGTGTATGGCAGGGAAATCCTTCATGCTTTACATATACTAAGTCATTCAGTTCCTCTAACACCCTTTATGAGATAGGGATTTTTATCTCCATTTTACAAAGGAGAAAACTTATCCTCAGAAGGATCAACTTTCCCAAGATAGCTATAGTTCCCAAACAAGAGTTTCTCTGACTGCAGAACTCATGTTCTTAGCTATAACATTCTCTTGCACAAAATTCCAGAAAGTTCTTTTTTCCAGGTGAGAGAAGCATAGTACCATGTCACAACTCTTAACAATTCTGGAAAAAAAGGGCGGGGGGGGGGGGGGGGGCAGCAGGTGGCGTGGTGGTTAAGGCACTGGATTCTCACATGGCCAACCATGGTTCAAGTCCTGGACCTAGCAGTTTGCTTTCTCACTTTCTCTCTCTTTCTCTCTCTATCTGTCTCACTGGTGAACTCACATGCCCTGTAGCAAATTAAAATGATAATAATACATAAAATTAAATAAGCAATTTTTAAAAACAATTCTAGAAAACAAAGTGAATGTATACTGTTTCCCGCATTCTGTATATATTTTTCTCTCTCTGCTTCACCTTGAAGTATAATGTTTTGTTTATTGTTTCCCATCCATTGAGTGATTTCAATAGCAATGATTTTGCTAAATGCAAATGATGAAATAAATCCCCTCTGAGACCACAGTCGTCCTGCCAGCTCTTCTGTTGTGGCTGGCATCTCTGATGCTGATTGATGTGTCTAAGGTTGTCCGCAGAATCCTGACTCTCCTAAGTGTTGATATAAATTGACGAGGAGTGGTAAAGTTGAGAGTTAAGTGTTTTGTTTTTTTTTTTTACATTCACGAAATCCCAAGCCTTGTCCAGAATATGCACAGAAGGAAGAGCTTCATTTGAATGTGTGCATGACATAGACCATCCCTAAATAATTACCCAACCCCAATCATGCATGATCAGTGAAGGAAACATTTTATCCTGGCTTTTAAACATGTAATGAAGAGAAACTTTGGGTGGCCAAAAGAAATAAGCAGCAGTTTTTCTGTTTTGTTCTGTTTTTGATTTTTTCCTTTTTTCCCCATGGCTTCCCTGACTCATGTTGAAAGGCTTTTGTTTCTAATCAAAGCAACAAACTGTAAGGTCATTTCCTTGAGATTATATGGCAGCGGAAGGCGTCGGGGGGTTTTAGGTCCCCGCTTCCACCCTCCTGTAGTCAGAGGGCTCACACACACCCACACGCACACACCACGAGCGCTTACTACATGTGTCCTTGGTCCTGCACGCTCTCTCCAGTCCCTTTAAATGAGCCGAGATCATGGTGTGGAGGTAAGAATCCTCTCTTTCAGAATCTTCCTACTACCGACAGCATAGTGGTGCTTCTTGACTTTTTAACTGTCATTTCTCAGCAAAGTACTGGGCAGGTTTCAATATGATCCTGAGAGGAGGCGAATCTAAATTCTAATATTCCAGAACCCAGCTTTCAGAAAAGGAAATGACAAGAAATGTGTATCTTCGTTCTTTTTAAAGAATTGCTCTTTATAAAAACAGAGTCGGATATGTTCCTGTATGATACCAAAAGGAAGATGGTCTTAACGCCCATCTTGGGAAGGTTTTCCTGTCATTGTTCTAAGTGCTGTCTTTGCTTTAAAGGTCCTAGAAGGCTGACTTGTTGTTAAACTTCAGAACTTTGGCAACCGTGGCTCAAGGGTGTAATTCCACTTTATGGTTCCACCCAACACCTTCACCCTTTTTCTTCTTTTTCTCTTCTTCTCTCTCTTTTTTTTTAATTTTAAAGACTCAAGCTCCTTTATGGATGCAGGAAAGGCTGTGAGAGTGAGAACTGTGTCAGTAAACAGCACACACACGCTTTCAGAGTTGTAATTGGTAGTCATCGCGTCAGCAAGATGTGTTGGGGCCTTCTCTGCTTGTGAGTGCTTGGCAGCAAAGATCTTGGGGTGCCCTAGAACTCATTAGCGGCTTCGCTAAAAGGCCCCTTTGATGTGCGGACATGTTTTGCCTTGAGAAAGAAGCAGGCAAATTGAATTCTGTCCCTAGCCTAGTTTGTAGTGCGGACACTGCCATCAGAATTCAGCAGCTCGAAGTAGATACCTCGGAAATGCCATTTTAGGGGATGACTATCAATTAATTAATAAAAGTTTTATGGTTTGTCAGAGGAAGTCCTCCATCCTTATTAAAGGGAAGCTCTTTTTTCTTTCCTTGCTTGTAATGTGGTTATGGCAAACTCATTAAGTCCAACTCCTTGTGCCATTTTTCTTCCCTGATAGGTCGATGTTGCTGAGGGGGGAGGGGATAAAAATCTGGGTAGACTTTAGAAAATAAAGGAAATTATCTCATCCAGGACTCTGCAAAACTTGTGGAGAGAGAAGGAAGTCTGTAGAGGAAGTGGGCAGGATTGGGTAGAGAAGAAAAAGTCAAAGTAACAAATATATCACAATGGGGAGTAGGATTTTACTGTCTTGCCATAATACAACACAATGGTGTGGCCTTAGAAATTAATCAGTCATTTCCAAATCAGTTCCATTTAAAGGAGTCTAATGTCTGAGGGAATGGAAAAGAATATGATCTTATCCAAAATGCAGTGCTATGCCCTGGGTTCTCAGAACAGGATGATAGCGACCGAGGACCTCATGTTAAATGATTCCTTTATTAAGATCCAGGCCATAGACCCTCCTTAGAAATAAGAGCATCTTGAAACACAGCTCTTCCAGGGATCAGAAACTATAGCTCTTAGTAGAGGATCTAAAATATTCCTAGATATACCAAGTTCCACTCCAGAGCATCTTCTGTGTATTCCACAGCACTCCACATTTGGTTTTCCACTTGGAGGACACAGGATTGGAACTACTAAAATAAAGAGGTTTTCTGCAGACAGCTAGAAAGATAGTCTCGCCGTTGTGGAATGACTGTCGAGAGTAAGGGGTGGATGGTGGAAAAATACTACTGGTTGAGTAGAATTGTTAAATATACTTATGCCAGAGAACATTTAAGTCCAAAGAGATCATGTGAATCACTTTGTCCAGTCCCCTCATTCTATTACAGAAGGGATTAAAATTTAGAGAAGGAGAGGAATTTTCCTAAGACCTTATATCCCATGAAGGCAGAGCACAGCCTGAGTCTAGGTCTCCTAAGCCCTAATCCTGTACTCTGCCCACTCTGCTGTTTCTAGGCCACCTGGTTGCTTTGCGTGATTTCCAGCATCTCTGCATTTCATGCAGCCTGAGTTGCTTATCATGGGTGCATGATTCTTGGAATAAAGATGTGGAAGTTGCTTCCCAAGTGAGGTTCTGCTTTCTGTTAGGCTTTGCTTCCACAAATGGGCAGAAACCAATGGGCAAATGTCCAAAAGACCCGAAGAGAAAGAACCAGAACTATACCAAAAGGCTTTAGTTGTAGGTAAAAAAAATACTACAACACTTCCTCTTTGCTTTGACAATCTTATGAAAACCTGAAGATATTAGTGAGCTCTTAGAAGAGGCCTGTCTCAGGATCCTAACTCAAGTGTGAGACTTCTGTCTGTCATTGAGATGAATTCTGTGAACCTCTGGTTAGACTTGTTTCTTGGGACCAGCAGGTGGCGTGGTGGTTAAGGGGCTGGTCTCCTACATGGGCAACTGCAGTTCTAGTCCTGTACTCAGCAGCTTGAAAATCATACAAGGCATGTGTGTGTGTGCGCATGCAAAATCCCCAGAGGAAAATGGGAGGATTACAGCATGGCCATACCCTCTGGGGGTTGATTTCTCACTTTCCCTCCCTTTGTCTCTGTCTCTCTTTAACATATACAATGCTCTATAGCAAACAATAAAAAAAATAAAATGAAATACTTGTTTCTCATTTAATGTTGGAAAACTGTAAAATTTTTTAAATGAGATATTTTTCTAAACTGGAAAGCTAGAGTTGCATACAGGTAAGTTATATGTTAACATATGTTAAAGTAATCTGGCAACGCCAGGCAGTTTATCATTCCAGTAATAACAATCTAAGGGCATATTCCCTGCTTATTTCAGACGCTTTATTTTTCCTTCAAAGGAAGCCTTTATAGATGAGGCTGTAAAGTTATGTGCATTTTTGTTCTCTTATGCAGGTTTATTTTCTCTCTTAAAATTTCTTTGCTCTTAAGTAAAAATGAAAAGTTCTGCAGAGCTTGTAACTTCTTTCAATATTGTAGTTTTGTACCATCTTTTTTGTTGGATATTTTGAGACTCAGACTTTCCAGTAGGAGTGGCCCAGAGCTGGCCTTCCATCCTGTGGAACAATACGGCAAAGCTGACAGCAGGGAGACGACAGAGACAGAGTGCACCCCAGGTCTATCGCTGCCACTTACCAATGAACTAGGTGGCCTTGATGAGCTAGTTTTCTTATCTAGGCTTCAGAATCCACACAGAAGGGTGAGAGTAATGCTGAGACACTTACATACTCTGTAACTCTGTCTGGATAGTGCCCCAGTGGTAGAGCAGGTGCTCTGTGAGGCTGATATACAGAGGAAGGCTCTGGGTTCCCCTACAGAGACTTCCTTGAGCAGTCTTCACATATGCACGGCTTTGATTTGGGGCTGGCTGAAGCTAGAGTTGGGTCACAGAATCAGGGCCCTATTGATGATCCTCTCTCGCTGTCTCTCTCACACATGGAAGCAATAAATTAATTGTGTCATGACTTTCCCAACAACCCAGTGCATCTTATAACTTTGAATTATGTGTAGTTATTTTCCTGTTACCGAGATATATTGCTAACTTATCTGTCTTACTGTTTACCTACATCTCTCTTCCTTCTTTCCTTCACTTCTTCTCTTCCCCCCTCTCTCCTTTCTTTCTTCTTTATCAGACATTTTCCTTTTCACCTAGAAAGAAACCAGATACCTGTAGAGCCAATGGCAGTGTTTGGGTAGGGGCTAACCGAATGAAGCAAAGTTGGAATTGGAGAACTTACTGAAACCACAAACTGCAATAAGTCATTGAGCTAGTATCTGGAAAGAAATCAGGATCCCATGGGTAGTGGATACAACACTCATACTGAAACTTTATACTGCTCTTTGGATTCCAGACTCTTTGAAAGTCAACACAGATTTTCCTGGGTAGGTACTGCAATGTGAGAGCAATGTGTCAGGTTTGGGTCTTCAAAGGCAAGTGCAATGCAGCCATTGAACTTCGGAGGCTGTGACCAGCCAAGAGTACACCTAAGAGCTGTGCAGTGGCTCTCCGTAGTTCTCACAAACTTGACTTCTAGTTCATTGGCTACTCACTCTTGGAGAGTGTGAAAACTGTTGACAGATGCCTCTGAGTAGTGAATTTAATATCATTTTGAGGTCAAAGAATTAAACAGACAGGGATGAATCTGGTTTGAAATAAAGTAGTGTCAGCAAAGACAAACAGTGACCACTCAGGAGTCCACTGGTAAAGGTTTTGTTTTGTTACACTCTATCCACAGGAAACAGAGAGAGGAAGTGTCAGGAGTGCAGTGCCAGCATGAGTCTGCATGCAGATCCTGCTTTGCCATTTACAGAGTGACCTCCTCTGGACTTCTGAAGGGGGCAATTAGAAATGTCGTCGAGGGGGCTAGCATTTATATCTAGCACTGCAGATGCAGCTATTACGTGGCAGTCACTCTTATTTAGTAATATTTATATGCATCTACCCCACACACTGCAAAAAAAGACAATGGTGTCATGAAAATATTTAGATACCAGAAGATGGAGTGTATAAAACAATGAGTGGGTGAGCCAGGCAGTTGTGCAGCAGTAAAATGTGACAGTCGGCAAGCCTGACCCACATGGGAAGGTTCCCAATTCACATCCAGAGACTTCCCTCAGTACAGAAGATACACAGTGGACCATGATCTGAACCTGGCTGAAGGCTGTGGATGGATCATGGTGTCAGGACCCTGATGAAGGTTCTCTCTCTCTCTCTCTCGCTCTCTCTCTCTCATTGAATAGATAAATAAATAAATAAATAAATAAACTTTAAAATAATGACTAAATCATTTTTCCAGTGCCCCTAATGTTCATGAGGACATAAATAGGAACCATGTAGTCATTAGCCCACGTTAGGGACTCGGCATCTCGCCATTGTTAGGATACCCATCTGCCTTCTGCCATGACCCTTTGGACATTAGTATGGATTTCACTGGAAATGAGTTGACAAATAAGTGATTGATTTCAGTATGTCCATTGCACATGTGGCTTTGAGGTCAGATGCTTGTCTTTTAAGAGCCTATTTCTCAACATTTAAGGACATGGACCCAATACGCACCTGATCAAAGTTGGAGAGAGATTACCCCCAAAGATTCACATCCATACATTTTAGGGAGTAGAAGGCTTGCAAACTGCTCCAGTCTCATTAATGGACCTGTGAAAGGTCCCGGCCTGGGAACTACAGTCCCAGTTGAACTGTGTACCTTTTGGAGAAACTGCAAGCCCCCTCTTTTAGTCCAATTTGTGATGCTACAATAGAATAACAGACATTTATAAGAAACAGAAGTTTATTTCTCACATTTCTTTAGGCTGAGAAGTGCAAGATCAAGGTGCCAGCATTTGATCTGGTGAGGGCCTTGTTGCTGTGTCCTCACGTGGCAGAAGGGCAAGCTAGCAAGCTAGCGGAATTTTTGCAGCATGAAGTTCTTCCAAAAAGCCTAGATCCGGTTAACAGGGGGACAGCCTTATGGTCTAATCATCTCTTGAAGGCCTCACCTCTTAATTTGGTAAATCGGCAACAGCTGAATTTTGGAGGCAATACAGTCAAACCATAGCAATGGCCAAGCGGTGGGTTTTACTGGAACTCTTTAGGACCTAACTGTATTTGAGCCTATTAGAAGAGTAATGTCCCAGAACTGACATAGGCTCTACAGAAGGTATTTAGAACCTAAGAGCAAGCCCTGCCACCTCCCCTTCTGCAGCTATTTATACTGTTCTTCTGGGAGCAGGAATCATACCTTTAACAACAGCCAGGTGCAGTGGTTCCCTCTGGGTACCCAGCCTTGTGTTGAGTTGAGAGTAAGGTCACTCTAGCGGGACCTGAAAGTAATTGCTCTGTTCACCATTACAGCAGTCATCTGGCTTTAGGGGAATCATGTATAAATCTGCAGAGATTTTGCTGTAACCGCTGTGTTGAAGTTGGAAGAATACGAGGTTGCTAGTGGTAACTATGCACCTACCCAAGTGCCCACCTCGAAGTGCAAGCACTCTGCTTTATTAGAACAAATACTGAGGTCCAACACGTCACTTATCTTGCTTTGCATTATTCTTTTTCTTTCTTTTTTAAGAGAAATTACTGATCAACCAGTGATACTTGTGAATAGTTTATATAAACAAAGGATACCACGTTGCTTTCCCAATTTTTATAAAATGAATATGAACTCCATTATTTTTTTATTCCACAGGTGTTTATTGAGTAGGCTTTTTTGCAAAGTGCATGCTCCAAGCTGGAGGGTACAGTGGTCAAGAAGACAGATATAATCCCTGAGGCAGATGTTAAAAAACAATGTACATCCTCATTTGATTGTAACGTAAAAAAATGCTGCAAAAGAGAAATACAAGACTTCAAAAAAATTTTGAAAAGTGGATTTAAATTATAGGTTTATTTTGGTGCAAAAATATTTTGAAATTCATGTGTAGTTTTTTCATAATACACATCCTTCGTGAACTTTTTGAAGACCCCTTTTACAGAGAGCTAAAATAACAAGTAATACTCATAATAAGAGTTACGGACCCTATTCCATAAACTATTTCAGGTAGTGTATGCTTATCAACTCATTTAAACCTCACAGCATGGCACCAGGATTATTTCCATTATTTCTGGATCAGAAAACTGAGTGGCAAAGAGATGAAGTCGTTTGCTCATGGTGGTGACACTAACAAAATCTCCAAGCCAGGATTTGAACCCCAGGTGATCTGACTCCTGCATCTTTCCATTTAACCACTTCACAATGGTGCCTATGAGAAAGTGATTTTTGAGGGCTAACCAATGGTGTGGTAGTTAAGGCAACTGGATCCTATGTGGATGATTTCAGAGTTTGAGTCCCGGACCAAGCAACTTGAAAACATGCCAGGCTCATGTGTATGCATGCCCCAAACCCAGAAAGAGAGTGGAGGAGAAGAGATTGTGTTGTGGCCATCTTCCTGGGGGAGTGCTTTCTCACTTTTTCTCTCTCCTATAGCAAAAGAAAAAAGGGAAAAAAAAAAGAAGAAAAAAAAAAAAAGAAAAGGGAGAGAGAAAGAAAGGAGAAAATTACGTTGGATCTATATTCTTAAGGATAAATTGGGTTAGCCAGATCCTTTCCTTACCCACTCATACCTTGAGCTAGGAAGAAGATAATCCAGAGGAAAACCTAGAAGGGGATCCATGTGTCTGGAGCCCAACGAATAAGGGCAGTGAGTACAAGGCTAGGGAAAAGGTGGGCTTGGTGGGCTATGTATGCAAGGGGACCTTTTTTGATGGAATGAAGTCAGCTCTGAAGCGAAACACACACACATACACACACACCCCAATCAATAAGACCTCTCCAGAGACCTACATGCCTGTGATACAAAGACACAGAGCGTGTTCTGAGCCAGCTAGATTACTCCAGAGCAAGGTAACACTTTGTGCTTGGAGAACAGGCTGTTTAGGGATGTTTTATCTGCTTCATCAACCTGTCCAGTGGACGTTCCTCCCAAGCCAACATGTTTCAGCCTTCTCAGAGTCTGTATTTTACTTACTGGCTTATGTAACCAGGGTGTTCCTGTGGCAAGGTCACTAATTAATCATCGTCATGGCTAAACCTGGGTGCCAGGTGCTGTGCTCTCCACGTGTCCTCCTGTTGCAGTGTCGGTCCTATGGGGTGGGCATTGGTATTATCTATATTTTTCAGCTAAAGAGACAGATTTAAAGGGCATATGTGACTTTGCCCAAGGTCTTACCAGCAGCTAGTGTGAGAGTCAGAGCTTGCACACAGGCTTGCCTGATGCTGAAATCCATGCCTACCCCTACACTACCCTGCCTCTCAGAATATGGCACTTTCAGTGTACAGATGCCAAACACGTCCAAAGTTCACATAGAGCTGATTGTAAAACTTAGGTTTAACATGAAGTTTGATTTTTTTAGGCCAACAGTTAAATCTCATAGAAAAAGAAGAAAATGACAGGAAGTGGACTAGAACACTATGGGCCTGCACCATGACCTGGAACAGCTTATAAACACGTTATAGATTTACTAGCCCAAGGGAATATTTTACCAGGCCATCAGTTCACTGGTTGAATTGGCAAATTGGCACAAACAGATCTAAAAAGGGAGTGTGGGATACATATTTGGTTATTAACAGGAATTCGGAAGATAGAATGAAGGGGCAAAACAGAATGGTTTTAATATTTACTGGTGCTCATTATGGGCCGAGAACTGTGCTAAGTTCATGACATGGAAAGGGGACTTCAGAAAGTTTGTGTAAAAATGGAATGAAAGTATGAGTATATTTTGGTGCAAAAAGATTCATGCATAACTTTTTCATAGTACACATTTTCTGTGAGCTTTTTAGAGGACAGACACCCTCCTATTCATGCATTTAATCCTCACAATACCCTTACGAAGTTGGCCTCTTTTTATCTCCATTTTACAGATGAGGGCCAGTGCAAAAAACCTGGGTGGTTTCTCTTCTCCCACTTTTGCTCCATCCTCTCCAGTTTCACCTCACACTAACTATTAGGTCTTAGGGGGAAATGTCTAAAAAGGTCCCTTGATGGTGCAATAATGAAAAAAAGGTTATGCAGCAATAGTCTTCTTTTTGAGAGAGAGATTTTTGCTGTAGGGCACAGAGGGAAACAGAGAGAGAAAGCAAGAAATCATCCCCTCCCCCTAGGGGGAATAGCCACGCTGCAGTCCCTTCTCCTACACTCTCCTCTTGGGATTTTGGGCACTCACTCACACCCGCTTAGTATGAGTTTCAAGCCACTACATCCAGGACTTGAACTGTGGTTGGCCATGTGGGAGTCCTGTGCCCCACCCACCACACCACCTGCTGGCCCCATGCAACAATGTCTTAAAAGTGTGTTCCTGTCTCAGGGCCTTTGCACTTGGCCTTCTCTCTGGATTTTTTTCCCCAAAAACTAACCAAGGCTGACTCCTTAACATTGCCATCTCCTCCTTGATCAATCCTTTTCTATCTAAAGCAACAAGTCTCCCACATCATGTTCCTCTGTTTTCTCATTTTCGTGGTATTGAGCTCAGTGTGCATTCATTCTGGGTGGTTTGCTTGTTTGTTAGCTCTTCTTCATTAGCAAGCCTGTAAGAGAAGTGCTTGGACTGTCTGATTTATGGTACTATTGAACCCCAGATTGCATTATAAAGTCGAGGATACATAAGAGCTTGATAAGTAGTTGTGAATATGTGAGTGGATGTTCATCACACCATTGATAGTGGTGTAGCCAAGAGTGACCTGGCATTCAGACTTTAGACCACCTACTTAGCCATTACTGAAACCATTGTCAGTCCCCACTGAGAAGATGTTGTGACGATTTACTGGGCCTACAGATTACTGTGCTCACCCCTGAGTCATCTAGCAGGCAAAGGAGCAGAATTCTTCCAGGAATGTTTATAGATTGTTTAACCCAGTCCCACTACTTTATTTCCTCAATGGTTATCACAACAAGGAATAGGTGTGTAAGGGTAGGGGACCTTACCATTTGAGGTGAAGAGTTCCATGCTAAATATTAGTGGTAAGATCTTCCATTTTGCAAATGAAGGAATGAAAGCTCAAAAAATTTGTAAAGTCCACATAGCCAGTAAGCCAAGAGGATGTGGACCTAGCTTATTTTCTTTGTCTTCTTCGGGAGCTTTTCTTGAGACTGAAACACCTGATTATAGCTCCACTATCTTTAGGGTGTCAGCCAGTTCCAATGGCCACATTCCATCATTGTAGAAAGGTCTGTTAGCTGGATGGGCTCCAGGGCCTGGTGACTAAGCCAGCCTTATCCTGCCTACCACAAGCCATATCCTTCCTACCTCTAGTCCTGAACCTGGCAGCTTGAGAAGCATGCTGGGCACGTGTGCATGTGTGCCCACAATCCCAGGAGGAGGGAGAAATGGGGGAGGAAGAATTATTGTGGTCTTACCCTTTTCCATAGGGGAATTCTTTCTCCTCTCCCTCTCTCTCTCTCTCTCTCTCTCTCTGTTTTTTCTCTCTCTCTCTGTCTCTCTTTAGCAACAACACATGTCCTCTAGCAAAAAAAGAAAATAGATCTTTTGAACCTGGATGCAAAAGATTTGCCATTTTTTAGTCTTCACTCTGTCCTTTAGGAAAGTGGGAAGGTTAGTTGAAATGATATATTTCAGGATCTGTAAATAAAATAAAAACAATTTCTGGCTGCTTTATAGCTTAAGACGGTTATCTGACAGCTACCCTCCAACAAAAATATGCAATCACTGTATTATCCCTAAGAGCCTGGCACAGAATAGGTGCTTGAAAACGTCCATCCACTGAAAAGCAAACGAAATTAAACAATGAATTGAGCCAGCAAAATGGACAATATTCACAATTTGATAGGAATTGGCATATTTTTGTAATCAAAAGAAGGAAACAATAAAATAGAATGCTATCTAATTACAAGGGAAGAAAGTAGTTCTAGCTGTCCCTGATGCCGTTTCAGTTAATAACTTACTATTGTGTTCACAGAGGAAGAAACACAGAAATTTCTGTAGTGACTAAACAGGACTCAGACTGCTGTCTCACAAAATGAAAGACATTGTAGGGACCAGCAGTTGGTGTAATGGCTGTGTCGCTGGACTCCCATGTAGCCAACCGCGGTTTGAGTCCTGAACTCAGTGGCTTAAACTCACACCGGGCACGTGTGCGCACATGCCCAAGATCCCGAGAGGAGAATGGAAGAGAAGGGATTGCGGTGTGGCCATCCCCCCTGGGGGTGATTTCTTGCTTTCTGTCTCACTATCTCTGTCTGTCTTTCTGGCAAGTGCATGTGCCCTATAGCAAACATCTCAAAAGAAAGAAAGAAAGAAAGAGAGAGAGAGAGAGAGAGAGAGAGAGAGAGAGAGAGAGAGAGAGAAAGAAAGAAAGAAAGAAAGAAAGAAAGAAAGAAAGAAAGAAAGAAAGAAAGAAAGAAAGAAAGAAAGAAAGAGGGAGGTAGGGAGGGAGGGAGGGAAGACATTGTAATAGAACAGAACAAAAAGCGCTATAAGTATTTCTAGTTCTCAACCAAAATATCTGGGAACACCTGGAGATGACAGGATTCCTTTCACCTTACTTCCAGGTCCGAATCTTCTTTCCCCACCTCCATCCTCTTCTGCACCCAAGATCTACTTTTCTTGTTTTAAGAAATCACTTCTTTGTGATGAAAAACTCTTCCCTGCTCCAGTGCCTTAAGCCCTCCAGGGTTCTAAAAAGGTGGCAGTAGTTAGAATAATAGTCCGAAGCTTTTATCCCCAGGGTTATTGTAAAATTCTTGAGTTTTGAGCAGTGCATTTTTCTCATTGGCTGCAGTCTCCTAAAAGGCTTCAGGAAACCCAGGCTGAGCCACTGAAGCAGCCGGGATCATGGGAGAGCTGCAGTCACTCTTCACTCTACCATTCTAAGTGACTGTGGTGGCCTTACCACTGCAAAGACACTTGATGGAACATGCATGCAGGAGCAGCTTATGTTTTAGTTCGGGCTTTTTTTTTTTTTTTTTTTTTTTCCAACTTCACTTTTTAGTTAATATTCTCATAAGGGCCAGGAGGTTGTTTGGGACATAGAAAGAACCTGCCCCTTGGGAATCTTGGCTATGTGACCACCGGGAAGGCATATCCCTTCTTTGCTCCCAGGGGTCTGATCAGTAAAATGGGGTTAAGACATTTCTAGTACAGCAAGAGTCATTGTAAAGTTAAAATTTCAAAAATAGAGATGAAAGCACTTTGAAAAGTTAAGATCCTCCTAGGGCCAGCAGATGGTAGAACAGTTATGTCGTTGGACTCCCATGTAGTCGACTGTGGTTTGAATCTTGGACCGGGCGGTTTGAAACTTACTCCAGGCACGTGTGTGTGCATGCCCAAAATCCAGAGAGGAGACTGGAGGAGAAGGGATTGTGGCATGGCCGTTCCCCGGGGGGGAGGTGGGGGGGGCTGATTTCTCACTTTCTGTCTCTCTATCTCTCTCTTTGTCTCCGGCGAGCGCACGTGCCCCACAGCAAAAATCACTCTTAAAAAAAAAAAAAAAAAAAAAAAAAAAAAAAAAAGTTAAGGCCCTCTAGACAAGCCAGGTAAAGAAGGAGCCTTCAGACCATGTTGATACATGGCCAGAGCCTCCGGTTCCTTTCTCTCCTACAGCGTTCAGGGACCAAGTACAACCTACTCAGCTCCTGCCCAGTACCTGAACTTAGCTGGCCTTTAACATGGTCCACCCTGAAGGAGTCTGCAGCAGTTGCTTGTTTTTTATTAGTGACAAGTATGCTACCTTATAAATACTTAGTACTGGGACCAGCAGGTCCAGTAGAGGTTAAGGTGCTGGATCCCACATAACTGACTGTGATTCAAGTCCCAGACCTGAAGGCTTGAAAAATATGCTGGGCATGTATGTGTCTGTGCCTAAAATCCCAAGAGGAGAATGGAGAAAAAGGGATTGCAGATGACTTTCTCCCTGGGGAGTGCGCTCGCTCGCTCGCTCTCTCTCTTTCCCTCCCTCCCTCCCTCCCTCCCTCTCCTATAAGTGCACATGCCCTATAGCAAAACTAAAAATAAATAAATGCATACTGTTTATAGAGTATTCACGCTGCTAAGTGTGTGTGTATATACACATATATTTACATACCTCTCAGTCCTAGAAGGTGGGTGGTCTTCATGTCCCCATTTCAGAAAGGGAAGCCATGGTAACCGTGCAAGGTCACACAGGGATTATAGAGCAGAGCTGCGTTGAAACCCCTATCTGTGCTCTTGATCCTCCCACTTCTTAATGTTCTCTACTCTAAAAAGTAATCATAGCTGTTTCTTAATGGGGTGCTTATAGTGTGGTAGGCAAAACCATCTCCATTTTACAACAGCTACTCAAGGGTATCTAGCTTGCCTGAAGTCACCTGCTTGTTAGAGGCAGGACCGGGTTCAGACAGCATACTTGTCTGACTCTCAGTGGGTTGTTTCCAAACCCTGCCCTGCACCAAGGAGCCAGCCCCATCCTGTGTTATGCCCCTGCCTGAAACAAGTGTGATCAAAATTCCCCATTCTGGAATGTAATGACTTCCCAATGGAGTCCAGGCCACTCTCACCAGGGCACTTTTTAAATGACCGACCGCCACCCCCTTCAGAGATACTGCTCCCCAAGAGCACATCGAAGGAACAGTGCTGAGGCAACACCCCGGGGAAGATGTTTGGTTCCCTGGATACAGCCCCACGTGTTGGGTGAGACTTCCTCTCACAAGGCGCATCCCTCCTGATGGACGCAAAGCGGAACTGAGATCAGAATGGAGAGGGAATAGAAGTGGAAAGAAACTTGCCGACAGAGCGCAATGACACCGAGCCATTCTGCTTGCAGATGAAAAACTGGAAACATCTCCTACCGATGCTTTAAAGTCACAGCAGCTTCCTTTTGCAGGGAAAAGATTCCAGAGAGCTAGTAGCAGCCCAGCTGGGAGGAATCTGGCAATTAAGAGGCAAGGAAATCAAAACATCATGTTGTATGCTTTGAATAGATGCAATGAATGAAAGAAGAGCCAACGGAGTCATCGGTCGCCAATGGGACCTTCACAGTAGAAATGGGTAGAAAACACCCAAGTGGAGCAGGAGATGGAAATGAAGGGAAATTTACTCTTTCATTCATTTCCCAAGCATGGAGCCCCACCATGGCCTAGGCACTGTGTAGGGGGCTAGAAAGGCACCAGTAAAGGAAATGAATCCTTGCCCTGTGGAACTGACTTTTCAGTAGAAGAACTAGAAAGGTAAATGACACTGAGTATTTGATATGAGAATTGCACTGTTAGAGCAGAAGAATCTCTGCAGCAAGCTGGGCGTTGGAGATCTTTTGACATGTAATAGTAAATTGTAAGTCATCTTTTATGTCGGCCTTTGTTTGCTGAGCTCTGTGCCCAGCATACGTGAGCACAACAACCCTACTGACAGGTATTATTCGCCCCATTTTAAAGAGTTAAAGACGTTAAGTCTTAGAAAAGTTATGTAAGTTGGGCTTTGAACACAGTTGTGTTTAAATCGGAAGCCTCTGTTCTTTCATCTTTATCATGTGACTTCTCAAGGCCTCAACAATCTTGAAAAAATGCTCTAAACAGCTCATTGTCCCCAAGACCTCCTTCTCCCATTGGACTTCTCCAGTGGTCTGCTGGTTAAGTGTGGCTGATTCATAGCACTGGCCAATTTCTGTGGTGTAAATACTGGCCTTGATGGATTTATTAAACAGAGATGAGCAGTAGCTCATCATTAAGCAGTGTTGCTCCCTTACAAGTTCAGTAACCTCAAGAGCAAAGCTAATTAAAGTAAAATGTAGTAGCGTGTTTGGAAAGTGGAGAGTACTGAGCTTTATTACCTCTGTTTCTAATGCAATGTATTTCATCGTAAGTTACATATACTGGAATTTTCAATATTGGCTGTGCCTAACAACAGCTTGAAAATGGGATGGTGGATACTCATGAGCTGCTATGAGTCAGCTCCATGACACTATTTTTCTCAAAGGATTCTTTCCCCCTCATCTTGTTCCCTAGTGCTTTCCAAGAAATCTTTATTTGGCTTCTTTTTCATCTCTGTTTCTCGCAGACCTGTGACCTTCCAGTTTGGTTTTCTATTTTTTGTTTTTTGTTTGTATTTATCTTTGTATTCCATGTTAGCCTCAAAGGGAATCTGAGTTCCATTTGAAAACATATCCTGCATTAAGTGACAGGAAAATGATGACTACACATTAGAAGCTGCTAGCTTAAGGGAATGTCTCTTCTGTGGCAATAAAAGAGGTCCTGGATGTTAAGATAAAAAATCTTTCTATACATCTTGAATGAGCTTGACTCTTGTTTTTTCATAATTTGATAATGCCTTCCTACATCCCCTACTCAATCATGACATTTCCACTAACCAGTTGGAGACAGGGTAGGATTCTGGAGCTAGTACAGTCCGTTTGTATTAATTGTATCTCCCCCATAGAGAACTTATTCTAGTCTCTAGCCATGGACCAAAAAGAACAGAGACCTTGAAAAGCCTCATCAGAGGCGATCTGAGAGGGTTGATGAAAAACTGATACATGAAAACTCTGACAATAAATGTACACTCCAGAATTAGTGCCAAGTTGATTTGGATTTTCTAATTATTTTTTGTTAATGTGTAGGTTTTCAGGGCAACGTGTGTGACTGGTTGGCTCTGTGGATGGCTGATATTCAGCCCAAGATTTCCAAATGTACCATACAGTGAATAAACGGTACCTTGTATGTCTTTAAATGACAAGTACTGCAGTTTATTTTTCAAATCCCTTCCTTGGAGCCACACTTGTCTTTACGTTTAAATTTTTGAAAGATGCAGTACTTTTGCTTCTTTCTCCAGGCTGTTTTTCATGGGAGAAAACTGACAGTTGGCAAAGCAAAAAGTTTCCAAACCACAGGGTGTCTGCTTCTTGCATAATCATTGAAGCCAAAATTTCCACTTTCTACAAGGCCATCGGAGAACTTTATTTCTGGTTAACCTGAACTACAGATAAAAACAAAAATTCCCCCCAGCCTACGGACTGTATCTCTTGGTTACGTTTTTGTCACCTTTCCTGTTTACTGTACCTGGGCCCTCCTTTTTTTTTTTTTTCTTTTGACTCATAGATACCATCTAAAAATGAATTCTAAAATATAGCCTAACAACTGGTTTGAAATACAGAGGGCGTTTCTTTTTGGAAAAAATCAGCAGAAATATCCTACATGGTTTTCTGAAAATACACATTTTTTTAGTCCTCAGTGCCTAATATAAACTTCTATTTGGAAGAGTGCATTCAGAGTATTTATAAAGAGCATTCTACATTTTTTCTTTTTTTTTTTTTTTTTTTTTCCTTTTCATGGGAGAAAAAGAGATGGAGAAAGAGAGACAGGGTTTCTTGACTGGGTCTCACTGCGTCATGATCTCCAGTCCCAGACGCCTGATTGACTAGGATTACAGATATACACGGCCACATACAGAGTGTTCAGATTGGCCCAGAAACCGAACCCAGGCCTCCTGTGTGGCCTCCAGCGTTCCGAGCAGTGGTGTTATGTGTGCACCACCACAGCCAAGCCAGGAGAGGACTGCTTTTCATGAAGTTTTTCTCTGTTTTCCTCACCTATGACATTCGGTGCTCTTCTTGAACTTGGTTCATTTATTACCTTATTTATCACCTGTGGGACCTTGAGCAGGTTACTCTCAGATTCTTGGAGGTTCAACTTCTTCAGCATATGCTGGAGGGCAGACATTGTCTACTTCACAGGTACCTGTGAGATCACGGTGGATGAAATTTGTGTAAAAGCACACGAAATAGACAAAGCTGTCACCACACAGAATGGATATTTCAAGTTGGTGAGATCAAACATAGCCTCACCTCAAACACAGCATGGTCACAGTTAAATCAGGAGCAGAGTTTGTCATCTTCAGCCCCTGACTTGGGGTCAATGAGCCACTAAAACTGGCAGTTTTGAATTAATCTGTTGATTATCACTGGGGAAATCAGAATAGTATTAATCCCCAGCTGTTGGGTTGCTGGCTTTTTTCAGGGTATAGCTGGTAGGTTGATTTTTTTTTTAAGAATTATTTATTTAGGGGCCAACAGGTAGTGTGGTAGTTAAAGGCATTGGATTCCCATATGGCCAAACATGGTTCAAGTCCCAGACCTGACAATTTGCTTTCTCGCTTCCCCTCCCCGCCCCCCTGTCTCTATCTGGTCAAATTAAAAAATAAAAATAAGGGAACCAGCAGTTAGCGTAATGGCTATGTCGCTGGACTCCCACGTAGTCGACTGCGGTTCGCGTCTCGGACCCGGTGGGTTACAACTCACGCCGGGCGCGTGTGCGTGCGTGCCCAAGATCCCGAGAGGAGAAGGGAGGAGAAGGGATTGCGGCGTGACCATCCCCCCTGGGGGGTGATTTCTCGCTTTCTGTCTCTATGTCTCTCTCTGTCTGTCTGGCGAGCGCTCGCGCCCTATAGCGAAAAACCTCTCCAAAAAAAAAAAAGAAAAGAAAGAAAAGAAAAATAACAAATGGAATCAAATAAATAAATAAATACTTCTTTTAAAAAGAAATTATTATTTATTTAATTTTCTTTGGTATTAGTTTTTCATTCGCTAAGGGCACGTGTGCTCACCAGAGAGAGAGGTAAAGTGAGAAAGCAAGCTGCCAGTTCCAGGACTAAAAGTGCAGTCGACCATGTGGGAGTTCAATGTCCTAACCAACATGCCACCTCCTGGCCCTGGTTGATTTTCAACTTAAATATAACAATGTGGCATCTTAATAATCCAAAAGAATTCTTTTTTTTAGGGGGAGGGAGGACGATAAATGTTCAACTAAATTTTAATAACCATGTGTGGTTAACAGAATAAAACTCAACGACTTACACATCATTGCCACTGACAGTAGCGTTCACTGTAATGGGAGAGCGTAGAGCTGATAATACATGCCAGGCACTTAGCATAGACCGTAACGCCAATGTATCCTCAATATATCGAGTGTAGTATTGGTGATGTGGTTTTCACCTGTGCCTTTGATTCTAGGTTCAACCTGCTTTACTAAGAGAGACAAACAGAACTCAATAAAATTGATTCTAGTCGTTCTGATTTCATATGGGCAGAAACAGATGTTGAGTGATGCCATGATGCTCAGGCCCATATTCTTAGATAAGTGGCAGGGCTGGGACACAGACCCGAGTGTCCTGACTCTAAATCCCGTGCATGTCTCATTGACACCAGGCTCTTATCTCCTGATGGCCTTCAGCTCCAGACTTTCTAAGTCATTTTGTTTTCTTCTTTCTTCAAACTTCATTTAAAACCTGGCTTTTTTTTTTTCCTCCAGCCCTATGAGATTGCAATAATCTGATAAGGGATCACCTTTAAGAGAAGGCCCTCCCTGGGGAATGTCTGCCTGAAGTTAGCTGCAATTGCTTGTCCGGTTGCTGCTGGAGCTGCAGAAATAGCTGTCCCCTGACGGGCCAGGCTTTCTTACTTGCTTTCTTCCTCCCTCTGCCAGGCAGAAAGGAGCTTACAGTTGAATGTCCGGAAAACGAGTTAGCCCTTCAGTCTCTTGTGGGAGCCGTTTGTCCAGAACAGTGCTCCACTGTCAGTCCTATCAACTCCTTCATGTCTTATGATTCTGCATAAGGAGAAGTGAGTTTTGCACGTGCTCATCCATCCCTTCCATTGCCAGTTTGTTTCAGAGCTCTTGTGGTTATTTGAAAACATCTTATCTGTTTAATTGTTAATCATTTCTTTTCTTCTCCTTCTAGAGTGGTTTTCAAAAGAGATGATTTTGTCCTGGAGGGGACATTTGGCAATGTTTGGAGAGATATTGGTGTCACCATGGAGGGAGGGGTCTACTGTCATCACCTTGGTAGAGGTCAGAGATACAGCTTAGTACCCTCTGGTGGACAGGACTGTGCCCCACAGCAAAGAATTATCCAGCTACCAATGCTGTAGTGTTGGGGGTGAGCTCTCCGGGACTAGCTCCAGAGACGGTGTGTCTGTCAGTCTCCTCTGCTTACGTTAGTACTGAAAACAGTGTTCGCCCTTGGCGCTCAGGAAATATCGGTGGAGTGAATGAATGAACTCTCCATCCAGAGCTTTTCCACAATGAATTGTTTCCACTGTGTGCTAGGTTACATCCTGAGCAAAGTGGAATCTGGCCCAGCAGGTCACATAGCGGATAAGTAACATCCTGCACCCCGAGTGTTCCTGGAAGCCTGGAGCAGCCCAACAGGTGGGGATTCATTCTATCCTAACTGCTCAGTGAATACGAATAGCAAACACAGACCCTGTTCTTAGCAGCTGCCCATATTTCTTGGGTGCAGGGCCAGGAGATAGCCAAGGGATGGTGATCGCAAACCCTGGGCCCTCTCTTGGTCTTGTCTCCAGATACTGCCTTGAACCAGCCAGTTCTGGTTGAGTGAATGTGAACCAAGCTATTCCAGGACAGTGTTAAACTCTCAGTCAAGATGGTAATTGTGTATCACTATGTGTGGTTTAGCACATGAGATATCGGATGGGAAATGCTTTGTATGGTAAGTAAGGTAGTGTGGCAGTTGAGAGCATGGATCAGTCTGAATCTCCTCCCCTAGCTCTTCCTGACTCTGTGACCTTGTGAGATAGCGCTAGCCATTTGCCTTTTCTGAGCCTCATTTTTCTCCCCCATGAAATAAAGCTAGTATTGGAATCTATCTCACAGGGGTTTTATGAAAATTTCAATGGTCTGTGTAAATAAAGGGACCTGGGATAGTTCAGGCACACAGCCATTGTTTTTTTTTTTTTTTTTTTTAACAGAGAGAGAGAGAGCAAGTTCATGCCAAGTACATGCTTTCAATGGGGCCTGGTCACACCACAGTCCTTTCCCCCTCTGTTTCTCTGTCCCATCAGGATCCTGGGCACATGAGTATTTTTCAAGCCACCAGTGCCAGGATTAGAACCACAGCCGACTGGTCGTATGGGATCTGACTCCCTTTACACAGCACTTAACCGCTGTGCTATGAGACCAGCCCTCTGCTGCTTTTTGTAAACGTTTTTCTTATGGCAGATTACTTCATTACGGTTACATCCTTGGCAAATTGAATTCTTTTCTTCATCCTCCCCCCACACATGCACACACACACACACACACACATGCCTTCATTTTCTCTGCCATGTGTCTTTCCCCTGCCTGCCTTTCTCCTCTCTCGAGATCTCTTTTTCCTTCTCCACGCCATGCGCCTGTGAGGGAGGCACAAACGTCCTGTGTTAGTGCAGCTGATAGGACCCAGGACCCAGCCCCTGGTCAGCGCAGTGGACCACAGGCCACTCCCCTCTCTGTGCCTGTGCTCCTCGTCCTTAACGTCTACACTGTAGTGACACTGTCTGCTCCATAGTGCTGTGAGCAGCAGGAGAGAAGAGACTGCACGTGTGAAGTGCTTAGTGGTCATGTGACATGAAGAAAAATGCTTAGGAGAAGCGTGGAGAACCATTTATTGATACTTAAAGAATCGTGCGCTGGGGTCGGCACCGTCTTGAAAGGACGTGAGGGAAAATCACAGCTGACTCCGTTTGGAGACATCTGTGTCAGTCGAGGCCATCCTCGGAATGAGAGTCAATAGCTCATATTCAGTCAACACGCAGACGGTATAAAGGGGCCCTGTTCAGCTGGGGTTGACATCATTTGAGTGAAATCGAAAACTCTGTCCACTCAATAGATACCAAAGTAAGAACGTCCTGGATATAGCCTCCTCCCTCTCTAATCCCTCCGGAACATCTCACCTGATGAGGCTTTATTAGCATACCTTGTCCTCTGGGTGGAAAGCTTGTGTTTTATGTGTAAATTTTTCTGGGCCAAGGCTTAGGAGTTGCCAGAAACAACTTTCCTCACTTTGAAGCGTGCTCTGTTCATTTAAATCATCTGTGTGTATGTTTCGGTGGTACCTGTGTCTAGGTTCTGAACAGATAAGGCATTCCAGGTATGTATACGCCATAATCTTATAACATGGCAGACGCTGTACTAGGCTCTGAGAATACAGTGGTGAATAAAGCAAGGTCTCCTCTCCCCTGGACCTTACTTTTTAATAGTGAAAGACAGAGAAGGATAAAAAGATGAAAAATAACAAGCATTAGGTCTAAAGAAAACAAAGCAGCATGATGTGATAGAGACGGCCCAGGCTTCCCTTAAACTTGAGGACAGCAAAGGCACCCCTGAGACAGTGACATTTGATGGAAGATCAGAAACATGCGAAGCACCAACACTGCAATGACCTGGGGTCAGGGCATTCCAGAGGGAATGGTGTACGCAAAGCTCTTGAGGAGGAACAAGCTTTTATTTTGAGGAAGCAAAGGCTGCCAGCGTGGCTGGTGTGTCAGGGCAAAACAGCTGTGTTGGGAATAAAATTAGAGAGGGTGGGGCCCACCTCATAGCTAGTGATTAAGGGAGCCGGATCCCACATGGCTAACTGTGGTTTGAATTCCAGTTCCAGCAGTCGGAGGGACACACTGGGTGCGCCCCAAGTCCTGACAGGATGGAGAAATGACAGAGAAGTGATGGCAGCATGGCCATGCCCCATTTGGGGGTGCTTTCTCCCTCCTCCTCTCTCTCTCTGTCTCTCTGTCACTCTCTGGTGAGTGCATGCACCCTCTGGCCATTACGAACAATGAAAGAGAGTCAGAGGTCAGGTCATGTGGACGTCATTGTCAAGAGTGGAGTTACCTGTCCCTCTATGTTGCATGAGAAGCTGTTGGACGGTTTTAAGTAGAGCGTGAAAGGACTCCATGTGTGTTTTGAAAGCATCACGTCCAAGGCCATGCAGAGACTGGGCCAGCTGGGGGCTCAGCTGGAAGTGGGGAGCCTGGGTTAGATGGCTGGTTCTGCATACATCCTGATGGTGGGTTAGGCTCTGCCTGGGGCACCCCACAAAAAACTCTAAAGAATCATGTTTATGAGGCAGGCCCTCTGATGCTAAGCTTTTAGAGAAGGTCAAAGGGAACAAGAGAGAGGGACAAAAAGCTTAACTGCTTCCATAGCAAACTTTCTTATTTCTCTGTGCCAAAGAACATCTAAAGCAAAACCAAAGCAGGCTGGGGTTTTGGTCTTTTTTGTAGTTGCTACTTCCCGTTGCTTTGTAAGCTGACCTGGTTGTCATGAATGGTCCTATACTGCTGTGTCTTGAACTGGCTATTGGTTTCTTACCAACCCTCTCCCCTCTCATCTCCTACATCAGGTCGTGGGGCTGGGGGCTAGGGCGAGACTGGGGTATGTATTCTCAGACAGACGAGCCCACTGTGGGCTGCCATGTCTGGGCGCTCCATGAAACCAGAGGCCTGGCCTGTAGCCAGTTCTCATTTCCCTCCTGCTCTTCCTCATTGGACCACTGACCAGATGGACCGAGGCTGTCCACACTTGTCAGCACTTGCTGTGAGGACCCACTCTTACCAGCCAGGAGCCACCGCAGGGCAGCCACAGACTGAGGTGGGAGTTTTAATCCAACATGCCCAGCCTTAACCTTCCTGGGCTGAAGGTGGCGGGGAAGAGTCCAGGCTGGGTGGGTGTGAAGAGGTTTATGGAAATGATCTTTTAGATATGTTTTTATTTCATGGGAGCCTGTGCTGCTTTTAGCTACTACTCAGTAGGGGTCAAAATGATTCTGTAATTATAGCTATAACCTTGTGAGCCATGTACAGCTCCTGGCAAATGTAACTCCTGTTAGAAGTCGTAGGGGGCTGGAAGGTGGCAGCAGTGGTAAAATGGGATGCTTTGCAAATCTGACCCACATAGGAAGGCTCTGGGTTCGTGTCTCAAGACCTCCTTGCGTATACTGAGCGCACATAGGCTGGCTGAGGTTGGGGTGGGTTGTAGCCTCAGCCCTCGGCTGGGGGTGCTCTCTCTCTCTGGGTCACTCTCTGATGGGAGAAATAAATAAATAAACTTTTTTTTTTTTTAAATAAAGACTTTTGGACCAGCAGATAGCGTACTGGTTATGTCGCTGGACTCTCATATGGTCTACCACATGGTTCAAGTCTCAGACCCAGCAGCTTAAAACTCATGTCAGATGGGTGTGCATATGAGTGTGTTCAAAATCCCGAGAGGAAGAATGAAGAAGGGGTCGCAGCGTGGCCATCCCCCCGGGGGGTGATTTCTCACTCTCTGTCTCTCTGTCTCTGTCTCCAGTGAATGCATACACCCTATAGCAAAACTCTCTCTCTAAAAAAAAAGACTAAATAGAATCAACTAAATAAAAAAAGAAAGAAAGGAAATTAGAAGCTAGAACATTGGTGAGGGTCATATTTTAAAATAACTAAAACAGGCCCAGTGTGGTTTTTTTATTATTATTTTGGTGTTCCAGAAATGATCTGTTGAACCAAAAGATCATCTGAACATGATCGTCTTATTAACTGTGTCACCTGTGCATGTTATTCAGCATCTGGCCTGAGAGTCAGAGTCCTGAGTTTGAATCCCAGGGTCAGCTGTAATGAGGTGTGTGCCTTCGGGCACATCATTTCTTCATTTCTCCACATCTCAAATAAGTGGCATTTCACTGAAGACTTCTTGGCTTTTTCCCTACATTTCTAACTCTTTCTATCACATTGTTTTTTTCTGGAAGTAAAATGAGTTTTCCTGCCTGCTTTCTTTCCTGCATACTCATCTGACCCGCTGGGAGGGCCGGGAGGGAAGGGTTTCCTGCAGTCTGTCTTCCATGGAGCGTACAGGACCTTGTGTCTCCCTCCATGATGAGGAGCTTGGGCTTCAGGTTTGCATCTATTCTACTTCTGCCATTTGAGTTCTGCTACTTACTGCCTTTCTGATCTCAGTTTCATCTCAAATGTTGCATGAGAGGAGTCCCTACCTCACGAGTGCATCATGGGAGCTGTTGTACATATGTAAAGTGGTTTGTGTGATGTCTGGGACCCAGAAAGTGCCCGTGAGTGGCACTGTTCCTGTTACCAACCCTAACCACCAGGTGCCAGCACAGAGAAGCCACCCAGGGGCCAGTTGTCCCTTCTCTCCCTTTCTCCTCCATCAACTCTGGAGAAAGTTTCTGTTCATGCTTGCTCACTGGTTTGATAATTTTTTAAAGAATTATTTTATTTAACTTTATTTATTTGATTTGACCAGAGAGGGGCAAATGAGTGAGTGAGAGAGGGAAACTGAGAAAGTAAGCTGCCAGGTCGGGGACTCAAACTGCACCTGGCCATGTGGGAGTAACTTTACCTATCATTTATCTTCTTTAGAATGGGTTAGTAATATTCCTCCCATTAAAATGGTTTATTGGGAGACCAGCAGTTAGCGTAATGGCTATGTCACTGGACTCCCATGTAGTCAACCGCAGTTTGAGTCCCTAACTCGGTGGCTTAAATTCACATTGGGCACATGTGCATGTGTGCCCAAGATCCCAAGAGGAGAATGAGGAGAAGGGATTGTGGCATGGCCATCACCCCCAGGGGGTGGGGGGGTTCTTGCTTTCTGTCACTCTGTCTCTCTTTCTGGTGAGTGCACGCGCCCTATAGCAAAAACCTCTCCAAAAAAAGAAAAAGTTTTTTTGGTTTTTTTTTAATGAGAGAATAGTCATATTACAGAAAAATTTAGCTGTTTGTCCGTTTCAATCAAAAAGGGACTGTACTCTGGATCATATGGCAGATCTATCTGTAGATTTTTGAGTTTGCGGCACTATTCACAATTGCTAAGTCATGGAACCAACCCAGATGCCCCCGTATGGAGGAATGGATTGAAAAACTGTGGCACATATACTCTATGGAATACTACTCAGCCATAAAAACCAACAGAGCCCTGGCTTTTGACAGAAAGTGGAAGAATATGGAAGATGTACTGCTGAGTGAGGCAAGCCAGGCTATGAAGGAGAGACATTGTATGTCCCCACTTAACATATACCGTTTGTCTGCATTCTATGTCGGAAACTGATTGACTAACAGTTGAACAAACACAAGAGATGGGTGTGAATGTCAGATGAGGTGTATGTGGAGGAGTGGGGCCCAACGAAAGACATTTAAAGAAGGGATACAGAGGTAGAGCATTGACGGGATGGGGAGGTGTGGTGTTATCTGTTGAAGATATTTCGATCAACGGGTCTGGGGAGAAATGTTCACATATCGAAATGGTCTCATTGTAAGCCAAACAATATGATTGAAAGTATATACAAAAATAAATAAAGTAATTAATAAAAATAAAAAATAAAAAATAAAAATAAATAAATAAATAAATTTAAAAAAAAAAAAAGGGACTGTACTAAGTGTGGACTTCAACAGTAGTTACATCCTCAGGGAGTCTGTCAGGTTGAATGCTGTCACAGGGCAGCCAGATGGTGGTGCAGAGGTAAAATGGAACATTCTGTGAGGCTGAGCCACATGGGATCGGTCTGGAGACACCCCCCGCCCCCAAAGCCAGGTATGCGCATGCCCATGATGCAGGGCTGGCTGAGGTTGGCGGTAGATTGTGGCATCCAGACTCTGTAGGGGTTCTCTCTCTCACTCTCTCATGTGAGCAGGATTTGCTCAGTCAGATGACATTTTAAAAACTTCTCAATGCGGACCAGCAGATAGTGTAATGGCTATGTCGCTGGACTCCCATGTAGTCAACCATGGTTCGAGTCCCAGACCCGGTGGCTTAAAACTCATGCCAGGCGCATGTGCATGCATGCCCAAGATCCCGAGAGGAGAAAGGAGAAGAAAAGATTGTGGCATGGCCATCCCCCCTGGGGGGTGATTTCTCGCTCTCTGTCTCTCTCTGTCTGTCTGGCGAATGCATGCGTCCTATAGCAAAAACCTCTCAAAAAAAATAATAAAACTTCTCAATGAAGGCCAGCAGGTGGTGTGGTGTGGTGGTTAAGGTGCTGGATTCTCGCATGGCCCACCATGGTTCGAGTCCTGGACCTGGTGACTTGCTTCTCACTTTTCCTCTCTCTTTCTGTATCTCTCTGGTCAACCTGAAGAATAATAATGAATAAATAAAATTTTATACATATATATAATACACACACACACACACACACACACAGAAGTCTGACTGCTTTTTCCTATTTTTCCAAGGTCCTTTCCAGAGGGCCTAGGGAGAGTCAGGGCCACAGATGTTGACAGACCATTTTCATTTTGGCCCATTAGTAACAGAATTCTTCCTACATCCTGCCCTTAGCATAGTGTTGGAGTTTCTTTGTAATGTGTATTAAGCCTCCTATCACTGTTAAAGTACATTCCTTTCTGGTCTCAGCAACCTTCCTTTTCCAATCACCACCCTAAAAGCTGTAAAACCCACCTATAACCTACAAGCCTCCACTTCCACATGCCCCACCTTTTTGGGCCAGACCAATGGAAAACTTTTCACTCAATTCCAAACTCTATCTCTCGCTCTCACAATTAAATAAAAAGAACCCCTGTACCTGATCACTCAGAGAGAAAGGCATGTTTTGCTTCCTCTCTGGGCCTAGGTCACTCATATTCTGCTTAGAAATAAATCACATTAATTATTAATTTTTTAGAGTTGGAGTGTGTGTGTGTGTGTCTGTGTGTGTGTGTGTGTGTGTGTGTGTGTGTGTCACTCAGAGAAGAAACTTTTAAAAAGAAGGGAGAAAGAAGTTCTTAGGATGTTCATTTCTTTGAGGCTCACAAAGGTTAAATAACTTCCAAGGTAAGAGAGAAAACCTGATTCTGAGCTAGAATCTAGCTTAGAATGCCTGTGCCAGTTACATCACTTTAGGTCTCAGTTTCCCGGTGTTTAACATGAGAGTGCCCCTTTCACAAGCTTGCATTGCAGATCTATGAATTGGTGAGTGTTAAATTCCAAGCACTTTTCCTAGTGGGAAAACATGGCCTCTGCTGATATTGGTCGTGTCTTGTCCAGTACCATGTGAATGTAAATCGGGTTTGCTCTCTCAGATGACAGGACCCCAGGACGGGATCCCTGGCAGGGAATACGTTTCAGTGAACCAGAGACTACAGTCTCATACACAGAGGGAGCTGCTGTGCATGCCCCTAGCCAAATGTTTCCATGGAGGAAATCCAGACCTTACCATTCACCAAAAAAAGGTCTCAGCTTAGGGCCTGCCAGTGGTGTGGTGGTGAAGGCAGCTGGATCTCATGTGGCTGACTGTGCAGTTCAAGTCCAGGACCTGGAGTTTTGAAAAACACACCATGTATGTGCATGCCTAAGATCCTGAGAGGAAGAATGGAGAAGGGATTGTACATGGCCGTCCCTCCTGGGGGGTACTTTCTCACTTTCCCTCTTTCTATCTCTGGGAGCACACATACCCTACAGCAAACTATATAAAAGATTAAAAAGAAACTCACAATCTAAACTTGTATTGTGGGACATCTCCTATTTTCAACTAATACTCATTCATGAGCGTTGGTTTTCATGAACAAACTACATCCACCACTTCTCAACCTCCAATTGAAATTGGTGACAAGGGCAGCCTTTCTGTTGCTAGTGACCATTGTATCAGCCCCCTGACCTCCCAACAGAACCATCCTCCCACAGAGGAAAGGGCCCAGTGAATGACGAACGTTTGTGTCTGTGTGGGTGTGCAGAGGTAGTGTTCTTTCTCCCCAGTCGTCTGCTTGGCCCTTCTCCTCTGCACCCTGTGTGGTCTTCATCCTCCCATGCAGTGAGGTGTTTGCTCACTCCCCTCCCCAGGTGTCGGCCTCACAGGGTGGCTGTATTGTCATCGGTGAGAGCATTCGTGACCGAGTCAGTGTTACCATACTAATGATCATTCAGGGAACCTGTCCTTTGGAAACCTTTTGCTTTGGCTCAGGTAGAGAAACCAATGGTAAGATGCTTTTAACTGCAAGAAGAAGAATCTAGTTCAAGTCAGCTTAAGAGAAAAGATGGATTTGTTGGAGTGATACAATGTAGTTTCACAGAACTCAAGAACCAGAACTCACCCAGACCAGTGGAAGGGACTAGAACTGACGGGAAAGGCCTTAGGAACCCTGGCAGCAGCTCTCTTGAGCTTATCCTCTCCGTACGATTTTTCCCGTCTCCTTTTAGCTCCTCGTCTCCTCAATCTGTCTGTGGATGGCTTTTCTTTTCTCCACACGTAGCAGGCAATGGCTGCCCAACAGCAACCAAGTTTCATCCTCTCAGACCTAAGTCCAAGCTCTGTGAACTGAGACTCTGACTGGCCCGGGTTGGGTCAGCTGTCTGTCTCTGGTCCGGTGAACTGAGGCCAAAGGATGGGACCTAGGTGTACAAACATGGCCACCACTGCCCAGGTTTGTCATGAGATGGTTAGAGACAAGAGAAAAGCTAAATTCTTACTGTTTACTAGTGTGGAATAAAATAATGAACAAAAGGAATATTGACTAGTCTAAGGGAAGTCCAAAGCAAAATGGTAGGAAAAAAAAAAAAAAAAGTGCTTCTATTAAAACCAGGAAATAAATGTTTTTGGATTATGGAAAAACAGAGTAGTTTGAAAACTCCGTTTGTTTGTTTGTTTGTTTAGGCTATAGGGTACGTGTGCTCATCAGAGAGAGACAAGAATCAGTGAAAAATGAGAAATCACCCCCCACGGGTATGGCCACACCACAATCCCTTCTCCACTCTTGGGATTTGGGGCAGGCATGCACCTGTGCCTGGCATAATTCTCAAGCCACTGGGTCTGGGACTCAACCACAAAGCTGGCCGTATGGGATCCAGCACCTTAACCTCCAAGCTATCTGCTGGCCCCATATTTCCAGCTACTTGCTTGAAATATTTTTTGTTACGACCTATTCCTTAATGAATTCATATTGTATGATCTTTGGGGCATTTTTTGGTTTTATTTCTTTCTGTAGAGTATGCACTCGGGTTTGCTTTTGTGGGACATTTTATGAAAGAAATAGAATGATTTAAAATGACACATTTATTTATTTTCCTCTTATTTATTTCCTCCTAAAGCATAGAAAAGTAGAAAGTACTTTTAAGTAGAAAGTGTGTGTGTGTGTGTATACATATATTTTTTAAATTAATTATTATTATTTTTTTAGTTAGACTTTAATTCAAAGCTTGACTTTTCTTGCCCAGGTAACTTGAATAAAATTACCATAGCCTCTGGACCTTGATTTCCTCATCTGTAAAATGGGAATGTTGCCATGCTGCAGATTTTCATTGAGCTTAAAGTGCCCAGGTTGGTGCCTAGGGCTAGCAAAGGTTTGGTCCCTTTCCCCTGGCCACTCATGCAGTGTATTTTACCTTGGCTTCGCAGAGTTAAGACAATAACCTGTGGCCACGGGACAAAGTAGCGCTCCCACACTTTCCTCTTTGCACCAGCCATGGTTCCTATGGGCCACATCTCCACGATACCATGAGCTAACCAAACGAGCCAGTCTGCAGATTCTCAGAGCAGTGTTTAATCAAAATGTAAGTGCAATAGTTAGTATTCATCACATTGAAAACAGATTGCGTCTCCCACTCTGAGCCTCAATTTCCTTTTCTGTTAAATAAAGATAATAGCAACCCCAGAGAATAACTGTGCATCTCAGAGATCAAGGCGCCTACAGCAATGCTGAGTATGCAGCCTTGGTGCTCAGGAACAGAGGCTATTGCTTTTTAAATTGGGTTTCCATGGTTCTGAGCTTCTAGTTTTACAGTTTTATACAACAGCAGAGAGACAGAACTCTGCCCATGGTTTTGAGCAGTGACCTGGCAATTCCACAGACAAAGCTGGATGTGGAAAGGTCATTGTAATGGCTTTATAATAGCAAAAGACTGGAGATAATCCTAAGTGTTTTTCAGCAGGGGACTCATTAAATTATTATTTATCTGCACTATGACTTGATACTATAGAACATTTTTTAAATGAGGTCTGCTTCTATGTACTGACATTGGAAGATGTCAAAGATCTCTAAGAAACAACTTAAATTTAAAAATAAATAAATAAGAAACAAAACAGCAAATGTAACATAGTCCCCCTAGAAGTGAAAAATAAATACATATGCATGAGCTGCCTGAGGGGACTGACATGTTTGTGAAGAGTACTAGCTGATAGAGCAGTGGTAACATGCGGTGCTCTACAGGCTGCCCATCATGAGAAGGTTTTGGGTCTGTGTCTAGACACTTCCACGAGTTCACCATGCACACATGTGCCCATGATCTAGGGTTGGCTGAGGCTGGGGGTGGATCACGACGTCACGACCTTGTTGACGGGTATCTATTTCTCTCTGTCTTTCTTGCTTATGGAAGAAATAAACTTTTTAAAAAGGTTCATGTAAAGGGACCAGCAGGTGGCATAGGGTTGAGGCATTGGCCAACCATGGTTCAAGTCCTGAACCTGGTGGTGTGAAAGTTGTGCTGTATGTGTGTGTGTGTGTGTGTGTGTGTGTGTGCGCGCGCACGCATGCATGCCAAAACCTCAGGAGGAGAATGAAGGAGAAGGGGTTGCAGTGTGGTCATCCCTCTGAGGGGTGATTTCTTACTTTCCCTCTCTCTGTCTCTCTCCAGCAAGCACAAGAGACCTATGGCAACAAACAAACAAACAAAAATACCTTAAAAAAAGGTTCATGTAAAAATGGAATTAAAGTAGGAGTTTATTTTGGTATATAACGCTTTTAAATCTGTGCATAGTTTTGTCTTAATACACATTTCCCACAAACTTTTTGAAGAATACAGATACTTGTGCACACATGTACACACACACACACACAAATATGTACATATGTGTTATGTTTCTGGATGATTACAGGAATTTAAGAAATTGAGTACTTAGGGACCAGCAGATGACATAATGGTTACGTCACTGGACTCCCACATAGTTGACCTTGTTTTGAGTCCCAGACCTGGCACTTTAAAACTCACGACGGGCATATGTGCATGCATTCCCAAGATCCCAAGAGGAGAGTGGAGGACAAGGGGTTGCAGCATGGTCATCTCTCCTGGGCGGTGATTTCTCACTTTCTGTCTCTCTGTCACTCCGGCAATCATTTGTGCCCTATAGCAAAAACCATCCTAATAAAAAAAGGGGGGGGGGGGGGGGCCTAGCAGGTGACATGGTAGTTAAGGGAGCTGGACTCCCACATGGCTGACTGCAGCTTGAGTCATGGACCTGATGGCTTGCTTTTTCACTTTCTCCGCCCCCCCCCCCCCCCCCGCACTGTCCCTCTCTGATCAAATTAAAATAAATAAATAAAGTTAAATATAATACTTGTAAAAAAGAACTTGAGTACTTCATTTGCAGAACAAAATATCCAACATAATAATGTTAAAGTAAAACATTTAATACAAAAAAATTTTTAAATACGTACATGCACATTTCTGAAAATACATGTAAAAAGCAATCTGTGAAAATTCTGCTCAAAGTGGAAGGGAGGCAATTTCTGCAAATAAACTGGTTTGGAGCCTGAGCTGAGTGACCAAAGGAGATCTTTGCACTCTATTCACCGTTTAAATATTTCACAAAGATTATTTCCCAGTATTGCAATTTTATGTTATAAAAAACGAAGTATAATTGGAAGTTGATACATGAGGTTGTTCTTAACTATGTGTCTTGTTGTCCTTAATGATGGTGGTGACTTACTAAGTGAAAAGGGGAACCGAAATTTCAAACACGGAGACTTTCCATTTTAACTTTAGTATCACATGTTTTTCTTCTTTAGTTATGTACGTATTATATTTATTAAAACAACCAGTGAATAAAAGCATTTTTATTTGAAAAATATAATATGGGCTCAAGGGAAAATGTCGTGGGTGCTAGTGTGTCCTTCTCTAGGAAGGAGATCTACTTTTCATGGTAAAATATTCTGTACATTATTTGAACTTAGAATGCTGTATGGGCATTTTGTTTTCCAATATATTGAGTAGCCTTTGATTTTCATTCTTTTCTTTTAAATCCAAGTGAATGCCATGTAACAAATCAGTTTCTGTCCAAGCCTGTGAGTTAACACAAATGAAGCAATTTTAGGCTAAGCACATTTCATATAAAATAACGACTAAAGCAAGTTCAAGGGTTTGCTTGCCAGCCCTGACCCTGACGCCTCTCTCACGGTCTTGTCCCCGCAGATGACGGAAGGCAGGCACTGCCAGGTGCACCTCCTGGATGACAGGAGACTGGAGCTGCTGGTCCAGGTAAGTGTCATTCAGCAGGGAAGCCCATCACGGGTCCTTCACTAAGCAGGTCTGTCAGGCTGCCCACCTACCGGTGCCTAAAAGCCAGTGACTCAGGACTGAGGGGCAAAAGGCAGCTTCACTGTGGGGAAACTTATGCTTAGTCATGCAAACGGACACAGGTGGGTTTGCATCCTTGGACCTGAGCCTGCTAGGTGGTCACGTGTGGTCCATGATCCTGGTGGGCTGAGATTGGTGGCAGATTGCAGTTTACAGGTCCCATTGGATCTGCATGTGAAAGTAATTATAGCCTGGTGACACGGATTCAGGGATATTTGTGTTCTAATCTCAGCTTGACACTCAGTAGCTGTGTGACCTTGGGCAAGTGGCTTTGATTCTCTGAACCTTTTGTTGGTAAATTGGGGATCCTGCCCCTCTGAAAGGGGCAGTTGTATTCTGCCACTTTCCAGCTACATGGCATTGTGTAAGTTAAATAACCAGCTTTGTGAACTGGCTGGGATTAGGACTACCTAGTCCAGGGCCAGCAGGTGGCATGGTGGTTAAGGTGCTGGATTCCCACATGGCCAACTGTGGTTCAAGTCCTAGACTCATTGGTGTGAAAATGACAACAAATAAGTAAATTGCTTACTTAATTTTTTTTAAAAAAAGACCACCCAGTCTTCCTTATTGAATTATGGTTAAAATCTACCTAAGTTATATATGTTAGTGAATTATCTTTGTAAAATATGTTGCACTGTATGAGTGATGATATTTTAATTGTTGATGTTTCCCTCTATTCACCCAGCGGTGTGCACCAAGAGTCAAGAAATTGTGAAAGTCCTTGCAGACAGGCCACACCTCTGACGAGGCTAGAATTCTGTCCTTTGACCAAACCTCAGTTTCTCCTCCTTCCCGGGCCTGTCCCTAGCCACAATTCTTAGGCTTCAATTAGAGTCAAAATAGACCAGTGAACAATAGTTTCACCAGATTAGATCTTTTTGACTAGATTTCTGCATTCTTCTTTTCTTTACATCATGTTCATTTTTTTTTTTTTTCTCGTGGCAAACATTCAGCCTTCAAACCATCACAGTGTAGCCTGTTTGGCCCACAGTTCTAAAAGAATCCATGGAGAGTGTACACTGCAATCCTTCTTCCCTCCCCCAGCCTTTGCAAACCAGCATCAATGATCACCCTGGACGTTTGGCTGATTCCAAACCAGGCCGCTTCTTAGTGCTTAGTGCTTCCCGGTAGCTCATAGATAAGGTCCTTCTTCTAACTAGGCACTCAGTAAGTACTGTTGAAGATGATGGTAGAATGGGAACAACTTACTGGGGCCAGCCAGTGGCGTGGTGCTTAGGGCAGCTGGATCACACATGGCCCACCTGTGTTTCGAATCCCAGACCTGGCAGCTAGAAAAATATGCCAGGTCAATGTGTGCACTTACCCAAAATCCTGAGAGGAGAGGAGAAGGGATTGGCATGGCCATCCCACCTGGGAGGTGCTTGCTTGCTTTTCCCCCTTTCTCTCTGTCTCTCTCTGGTGAGAGTGCACGTACTCTACAACAAAAATTAATATAGCACACACTCGAACTGCTTTAATCACATGTCTGGGGAAGAAAGAATGGATCCAATTTACTCCATTCTTTGGAGAGAAATGAAAGTTTACGTTTTGGAATGAGAAAGTACAAAGCTCTAATCCCTGCACCCGCTAACAGTGTAAATCAAGCAAAGTGCTTAACCTCTCTTAGCCTTGGTTGGCTCGTCCATATAATGGAAATAAAATGCCCTACTTCACAGGCGTATTGCAAAAACTAAATGAGGCCATGAATATGAATGCAGCACAATAAATCATAGCTATTATTGGTGTTACTGTTGCTAGATCTCTCCGTGGCTCCATGCCTTGGGTCTTGAGCCTTTAATGCGGCCATCACCAAACAAAATCATTCCTGCAATCTTTCATCGCATCACAGATAACCAGGCAGGGAGGTGTTGGATATCCTTTGTCTCGGTCACAAGCACTCTGCCACCTAAGAGCGTTTTTACTGAAACACCAACATGTTTGTCAGGGCACCCTTACCTTAGAAGAAAAAGGTAAGGTACTCGAGTGAATTGCAAATGCACGAAAATGATGACATCACTGCTGTTCCTAGTCCTTCCCACGGTGCTTAGAGAATGGTCTCCAGCAGATTAACCTAATCAGCGATCAGGGCAGATATTTAAAAACAAACCAGCAAACAAAAGCTGCTTTGAGTTATTGAGGGCAGAGGAGGGTGGTGGCAGTAACAGAGCAAGGCACCCAAATGGCTTCTTCTAATCGGACTTTTATTTTGACAGCCCAAACTGTTAGCAAGAGAGTTGCTGGACCTCGTGGCTTCACACTTCAACTTGAAAGAAAAGGAGTACTTTGGAATAACGTTTGTAGATGACACGTAAGTGTTTTAATAGTTTTTTTTTCCCTTTTGCCTTTCACCTGGACTGCCTACTTGGTCTCATGCATGATGAACAAAAAGGAGAAAAGTGTTCTGAGAATTAGAATATGAGGCTAGCCCCATGGCCTCGTGGTTAAGGGAGCCAGACTCCACATTGCTGACCACAGTTCAAATCCTACCATCAGCATCTTGAAAAACGCACCAGCTAGGGATAGCCCATGGCCTGATGGTTAAGGAGGCTGGATCCCACGTGACTGACTGCATAGTTGGAGTTCTGGACCTGGTTGCTTGAAAAAGATACCAGACATGTGTGCCTGTGGGGCCGAAATCCAAAAAGGGGGAAAATGGAGGAGAAGGGATTGTGGCATGACTGTTCCTCATGAGGAGTGCTTTCTCATCTTCCCTCTCTCTTTCTGTCTCTCTGTCTCCAATGAGTGCACATGATCTCTGGAATTTTTTTTTAAAGATAAAAACCATACTGGGTTCATACATGTGTGTACTTAAAATCCCAACAGGATGGAGAAGGAGAGGACAAAGATTGCAGTGTGGCCACACCCCACCAAGGGTTGCTTTTCTCCTCTCCCTCTTCCTCTCTTTCTCTCTCTGGTGAATCCATATATCCTCTGGCATTTTCTAAAAAATGAATTAGAAAATGTCCTTGTTGGGACCAGTAAATGGTGTAATGGTTATGTCTCTGGACTCCCATGTAGTTGACTGTAGTTCGAGTCCCGGACCCAGTGACTTAAAAACTCACACTGGACACGTGTACATGTGTGTCCAGGATCCTGAGAGGAGAATGGAGGAGAAGGGATTGTGGCATGGCCAGCCCCTTAGGGAGTGATTTCTCTCTTTCTGTCTCTCTAGTGAGTGCATGTGCCCTATAGCAAAAAATCTCTCTCAGGAAAAAAAAAAAAAAGAAAGAAAAAGAAAATGTCCTTGTTAGTTAAAAGTTTCTTAATATGGGATATGGGGTTTTTCCCCCCTAGGACTATTGAAAAAGGAGAAGAAAAGTAATCATAATCATTTTAAGAACTCTAAATATTGTTCTGTTTTAGAAATTTGTATTAATTAGTGTCCTTGATTGTGGTCTGTCTTCACATGTCTTTGAATGAGGTTGTCTTTGCTAACTTAGCTTATATATCAGTAATATAAATACTAGGTTGTTATTCAGTCATATCTTAAAACTGAATTAATTTTTTGGTGTTGGTAGGAAGAAAGATTAAAGGTAAATTTGTGACCCATCTCAAAAAATACTGTGGGATGAACTTTTAACTAGCAGCTAGATTGGTTTTATGTTGACTTTTTACTACCTTCCCTTATTTTTTTAATTCCATTTTTATGCTGTTGTTGGATATTACCTGCATTTGTCAACAATTTAAATCTTCTCTGAAATGAAATAGATACAGAAGAAAAATTTCTGAGAATCTAAACTCTATGTCAGAGAATTTGTTTGCACTCACTGGCTCTTTTCTCTTTATGAATGTGTGTGTGTGTGTGTGTGTCTTTGTGAGTATGTGTATGTATAACTCTGTGTGTGTCTGTATGAGTGTGGGTGGGTGTGTGTGTGTGAGAGAGAGAGAGAGAAAGAGAGAGTCTGCTGTATAGCAGGCCTGTTTGCATCCATTATGTGTAGCCTAATATATTTCAGAGGAATCCTTCCCCTCTTAGAGATGATTTCCAAAGAATCCCTTAAATATGAAAATTCAAGAAAATCTGTTCCAGACACAAAATATGTTGATCAACCAGCCAGCATTCTTTCCATAACTCTCCCAGTTGAAGTGTTTTTACAGTTCTTCAGTTTAAGCAGGTGGAAAATAATCTCAAGAAGGAGTTAATTTGTTTTTCACACCACGTGGCCTCTGGTTATTTCCAGCCTGGGAGGTTTATGAGCCTGGAAGCTGCAGGAAAATGCCAGCGGGCTCGGGACTTGGGCTGGGCAAGACAGACCACTGAATTATTTGGAGATGTAAGAAAACCTGAAAACTTTGCTTCTGGACTTGGGATGTCTCCAGAACAATGTTAAACAAAACGGGGGGAAAAAGAAAAGTACAGTAGCCATCACCCATTCACTCTACATCACAAAATATGTTTGTTCAATATTTGAGACTCTGTATGATCTGTCCCCTGCTGGCCGAAGTAGGAAGTGCAGGGGCCCATTGATAACAGGCTCCCTCTGGAAAGCCAGAACCAGTAGGTGTGAGTCAGTGACTTAACAGGCACACACAGGTAGATGGAATATGAATGTGAATAAAATATAGACAGCCCTGACTTAACGACAGTTCATCTTAGGGTTTTTCAACTTTGTGTTCGTACAGAAGTGCTACACGTTCAGTTGAAACTATACTTTGCGTCCCTATACAACCACTGTTTTTCACTTTCAATATTGTACTGAACAAATTCTATGAGATAGTCAACACTTTACTGTAAAAACAGGAGTTGTGTGAGATAAGTTTTTCCCAACTGTAGACTAATTGCAGGTGTTCTGAGCATGTTTGAGGTAGACTAGGCTAAGATGCTGTTCAGAAACTTAGGTGGATTAAATGCATTTTTAATTTGTGATATTTTCAACTTACAATGGGATAGGTTTATCAGGACATAATCCCATCATAAGTTAAGGAGCACTCCTAATAGCAAACAGTGTAAGACAGAAAGCCATAAATACTCAATGGCTAAGTTATATGATATAAGCTATCATCGCTTTAAATACTATTAGAGAGAGGTCACACTGAGTGGAGGTCAAGAGCCCGAATATTGGAGCAAGTTATTTTTTCATTCAAGAAATGTTTCTTTAGCTGTGTGCTGGCATGGCAGTTAAGGCTCACTATATGGCTTGGGTCATAGACCCCATGGCTTGAGAAGTACACCTGGCATGTGTTCATGCCCAGAATCCAAAGAAGAGAATGTAAGAGAAAAGATTGCAGTGTGGCCAGGGGCAAGGGTGTGCTCTCTCACTTTCCTTCTCTCTCTGTCTCTCTGTCTCTCTCCTTCTGTCCAATAAGCACACTTGCCCTATAGCAGAAACAAATAAAAAGGGGAGGGGGATATCTCGAGTGCCCAATAAATGCCAGGTACGATCCTAGGTCCTAGAGATTCAGCTATGAGCCACACAAACAAGATCCCTGCCCTCATGAAGCTTATATTTGGTTGCAGGGGTACCGTCTAACCTAACAAGTGAACAGAGGGACAAATGAGAAAATACCAGAAATCATCATTGCGCTAAAGAACATACAATTAGGGGTCATGCTCTAGAAAAGCAAGAGGTATAGGGAAAATTTTAGGGTGGGCCGGGACTGCTTGTAGGAGGTGACATGTAATGACAAGCCAGAGCCAGTTGTGCAAAAGTTTGGGGAGACAGTCCAAACAAAAGCCAGTGCAAAAGTCTTGAGAATATGACATTGGTCATGCCATATTCTCATCTCCTCCATCTCTCCCTCCTTTTGGGATTTCGGGTACGTATACACTTGCACCCAGCATGTTTCTCAAGCCACTTGGTCCAGGACTCAGACCAGGTAGTTGGCCACATGAGATCTGACTGCTTTTACCAATAAGCCACAGATCTGGCCCAATTTTTTTTTTATACACATTTTTCATGAACCTCTTGGAGACCCCCCCCCCCATAAGTACTGCATAGCATGCCCTTACTAGGGTACTAGTACTGTGTGCTGCTAAAACTAACATGCGTAGAGCCCATGGCACAGGCATGCAGTGAAAGAGCTATCGTCCTATCGTTGGTGCCCACGACAGGAAGGGCATGCTCAGAGGAAGCTGAAGGAGGACTAGAGCGGGCATCCTCCAGGATAGAAACTAAAATTGGACCTGGCAGGGCAGGTAGACTTTCTATGGAGGAGAGAGGAGAGGGCGTTCCAGGCAGGAGTCATTTCGTGGGCCAATGCATGGATGTGGTCATGAATGTGATTCATTCACCCAGTGGAGAAGAACATGGAGTTAAGATGTAAATGAGGGGACCAGCAGATGGCGTAATGGCTATGTCGCTGGATTCCCATGTAGTCTACCATGGTTCAAGTCCTAGACCCATTCGTTTAAACTCACGTCAGGCGCATGTGCGTGCGTGCCCAAGATCCCAAGAAGAGAGTGAAGGAGAAGGGATTGCGGCGTGGCCATCCCCGCTGGGGGCATGATTTCTCGCTCTCTTTCTCTCTGTCTCTCTCTGTCTTTCTGGGGAACGCATGCACTCTATAACAAAAAAAAAAAAAAAAAAAAAAAAAAGATGTGAGATCCAAGATCATGGGGGCAGCCCTTGAGTCACATGGGTGAGGGAGACACCCTCAGATTCCCAAAGGATGTTATACGGAGGAAGACTGTGATTTCGGACTGCAGTGTCAGAAGTTCCTCATGCTGCAAGGCTCACAGCAGGCTGGAAATGAGGGTCCTGCCTGTCCCGGCCTGACGATGCCGGGCAGGAGGGTAGGCAGCGAACCCCGAGTGGGAGCAGCAGTGGATTTAGAAAAGACAAAGATACAGACACATAAGTAGAGGAACGTGGGGATTGGATGGCCCGGGCATCTCTGATGGAGACCGCCGCAGGACTGAGCTGTTCTCGGGTTTATTCTTTTTATATAGCAAAGCCAGGTATTTTCTACATCGCCTGCAGCTTTATGTGTCCCGCGGTTCTAAACAAGCCTCTCCGGCCTTCTCTGGCTGGCTCACGGCTTCCTTTAATCTATACCACCCTGTGGTGCAGATCATGTCTTTATTAGAGCTTTCGTTTGCCCTGCTGCATCAGCGCTAAGACCATACCTGCTTTGAAGGTCACTAGTTTTTGCCTAGATCTACCCGCTCCCTCCACCCACTGCCTGGAAGGCTTCTGGGAGAGCTCTGAGCTCGGTCGTGCATAAACCAGACAGTGTCTAAGTCAGACACTCAGACTCCAAGGCTTTCTCCTCAGAAAGAAAAGGAATAAAACAAATGACTTCCTTTAGTGACTTGGGCCACCCTCCTCTTCATTTGCCCTGAGATAGCGTTCCCACAGCTACAGCAGGAGAAGAATGGCCCCTACGAGCCTTCTTCCAGTTACCTCGTGTGGCCACCGCAGCCAATGGGCACAGCCCTTCCAAGAACCTTGGCTCCAGAATGTCCTCTGTGCAAGCGACAGCACAGTCTATTTTTGAATGATGACCAGTTTGGGAAGGTGTCTTCTGGCTCTAACTGTGTTTATTTTCAGAAGAAGTATGAGCTGGGTCTTTTCAGGGGGTAGGAGGGGTGGCTGGCCAGTTCCACCTTTCTGGGGAATAGGCCTGGAAAATTGTTTATGTTTAAGGGTGGCTCCTTGGAATGTCTTGGTCACAAGCCTAGCTCTTTTTCTTTGTCCAGTACGTAATTTTGGAAAGTATTTTCTTTCTCCCTCTGTCCGCCCCCATGAAACCACTGAGTCGGAGCCTTTGCAGGACGCTGTCTTGGTCGCATTTTCCAGCCTGGATGCCCCAGTAGCTTTCTGCCTTTGGTGACCATCTTTAAATAGGCAAAGTTGAAGGGGACACTGCAATAAAAACTAGCCACTGTCTATCCTCTGGTCCACAGATCAGGAATAAAACTGGAAAAATAGACGCAGTTACATAATAAAAAATAATAATCATGACCAGCAAAAATAAATTCATGGTCATTTTGGAGAGGGATTGAATTCGAATTCCAAAGGTTACACTTGGTAATGCTAGTGCCTTCTGGAGTTCCATGTGCAGGGTGAGCCTTTCGCCCGTAGAGGGCAGTCACGGCCCTCCTGAGACAGCAGCCCTTCCATCTGCCTTAATGGCTTCCAGCCCTTGCTCATTTCATTTTCTTTTCTTCCCATGTTTTGGAAAACATTACTGAATATCTTTTGTTTATGAAGAAATAACAAGCAAGCTCTCGAGCCCAACTGGAACTGTGACTACTGTCCCTTCTGATGGGCATGAGATGATGGGCCTTCACTGGTATAAGTCTAGCCAAAAAGAAAATCTTCTTCACAGTTGGTCTACATAGAGAAGGGAGGATGTGACTGTCTTTTTAAAGTATTGATTAAATTTATTACATTTGATAATGGAAAAACTTGAGAAATGCAGCTTATAAGCAATAAGCAATCTTGATTATATCTCAGTGGTAGAATTACAGATCATTTTCTTTGTTTTATTCTTCTAGACTTTTTCCTGTTGGCAAGATTACAGATAGATTTTTTTAAAAAATTGATTTCTATGAGGCCAGCAGGTGGCATGGTGGTTAAAGGTGTTGGACTCCCGGGACCAGCAGTTAGCATAATGGCTACTGTTACTCAGTAGACTGAGGCCACATAGAAAGCTCAGATTCAGTTCCCAGCCCACCCTAAAAGCTGTGTGCACAGTGGTGTACACCTGTACTCCCAGCTATTGGGGAGGCTAAGGCAGGAGGACCACAATATGCAAGACCCTGTTTTAAAAAAAAAAAAGTCGTGTTATAATTGAGGCCTGTCCCTTTCAATTACCTGCCCCGCTGCGATTGTGCGTGTACAGTTGTAGTTGTGCCTCTTCCACAGAGGTAACAATATTAGCAGTTTGCTCTAGGTCACTCCAGAACTATATCTAACCTTTTCAGCCCTGTGTCCTTGTGTTTCGAGTATGCTTCTATGGTGAACACCCTGAGTCGGAGCTGTTTATGTTATTGTATAGCTCGCTTCATTCATGCTTAAGCATTAGTCCTTGCAGGTTTATATAAATATGCATTATCTTTAAACGACGCCATCTTTTTCCTATGTAAAAGCATAAAAGAATTCAAAATTAGTCTTATTTTCTTTTTAAAAAACTATTTAATTCCATTTGCTATTATTATTTTTGTTATTGTTATTATTATTATTATTTTAATTTGACCAGAGACAGAAAAAGAGGGAGTGAGAGAGCAAGTTGCCAGGCCCAGGTCTTGAACCGTGGTTGGCCATGTGGAAATGCAGTGCCTTAACCACCATATCACCTGCCGGCCCCTAGTCTTATTTTCTTTAAGAGAACGTTTGAGACCTGATAATATATAATATCTTATATAGCTTAAGACATGCATTGGAACATCTCAGAAAGTGGAATATGCCCTTAAATCAGTGGCACCCCAAATTTGATGTGAGAATGTAAAAACATCCCTTAACTTCGGTCCCCCTTTTTGTAAAACATAAAATCAATTAGTCTAAGGACTTCCGTTTATGTCACTTATGTCCACTAATTTATAATAATTCTCTAAAAAAAAAAAATTTAAACAAGTTATTAGAAACCTTGTCTTGGAATTATGGAGACAAAAACACACTTTTTCCAGTGATAAAACTGGTTGGTGTGTGACAGAGACTAAGCCAAAAGTCTGATAAGAGCTGATTCAACCCGCTAGTCTCATTTTTATCCTGTTCGAAAGTCCTGGGTTTTAATTCCAGCCTGCAAGTTTCCTTGGAGACCTATTGCACAATACCGTTTTAACACGTACAAAGTTCCAGGATGGCTGGAAGTAGATGCTTAATAAAGACCGGGTATCACTGCTACTATACTACTATTATTATTTATGTCCACTTTTCCTGTCTGTTTCCAATGAATGCAGGTTAGAATTTTCCAGTGTGGGGGCCAGATCTGTGGCCTGGTTAAGGCAGCCAGATCCCAAATGGTCAACCGCACAGTTCAAGTCCCAGACACGGCAGCTTGAGAAACACACCAGGCACATATGCGTGCATGCCCCAAATCCTGACAGAGTGGAGAAATGAAGGAGAAGGGATTGCACCATGACCACCTCCAGCTGGAAGGTGCTTTCTTCCTCTTTCCAGCACACACACCCTCTTGCAGCTAAAACAATAATACCCTACTGGACACACAGGTTATTTCCTACCTTTTTGCTATTACAAACAATGCTACAGTGAGTGATACAGTCCTGAAAATGCAAATGCTGGTTTACAGACAGGTGCTTTTGTAGTTGTGGAAGAAATTGCTAGGTCGGACTCATTACTGGTTGTCGCAGGTTATATGCCAACCATTAGCCTGTGAGAGTCACTGTTTCTGTGCATCTTCGCCAGCACTGTATGTTACCGTTCTTTTCTGACTTTGGGTTTAATCTCTTTTATTTTCTTTGCTCTCACAGAGGTCAGCAGAACTGGCTACAGTTAGATCACCGAGTCCTTGACCATGATTTGCCCAAGAAACCAGGACCAACTATTCTACACTTTGCCGTGAGGTAAGTGTCCATAGGTTTATCCAACATCCCTCTTGTTTGTTGATGTTGTTGTTGTTTTAGGGTTTGGGGGGTATTTTTAGTGTTTTGGTTTTTTAAAATATTGCTGGTTGGGGGTCAGCAGGTAGCATGGTGGTCAAGGTGTTGTACTCCCACATGGCTGACCATGGTTAGAGTCCCAGACTTGGCAGCTTGCTTCTTACTTTCTCTCTTTTTCACTTTCTCTGGCTCGATCTGGTGTGCATACATGTCCTATAGCAAATTAAAAAATAGTAACAATGATAAATAAAATTAAATAATTATTAAAAGTAAAAAAATCTACTTCTGGTCATCAGAGATAGAGAACACAAACAGAAGAGACCTGTCCAAACGTTATTACATGAAAGAACTTCTCTACTGTCTAGATCTGGGGACCAAGTTACCATAGATACTGTGTAGAGTTCTTTTCTTTGCCTGTGAAGGATAGAATCACCTTCCTTTATTCCTCAAAGCCTCTTAGATCCATTTAAAGCAAAAACGCACAGGTAATATATTGTAATACAGAAGCCTGTTTTTCACTGAAGGCACTTTTAGAATTTTTATTTGAAATATCACGAGCATTTCTGGTTGGGGCATTTTGTAGAGACTTGGAAATAATTGAATATTACCCAATTCCATGCCCTAATTTGAACAGAAGATAGAACATAAACAGATACTTGAGAAGTCTCTCAACAGTACAGAGACCTGGATTCTGTTTGCATGCAGAGATAGGACTGGGACTAACGCAAGGGGACCTTCTCTTGTTGTCTGAGCTCGCCAACCCATGTCCTGAAATGGAGGCATTTTTAGCCTTAATTATCCATAATCTAAGATAATAAAATATTATAGGAAGTAATCCTATGTTTCCCTTCTACCTAGCTTAAGATATAAAACATTACCAAATAAGCTGAAAGTCCCTTCTTAAGTGCTAGCCCTCTACCTGTACTGTCTTAAATTTGATGACAACTTTTATGATAAATTTTATTTTCCTGGCCTGAAGCCAAATATGATTTTAAAAATAAGCTAAAGGAGTAGGTCTCATGTAAAGAAGGACATCATTACTACAAACATTTCAAACTGTATGAATGGACAGAGTGAAAGATAAAATGGCTCTTCACCAGCTTTCTCTCCCTCTCCCAATTACTCTCCTTCTTGGAGGAAAATAGGCTAAGTTTGGTGACTTAACTTTATTATTATTATTATTTGAGAAGTTTTTGCTATAGGGTGCGTGAAAGACAGAGAGAGAGACAGACAGAAATCGAGAAATCACCCCCTGGTGGGGGGCGGGGGAAATGGCTACGCCGCAATCCCTTCTCCTCGGTGATCCTCTTGGGATCTTGGGCACATACGCACACGCGCCTGGCATGAACTTAAGCCACAGGGTCTGAGACTCGAACTGCGGTCAACTACATGGGAATCCAGTGACATAGCCATTATGCTACTGCTGGCTTAACTTTATTTTTAATTTGGATCTCTCTCCTTGGGTATATACACTTGATTTCTTTACATTTTCATAATTTAGCTATCTGGTGACTTACTAAGCATTTAAGCTGGTGCCAATTATTAACATTATAATTTAGGTTGCAATTAACATTTGCGCACTTTCATCTTTGGGCACATGTGTGATATTTCCACAATGTAATGACTCAGCGAAAGCATCATGTCTTTGTTGAATTTAGCAAGTACCATCTAGTTCATAACTAGATTTGTGTACTATAGGGTCGTCAGAAAAATCGTGACGTATTTTGTCTATGTAAAAATGAGTCGCGACTTTTCCAACAACCTAATAGTTCTTTGATAGCCAGTATCTGGTCTATGTATGGTCTTAAAATACCAGAGGAGAAAAACCTGCTTTCATCATGCCTGGTTATTCATAAGGCCGCTCTATCTGTTTCCAGCAGGTTCCTGAGATTTCAGCATGACCTGTGCTTGGTGATGAATTTCAGTGCGAGTTTAGCGTGGCCCATAATCACCTGCCATTACTTTCCCTAAACTACTTTCATGTTTACACCTCTTATCAAGTTTTTAATTGTTCTCTTAATTCTTCCTCCCAACAGTAAAGTGAGATCATAATAGTCTTTGTTATTATTCCAATTAAGTAGTTGTTGCTACTCCAATTTAATTGAAGAAATGGTAAGGCGAAGGTACACACCAAAGAATTAAGTGCAGTGACCGAGGTCCCTGAGTGGAATGTATTTCTATCGAGGTCTTAGAAGTGAGGGTGCCATAAACCCCAGGGAAGTCGGCCACCCTCAGAGGGTCTCTGGCCTGCTATTGGAGCAGGCAGACGCTGGTGATGCATTGACTGTGTGTTTTCAAACTGTCAGTCCGAGACTATCCCAGCAGACACGGCTGCTGGTGCTGACTGAAGAGCAGACCCAGTGACATCCTGTAGTGCTGTTCTGATGTCTGGTCATTACAGAGCCTCATTTGAGATCCCAGAGCCCTTGCTTCTTGCATAGCACCGTGCTGCTGCATGGACCGAGATGTGGAGCATCAAGTCCTCCTTCACGGACACCAAGTGTGTGGTTCCTGAGTTGTTTGAGCACAACAGGAAGTGATTCTCTTCAGCAGTACAACACACGGATATGCATCACTGTGACATTTTTAGAAAGGTTTTGCTATAGGGTGCATGCTCTTACTGGAGAGATAGAGAGAGACAGGAAGAGGGAAATCACCCCCCTGGGGGAATGGCCATGTCGCAATCTGTTCTCCTCCATTCTTCTCTCAGGATCTTGGGCGTGCATGCACACACGCCCGGCGTGAGTTTTAAGCCATTGAGTCTGCGACTTGAATCACAGTCTATGTGGGAGTCCAGCAATGTCACCATTACAACATCTGGTGGTCCCACATCACTGTTACTTTTAATGCAAACAATTAGAAATGTCCAGATGCCAACCACAAAACTAAGTTCAGACACTTAAGGCATTTTAGAGTGAATAATAAATCACTTTAACCAAAGTGATTAGATGAGAAAACACATTGCATTTCAGAACTGCTTTAAAGGACGAGGTGGGGCAAATCTGAATTAACTTGGGAAATTTTAAGAACTATACAGTCACTCTCTCCCAATAGCAAGTCCTCCACTTCACCCACATTCCAGGCTCAGATTCTGAGACGGTGCCATGAGGGGAAGGGTTCATTGCCAAGACCCTCTCCTCACCCCTCCACTGATAAATGACTACTGTAATAACTCAGCGTTATCAAGGATGTGGTCATGTATCTTTTCTCTTGAACATCTTGGGATCGAAGAGCCATTATATCTGAGGAAAAAGAAATTGAGACCCAGTGTACATCTATAGCCTAGAAGTACATTGGGCCATTGGCAAAGTCATGATGCATTTGTGCGTAGAAACCATGAAAAGATACGTCATGACTTTGCCAATGACCCCATACTTAGGCCAAGTTAGATATCAATTTATTTTAAAGTTCGTATGTTTTATAAGCATGGATAATTCTGTAAGTGTTGAGGAAATCCTGGAAGGAGCTTTATCAAGCCATGAGGATTCCTTCCTTCTGTCCGTCCTTCCTTCCTCCTTTCCTCCCTCACTGTTTATTGGGCACCTACACTGTGCTCTGCCCTGCTCTAGCTCTGGTCAGCAAGGCGGAAGTCTCTGCCGTCGGAGTCAGCAAACACACACGGATTCATTCTGTCACGTCAGTCTATTGGTTCATCTGACAGTTACTGAGGTTCACCGTGCGCCTGCCCCTGTGCTTTGATGGTGTGATGCACCGGTGGGGAAAGCGAACGGCCAAATCCTGGTCCCATACAGTGTACAGCCTGGTGGGGGAGACAGACACTAAAGGGAATATGTAAAGTCTCTTCTAAGAGGAGTTATGGACATAAGTCCATCGGGGAAGAGCAATAGGGAGTATTAGCAAAGCTGATGCTGCAGTGTTCAATAGGGTGGTCAAGGAAGGCCTCCCCAAGATGGCATTGAGCAAAACGCTGAAGGAGATGAGGCAGGAAACCAAGCAGAGCTCTGGAGAGGTTTATTCCAGCCTGAGAGAGCAGCAGATGCACAGGTTGTAGCACAAGCACACCTGGTTGCACCAGCACCTGGAAGGAAGGCCAGTGTCTGGAAGGAACCACAAAAGGGAGGTGAGTAGGAGATGCCGTGTGGATGGGCTGCAGGGGATTAGGGCCTGTGGGTATTGACCTCGTGAGAATAATCATCTAATTTCCATTTTTAATGGACTCAACTCTGGCTGCAGAGTTGAGGACAGACTGGAACAGGGCAGAGGACACGGTGAGACCAGTTAGGAAGCGTTGCCATGGTCCAGGCAAGAGTGGGAGGAACCGCCCTGAGTCTCACCCCCCCACACTCAGGACAAATGGCGAGGTGGTTGCCAGCAAGTCAGTTCTAAGAATGAAAGCGCTTGGGATACAAAATTGATTTTGCAAAATATTCTACAAATGTAGGAAACTATGTTCTCGGTCTAGAGTTTCTGAAAAAGAAGACTATCGTGTAGTATTGTCCTCAAGAAGTCTTTTCTCTGAAACGTAAAATAAACCCGAGGCAGACACTAGGTTAAACCCTTGGCCTGTATTGTCTGACTGACTCCCACACTGAACACTGTGACCCTTCATTCTGAGGGGTTAATACATCCCTAGTTTATATCCCCCGGAATACAGGAGCAGCTCGGAAACACATGGTGCTGCTTTTTGCATAGGGAAAGGTGAAGGCAAAGTCTGGAAGATACGTGTTAAATATGCGTGTGACCTGTATGTGCACAGACACAGCATGATATATTTATCGACTAGAATTTATTTAACCAGGTCTCTACTTCCATGTGAGTTCAAACTCCCCCAGGTTTCTGGGGGACTTCTTCAGGCTGGGGATTGTTAATACGATGCTGTAAATTATCTTCCATGAATACGCAGGCCTCTTTGGTAATGCAGCCCAGATGTGAGCATCCAAAAAACCCGGTAGTGAGGGAGCGGGCAGCCATGTCAATAGGAGAGCAGGGCCTTGGCGTGACCTCACTGGAGAACCTCCCGTTCCTGCGGAGGAGAGTGACCAGAGGAGCCTCAGGGTGCTACCACCTAGTTCCATTCAGACTTGGGTGCCTTTCATCTGCCTCTCTCCTCTGAGTAGCTTGTGTTTTTTTTGTTTGTTGTGTTCTTGGGATTTTTTGTTGTTTTTTTTTTGTTTTTTTGTTTTGTTTTTTCTTTCCTCGTTCTCTTGGTCTTCGCTCCCTTGCCCTCTCTTCTTTCCTTGGACTGTGACAGCCCTAAGTATTGTGACACTCAGGGCTGAGACCTCACCGCAATAGTGAGGAATCCCAGCAGGAAATATGGGAAGACTGCTATTGGGGGGCAGGGGGTGTCAAAATAGCTGCAAACATGGAGCCTTTGAAACCAAGACTGCTGGCTGCCTTTTTCTTTTTAATGACTTTCTGGCCTGGTTTTGGAACCTTAGACCTTTAGAAAGAGTTAACTCAAGGAAGGATTGTTACTGCAACCCCTGGGTCCTCCTCTTTCTGCCAGTTTTTTGTTTTGGTTTGGTTTGGTTTTTTAGAGAGTTGTTTTGTTTTTGCTATAGGGCATGTGCACTCGCTGAAGAGACAAAGTGGGAAATCACACATGGAGGATGGCCACACCACAGTCCTTTCTCCTCCATTCTCCTCTTGGGATATTGGGCACACACACACACACACATGCCCACCATAAGTTTCAAGCCTCCAGGTCCAGGACTCGAACCATGGTCAGCCAGGTAGGAGTCTAGTGCCTTAACCACTACACCTGCTGGCCCCTGCTTTGTTATGTTTTAGAGAGAGCCACATATACACAGCAGGCAAAGGCTGTGGTGAAGAGAAAGGTGTATTGCTCTGGCAAGATGTTCCTCCCGTGTTCTAGATGGCAGAAGTAGGCCACTAACCAGTCACAGCATGATAGCACATTCATGAAGTATTGCCACGTGTAGGCAAAAGTGTAGAATGTGAACAGTAGCTAGATAGAATGATTTTTATTTTCTTCTTACTGCTTGTCTGTATTTTTTTCTTATAATGAATCTCTCATTTGAATAAATCTGTTTTTTTAATGCAAGCATGAGAGTGACAAAAGGAAGAAAAGATAAAATGTGTGTGACTGGGAAGCCTGAATTACATTACAGCCCTCAGAGCAGAGATGATTTACAATAATGATAGGACAGGAAAGTTCATCTTTTCATGAAGGAATGTGATTTCAAAGCCCAGATGAATAATGGATTCCTCCTACCTCTGCTCAGAGAGGCTGTGGGAGGGGGATATGCGAGCCAGCCAGAGCTCAGCCCACCACCACACACCCTCCTGAAGGCACTCTATCCCGGAGCCTGGGATTGTCTGTTGGCCACCTTCACATCAGCCACAGACCCCTATGGGCCTATCCCTTACTCCCAGGCTGCTAGGTAATGGCTTCTACCTTGGAGGATCGAACAGCCTTATGCATATGAGAGGTCAAGGAAGATCCAGACTCCTTCAAAACAAGGAAGATCCAGTCTCCAAAACTTATGCTCAGATCCTGATTTTGGTTTCTTAAAGGATTACCTTTCCCAACGTACTCCCTGATCAAATCAGAAATTGTTTCTGGAAATCTGCTCATTCTCCTCTCTAACCTTTTGGACTTGACTTCAGGTGGCTGTGCCTGGTGTTTCCACAGTTTTAAGAAACAGACCATGGAGGCTAGTAGGTGGTATAGTGGTTAGGGTACTGGACTTCCATGTGGTCAACCATGGTTCGAGTCCTGCATCTGGCAGCCTGAAACTCATGCCAGGCACATGTACATGCATGCCCAAACTCCTGAGAGGAGAATGGAGGAGAAAGGATTGCAGTATGGCCATTGCCCCATGGGATGATTTCTCACTTTTCTGTCTCTCTGTCTCTTATGCACCTGCCTATAGCAAAAATTTCTATTAAAAAAAAAAAAAGACAAAGAAACAGGCCATGAATACTTACGGGCTGTGTGTGTGTGTGTGTGTGTGTGTGTGTGTATGTATGTATCTCAGGCCACAGAGTGGGGATCTCAGAGTGGCATCTAAAAGGAAAGAATCCGTATTTTGAAGGATGAAAGAAGCTGCAGAGCACAGAAGTTAGGGCAAGGCCTTTAGCAAGGGGTTCTCAAGAGCAATACCATTGACATTTTGCACCAGATCATTCTTCCTTGTAGAGGGCTAGGCCATGCTGTAGACGCTTAGAGTGTCCCTAGTCCCCATCCACTGATGCCAGTAACTCTCCCAGTTACAACAATCAGAGAATGTCTTCAACATTCCAACCTGCCAGACATGCCCCCACCCTACCCAAGAATGGTGTTGTAGCATCTTTCTTGGATTCAGATCCCAGCTCCTCAATGTAATAGTCATGCAGCTTTATAAATCCTCTCGGGCCCATTTCATCCCCTATAAAATGGAGCTGGTGATGGTATCTAGTCACCTAATCAGAGGTTGTTGGCAGATTACATGTGTTGACATGCGATATAGACTCTCAATGTTATATTTCATGTTATAAATAACAGAGACTGCCTCAACTACATGTTCAGTGAGTGAAACATGCCACCATGTGATAAATGGCCTTCAAGTCTGAAAGGGTTGGGACTGTCTGACTTGAATCTGACCTTTGCACTAGGAAGAGGATCTTTATCCTTCACCATGCCCCGCTGTTGCCTCCCTATCCAATTCACCTCCCCTGTCTCTCCCCCAACTCCCTCTAAAAAAACCTGCTTTCCTTATGGAGGCTGGGAGCAGGCTGTGTTGAAGCAATGAGCAAACACTTGGAATTCATCTGACCCTGACATCTCAGGTGACTGAGAGGAGAAGACCCCCTCCCCTTCCTGGCAGGTCACAGCAAGGCCCTTGCTCTTATTTTGGAGATCTCAGAGAGTCACGATGTGGGAGAGGTGCAAAGGACGGGTTTCTACAGGCATACCTGGAAGCCCTCCCTGGTTCTCCTAGCCATGTTTGGAAGCTGAGAGGTGAGGGAGAGTGTTCCTGGCAAGGGAGCACATAGTAGAAGCAAGTAGTGCTTCTCTTGGGAGTTCTCCAAGACGGTTCCTCTCCCAGAGAAAGAGAACGTACTGGACTCCCAAAAACACTGCCATAATAGCTTGGAGAACGTGATGAGCTTGGAGAAAGGGAAATCTACTTAAATTATACTGCAGCCTCCAGCACACAGTATAAAGTAAGACCATGACGACTCTGCAGTTATTACAAGCAATGAAAAGAGATCTCCCTGCTTAGAATGTGGATTAGGATCTGATAAAAATCTACTTAGGCAAGTAGCGAGGGTGAGTGCCTGAAATTACCTACCGTAGCTAAATGAAACTGAGAATGAGGCATTTTGACTTAGTCCTCACTGGACGCCAATCACAAGCTCAGCTTTGTTCAGAATGCAAAGTAATTGAGCAATTCTTGCCCAATTTACCATCTTTGAAGATATTATCAGACTTTCCCGTTCTGCCTTAAAACAGACACTTTTGCTGCATTTGCTTCCTTAAGCAAAAGAACTTAGGAAAGAGGCTTCAAATTTCCATCTCGGTTTTCACAATTAAAGTTTTAAAGCTCTTCCCTACTAAGTCAATGCCTTTTATTACAGTCTAATCGACAGTGCCATAATAATAATATACCAATAATTACTGCCAACCACTGGCTACTAAAGTGCATGTCACCCACTATGTTGAGCATGTTTAAGACATCTTCATTTTTGCAGTGTGTGGGGCAAGAGAGGTGGAGAGGGACACTAAGAGCCAAGCAGCTAGGCCAAGGCTCCAGGACTCATCCGTGTGAAAGCCAGGATCCAAACTTGTATCTACCCACCTTGTAGTGCTGACTTTGACCACATGGATAAATGCTATAGATGAAAACACTGGCCGCCTAAATCTAAGTGACTACTCAAAGGGTAGTGTTTTTCTCCCTGAGTAAGAGAGACAGGCACCTCTTACAAGTTCTTGGTGCTGTGGTCCATGCTCAGCTTCAGCCAGCCAAAATCTTGGACACACATGTGCCCAGTATGTTCAGGGAGATCTCTGGATGCAAACCCAGAACCTCCACCATTGAGTCAGCCTCCAGGAGTATAGTATTACTGCTGTGATACTGTTCGGCCCCTGAGTATTCTGCTCTTTGACACTCATCTGGCCTAAAAACCCGTCTCCCTTCCAAGCTGTCTTTGTATGTCACTGTGCTATGAGGTTCTGTCATCACTGGTGACGGATTATGTGAACCATCAAGGAAGAAAAAGTGCTCATGACGGGGCCAGCAGATGGTATAATGGCTACATCACTGGACTCCCGTGTAGTCAACCACAGTTCAAGTCTCGGACCCGGTGGTTTAAATTCATGCTGAGCACATGTGCATGCATGCCCAAGATTCCAAGAGGAGAATGGAGGAGAAGGGATTGCGGCATAGCCATCTCCTGGGGGGTGATTTCTCACTTTCTGCCTCTCTGGCAAGCACATGTACCCTATAGCAAAAACCTCCCCCCCCCAAAAAAAAAAATGCTCATGAGAGAAGCTTGAAAAGCAGATTTCTCCTCCCAAAAAAGTATCCTCGTGCTATATAAGGTTTGTCTCTAGAACATATGCCTAGTTCAAAAGCCTGGACTCATTCTGAAGTCAAACTTAACCATGGGCTTCAACTTAAACTCTTAGTGAAATTGCTCATAGCAAGCATGCAAAAAGGAAATAGTATCCTTTTGCAAAAAGAGCTGAAACAAAAAGTCTTTATTTTTTCTAGTCTGGAATAATCCATTTCATTTCATTAAGAACCCTAGATTGGGTTTTCAGTTCATGGTGAGTGTTGATAGGTGTTCTTAGCCAGCCTTTCCTCAGGACCATACGCACTTTTCATACACTCCATAAATACAAAGTCATTACAATGACCCTCTTGAGGGAGAGGTGGAATTGTGGATTCAGAGAGCAGGTAATTGGATGCCTAGGCAGAAGGAGGCCCCAAGGCAGGTGGCCAGAAAGTAGTGGGAAATAAGATAGGGACTGTTTACTGGGACTTGGATATAGCGAGAGACCTGGACTTCAGAGGAAGGCGAACCCGGTTTCTAGTACAAAGATATCAGTTCAGAGTTGGACAAGCCACACATTGATTTGGTGCTGAGCCACCCAGCACCCCTATGTGGTTTCTTCACTTCTCCAAGACTAACAAGAGGATTGTACGAGGGATATGCCCCCTACCTGGAACATCCTTACCTTTGTTACCTGGTGAACTCATGCATTCTTTAAGACCCAGCTCAATTGCCCCCTCTCCTGTGCCCTTTATACCTATGGGTTTCAGTTTGGCAGCATTCGCCCTCTAGGTTCATAGCCTGAATTAATTACAGGCTCTCATAGTAGTGTGTCCAGTGCTCCATTTCATTGTGAACATTTTGTAGGAAAGCAGTATATTAGGTTGGTTTGGAATATGAGCATAGCAGGGCAATAAGTCCGGCACGTGTGCGTGCATGCCCAAAACGCCAAAAAGAGAATGGAAGAGAAAGGATTGCATCATGGCAATCCCCTGGCGGGGGCGAGGGGGGGATACTTTCTCACTTTTTCTCTCTCTCACAGTAACCTGCCCAGGGGCACAGAGTTAATAAATAATAGAGGTGGAACTCCATATTTGAGATCTTCTGATTCCGAAAGTTTTCCCCCCAACACCTCATTTCCTTCACTGCCTTGATGTGAAAGTGCTCCTTCTCGCACACCTAGTCCTCTTCAATCTTCATTCACCTCACTTGTGAGATAAACCCATGTAAGGAAAGACATAAAGGATTTATTCTCCTTCTGGAACTTCCCTCGATGATTCAACATAAAGGGGTGGAACTTTTCAAATGATTTTACCATCTCAGTGATAAATTGTTTACAGTCTTTGTCACCGTATTTGTATATTAGATGTCTCATCGCTGTTCAGAGGAGCAGGAAAGTAGGGAATGCCCAAGCCCTGGCATGGTTCTGCTGAGCTAAGGGCAGGTTTGCCTTGCCGCCTTAGCCGTGGTTATCTGGACTCTCGCCAGTTTGAGAGCACGTTCTCTGTCAAGGCTAAGCTGTGAGCACTCTTGGAGCACATGTCTCATTGTGCGTTGTTCATCCAGCGAAGCTCTGGAACCTCAGGAACACCGAGCCTCCGCTTGCCACTGACCACCTAGAGGCCAGCCTGTGAGGGCCAGCCTCATCCTTAAAGAGGGCTCCTCCCGCACTGGAGCTGTCAGAACTCTCCTGAGACACAGACCTCACAATCCTAGAAAGGAGGTGAGGTAGTGAGGCCCGGAATACCCTGATTTGCATGAGAAAAGACCGAGACTGACAGCTACTGAGAGTCTGGCCTCCAGCCAAGAGAAAACCCAGTGCCTGGAAGGATGAGAGGGAGGCAAGAGGGTGTGCTTGAAACTCCCGGGTGGAGGGCGGTGAGGTAGTCTGGGCCCCTCAGCCCCACCCCAAGTCTGGAAACCACTGAGCCACGAGCAGGCCTCAGGGCTCAGTTATCAGTCTTGCTGATCCTGCTCCTGCTTTCAATTCTCAGGTACTGTGAGCTCCCAGAACTGTGTCAAAGAATGAGCAACTCAGATGAGCTTGTGTTTGCAGTTGGATACCATTTTGAGAGCTTTTCCCCCTCTCTTTCTTCTTTCCTTTTTTCTATTTTTTTTAATTTTTCTATTGCTAGAGGGCATGAGAGAGAGTATCCCCCAATGGGCATGGTCACACCAGAATCCTTTTCCCTCCATTTCTTCATTCCATCAGAATTTGGGGCATACATGTGTGCCTAGTGTGTTTTTCTTTAAATTATTTACTTAATTTTAATTTATTATTATTATTAAACTTGCTATATGGCATGTGCACTCATCAGAAAGAGACGAGAGAGAGAGAGAGAGAGAAAACAAGTCACCAGATTCAGGACTTGAACTGCAATAGGCCATGTGGAAGTCCAGCACCACAACCACCACACCACCTGCTGGCCCCCTAAGTGTGTTTTTAAACTAGATGGAACTAGGGTTCCAGTTACAGTTGGCAGTGTGGGATCCAGCTTCTAATGCACAGGGCTTAACCACTGCACTAGAGGGTCAGATGGATTTCCCTTAAGCCATTTTCAAAACATTCTGTGAGAGACATTGTCTGCAGATGTGAGTGCCTTCAAATATTGCGTTGTCGGAAAGTCATGATGCATTTTTGCACAGAAAAACAGAAAAATACATCATGACTTTCTGAACAACCTAATACATATGTACATCTGTACATGCAACCATATATGGGTTGCAGATTTCTTTAAAGAAAAAAAATAGAGGGACCAGCAGTAGGCAAAATGGTTACATCTTTGAACTCCCCTGTAGTCGACTCCCACTAGTCCCGGACCCAGCGGCTTGAAACTCACAGCGAGTATATGTGCATGCGTGCCCAAGATCCTGAGAGGAGAATGGAGGAGAAAGGGTTGCAGCGTGACCATCCACCTGGGAGGTGATTTCTCGCTTCCTGTCTCTCTGTCTCTCTCTGTCTCTCCAGTGAGCACACGCACCCTATAGCAAAATAGTGTCTCTAAAAAAGAAAAGAAAAGAAAGCACAACCATTTATTCCCTAGTTCCTCAAAATCCTCTCTGCTTCTGGAAAACCCGAAATGAAGAAATAAAACTGCGCTTCAAGGGGCCAACAGGTGGCATGGTGGTTAAGGCACTAGACACTCTCACATGGTCGACAACGGTTCAAGTCCCGGCTTTGTGGCTTGCATTCTCACTTTCCTTCTCCCGCTCTCTCTGGTCAAATTAAAATAAATTAATGAGGGACCAGCAGTTGATGTAATGGCTATGTCACTGGATGCCCATGTAGTCAACTGCAGTTCAAGTCCTGGACCTGGTGGCTTAAACTCATGCCAGGAGCATATGTGTGCCCAAGATCCCGAGAGGAGAATGGAGGAGAAGGGATTGCAGTGTGGCCACCCCGCCCCCCCCCTCCCCTGGGAGATGATTTCTCACTTTCTTTTTGTCTGTCTCTCTTTCTGGTGAGTGCACATGCCCTATAGCAAAAACCTCTCAAAAACAAACAAAAAATTAATTACATAAATAATTCTTAAAAAAAAAAATAACTGTGCTGAGAGAAGGACATAATCTAAAGAAACAAACTTCTGTACTATCTTTCAGGTTTTACATCGAGAGCATATCATTTTTAAAGGATAAGAACACCGTGGAGCTATTTTTCCTGAATGCAAAGGCCTGTGTGCACAAGGTAAGGTGCCCTGTAAGTCATGTTCACTGAATGCCTTCAGAGTGACTGGCATTGCAGGAGGAAATGGTCTTGCCTCTATTCTCTATTGTTTGAGCTGAAAATAATATGAAGAAGAACAATAATAGTAATAATGCCACAATTTTCTCATAGCTATATCCTACCCTGCAACAACAACAACAGCAGTTCTCAAATTCTAAGTAGGAGCAACCACCATAGCAGATGAATCATGCTTGCAGACAATCACCCACATAGAATGAACCAGAAAGACTCAAGGATGAACCAATCAGATTGTGATCAAAACCTTTTAGGCCTGGTACCAGCAGTTAGCGTAATGGCTATGTTGCTAGACTCCCATGTAGTCGACCATGGTTCGAGTCCCGAACCCGGTGGCTTAAATTCACGCTGGGCGCATGTGTGTGCGTGCCCAAGATCCCGAGAGGAGAATGGAGGAGAAGGGATTGCGGAGTGGCCATCCCCCTGGGGGCTGATCTCTCGCTTTCTGTCTCTCTGTCTCTCTCTGTCTGGCGAGCGCACGCGCCCTGTAACAAAAACCTCTCTAAAAAAAAAAAAAAAAAACCTTTTAGTCCAGAAATCTCTTCTAACATATATGCCCACATCTACTGTATTTCAAAACCAGTCTTAACTTGGGTTCGAACTGCCTCTTGATGCCCACACAAATGTCCCATCTTAGATGCAGACTTTCAAACAGGATCTCAGTTATCTGTGGTAGGAGACCATTTTTCCTGTTTTATCAGCCTTTTTGTTTTTATTTCTGTCCAATTCATCAAGGACAGAGCGCTTTTGTAAAGTGCAATAAACACGCATTGCCAGAAGAATGGCTTTGTGCTGGGATGCTGTAGCCTTGTCGAATTGCTATGAAAGTTTTTAAACGTTCACAATTGTCCACAGATCTGTGGGTTTCTTTCTGGACTCTACTCTGTTCCACTGATCTGCTTGTCCACCTTTATGCAGTAATATACTGTATCAATTACTGTAGCTTTATAATTTGTCTTGAAATCAGAATAACCACCAACTTTGTCCTTTTACAAGATTATTTTGGTTGCTCTAGGGTTTCTAAATATCCATATCAACTTCAGAATTAGCTTGTCAATTTCTACCAAAGAAAAAAGTCTACTGGGATTTTTTTTTTATTAGAATTTTATTGAATCCATAGATCAATGTGGGGAGAATGACAGCTTAACAATATTGAGTCACCAGATGCATAAGTAAGTTATATGTCTGTATTAATTTAGATCTTCTTACATTTTCTGTTTTCATTGTACACATCTTTGGTCAGATTTGTCCCTAAGTATTTCTCATGATTTGATACCATTGTAAATTATATATTTTTATTTCAATTTCTGAATAGAGAAATACAATTGATTTTTGTATATCAATCTTGTATTCTACATCCTTACTAAACTCACATTATTTTTGGTAGCTTTTTTGTAGATACCAGGAGATTTTCTTTATAAACAGTCATGTCATCTGCTCATAATGATGGTTTTGCTTCTTCCTATTCAATCCACATTCCAACTCTTCATTCATTCATTCATTTTGCCCAAGAGCACTGGCTAGATTCTCCAGTACAATGTTGAATATCAGAGATAAGAAGAGACATCCTTAACATGTTCTTGATCTCAGGCCAAAAACATGTAGTGTTTCAGCATTAAGTATGATGTAAACTATAGGTTTATTTTTGACAGTGTCTCTCTGTGTCACGATCCTCCTGTCCCCGGATTAGCTAGGATTATGCACATGTACAACTGTACCTGGTGTGTTCAGTTTGGCTTGGAAACCAAACCTAGGCTTCCCATGTAGTTTTCAGCCTCCCAAGCAGTGGTGCTCCCTATAAGCCACCTCTGCTATACCATAACGTGTTTTCTGTTCTGGCTGCTTTAAAGATGTTCTATTTACCACTGCTTTGAGCAATTTGATTGTGAAGGATGTCTGTATAGCTTTCTTCTTATTTCTTGTGATTAGCAGGTATTGAATATCATAGACTTTAGGTGTCTAGTGTTCATCAGATTTGGAGAATTTTCAACCATTATTTCTTCAAATCGTTTTTCTGTCTCCATCCCTCTATCCTTTGTGTGGCCCAATTGCACACCTACTAGGTCTCTTGTAGTTAGCCCACAGCTCAGGATACTCTTCTTTTTATCTGGGGTTTTTGTTTTGTTTTCTTTTGGGTGTTTTATCATGTCTATTGGGATATCTGGAAAGTCATGACACATTTTTGCATGGAAAAATACATCACGACTTTCCTGACAACTTAATTGTTTCTGTCACTGTGTCTTTTATTTCACTAAACACTTCTTTTACAACCTAATTTACTATTAATCTCATCTAGTCGATTGGAGATTTTTTTTTTTTTTTTTTTTGGAGAGGTTTTTGCTATAGGGCGCGTGCGCTCGCCAGACAGACAGAGAGAGACAGAGAGACAGAAAGCGAGAAATCACCCCCCAGGAGGGATGGCCACGCTGCAATCCCTTCTCCTCCATTCTCCTCTCGGGATCTTGGGCACGCACGCACACGTGCCCGGCGTGAGTTTTAAGCCACTGGGTCTGGGACTCAAACCACGGTCAACTACATGGGAGTCCAGCAACATAGGCATTATGCCAACTGCTGGTCCTAGGAATACATTTTGTAAGCCACAGCTGGCCATCTTCTCCTATGTGAAGGACTATTGGGTTGTCAGGAAAGTCATTTTCACATAGGAAAATATAGGAAAGTAAGTCATGACTTTCCCAACAACCTAATACAATGACCCCTCTGATATTGCTTACTGCCTGGCTGGCCATGGTCTAAAGAACCAGTCTCCTTGATTGCTTGTTTGCATTCTTGCTAGTGCAAAGAAAGTTAGGATGCAAATTTTTAACTTACACTATTTCTCTTGTAGCTTAGTATGTTAAGTTCTGTTTGTCTTGAGGAAATAATGAAAAGCAGAATTCTCATAAATTTGACACCATCTTTTGAATGTCTGTTGCTGGAAGCTCCTTTCTAAACGGGAGTATTTCATGACTTGTCAAAGAATTTTAAAGTTGGGGGCCAGTTGGTGGCATGGTGGTTAAAGGCACTGGATACCCACATGGCTGACCATGGTTCAAGTCCTAGACCTGGTGGCTTGCTTTCTCACTTTCTCTCTCTCTCTCTCTGATCAAACTGGAAAATAGTAATAACAAAGTTAAGATAAAAATAATTCTTAAAAAAATTTTTAAAGTTTTATAAAACATAATATTGTAAGGTATTATTGTTATTGAGAACATTTTTTAAAAATTAAATTGTAGGAATTTAGAATGGGATTTTCTATTTAATTTATACATAAATAAGTGGTAACAAAAAATCCTAAGAATATTATAGGATCAGACAAGCTGTGTGGTAGAGCAACTTGCTTGCTTTCTCTCTTTCTTTCTATGATTTATTTCTTCTATGAGCAGGAAAGAGAGAGACTACCCCTACCAGGGTCCTGATGCCAGCCCCAGATTATGAGCAAACACACGTATGGCATACTCAGGGAAGTCTCTGGATTTAAACAGAGAACCTTTCCATGTGGAACTGCCTCACAGAGCATTGCATTTTAACACTGAACCACCATCTGGCCCAATCATTCATTTTCTTGTTTCTATTTCTTTCCTTCCTTCCTTCCTTCCTTCCTTCCTTCCTTCCTTCTCCCCTTTTCTTTCTTCCTATGGGGGGGGTGGGGTGGGAAAAGAAGGTATTTTCGACAGAGTCTTGTCCTGCCAGGATCTTCCTACCCCGCCTTCCAATTAGCTAGAATTACAGGTGTGCACCTCAATGTCCAGCCTGCTTAGATTGGTCCAGGGGACTGAACCCAGGCCTCCTCTAAAGGCCCAGGCTCACATAATAGCACCCCTCCCCCACTCCAGCTTGTGGCACCGTGCCTGGGCCCCAAGTTATTTCTTAAGGTGTATGACTATTTCAGAATGTTCCACATAAGGAATATTATCTGAACCATGACCACAGAAGTAAATAAGTTTTATGAGAACATAGTCTCAGCTGGAGAACACACGTAGGTGGATTTATTAATTGGCTAAAGTGAGTCACTGATGGTAGGTAACTGTTGTTAGTTCAGGGCTCACTGCTAGCTCTGAGAGTGATTGGGTCTCCTCTCCACACTGTGCAGAGGACATTCATCCTACCGATGACGTGTTCAATACCTCTAGTCACTCTCTACATACACTTTTTCCTTCCGGCCAGACAGCTTTTCTCTATTTCTAATTCTTTCTTTCCACCAAAGACGGAAATATACGAGCAGAAGAGAATGCTTTTATTTGCAGAGACCGAGAAAGCCGCAATGTGTTTTTACATCTTGGTTGGAAGGAAATGAGAATTGTCATAAGTCTTAATACAGTTTCTGAGGCTCTTTGTGACTGTGTAAATATGAGTAACATTCACAGAATTCATCCTACTGAGTATGTCATTTGATACACTCGCTAGTTCCCAGTGATTTTTATTTTAAGTATCATCACCCATACTGCGTAGAGAAGAAGCCATTGGTGTTAAAAGAAATAGCGTGCTTCATCCTGAGTTTGGGGATCCAGAATAGTCTGAAAAAGGTATAAAGATTTCTCAGTTTTGTTTACGCCAAAACAAACTTTCATGTACATAGTAAGGCACACACTGGGCACTCAATGGATTATTACTGACTAGCTCAATAAATAAGATGTTGTTGATCAACATTTGTTTCTTGGGACTAGCAGATGGCATAGCAGTTACGTCACTGGACCCCCACATGGCCAACTGCGGTTCAAGTACTGGGCCTGCTGGCTTGAAACTCACGCTAGGCACGTGTGTGCCCAAGATCCTAGGAGGAAAATGGAGAAGGGATTGCAGTGTGGCCATACTCCCTTCCCTGTGTGTGTCCCTGAGCCAGACTGGCTGAAGCTAGGGAGGGATCAGTGTGTGAAGACTCTGTCAGAGATGCCTGTCTCTCTTTCTTGCAAAAGAAAGAAAAAAAGAAACTTTTTAAATGTCTAATTTGGCAAAGGAATAAAACAAATGAAAAGTATCTACGTATACTGAGAAATTGAACACCTACAATGTTAAAAAAAAATTCATTTTCTAGTTTCTACTGAACAATAGTTAGCAATGCTGCAGTCAACACTAATTACAGTCCTCACCAAAAAATGAGTGACAATGATTCTGTAAAGAAGAAAATTTCATGTTAGCCTAATATTTTTTAAAAGTTAGGACCAGCAGGTATCATGATGGTGAAGGCAGCTGAATCACACTTGACCAACTGCACACTTCAAGTCCGGACCCTGTGGCTTGAACATCATGCCAGGTGCATGTGTGTGCATGCCCAAAATTCAGAGAAGAAAATGGAGGAGAAGGGATTGTGGCATGGCCGTCCTTCCCGGGGGCTGATTTCTTACTTCCTGTCTCTCTCTCCAGCAAGTGCACATGCCCGGTAGCAAAAGCAAAAAAGAAACCTTTGGCTTTTTCTCTGATCTTTTAGATGTCAACTAAAGATCCGTAATTGTCTTACAGGAAACTATGAATAGTTCTTGAAGACTTCTATTATGAAGTCATTTGTGTATAGCCCAAATTCAACTATGGCTAGCTGAGTTCATATAAGAGCACTTACTCTTTTTTTTTTTTTTTTTTTTTGCCAGAGGGTATGTGTGCTCACCAGGTGAGAGACAGACAGAAGGAGAGGGAGAAATCTCCTCTGTTTCTCCATCTTGTTGGGATTTGGGGCGTGTGCGCATGCACACACACGCGCGTGCACACATACTGGATTGTTCTATAAGCCATTGGGGCCAGGACTCGAACTGCATGGCTGCCATGGGTAATCTGCCTTCTTTAACCATTAGGTCATGGGGCCAGCCCTTTTCAGCAGTTATGTACTGGTGACTGATACCTGCCAGCACTGTTTAAGGCTGTTTATAACTGGAAATGCTCTGAGAGTTCTTGATTTTTCTTTTTGTATTTTAAATCCCAACTTAAACATCAGTGAAAATAAAATTTGTTCTGGGGGGGGAGGGTTATCGATCTTAGTATTTTTGAGAAAACCTGCCTTTATGCGTACCTGTACCTGATTAAGTGTTTCTGTTTTCTCTCCACCATGATCAGCTGTAATTTTCAGTTTAAGGAAATATATTAGAAGTCATCGTGAGCTTTGATCCTAACAAAGGAATATAATTCTAAGGCAAGGTCTCAGGATTGGGGCTACCTCTGAGCTGTACCAGCTGTGTGATCTGGGAAAAGGGCTTAACCTCCTGGAGCCCCTTTTTGTCCTATTTCAAGACACTATGGTGAGCATGTTCTCCTTCCTATGTGAAAGCTAAAACAGTCGAACTGATAGAGCCAGTGGGGAATAGAGGCTTCCAGAGGCTAGGAAGGGGAGGGAGAGTGCAGGGAGAGTAGGAATGTTAAGTTACGGGAGGCACAGTTACAGTTAGACATGAGGAAGTTCTACTGTTCTATAGTCCACAGGGGTGACTATAGTTAACAATAATGTATTGTTTCAAAGTAGCTAGAAGAGAGGATTCTGAGTGTTCCCAACATAAAGAAATGACAAGTGTTTGCACTGATGGCTATGCTATTATATTATGCTATTATGCTGATTTGATCATTGCCAACCTCAGTGCTGAAAAATGATGCTGTGCCCCGATAAATATGTACAATTATCTGTGTGTCAATTAAAAATAAAGTAAAATTAATTCTTTAAAATTTGCCAGCAGGAGGGACCAGCAGTTGGCATAATGGCTAAGTCACTGGACTCCCATGTAGTCGACCACGGTTCAAGTCCTGGACCCGGTGGCTTAAGCTCATGCTGGGCATGTATGCACGCATGCCCAAGATCCTGAGAGGAGAATAGAGAAGGGATTGCAGCATGGCCATCCCCCCTGGAGGGTGATTTCTCACTTTCTGTCTCTCTGTCTCTCTCTGTCTTTCTGGCGAGCACACATGCCCTATAGCAAAAACCTCTCAAAAAAAAAAAAATGCCAGCAGGCATGTTCACTTGCCAGAGAGAGAGACAGAGAGAGGGAAAGTGGGGAAGCATGCCCCATGGATTGTGGCCATGCCACAGTCCCTTCTCCATCTCACCCTCCTTTGGGAATTTTTGGGCCACGTACACCCAGAGCATTTTTCCAGACACTGGATCCAGGACTTGAACTTTATATTCGTCCATGTGAAATCCAGTCACTAGAACCACTAGGCCCTAGACTGGCCCCAAAGTAAAACTGAAAAAAAAAAAGAAAAAAAGAAAAAAAAAGAAATGGTGAGATTAGGGCAGAATTTCTTACCATATGACCTATGACTACTTTTATCCGATTTACCACAAATGATTTTAATAAGCCGGCTCCTGCCTCTCTGCGCCTCAGACCACAGACTCGGTATTGAGGAGGAGGCCAGCTCTGTGACGCAGTTCGGATCCCCTCGCAGTCTGCCTGAGACCAGCTGAGTGAGCACCAGGGTGCTCTGAGGACTTGGGGCCGGGGATCACAGCGCGGCCAGACCCTGGGGAGGGTGCTCATCTCTCTCTTGTCTCTCTTTCTCTCTTTCTTATGCATGTGTGCTCTATCATAAGTAAAAAAATAAAAGAATTAGGGAGGAAGGTAAAAATCAGCCTTTTCAGCCAAGTTCATAGTCAATTTTTCTGCATGCTTAAGTTGAAGAGCCACTGAGTTTTCTGCATGTTAAACCCACAGAATGTTTAATACGTGTTAAGACTCGCTTTGAGAGATGCGAATCAAGGTCCAGACACAAGACTCTAGAAACTTTCTCAGTTCTCTTCCTGTTCTTTACTAGCAGTTAAACAAAAAATAAATAAATAAAAAGAAGGGAAGAAAGGAAAAGAAAGAGAAGAAGGAAGGGAGGGAGGGAGGACAGGCATTTTACCTTAAGAAGGTGTGAAACCCACTCCAGCTCTGAGAATAAGGGAAGCCAAGCACCATCTGTGGCGCTGACCCCATACATGCCCTGCATGCCAGCACTGTGCAGAGTGGCAGGCAGGCAAGCACCTTGCTTCTCACTAGAGCACACAAAGCAGAAAACGCAGATCCTCCCTTACCAATGAAAGAGCTGAGGCACAGGGACCAGCCGGTGGCATAGTGGTTAAGTCGCTGGACTCCCAGGTAGTCGACCCCAGTTCAAGTCTCAGACCAGGCAGCTTAAAACTCACACCAGGTTTGTGTACATTTGTGCCCAAAACCCCAAGAGTAGAATAGAGGAGCAGGGATTGCAGCATGATTATACCCCCTGGGGGTGATTTCTCACTTTCTGTCTCTCTTTGAGTCTCCGGCAAGTGTGCCACCCTATAGCAAAAACTTCTCCAAGAATAAGAAAGACCCGAGGCACAGGATGGCTATGGCGTTTGCTTACCGCCATGCAGCTAGTGAGTAGGGAGAGTGTCCTTGGCAGTTCCGCCAGCAGGAGGCCCTGGCCCTTCCAGTCATCTCTTGGTTGTCTGCTTCCTATTAGTCATTGCTCTTGGGAAACACAAGTGTCTCTGTAACTTGTGACCTCTGTAGACCTCAACACTTACAGAGCGGGGTGGGTCATAGCAACTATCAATATTGAATCTGTATGATTTCCAAGGCATTCACTGTGTGAATTAATTCATGTAGTTCTCCCCCTAACCCTGTTAGTAAGTTCTGTGATTATCCCCATTTTACAGATGGGGATACTGGGGCACAGAAATCACATAACATACTTAAGATTCCTTGGCTAGGGACCAGCAGTTGGCATAATAGCTATGTCGCTGGACTCCCTTGTAGTCGACCGTGATTCGAGTCCCGGACCTGGTGGCTTAAACTCATGCCGGGCACATGTGTGTGCATGCCCAAGATCCCGAGAGGAGAATGGAGGAGAAGAGATTGCAGCATGGCCATTCCTCCTGGGGGGTGATTTCTCGCTTTCTGTCTCTCTGTCTTTCTGGCGAGCACACACACCCTATAGCAAAAACCTCTCCAAAAAATAAAGGAATAAATAAAAAAAAAAATCCCTTGGCTAATGTGGGGAGAGCCAAGATTCACCCTAGGCTGGATGATGCCAGAGTCCACCAGGGTATCCACTGCACATATTGCCTCTTAGTGGTGAGAGTCCTCTAAGCCTTGGGGAGACACGTCTGTGACATCCTGAGCTTAAACTCTCTCTTTCCCCTATTTCTAAATGTTGTACTTGCTGATGCTCCCAGCCCATGGTAGTTAATAAGGTGCCTTTTGGCCAGCCCTGTAGTGCCGAGGTTAAGCCCTCCGCATAGGGAGCCAGATCCTACATGGTTGTTCTCACTTTGAATCCCAGCCCTGGAAACTTAAAAAAGAACATGCAGAGTGCATGTGCATGCAAGCCCAAAATCCCGTGAGAAGGAGAAGTAGAGGGGAAAAAAAACAACTGCAGTGTGACCACATCCCACAGGCGTGCTTTCTCTCTCTGGTGAGCAGATGCACCCTCTGGCAAAATAACACAAAGAATAATAATAAGGTGCCTCTGTTTATCAGGGGAAAATGACTTCTATGGGCTGACCTTGGGGCACAGCACCACTCCTGAAAAGATATTTCAGAGAAGCATTAGCACTCACGTTGAAACAGAAGCTGCAAAAGCCAGAAGCTGCTGCCATGGATCCAGTGTCCCATAGGAGAGCCCCGGCTGTTGTCTGAGTCGTCATTCACATCGGGGCCCTTGAACCTGCTTGGCTTCCTTGGTGAGAATGCAGAGGGGCACACCTCGCCTTCACTAAACAAACACCTGTCCCAGGTGGCAACAGTGTGGAAATGCCACTGACCCTGGGAAACCTGAAGTACTCAGCGTGCAGCCTGTGAGCCACCCTGGACAGCCTGTTGCCTGCTAGAAAAGCCTTGGGTGCATGAAAAGGGCCTGTGGTTTTGCCTTGGGTTATATTCTTGGACGTCTGCCTGATCATGTCTGTGATTTTAGCAAACAGGCCACATACTACCACCCTTCTTTTAATGTCGGTGAGCTAAAGACAGTCTTGGCAATTTATACTACCATGGGCCTTCTTGTCTTTCTCTCTGAATTTGCCCGAGGACTCGTGTGCTTGCCAGAGAGAGACAGAGAGGCAGGGGAAAGCAAGAAAGCAGCTCCTATAAGGGACAGTCTCGCCACAATCTCTTCTCCTTTATTCCTCCTTTGGGGATTTTGGGCACACGGGCACACACCCACACACACCCAGAGTGTTTTACAAGCCACCTGGTCCAGGATTTGAACTGCTCAGTCAGCCATGCAGGATCTAGCTGCCTTAACCACCAGGCCACTATGAGTTGGCCCCATCTTGTCTCCTTTGTATTAATTCTATCTTTCTCCCTTATTTATGATAGCATGTGCACGTGAGACAGAGACACAGAGAGAAAAGAGCACCTTCCACAGAGCCTGGTCATGCCTCGATCCCCTTTCTCAGTCTTGATCTACCAGTTCCTAGGCATTCTTGCTTAGTTACGCCTGGCATGTTTCAGGATGACCAAGCCAAGAATTCAAGCAATGGTCGCCGTGTGAGATCCAGCTTCTCTTGAGCAGCACGTAACTGCTGCACCAAAGAGTGGGCCCCACCTAGTCTCTTTCGGTGTATATACAATATAAAGATAGGGGCCAGCAGTTGGCACAGTGGTTAAGGTGTTGACCTCCCTCATGGCTGACCACAGTTTAAGTTCCAGACCTGGTGGCTTGAAACTCACACCAGGCGTGTGTGCATGCATGTCCAAGATCCCAGGAGGAGAATGAAGGAGAAGGGATTGTGGTGTGGTCAGGCACCCGGGGGGTGATTTCTTACTTCTGCTCTCACTGTCTCTCTCTGGCGAGCACCATCCCAATGGCAAAAACCTAAAAAGTTAAAAAAAATTTTTTTTAATCTTAAATGATATTAAGAAGTCAGCAATGTAGGAGAGAGGTGGGGCTCAGAAGATGCGTAGTGCTGGAGACATCCATAAACACATGCATGTGCACACACATGTAAGAATACATATGTTCCTCAACTTATGATGTGACTACATCCCCACGAATCCACCATAAATTGAAAATACCGGCATTGAAAATGCATTCATTCACCTAACCTGCCAGACATCATAGCTTAGCCTAGCAGACCTCAAAGCTGCACTTACATTAGCCTACAGCAGGAAAATCATCTAACTACAAAGCCTCTTGTATAAATAATAAGTCCTGGACCCAGCAATTTAGTACCCCATGTAATTTATTTAATACTGAATTGAAAGTAACAAACAGAGTAGGGTTGTTGTGAAGTGGCTAAGTGAAGTGCGATTCTATTGAATGTGTGTGACTATTGCACCACGGCAAAGTTGAAAGATTATGTTGAACTGTCAGAAGTCAGGGACCATCTGTAATGCACCTTAAATTTACAGCGTGAGACTATCTCAGGCTGGCTCTGTGGCCCGGCAGTTAAGGTAGCCAGATCTGTATTATTCCTTTTTCTTTGAAAAAAAAAAAAAAACCATAGAATCTATTTCATGATCATAAGATACTTTCATGCCATAAACTGTTTAAGAAACTGAATATTGGGAGACCAGCAGTTAGTGTAACGGCTATGTCGCTAGACTCTCACGTAGTCGACTGCAGTTCGCATCCCGGACCCGGTGGCTTAAAACTCACACTGGGTGCATGTGCGTGCATGCCCAAGATCCCGGGAGGAGAATGGAGGAGAAGGGATTGCGACGTGGCCATCCTCCCTGGGGGGTGATTTCTCGCTTTCTGTCTCTCTGTCTCTCTCTGTCTGTCTGGCGAGCGCACGTGCCCTATAGCGAAAACCTCTCCAAAAAAGAAGCTGAATATTGGGACCAGCAGGTGACATGGTGGTTAAGTTGCTGGACTCCCACATGGCCAACCACTGTTCGAGTCCTGGACCTGGTGGCTCTTTTGCTCACTTTCCTATTCTACCTCTCTGTCTCAAAGACCTTAAAGCTGCACTTACATTAGCCTACAGCAGGCAAAATCATCTAATCGCTCTTACCACACGTAGAGCAATAGAGCACATTGCATAATGTCCTCAGAATCTTTTTTGTTTTTTTGGAGAGGTTTTTTTGCTATAGAGAGCGTGCGCTCACCAGACAGACAGACAGAGACAGAGAGACAGAAAGCGAGAAATCACCCCCCAGGGGGGATGGCCACACCACAATCCCTTCTCCTCCATTCTCCTCTCGGGATCTTGGGCACGCACGCACATGTGCCCAGCATGAGTTTAAGTCACCGGGTACGGGACTCGAACCACGGTCGACTATGTGGGAGTCTAGAGACATAGCCATCACACTAACTGCTGGTTCCGATGTCCTCAGAATCTTAATGCCATGCACTTTGCAGCATGTGAACCTGGAAAAGTCAAAGCTCTCTTAAACACCCAGGCAGCTGTAAAGGGCAGTTTGATCATTTCTGTGGTCAAATTAAAAGATAATAATAATGGGGCTGGCAGGTGGTGCGGGGGTTGGGGTGCTGGGCTACCCCCTGGCCAACCATGGTTCAAGTCCCAGACCTGGTAGCTTGCTTTCTTACTCTTACTCTATCTCTAGTCAAAATAATGATGATGATGATGATGATGATGATGATAAATAAAATTAAATAAATAATTGTTTTAAAATAATAATAAAGTAATACATTTTTTAAAAGAAATTGAGTATTATACCACTTTCTTAGAAATTCACTGCATGTCTTGACATATTAAAGGCTTCAAAACATCCTGCAACATGCAAACTTATTTGATTTTGTATGACCTACTATTTTCCAAACTTATCTGTATATAAAACTCTTCTTTCAAGTCATATTTATAAATGAACTGCTGAGCACACTTCTGAAAGCATTGTTCTAGACATACCCCATACCATTAAATGATAAAGCAAATAAAGATGACTGTAAGCCTCCTAAGCATTGCCCTATGTTAGATCTGACCCTGGGATTAAAATCCTAGGTCTGTTCTGATTCTTTAAAGAAAACATCTTCGGAGTCAGTCAAGACTGACTCATATGGTACCCAGTGGCCTGGGTACCATATCAGTTGGGACTGCCTCTGCCCCAGGCGTAGCAGGAGTAGACAGGCTGGAGGAGAAATGGCTCTGAAAGGTCTTAATAGATTTCACCGAGCTCTCTTGTCTTTTCTAATAAGTGCACATCTCTTGGTACTTTGAATTAATGTGGAAATACCAGTGAACCAAACATTAGTAATCCTATTAAAAATAGAGTTATTGCAAGACTACGCAATCGTGTTTATTTTTATCCTCCCTCTTACCCCATTTCTTGACCGAGACCTTATTAGGAGTGCCCTTTCATTAGCAGACTTGGTGAGAATATCAGCCTATCATCCCAAAACACGCTCTTACCACACGCTCTTACCACACGTAGAGCGATAGAGCACATTGCATAATGTCCTCAGCATCTTAACACCATGCACTTTGCAGCGTGCGAACCTGGAAAAGTCAAAGCTCTCTTAAACACCCAGGGAGCTCTAAAGGGCAGTTTGATCATTTCCAGAAGTTAAGAGTACTGCATGTCTTTTCCCCCAGCACTCTACAAGCTGTAGGAATCAGTTTCATGGAAAAATTTTATAGAAATATTTTAAAATATAAAAAGATCTTTTGCAATATTCCATCTAATAGTAGAAGACTGAACACTGCCTCAATAGACTTTAATGGGAATTAGTAAAATAAATGACAAATCATTCATAGTATTGTGGCCTTGCGACCTAGAGAGGAGTTGTCTGTACTACGGGGTGATAAGGAGTTGAGATTCTGGGGCCAGCAGGTAGTGTGGTGGTTAAGGAGCTGGACTCCCAATGGCCAACCGCAGTTTGAGTCCCAGACCTGGCAGCCCGAAAACCACACTGGGCACATCTGTATGTGTGTCCAATCTTCCGGGAGGAAAATGGAGAAGGGATTGCAGTGTAGCCATTCCCCCTGGGAGGTGACTTCTCACTTTCCTCTCTCACTGTTACGGTCTCTCTGTGGCAAGCACATCACCCTATGGCAAAAAAAAAAAACTTTAATTAATAAATATATATATGTATATATATATATACATATATATGTATGTGTGTATATATATATATATATATATACATATATATATATATATATATATATTAGAAAGGAGTTGAGACTCTGAAGCCAGGTTTTAAAACATAGCCTTGTTTCTAACCTGGGCATGTCACTTACATTTTTAAATTACTTGTTTAATTTTATTTATTTAGTATTATTATTTAGTTAGTTAGTTAGTTAGTTTTAATTTGACCAGAGAGACAGAGAGAGAAGGAAAGCAAGAAGGCAAGCTAGCAGGTCTGGGACTCGAACCATGGTTGACCACATGGGAGTCCAACTCCTTAAGCACCACGCCACCTACCAGCCCATCACTTACATTTTAAACCTCTGTTTCATCAACTGTAAAGTGGGGTTAGTAATAGTTTCCACCCCCAGGGATAAGTTATTATACATGCAAAGCACATAGCATCTGGCATAGAAACTGTTTTACGATTAATATTTTTGCTGTTATTACTACTCTTGTTTCATAGAAGCCCCTTAACAGGGAATGCAAACCCTGGCTTATCACTCTTGCCTCTTCCTACACTCACCCTGTGGTCTCGCAGAAATGTCTTCTCATCCCCTGCTGACACCAGTCTTGCTCAAGCCTCTGTGCCTTTTTTATGTACTTGTCCCTCTGCTGATTGCTTTTTTTCTCTCCCTTCATTTCCGTCTGGCAAATTTGCCCTCGTCCTTCAGAGCTCCGCTCCAGAATCCCTGCCCCTTAAATAACTCTGTCCTTCCCTTGTCTACCACAAGCATTTCCTGCAGGGAGTTGAGTTCTTCCAACCTCCCAAACATCTTTTAAATACTTCTGTCCTCCCATTATGTTGAATTGTTCAAGGATGTTCATCCGTCACCCCCAACTGGACTGACCCCTGAGGCAGGTTCATCTTTCTCTCCCAACCACTGGCACAGAGCCTGCATATGCTGTTGGACCTCAGTAAATATTTGTCCAGTGAGCAAAATAAATGTTTACCCTAGCAATGAAACTGATCAAATTTAGCAAAATGGACTGGTGAAAAGATCAAGCCAAACTGAAAATCAATTCTGAGTAACAGCCATAAAATTAGACATTTTCAGCTTTCAATCTTATTTTGTTTTCCCTACCTAAGATGGAGCTACCATTCCTAAATTCGATTTTCTAAACTCTACATTGTACTTGTAACCTTGAAATGTAATATACAGGACCTATTGGAATACAGTTGTAGCATCGTGTGTGCATGACCAGGTTGTAAAGCACAGGAGTCTCGGCACGTCTGTGATCATGTTGCTGCTAGACTGTACTCACTGTAACTTTTGGAGACATTTAGGAGAAGTACAATAAATCAGCGACAGAAAGACGTTGACACACTTCTCTTAAATTCAAACCTTCCTTTCTTAGAGTTGCAAAGAAATCATGCACGTTTGACGGTCTCCAGGATCTGGAGGAAGAAGTAGGTGGGATATTGCCAGCACTGAGTACACACCGAGGAAATCCAGTTAATTCTGAAACCTCATTATAGCCAAGTCTTCCAAAATATTCTTTTACCCTAAGTAGCCAAACTGCTTTGAATATCATTGACTTTTCTTTTTTTTTTTTTTTAATTTGCCAGGGGGTGCATGCACTTGCCAGAGAGACAGAGAGAGAGACAGAGAGAGAGAGAGAGGAAGAGAGGGCGAAGGATTAAGCAACTCCCTAGTGGAGCGTGGTCCCACCACAAGCCCTTCTCCGTTTCTCCATCCTGACAATATTCTGAGCACCCGTGCACATGTACCCAGCATATGTTTCCAGCCATCTGACTCAAACTGTGAGGCTGGCCACACAGGATCTGGTTCCCTTAACCACCAGTCCTCGGGCTGGCCCTTCCATTTTCTTTATTAGCATTAAAAGTATCATAGAGGCAGCAACAAAGGGAGGATAGGAGGAAAACATGGAGACATGGATGATCCTGAAAGCTAATAATGAGCTCTTGAATAATCAGAACATGACCATTTTGAACAGGAAGTATTCTCCTAAAGCTTAGAAAGACATGTTGATAATTTACGACTTTTCCAGCTGCCTGTTATGGCAATGAGACTTTTTAAAGTACACATTCCTGGAAAGACCTGCTACTATCCATATTTATAGTGCCTTAAGAAAGAGGACTTAGACTCAGCTCGATTTAACCAAGCAGAACATGAAGCAGATTGCCCTGGAACCGATCCATTCCTGTCAGCATCACATCCATGGTTCTCATCCAGGAATTATTCCATGAAGTTCAACAACCAACAATTTGAGTCATTTCCAAGAATTAAAATGTATTCAGTCTGTCTGCAAACCTGGCTGAGTTCCACATTGGGGATTTGAGAGTGTTTACATATGGGGATGTGTGTGTGCGTGTGTGTGTGCCTGTGTGTGTTAATCTTCAACTCATTTCAAGATTCAGAAATAAATTAAAGGCTCAGTAACAGAAATTGAAATTCACAGGTGATACATTCTGTCTGCAGATTGGGGAACATGCCTTCTTATAATAACTGGCCATCAGAAGACTGATATTTACCAAGTGAAGCCACTAAAGTAAACATCAGAGCTGGCTTGAAGCCAGTTCACACGGAAGAAAGGAATCTAATACCATATTTTAAAGGGCTATTCAAAGGTTTATAATAAGTATTTTACTTTTTCCTGTTTCATGTGGCTTTCCCTTTATGTTTTTCTAACATTGAGATTATGTTTGTCTTGGGGCCAGCAGGTGGAATAGTGGTTAAGGGCCCTGGACTCCCACATGGCTGACCACGGTTTGAGTCCTGGGCCTGGCAACTTGCTTTCTCACTTTCTCTTCCTCTGGTCAAATATATTAATTAATTTAATTAAATTTTTTTTAAAAATCCTTTTAAAAAATTATGTTTGTCTTAAACTCCAAGTATTCAGATATAGGCTGCCTTGTGCATTTGTGAGAATCAAAGTTTTCATTATAACCGCTATAGCACATGCCATTGTTGTTGTAAATTTTAATTTATTTCATGAGAAAGAAAGAGAGAAAGACAGGTACTCACCTCAGTCTCTTCTCCTCTTACATGATTTTGGACATGCACACACACATGCCCAGCATGTTTTTAAAGCCACTATGGTGGGGTTTGAACCATAGTCACCCACGTGGGATCCAGCTCCCTTAGTTACCAGGCCATGGAGCCAGCCCTGATAAAACCATTTTAAACATGACATGCCCTCTTAGGGAAAAAATTTTAAAAAGGAGGCCTGATCAAATGGATGCACAGTGGTCCTGAAAATAAAAGTACCCTTGCATATTTATTCAAGCCAAACATCCACTTAGACTATACTTTGGGAGGGCTTCTTTACTCAGTTTTCACATCATGATCTTAACTTTCTCCTGATTCATCTTTGTCTCTCTCTAACCATCCTTGATTATCGTAAGCACCTTGCTCTTCTATTTAAATAAATAAGAAAAAGACTAGTGGGCCAGCAGGTGGCATGATAGTTAAGGCACAGGATCCCACATGGCTGAATTCTTGGTTTGAATCCCAGATCCTGCAGTTTAAAAATCACACTGGGCACTTGTGTGTGTGTGTGTGTGTGTGTGTGCCCAAAATCCTTAGAGGAGAATGGAAGAGAAGGGACTGTAGCATGGCCATCCCCTCTGGGGGGTGATTTCTCACTTCTCCTTTCTCACTGTCTCTCTCTGGCAAGTGCATGTGCCCTATGGAAAAAAAATCTAAAATAAAATTCAATTATAAATTAGATATTAAAAATATGACTAGTTTTCCATAAGAATGCTCTGTTGCTGCAAATTCAAATTATTGTCATATATTGGTGCCAGGGTGTGCTTAAGTAATTAGGATGCTATCATTAAAGTCCACTGTGTATGTAATCTTATGATGTATCAGGGTAAGTACAGAAGTTACAGTGTGGATCTAAGTATTAGTTTAATAATAGTTATTCATCTGTTCTCCAGTCGTCTCTCCGCATGTGGATCAGATGTGGGTGTCTTGGAACCGCCATGCTTATTAGCAGAGCCTGACCTGTTTAGTCTCCCTGCCTTTCTCGCATCGCATAACAATTTGGCCATAGATCACCACACCTCTTGTTTCCAGAGGAGCCTGATAAACACTCCCTCCCTTGCTTTGAAATGTGTTGGCGCAAGAATATATAAAGAGGATTCCAATGTGAGCAGAATGGCGGAGCCAGTCTCTGATATCTGACCGGGTGACAGTCTCATTCTTCCTGGGTGTAAAGGGAATGAGTAAAGCCTCCAGACTTCAGAACTGAAGGGAGGGAGAGAGGGGTGAAAATATGAAACAGGAGAAGGAAAAGTGATGATGTGTTTTGTAACATCATCTGGTAGAATACTGTCATTGAAAGGTTTAGCTTTTTCCTTAAGTGTAGATTCACTCATTTAAACGTAGTCATTGAGTATCTCCTCTGGGCTAGGCACTAGGAGGGTGTTGGGTGTAGAGTGGTGAGCAAAATAAACATCTCTCTGCCTCTGTGGAGTTTAGAGTTCTATGAGATGAGTACCGTAATTCACAAATTGTATGTCTCTAATATACAGTCTTTATTCAGATTTCTTTGATGTCTAATTTTTTATCGCTCCTTTTCCTTTTCTGATCAATCACTATGATATGCAATATTCCAAAATCCAAAAATATCTGAAATCTAAAATACTCTGATTCCGAGCATTTTGGATGAGTGATAGTCAACCTGCAGTACGGTAATTATAAAAGGTGATGCATGCTCACCTCAAAAAATCATACAGTGTGCAACAGAGCAGTGGTTCTAACCTTCCTGGTACCAGACAATCCTTCCATGGGCCGAGGAGGGGTGCAGTTGGTCTCGCATCACACCCGCTGTGCACCCATGTCTGCCACAACCGCATTGCCATACGCAATGAAGCAATCACACAACAGGGTTCTTGCTCCCACAAGAATCCAATACCTCCACTGATCCAGCCAGGCAGCAATGTGAGCGTGGGGAGCGGCTGCAAACACAGATGAAGCCTCGCTTACTCACCTGTGCAGCCCAGTGGACCCGCACTTGGCCTTCACCCATCCCCTAACAGGCCCCAGGCCAGCATTGACTCACAGCCTGAGGAGAGGGGACTCCAGCTATGGAGAGCTACGATGATTGAATATAAATAGAAAACCATTTAACGAATAAATGCAAGCCCTAGAGCCAATGGCAAAACAAAAAAAAAAGATGACTTTCTAATTCTCTTACCATCAACATATCTTAGCATTCATCTGAAAAGAATAATTTGTCTTTCTACTCCATCCTCATTATTTAAAAATATTTTGGAGGCCCAGCCTAGATGCTGCAGTTCATAGCCTACTGCACAGCAGTGTTGGAAGTCACATGGCCGACTGCAAGTTCTGCTTCCCAAAGTGACAGGCACACAGGTACCCATGATCCTCAGGAGCTGGAGGGCTGAGGACAGGGGATCACGGCATGACCAGACCCTGTGAAGCGTGCATTGTCTCCCTCACTTTCTCTCGTGTGTGCACGTGTGCTCTCATTAAAAAAATAAATAAAATTTAAGGATCAGCAGATGGCATAATGGCTACGTTACTGGACTCCCACGTAGTCGACCATGGTTTGAGTCAGAGACCCAGTGGCTTGGACCCCATCCTGGGCACACGTGTGAGGGAAGAATGGAGGAGAAGGGATTTGGGCATGGCCACCTCCTGGAGCCATGATTTCTCACTTTCTGTCTCTCTGTCTCTCCAGTGAGCTCACGCACCCTATAGCAAAAATCTCAAAAAAAAAAAAAAAAAATTTTTTTTTTCACTTATTGGTATGAATTCTTAGATTTGTACTCAATATATTGTAAACCAGTCTTGTCATTCATTTTAAATCTCCAGCTCCACCTTGGCCAATGGAGTCTGCTTTCTGTTGGATGCTGTGTCCCTTTGGCTTGTCCCTACGACTATTAAGTAGTTCATTTTATGGCACTAGAGACAGTCTAGGCTTGTACTTTCACTGTCATAGCTTTGGAATAGGGCATTTTTCTTTTAGTAGACAATAGAATCTAAAAACCAGAATCTGGTTTCTTTGTAAACAGTTGGAACTTCATCACAAGAACAAAGTATGTGCCACCTGTCCACCTAAAATTAAAAGTATTCATAGATTGCACAGGGGCCAGCAGGTGGCCTGGTGGGTAAGGTGCTGGACTCACACAATGGCTGACCAAGGTTCAAGTCACGGACCTGATGACCTGGTAACTTGAAAATCACACTGGGCATGTATGCATGTATGCCCAAAATCCAGAGAGGAGAATGGAGGAGAAGGCGTTACAGTGTGCCCCTCACCCGCCGTGGCAGGGGTCATTTCTCACTTTGCCTTTCTCTGTCTCTCTGCAGTGAGTACGTACACCCCATGGCAAAAAACCTGAGAAAGAAAAAGATTGCACAAATTATACCTGGGCTGAACCTAGGGAAAGTATGGTCTGGCTAGTTTTCCTTCCTTTCTCATTTCCATATTCATTTATGTTATCCTCCCACAACCAAGCACTAGTTCGCATGCTGTGAACTTTCTCTGCTCCTATCTTCACTGTGATCAAGTTTCTGAGAAGCCATCTGCCCAGATTCTTTGGTCATAATGCTTCTGTCTCTGAAACTAAGACACACCCACAGAAACACCTGCATTTGTTTGTTTTTCTTACAATACCTCTTACTTTTCCAGAGCATCTTTAGAGCTTATTTCTGGTTTTGTCCTCAAACTCCATGAAGTCTATAGAATGAGTGTATTTATTTTCCTTTTTATGTCTACAGAAAGTGAAGCCAGAGAGTCAATGATTCTGACGTTGACCACTTGCTTGTGTGTAGTGTTTAAGTGTGCACACCTAGAACCACGCACTGGGTACCACACCTCAGCATCCTCAGATGTGGCACCTGGGCTATGTCCTCACTGTGCGAAGACCTGTGATTCCTTACTCAGAGTTGAAAACCAAGGCAAACCAACTACAGTGAATCAAGAAACATAAGAAGTGTTCCTTTATTTTTTTTTAAGCTCATTTATTTAGTTCATGAAAGAGACATTGAGAGAGAGAAAGAGAAAAACACAGGTACCCAGCAGTATCTTCATGCCATGATTCACCTCCAGTTGTGCAGGTTGCTCACTGCCCAACTCTGTTCCTGGTAGTGCCTCTGGAGGTCTTGGGCCTAAGCAACTAAGGCTACAGTTGCCATTGAATAAGATGGACAAGGCTACAGGTAAGACCAAGAGCTCTATTTGTTTCTTAACTTTATATTAAATTATAGTGTCCAGGGACCAGCAGATGGCATAATGGTTACATCACTTGACTCCCACATAGTCAACCATGGTTTAAGTCCTGGGCCTGGCAACTTAAAGCTCATGCCAGGCATGTGTGTATGCATGCCCAAAATCCCAAGAAGAAAATGCAAGTGAAGGGATTGCAGCATGGCCATCCCCTCTGAAGAGTGATTTCTTGCTTTCTTTCTCTCCGTCTCTCCAAGTGAGCTCATGTGGCCTATAGCAATGGTAAACTTTCACAAATTGAACACATCAGTGTAACTAGCATGAATACACTTTCTTGCTTTCTTCTTAATTTGGAAAATCCCTGGGAAGAAGGTCTTTGGACCACCTTCCATCACTTGTCCAAAAAATGGTGATTATATTTTCACTAAAGCTGGTAGGGAAAGAAGTAATTCCCCAAAAGAATGGGATATTTTGGGGATCAGCCCCATAGCATAACAGTTAAGTGCTATCTTGGCAGCTGGATCCCACATGGCCAGCCAAGGTTTGAATCCCAGCTCTTGCAACTTAAAAAACATACCAGAATGCAAGTGAGTCCAGGATCCAGGATGGAAAAATGGAAGAAAAATAGATTGTGGCATGGCCAAGCCCCATTGGGGGTTCTCTCACACACATAAGTGTGTGCCCTCTAGCAAAAAAAAAAAGTCTTAAAAATAAATAAAAGGTATCAAGTACCTCTTCCTTATTCTGTCAGAAAAAAGAGGTGCGTGGCAGTCAAGACAAACTGGTATCTACCACTCATTTATTAGATATAAGTGGGTGAAATTTGTCCTATTTTGGGGCAAACTTTTTATTTTGAGATACTTTCCAACTTAAAGAATAGTACAAAAGATTTCCAGGATATCCATCAAACCAAATTCACTGGGTTTTTTTTTTTTTGGTTTTTTGTTTGTTTGTTTGTTTGTTTTGAGAGGTTTTTGCCATAGGGCACATGCGCTCACCAGACAGACAGAGAGAGACAGAGAGACAGAAAGCAAGAAATCACCTCCCGGGGGGATGACTACACCGCAATCCCTTCTCCATTCTTCTCTCGGGATCTTGGGCATGCATGCATACGCGCCCAGTGTGAGTTTAAGCCACCCAGTCCAGGACTCGAACTGCGGTCGACTACATGGGAGTCCAGCGACATAGCCATTACGCTAACCACTGGTCCCTCTTCTCTTGTTTTTGATGACGTCTGTCAGATTCTCCACTGCAGGCTTACCAGGTTCTCTTTTGTAATTAATAAGTAACGTTGGGAAAGAAACTTTGTGATTATTGCAAATATCCTGTTCCATTTCTCATCAAACTTTTACCCAATAGTATGTATGAACTTATTTATTTATTTTCTTCCATGAGAGACAGTGAGAAAGCGTGACAGGCATTCCCAGAGGGGTCCCCATGCTGCCATCCATACTTGGCCCCAGCCAGCCTGGACCATGGGCGTGCTCACATGCACACAGCATGCAGAAGACGACCCCAGGATACAAAAATCCTCCCACCTTTCATGTATTGATGATTATTGCCTGATTCTTAGCACTGTCATAGCTGTACATGGTCATTTCCTATCTCGTTCATTTCTTCTGCATTTATTTGTTGGTGTTCTACAAGTTAATATTTTATAGATTTCGATATAAACTGTTAGGTTGTTGGGAAAGTCATGATGTATTTTCCATGCAAAAATGGGTCATGACTTTCCCAATAACCCAACAGATACTTAATAAACAGATTTAACAATTTACTGATGTTTCCCAACAGTTTGTGTAGTAGTTCTAAGTTATTGTAACCAACTGACTAAACTCATTGCTATAGCGCAGGATAAGCTTCCGTGGTGTGCAGCAGCCATGTAGGAAAAGCAGAAAGAGTCTTCAGAAGTAACTTCCCCACCCGCTCTGAGGTATATGTTAGTTGATGACATATAGTCCCACCAGCAGTAGAGGTGGCTAAATCTAGTTTTTACCAGAAGCATGCCTTTGGAAGATTCCTGGTCAGAGATTTGCACTGGCCTTCTAGACAGTGAACCCAATCATGATAGAGTAGAAAGAACAGGGCATTCGGAGTCACTAGGTGCCAGGAGACTGGACACTTTATCTCCCTGGTCCTTGGTGCTGACAGTCATTCCCATAAGGCAGGAAGTCAGGTTTTTACCAAGTTTCCTTTCAAATCCCCAAACTTTATTTTATTTTCTTCTCCCATTTGGGAATCAAAACCTAGAATTCACTTCATTAGGATGATGTCTCCGTCAACTAAGACAAGTCAGAGACAAAAATGAGATGTCTAGTGTAGAGCCTGAACCCAATGGCCTGGTATTCAAATCCGTATCCCAGCTAAACTAGCCATGCGGTGTAGCCTCAGGACTTGATACTGTTTCATATTATCTTTGTACACTTGGCTCCATCGGCCATTCACTTCTCCGGTTCTTTGTTTATCCATGACAGTCATGGATACCTGCTGGAAGGATCCAGTTACCTTTCTCTTTGAGGAGAGCCTTCTCTCAAGTGTTAGCTTGCTCAGTGCTATAAGGTTACCTGTGTTGCCAGGGTCGGAAGGCAAAGCAATTTTCTGTCCCTGGGTAGACTGCTGTTTCAAAAGAACTTCTACTCTCCAGGCAGGAGGAAATTCAGGAGTTCTTTCTAAGTCTTAATTAAGTTTTGCCAGATGAAATTGCTAAGAACTGGGCATACAGTGTTCTTCTGGATCAATGCATTGTTTAGTGAAATCTATGAATAAGTCCAGGTATATTGACAATCAGTATTTGAACTCAAAAATGTGTTGCCTTGGCTTCCTATATATTAATAGAACAGTAGTGGTTATATGCAAGATGAAATGGGGGCTGAGGGTAATAAAAGAATGGGGGCTCCACCAAACCTTGCATTCTCTGCCCTTCCTGAAACAGGATGCTGGAAGATCCTGCTCCTTCACCTCACTGTCACCCTCCTCCACCAGACTTGCATTGAGGCCACTTAGGTCATGAGAAGGCCTGCAGGCAAGTGGGTGTTTGCCCCCCACTGTTCTGGAGCTGTCTCAGCCTGGTACACTTCATGCTTCAGTTTCTCAGCTCAGCATTTTTAATATTTAATGACCCTTCTAAGGTAGAGAATTCTTTGGCAGCTTTCTTAAGCATATCTGCTTTAGGTCCTTTTATCTGTCTGCTGAACCTTCCATTTGCTAAATTGAAAAGTTGGTATCTAAAATATTGTTCAGATGACTCATCTCGGGTTCTAATGAGGCAAAAGAGGACCTGGGGTGTCAAAGGAGTTGGCAGTAAGTTTCACTTTACTTTTTATTCATCTTTCCTTTTTTTAATATCCTAAATAATCCACTTTTTTTTTTCTTCTCTAAGATCTTAAAGAAAATTTGATTGAGTTCTGGTTTAATTTCGAACTCGGAGATGTTTTTGAGTGCTCCTCATAACCCCTCTCCCTTTTCATGACTTTCTTTTTCTTTGAACTTAAGGAATTTAAGCTATCTAAAATGTAATTGTGATCAACACCCACCTCCACCTGTTGGATTAAACACCACATCGTCTTTCACCAGATTAGAAAACCACTGTCTCCTGCCTGGAAGATAGTGCTCCATTGATTCCTACAATCATCCTGGCTTCTCTTTGATTTTATAATCTGTTTCTAGAGATTATAGGCGAGTTTTGAATTCCAAGGCTCTAGACCTGTCAGCTTTTGAAGCAAAAAAAATTTTTTTTTTTTAAACAGATCCTCTTCCTCAGATTTCAGAAGGGAGACCCGTATGTTGGAGGATGAAATTAATTTGTCTTCATTTTGTAATACAGGGGACGCATGAGTAGTTATCCCTGCTGACTTTGTCACCTCTTGGGGAGTGTTTGGCTTGCTTATTTTATTTTATAACTTTAAAAATAATCATGATTATTAGTTTACTTTTTGATAAGTCTGAACAAATAACTTGGAATTCTGAGAAAAATGCCTTATCCTTTCAGAAATCCTCTTGGAGCATAACCTTTGTAAACCTACCTTCCATTCATTTACTATAAAATTACTCAATTACTCCCCATCCACACTCTTGGTATAACTGGGAAAGGCTCCAGCTCAAAATTCCACAGGTAGCAAGGAGGGAGAGACAGGGCAGGGAGCTATCTGGGCCCACATAAACTCAACACACTACCCAGCACTGCTCACACAGGGCTGAGACTGGGCAAGGTTATGGAATTGTTTTGTAATTTATTTCCTTTTAACATATAATGTTTATACAGATTTGTGGAGTACAATGTGATTGATTGTTTGATTGATCTTTTAATATTAAGAATATAATTGTGGGGGACCAGCAGTTAGCGTAATGGCTATGTCGCTGGACTCCCACGTAGTCGACCGCGGTTCGAGTCCCGGACCCGGTGGCTTAAACTCACGCCGGGCGTGTGTGCGTGCGTGCCCAAGATCCCGAGAGGAGAATGGAGGAGAAGGGATTGCGGCATGGCCATCCCCCCTGGGGGGTGATTTCCTGCTTTCTGTCTCTCTGTCTCTCTCTGTCTGTCTGGCGAGCGCATGCACCCTATAGCAAAAACTTCTCCAAAAAAAGAAAAAAAAAAGAAAAGAAAAGAAAAGAATTGTGGGGCCAGCAGATGGCATGGTGGTCAAGATGCCGTGTTCCACATGGCCAACTACAGTTCAATTCACAGACCCAACAGCTTGAAAAGCACACCAAGCACATGCGTGTGCATGCCCAAAATCCCAAGAGGAGAATGGAGGAGAAGGGACTGTGGCATGACCATCCCCACCCCAGAGGGTGATTTCTCAATTTCTCTCTCTCTCTAGGGAGCACATGTACTCTATGGAAGAAAAAAAAAATTGTGATGAATAAGTGAGGATAATTAGTATACCCATCTTCTCAACCTCTTATTGCTTTTTTATATCCTCTTATTCTTGCACTTACTAGTCACTCATATGTTTTCATTTGCATATTGCTATTAAGTATCTTGCATATTTTTATTGGGTTGTTATCTTATTAAGTTTTTAAAAATTTATTTATTTACATTTAATTATATCTTTATAGTGTACAACATTTGTTTTTCCACCACAAATACTATACTATGTATGTCAGTCAAGCCAAAGATATTACTCTATAACTTATCAGCAAATAGCTTCTCATTTTTTTGTCAGTTAAGCATACTTTTACTTTTTTCCTTCCCCCTCTCTCCCTTCCATACTAAACTTTTTTCCATATTTTATTGATTCACAAAATACGTTAAACTAAAAATATGGACAAAACTAGAATCTAGTCACAAGTGTCCTGTAATTTACTTCTGAAAATTTTTTTTCCGAAACTTTTTTTAACTTAATTTACAGTCATTCCCTAAGCATTGTCACAGCATACAAAATGTGATTTCTCATCCAGAATATACTGTATAGTGGCATAATCATGCATGCTATCGTCAAAATTTTTCCATTTCTAGTTTTATATATGTGTGTGTGTGTGTGTGTGTGTATATATGCGTGTGTGTGTGTGTATATATATATATATATACGTATATATATATATACGTATATATATATATATATATATCCCTATTTCTGACCCTCTGTCCTTTCCCATCCTTTTCTCACACTATCTCTGTTGTCTACAGTTGTCTTCCATTCCTTTTCCCCCCACATTGTATTGATCACACAATTTCTTAAATAATCTAACTACTTTCAGTAGCAAGTTCACTTGGTAATTTCAAGAAAAGCAAATAGATGCTAAGGAACTTTGCTTAAAACTTAAAGCCAGGAAACAGGTTAGGATTCTGTTCAAATGGTCGGTACATGAACCTATCGACAGCTCAAGAAAGGACACAAATCCTTAAAACTGGATTATTATTGAGTTTTAAATCTTCTTTTTATAATCTGGATACAAGGTCTTGATCAAATATATGTACTATTGGGAACCAGCAGTTAGCGTAATGGCTATGTCGCTGGACTCCCACATAGTCGACCGCGGTTCGCGTCTCGGACCCGGTGGCTTACAACTCACGCCGGGCACGTGTGCGTGCGTGCCCAAGATCCCAAGAGGAGAATGGAGGAGAAGGGATTGCGGCGTGACCATCCCCCCTGGGGGGTGATTTCTCGCTTTCTGTCTCTATGTCTCTCTCTGTCTGTCTGGCGAGCGCACGCGCCCTATAGCAAAAAAACCTCTCCAAAAAAAAAAAAATATATATATATATATGTACTATAAAACTTTTTAAAAAATAGTATATGAGCATATAATATTACAATATTTTTTAAATCCTCTTGTTGAAATACTCTGAGATAGGCCATAAGTTATTGGGAACATTTAAAATTTTGTTTTTTGGGTAGTCTGAGATACATAGTAAACCACTGTTAACTATGTGCACACTACCTTATTTTATAATCCAAGAACTTGTTCCTCTCACCTGTCATTTAGTTTCTGTTAATCAACATCATTCCACCCCTCCCCAAAAACCATACCAGCTCTAAGATTATTCTTCAATGCTGTTCTTCAGTGACAATCAGTTTTTTTCAGTTTCCACATACAACTGAGAACACATGATTTTTCTCTTTCTGTGCCTGGCTTGTTTCACTTAACATAACGTCCTGTAGGGTCACTCATTGAACCTTGAATGACAGGATTTCATTATTTTTAATGGCTGAATAGTATTCCACTGTGTGTGTTGCCCTAGGGCTTGTGCACTCATCAGAGAGAGACAGTGAGAGGCAAGGTGAGAAATCACCCTCCCGGGAGGTTGGCCACTTTGGGCACACATGCCTGGTGTGATTTTCAAGCCACCATGTCCAGGACTCAAACTGCCGTTGGCCATGTAGAATTCCAGTGCCTTCACCACCACCACATCTGCTGGCCCTGGTTCACTTTTTCTTTATCCTTTCATTTGTTGATAGACACATGGGTTGATTTGGGCTGTTGTGAGCAGGGCTGCAGTAACCGTTGGGATGCACGTAGCTTTGTGATGCATTGATTTGCTTTCCTGTGTTTTTGAATGTGTTCATGCTACAGGCTAATATAGAACCCAAGGGGAAAAATGTGTAATCGAGATCCCTCTATACCACTCATTGCTGTAATAATCACACACAACAGTAATGCTGTTTACATAGATTACCATATTACCATACTTAAATAAATAAAGGCGCACACCAGAATCAGGAGAGGCAATACCCCTTTCACAGACATAGGTACATCCCTACCAGGCTATTGGAAAGAGATGCTTTATTTATTTATTTATTTATTGACCAGAGTGTGTGTGGGCTCTCCAAAGAGAGGGAGCGAGGGGGAAACATTCACCATGGGGCATGATCACAGAGTAATCCCTGCTCCTCCACCTCTCCACGTGTCAGGACACACATAAGCCCAGCATGTTTCCCAGCCTCTGGGTCTGGGACTAGAACCACAGGGTCTGCCAGGTGGGATCCAACTGCCTTAACCACTATGGGATGGGCTGGCCCTGAAAAGGTATTCTTATTAAGAAAGGCCCAAAATTCAATTTTTTCTTGAGGATTTTGAAACATGAAAAAATAAAGTGATGGAAAATTATAAATTCCAGTTCCTCAAATTTCAATATAAAGCAACAGATCTTTAGTCTTCTAAGCATTTGCCATGACTGCTTTCTAAGGCTTCACATTGTATCTGTAGAAGAATGAATATTAATATTAATCCAATAATGTGTTGGGACCAGCAGTTGGAGTAATAGCTATGTTGCTGAACTCCCATGTAGTCGACTGCAGTTCAAGTCCCAGACCCGGTGGCTTAAACTCACGCTGGGCGCGTGTGTGTGCGTGTCCAAGATCCCGAGAGGAAAATGTAGAAGGGATAGCGGTGTAGCCATCCCCCCTGGGGGGTGATTTCTCACTTTCTGTCTCTCTGTCTTTCTGGCGAGTGCACATGCACTCAAAAAAGAAATACATAAATAAATAAATAATGTGTCATAGATGCAGAGTATATTTATATGTTTAATAATATTTTCATTGTGTGTATCTTGAAAGAACTATACTATGACACAGCGAAGAAAAAAATATCTCAAGGAAAATACTCAACAAAGGAATCCAGAATAATCTACAGAGCTTAAAAATGAACTTGCAGGGATAAAAATTATTCATTTAGAAGCCTGATAGTTCAGCCGCAAAGTCACTCCTGTGTTTTCCTCTAAACAAACTCTCCCACAGCCAGTGAAAACACAGACACACACACTGTGGCTTCCCCTACCCCTCAGGGAGTCTCTCGCACACTCCCCCTTTCCCCTGCAATGGTATGATCTGCATTTGATCGTAAACTGGAGGTGCCAAGCTGTGACAGCCTCCCCAACTCCACAGTCATTTGCTATAACTCAGGACAGCCCTGGGCTCAGTGCTGCTTTCCTTTCCACCAACAGGGTCAAATCGAAGTAGACAGTGAAACCGTCTTCAAATTGGCAGCACTCGTTTTACAGGTAAGAACTGACCAGCGGCCTCTCACCAGCTCTTTTGTTTGTTGGTTCTTGTTAACTGTCTGCAACTCAGAAACTTACACAAGGGCCAGTGTCTGACGGATTCCTAAGCCACTTGGTTGCTTGCCAATGAAAAACAGGAGCCACTGGCTTCTGTTTTAGAGTAGTTAGTGTTAGTGTGATATTGTGTACCTCAAAAAAAAAAAAAATGAAATTTAGACTGTTCCGAGGGAAAAGAGTTTAGACCATATTCCTGGAAAAGAGCCCCGGATTATTACAATGTGGGAGGCAGCAGTTGTTACAACAGCTGTAATTTTCACGTAAATTTAGTAAGTTCTGTATACATTTTCTTGAGGTTGAGTAAAGGAGTGCTTTAATTCTCAAAGGCGCTGCTGGAAAACAGTTTGATTCCACGCTGGATTAAAAAGTAAGGAGAAAATAATTAGAAAGTGCGGATTTACCTGATCTAGTCTAAAAAGTGTGCCACTCAAAATGAAAAGCAGTATCACCACGTGATCGGAGAAGCATCAAAGGAAAAAGAATTGTGCTTTTTCATATGTATTTACTTGTCTATTAAAAATAAAACAGAGTTTTCTTACTAATACTACGTTCTTCTCCATGGCTGTAGGGAAAGTGGGTTGTTTTTTTTAAGAATTATTTTCTTTAGCTTTATTTATCTATTTTTGTTTCTTATGTACATTCTTCAAAACAAAATTCAGGGACTTTAAGATGGGAAAATGATCAAGAGTAAAATTCATTATGCTTAACATACATACATACTGATTACCCATCTTTGTGTGTTTTTTTTTTTTCCAGGAAGCCAAGGGGGATTATACCAGGTAATGATTCCTTTTACTATGCAAAATAACCCTAGCTGAATCATTTTATGCTGTTATTTTAAATAACAATACATGCAAAATCAAAAGAGAGTAGATCCCAAGGCAGGAGGTTGAGATCTGTTCCCTCCCCGCATAGAGACCTATTCTTTTTGTGAATGAATCTGGGAATGAACCGTCCTTACAATTTTTCAAGCCAGAGTGACAGTGAATTGCAATCAGGAGCCCTCTAAAGTTCTATTTTCTGTCATCTGTTAGTTAGTGAGATGAAGAAATAAAAAGCTTTGGTAGCTTGTGCTGATTTTTTTTTTTTTTTTTACTGTATAAAAATCTTGTGTTTGAAGAGTTATAAAGTATGCACAAAAAAATTAAATCCATCAGCTGCTTGGTTAAGGGATTAATAGGAGCTTTCTTTGGCAGCTGCCCTGAAGGGGCCTCAGTCTTCGTACACTTGACCTAACAGTTGCATTACTGCACATACTGCCTCCAACTGCCTAGCTGGCCACATCATCAAAGAGTGTTTGTATTCGAATTCACTCGCTACCTGCTCCTTCTGTCCTTTTAATGCAGTAGTTGTAGCTGGAGACATAGAAATGGTTAAAGGTGGAGGCCAAGCCTCCCATTAGAAACAGCTCACAGGCTGTCCCAGTGAAAACCTTGCCTTTGCCACGTTAATGTTCGACTCCTGGTAAACTTTCCCTGTAGATTATTTACAGATCACCTCGTACTCATTCCCAGCCAAGTCTCTTAACAATGTGTTTTTTAACAGGCTGATAACAAAATAACACTTAACAAGCTTGAAAACTTCAAGTCCCAGAGTCATAGGTCACTTCAGAAACTCTCTCCTCATCTACCCGTTGGGCTCCGCAGAATGGTCACCTCATTCACTCACCACACGCTCCCATTCATTCTGTTTTGTGCTATATTATTATTATTTTTTCATTAGTTTAAGAACTACGCTTTGAAGGATTCATGAAAATCAACAAACACCAATTTAATAATGAAAAAAAAAACCTAGAGAGAAAATGGTTAAGGATAAAAAGAAGATAAATGAGTTTCTAGATCATTAATAACATCAAGAGCTGCTGCATCTGGGCTGCTGTCTTTCCCAGAGGAGCCGCATTTCCTAGGAATATCAGCTAGAGGAGGGAAGTCGTCATTATGGGGGTGGGGGGGCATTCTGATGTCAATTTGTGATTGAAGGCTTCAGGGCTGAACTCACGCTCTGTAGTCTGTGGACTGCCCACCTTCCCTGCCCCACCTGCTCTCTGTGGGATCCACCATGGGCCCAACACCCACTGAGCCTCGGTTTCCCCATCAGTGAGCTCGCCTTGATCCCACAGGACCGTTAAGAGAATTCAGTATCCTTGCCCAGGGCAGAATCAGGCCAGCAACTAGCTCGTACCCTTTGGTTATTATTCCCGATTTAGTGCCATTATTGTCCTCCCATCATTGTCATCATCTTGTCCAGTCTCTCAGCTATCTCTGAAGAGGCTTCTGAGACTAAGGAAGGTCTGAAGCAGCTGCAAAAAGCTGTTGGAGGAAAGAACAAAAGGAGAAAAGTAAATTTTAGAAACTTGCCTTAGGGGGAGCCGGTAGGTGCATGATGGTTAAGGTACTGGCCTCCCACATGGCTAACTATGGTTCAAGTCCCAGACCTGGCAACTTGCTTTCTCATTTTCTCTCTCTCTCTCTCTCTCCTTCGATCTATCTGTTTCTCTCTGTTCAACTAAAATAATAATGATGATTATGGTGAACAAAATAATTATAAAAAAGAGAAAAGAAACTTGCCTTAGGGAAGGTCTCTTGACTATGGCAGAAGTCATCTTAAAGGGGGCGGTCAGTAGGGCCTAACACTGGTGCAGAGGTAAAACATCATTGTTCTGTGAGGCTGACCCAAACCGGAAGGTTCTGGGTTCACATCCAGAGGCCTCCCTGAGTTCACCATGCACACATGTGGCCATGATCGAGGGTTAGCTGGGGCTGGGGGTAGATCTCTGTGTTCAGACCATGCTGGCAGTGCTGTCTCTGTCTCTGTCTCTCTTGCTCATGGAAGAAATAAAAAAAATAAATAAACTTAAAAGAAGGGATAGAGGCAGTCTTTTTGTAGTCCAGACTACAAAACGTCCTGGGATTTCAAGGCTGGTAAGTTAATTCTAACTAAACCCAATCTAACCCTTTTCCTTAACTTTAGTTTGTTCCTTGTAGTTTCCTGAATGATCTCTAGGCTGAAGATGTAGCGCATACTGATTTGAAATGGTCCCCACTACACTGAGTAGTAGAAAGAGCGTGAGAATGGGAATCACAAAAATACTAACTAGCATCACCCTGAATGAGCCTTTCATCCTTTCTGAGGCTCAGTTCTTCACCTCTAAATTGGAGTTCATCAAAATAGCAACTTTGCAGGGTTTTTAGATTAGTGATGTGGAAAGGTTTTGTAAATGATAACTCGTTTCACGACATTTATTATTGCGCGTGAGGATGAAAGAGATCATAAGAAATGCGAACGTTTGTCATTGGGCTTAAAATGAAGCAGTTTGGGTTCCCTATCTGATTTCCTCCTCTCAAAAATGGAGAGGATATGTTTTCCCTCCAAAAGTTTGGTTATTGAAACTAAGAAAACCAAGCAAAATTAAATACCATGAGACAAGCCAGCCTCTGGCCTAGTGATTAATATGGTTAGATCCCACATGGCCGATCCCATGGTTCAAGTCCTGGATTTGGCAGCTTGAAAAACACACTGTGCGTGTGCATGCCTGCATGCCCCACATCCCACCAGGATGGAGAATTGAAGAAAGGGTTGTGGTGTGACTATGCCCTGCAGGGGAGGCGGGTGGGGGAAGAGGAAATTTCTTTGTTTTCCCTTTTTCTGTGTCCCTCTCTGACAAGAGCACATAACTCTCTGGAAAAACAAAAAAGATGAAGCAACTTTGAAGTGGTTACAGCCAAGACTCTAGACTAGACATCCACATTAAAATCCTAGGTTGGCCTTGTGCAATCTTGGACAAATTACTTAACTCTCCAAGCGTCAGTTTCTTCATCTGTGAAACAGAACTTAGAATAATAGTAACACCCCGTAGGACTGCAATGGGGATCAAGTGAATTAACATCTGTAAGTACGTAGTCTCTGCAGTTGCTACTTCAATACTTCCATCAACTTGATGGGCATGATTTACCACTTCCCCGTTACAAATATGAGTTGTTTCCCATTTTTTGCCCATGTAATTAATGCTATGATGAACATCTTTGTGCATCTGAGACTGTCATTATTTGTGACTATTTTCTTAAGTGAAGTTGCTCCGGTGGGAACATAACAAAGGAGATTTTTAAAAAGAGACAAGGGGCTGAAGTAGAAGTTATGCCCTCTTGCCACCCCGAAGTCTCACTTAGAGGAGACTGGCAGCTATATGCAGTAAGGGTCTACTGAAGCCTAAAGTGTGTCAGTACCAGTCCAGGCACTGAGGAGGCAAAGACATGAGGGGCCTTGAAATGTTTGTGGCAAAATAAAATTAAATTATGAGTTTTATGCTGATGCGAAAATGTTTGAAGACCATGCATCGTATTTTCATAAAACACATTCTCCGCAAACTTTTTTTTTTCCTCTAACATTGATTTATTTACTTATCAGTTGTGATTTTTTTTTTTTTTTTTTTTTGGAGAGGTTTTTGCTATAGGGCGCGTGCGCTCGCCAGACAGACAGAGAGAGACAGAGAGATAGAAAGCAGGAAATCACCCCCCAGGGGGGATGGCCACGCCGCAATCCCTTCTCCTCCGTTCTCCTCTCGGGATCTTGGGCACGCACGCACACGCGCCCGGCGTGAGTTTAAGCCGCCGGGTCCGGGACTCGAACCGCGGTCGACTACGTGGGAGTCCAGCGACATAGCCATTACGCTAACTGCTGGTCCCTCAGTTGTGATTTTCAAGCCACTGGGTCAGCCGTGTGTCTTACGCATGCCTTAATCATGACACCACTTGCTGGCACTCTCCATACACTTTTAAAAAGAAATTATTTATTTGTTTGTCTGTTTGTCTGTTTATTTGTTGTGACTTTCAAGCCACTAGGTCTGGGACTCAAACTGTGGGTGACCATGTGGGAATATAGTACCTTAAGTATCATGCCACCTGCTGGCCCCTCCATGAACTTTTTAAAGACCCCTTATACATATGTCAGGGGCCTTCCTTCTGAGGAATTGGACTTTCTGGCAAGGGCAGCTTAAGTGGTAATTCCGGATTGCACTTTTCTGTTGGTTTACACAGCAGAGACTGTAGCTCTTGGCTTATAGACCTGACCTTCACTGAGTTTCCCCACTGCCGTTTGTACATTGACCAAAAACTCCTAAACATTTTCTAGACCAGGACAATGTGGCTTTTTTACGTTAAAATAGTAGTTGAAGACCTAATTTTTAAGGCTGCTCTGGCCCACTCCTGTGTCTCACTCTTATTTCTCAAATATAGCATTTCCAAAGCTGAGCTCCTCAACCTGTCTGCCTCCAAACCAATCCCTTTTCCACTGCCTCCTTTTGAATTATATTTGTTTTGTTTCTCTCTCCCAAAGCTTATTTATTTCTTCCATGAGAAAGAGAAAAAGAGACAGAGAGACAGCACCCCTAACAGGGGCCGGACCTTGCAGTCCACTCCAGACTTCAGCCAGCCTCAGATCATGAGCATGCATGTGCCTGGCATATACGGGGAGGGGCTGGGACTTGAACTGGGCACCTTGCCATGTGGGATTGTCTTGCAAAACATTGCATTTGATCACTGTACCACTGTCTGACCCCTCCATTCACTCTTGAGTCATCTCCGAGATTTCCCTTTTCCCTCCCACCCTTGTTTCCATCTGTCAAGCGAAAATTCAGCTCCCCCAATTGTTTTATATAACCTGTGAGTTTCCAGATCTGCTCTGATTCCATTGCACACAATGACCTGCCTGTAACCTCCAGCTGTCATCCTAAGACATAGGCTTGATGTATGTCTAAACATTTCCAGTTTCTCATTGCACACAGACACCTGCCCTTCAACCCCCAGCCTGGCACTGAAGACCTTACTGAAATCTACGTTACATGTCTCCTCTCGCTTCCTATACTGTTCATGCCCCTCACCTGGTTATGCCTCCCTACTCTCTATTCCCCACGATCCTGTGCTATTTTGCCCTCAGAACTTTGCTCAAATTCTTCTTCCTAGAATACCTTTGAAAGCAACAACCTTCCCTTTCTTATTTTGCTTCCTGCCATGTCTCCCTCAGAGTATTTTAAGTTAATATTATCACAGCCAGTAGGAAACCCTGCTCTCTGAGAGTTAATTACAACAGTAGAGTGGAGACTTCCATTTTCTTTAAATAGCTGACAGTCTGAATTTCCAAGTCAGCCCTTAAACTGCAAAGATAACAAACGACTCTGGTAACACAACACAGGCAAACACAGAGAATTCCTGAAAGCTGACAAGGCAGGGAGGCAAAGCGGTATCATTGAGCTGCCAGCCACAAATGAGTTTGTAAAAGCAGAGCTGTTTTTTTTTTTAAAGATCCTGAACCGTGGAAGTTACCAAGTAACTATATAATGAGGGCACTTCTGTTTCAGGAAAAAGCAAATGATTACAATTTGCAATTCAGTGCTGGGTCAGAGTGAGAGTATTGTTAACAGCCCGCTCAATAGGGAAGGAGATAGTCACAGTTTATACCAAGGTGCAGCCAGTTCCCATGGCGGGGAACTTCTCTGGATACCTTGCAAGTAGTTAATAAAGAAAAGGAGAGAGAAAAAAACAAACAAACAAACAAAAAAAAAAAAAACAAGAATTTCAAGAAGTTTGCCCCTTAGTTTTTATACCTCTGGAGCACTTAAAAGTCTAAAACAATCATTTTACTGCCAGGGCTTTTAAAATCAATTCCAATAATAAAAAGAGCAGCCTCCCTGGGCTAGACCCTGTGCAGAGTACTCATTACCTGGGTGGCAGTGGGAAACTGGAACTTTGCAATGTAACTGTTTGCATTCCAATCCAGCCTCAGCTATTTGCTGGAAAAATGTGGGCAACTTATCGGACCTCTCTGAAACGCAGTTTCTTGGGCTCAATAAACCACCCTCAACATGATTGGTGTTATTGGTAGTAGTACGTTTAACCCTTACTGGAACTCTGTGGCGACGGGCACTGTTACTGTCCCCGTTTTACAGAGAGGAAACCTAGTGACAGAGCTGGACAGGGGCACGTTGGAACTCCAAGCCTCATACTCCTCAGAGTGGCAGCCGTTGCCCTTTCTGGAGCCCAATGCAAGCTTGTAGGGATCATTCCCTTCCTGGCCAGTAGGATAAGGAGGCTGGTCTTGACAGAAATTGAACATTTCTGTTTTATTTCAGGCTGAGCCTCTAAGAAATCAATGAAATACTTTTGAGGGAGTGGGGGGAACTGTTGAGAAGTGACTTTCTCGGTCCAATACTTGGTTAAAAGTAAAGCAGAATTCACCAAGTTTCTTTCCTTTTCTTTCTCTTCTTTCAATTGCCAGAGGGCCCGTGCACTTATCAGAGAGAGATGGGGTGCGGGCTGAGGGGGGTGGGTACGATCATGCCCAGTACCCTCTCCTCCATCTCTCCATCCCACGGAGATTGGAACGCACATGCCCAGCATGGTTTTGAAGCTGCTGCTGCTGGGATTCTAACCACAGCTGGCCAGGTGGAACCTGGTTCTCTTAACCACCCGACTGGAGACTGACCCACAGTTCACCGGGTCTTCTTTGCCAAGTATTTAGTCTGCTCTGTGCACTGGGAATCTGCCAGAAGGCGACATGCAGGTAGCATTCCCCACACTGATTTGTCCCCTGAACTCTGAACATCTTGCTGGATCAGCATTCTGAGAACTGCGTTAACCACAAGATCAGGGTAAAAATCAGGCCTTTGTGTTTCCCAGCACAAGTAGTCTGCATTTCTCAACACTTTACATTTCACAGCTTAAATACCCAATGTAAGAAAATGAAAATCCCTGGGCCAGGCCGTGGCATAGTGGTTTAGGCAATGGGATCTCACATACCAACTGCAGGATTCGAGTCCTGGACCCGGCAGCTTGAGAAACACAACGGACACATGTATGTGCATGACCAGAATCCCAACAGGAGGGTGAGATGGACAAGGGATTGCAACGTGAGCCTCCCCCTTGGACAGGTATGAGAAAGTGTGGCTTTCTCACTCTTTCTCTCCATCTCTCTAGCAAGCATGCACACCCTCTGGCAAATAAAAGAAAGAAAGAAAGAAAGAAAGAAAGAAAGAAAGAAAGAAAGAAAGAAAGAGAGAGAGAGAGAGAGAGAGAGAGAGAGAGAGAGAAAGAAAGGAAAGAAAGAAAGAAAGAAAGAAAGAAAGAAAGAAAGAAAGAAAGAAAGAAAAAGAAAACTAAGTTCCATGTCAGTATATTTTAAACAGCCATACCAGATCGGTCCTGTGCAGGAAGAAATGCTTGACCTATTTGTGTTCTCAACCTCCCTCTCCAATGGAGTGAACCCGGCCATTACACCATCACAGATGGTTGGTCCTGAAAGGAAACTCAGCCTCCCTGGCCTTTTCCGATAGCGGCTGGCTGAGGCACCGGCATGTGTAGCATTCGGTAGGGATTGAAAGTAGCACTCCTCAAAGTGCAAACCCAACCAGAGCTAAAGATGACACCGTGGGGGAAACGGCCTACATTCCATCGCTGATAAGCATTTCAGTGTTGTTGGTTCGGGTTTAGAAACACAAAGTGATAACACAACGCATAACATAATACAGTCCTCTTATCTGCGTTCAGATGGCTGATGCGGTTAATCCAGTTTTTGTGTGATCAGGAAGGATACATTGAGTCCCACATGCAGGAAGTGGGGATAAAGCACTGGGGCTTCAAGTTGACCATAAATAATTTTTGCTTGTCTAGGAGGAAGTTTCCCAGAAGAGGAACAGATGTCTTTTGACTTTCCATTCTTTTCTAATAAGCACTGCCTATAAGAGGGGGTCTTCAGAAAGTCTGTGGAACATGTGTATTGTGAAAAAGCTATGCAAGGATTGAGACATTTTTGCACCAAAATAACCTTGTACTTTAATTCCATGAACTTTTTTTTGTTTTTTTTTTTTTTTTTTTTTGGAGAGATTTTCGCTATAGGGCGCGTGCGCTCGCCAGAAAGACAGAGAGAGACATAGAGACAGAAAGCGAGAAATCACCCCCCAGGGGGGATGGTCACGCCGCAATCGCAATCCCTTCTCCTCCATTCTCCTCTCGGGATCTTGGGCAAGGACACACACGCGCCCGGCGTGAGTTTTAAGCCACCGGGTCCGGGACGCGAACCGCGGTCGACTACGTGGGAGTCCAGAGACATAGCATTACGCTAACTGCTGGTTCCCATTCCATGAACCTTTTGAAGTCCCTTTGCATTGATTATTTTCCTCCCATGTGCCCGTTTTCCATTTTTAGATTTTTATGAGATACGATTTTTTTAAATTGTGGTAAATATTACATATCATAAAAATTACTGTCTAGGGACCAGCCAGTGGCATGGTGATTACAATGGCTGGATCCCATGTCACCCTCTACCAGGTTTGGGTCCCAAAGCCGGCTTTGAAATACATGCCAGGTGCAAGTGCGTGTGTGCCCAAAACCCTGAAAGCGTGGAGAAGGGATTCCAGTGTGGCCATCCTCACCTAGGGGGTACCTTCTCTCTTTCCTCTCTCTAGCAAGTGCATGCTCCCTATAGCAAAAATTAAAAAAAAAAAAAAAAAAAATTACCATCTAAGCAATTTTTTAAGTGTGCAGTTCCACAGGGTTAAATATTTTTGCACCATTGTACAACTGATCTCCAGAATGTTTCATCTTGCAAAACTGGAACTCTGTGCCCATTAAACAACTCCTTTCTCCCTTGCCCAAATCCCCGGCAACCATCGTTCTACGTTCTGTCTCTATAAATTCAACGAGGTGAAAATATTTTCATTTTAAATATTTATAGTTTTCCATGTTAACTTGCTCTCCAACCTAAGTCACTTTTATGGGTTATATTTCTTCTCTCAGGATTAAAAGAGTTGAAGGTTCAAAGTAGATGTCATCCAAGTCTTCAGTTCACTGGCTAACGTTCAGAAAAATCTCTCATCACATCTTTGTTCTTATTAGAAATTCTTTTGACCTAAAAAAAAAAAAAGATGTGATAGTGACTCCCTATCATGCATGGGGATGGGCAGAGTATTTTGTCCTCCATGTTGGGCCACAGACAAAAACGTACTGACAAAGGAATCCAGGCTGAAAGGCCTTGTGCTTCCCAGACCTCAGATTCCTGCCTCGGGACGCATCTTTGGTAGGGTGCTGAGTTCTACAGGTGGCTCATGATGCTGGAAGAGTAAGTTTCAAGGCTGAACTTCAGCTGGTACTTCTGCCAGCTCCCGTTGCACCTGTCACACCCATCCTGAAACTGCTACACCTTGGAACTTGGCAAGTGACTGCCAAACTTCTTTTCCCATGCAGTTTTTTATTTATTTATTTATTTATTTTTGAGAGTTTTTTTGCTATAGGGTGCATGCGCTCGCCAGACTCCAGAAAGACAGAGACAGACAGAGAGATAGCAAGAAATCACCCCCCCCCCCCCAGGGGGGATGGCCACGCCGCAATCCCTTCTCCTCCATTCTCCTCTCGGGATCTTAAAACTCACGCCCGGCATGAGTTTTAAGCCACTGGGTCCTGGACGCGAACTGCGGTCGACTATGTGGGGGTCCAGTGACATAGCCATTACGCTAACTGTTGGTTTCCTCTCATGTAGTTTTTTACAAATCCTTAGACTTGCCATATTTAACAAAGACAAATATAAGATGCCCAGTTTAATTTGAATTTCAGATAAATAAATACTTTTTTTTAAAGATTTTTTTCATAGGGTGCATGCACTTGCTGGGAGGGGTGTGGAGAGAGAGAGACAGTGAGACAGTGAGCAGTAAAGTGAGAAATCATGCACCAGGGCAGGAGGAATGGCCACGCCACAACCCTTTGTCCTCCATTCTCCTCTCAGGATTTTGGGCACGCATGTACACACACACACCCAATGTGATTTTTCAAGCCACCAGGTCCAGGACTTGAACTGCAGTTGGCCACATGGGAGTTCAACACTATAACCACTGCACCACCTGCTGGCTGGACAATGAATACTTTTAAAATCTATGACCTAAATGTTTAACCTGGCAACTCTAACCTAGATCATTCTAGAGGGCTTCTCATAATTCTGGTTTTAATACACCAACAGCCTGATATCAGAGTAGAAGGAATAAAGTGTGTGTTAAAATCGTTGGTTTATCATGCTGTGGTCAGAAAGGAATGAGTATACTTGTTGAATATTTGCAAATACCCTCATAGCAGTCTATTGTAATATTCCCAGTAACTTGAGCCAAAAGGTGGCGTGGTTTCAAAGGCACTAGATCCCACATGGCCAACTCTGAGGTTCGAGTCCCTAACCTGGCAGCTTGAAAAACACACTGGGTGTGTGTGCATGTGTGCCCCAAATCCTGAGAGGAAAATGGAGAAAGGATTGTGGTGTGGCCATCTCCCTGTAGATTTCTCACTTTTCCTCTCTCTCTGTCTCTCTCTTGTTTCTCTCTGGTGAGCGCACATGCTCTATGGCAAAAATCCAAGTTGTTGGAAATTTATATATTTACACACACACACACACACACACACACACAACTATGAGACAAGTCATCATCTCTATTTCTATATTGAAGAAGCCCAGGCTCACAAAGGTTAGTTTATCAAAGAGCACAAAACTCCTAGGAACAGGGAGGATGGTACTGAACCCAGTTCCAAATCCCAGACCTTATCTCTGCAAATCACAGGTCTAGGAGTTGTTGACTGGTTGGTCTTGTGACTTTGCCTAAGTATGTCCCAGCTGCCTGCCTACCAGTTCTAGTGAAATGGTGGCATCCTTCCAGGTTACTAACTGGCCTTCCAAACTTCAGTGTCCTCATGTGTGATTTAACCTATGTCCTGGGTTACCATGAGGACAAATAGGTTGGTATGAGTAAAGATACTGAGCACGTGTCACCTACACCAAGTACCTATGACAGTCTCCTTTAAAGCCAGAAAGATTTCCATTATTGGCCAACAGTGTTCTGAGAGAGCTGAGGACCAGAAACAGCCTAGAAGTACATGCTCACACCTGAACCTCTGGGAGGGAGCTTGGAAATGCAGGGCAGGCCACAGACCCCACCTTTTGCAGAAACAGTAGGGAGACACCCCTAGCTTTAGCCAGAGGCAAGAAAGGCTTACATAAATTCTTTCAGTTCTCACTTTGCTCTCTGCAAATAGCTACAACCTTACTTGGCTTAAGATTTGACCCAGAAATATTTAGATGGAGTGGGGAACAAATTTCAACAATGGAAAGGCCCTGTCTTTCTGTTAGGCTTAGGAGAGGAGGAGTCAGCCTCTCCTAAGGGAGGGCGGGGCCAGCTGGGCATTTTCCAGGCCCTCCCTCTTCCTCTCTCCTCCCTAGCTTGCCAATTTCCTCTTCCTCTTCCTTCCTTTCCTACTCTGTGTCATGGCTTGGAGTTGTCCCAAGAACAAACCTCTTGTCATTTAGACGGTGGCCACCTGCTGCAGGACCTTTGGTAAGTCTTTGAATTCTGCCAATGCAGAGTTGACCCAAGGGAATTCACCTGGCTAACCTGGCTGGTTGGAGCTGCTTTCTTATTTTAAGTTTGGTCTAGATGGTTGGAAAGTAGGAAAGGCACTTCATTTTAGCTATTAAGAAACTAGATCAATCTACAGGCAGTTTTTCTAAAGTAAGTATTGCAATAATCAGGAGTGGCATTAACGCTGAGAGAACTGGAGCCCTAGCACTCCTTGTTTGCATTCAGTTGACTGAGAGAAAGGGTCAACCTGTTTCCTGCCTTCTCCACCCCACCCCAGTCCCTGGTATCTGCAACAATTAAGACATAACCTATCAAGGGTAGAGATCTTAGTGTGAGTTTTTTTGAGTTAGTATAAAAAATTGGCCATCGGGGATACCTGTGTGAGTTAAGGAAGCTTTATTGATGTGTTAGGTTTCTCACTCGAAGCAATTTGAACTCAGTTTTCAGATTCTGCTGAAAATGACAGGGGTTTGGTTTTATACCTTGTTTTAACTTTTTTTTTTTTTTTTTTGGCTTACCAGAGAGCATGTGTGTTTGTGATGGGAAAGGGGTGTGAGAAAGCATCCCCAGGGGTTGGGGTATGGTCATGCATTCTCCCCCATTTCTCCCACCTTTCAGGATTTGGGGTACATATATGCCTGGCATATTTCTTAAGCTGCCAGGTCTGGGACTCAAACCATTAATTGGTCATGTGGGATCCAGCTGCTTTAACCACCCCATCACTAGCTGACCCTAAAAACATTTTTAAAAGAAATAAATTTGCTGTCTTTGCTATGAGGGGACAACTACAGACAGTTGTTTTTGTGTGGTTGGTTTGTTTTTTCACTGAGTAAAAACCTATCTTATCTTGTTCAGATCCTTTATGCGATTAATCCAGTTTTGGGTTAATCCAGTTTAATCCCATTTTAAAAGACTGGCTGTCACCACCCAAGAAATACACATTTTGATGGAATTCATCAGTGGCCACTGTAATTATAACCTCCGAAGCGTCAGGCTGAGCTTCCTCTGCTCCGTCCCCATTTCTGTCCTCCCCTTGTGAATTCCTGCAGGAGTAACATGCGCTACTTTCTTGCTATGCGAATTTCAATTTCTTAATCTCTCCTAAATTTCAGTTTTCATATCTATACAGTGAGACATGGATGATAGTAGCGAAATACACCTGCAGAGAAAGGGACAAGTCCAGTCTCCACAATTATGGGGGCTCTCCCGTGGCATTGCTGTTAGGTCACCTCCTGAGACTCACCTCTGAGCTGTCCACCCAAAGACTTCACTCAGACTTCTTAGCCGTCTCTCCCATTCAAAATTGTTGATTTTAGCCTTCCTCTCTCTCTCTTTTAATTTGCCAGAGGGGCACAATGTGTTCATGTATGACAGAGAGAATGTGAGAAAGCCTCCCGCATGGGCATAATCATTCCATAATCCCTTCTCCTCCATCTTTCCCTCCTTTCAGGATTTTTGATAGACACATACACGCCCAGTGGCTCGGTCCAAGACTCGAATCACGCTGTTGGCTAGCTGGGATCCAGCCACTTTAACCACCACTCCATCGGATGGCCCCATTCCTTTCTTGAAAAATCTCTGTCTTAGATTGTGTTTGTTCTAGTTTCTAGTACAGTGACTTTTTGTTTTTTGTTTTTGTTTTTGTTTTTGTTTTTAAAGAGATTTTTGCTATAGGGTACACACACTCGCCAGAGAGATAGAAAGTAAGAAATTATCCTCCCAGGGATATGGCCATGCCACAGTCCCTTCTCCTCTAGGGATCTTGGTCATGCACACATACCCAGCATGGGTTTTAAGCCACCAGATCCGGAACTCGAACTGCGGTCGACTATGTGGGAATCCAGTGATGTAACCATTACATATGCTGGTCTTCTATTACAGGGACTCTTAAACCATTTGTTAAGCACAGATTGTTGATTCCACCATCTGCCTGTCTGAATCAGGTCTGGGGTGGAGCCTGAGAATTTGCATTTCTAACAAGGTCAGAGGATGCAGTTGGTCAGGGTACCATGCGAACCACTGTGATCTTGTGTTTGTTACCCTTCATATCCCTGTACATAGTACTTAATAGAAGTTTGCTGTTAGAAATTTCCAGTTATTAGGGCTGGCAGGTAGCATGGTTGTTAAGGATGCTGGACTCCCACATGGCTGACTGCAGTTCGAGTCCTGGATCTGGTGGCTTGCTTTCTCACTTTCTCTCTCTCTTTCTCTCTCACTCTGTCCCTCAATGGTCAAATAAATAAATAATGTTAAATTAAAAAAAAAATTCTTTAAAAAAAGAAATTCCTGGGAACCAGCAGTTAGCGTAATGGCTATGTCACTGGACTCCCATATAGTCGACCGCGGTTCTCATCCTGGACCCAGTGACTTAAAACTCATGCTGGGCGCGTGTGCATGCATGCCCAAGATCCCAAGAGGAGAATGGAGGAGAAGGGATTGCGACATGACCATCCCCCCTGGGGGGTGATTTCTTGCTTTCTGTCTCTATGTCTCTCTCTGTCTGTCTGGTGAGCGCACGCGCCCTATAGCGCAAACCTCTCCAAAAAAAAAAAGAAATTCCCAGTTATTAAGTCAAACAGATAATAAGCTAGTATCATTATCAAAGGCCAACTTCTACAGACCTGAGAGAAACAGGATTTTCTTTCTTTTTTAATAATTATTTATTATTTTATTTATTCATTCATTTTTTTTTTAATTTGACCAGAGAGAGAAAGAGGGTGAGAGTGAGAGAGAGAGAGAGAGGAGGTGAGAAAGCAAGCCACCAGATTCAGGACTTGAACCCTGGTCAGCCATGTGGGAGTGTCCAGAGCCTTAACCCACCACGCCACCTGCTGGTCCCCAGGATTTTCTTTTTTTAGTGAAATGTAACTCAAGGCTTGAAGGCAGTGTGACCGGTGAAAACCTGAGAGCACACCTTTACTGCTAATCACCAAAGCGTTGATCAATATCATCTCATTAGTTGAGGACACTGGTGTTTGTAAATAATAACCTAAGTTCTTGTAATAATGACATGTTTGAGCAAATTGTCATCTTTAAATATTGCATTTAGCTCAAAGGGCTCAGCAGTTAAGTTGGCATCTGTTATACCTATTTAACAGACAACAGAGACACTTTTCTGTGAAAATTGTTAGCCATGTCTCATTCCTTCAGTATAATTCTAAACCTTGGTGAGTCACCACAGGTTTCCAGCAAACATAGATTAAGGAAGTGATGGATCAGGGCCCCTTCAAGGCACTGCCAGAGACTGGCACATGTTTCTAATTAGTTCTGATTCTAATAAATAACAGTAGATCTTGGTTTTGTGTGGAACATGCTATGTACGTATGTATGTATGTATGTATTTTAGAGAGAGAGTTTTACTATAGAGTGTATGTGCTCTCCAGAGAGATAGACAGGAAGCAAGAAATCCCACTCCCCGGGGGATGGCCATGCCACAATCCCTTCTCCTCCATTCTCCTCTCGGGATCTTGGGCACGCACATGTATGCACGCAGCATGAGTTTTAAGCTGCTGGGTCCAGGACTCAAACTTCAATGGACTACATGGGAGTCCAGCAACATAACCATTACACATCTGCTGGTCCCTGGAACATGGTATTTAAATAGAGTTACCAGCTGTGCCAACTTGCCCAAGTCTTCAAAGCCTGTTAGTTTCTGATGGTATTTGGCCTATGTGGTACATTTATACTTATTAATAATAGGCTAGAGATTTTATCTTGAATGTTCAAACAGACACTTAACTATAGCTTTGTTTTTAGTTTTTCTGTTTTGTTTCATTTGTTTTTGTTGTTGTTTTTTGCTAGAGTGTATCAGAAAAGGAGAGAGGGAGAAAGGACCCACCCATGAGGGATGGTCACACCACAACCCCTTCCCCTCCATCTCTTTTGGGCATGCACATACATGGACCTGGCATATTTCACTAGCCTCCAGATCTAGGACTTGAACCACAGGATTGATCGTTTGGGATGCAGGCGCCTTAACCACTAGGCCATGGAGCCTTCCCCACTATAGCTTTTTTCATCCACTTCCACATTTTTGTGAAATAAGGACATTGAGTTAATGCTTATAACTTTAGAAAAAGAGAAGTAATTCCAGTCCCACGTTATTCCAGTCCCACGTTAACTGTTTTTCTAGAATTACTTTATTGTACTTTAATTAATTAATTAGCTTTAATTTGACCAGAGAGGGACAGAATGAGAAAGAGAGAGCAAAGGAAAGTGAGAAACCAAGCCACCAGGTCTGGGAATTGAACCGCAGTCAGCCATGTGGAAGTCCAGCGTCGTTAACCACCAAGCCACCTGTCGGCCCTCACGTTAACTTTTTAAAGAGCTTAGTTTATCTCTTGTGTAGTGATGTTTCTACAGACATGCAGACATTGCCACTTAGTCATTATTTTTACCATGCTTTTTTTTTTTTTTTTTGCTTTGGGCTTCTGGTCGGGAAGAGCTTTGGCAAAGAGAAGGAAAGCAAACTTCAAGGCTTAGGCTTTCTTTTTTTTAACTGTCCTAGAAACCTAGGGGTGCTCTCACACCAAGCTGAGACAGCCATGGTCTGTCTTCCTTTAGTCTAGGAAGTGCTAGCAACCAGTTTGCTAATTGCCCACCCTCCCTTGCACACCATCCTCCTAGTGGCAGGTGGCTGAAGGTTGCTGTGAGCAAGCTCGCAATTAACTACAAGCAGGTGCATGCATTTGCTGGGGGTGGCTTTTTCCACACAAGTGCTCCAGCACACACAAAGGGTGGCCTCAGTTTCGCCAACCATGTGGCTTTCTCAGAAATGAGTGGGGTTGGCACATTCCGACAGAGCTTTTGGGGTCAGTAAAGAAAAACAAGGGCCCGTGAAAGGGGGCTTGGGAATGCCCAAAGGAACCATCGCTGAAAAATAGTTGCAGTGACTAAATGGAGGGCCACAGGCAGCTTTCTTGTGGAAAGCCATCGAAATAGGAATCTGGAACGCCTAAGGGAGGGGTCCAGCCTAGATAACTGGATAAAATGCAAGCATGTCCTTCATTGTGACATCTGAATTCCTCCTGCTGAAATGATGTAGAAAACGAATTTCTACTTTGTTCACTGAGAAGTAGCATGTGATGTAGATTTATGGGCATTCGCTCTGGCTAGGATCTGGATAAACCAGTCCCTTGTAGCAATTCTGGTCAAATGCATCTTTAAAATAACATATCCATTGCCATTAGGGTCAGGAATGTCCAGACGGGGTGAGTGCTTTTATTGCTGGTGAAAGGCAGAGACGTCCCTGTTGAGGCCCGTTTAACTCCCCGGCTGTTTAGGTCTTCCTTTTGGACGCAGATCAACTCAGGTTGATCCTGACTCATGTAAACAGGGCCGTCTGCCCAGCCAGTGAGCCTTCTGTGCTGAAGTCAGACCCAGCTGCCCCTGCAAGTTCCACGTGGCCCCAGGTTCCCGGGCAAATTCCCCCAGGAGGATGAGCAAATAAGCACTCTGCTACTGTCCATCCACTCAGACGTGAAATCCTGTTTGGTCTTAAACTCTGAAAGTGATCAGGATTAACCTTCTAGAATAATGTGTCCGTGTTGCGAACACCCCAATGGACTCATTTTGCAGTCAGGGAGCTTGAACCTCTTGCATTGGGACTGCAGCCCCTGCCCTCTGAGTGGCAGCTGCTGTGCTCCTCGGAACCCTCACGTACCCTTGTTGCCATGGTAGGTCAGCCTGAGTTGTGAACTGTATCACACAGGAGAAGGCGTAAAGCATAGACATATGGTAGAAAGAGCAAATGAGAACACGCCCGGCCAAATAACCCCACCCAGTGAGCGACGCCGAGGACCCGAGGAGCCCCCCCCACCTCCAATAACGTCCCCTCTTTTCTCAGAGATACTCTGACTCTGTGGTGCATATTTTCTCATCTTGCTTTGTAGAGTTTTCATTTTCCTGCTTTATTTCTTCTATAAGAGAGACGGAGAGACAGCACTCCTGACAGGGCCTTGACTCAGTGACCCACCTCAGCCTCAGCCAGCCCTAGACCACTGGCATGCTTGTTGGCATACTCAGGGAGGTCTGCAGAGGCAAACCCTCAGCCTTCCTGTGCAAGGTTACCTCGCAGATTGTGGCTTTTTACCCACTTCCTAATGGCCAAAAGGTGGAAATGATGATGCGTTATCTTGGATCATGGGAGGGGGAACAAAATCCCCGAAATTGTGAAGTAATAGGAGAAGATATTGAATTCCTGAACACTTCATGCTCATCAAGCTCTTTCTTTCTTTCTTCTTTTTTTTTTTTTAAGAATTACTTAATTTTGTTTATTATTAGTTTTTAAATTTGCTATAGTGCACTCATGCTCACCAGAGAGAGAGAGAGAAAGTGAGAAAGCAAACTGTCAGGTCTGAGATTCAAACCATGGTTGGCTGCATAGAAGTCCAGCACCTTAACCACCACACACCTGCTGGCCCCTAGCTCTGACTTGTAGAAAAAGTGACATTATCATTTTTATCTCTGTCATACAGTCAAGACTGGATCCTCAAGAATCCTTCAAATAAGCCGTGTTCTCTTCATTTCCTCAGTCTCGACTGTTCTCCACTGTGCCCTTATGTTTGAGGCTGAGCTGAACCTGTGTTTTTCAGTTAGTTTATCTAGTGGATTTTTTAACGCCTGTTTCATTTAGCTTCTTTTAGACATTTGCATCTGAAATCTCTAATACATGTGACATGAAAGTTTTTTTTTTTAATTTTTAATTTAGAAGATACTTCAGGGCCATCTGGTGGCCTGATGGTTAAGGCACTGGATCTCACATGGCCAACCCAATAGTTCAAGTCCCAGAGACAGGGAATTGAAAAACACTTTGGGTTGGGGCCGGCAGGTGATGTGGTGGCTAAGGGCATTGGACTCTCACATGGCTGACCGCGGTTTGAGTCCTGACCTGGCAGCTTGCTTTCTCACTTGTCCTCTTTCTCTTTCTCTCTTACTCTGTCCCTCTCTGGTCAAATTTAAAAATAAATAAATAAAGTTAAATAAAATAATTCTTTAAAAACATTTTTAGACAAAAGAAAAGAAAGAAAAACACTTGGGGCATGTGTACATGTGTGCCCAAAGTCCCGAGAGCAGAATGGAGGAGAAGGGATCGCAGGCGTGGTCATCCCCCCATGGGGAGTATTGTCTGTCTCTCTCTTCCTCCCTTTCTCTTTGTGGTGAACACACAGGCTCTATTGCAGATTTTAAAAATAAATAAATAAATAAAAGATGTACTTCAGGAGCCAGACAGTGATATAGTGGTGAAACCCAGTGCTTTGCAAGGCAACCTCAGGGAGGATGCTTGTGGGAAGGTTGCCAGTTCAAACCTCAGAGCTCCCTGAGCATACCAGACACATGAGCACCCATGACCCAGGGCTGACAGGAAGTGGAACACGGCATTGAGACGCTACTGTCTCTGTTGGCCATAAAGAAATTAATAACTAAAAAGAAATTTTTACAGAAAATGGGCCAGCAGATGGCATGATGGTTACGGTGCTGAACTCCCACGTGGCTGACTGGGGTTCGAGTCCTGAACCTGGCAGCTTAAAACGTGCTGTGCACATGGGCATGAATACCCAAAATCCCGGGAGAAGAATGGAGAAAGGACTGTGATGTGGCCATCTCCCCTGGAGGCTGATTTCTCACTTTCCCTCTCACTATCTCTGTCTCTCTCCAGCAAGCAGCACATGTCCTATGGCAAAAACCTTTTTAAAATTTATATAAAATAACAAAAATAAAAGATGTACTCAACAAAGTATTAGGTTAGGATTCTCATGATTTTTAAAATAATCTGATGTGGGAGTTTTCCCCCTCAGCACCATCAACATTTGGGGCAGAATGATTCTTGGTTGTGGGCATGCTCTGTGCATTATGGGATGTGAAGCAGGGTCCTGGCCTCCACCCACCAGGCCAATGGCTGGATGTCAAAACTACCTCTTTCTACAATTGTACACTGCTAAGTGCCCCCGACAGACAAAATTGCCCCAGTCGAGAATCACGCATCTAAAATATATTTTTCTTAATTCATAGCCTTTATTTTTAGAGAAGTTTGAAATTTACAGAAGATTTAAACAGAATGTACTAATTTCCTATGAAGTTACTTCAAAAAGTCTATGGACAAATGGAATTAAAGTGTGAGCTTAATTAGTGCAAAAACATTTTGAAATCTATGCATAGCTTTTCCGTAGTATGCGTTTCCATGAACTTTAGAGGAGTCCTCTATATGCCTCATCTCTTTCCTCTCCTCCCCACTGTTTCCTTTATTATTAATATTATTATTATTATTATTATTTAATTTGACAATGGGTGTGTGCACTTTCCAGAGAGAAAAAGGGAGAGGTAGAAAGCAGCCCGTCATGTTGTAATCCCTTCTCCGTTTCTCCATCCTGTTGGGATTTGAAGAGTATACACACCTGTGTTTTTTCAAACGGCTGGGACAGGACTCAAACCTCACAGTTCGCCATGTGGGATCCAGATCCCTGCCAGCTCCTCCCTATTACTAACATCTTGCATCAGTGTGGTACAAATGTCACACAAGTCTGTATTCAAATTAGCCTTCACTTTCATGTGATACAGGTTTTGAAAATGCATAATGTCATGTGTCCACTTTTACAATATTGTATGGAATAGTTTCACTGCCCTCAAATTGCTTCGTGCCCCATCTATCCAAGTATACTTCTGGCAGAGTCGTCTAAACTCTCCCTAAATTGATCTCTAAGCAGGAGCCAGCAAAATGGCATAATGGTTACCTCACTGGACTCCCATGTAGTTGACCACGGTCCGAGTCCCCAACCCTATGGCTTAAAACTCATGACGCAGAGCAAGGGCTGGCAGGTGGCGTGGGGTTGAGGGCACTAGGTTCCCATGTGGTCGACTGTGGTTCGTGTCCTGGACCTGGTGGCTTGCTTTCTCACTTTCTTTCTCACTCTGTCCTTCTCCGGTCAAATTAAAATAAAATAAAGTTAAATAAAATTATTATTAAAAAATAATTTTTAGGGGCCAGCAGTTAGCACAATGGCTATGTTGCTGGACTCCCACGTAGTCGACCACGGTTCGAGTCCCGGACCCAGTGGCTTAAACTCACTCCGGGCGCGTGTGCGTGCGTGCCCAAGGTCCTGAGAGGAGAACGGAGGAGAAGGGATTGCGGCGTGACCATCCTCCCTGGGGGGTGATTTCTCGCTTTCTGTCTCTCTATCTTTCTCTGTCTGTCTGGTGAGTGCACGCGCCCTATAGCAAAAACCTCTCCCAAAAAAAAGAAAAAATAATAGCAATAATAATTTTTAAAAAACTTACACAGGGCATATGTGTGTGCCTAGAATCCCTGAGGGGAGAATGGAGGAGAAGGGATTGTGGTGTGGTCATTCCCCCTGGGAGATAATTTCTTGCTCTCTTGCTCTCTGTCTTTGTCTCTCCACAAGCACACATACCCTATAGCAAAAATCTCTCTTAACAACAACAAAAAAAATATTGATCTCTAAGCCACGTCTCTAGTAATGCATGTTTTATTAGTAGTTGCTTCCCAGTGGTTGATTTAGACCTGGGAGGAAAAAAACTTTTTTTTTTTTTTAGAGGTTTTTGCTATAGGGCGTGTGCGCACGCCGGAAAGACAGAGAGAGAGACAGAGAGACAGAAAGCAAGAAATCACCCCCCCATCCCCCCAGGGGATGTCCATGCCACAGTCCCTTTTCCTCCATTCTCCTCTCGGGATTTGGACACGCACGCACACACGCCCGGTGTGAGTTTAAGCCACTGAGTCCAGGACTCAAACCATGATCGACTACGTGGGAGTCCAGTGACATAGCTATTAGGCCAACTGCTAGTCCTGTTGGGAGGAAAATCTTAAGGAATGAATATTCATTGTTATTTAGGATGGTGGCTTATGATTAACTTGTGAAACTCTACTGATCTACTCAACCAGCACTTCCAGACAAATAATATCAAACATTATATCAGGGGTAGACTGGAATGATATGTAGTTAAAATTACTCCTCAAAATTCTTTAGAAGATGACGTGTTGAAGGTCAAAGTTTACCTTTTAATAAATCTAACACAGAATTTTTCTCCAGTTGAAACACACAGCTTTTTTTTTTTTTTTTCAGTTAGACAGTAACTACAGAAGTTCCTTGGGTTTAGTGAACATGTGTTAAATGTTTAAATACTAGAAAAATTTCAGTGTTGTGAGATGTGTGTGCTTTAAATGGGGATGGTACTTGGGACCAGCAGACTCGGTGGCTTGAACTCATGCCAGGCGCGTCTGTGTGCATGCCCAGGATCTCGAGAGGAGAATGGAGAAGAAGGGATTGTGGTGTGGCCATCCCCCCAGGGAGAGATTTCTTGCTTTCTGTCTTTCTGTCTTTCGCGAGTGCACGCACCCTATAGCAAAAACCTCTCCAGAAATAAATAAATAAAAGGGGGATAGTACTGACTGCATTTGCATAAGTTAAAACCAACTCTATCATCTAACTCTTGCTTCTACATGTTAGGATATACTTATTCATGTTTGTTGTACATTTATACATATCTGTATATATGTTTGTTAACTGAATACATACATTTATGGTAAATAGCAAGGTCTAATCTGGTGAGACTTCATTGCCACAAAATTAACTCTAACCCAAAGAATTAAATGAATGCCAGTTTGAATCCTTGGCTCATAGCCCACGGTTCACCTAGATCCAGAAGACAGCAACATATATGTTGTTGGTGGTAATTAATAACAAAAATTATTTTGGATACTTATATATGCATTTGCCCTTATGCAACACACACAGACACACACACACACACACACACACACACACCAACTTCTTTTAAAAGTAAATTGGCTTAAATTGGCTTAGGGCCAGCAGGTGGCATAGTGGTTAAGGCGTTGTACTCCCACTTGGCCAACCACAGTTTGAGTCCTGGTCCCACCGGTTGTGTGTGTGTGTGTCCAAAATCCTGAGAGGGGAATGGAGGAATGGAGGAAAAGGGACTCTGGCATGGACATTCCCCCTGGAAGTGGTGCGGGGAGTGATTTCTCACTTTTTCTCTCTCTATGTCTCTAGAGAGCACATGTGCCCTATAGCAAAAATCTATCTCAAAAAAATAAATAAATAAATTGGCTTTGGGCTAGCTTTTGGACCTGGTGGTTAAGGTAGCCAGATCCCCCATGGCTGACCTTACGGTCTCAAGCCACGGCCTTGAGAAACACACTGGGTGCGTATGCACATGTGCCCAAAATACCAAAATGGGAGAGATGGAGGAGAAGGGATTGCAGTGTGACCATTCCCATCAGGGGTGCTCCTTCCTTTTCCTCTTTCTCTGTCTCTTTATCTCTCTCTGATGAGTCCACACACCCTCTAGCAAAATAAATAAATAAATAAATAGACTTGGCTTTGAAGGGCAGAGCATAAGAATATATTAAGAAAAATAAATATTAGTACTGGAAATTGACAGTTGACCTTTAATATGAATACATTGGATTGTGGTGTATTTCGACTTTCAGGAAGCCCAAACCGGTTTCCCAAGATTGTCAATATCATTAAGCCGTCCTGCTCAGCTTTCAAATGAATAGAGAGATTTGTTCTTATGTAAGAACAGGAGCCAAGTGACTTTTTATTTCCTGTAGTAATTTGGAAAGATAGATCTTTCACCTTTAGGAAGGGCCACCACCCTCGTCTGAAATGTAATGTTGACAGGTGCAACTTTCTAGTGTCTCCAAGCTAGGGAACATTCACTGTTGTATATTTTTACTGAAAGACAGTAGGTTTATGTGGTCTGTTCAGTGGGCGCACTCTGTTGCCCTGTGGCTTGCTTGATTCGGAAACTGGCTGACAGAACCAGAAAAGAAACTTTCTGTAGACATTAAAGGAGAACCGCTTAAAGCAAACATCGATCAAGTAACAGGTGTGAGCAATTTCTAATACATCATAGTACAGCATGGGTCAAACAAAACCTGTCTCTTCTCCTTCTCTCTGTCTCTCTGTCTCTCTCTAAGCTAGTACATGCACCCTCTACTCCACACAAAAATGCATTAGTGGTGGGTTTTTTTTTTTAAACTAATTTGTCAGTGCTTTCATTTGTAACTGGAGATAAGGATGAAAGGGAGCTATCCTGGGATCAGCAGATAGCATAATGGTTATGTCGCGGGCGTCCCGCATAGTCGACCACAGTTCAAGTCCCGAACCCGGTGGCTTAAAACTCACACCAGGCACATGTGTGTGTGTGTGCTCAAAATCCCAAGAGGAGAATGGAGGAGAAGGGACTGGATGATTTTTTGCTTTCTGTCCCTCTGGCAAGTGCAAACGCCTTATAGCAAAAATCTCTCTCTCTTAAAAAATAAATAAATAAATAAAGTTTAAAAAGAATAAATGAAAAGGAGCTATCCCTTTCCAGAGTCAAGGATGTTCATATCAATGTTCTAAGACACTGCCCTGGGCACCTGTTTGGGGATTAGGTCATAGACTGTGGAGGTAACTATCTGGTCTTCAGAGCCATGTCCATGGGGTTTGCCTCTGGCTCCTTCTCACAGTAGCTGTAAGACTCTGAGTAAGTGACTTAGCCTCTAACCCTCAGACTCTTACCTGTAAAGAAGGTACCATAGAGGAAGGCCTGTGGTGAGCCTTCCATGAAGTAAATAATACCCCGAAACTGGGACAAGCAGGTAGTGTAATGGCTATGTCTCTAGACTCCCATGTAGTCGACTGCAGTTCAAGTCCCAAATCCAGTGGCTTAAACTCACACCGGGCACGTGTGCGTATGTGCCCAAGATCCCGAGAGGAGAATGGAGGAGAAGGGATTGCGGTGTGGCCATCCCCCCGGGTGGTAATTTCTTGCTTTCTATCTCTCTGTCTCTCTGTCTTTCTGGCGAGCGCACACAACCTATAGCAAAAACCTCTCTCAAAAAAAAAAAAAAATCTGTGTACCTGGCACTTGGCTTCTCACCAAAGAGTGGTTAATGGTAAAGATAGGAAGAGGTAGGAAATAGAAGAGCTGATGTTAGAGTCTTTAAATAACTGTTTGATGAGGATTTCAAGTAGCTTTTCCATATACTTATTCTAGGTTCTATTAAACCCCGAGAGTCCTATTTGTTTCCTCATGCGCGATCTCCTTGAAGACGTGGGCAGTTAGACTATTTGCTCTCAGTTAGTGCAGGGCCCTCTATGACTGAGTTCATTACCTGTTTTCCCCCTTTTTTAAAAGAATGATTTATTTATTTGTTTGTTGCTATTGTTGTTGTTGTTATTATTATTTGTAATTTGACCAGAGAGAGACAGCAAGAGAGAGAAAGGGAAAGTGAGAAAGCAAGCCGCTGGGTCCATACCCAAACTGCAGTCTGCCCTGTGGGAGTCCAGCATCTTAACCTCCATGCCACCTGCTGCCCCCCCCCCTTTTTTTCTTTTCAAGTTCCACAAAGGACACAGATTTCTCTTGACAACTAGAATTTTGCCATTATACAATCAGGAGTGGCTGACCTTACAGAGATACATTCTATTGGGTCTTCAGGAAAGTCATGACACATTTTTGCATAGGAAAATACGTCACAACCTTCCCGACAATCTAATAGTTCACTTGAGGCAATTGGAGAGAAACCTTCATTAGAGATACCTTCATACATTCCAGTCATCTTCCATTCAAGAGATCTCTGCAGTTGGCAGGCTTAGTCAGTTATGTTTCAGAAGGCAGCAGTGTTATAACAGAAGAGTAATAAAAAGGTTTACGTGTACTCTTACTGCAGTGATAGCTGTTAGGAGAAACTGAGACAGTACATGAGCGGTTTTATGATTACCATTGTTATTTTTTAAGCTTTTTTTGTATTGCCAGAGGGCATGTGCCTTTGCCAGAGAGAGAGAGAGAGAGAGAGAGAGAGAGAGAGAGAGAGAGAGAGAGAGAAAGCACCCCTCAGTGGGGCATAGCCATATTCATATTCATATAATAAAATATATACATGTAGAAATTCTAAACTTAAAATGCCATCTTCTAACTTGGTTATCCAATTTGGGAGCTATTTTTAATTAGAGTTTATAACCTTACATTTGTTGACTGCAACATTTTGACAGAGCCCGAAGTGCTAGAAATAGTTACTTTTTAATCTCATTCATTTAATGACCAGCTTGGATAACATTTTGGGTAACATTCCTGACACTACCGCATTGCTTTTTTTTTAGTGATGAAAATGCCAGGAAAGATTTGAAGATCCTACCAGCCTTCCCAACCAAAACCCTTCAGGAGCACCCATCCCTTGCTTACTGGTAAGCCAAATCAAGATAACAGGTGACCTGCAATTTTACTTCCATTGAGAGCTGAGTGCTTTTCTGGAAATCAAAATAAATACGGGAGAGGGATGTGTGAAATTGCCCAAGTGTATCAAAGTAACCACAGGTAGACCTTGATCCTTTTAGTGAAAAGATCTTGTCAACACTCTCTGATGAGAGAAATGTGGGGTGGAAAATGGAAATTATACAGTCTTGTGCCATGTAATGGTTTTGGTCAGCAGCAGACCATATATGTGATGTTTGTCCCATGAGATATTAACAGGCTACATCATACAGCCTAAGTGTGTAGATGATGCCACTCTATGACATTTGCACAATGATGAAATGACCTAGCAATGCATTTCTAAGAATGTGGGGGCCAGCAAGTGGCGTTATGGTGCTGGACCCCCACATAGTGGGTTGCGGTTCGAATCTCAGACCTGGAGACTTGAAGCTCATGCTCAGCACATGTACATGTGTGCCCAAAATTCCAAGAAGAGAATGAAGGAGAAGGGATTGTGGCATGGCCATCTTCCCCCAGGGGAGTGATTTCTCACTTTCCCTCTGTCTGTCTGTGAGCACATGCACCCTATAGCAAAAATCTCTCTTAAAAAAAAAAAAAAAAAGAATGTTCTTGTTGTTAAACAATACATATCTGTACCAAAATGTGTTTTGCAGTCATTTGTAAAGAGCAGCTATGTGGGGATCAGCAGATGGCGTAATGGTTACATCACTCGACTCCAACATAGTCTACTGTGGTTCAAGTCCCAGACTCAGTGGCTTAAAACTCAGGCCTGGCACGTGTGCATTCGTGTCCAAGATCCTGAGAGAATGGAGGAGAAAGGATTGCAGTGTGGCCATCCCATCTTGGGGGGTGATTTTTCGCTTTTTGTCTCTCTGCCTCCTTCTGTCTCTCCAGTGAGTGCACGTGCCCTATAAGCAAAAATCTCTTTTTTTTAAAAAAAAAAAAAAAAGAGCAGCTATGTGTTTTCTTTGAGTAAAATGTCTGTAGAGCGTACTTTCAGGTGAATAATATGTTCAAAATATGTGTAGTCATCATGTAACGCAGCCTTCCAGGTGTTACAATACACAGATTGCATTGGTCAGAAGTTTCCTCTATAGCTGGATATCATTGTATATATTAAACTGTTTTCATTGTTTATAGTTTAACAAATCCATAGTTCCTATCTTCCATCTCACATTTCTCCTTGAAACTTACCTTTTTCTTTGAGTTAACTGTAAGATCATTAGAAAAATCATGAGATATTTTTCTGTTTTTCCATGTAAAAAATACATCACGACTTTACCAACCACCCAATATATTCCCTTTAAATACATTCTCTTTAGTTTCAGTCTCCAACTCCTGAAATTGATTTTCCTTTCTACTGAAAATTATTACAAAACAAATAAGGATTATAAAATAAATATTCAGCATTGATAGCTTTAATATGAAAGTTAGAATATATTTTCCAGATATATAGTGGAAATGTTTGAGACTGTTGTGCTTTGACTCTGAAACCTTCAAAACAAATTATTGTTAAGTGATCATTTCTTAAGAAAGTGAAAAAAGCTGGCTATCACCAATTTCTGGTCATCGAAACATAAAAATAGTTGCTCTTTTAGGTTATTTTTGAGATAATGACTAGAAGAGTTATTCATCTAAAAGTTGAATAACGTCAGAAAATGCCAGACTTCAGCAAAGTTCTCACCATTCCTGTCAAGGAGTTTGTTGTTTTGTTTTGTTTTGTTTTTTAAAAGAATTATTTATTTACTTTTTATTTATTTATTCATTTATTTTAATTAGACCAGAGAGAGACAGAGAGGGAGGGAGGGAAAGCGGGAAAGCAAGCCACCAGGTCCAGAACTCAAACCATGGTTGGCCAAGTGAGAGTGTCCAGCGCCTTAACCACCACGCCACCTGCTGGTCCCTTGTTTTTTGTTTTTTTGTTTGTTTGTTTGTTTTAGGTTTTCATCATAGGGCACATGTGCTTCACTACCCTCCAGGGGGATGGCCACACTGCAGTCCCTTCTTTCTCATTCTCTTCCTGGGATTTCGGGCATGCGCACACATGTGCCTGGCTTGATTTTCAAGCTGCCAGGTCTGAGATTCAAACCGTGGGCAGCCTTGTGGGAATCCAGCTCCTTAACCACCACACCACCTGCTGGCCCCGCCAGTCAACAAATTTTGCCCTAAGGCAATAATGAAGCGTTTTTTTCCTGAGGTAATATATCCACAAGTGATGATAAAAGAGTATGTTAGTTTGCACACAGACTCAGTAGCGGGTTTAATTATTTTTCACGTTAATTTGTTTCTTTAATGAGAGACAGAGACAGACATCTCCAGCAGGGTCCTCACATCACAGTCCCTCCCCAACATGGCCGCCCCCACCTCAGCCCGCCTAAATCAGGGAGAACTATACACACACCTTCCGTGCTCAGGGAGGTCCTGGGTCGTGAACCCCAGACTTTCTCATACGTTTCCAGTTGTGTTACACTGTGCTACCACGAGGCCACCACCTGACCCAGTTTGAATTTTTAAAAATATTTCGGAATATTTCAAGGAGAAAGTCTTTGATACCTAGCCGTTCCTGATCTCCCTTTCTTTACTAAGAGAGGGTAGCCATATACACAGAATGTGTTCGACAGTGTTTTCCAGCTAGCATTTAATATTGTCATTTGGAATGTATCATAGTCCATCCAATTATGGCAAAAGATAGTAGTTTTCCATTTGAGGAAATGATGTTATGTATCCTTTTCTAGTAAATTAGGTCTTTAAAAAATGTTAATGTACATTATAAAATCATATTATATATAATGTAACTTAGAGATAATAATGAAGGTAGCCAACTCTCATGAACTTCCCATGTGCTTAGAAACAAAAGTCAGTCAGATTCCACCTTCCGAACAAGTTGGTGAAGACTCCCTCTCAAGTGTCAGCCACAGCCACGTGAAAATATGGAAATTGATTCTGTACCTCAGATAATCATGCATTGCCAAACTTGCCATTTCCTTGTTTTTCAGTGAAGACAGAGTAATTGAGCATTATTTGAAAATCAAAGGTCTGACCCGGGGTCATGCTGTGGTTCAGTAAGTATTTTTCCTTTTCCCTAGATATAATTTTAGTGTCTTCCATTTGAAGAAGTCATTTGAAATTACTTTCATTGTGTATGTACCTAAGCCTCATCTGGTCAGAAACATTTTATGATAAATTAGAAAATGTCTCGGTTATCCTATATATTAGTATCACCAACTCAAATACCTACCAGTGTCAGGCAGGTAACAAAATGAGAAATACAGGCCCAGATGCAGGGCAATAGAGAATGGTGGAGACTAAGGTGAACTGGAGAGTTTTTACCCTGAGAAGTGGCAGAGTTACTCAGCTTCACAATTCAGGCATAATATTGCCAGATCGTCTGATATTTTCTAAGAGAAACAGGAAATCCAGATTGTAAATCCAAATTGTAAACATGGGGTGGTAATTTTAAGCAAGTTATAATGCAATATGAGCCAACTAAGACGATCTGGAGGCTATGTGTGGGTCCTTGGTTTGTGACCCTACATTAGGAGCAGTCCATAGCTTAATTGGCTTTGGATAATCTGTTTCTTCATGCTACCAAGAACAAATCATAGTGATGTATTTCTGCATTTTGTGACTTGTAGAGTTACTACCCATAGAGTTGACTTGCTACGTTAAACTTAAAATGATAAAAACCAGGGCCATCAGATGACATGGAGGTTAAGGCAACTGGATCCTACATGGGAGATTCTGTGGTTCGAGTCCCAGACCAAGCAACTTGAAAATCACATCAGGCACAGGTGTGCATGCCCAAGATCCTTGAGAGGCGAATGAAGGAGAAGGGATTGCAGTGTGGCCATCCCCAAAAGAAAAACAAACAAACAAAAGACTATTAATAAAAAAATTATAAAATCAATAAGTTTTAAATGCATTATTGCTCAGTAATTGTAAAATAATTTCTATAGCCACCAAGTATTTTTTTAAAAAATGTGCAAAAATTGAAGTAAGGCTCTATGTCATTGTATAGCTTTCCCACACACTCATACTTCTGTGGTCTAATCTCATTTTTATCATAACACATGTTCTATGATCTTACAGGCAGAAATCACGAGTTAGCAGCCCTGAAGTTGAATCCTTGTCATTTTAACATATATCTGTTTCCTGAACTGAAATAATAATAATAATCTCCCTTAAAAATGTTAGGTTAGGCTAGTGAGTATATTACAGTGTCCTTGCTTAAATGCAGAGTCCTTTTACTTCTTTGGATTATTATCATGTGGCTCCAGAAGAGAGAGTTTAACCTGGTAGTTAAGGCTCTAGTCTGTAGAACCCAAATCACCTTGGTTAGAATCTTGGCTGTGCAGTTTAATTGCTGCATGACCTTGGCATGTTTACTTAGCCACTTATGTTCATTTACAAGTAGGCCATTTACTATACAAGAAATTGCCAAATTATTGACAATGATATCCAGAGAAAGTGATCTTCAAATGACATTTGAAAGTTCACTTGTGGGCTATTAGGTGGTATAGTGATTAAGGTGCTGGATCCTACATGTCTGACTGCACAGTTCAAGTCCCAGACCCAACGACTTAAAAAAACATGCCAGGCACTTACACATGTGTACCCCAAATCCTCAGAGGAGAATGGAGGAGAAGGAGTTATAGCATGGCCGCTCTCCCTGATTGGGGGATAACTTCTCACTTTCCCTGTTTGTCTCTCTCTGGTGAGAGAGAGATCCTGTAGCAAAGAACTAAAAAGGAAAGAAAAGTCCACTTGCATGAACAGAAGCCTCAACTCTTCGGGGCAGAGAAGACATCTTACACCATTGAGTTTATTCCAAAGCCTTACGGGACACAACAGATACTTCTTAAATTAAACATGATTAAAATGGCATCTTTAATGGTTGCTTTAATTTTTATTTGGTGGGGGGCATATTTTTAAAGTTGGGGTTACATATCCTGAAGTTCACCCCTTTAAAGTATTTTTTATTTTTAATTAATTAATTTTTATATAGATTTTTGCTATAGGGTGCATGCGCTCTCCAGAAAGAGAGAGATAGAGAGACAGAAAACGAGAAATCACCCCCAGGGGGGGATGGCCATGCTGCAATCCCTTCTCCTCCATTCTCCTCTTGGGATCTTGGGCACGCACGCACACGCGCCTGGCGTGAGTTTAAGCCACTGGGTCCGGGACTCGAACTACAGTTGACTACATGGGAGTCCAGCAACATAGCCATTATGCCAACTGCTGGTCCCTATATTTCTAAGACTTGTGACAGATATTTACAGCTAGGTAACCTCCACCACACTCAATATGTGAGGTAGATTTATTTTCTACTTAAGTGCATGACCCACAAGTTGATTCTTTTCGCTTGCCTCATTAGGCGCTTACTTTTAAAAGATACTTGCAATTTGAGTTCTTAATAGAATATAACATGATCTATTTGTAAGCCATAGAAATTTTAATGTGCAGAAAATAACATTTCCTATACCCGTTTGAAGTCGAGTTTCTGTTAGTAACTTTCTAACACTTAGATAAGGTAAAGTGGATTACTCCCCAGAATGGTTTATTCTCATCCTGCTTCAGTCCAAGACATTAATCATGATTGTAATGAGGAAAGTAGCAACAAATTGTTTCTTTAAATCACTTTTCTCAGAGGGCCTTCTGATTATTTTAATGGAAGGTTATGATGTGTATTTGTTTTCCATAGGTACATGAAAATAGTAGAAGCTCTGCCGACTTATGGAGTACATTATTACGCAGTGAAGGTAAATGCTTTGACGTGGCCAGGCTTTCACCATGCGCATGATATTTTATGACAGTTACTGAACAGCACCAACTTTCTGTTTTGTGTTGTTTTGCCATAGGGCGCGTGCGTTCACCAGACAGACAGAGACAGAGAGAGAGAAAGCGAGAAATCCCCCGGGGGGAATGGCCACTCCTCAATCCCTTCTCCTCTGTTCTCCTCGCGGGATCTTGGGCACACATGCACACGCGCCTGGCGTGAGTTTTAAGCCACCGGGTCCAGGACGTGAACCGCGGTCGGCTACATGGGAGTCCAGCGACATAGCCATTACTCTAACTGCTGGTCCCACAACACCAACTTTCTAAAATCACATATATCAATATGTACATATGGATGTAAATTGTGTCTAGAGATTGCAGCATATAGAATAGGATTGCTTTTCTTAACATAGGACAACCTAATATCTTGTCCTTTTTAGCAAATTATAAAGCACAGTATTTTTGCTAACTACTGGTTAGTTCGAATGTTTTACTAAAACTTCTTTTAGTTCTAAGATACTCAGATCATCTCCTTTGGATACACGGACACTTGGTGATTGTTTTCTTTGCCATTATTCACCTTTCTAAAGCTACCAGACCTTCCTTTGATCGGACCTTTGTATGAAAATCATGTGGTCTACAATGTTATTTAAACAGCTTCATAAAATGCTGAAATTTTTGCAGGATTTGCCATGCCATTTTTTGATCAGCATGTTTTGCATTTGCATAGTATTTTCACATATTTCTAAGTAGGGAGAGATTCACTACGAAATATTTTGAGATGATAAGAAGCAATTACTTGTACCATTAAGAAAGCAGTCAGGGCCAGCCAGTGGAGTGATGGTAAAGGCAGCTGAATCCTATATGGCCAACAGCATGATTCAAGTCCCAGACCTGGTGTTTTGAAAAACATGCCAGGCAGGGCCAGCAGATGGTGTAGCAGTTATGTCACTAGACTCCCACGTGGCCGACTGCAGTTTAAATCCTGGACCTGGTGGCTTGAAACACCAGGCGCTTGTGCATGTATGCCTAAGATCCCAGGACAAGAATGGAATAGAAGGGATGGTGGGATGACCATCCCTCCAGGAGTGATTTCTCATTTTCTCTCTCTCTGTCTCTCTGTCTCTCTCTAGTGAGCACACACACCCTAAGGAAAAAACCTCTTAAAAAAAGAAAACAGAAAGAAAAAGAAAAACATGCCAGGCACATGTGTGTACCCGCCCAGAATCACAAATGGAGAAATGAAGGAGAATGGATTGGGATTGTGGTGTGACCATCCCCCATGGGGGAGGGGTGCTTTCTCACTTTCCCTCTCTTTTACTCCCTCACTGTCCCTGGCAACCACGCATACCCTTTAGCAAAATCATTTCTTTTCTTTCTTTTCTTTTCTTTTTTTTTTTTTTATAAAGGGAGTCTTTGAAATAGGAATAATGTTATAATTGATCAGTTCTGAATGTCTTTTCATGTTATGACAATGTGTATGTCTGTATACATTTCAAAATTATAGGGAATTGGATCATAAATAATTACATAGTGAAGACACCCTATCCTAACAACATATGCCAATTTAACTTTAGTGTCTACTAATTCTGATTTGCACATGAATATGTATAAGCCAAAATTTCACTTTCCCTATGTCAATACATCCTTTACTTTGACAAGACCTAAAAGATCAATTTGTGAAAAATATATATTGTTCTCCTTATCTATATTATGTGTTGAATACTGAAATATCTTATCATTGAATTATATAGCTCTCCAAAGGAATTTTTTCATATTCCCATGTTCATTGTTAATTATATTATAATCATCAGGATTTGGAAGCACTTTGCCCATCTTAGTAATTCTCTGGAAACTTCCCCAATCTTTATAGCCAAGTACTAATAGAACAAAGAACCTTTATTTTCTTAATGGATAACTGGCTTTTTACAGGATTAATTTTTGTTGAATTACTTACATTTTATTTCTTCTCTCCAGCTCTTTAATCAGAATACTAATGCTTCATTCTTTTTGATGGCATTAACAGTATTGGTCTATTCTGACTTATAGATCTTATTTGAAGAAACTCTAAGAAGGCATTTTAATAACAAGTTATGTCTTTAAGTAGTGTTTTTTTTTTTACAAAGACAGCTTTATTTTGACTTGCTGATACTTGCTAAGGGATGAAATTGGTAAATATTACTTCACCTCTAGAAGACTTAACAATTAGGTCTTGGTTCTCACTCTTTTCTGTCTTCTAGGATAAACAAGGACTTCCTTGGTGGCTTGGAATCAGCTATAAAGGGATAGGTCAATATGATATACAAGATAAGGTGAAGCCTCGGAAAGTAAGTATGAATCGTTGCAGCTACTTATGAAAACCTTGACCTGTTCTACAGCTGGAAACACCACTTTAAGGGTCCTATGAGCAATCTTGGTCAGGTGACTTTGGTTAGCAAAGATGAGTTCTGAAAGACTCGAGTTAAATGGAAAATACTTTTTTTTAAGGGAGTTTTTACTATAGGGCACATGTGCTTGCTGGAGAGACAGAGAGACAGAAAGCAAAAAATCACTCCCCGGGGGGGATGGCCATGCCACAATCCCTTCTCCTCTGTTCTCCTCTTGGGATTTTGTGCATGCATACACACGTACCCTGTGTGAGTTTCAAGCTTTTGGGTCTAGAACTCGTACCGCAGTCAGCCATGTGGGAGTCCAGCAACGTTATGCCATCTGCTGGTCCTGAAAAATGCTTTTTTTTTGGAGAGGTTTTTGCTATAGCGCACATGAGCTTGCCAGAAAGACAGAGAGAGACAGAGAGACAGAAAGCAAGAAATCACCACCCAAGGGGGATGGCCACGCCACAACCCCTTCTCCTCCAGTCTCTTCTTAGGATCTTGGGCACACACGCACACACACCCGGCATGAGTTTAAGCCACCTGGTCCGGGACTCAAACCGCAGTCAACTACATGGGAGTCTAGTGACATCGCCATTATGCCAACTGCTGGTCCCCTGAAAAATACTTTTTATACCTCATTTATGCACTATTGACACAATTCCATGTCTGATAATTTATTCTATGAGAATAACAAAAGTTATGTACTGATGAGGTCAGCAGGTGGCAAGGTGGTTAATGTAACTGGATTCCCACATGGTTGACTACAGTTCAAGTCCCAGATCTGGTGGCTTGAAAATCATGCCAGATGCATCTGTGTGTGTTCCCAAATTCCCAGGAGAAGAATGGAGGAGAAGGAATTGTGGTGTGGCCTTCCCCCCGGGAGTGTGATTTTTCACTTTTCCTCTGTCTGTCTCTCTCCCCTTTGGCATGCACATGCACCCTATCATAAAAACCAAAAAAAAAAAAAAAAAAAAAAAAAGTTATGTACTGAAATTTAACTCTAAGGATGGTCCTAACACAGCTTATGAACGAACATATACTATTAGGTCTGTATTCTAGGTTAGCATTAACAGAACGATGCCATTCACCTTACATATCTTGTATGTCCATGCATGCATACAAATATTTGTTCACGTTATATAGACTGATGGATGAGTTATAACAAATCAGCCAAACTTTGGGGGGCTGGTTCTCTCTCAGTGGTACAATTAGGAGTAATACTTCTACTGCTGCTGTGTTTTGTTTTTTTACTTATCTTCGTTTTACAATTTTCTGCCACAAGCTTGCCTACTTTTCATAAATAAAAAATAAGTTACATCCTACTTAAGGGTCACAGTCTATCAGATTTGGATTTTCTAGAGCTAGATAAGTTCCATTATTTTCCACTGAAAGTTTGATGCTGAAGCTGCTTTTCTTTTCCCAAGCACAAGTCTATATAACACATTTTTGCCCATGTAAGCATCGGTGAACCCCGATAGAGCATCATCTGCTGCCCTTGGCTTCCTTAAATACCATGTGAGAGAAAGACAGACTCCTCCTGTCCTGGGCGGTTCTGCCACCCTCCCTTTGCTATGTTGGCATCCCTGGGAGTCACAGGAGCAAAACAGTGGCCTCTAATAACAGACCATGGTGTGGCTACCTGCATTATCACAGCCTGGCATCAGAGCCTTAAATAACTGCTATCGTTTCCATCTGTCTCTTGCTTTAATGTGCATTAGTAGGACGGTCATACTCTTCCCAACGCAGCCCTGTAATCACAACACGGCACTCTTCATCTCACAAGTGTACCTCTGTCTTCACTCAATATTCACGGTGCTCCTTGAGTTATGAAAATAAAACTCCCTTTTCATCTCCATTTTTTTAAGATTTTTTTTCCATTAGGATGCATATACTTTGCCAGAAAGAGAGAGACAGAGGCAGTGAGAGGAAAAGTGAGAAATCACTACCCCCCCAAGGGGGTTGGCCACCCTGCAGTCACTTCTCCTCTATTCTCCTTCTGGGGTCCTGGGTATGAACACACATGCACCTGGTGTGATTTTCAAATCACCAGGTTTGGGATTTGAACCATGATTGGCCATGTGGGAATCTAGCAACATATCTGCTACACCATCTGCTGGTCCCTTTCTCCCCATTCTGTGGTTGTGCAAGTGACACGGACAATTGCCTCGGGCAAACCACAGCTCCTTTCCAGGGATGAGCCAGCTCTCTGGGATCAGATTTGTTGGCCATCGAAACTTCTTAGCAGTTATCAATAAAAGCCTCAAACAATTTATATCCGTGTGTATAAGAGACAGTGAGAGAACATGTGTGCAGTCATACAATACAACATACGAACATCATGTTGTTTCTGTAAACTCTGGGGCCAAGCAATATTTACTTAATTTCCAGGAAGAATATGAATAATATTGTTCCTGCTTCTATTTGAAAATTCACTTTTAAAATGAAATTTCTCATCAACAATATCAAAAGTGATGGGCATTCATTATTTTCAAACATTTTCATTTATTGATTGATATTGTATACCAAAATTAATACATATTCATCATAAAAACACAAAAAGGCAAAGAGTATAGAAATACATTCTTTAGGACAGGATGTGGGTCTGCAGACCCATCCCCCCCATGATACCATTGCTAAGAGAGCGATACTAATCCATTTACCTTCATCACTAAATTCTAAGCTCTTAGAGAGGCATCTTCACTATACCCTCTGTTCCATACCTTGCCATATTGCTTCAGCTCATTTATAAGCCAATTTATTTCCACTTAAAAAAAAAAAAGAAAACTGCCCAATGTTCCATTATTTGCAAATACTTAGTTTATTTCATTCTTTTTTGATGGATGTTATGTTTGTTTCAGTGGCAGGCTTGGGTAGATGGGAGATATCAGATCATAATAAAGAACCCCAACCAAGGCACATAACTGACCCCCTAGTTTATCATTTCATTAGACCCAAGTATTGCCTATCATTTTTTTAAAGTAGACTTCAGCTGTACTAATCTCTTTTTGTTCATTCACGTCTCTCCTGAATGTTACTTTAAGAAAAAAACATTCATGAGTCTTGCTGCTTTTTCTGAATCTTGCTTATAAAATATAATTTAATTCACAAGTGATTTCTTAGCTAATGTGGCTTGGCGAGATTGAGATTCACACAGAATGTAAAAGCACGCACTAAAACAAGCAAGCTTTCTCCCCGAATAAGGATGAGTCAGAATCTGCATGATAAATACTGCACTTAATTTCCCCTCCTGTGCTCATGACTCACAGGCCTTTCTTTACATTCACACTTTCATAGAAATCGGTAAATATTGCAAGACATTGATCATAATCAGCTGTGCTTGTTCATTCCAGGGCCTAGACAAGAGTCAGAAGCCACTTCCTTTTTTTTTTTTTTTTAATTTGCAGTTTTTGTATTTCATATTCAAGACTTGCCTCCCTCTTGCCTTCTCATTCTCCGTTATTTTAGAGGAATATTCACGCTGTACCCTGTTTGCTTCCTCCTTCTTCCTTTCTTCATTTGTTGAAATTTGATATTGGATTTTGCTTTCATATATTTATGTTTCCTGTCTAAATGATAGTGGGAGGGAGGATGTTCTGCAAGTCCCACTTCTGCCCCAGTTTGCACAAATGGAAGAATGTATGAGTTAAAAGGCTGTGGGCATTGACTTATAAAAGAAAGAACCTGTTCCAGCTCTTTGCATGGACCTGTGCACCCAGCCAATGAAACAATGGCTGGGCAGGAATGAAGGTCAAGCAGGCAAAATGCTAACGAAACAAAGGCAGAAAAGGGAGGACTTGAGGTATGTGGCCTCTTGAGCCACATACCTGCTTCGCTATAATTATGGGACTTAAAAGCAGGCCAGACGGAGGGAGGTTTACCGAGGGTAAGAGAGGGGGATGCTGAAAGCTGTTTAGAAAGGAACTGTTCAGGATTGCCCAGCAGAGGACTACCAGCCTTTCCACATAGTGTCTGTCAGTTATTGACTATGACTGTTGGAGACTGTTGTTTGTTTTACCTTCTGAGCCCTTTACATCCAACAAGGGCTTTTATGCCAGGTTTGGTGGGCCGACCAGTGCTTTTCAATCAATGTAGTGTGATGATCCAGGGCAAGAGTGTGATAGCTCTTTGCCGTGGGGCCTTGGGCATGTCGTTTCATCTGTCTTTAAAATTGGTTTCCTTGGGATCAGCAGGTGGTATGGTGGTTAAGATACTGGATTCCCACATGGTAGACTGCTGTTCCACCATGTTCGACCCGTTGGCTTGAAAATCACCTCGGGCGTGTGTATGTGCCTGCCCAAAATCCCAAAAGGAGAATGAAGGAGAAGGAATGGCTGTGCGGTCATCCCCACCAGGGGGTGATTTTTCATTTTCCTTCTCTCTGTCTCTCTCTGGCGAGCTTATGCACCCTATAGCAAAACAATTAAATAAATAAATAAAGGTTTCTTTGACCTCACAATGGTGATGCTGCCAACTATTAATAAATAGGATGGTCATAAAAATGAAATAAATGGCACGATACTTGGCACCGTGCCTGATAAAGGCATCACTAGTGGTAGTAGGAGACAGATCATAAGAGAGGATACGTGAACTGCTCTTGGGTCATTGTGTGGTTCACAGGGGACCTAACTCCCTGATGTGCCATCTGAGAGTCCACACTCGCAAGCACTCCCATCCCCTCTCAATTCATGAGCCATAATGCCTGAAGGTATGATGCAAATGAAGAGAAAAATGTTAAATCCCAAGTGAACAAACCACAAAAAATCAGGGTATTAAAAATTCAGATCATAAGCAGTTCTACTTTCTAATCCTCCCTTTGTGCATGACCATGTCCTTGTGAATGCTTATGGAATGTGAAAGCATACTGGAGGACAATGTAACGCCAAATGGAAGGACCTTGGACTTAAAAACTGATGAGGTTTTTGCTTAAGAAAAAGAAAAAAAGTACAGATTTCTATTCCTTCTATGTATTTATTGTTTACTCAGTATTTTAAAGAAAAATGTCTGTTCTTCACAAAGAAGTAGGCAGTGGATCAGAAACTGAGTGAAGTATTAGTGTGTGTCATGGACTAATTTGTACCCCTTGGGCAAAGATTTCACGGGGAAAACCAGAGCCAGTTTGATGGCAGAGATAGGAAGAATGAAATAATATGTTGGTCAAGGTGTCACAGGGAGTCTAGAGTGAGAAAACATAATTTTCATGATTAATATTTTTTTGCGTTGTCATATGCCAAAGATATGTGATAGACTTCATCACCTTAGGATTTTAGCCTTTAGGTAACTAATTTTTTTTAATAACTATTGGAATTCCCAAATGCGTAGAGCCAGATGAATTAAGTAACAAGGACAAAGGCTTCCTATTTCCTAGCCATGAAAGGACAGAATTCATTTTCTTTAAAGACAGTGACTTCATTATTTTTTTAAGTACAGCCATCTTGACTTTTTGGATTCTTGTTAGTTTGTTTTGTTTTTATTTTTTAAACTTGCTATAGGGTTAATTTGCTGTTTGGTTCGTTTACTCACTGAAGAGAGACAGCGAGAGAGAAGGAAAGTGAAAAAGCACCCCCAGGGGGTATGGCCATGCCATAACCCCTTTATCTCCATTTTGCTTTCTGACTTTTAGGCACACATGTACACACACCGGGCGTGTTTTACAAGCCACTGGGTCTGGGACTTGAATTGCATATTTGGCCACTTGGGATCCAGCTGCCTTAACCACCATGCCATGCCGCTGGCCCATCTTGCCATTTCTAAGATGATCTCTCCATCAGCACACCACTTCGAACTTGGCTTCTCACATTGCTGAAATTCTCCATGAGGTCAACTGTAGGAGAAGAGAATAGGTGCTGTCCAGTCACACTTTCTACATAATACAAAGTAGAGTCTGATGCAGAAGATGGAATATGGATTACAAAATGTCAACCAGGGCCAGTTCATCCTGTTTGTAAAGTGCATAATTAAGTTTCAGCCACACCAATAATCAATCTGAATGTTAAAACCTTCTGTGGAGTCAGTGGGAGGAGAACACTGATTCTATAGCGAGGATTTCAGATAACCAGTTCTGCACTCCTGCTAACCAGCTGGCTGACCTGGTATTATCACTCAACCCTTCTGAACCTTCCTTTTCTCAACTGTCACATTCAAAGAATCCTGTCTATTCTGTTTCCCAGATCATTGTGAGAACCCAGTGAGTTAGCGAATTCCTTCACTGAGTAGATATTTTCCCTTTCACATCATACTCTAATTCATAGATGGTGAACTAGGCATTGTGGTACTTCTTTTCTGGAGCCTCCTATAATTAATCACAGTGAGAATTTTAAGTGGTTTTTCCAAGACAAGGAACTTCCAGAAAATTGGTTGTGTGGAGAAGGTGAGAACAGAGAGTCGGAGACGAGTCTCTTTATCATCCATAAAGTCCCCAAGTCCAATTGCAGTGAAGCTGGGAAGTGCCGTCCCTGGGCGGCTGGCCATAGGTGAGGCCGTAACTCAGGATGCTCTGTTGCTTCTGTGACATCGTCTCCTTTGAAGTCTTTTAGGGGGAATTGTTGATGAGAAACAAATAAGTGGTGAAATAAAAGACAATTACACATTTTGAATTATATCTGAAGGAAGCAAATGAGATAAAGCAACAAAAATGAGATGGGAGGGAAGTTAAATGTTCAGAGAAGGCCTCTCTGAAAAGTGGCATATAAGCCGAGAACTGAAGGGTGAGACACTTAAGAAGAACAGGTAGTTCGTTCTAGTCAGAAAACATTTGTATGCTGATGTGAAGGAATTAGCCGTGCATTGGCCTGGACCAACAAAGGTGATCTGGTTTGCTGATACCTGGCAACAACTTTTTAAAAATTCATTCATTCATTCATTCATCAATCTCATAAGAGAGAGAGACAGGCAATCCCAGCAGTGATCCACCCCCAGCCTCACAGACATGCATATGTGTACCTGGTGTACCCAAGGAGGTCTCAGGGCATGAACCCAGGACCTTTCCCATGTGAGTCCAGTTGCATTACCACAGCACCACTGCCTGGCTCCCTAGCAACAATTTAACCCCTATGAGAGGGGCACATTTAAAATCCCCCCCGCTAATTTGCTATAGGGTGTGTGCACTTGCCAGAGAAAGAGAGAGAGAGAGCATCCCCCAGGCAAGATGGGCCATGCTGTAATCCCTTCTCCTCCATTCTCCTTTCAGGATTTGGGGCATGCATGTATACGTGCTTGCATGGTTTTCGAACCACTGGGTCTGGACTTGAACCGCACAGTCGGCCATGTGGGATTCCGCTGCCTTAACCACCCTGCTGGCTGGCCCATGGCAAGGGGCAAGTTCTTTATGTCTAAAATGACAAGCCAAATGGAGCAAAGAGCATTCCCAAATTAATCAGTTTGTTACAGTGAACACAAAAACAAGGAGACATACAAACAGGTAAAAGACAAATAAGTAAAAGAAGGAAGGAGGGAAGAAAGTCACGTGAGCACAGCGTGCCAGCAATGAGTAAGACTCTGCACATCCACGGGAGGAATCTTCCCAGGGACCTGGAGACCAGCGCCCTCATGACAGCACTAGGAACAGATCTGGAATGCCTGCCAGTCGTCAGTGATGAGGTGCAGGCCCTGGCCGGTCACTCAGGGCCTCTGAAGCCCCCTCTTATCAAATGGATGCTTGTACAGAGTAGGGTCACAGCGAGATGTGTCTCAGGTAACAGTTCAGAGACACTGATATTTATAGTCCCCAAAGACATGTTATTTTGAGCTTCCAGGTGTCAAAGTTGGAGAAGGGGAATGTCCCAGAATGCACTAGCTCCTCATGCACACCAACAAGATGGCTGTCAGTTTGTTTTGTTCAGTTATAGTTGAACAGATAGTAGAGGCAAAATTTTACACTCAGAAAAGAGCTACCTTGTCAAAGCATTCAAAATAGAGTTAGCCAAAGCATCATCATGAATAAAATGTAAGTTTTCTTGGATTCAATGAGAATCATAACACCACTGCATACATATTCTATCAGCGTGTTATAAAAACGAGAAGAGACCACTGTAGCCAAGAGCTTAAAGAGTAAGAATTTTCTGTGGAAGTTGAAGGTGCTGGCCAGCCATGATGGTATGGCAGTGACTCAGTGCTCTACGATGCTGAGGCCATGTGGAAAGTTCTAGGTTCATGTCCTCAGGTGTCCCTGAGCACAGGAGCCATCCACAGATGTGTGCCCAAAATCCTGCCTAGCAGAGCTGGGGCAGGATTGTGGCATGAGGACCCTGCTGGGTATGCCTCTCTCTTTCCCTCCCTTTTCCTGTCTACCCTCCTATCTGTCTGCCTCTTCATAAAGACAGAAGTAAAAAATTAATAAATAGAATTAAGATACTGGGTTCAGCCAGCAGCACAGTGGTTAAGGTGGCTGGATCCCATGTGGCTGACCACATGGTTCAAATCCCAGACCCAGCAGCTTGATAAACACTCCAGGCCTATGTATGCATATGAGCAAAATCCCAAAGGGAGGGAAAAGTGAAGGAAAAAAGATTGCAGCATGACCATCTCCCCATGGAGGGTGCTTTCTCACTTTCCCTCTCTCTCTGTCTCTGTTTGGTGAGCACATGAGCCTTCTGGCAAATAACAAAAAAATGGAAGATGCTCTTAGAAGAAGAGGAAGTGTCAGCTGGACAGGCAGAACCATCAGCTGTCTGGGCCATTGTATTACTTCATAATTCTAGACATTTACCAAATGGTTGAATTCCTGACACATAAGAAACAATGAAAGGTAGCTCTTAAATAAGAACTGACGAGTTTGCATGCAGAGAAAAACAATTAGTGAGATCAGCAGATGGTGTAATGGTTACAATGCTGGACTCTCACAAAATCGATCATGGTTTGAGTCCCAGACCCAGCAGCTTAAACTCATGCCAGGCGCATGTGCATGCATGCCCAAAACCCCAAGAGGAGAATAGAGGAGAAGGGATTGTGGTGTGGTGGTCATCCCATCTGGGGGGGGGGTGATTTTTGGCTTTCTGTCTCTCCAGTGAGTGCATGTGCCCTATAGCAAAAATAGCTCTTAAAAATAAAAGAAAAAAGAAGCCATTAGTGCATAAATCACTGTGGAGGAGGCATCAGCAGTAAAGATTTATCATGTACTTCTGACCAGCAATTGAATGGATGTTGGTTTGTTTTTGTTTGGGGGGAGGGATTGTAGTAGGGTTTTAGTGATAACCTAAAATCCCAAATTTATCCGTTGTTACAAACACATTTCTCACAAGAGCGTGCAATAAATAAGAAGACTTCATATTTTTCCAAAAAGAGCTTATTGACCCCATTGCATTTGCAAGTCCCATGAGCTAAGATTTTGTCTTCTTTATCTCACTTACTGAAAAAGCCATAATGTCTGTCATACAGGACATGACCATCCATCTATATAAAGAAAAAGAAAATATATTCAAAATTAGGGATTTTATTGAAAATATCTAATAACCAGACTCAGCAACTCGTAAGAAGCCTCACCAGCGATAAGCACCCGAACAGGTGCCTGTGAGCACAGGGTCAGTCCCGGTTGTATAAATCCATGCGGGGAACGCTTTACTGCAAGTACTAACAGGAAGTCATTAGATCAGCCCTGGGAGTTAGCGATCCGGCCACAGAGGAAACTTGGGTGAGATGACATCCTTTTAGATGGGCAGACTTTGGTCCTGTACATTTCCTGATACCCAGAACTTTACCTAAACTTTTCCAAACATATTCAAAATACTCACTCCTAGGGACCAGCAGTTAGCGTAATGGCTATGTCGCTGGACTCCCACGTAGTTGACCGTGTTTCGAGTCCCAGACCCGGTGGCTTAAAACTCACACCGGGCGCATGTGCGTGCATGTCCACAATCCCGAGAGGAGAATGGAGGAGAAGGGATTGTGGCGTGGCCATCCCCCTTGGGGGGGTGATTTCTCACTTTCTGTCTCTCTCTCTCTCTCTCTCTGTTGGCAAGCGCATGCGCCCTATAGCAAAAACCTCTCCAATATGTATGTGTGTGTGTATATATATATATATATATATATATATATATATATATATATTCAGTCCTTGCATTTAAGAGGTGATGTTTTATCTGCATAAGGTTTTGAGATCACATCCGAAAAACAATAATTGTCATTCCCTGAGACAGTGTTAGCAGGCCTTTCCAGCTTAATCAGTTGTCGAGGTCTGTCTGATAGGTAACATTTGCATTCGGAAAGCAATCTGTCCAACCACTTGTTTCTGAAAGCATTACCTCTATCTCTTTGCAAGAAATAGAACTCCAAAATTTATTATTTTAAAACAAATTTTTTTAACTTCTTCAATACATTCTACCTACTCAAGCCTAGTATCACCAAATATAATCCTCTAAAGGAGGGTTTCTCAATCCCATGCTATTGATGTTTGGGTCCGAATAATTCTCTGTTGTGGGGACTGTTGTAGGATGATCAGGAGCTTCCCTGATGGGTTGAGTGTGATAACTAAAGTGTCTCAGGCATCACCAAATGTCCTGGAGGGTGGGAAATGTTGTAAAATGTTCATGTGTTGAAAACTACTAGCTTGGGCCCAGAAGATGGTGTGATGGTTACGTCACTGGACTCCCACATGGCTGACCACAGTTTGAGTCCCATATCTGGAGGCTTGAAATTCACACTAGGTGCATGTGCATGTGTGCCCAGAATCAAGAGAGGGGAATACAGGATAAGGGATTACAGAGTGACCATCCCCCTCGGGGCATGATTTTCTCTGTCTCTCTGGGTGAGTGCATGCACCCTATAGCAAAAGTCTCTCTTTAAGAAAGAAAGCCACTAGCTTAAGTAAAATTAAAGGAATTCGTAGTTCTACCTGGCTAATAAAATTGCTGCTTTTTAAATTTTTTTTTTTTTGAGAGGTTTTTCACTATAGGGCGTGTGTGCTCGCCAGACAGAGAGAGACATAGAGACAGAAAGCGAGAAATCACCCCCCAGGGGGGATGGTCATGCCGCTATCCCTTCTCCTCCATTCCCCTCTCAGGATCTTGGGCACGCACGCACACGCGCCTGCTGTGAGTTTTAAGCCACCGGGTCTGGGACGCGAACCGCGGTCGACTACATGGGAGTCCAGCAACATAGCCATTATGCTAACTGCTGGTTCCCATGCTTTTTAAATTCTTTAATCTGAGGTAGAACTGTGAATTACTCTTTACTTCCTTTCTCCTTTTCCTTTTTCCTTTTCTTTTTTCCTTTTTGTTTTTGTTCAGGACAGCTGACAACATGTTGCCAAGCCATGGGGGATGGGACTCAAAGCACAGTCTGCCACGTGGGATCTGGCTTTCTATGCATAGGGCTTAACTACTGAGCTATGGGACTGGCCCAAGTGTGACCCTTTAAAAGGAAGAAGCAGTAAATCAGTAACACAGTGATCTTGTTCTGCTTCGGTTAGTAGAGGGAATCACCCCACATGATTCATTGTTTGATGTATCGTCATACACTGCAGCCACGACTATCCCAGATTTAGTCATTTCCAGATGAATTTGCAGTTAAATTATTAACCTGTAAGTACTATTCAAAAGTCAGGTCTCTGCCGATGTCTGCCCTTGCTAGTGTTTAACTTGGGGTGACACCTCTCAGTTCATTGTGATTGAAGAAGATAGTTTGCTACTGTCTGCTGAGGCTTCCGCTGGGTCGCTGGGTCTTTGGTGACCCAGGGAGCTCCCCCTCGCGCATGGCAGGTGCACACTCCACAGCATTCTTGTACGTGCTGAGGCACATTCCTTCTTTCCTGAGTACCCCAGACAGAAGGGAGCTTGCTGACATGTGTCTGCCTGGGGCACGTCTGTGACCCGCCCCTCCCTTCTCAACCTGTGACCTCCATGATACACGAACAGTGAGCAGATTTCCTACCTAGAGGGTGTATCAGGAAAACACCGATGAAGTCAACAGAAATAGAACCAGGTTTTTACAGAGCCTGAAACTCACAGAATTGGAAGCCTGGGTGACACAGATAGGGCAACAGAATAACTCAGCTGTTTTTCATCAGTGGAAAGACAGACGTGGGATCCAGGCAGCTGTTTCCAGTTCTGTGTCTGCTATGAAGTGGCTGTCCTCTGTGTGTTAAAATGAGAGGGGCTGACTGACAGTCATTTTGTAACAAGCATAACTAGTGTTATCAGTTACCGAGTGTGTATTCTAAGATAGGCAGTGAGCTAAGTGGTTCACGTACATAATCTTGCTGAACCTTTCCAACAACCCTGAGACAGGCGGTCACTGGTCCCATTTTACAGATGATGAAATTAAGGCCCAGGAAAGGTTAAGCAAGTTGTACTATATTGCAAAACAGTACAACTACAAATGGGAAAACCCAAAGGCAATCCAGGCTAGTCTGAGTTGGTTCAGGTGGCCCACAGTGGAGGGACCCTGTCCATTATTTATCAACAAGAACAGCACCTTGGGGCCCAGCCTGTGACCTGGTGGTTAAGGGAACAGGATCCCACATGGCTGACTGCATGCGGTGAGCCCTGAACCTGTGTCTTGAAGATCACACCAGGTGCGTGTGCATGCATGCCCAAAATCCCAAGAGGAGAAGGGATTGCAGCATGGCCATCCACCCTAGAGGGAGTATGATTACTCACTTTTTCTGTCTCTCTCCAGCAAACACATGAGCCCTATAACAAAACTAAAAAATTCTAACTATATATGATTTATGTTACTTCTCTTTTCCTATTTTATTTATCTGTTTATTTATTTACTTTTGCAGTCTCAAAGTTAACCCCAGGCATTACTTACCTATTGCTATCCATTTTTTTCTTCTACCAAAGGGCACAGTTAATTGTCCTAGATAAGCACAGAAGAGAAAGACATCTAGGACACCTAATTTATATTTTATTTTCATCTTAGAACTATTTCCCTTTTGTCACTAGCAACCTACATTCTGAAGACAAAACTTCAGACAGCTTCTAGTAAGTGCTACATAAACAGTAATAAATAATGATTCATGATTGTTATGTTTGTATAACGACCATATGAGAAAAATTCCAACTCCGTACTCTTAACTCTGTGCTACAAGGCAAATCTCTTCTTAAAAAAAAAAAAAAAGCTATAAGAATAGGAACTTTGGATTATACAAAATATTATTTGCTGTTTTAATATGAAAGCGATAAGTGCATTTGAGTGTACCTATAAGGGCATTTTTCATAGTCCTACTTTATAAGACACCATGCCCTATAATAGTCCCATTCTAGACGGACACCACTGTTTTCCAAATAAGAAAATGTGAAGTATACTTTGCTTCCTTCTACCTTCCTCTGAATTTTGATCTCTTTCACAAATCCAGGTTTTCTTTGCAGCCCTTCTTCACCTTTCAGGTTATTTGCAGTATTCCTTATTATGTGTATGGCAGGCTGTTTCTTTAATGCCCCTGGTCAGGTCACCTAGGGGATATTTCTTTGACCAGTTTCCTCTTCCATAGGTCTCAAACTCCTTGTGATTTCTGACTAGAGGGAGTTATTTGTTCCTTAAGGGAAAATTGGCAAAGGAGAAGGGAATGAATCCTGTTCAGCTGCCAGCTGTGTGCCAGGTGCTAACCTGGGGGCGCTCTGCAAGAGCAGTCTTTCAGGAAGTGAATTCACTTCGCCTCAGCTTCATTTTCTGAGCTTCATCCTGGCTTTCTGAGACCAAGGATACAAAAATAATTAAAACACGGGACCAGCAGTTGGCATAATGACTATGTTGCTGGACTCCCATGTAGTCAACCACGGTTTGAGTCCCAGACCCAGTGGCCTAAACTCACGCTGGACGCGTGTGCGTGCGTGCCCAAGATCCTGAGAGGAGAATGGAGAAGGGATGGTGGCGTGGCCATCCCCCCTCGGGGGTGATTTCTCGTTTCTGTCTGTCTCTCTCTGTCTTTCTGGCGAGCGCACGTGCTTTTTTAGAGCAAAAACCTCTAAAAAAATAGTAATAATAATTAAAACACACAATAGAATGATGATTTCAGAGATTTAAGAAGAAAAAAACTCATCTATATCCAGCTGCCAACTTGATCAAACGCCACTAAAATTAGAAATATTTTTCTAGCAACTTCAAACATTGATAAGAATCACAATGATAATAATGATAGGAAATTCCCAAATGGTTGGAAGGTACAAATCTCATGTTGGTTTAAAATAGTCCCGCTTATATTTATTTTATACAGACTTTCAGTATTTTAATTTTGAGAAATAAATTCAGAAGGGTACCAAGAATATGACAACACCTGCAAAACCTCTTAATTAGGCTTTTACTAATATTTTGCTGTATTTACTTCATCTTTTTTATTTTTTTAAAGAATTATTTAATTTTATTTATTATTATCATTTGTGTGTGTGCGTATATATATGTATATATTATATATATATGTATATGTATATATATATAGTATATATATATATATATAAATTTGACTGGTGAGAGACAGAGAGAGAGAGAGAGAGAGAGAGAGATGGGGAAAGTGAGAAACCAAAGAAAGCAAGTCACCAGGTCCAGGACTCAAACCACGTTTGGCCATGTGGGAGTCCAGTGCCTTAACCACCAAGCCACCTGCTTCCCCCTTTTTGTAAGTAGCATTACTGGTAATGTTCAAGTTTTCTGTACCACTTATCACTTGTATATTTTATCATCAGACCCCAGTGGCAACAGCTATTATGAATTTTTTATGTCATGCCAGTCATTATTTAACATTTCTGCGGGGAAAAGCATGGCTCTGCCTTTCAGACTTAAAACCCTAGTTTTGCTCCCATTAGTTCTTTTTTTTTTCTTTTTTTTTTTCTTTTTGACAGGTTTTTGCTATAGGGCGCATGCGCTCACCAGACAGACAGAGACATAGAGACAGAAAGCGAGAAATCACCCCCCAGGGGGGATGGTCACGCCTCAATCCCTTCTCCTCCATTCTCCTCTAGGGATCTTGGGCACGCACGCTCACGCACCCGGCGTGAGTTTTAAGCCACCAGGTCCGGGACGCGAACCTCGGTCGACTACGTGGGAGTCCAGCGACATAGCCATTACTGTTAACTGCTGGTTCCCTTTTTTTTTTATTATTATTTTTTTTTTTTTTTTTTTTTTTTTTTTTTTTTTTTTTGAGAGGCTCCCATTAGTTCTTATGCAAATCCAGTTGTTATTTCAAATTCTCTAACTACTGGGCCGAAGCCCTCCACCTTCTAAGTAGGGTTTTGCTTGCAGGGAGCATGTTTGCTCTCAGCTCAGAAGCACTGCTGAATGGAGTCAAAAGCACTAGGATTTTACATTTGTAAGTGATAAGAGGGGGAGGTGGTGGCTTTCAGAGATCGTATTTCAAGTCCAGCCCTGGTTTTTATGTGTGTGGGAATGGACGGGAAGGAAAACACAGCTGAGCCGAGCCGCATTGTAACTCTTCCTGTAGAACCTGTTCAGGTCCAGAGTGAGTAAAGCTGGGCAGAAATGTCTCCCTAAAGCAGCCTCCGGTGAAATCCATGCCTGGATTCAAAGTTACTTACTTCCCAGGAAGTATTGTCGGAATCCAAACTGCCACCCTCTGCCCCCCATTTAAAAAGATCTCTCTTGTGGGAAAGTCTGCAAGCAAGGACTTTGCTCTCCTCTCTCTAATGGGAGGAAGGAGTAGAACTGGGAGGTGTCAACCTGATAGAGTTGCTGATGTCAGTGGTGTGTCAGCCCCGTGGGAGGCTCAGTTTGTGAAATTGAGTTACACCTAAGTGTCTTATGAAACTCGGTTCAGAACGCACCGGAGCTGCCATCTGGGAAGGGGGAGGTTGAAAGAACCCTGGGCTTTTCTCCTTCACGTTTCTGTCCCATTTTTGGAACCTCTGGATTTAAAGAAATGAAAGCTTCAAGCCTACGGACATTTTAGGAAATCGGTAGGTAGCTGTATACTTCCACTAATTCCCCCTTTGAACCGGAGTGAGTGTTGTGGTTACAGACAGCTGCGTGCTCAGACCGCGCAGGGCTGTGTTCCTACTGTGTGCTGGTTCACGGTGTGCTGAGTTTGGGGGTCCAACCTGAGCACTTTAATCTCGTGGCTGCATATGCACAGGAACCTTTGGCTCATTCTGCTCTTTCTCATGAGGTTTACATGTTTATAAAAAGTTTTGGTTCCTGTACTTCAGGAAATGGTTTTGCTGATAGTCCGTTGCAGAGACGTGCTTTTTACGTCGGCAATTAAAAGTGCTCTTTTTAAGCTTCTTTGAGCATAATTTTAAAATCCAGCCAAAATCCTAATGGCATGAAATTGTTACACGGTTATTTCCCTACTGGTCAAGACTGAAGACAGAGAAGAGAGATTTGACTGCGAAGTCCAGCTTGGGAGGACAAGCTAAGACTCGGGCTACTATAAAACTAATAGAAAGGGTTGGAAATGAGCCAAGAAAATACTGCAAGGAAGGAGCTGCTTTTTACCCAATTATGTGGTTTTTCAAATGCGTATTTCTAGTAAAGCTTGTTTCTCCCACCCAACTGGCAAATGCCATTGCATGCAGCAGATTAGGAGTGAAAATATAGAGGTTGGGAACTATTTACAGAAATGGGGCTCTCTGGCTCCGAAACTCAGAGGGCGGCTCCAGCCTTCGTGCTACCCTTACCCCTACCCCAATTCCTGGTGTGCGGTTTCTGTGGCATTTAAGAGAACTCTTCCATCACTGAGAATCAGCCCCACCTGGGGGTTCCGTTTTGCTTTCACTTTGCATTCTTTTGAAGTTTAATCTCTCATCTTTTTGAAGCGTACCTTGAATATCTTTCCATTTAAATATGAAATCAACATCTTTGAGCACAAGGCTCTTGCTTACTGGAATCTGCAGATTTCCTTTTATACCGTTGAGTCAGAGGAAAAAGAGCATACTTATTCCCCTACAGATGCTCCATTTTACTGATCAAGGAAGATTTATTGAGGTGAAGTTTAGCTGGTAATGATGACTGTCAGCCGACAGAATAAATGGTTTTGGGTTGTGGATTTGTAAAAAGACTGAATCACAGAGCCGTTCTTAACTGATCAATGTATGTTCTTGGGAACTCAAAATCATTTGATTACTAAGCTGATTAATTAGTGAAAAATAAAAATAAAGCTTTGTGGCTTTTCTTTTCTTTTTAAATAGTTATTCCAATGGAAACAGCTGGAGAATTTATATTTCCGTGAGAAAAAATTTGCAGTTGAAGTTCATGATCCACGAAGGTAAGGATCAAAGCCTTTGAAAGGTTCCAGTCCCTGTGTGAATAATACTGCTGTGGACATTCATGTTTAAAATTGTATGTGAGCATACACTTTTATGTCTCTTGGGGATATACCTAAGAGGGGAATTGCTGGGTCAAATGGTAACCCATTGAAGATCTGCTGGACTGTTTGCCAAAGTGCTGGGCCATTTTACATTCCTGCCAGCTGTGTATATCGTTTTCGTTTCTCCACATCCTCACAACACTTATTTTAAGTTGTGTGTGTATGTGTGCATGTGTGTGTGTGTTTTATATCCTGGAGGTAGGGAGTACTCTCTCCTGGGTTTTTGATCTGCAGTTCTCTCATGCTGAAGGATGGCTCAGCATCTTTTCATAGACTCACTGGCCATCTGTATCCCTTCTTTAAAGAAGTGTCTATTCAGATCCTTTGCTCGTTTTTAATGTTGGTGTTCCTGGTTATGTCAAAAACACACAAACTAAAATAGTGGCCAAGCTGTCAACAGCAATTGAGGTCAGGATGTAGACTCTTCGAGCTTTTAAAAGAAACGCTTCGTCAGTTCTCAGTGGTTGCTTTTCAGTCCCATCCAACGTTTATGGATGTTTGGAGGTCAGAGGATGGAAGGAACAGCTGTGACAAAAAGATGACCCAGAGAGATAAGCTACATTCCTATAAAGAACATGAGTCCCCTCTCCCCTGCTGCCCACCACACACAGTCTGTTGGCCTCCAACCCTTCCTGCTTGCTCTGTCCCTCTCTCTCTCTCTCTCTCTTTCTTTCTCTCACTTTCCTGCTCTCACCCCAGCACACACACACACACACACCTTCTTTTTTTCTGATGCACAAACAACACTCCGGACCGTTTTTCGGACTTGCGTATTTCAGCCAATATCTCTATGTTCTTCCTCTGATCATTTTTGAGCCGGCCAACTCTACCTTGACCTGAGATGCTCTTTCACCTTGTGGCCGGCGCTGACCTCACAGGTCCTGCTTGCTATGTCTTTACAACATCTCTTCCACTCGTGATGGCTCCATCCTGATGCTTTCTAACTAAATGTTTTCGTACAGCCTCTGTTCAACTAATTCTTTATCCACTTTTGAGTGTGTGTGTGTACATGGTTTTTCATATGCCAATTGATACAGGAAGAGATGACCTAGGTCTGATTAATTTTGTCATATAAGGAGAAAATCAGAAACTCGGCCCCCATCAGCTAAAGAATGTGCTACAGCAGGAAGACAGTGAAGAGGAAGAGGCTTTGTTAGGACACCGCTCACTGGGTGCACTTTGTTTTGTGCTGGGCCAGAGGCAAATAACTCGAGTGCTTTTCTTAATCTCTCAGGATTTCAGTGTCAAGAAGAACCTTTGGGCAAAGTGGTCTCTTTGTACAAACGTGGTATGCGAACTCTTCGCTCATCAAGTCCATCTGGGTAATGGCAATTAGTCAACATCAGTTTTACTTAGACCGGAAGCAAAGCAAAGTAAGTAACTAGCTTTTCGATGGGGACAAATCTGTCTCTTTTTTTGCTTTCTGTTCAGAAAATACCTTCCTGAGAAACGATGCAACCACGTGCATTTTTGTTCTTTGGATTGTTCTTTTGTTTTTGCCTTTTAACTTGACTACTAGTCATTTCCATTTTTTTAGATATTTGAAAGATGGGCAATATATAAGCTGACTAAAAAGTTATAAGATTGGCCAATTTTTTAGTATGCCTATATGTATAAAGCGGTGATGTTGGGGACCAGCATTTAGCGTAATGGCTATGTCACTGGACTCCCATGTACCGCGGTTTGAGTCCTGGACCTGGTGGCTTAGACTCACACCGGGCATGTGTGCATGCGTGCCCAAGATCCCTAGAGGAGAATGGAAGAGAAGGGATTGCAGTGTGGCCATCCTCCCTGGGGGTGATTTCTCGCTTTCAGTCTTTCTGTCTTTCTGGTGAGCGCACGCACCTTATAGCAAAAACAAACAGACAAACAAACAAAAAACTCTAAAATAAATAAATAAATAAATAAATAAATAAAGTGATGATGTTGATGGTGACTTTTTTTTCTTTTGAGAGAGAGATTTTTGCTATATGGCATATGTGCTCGCCAGAGAGACAGAAAGTAAGAAATCACTCAAAGGGAGGCTGGCCACGCCACAATCCCTTCTCTTCCATTCTCTTCTCAGGATTTTGGGCATGCACACACACACGTGCCTGGTGTGAGTTTTAAGCCAGCAGGTCTGGGACCTGAACTTTGGTCGACTACATGGGAGTCCAGCAACATAGCCATTACACCATCTGCTAGTCTCAACGGTGACATTTTATAGCAATTGCTTGTGAACCATAACATTAGAGAGAATTGTGTATAGTTGTTATAACACTTCAGTGCAAAGCTTGTTTTTTTTTATCTTTTCTAAAGATTGTTACTTTAATATTAAAATCCTAAGTTGTCCTCTGTTGACATTTTTATTTATAGTAACTTGATCATTTATTAATTTGAGATGTGTTTAATTGAGTTAATTCCATTTAAATGTCATTTATCTTTTAGGCAAAAATTCCTTCTGCCAGGAGTTTAGACGATATTGCAATGGACTTGACAGAGACAGGAACACAAAGGGTCTCCAAACTGGTGACATTGGAGGCAAAAAGTCAGTTCATCATGGCAAGCAATGGCAGTTTAATCTCCTCAGGTAACACTGAGACTAGACGTGCGTGCTACCTTTATCTTGTTTAGTGTTTTGTTTTGTCATAAACCACTTCCAAATGCGTTTTTAACCCATTAATTGAAGAATAAGTATATCAACGCCTACATATGCAGCAGTTTTGAATAAAAGTTTAAAGTCATTTTTTAAAAAAAATTTTAATTGCCAGTGGCCACATGAGTTCCCCAGAAAGTGAGGGTGACTGAGCGCACACTCCCCAGGGTGTGTGGTCATGCTGTAGTCCTTTTCCTTGGTTTCTCCATCCCATTAGGATTTGGGGCATGCATGCATACACACCAGTGTGTTTTTTAAGGTACTACCAAAGCCAGGAATCGAATCATGGTTAGCTATGTGGGATCCAGCTTTCTTTGCATAGCACTTAACCACTGCACTACAGGGTTGGCCCTTATAACTACTCACATTCTATAGGTAACAATAGATGTAAAGATAGTCCCTAGGTGTGACTCGAGAGTGTATTTCCCCCCCATAAATTCTATCACTTCTTTCCTCATTAGTTTTTGACGAAGGTAATTGTCTAACTCTCTGTGTAATGTAAAAATGCTGTACAAACATAAGTGTAAACACACACCCCGCCCCCCGAAATCGCTGCCCCTAAGCTCTTCTTGAGTAGAAATTCTATAAACTCTTTTCACTACCTCTGTGTAACTTTACTAAAATGATTTTTCCCAACTCAATCCTTCGTCTACTTGTGATCTGAAGCATGACCTTCTTTGCACAAAACATGCCTTTGCCTTGCTTGGTAAAGGAACATTCTGAAACAACCTTCTCAACCGTCTTACCTTCTCTCCTGCTCAGAAGAACGAAATTTTTCTTTGGGTGTGTCTAAAACATTACACATGTTATCATTGTCTCCAAGATGACTGAGCCAATGTGCAAAAGGCACATTTTATTACCAGGCTCTGTGTGGTGCCCAGAAGCATGAGAAAATGTTCTCCAATTTCCTTTTATTATGTTTCGAAACAAGGAGTAAAGAAATAAATGACCATTTAATAGCAGGTTTGGCTTTAAAATCCTTTGTTCTTTAGAAAGGAAGGAAGCATGCCTTGTATAAATCTCTCTTACCCCACCTCCGTCCCCCCACCCCCCAGGTTCTCAAGACTCAGAAGTTAGTGAGGAGCAGAAGAGAGAGAAAATCCTGGAACTCAAGAAGAAGGAGAAGCTGTTGCAGGAAAAACTCCTGAAAAAAGTCGAGGAGCTTAAGAAGATTTGTTTGCGGGAGGCTGTGAGTGTCTTCTGCTTTTCTGGGCTCCTCACATCGTGTTTGACAGCTCCGGTCGCTGTCAGTTATCCATCCACTCTTGATTCTATCCTGTTTTCCAGGAGATCACAGGCAAAATGCCAAAGGAGTATCCGCTGAACATAGGCGAGAAGCCTCCTCAGGTCAGAAGGCGTGTAGGGACTGCGTTCAAGTTAGATGACAGCTCGCTGCCTAGCGAAGAGGTAGGAGCACTGGCCCTGGGCCTCCTGGTCCCTGTGAGACAGGACAGCTGCTGTGGAGTGTAGCGGGCTTGAACCATGCAGTCGGCCGCCCGTGTGGGCATCCAGGGCTTTAAACACCATGCCACCAACTGGGCCATTTCTTACTACTTTACTCCCCAAATCCATAGCAAGCATTAAATGAACCTCAAGTATTTTTAAATTGAGAAAGTATTGTAAGATTTAAGAATGCCAGCATTCGAGTCATTCATTTTAGAACTAAGTAGCCTTTGGCCAATAGTTTAGCCTCTCTAAAGTCTGTTAGGTCTCAGTTTTCTCATTTGCAGATGGAGATAGGCGGATTATGATTGAATTTCTGTCTGTGGGATGCAATGAGTATTAAATGAGATACATGTACAACACTCAGCGATAATGAAAAGATGTGTTAGCCAGTGTAGAATGTCCTTCCTCATTTCCATGTGATCAGCCAATATGGTTGTGCCATGTTTCTTGTAGAAATTTAGCCATTTAGGGACCAGCAGTTGGCGTAATGGCTATGTCGCTGGACTCCCATGTAGTTGACCGCGGCTCGAGTCCCGGACCCGGTGGCTTTAAATTCACACCAGGAGCGTGTGCATGTGTGCCCAAGATCCCGAGAGGAGAATGGAGGAGAAGGGATTGTGGCGTGGCCATCCCCCCGGGGGGGGGGGGGTGATTTCTCACTTTCTCTGTTTCTCTCTCTCTTTCTGGCAAGTGCATGGGCCCGATAACAAAAACCTCTCCAAAAAAAATAAATAAATAAAATAAATTTAGCCATTTTAGCTTTAGAAAATGATAGCTCTTTCCATCATTGATACAATGAGCATTACTACCTACTGAGTGCTCACTCTGAACCCAGCTCTTAGCCTAACAGTGCCCATGTATTATCTCATTTAATCTCAGACCACTTTTATAAAGTAAGAGGTGCCTCATTTTACAAGTTTAAAAAGGCCTAAGGCATTAAAATATTAAGCAGTGTATCCAGGATCATGTAACCGGGAAGCACCAGAAAGAGGAATCAAACCCAAATATATCTGTTCCTAAAGCTTTGCATATGAATGTATGTACCTGCATGGGCCTTGGGTTAAGAATCTCTTTTTGAAAACTATAATCTCCACCCAACTAACTGAGTGAATGAAAGGCCATTCATTCCCTTGAAAAGGGAAGCGCTTTGGACTAATGAGGTGTTCACATTAAAATGGGCAAGTGATGTCTTGTTTTCTTGGAAAACGTCTGAGGACCTCTATGCAGTAGAATTTGGGAAGATTTTATGCTCAAAGAGCACTTTGTATTCATTACCCAGTGCATGAGACAGTGACTAGATGTGTCCATAAAAATAAAACTGTATCATTGTACAAATACAGGATCCTGCCCTACAAGATCTGGAGAGCAATTTCCTAATACAGCAAAAGCTGGTTGAAGCTGCAAAGAAACTTGCCAGTGAGCCAGACCTTTGTAAAACCGTGAAGAAGAAACGAAAGCAAGATTACACCGATGCAGTGAAAAAGCTTCAAGAGATTGAAAACGCAATCAACGAATACCGAATTAGATGTGGAAAGAAACCCAGTCAGAAGGCAACCGTTAACTTACCAGGTTAGTTAATAAGTACTTTTTTTTTGTTGTTTTTTTTTAAGTCCAGTAGTCTATAGTCTTGATTGCGTGTTGCTTTTCTAAGCCCATTCACTTAGTGAGAGACAAAAGAAGAAACCTAAATTTCTTAATATAAAAATGGCTGGAACTTAAGTCTTGTTAGTATAGAGACTTGATTTTTCAGTGATAATTTACTGTTGTAATACTATTCTATTATTACATCACTTTAATTGTCATTATGAAAATTTTGTGGTAATATCAATTCATAATGAGATAGATTCAGCTTTCACTTGGCTGGTGTCCTTACAAGAAACACTTTGAGGTGTTTAGGGTGTTAAAGGAGCTGGGCCTTACCCAGTAGTTTCTTTTTTTTTTTTTGGAGAGGTTTTTCGCTGTAGGGCACGTGCGCTCGCCAGACAGACAGAGAGAGACATAGAGACAGAAAGCAAGAAATCATCCCCCAGGGGGGTTGGTCACGCCGCAATCCCTTCTCCTCCATTCTCCTCTCGGGATCTTGGGCACGCACGCACAGGCGCCCGGCGTGAGTTGTAAGCCACCGGATCCAAGACGCGAACCGCGGTCGACTACGTGGGAGTCCAGCGACATAGCCATTACGCTAACTGCTGGTTCCCACCCAGTAGTTTCTGAAATACTTTTAATTCAGCAGACTATGCATTTTCTTTTCTTCTCTCTCTCTTTTTTTCTTTTTTTTCCTTAAGTTTTTTTCATAGGGCACTCATGTTTGCCAGAGAGCCAGAGAGAGGGAAAGTGAGAAATCATTCCCCAGGGAATGGAGATGGTCCCACCACAATCCCTTCTCCTCTCAGGATTTTGGGCATGCATGCACACATGCCCAGCATGATTTTCAAACCTTGGGTCTGGGACTCAAGCCCACAGTCAGCCATGTGGGTTCAGTGCCTTAACCTCCATGCCATCTCCTGTCCCCAGACTTTATTTTCTTAAGGACTTCTGTATGTGGACAGAGAACACAGTTAAAGGAAGATATTTATGGGAGCTATTTAAAGACAGGAATATATTGTCATGATATAATGTGAAATGCAGAAAGATGAGATACAACATTGTAGCCACAGCATAATCTCAACTTTGTATAAACATGCACGCACAAAGACTGGTTGGGAAATATTTCAAAATACTCATAGTTGTGGAATTTCAGTAACTAAATAGTCTCTGTGTGTGTCTATGACTTAAATATTAAAAAAAAAAAAAGTAAAATGATAAATCTCATTGAGGTCTACTTCAAGTCCAATTTGTTTTATGTATATATCACCATAGTTTTGTTTTTTTTTTTACTTTGATCATGTTTCTTTGATTCCAGACAATATTTTTCTTCCCATTTTAACATCTGTGAAAGTGAGAGAGTTCCTGTGCTAGGATGGTGCGTTACACAGTTATAACAGGCAGCACTTTTTTTTTCTTTCCTGGCACGTAGAATATTTACACATCTTAGATTTGATGAAATATGGGCACGGCATTTAGAATATATTCCAGTTTCAGACATGTAATTTATAAAGCAGAGATATGGCTTTCAGAAATTGAACATACAGACAGAAAGGCACAAGTGTTAGTCGACTACAGCTGGAGAATTTAAGGCGGCTCTGACTCTGGTTGTAAAACCCAGTTGGCCTTGGCACCGGGCGCCATCCGGACCTACAGAGATGGGAGATTGGCCTCGCACCTACCTCCCATGGCCATTTGTTATGGCCTATTCATCCTCAAACTATGCAAGAATCAAGTGTTCCCCCTCACACTGACGGACATTTGGGCAGCAGATGGTGCCAGTGGTGGTGCATGTGTCGGACAGATCTGTTTTGTTCAGAGTGCCAACAGCTGACAGTACTGGCACTGCACCACTAGGCCCCACTGTGCGCCTAATTAAGAGATAGTCCACTTGGCTCTGCCAGAGACAAACATTCGATGTTGAATGCAGAGATGCCCTTCATAATGGCATCAAGGTGTATATCTGCCTCAACCTCAGGGCTGACTACACAATGATTTGCCAAAACCAATCAACACATCTGACCTGTCTCTTTATTATTAATAAATACATTATTTAACATCTAATGGACACCAGTAATCGTCAGAGCATTATGGTCATTTCTAACCAGAAGCTATGTATAGGTACCAAAGGGAACAAGTATTGCTATCGAGTTGTCAGGAAAGTCATGATGCGTTTTGACATAAAAAAAAATAAGTCACTACTATTCCAGACAACCTAATTAATATTTACTGAGCATCTGTCATATGCCAGGAACTGGGCTTTATCTCCATTATTTTAAGGACTGATCTCAGTGCTATGTTATAGGTACGATCGTTATTTCCATTTTAGAGTAGAATCAAGTAAAACTTAGAGAGATTAAGTAATTTGCCCAATGTTTCATAGCCAATTAATAGCAAAACTAAGATTCAAAGCCAGCTCTGCCTAACTCAGTGGTTCACAACCAGGGCAAGCATAAGGATATTTGGCATTGCCGGCAGACATTTCTGGTTGACAAAACTGAGGGAGATCAAGGAGCTTCTGACATCTAGTCAGTAGAGACTTGGAACCCTGCTATGTCCAGAGCAGTCCTCCCAAATAAAGAATTTTCCAGTGCAGGCTGTCAGTGTGCCACTGTGGAGAACCCTTGGTCTAATTGAAAAGCCCATACACCATGAAGTGCCCATAATCTACTAAATAAACAGGGAGGGGTTAAAAGTTGTACTCACAGGGACCTGCAGATGGTGTAATGGTTACGTTGCTAGACTCAAACTGCTAAACCACAGTTCGAGTCCCAGACCCAGCAGCTTAAAACTCACACTGGGTGCATGTGCATGCGTGCCCAAAATCCTGAGAGGAGACTGGAGGATGAAGGGATTGTGGTGTGGCCATCCCCTCTGGGGGGTGATTTCTAGCTTTCTGTTTCTCTGTCTCTCTGTCTCTCTATCCAGCAAGGACACATGGCCTATAAACAAACAAACAAACAAAAAAAGTGGAACTCACAGTAAATTCTTAAGTCTTGAGGATTCAAATGTATTCTATGTAATGACATTCATGAACAGAATGGCATTTTTTTTCCTACCTTTTTGGTGGTAAGCACTAAATGAACAAAGTTTGCTTCCAGTGTAGAGGAAGCACAGGAAATTAGTTTAAACCCAAAACTTCCTTAAAGTCTTTTCCATTTTAAGAAATAATCTCAAGTGATAGTTTTATAACAGGTAACATGTTTGCTCTTCAGTAGAAAATGAGTCAATCATTGTTCTTAATGCATTGCAATAGTTACATCTATCTGATTGAAAATAAAATGCACTGCACTGAAAATTGCATTCTTATGGGGGCCAGCAAGTGGCATGGTGGTTAAAGTGCTGGACACTCCCACATGGCCAACCATGGTTCGAGTCCCGGACATGGTGGCTGGCTTTCTCTCTCTCTCTCTCTCTCTCTCTCTCTCTGTCTCTTTCTCTTTCTCTATGTGTCTCTCTCTGGTCAAATTAAAATAAAATGAATGAATGAATGAAAATTGCTTTCTTAAATCATTCTAATATATAAATGCACAACTTTACTAAAAGCAGTTTGTATTTATTTATTTGTTTGTTTGTTTTTTCACAGAAGACATAATCCCATCAGAGAGTAGCTCTCTCTCTGACACTACCACCTATGATGATCGTAAGTGACTTACCCTTTTCTGATTTAAATATGTTATGTATTATAAAATATTAAGATAACCTTTTTAGTTAAGTAAAGCCTACTAGTTATCGTTGGGGAAAAAATTAGAGTAAACTAATTATGCAAAGTGATTGGGAAATGAGGATTGAAATTAACCTATCTTAAGGTCTGATTAGGAAATGAAGATTAAAATTAATCTATACTAGGGGCAACTCAGCATTAAAAACAGCACCATCCAAATCCCATGACTTCAGGGAACTGGAGTACCATGAGAGCATGCGTCGCTCAGCTTCTCAAGAAGATTGTAGGACTTGGGGCCAGCAGGTGGCGTGGTGGTTAAGGTGCTACATTCCCACAAAACTGATTGTGTTTGGAACCCCAGACTAGGTTTATTTCTTCTTCCTTCTTTGTACACTGGGAATTTTCTTTAATATTACTTTTTAAAAATTTAATTTAGCTAGAGGGCATGTGCACCCACCAGAGAGAGGGAAAGTGAGAAAGCACCTCCCAAGGGGAGTGGTCATGCCACAATCCACTTTCCTCTATCTCTGTCTCCTTCTGTGGGATTTTGGGCATGTGCATACATATACTTGGTATGTTTTTGAAGCCACCAGGTCCAGGACTCTATCACGCAAACAGCCATGTGGGACCTAGCTCCCTTAACCACCATGCCACCATTGGCCTTAATGTACCTTAAGAAACTATAGTATCCTCCATTCCATGAGAGATTTCTTTACTCCAAGGGGCACATACTGAATTGGCAACAGCTGGTTCATGCCCTAGAAAAGTAATAAACTCAAGAGAAATTCAGAGATTTGAAAGAAATCATCGAATAATAATTTAAAAATTAATAAACAAAAGAAACTTAATAATTTCATTTTTCTAGTATGAATTTAAAAAATAGTTTTTTGAAAGTTATATACTTCTAAAAATATCTTTGGAAAACACTTTGCTCACCAGATATTTTATTTTTCAAAGTTTTGGCAAGGTATTTATTTTCTTATTTACTTACATACTTTTAAAATAATTTGTCCTTGGGACCAGCAGTTGGCATAATGGCTATGTCGCTGGACTCCCATGTATTCGACCACAGTTCAAGTCCCAGACCTGGTGCCTTAAACTCACGCCGGGCACGTGTGCATGTGTGCCCAAGATCCTGAGAGGAGAATGGAGGAGAAGAGTTTGTGGCATGGCCATCCCCCCTGGGGGATGATTTCTCGCTTTCTGTCTCTCTGTCTCTCTGGCGAGTGCACATACCCTATAGCGAAAGCATCTCCAAAAAAAAAAAAATCATTTGTTCTCTTTTATTATAGCCAATGATGCCTTCACTCTTGCTGGACAGAGATCAAGTTCAGTACCTCATTCGCCAAGAATTCTTCCCCCCAAGTCTCTTGGTATTGAGAGAATCCATTTCAGAAAGTCCTCCATCAATGAGCAGTTTGTGGACACCAGACAGTCCAGGTAAGAGGCCACGTCAGCAGCAAGATTCATGCCTCTCAGCGAGAGGATCTTTCCTCCAAAGGGGTTGACACATTTTTGCTTGTTCTTATTTATCATTTCAAAAAGTGTTATCTTGTAAAGTTAAGGATCAAAATTAATCCTGTTTTTTGTTATGGACAGCAAGTAGAGTTGTTTTTAAGAGGATAAAAGGATTTGGCTGGGGCCAGCCCAAAGCATGATGGTTAAGGCAGCTGGGTCCCCCAGGACAGACTGTGCAGTTGAGTCCCATGCCTGGTGGCTTGAAAATCACACCAGGTGCATTGTGCATGCCCCAAATCCTGACAGGCAAGTGGAGGAGAAAGGATGGTGCAGTGATCATCCCCCCTGGGGAGTGTTTTTTCACTTTCCCTCTCTGTCTCTTGCAAGCAAAAGGATTTGGCTGTTTCCTTGGTTTTAAGTCTATTTTATTTATGTAAAGTTACAAGGACATTAATTATTATATAGATATGGGCATAGTGTCTAAAGGTCGGTGTTATAACCAATGCTTTAAAGAAACTGTCATTAAATACCACTCTCCCAAACCAAGTAGCAGGACTGTCTTCCGATCCCAAAAACAAACATGGGAATTAAGCTCATTTTTTAATTCGTAAAATAGATAATGCAGCTCTTTTCTCCAATTTCTTAGGTAAATATTATCAGGTCAATGAGACTAGGTTTTAAAAAGATGACAGACTAGTGGTTCCCAGATTGTGGCTGCATGGATAAGTACTTTTTAAAAATTAGAATCAGAATGGAATTACCAACTGCTTACTTTGTCTAGTGAAAATGTTTGAACAAACAGTACCAAGAATCTATGGGAAAAAATGACACTTAAGGGGCCAGAAGGTGACGTGGTGGTTAAGGCACTGGATTCCACATGGCTGACCATAGTTTAAGTCTTGGAACTGCAGCTTGAAAATGACTCGGGTGTGTGTGTGTGTGTGTGTGTGTGTGTGTGCCCAAAGTCTGAGAGGAGAATGGAGGAGAAGGGATGGTGGCATAGCCATACCCCTGGGTGTGATTTCTCACTTTCCCTCTCTCTGTCTCTCTCTGGTAAGCACATGCACCCTATAGCAAAAATCTAACTCCCCCTGCAAAAAAGAATGACATTTAAATATCGAAAATACATTTACTGTCATCATCACCACTATGAGATGAATTAACTGTATTAAGCACCTCCTCTGTCACCCACTATTTGAAGTGTTTCTATTGCCTTAGTGAATTTAATCCTCACAACAACCTTGATAGTATTATTATTATTATTGCCCCTTGTCATCCCCAAGGACCAGAGACCACGGATAACTTCTCTGAGTTCATCAACTTGTGAATGTAGGAATCAGGATATGAATGTAGATAGACTTAAAACTAAGTATACTTCAAAGCTTGTGATGTGATTTTAGTCAACATGTTATACTGCATTTCAACAAAGATAAAACTTAGCCTCAGGGCCAGCAGGTGGCATGGTGGTTAAGGGTACAGGACTCCCACATGACTGGCCACGTTTCGATTCCTCGACCTGGCAGCTTACTTTCTCACTTTCTCTCTCTCTCACTCTGTCCCTCTCTGGTCAAATTAAAATAAATAAATAAAGTTAAGTAAAAGAATTCTTTAAAAATTTTTTAAAAGAAGATAAAACGTAGTTTCAAACAGAAGATTATTCAGATCAAATAAATTTCTGTTTATGAAAATATAACCTGTACTTGGGACCAGAAATTGGCATAATGGCTATGTTGCTGGACTCCCCTGTAGTCACTCTTGGTTCAAGTCCCGAACCTGGTGGCTTGAACTCACAGCAGGCACATGTGTGTGCATGCCCAAGATCCTGAGAGGAGAGTGGAGAAGAAAGGATCATGGCATGGCTATCCCCCTGGGGGGTGATTTCTCACTTTCTGTCTCTCTCTGTCTTTCTGGCGAGCGCACGTGCCCTATAGCAAAAACTACTCAAAAAAAAAAAAAAAAAAAAAAAAAAAAAAAAAAAAAAAAAAAAGAAAGAAAAGAAAAGAAAATATAACCTGTACTTTGTTACATTTCTCATTTGTCAAAGACCAGTGAAAACCTTATCCTGTATCAGCTCTGGTCGATGGGTTAGCATTTAGTAAAAAGAGAAAGATTTATACAGTGTGAAGAGAAACCAGAGTATGGATTAGCATTTAGGGATGTTTGCCTGAAACAGCAGAGATCAAGGGGGAGAGCTTTGCTAGCCAATTTAATTAAAAGTAAATAACATTTGAAATTCAGGTCCTGAGTCATGCTAGCTGTGTTTCCAGTGCCCAGTAGCCCCATGTGGCTAGTGGCTGTCACAGTGGACAACACGCACATAAATCATTGCAGAAAGTCCTATTGGCTAGTGCCAGACAAGTGTGTTTTATTATATTAAACAAAGCTGTTGCAGCAAAATGAAGAATTATAGTGGGACCATTATCACAGAAATGGTTACACCCAGATCCCCAATAGGTTAAGATGGGTTTGCTCTTTCTTTTAAGAATTATTTATTATTACTATGTTAATTTTCTACAGTGCATGTGCACTCACCAGAGAAAGACAGAGACAGAAAAGGGACAATGAGAATGCAAGTTGCCAGATCTGGGACTAGAACTGTGGTTGACCATGTGGGAGTCTAGCACATCAACCATCATGTCACCTACTGGCCCTTGAGTTTGCCCTTTGATCCACCAGTTTCACTTCTAGGAATATTTATCATTGAATTAGCTACAGCGTGCATGTCACAGCATTGCTTATGCTAGTGACAAATCTAAAACCTAAATGTTCAATTTCTGGGTGTTGGTTTAAATAAATTACCGTGTACCGGTTTAGTAGAATGTTACAGAGTTGTTAAAATAGCATTGTGGACAAATAATAGGCAACATGAAGCATTATGCATAACGTAATTTTTTTTAAGTGAATTTTAGGAATATACAAGAAATCTCATTTGTTATTGTTAGGAAGGATAGATGCTTACAAGTATGAGGGATCTTCACAAATTCATTGAAGATGCATCTTAAGAAACAAAAAATTTTTGTACCAGAGTAAACTTGTATTTTAATTCTATTTTTCCACAGACTTTTTTTAAAATTAAGTTTTGCTGTAAGCATATGTGCTCACCAGAGAGAGGCCAAGTGAGAGATCACCCCCCACAAGGGATGGGCATGCTACAGTCCATGGGACTTTGGGCATGCAGGCATATGTGTCTGGCATGATTTTTTAAGCTGCCAGGTCCAGGTTTCAAACCACACAGTTGGTTGTGTGGGATCCAGCAGCTTTAATCTCCATACCACCTTCTGGCACCTCCACAAACTTTTGAAGTCCCCTCTTATATCCACTTGGGAATAATATCTGAAAATATTGAGTATTGACTGGCTATATCTAGAGTATTGGATTATGGACATATAAATTTTTAATTTGTATTTTAAATTTGCTATAGGGCACATACACTTTCCAGGGCAGGGGCTGGGAGAAAGTATGACCGCCCCCCCAAAACAGGGATGACCAGGCCACAGTGGCTTCTCTTCCATTCTCCTCTCAGGATTTTATACACAGGTACACGTGCCTGGCATGTTCGTCCAACCATTGGGTTCAGGACTCAAATCACAGTCAGCCACGTGGGACCCAGCACCTTACCACACGTTTGCCTATCCCTAAGTAAAATTCTAATGAAAGTAAATTTTAATTCAAAGACTTAGCCTCAAAGTGCTGGAAAGTGGACAAAGTGATTTAAAGACATTGCTCCCTAGTCTAGGGCCAGTCCTGGGGCCCAGAGCCTTCGTGTTGCCTGTTTTTATATGGCCCATGAGCTAAGACAGGTTTATAATTTTGCAAGGTGGGAGGGAAGGGCAAGATCAAAAGCAGTAATACCTTGAGACGTAGGAAATTATATGCAAGTTGAATGTCAATGTCCTTAAGCCCAGGTTTATGGGAACACAGCAAGGCCTGTGTACTCACATGCTGTCTGTGCTGCTTTTGCACCACAAGGGCAGGCTGGAAGCTGTGCTGCAGAGGCCATCTGGCCCACAGCCCAAAATATGTACTACTAGACCCTTCATAGACAGAGGGCTTGCTGATCCCTGCCCTAGTTGCTTTTCAGTCTGTTCTATTCAGTGTACTTATTTTTAAAATTTTTATTTATTCATTTATTTTAATGTGACCAGAGAGAGAAAGAGAAACTAAGAAAGCAAGTCATCAGGTCGTGGACTCGAACCATGGTCAGCCATGTGGGGGTGTCCAGTGCCTTAACCACCATGCCACCTGCTAGTCCCCTCTTTTTTTTTTTTTTTTTCCTTTATGTTTATGACTCAGGGAGTCAGACCTCATGTGCTTTCTCAAAAACTCATAGGATGGGGGCGAGCAAGTGGCATGGTAGTTAGGACACTGGACGCCCACATGGTCCACCATGGTTTGAGTTCTGGATCCAGTGGCTTTAAACACACCAGGCATGTATGCGTGCATGCCCAAAATCCCAAGAGGAGAATAGAGGAGAAGAGATTACAGCCTGGTCATGCCACCACCACCCCCTCCGGGAGTAATTTCTCACTTTCTCTCTCTCTCTCTCTCTCTCGCTGTCTCGCTCTCTCGCTCTCTCGCTCTCTCTCTCTCTCTCTCTCTCTCTCTCACACACACACACACACACACACACACACAAGCACCCATGCCCTATAGCAAAAATCTCTCTTAAAAAAAAGAAAAAAACCCTCAGGACCAGCAGTTGCCATAATAGCTATGTCGCTGGACTCCCATGTAGTCAACCGTTGTTCAATTCCCGGACCTGGTGACTTAAACTCACGCTGGGCATGTGTTTATGTGTGTGTCCGTGCCCAAGATCCCAAGAGGAAAATGGAGGAGAAGGGATTGTGGCATGGCCATCCTCCCTGGGGGATGATTTCTCATTTTTTGTCTATCTCTGTCTTTCTGGCGAGTGCTCGTGCCCTATAGCAAAAAAAAAAAAAAGAAAAAGAAAAAGAAAAAGAAAAGCCTCATCTAGGATGAACCAGGATCCTAACCCACACCCACCTTCCCACCTTTTCCCCATATTCCCTTTCCTTCCACTCCAGTAAGTTTCATAGTAGTTTATGACACAGTTGTCAGAGATGTTGGGAGGCACTTCAATTCCTGATTCTCCTTTCTCCCTCACAGGGAAATGCTGTCGACACACAGCAGCCCTTACAGAACTCTGGAGAGGCGGCCTCAGGGAGGACGAAGCATGCCCACCACCCCAGTTCTCACCCGGAACGCCTACAGCAGCAGCCACTTGGAGTAAGAGCCAAGAGCCTCCTTCCTGCTGCAGTGGCTCTGTTGACTTTGCTTTGTGGCTTTGTCTTCCTTCGCTGTAGTTTTTAATCCTTTAAATTGACTTTCTGTAACAGGGTCCTATTTTACGGTTTTACATTTTCTGCTAACTCACAGTTTCCAATATGTTAGCTGAGAATATATACTTGATTTGTCTGGATTTATATTGGATTTTCAGCACCTTAATTTCCCAGCCAGATATTACCATTCATTATTCAATGGCGAGGATGAAGATCATAGCAATAGCAGCGTTTTGAAGTGTTTTTGGAGCGCTGTGCTAAATGTTTTATATGCACTGTATTATTTAGCTTCCATAACGAGCCTTTTGGAAGGTGGATATTAGATACTGCTTTGTGTCCTCGTTTAACAAGAGAGAAAGCGAGATTCAGAGAGATCAGGTGTCTCGCCTGAGCCCATACAGCTGGGAAATGGCAGTGTCGTGACTCAACCAGATAGCTCTCACTTCAGGGCCGACTGCTCCGCCGCGCAGTGCCACCCTCGCTCTCGTCCAGCACATCCTGAAATCAGGCTGGAAGAGAGGACCCTCCAGTCCTGTGTAGGGTTTTATTCAGGCTTCGATGCAGGCTGTGCATCCTCAGATTGTCTCTCCTCGGCCCTCGAGGAAGGATTTGGCTTGCACAACTGGCAGTCCCTCGTCCTTTTCTCACTGTGGTGTGGTAATGAACTTACGCATGAATCCACGGCTTGTAGGAACTCGTGGGTTCTGTTAGTGCAGTCGGCTTTAGAAACCACAAAAAGTCTTCCTGTAAATCAAGAGCTGTTAAATCACTCAGCGTGGTGTTCTTTTTCCTTATTCAGATCCTCTGTTTCTTCTTTTCTCTTATGGATGTGCCTTTCTCTCCTTCAGGCCTGAATCTTCATCTCAGCACTGCCGTCAGCGGAGCGGAAGTCTGGAGTCCCAGTCCCACCTGCTCTCTGAGATGGACAATGAAAAGCCATTTTTCTCCCTCTCCAAATCCCAAAGAAGCAGCAGCACCGAAATCCTCGATGACGGATCGTCCTACACCAGCCAGTCGAGCACAGAGTATTACTGTGTGACGCCAGTGGCCGGCCCCTATTACACCACCCAGACTCTGGACACTCGTGCCAGGGGTCGGAGAAGGTCCAAGAAGCAGAATGGTTCTACTTCCAATTCAGGAAGCATGCCCAACCTAGCACAGAAGGATAGTGTGAGGAATGGCGTCTACGCCAAGAGCCAGGAGCCACCTTCTTCCAGTTACTATATCAGCGGATACACGCCGTACACAGAGTGCGAGCTCTACTACAGTGGTGGCTACGTGTATGAGAATGACACCGAGGGACAGTACAGTGTCAATCCTTCCTACCGGTCTTCAGCCCACTATGGATATGACCGCCAAAGGGACTACAGCAGATCCTTCCACGAAGACGAGGTGGACCGGGTGCCCCATAACCCATATGCAACCCTGCGGCTGCCCAGGAAGGCTGCCGCAAAATCTGAGCACATCACCAAAAACATCCACAAGGCCTTAGTCGCCGAGCACCTGCGTGGCTGGTACCAGCGGGCCTCTGGACAAAAGGACCAAGTGCACAGCCCACAGACGAGCTTTGACTCGGACCGGGCATCACAGAGATGCCTGGGGTTTGCTGGGCTGCAGGTACCCTGCTCGCCCAGCAGTCGTGCATCCTCCTACTCTTCAGGTAAGCATACCCTGAGGCACGTGACACCTGGATTTTATTTACATCATATTCTCCACCCACCCAAAACCAATGCTCTCAAGGGTGGTGAGACCAGCTCCCCAGGTCGTGAGAGTGGTGGTCATTCAGTGGAACCACTGGACAGGCCAACCTAAGGCCAGTTCTCTCCAGCACAAAGACCACCGTACACCTGAGTCTGATGAAGAAAGTTGTAGATTTGAACCTAGGAAATGTTTATCAGACACCTACTTCCTATGCTGCACTGTGTGGGACCTTTCACATGCTGTGTCTTTTCTGGGCCTTATGTTGACAGCCACATCTCCTAAGTGTGTTCGGGAGGTTTGATAGTTTAAAAGAACAGAGTACGGACGAGGAGTTAGTGTAATGGGTATGTCGCTGGACTCCCATGTAGTTGACTGTGGTTCAAGTCCTAGACCCGGTGGCTTAAACTCACGCCAGGCGCGTGTGCGTGCAGCCCAAGATCTCGAGAGGAGAATGGAGAAGGGATTGTGGCGTGGACATCCCCACTGGGGGATGATTTCTTGCTTTCTGTCTCTCTGTCTTCCTGGCGAGCACATGTATGCTATAGCAAAAAAAAAAAAAAATTCTCCAAAAGAAAAAAATAAAGAACAGAATAAACCCTTCAGGTAAGCAACAAACATTAGAATTATACATCCATCCCTGTTTGCCACCAAGATTTGATCATCTAAACAGTGTTTTGGGTGCTCAGACTTTCAGTAATTCTAATCAGAGCTGGCATTCATTCATTCATTCATTCATTTTAATTGTCTCATGAAAATTGCACTCATCTGGAGAGAGATAGGGGGATGGGGAGAAAGCACCCCTTAATGGGATATGGTCGCTACAGTCCTCTCCTCCATTTCTTGAATGTGATTTTGGGTGCACGCACACATGCACAGACATGCATCCTTTGTGTTTTGCAAGCCTGTGGCTGGGATTTGAACCACAGTTGGCCATGTAGGGTTCATCTTCCTTAACCATTAGGCTACCAGGTTGAGCAATTGTAAATCACTCTGCTCAACTTTGCAAACACTGTTCTAAATACTTTTCATATCTTAACTCAGTTTCATATTCATATAATCTCCACTCTGTGGTGGATTTAAGGAATTTTCAAAGACAGTTTTGATTAGAGGAGACACTTCCTTTTTACCGTTTCTGTAGGCTTTGGCCCCCACTCTGCTAACGTTCATGGAGGACTTACTCATACCCCCAGCTGTGCTATTTTAAGTATGAAAAATAAGGGTCTGCTTATGGGTTGTCTATTCATCAAATGAGCAGCACATATAAGAAGAGGACCAGTGTTGCTGGTTCCTGCCTCAGTGAGCTCCGATTTGTCGGCTCCCAGAGCACTGTCTGAAAATCAAGCCATTTTAAAACTCCAAGGAATGAATGAATGAATTGTTGAACTGCATGAATTCCTGAAGTTGTGAGTCACGTCTCCTCCCGTAAGCCTGACACCTTAGTGAGACACAGTCCAGAGATTCTCGCATCACTGAGTAACAGTCAGCAAAAACTGTGCCTCAGAAAGTTTCGTAAGTTTGTTGACAAGAGGTGTTTCCATGGAGATTTCTGTTAGGGCTCAAGTTCTCTCCTGTTTGTTCAGGACTTTGGACTTCTGCTAGGGCTGTCCCGTCTCTCACCACATCTAACATATGAAAGGCTCCTGTAATGATTTCTTGTTATTTATGGCTCTGATCTCAAGAGCGGGGCGTTGCATGAGAAGATTTCACAGACCAAAAACCTGGGCAGAGTACCGCAGGCATAAAGCCAAGCAAGGAGGGCTGAGATGCATGCGGACATGCATCAGGGCACAGGACTGGGTAAAACCCAGGGGGAAGCAGGTGTGGCTCAGGACCTCCGCATTCCTGGTCGAGCCTTAGTGCCTGGGGCAAAGGTGAGAATGGAGTTAATGTTTGCTGGTTCAGGCCTGGCTTGCGCCTTGCTGACATCAGCAGGATTTGGCCCCACCGTGATGTCAAGAGGCATCTTTTTTTTTTTTTTTAAGGTTTATTTATTTATTTATTTTCGCCATAGCACACGTGTGCTCACCACGCTGCAGGCCCTTCTCCATTCTCCTCTTGAGAGTCTGGGCATTCACCCACATGCACTTGGCATGATTCTCAAGCTGCCAGGTCCAGGGCTTCAGGTACATTCAGCGTGTGGAAATCCAGTGCCATAACCACCATGCCACCTGCTAGCCCCAAGGCATCACTGGTTAAAGAATTAAAGGAATGGAGTCAGTGCTCCCAGAATTCCCTTCTGGAATTTTCCTCATCCCTGCCTCCATGGTATTACTACAGAAGTGCATTAACATAGGCATGCAACATTTTCATGGAGAGATTAACTTGACTGTTTACCAGATTAGTCAGGGCTTTGATAGTCCCTTCCAGCCACCCGAAGGCTTGCCTGGTGACTCCGTTTCAGTAGTATGGACACCCCCATTTGTTGGCAGTTTGCTGTGTACCACGTGGTGCACTCGGTGCTGTGTACACACTTCCCCACGTAGTGTACGCAGTCATTCTATATGGAGAGTGCAGGAGGTGTGTTTATGAGTATTCTAATTTGGCAGCCAAGGAAACTCTGGCTTAGGAGGTTTAAATGGCTCTGCCCTGGCCCCAGAGTTCTGATGTCTTTGCCACCAAGTCAGAGCCTCTCGCACAGTTAGGAAACATTCTGAGAAGCTCAACGTAAGATGATTGTCTTATTCATTGAAACCTCGTGGCATCCAGGGCGTCGTGGTGATCACAGGGGATCTGTGACAGCGGGAGACGAGAGGAGCGAGTTGGTAGCAGAACAGGAAGTGAAGACCAGGAAGGGTCTGTGAGCAGGGCTGGGTTTTCAGTCTTGGATCACCAATAAGGTGCTGTTGTCACCTTGAACATCCTGGGCATGGAGCACAGCTAGTTTAGAGTGAGGACAACAAGCGCCCAGTGGTGAGGCATTTTCCGGGCTTTGCTCCCAAATTATGTCCTTGTCCTGCTCCAGTTCAGTCCCTCTGTAGAACTAAATCCTCTTCCTGAATTCCTTCTTGTATTAGTTCCACCCATCACCACCACCTTTTTTTTTTTTTTTTTTAAGGCAAAAATATGCCTTGATCTTGCTAGTAGCCAATGCCACCTTGGGCTGAGAGATAGGTGTCAACAAGGTAATTATGGAATGTCTTCCCTCCAAAAGCCTTCAATAAACCCAAACCCATCCTTCATACCTTTGCAGCTGAACCCTTATGTATTCAGCCACCATTCCCTAAAAGGGAACAGTCTGTAAATATGAGATCATTTTTTCCTTGCTTGTCTTTGGGTAATTTATCAAATTACTTTTAATGGACCAATTTGTCTTTCAATCAACGTTACTGCCATTGATAATCCTGTTCATGGTTGCGTACTGTTATGTTCATGGTTTGCTTACTCTATATCAAGCACAGCACTAAGGATTTGCCTAACCACCTTGTTTAATTCTGGTATCATGTCTGTACAGAATGTAGTCATGCATTGCTTAAAGACAAGGATACATCCTGAGAAATATGTTATGTGATCCTGTCATTGTGTAGACATCATAAGTGTCCTTACACAAGCCTACATGGTGTAGCCTACTGCAGTGCTAGGCTAATTCATTCAGCCTGTACACTCCTCATGGGACCAGCACTGCATACGTGGCTTGTCGACTGAGACAACATTACATGGCATATGACTACCACTCCATAGATAAGGGAACTGAGGCTTAAAGAACGCAATTATCGGTGGGACCAGCAAGAGGTGTGAAGATGAAGGCACTGGATCCCACATGGCAGACTGTGCCATTTGAGTCTTAGCCCCAGCTTGAAAATCACACAGGGCACGTGTGGGTGTATGCCCCAAATCTAGAGAGGAGACTAAAAATGGGATTGTGGTATGGCCACTCCTGCTGGGAGGTGATTTGGGAGATGAAAGTGATTTCTCATTTTCCCTTTCTAGCTTTCCCTGTCCCTCTGGTGAGTGCATGCACCCCATAGCAATAACTAAAAAAATTAAAAATTAAAAATATAACTATTGGGTCATCTGAAAAATCATGATGCTTTTTTTTTTTTTTTTTTTTGGAGAGGTTTTCGCTATAGGGCGCGTGCGCTCGCCACACAGACAGAGAGAGACATAGAGACAGAAAGCGAGAAATCACCCCCCAGGGGGGATGGTCACGCCGCAATCCCTTCTCCTCCATTCTCCTCTCGGGATCTTGGGCACGCACCCACACGCGCCCGGCGTGAGTTTTAAGCCACCGGGTCCGGGATGCAAACCGTGGTCAACTGTGTGGGAGTCCAGCGACATAGCCATTACGCTAACTTCTGGTTCCCATGATGCATTTTTCATAGAAAAACAGAAAAATATGTCATAACTTTCCTGATGACTTAATATTTGCCTAAGGTCACACAGGGACAGCCAGTCCAGGAACTCTATTAATTCTAAACCCTGGCTCTTAAGGCTCTGTTCTGCACACAGCTGATTATAATACACCTCTAGATGACCTAAACGTTTTCACTTTGAATATTTTCACTAATTTGATCTCTCTTCCCATTTTTATTTCTAGTGTCTTCTACAAATGCTTCTGGGAACTGGAGGACCCAGTTAACCATAGGGCTATCTGAATACGAGACTCCAGCACATTCTTCTTACACCAGCTGCTATGGCAATGTCTATAATCCTCTGCCCTCTCCAGGCAGGTAAGGAAGTAATGCTTGAAACTTCAAAGAGCCAGGACCAGTAGGTTGCTTAGTGGTTAAGGTGCTGTCCTCCTGTATGGCTGACTTTGAGTCCCAGACCTGGCAGCTTGAAATTCCCGCCAGGTGCATGTATGTGCGTGCCCACAATCCTGAGAGGAGGATGTAGGAGAAGAGATTGCAGCATGGCCATCCGCCCTGGATGGTGATTTCTCGCTTTCTGTCTCCCTGTCTCTCTCCGGCAAGCACACACGCCCTATAGCAAAAAATCTCTTTAAAAAAAAAAAGGAAAGGAAGAAAGAAACAAGCAAACAGACAAACTTAGAGGAGCCTGTAGCTGTTCAAAAGAATTCACTGATCCTACTTTAGTTTATGAACAGCAAATAATCTAGCTCAGGGGTTGGCAAATTAGAATCTACAGGCCAAATCCAGTGGCCATCTCTTTTGATAAATAAAGTTTCATTGGAAAACAGCATGCTTATTCATTTCTGTCTATGGCTGTATTTGCGCCAAGGACAGAGACCATGTGGCCAAGAAAGCTAAAAATATCTGGCTTTTTAAGAAAAAGTTTACTAACCCCTAATCTAGCTCATTCGAATTTGACCCTGTCCTTAGAGTCTGTGTAGTACATTTTTAAAGGATTATTTGATTCCATTTGTTGTGATTATTATTTAATTTGACCAGAGAGACACAGAGAGAGAGAAAGAGAAAGCAAGTCGCCAGGTCCAGAACTCAAACTATGGTTGGCCGCGTGGGAGTCCAGCGTTTTAATCACTACGCCACCTGCGGCCCCCGTGCATCACATTTTAAGTCCGAAGGGGGTTTTTATTGCAATACTTGACACCGTATTGTTGATATGTCCATTTAAATCTCTTCTGGAACCTTTGCAGGAAGACTCTCTCTACTCCAGAAGAGTCTATTTATACCAAGGTTCCTCCTAGACAGTTGGCGAGGCTTGATTTCAAACATTTGCTGCCTTTTTATGTCTGACCCGATGTTCAGTAAGAAACAACAGGCACATGTCCTATCTATCTGTGCAAGTAGTTCTTTGTAAACACAAGAGGAAATACACAAGAACGGTTTGTTAAAATCGATTTACATAAAACTGTAAACTCAGAGTTACATGCTTTTCTATTCTTTTATCATAGGAGGATTTAAGTGTAAAGAGGTCATTTCTCCCTATCACATAGTTGGAAAATGCAATCCACACTCATGGTGCCAAGTAGAACCTTTCGGTTTTGTGTTTTGTTTTTTGATTTTTTTTTTTTTGTTTTTTTTTCCAGAAACTTTAATTTTGATTTTTTTAAAGTCAGATTACTTCAGGCGTAGGAGATTTATACAGAGTATAGTTTATAATGGTCTCTGTACTGGAGAATTTGAGAGGCTAACTCTTTTTTTTAAGACCTTCAGTGTTCTAAGCAAATTGGAGATATTCAACTCCCCAAACCTTATTTTTTTCCTCCATCACATTTAGTAGGAGTTTTTCTTGGCTTGAAATAGTATGCCAATTGTCTCAACTCAACAAAGAGTGAGCTCAAAATAGAATTGAAATGAAAATATACTTTAGAGGATGTTGGAGAGCTTGGACTTCTATAAATAATGCTTAAAAATGAATTAGGAGCAAGAACCAAAATGACGGGCTTAAAATCTGGGCTGAGCCTTTTTAATGAAGATCTTATCATTATGTATAGTGCATTTGCAAATAACTTGCAAGTTTAAATTATTTGCTTTCCTTTCTGTTCACTCTGAAATTACATAAAACATTTGATGCATAAAACAGTTTTCATATCCTTAACTGCTTCCATTGGATTCAGGAAATATTAAACACTTTAAGAAAATATGTGTTTGTTTTGTTTTGTTTTGTTTTTTTTACCAAGTCTGCTCTATATTTCAGGAAGTCCAAGACAGCTTGATAGGGAATCTGAACATAATGCACAGGAAATTAGAAGCTATTTAAAGATAGCTATTGTGCATTTGTTTATGTGTGTGTGTATATGTGCGCATTGTAGGAAATTTGGAAAATAATTTTTAAGAAGAAATAATTTAGCTATAATTGCACCATCCACAGACAAGCAGCTATGAACATTTTGGCATATTTTCTCCATTGTTCTATATCCATTTTTAACACATTCATAATGATATTATATGTGCAGTTTTACCTCTTAGATTGCCAATGAAATTCTATATCCCATTTTTTTTTTGGGGGGGGGAGAGGTTTTTGCTATAGGGTACGTGCGCTCACCAGAAAGACAGAGAGACAGAAAGCGAGAAATCACCCCCCAGGGGGATGGTTACGCCGCAATCCCTTCTCCTCCATTCTCCTCTCAGGATCTTGGGCACGCACACATACGCGCCTGGCGTAAGTTTAAGCCACCGGGTCCAGGACGCAAACCGCGGTCGGCTACATGGGAGTCCAGTGATATAGCCATCATGCTAATTGCTGGTCCCACTATATCCCATTTTTTTAACTTAATGTCATAACATAAATATGTTTCCATGCTTTTAAAAAACTCTTAAAACTTGGGGACCAGCAGGTGGCATGGTGGTTAAGGTGCTGGACACTCCGACATGGCTGACCACGGTTCAAGTCCTGGACCTGGTAGCTTGCTTTCTCACTTTCCCTCTCTCTCTCTCTCTCTGTCTCTCTCTCTCTGGTCAAATTAAAAAAAAAAATGAATGAATAAATAAAACTAAATTAAATTAAATAAATATAAAAAACTCTTAAAACTTCACTTTTTTATGACCAGTGTGATATTCCACTCAATAAATATACTTTATTTAGTAGTTCCTCATTTTGTAAAGTGAAAAGTTTTTAGGTTTTTATTTTTTTTTAATTGTAAGTAATGCTGCTAGTAACATCTTTGTATAAAATACTTGTCCAGAGGCCAGCAGGTGGCATAGAGGTTAAGGCACTGGATTCCCATGTAGCCATCTGTAGTTTGAGTCCCAGACTCGGCAGCTTGAAAATCACACTGGACACGTGTGCATGCATGCCCAAAATCCTGAGAGGAGACTGCTGGCGGAGAAGGGATTGTGACGTGACCATCCCACCTGCGGGGTGATTTCTCACTTTCCCTCTCTCTGTCTTTCTCTGATATATGCATGTACCCTATGGCAAAAACCTAAAAAGAAAAAAAGAAAAAAAAACTTGTCTATATTGCAGATTATTTCTTTGGAATACATTTCAATAAATAGAATTAATGGATTAAATTGAAGAGTACGGGGCCAGCAGGTAGCATGGTGGTTAAGCCGTTGGACTCCCACTTAGCCAACTGCAGTTCAAATCCCTCACCCTTCCGCTTAAAAAGTTACACTGGGCCCATGCCCAAAATCCAGAGAGGAGAATGGAAGAGAAGGTATTGTGGCAAGGCCATCGACCCTGAGGATCAGTTCTCACTGTCCCTCTCTGTCACTCTCTGGCTCTCTCCAGTGAGCACAAGCACCCTATGGCAAAAAAAAAAAAAAAAAAGCCAGAGTGTGTGTGTCTTAATTTATCAAAGGGTATATGCACTCTCCAGAGAGAGATGGGAGAGGGGGAGAATGTCAGAAATCACCGTCCATGGGGGATGGTCACACCATAACCCCTTCTCCCTTCTCTTTTAGGGACTCTGGGGACACACACATAAACGTCTGACATATTTTTCAAAGCACTGGGCCTGAGGTTCAAACCAAGCAGTTGGCCATGTGGGATCCAGCCACACTAACCGCCACGCCACCAGCTGGCTCAAATAATGCATTTTTTTAAGATCTTGGCTTTCAAAAGCGTTTTGCTAGTTACCTTGCCACCTACAGAGATAGGGAAATGCTTGTTTTCATCTTATTTATTTAGGATTTTTTTAAATTCACTGTCTGGCCAATTTAACTTATTGACAAGGCAGATTTAACAACATTCCTAAAACTTTAAAAAGCATCCTTAGTTATTTTTAGGAACACGTGATTTTTTAAAATAAGGGTAGAAACTGAGTTTCCAGATAAAGATAGAAAGTTTTAGATGTTCTTTTAAGCTAAAGGTTTGAAATGCTTATCAGTGTCTCTGAATTTTATTTTTCTTTTTAATAAATGAGGTATATACCCTTAAATATCCTTTTCTCCAGAGTATCCAGATCTTAATACTATAGAAATTGACAGATTTTTACCAATAATTGTTTTTTTTTTTTTTCAGGATGATTTGGTATAATTGTCCTGGGCATAAATGTTCCTAAGTAGAAATGTTCAAATCTCTTATGCTACCTAGTATATGACATAGTTAGATTTGGGGCTCTACTGTTATAAACTGTGTTTTCCAATAACTTTTATTTCTTTTACTTCCTGTTTCCCACTCCTTTTCCTCTTCCCTATCTAACCCTACCCTATTACTAGGCAAAACCAAGGGCTTTTGTCCCAGAGAATGATTATGACTCCAGAAGTGAGATCAGTTTTAAATTCTCTTTTGCTAAGGGTAGCCAGTTGTAGTAAGTACAGTCGCTGAATTTGTGTGTTGCTTCTTGCATAGCCAGAGTTGCGCTTGCTCCGATTTGTGTGAAGTTATGAAATGTGACTTTGCTCTTCATTACATGAAAGCACTAAAAACCTGATTTACAGAGTGTGTGTTTCCAAAACTCTTCTTCCAAAGACTTGTCTAACCTTTACTAAAAGACTTTGTCATTAGAAATAAAGAAAAGAAAGCTACTAACTGTTTAACCTATTTTAACCTGCTATTGCAACGATGCAGTTGTGCTGTTCAGGGTGGTTTCTATTGTAGATAGGATGCTTTCACTGAAATATGCAATCCACATATGCTTCCGATTTTTAAATGTGATACCTCTGTTTCCTGAGTCACTCCGAATTTATACTTGACCCATAAACCCTAGGGATGCCTTAAGGTGCCCTTACTGCTTTCTAAATATATTCCTTTGTCCATGAGGAAAGCATCTAGTATATTCCCTTAATTTGAAAAATACTTAAAATGTGGCTTTCCACACATGTGAAGGCATCTCCAAAGAGTTTGTGGGGGAAAAAAATATGCCTTTTATGAAAGAAATACACATGGATTTCAAAACTTTTTGCCTCAAAATTAATTCATACTTTTATTTTTTCCCCACAAACATTTTGAAGCCCCTTTATATTTTTTGAAAAGCTAAAAATGTAACTCACACAAATAGAAAATGAGCATGTGTCAAAGCTTCACTTAATTCACTAATGAGGGAACTAGCAGAATGGTAAAGCAGATTCAAAGAGATTTCAAGATACTGGAGGCGTATCTTATCCCAGCAGAAGAATGACATTTCTAAATTAGACACAACCCCAGTTAATGTCCTGTAGGCCAGTAAACCTGTAAGCGTAATCTTTTCCTCCTAGACAGAAGTTATCTGTTTCTTCCAGACAAAAGCATACAAGTTAATATGTAACTTAACACAATCTGGGGCCTATTAATGCTAAATTAAACAAGAGTATATCTTCCTGGGGGATTAAATAGTTCTTTCGTATGCCTTTTAGATGACACTTCAGTAACACATTGAAAGAAAATGCAGTCATCTTTTGCATTATCTTTAGGTTTTGGGCAATTTTTCTTAACAGTGCTTCCTACTAACTTCTTTGAGTGTAGAAGTCTTTGCTCTGATGGCACAAAAATGATCACATGTCATAACTTGTCTGATTTCCTTGAATAGACAGTACACAGAGGCCAGTCAACTGGACAGTACAGACGGAAGCCGGTTGGAAGACAACCTGGACAGTGGTGAGCAGAGGCTCTTTTGGCATGAGGATTCCAAGCCTGGAACATTAGTCTGAACTGCAGTTGAACCTCCTGACCCAGCACTGCGTTCTCACACTAGTGTGCCTTGCAAATACTCTCGTCTCGCCAGAAGGCCTTTGGCTTTAGAAACCCAGAGACATCAGAGGTTGAAGAGAAGCCTGGACGTTGCCCTGGAAGTGAATCCCACACTAAGATCTACAGAGCCCTGAGTGAGGACTTGCCTTTCACACTCCAGGCACCCTCCCAGCAGTGAGGTCTGGCCCCGTGTAGAACCATTGCCAAGAGAGGACTCTGTCTGAAGCCTGCAGCCACAGCAAGCACTTTTTAAGGGAATACAAGTTGTCGAAGGTCAACCTCCAAACTGTGAAGGTGCATTCAGGTGTCCCATGAGGAAAGAAGGACAGGGAAACGTTCGAAGCACAATGTGGAATGGTGAGAGGAGGGAAACCAGAAGCTCCTGAGTCACTGCTCACCATCACATGGTTTGAATGTGTGCACCGACAGAGAATAACATGCTGTTTGTACACAGACATGATCAACGTAGACAGTATTGGAAAATTACTTGAAGAGAATTTGGATTTTCATGAATATCTGAATGAGTGTCAATGTAAATGTTTTCAGGATATTATCATGAGTGATGTTTTTCATAAGCGTCATCACATGGGTTCTAGAAAGACTGACTGCTTTAGCATCCTGTAATATAACTTCACGGTAGCAGATGGGGGAAACGAAGCAGTCTCTGAATAATTGACAAACTCTGCTTGGAGAATTTTCTGAGGTACAAGATCGCTGAGCTCTTTTTTTTTTTCTATCTCCACTAATTGCCCAATGAGCTACTCTTCAGGCTGGTGACTTTCCAACTTGCCTGTCATTTGAAATGGCAGACTTGCTATGGAAAGTTGTATCTTCATGAGTTTGAAAGTATTTTAAGGTGATACAGAAGGGACCCAAAACAACACCAACAAAAAACAAAGCCACATCATTTTGTATGACTTGTGTGCCTTAAAATGGTGAAGATTAGAAAATTAAACATTCGGTCTGGGTTTCACAAAGAATTCTAAATCACTAAATGACAAGAACAAAATTAACATTGAAAAAAAAAAATACTCCAAGCTGCAGTAGATTTAATTATGAGGCTAAAACTACCTCATACTTTCCTTGGAAGAACTAATTAACTATGGTTTATTATAGGGTTTTATTTGTTTTTTTAGAACAAATGATTTCCATCTTCCAGACTGATCGTTTTTGTCATCTTTACTCTATTTCAAAATTCCATGAAAGGTGCTCCCTTCCCCCTCTTTTATACAAGTTTCTTGTTCATATTGTGAATAGAGAAGTTTCTGAACAACTTTTTTGGAACATTTTCTATCTATATTCCAAAGCATGTAATATATGCATAACAATGATTTGTTAAACTGGTCCTTAGTCATTTGTATCATTAGAAATGAAGTTTGGGGGAAAAAAATGACAAGCAAAAAAAAATAATAACTTATTCCTTTTTGCATATTTGTATAGCCTTCTAGAAACAGAAATACCCTTTTGCATATTCTTTTATTGTTCTGACTTTTTAAGACCTATTATTTTTTTACGTAGGTCAATAAACAAAAAGTGTGCTACTGAAAACGTTTACGTAGTCTTTTTTTTTTTTATGCTTAGGGCTCCTATGAAGCAGTTTGTTGAAGTTCTTTACTTCAAGTAATCATGTTGGACAATATTTCATGTGTTTAGTTACAGTGTTACCACATTTTATGGATTCCAACGGGCATATTTTTTCATATTTACATCTGAAAACAGGGTTCACCTTTTGAATGATGACATGTCTGATGTGAATTGGCAGTGTCGTTTTGCCTTTTTTTCCCTTGGTGATACATTATATAATGTTGTGTCTTACATTGAAGTCATCTTAGAATTGATGAGCTACGTAGTTTATTGCCTCATTGAGGGTAACTAATGAGAGCATTTAGGTTTTCTCATCTTGGGAATGTTGTTTATTTGTAACTAGTAATTCATCCTAGTTTCACAGGCTGGCACACAGGTCTCTTACATGCGCGAAAATACTTCATCTGACATCTTTTTATCCTGCACACTGAGGAGAAGGGAGTGGGAAATGAAACATAGGGAGACCTGAATGTTATTTCTGTATATGTACCATATATAAAAAATAATGTTTCCAGTTCAAGAAATGGTAGGCTCAGAATTGCAAAGATGGCTTGAAAGGGCAAGAATCTGAATCCCTAATAGGAAAAGAAGGTATAGAAACGGGAACATCAAGCATGCTTCATGCCTTTTCCCTTTTTCAGAAAGCATTTCTCAACCACATTGGTGCTTTTATTAAAATCCAAAAAGTGACAAAGGTGAATAATTCAACATCTATTGGGGCCAGCAGGTGGGTTAGTGGTTAAGGCACTGTACTCACACGTAGTTGACTGCGGTTCAAGTCCTAGACCCAGCATTTTAAAACTCATGCCAGGCGCGTGTGCATGCATGCCCAAAATCCTGAAAGGTGAATGGAGGAGAGGGGATTGTGGCATGGCCATCTGCCCTGGGGGGTGATTTCTCGTTTTCTGTCTCTCTTAGTCTTTCTGGCAAGCACATGCACCCCTATAGCATAAATCTCTCGGGGCCGGGAGGTGGCATGGTGGCTAAGGGTGCTGGATTTCGACATGGCCGACTGCAGTTTGGGTCCTGGACCTAGCAGCTTGTTTTCTCACTTTCTCTCTCTTTCTCTCTCTTTCTCACTCTGTCCCTCTCTGGTCAATTTAAAGTAAAATAAATAAAGTCAAATAAAATAATTATTTTAAAAATCTCTCTCAAAAATAAATAACACATACATTTCTCTTTTATTACAAAATATATATTCATAGCAAAAATTTTAAATGCAGACACTACACAATTAATGGTTGTGTAGTATAAAAATGTAATCATGCCCTGTAAGCCTAACACTCCCAGATACAACTAGTGTTATTTTATTATATAAACTATTAGTCTGGCATGTTCTCAGAAATAAAGTTCAGTCTAAAGAATTTCCTCAAAGAATGTTCAGATCAGAATAATGACGGACTTCAGTGCTATGGACAACTCTGGAGTACCTTCTCTGGTAGTGCGGTGAAAGACCAGTTTTTAAATTTCCTATCCATTGTGGACCTATAGAGTATTTGGGGTTTTGTTTTGTTTTCATTTACTATAGGGTGCACATACCTGTTGGGGAGACAGAAGGAGAAAGAGAAAGTAAAATTCAACCACTCCTGCGAGGGAGGGGAGGAATGACCACAATTCCTTCTCCTCCATTCTTTTTTATCTTACTTTATTTTATTTTATCTTATTTTATCTTGTTTTATTTATTTATTTATTTATTTATTTATTTTGGAGAGGTTTTTGCTATAGGGCACTTGCACTCGCCAGAAAGACAGAGACAGAGAGACAGAAAGCAAGAAATCACCTCCCCGGGGGGATGGCCACACCACAATTTTCTCCCCCATTTTCCTCTCAGGATCTTGGGCATGCATGCACATGCACCTGACATGAGTTTAAGCCACCGGGTCCGGGACTTGAACCGTGGTCGACTACATTGGAATCCAGCAACATAGGTATTACGCCAACTGCTGGTACCTCCTCCATTGTTCACTCAGGATTTTGAGCACCTACATACACATGCCTGGAGTGTTTCTCAAGCCACTGGGTCTGGGACTCAAACCGTGGAGTTAGCCCTGGTGGATTCAGCCATGTTCACCACCACATAATGGCTGGTCCCCTGGGCCTATAGTTTGCAAAGAAAAAGTGAATTTCTAGGGGAAAAATGTTATTTCAGGAAAAAGATAATTGAAAACCAAAAAATCAACTTTTATATATATTAGATACAGTAAAGGGAACACTACCCTTTATCTTCAATGTTTCTCACTCTATTAAGTGTCTTTCCATAAGAAAGAGAGAGGCAGGCCCCCTCATCAGGGTCCTTATAATATGATCCAACCCCAGCCTCAGCCAGCCTAAAACATGCAAATGGGCTTGCACACGTGCAACCAGCATGCACAAGGAGGCCTCAGGACACAATCCCGGCCCCCACACGTGGGTCCACATCACAGCCTTGCAGCATTGCCGTGCCACTGGCTGGTCTGCCCTCTCAATTCCTGCACCATCCTTTGGAGTCCCCTAGGACGGTTCTCCCTTCCATCCTGATCTTTGAGCCACCCTAGAGCAGAAAAAAGAAGAGTGTGGGACCAGCAGATGGCGTGGAGGTTAAGGCAACTGGTTCCCACATGTTGACTGTGTGATTTGAGTCCCAGACTCAGTGGCTTGAAAAATACATCAGGTGTTTGTGCATACATGCCCAGAATCCTGAAAAGATAATAGAGTATGGGTTGTACCATGGCCATCCCCCATGGGGGATGATTTCTCTCTCTCTCTCTCTCTCTCTCTCTCTCTCTCTCTCTCTCTCTCTCTCATCTCTCTCTGGTCAGTACATGCATCCTATAGGAAACTGGGGGGGGGGGGAGTATGTCTTGCACAAATGAGTGACATTTGTGCCCTAGTTCAGTGTGTGCCAGTATATAACAGTGCTCTATATATTTTTGCTCAATTAATCCTGACAAAAACCCAACGAGATGTAGAGTGCTATATAATTTCCACTTTATAAATGAGAAACTGAGAATTAAAAAGGCCAGGTATTTTGCCAAGTCATGCAAAGGAGAAAAGCTAGAAATAAATCCCGACTTGTTAAACTCTAAATCCTAAACTAATACCTCCTTCAGTGAATGTTTTATAAGAACAACTTCTACTAAGAGTAGCAAACAGATGGCCTAATGGTTACATCGCATGTACTCCACCATGGTTCGAGTCCCAGACCCGGTGACTTAAAACACACAGGGCACTTGTGCATGCGTGCATGTGTGCTCAAAACCCCAAGAAGGGGAGGGATTGCAGCATGGCTACTCACCCAGGTGGTGATTTCTCGCTTTCAGTTTCTTTGTCTCTCTCTTTCTGGTGAGCGCACGCACCCTATAGAAAAACCTCTACAAAAAAAAAAAGAGTAGCAAACAGAATTTTTTTAATGAATTCATGAAAATTGAGTAAATATACACTAAGCCTAGCTCTCCTTGCTTATTCTGACTTAAAGATTATGGACCTAATTTTCTTCCACTTACATGGGGCAGCCGGGCTGAGTCAGGCCTAAGTCCAAGCATAGGTCAAGATAATTCTTAACTAGGGAACCAGCAGTTAGCATAATGGCTATGTCGCTGGACTCCCATGTAGTCGACCGTGGTTCGTGTCCCGGACCCGGTGGCTTAAAACTCACGCCGGACATGTGTGCTTGCGTGCCCAAGATCCCGAGAGGAGAATGGAGGAGAAGGGATTGCGGCGTGGCCATCCCCCCTGGGGGGGGGGGATTTCTCGCTTTCTGTCTCTCTGTCTCTCTCTGTCTGGCGAGCGCACACGCCCTATAGCAAAAACCTCTCAAAAAAAAAAAAAAAAAAAGATAATTCTTAACTAGGCTATTACTTAGTCTTGGGTGGCTGTCCTCTAGGATGAATTATTTATTGCTAGATGATCTCATGAGTGGATCAAGTACATTTCTTATATTGTTTTCTAGTCAATAAAATGTCTTACACCAGTGAATATTCTTGTTACAAGCCCCGATAACCATAATGAACTAAATATTGATCCGTAGCACTGAAAATATCTATTGATCCTTCCCCATTTTTGATTGTTCAGGGGCGGTGTAGTAATATGAGATATGAAATGCTCTTCTTCAATTCCCCTGAGAAGCCCTCTCAGAATTCAGCTCTGTCAAATGTAGGCACTTGTGAGCTTCATGCTGGATTCTGTGGGGAAAGAGTGAGTCTGAAATTACTCCGAGAATTTGAGGCTACTGCCACAGGATTCTTGTAATACTTCCCTCCTCTTCAGCCTTTGATGATTTAATAAAAGAGCCTGCACCTCTTCAAAGCAAGACAGGAAATGCACACGAGATTGGTTTTGGCTGTATTGATCTGAGTGCTGTTTTCTGTTTGTTTTTGTCTTATTTACTATTTTTATTAGCACGTGTGCTCACCAGAGAGAGAGACAAAGAGACAGAGGAGAAAGCCCCCCCCCCCCCCAGTGGGGGAAAGTCATGCCACAATTCCTTCTCCATCTCTCCATCCTGGGATTTTGGACACACACGCCCACGCACTGGGTACATTTCTCAAGCTACAGGGTCCAGGTCTCAACCCATGGGTTCTGCCGTGTGGGATCTGGCTGCCTTAACCACTAGGCCATGAAGTTATTTCATATTTGCTTATCTTAAACTTAAGACATGAACACATGGGCGAGCAGGTGGCATGGAGGTTAAGGAAGCTGGATCCCACGTGGCCAGCTGCACAGTTTAAGTCCTAGACCAGGTGACTTGGAAGATACACAGGGGCCATGTGTGTGTGTACCCCAAATCCTGAGGAGAATGGAGGAGAAGGAATTGTAGCATGACCATCTCCCCTAGGGGGTGATTTCCCACTTTCTCCCTCTGTCTCTCTGGTGAGCACGCATGTGCTATAGCAAACGCACACACATTCTCTACATTAGCTTTGCTTTCAAGTATCAGCAGTCTTGACAAGAACAATGTATCAAGACCAAGAGGGAGTTAGGAGCTGACCTAACTTCTGAGTGTTAGGTAAGTTTCTCTTCTTGAATGCTTGTAACATTCATGAAGTGTGTCCGAGATTTAAAAGGTCTGTGATTTTGTTTTATTTATTTATTTATTTTTTGCTACAGGGCGTGTGCACTCTCCAGAAAGACAGAGACAGAAAGCGAGAAATCACCCCTCGGGGGGATGGCCACACCACAATCCCTTCTCCTCCATTCTCCTCTTAGGATCTTGGGCACGCATGCACATGCACCCAGCATAAGTTTAAGCCACCGGGTCTGGGACTTGAACTGTGGTCGACTACATGGAAGTCCAGCAACATAGCCATTACGTTAACTGCTGGTCCCCAAAAGTTCTGTGATTTTCACCTGAGGCTGTATCACCCTCATCAGGCAGTTGGAAATGTGTTGGTTTTCAGTTCTCCCAATAATTTGAGGATACCCTATGCTTTTAGGGGGCTAGAAACATTAAACATACTGCAGTGTGGGCCAGTGCTATAGTTAAGAGAGCCAAATCCCACATGGCCAGCCATGGTTTGAGTCTTGGTCCCTGCGGCTTGGAAAACTCACCAGATGTGTATGTGTGCATACCCCAAATCCTGACAGATGGAGAAATAGAGGAGAAGGGATTGTGGTGTGAGCACACCCCACTGGGGGTTGCTTTGCCTCTTTGTAGGTATACGCATCCTCTGGCAAGTAAAACATACTGCAATGCACGGGGTGATCTCACACAACAACTGTCCACTCAAACTGCCCAACCAGGGACTTATTTAGGAAGAGATGTTATCTACCTCACAGTGCTTAAAGCAGAGATAGTCTCTGTTTTGGAGGAGGTAGAAGGGAAATGACATGAAGGAAATGATTATTGGCAGGGGCCAGGAGGGAAGCGTATGTGATTTGAAATCCGTGCATACAGCAAATATTAGAACATCAACTCTCTGCCGGTCACTGTACTAGGCAGGAGGATAGAGTGGGCCCTGTTTTTCTGCTTCCAATCCAGTGAAAGAGAAAGACTAGTAAACTATCTGAGTGACTTATCATGATCATTAATCCTATGAAAGCGAAGGGCAGTGAGAGAGAATGAAGGGGACGTGGGTAATACCTGAGATTCGTGGGGAGGTGGTGCTTACGCCTGACCTGGGGATCAATGCGAGAAGCCTCAATTAAGCAAAAAGAATAGAAGCTCTCCAGGTTTAGAGAATGACATGTGGTTTTTGCCAAGGCTCCAAAGCCAGGGGCAGCTTAGCCAGTTATAGAAACAAAAAGAACATGAGGACAGATTACGCCAGGATTGCAGAGCTCTAGGTAACAAGAAAGCAAGCCTCTTTGCTCTCTCACCGTCATTCCCACAGTGGGTTACGGCTAGCAATATTACCTCATTTAATCCTCCCTACAGCTGTGCAAGATGGTGGCCTTATCTCCAGGTAAGGATGAGAAGAAGAAGGGTCAGAGAGACTCCCACACATTTGGCTATGAGACCACACAATAAGAGGTAAGACTGAAACTCAAGCTAGGCCTGTCTAACTAAGCCTCTTATGTGCTTTATTAACCATGACCTTGGGGTCAGCAGATGGCATCGTGGTTACATCACTGGACTCCTACATCATCAACCACAGTTCGAGTCCTGGACCTGGTGACTTGAAAATCACACCAAGCACATGTGTGTGTATGCCCAAGATCCCAGGAGAAGGATGGAGAAGGGATTGCATTGTGGCCATCCCTCCGCCCCAGGGTGTGATTTCTCACTTTCCCTCTCACTGTCTCTGTCTCTCTCTCTGGCAAGTGCACACACCCTATGGCAAACCACCCCCCACTCAGTAAAGAAAAAAATCCATGACCTTATGAAAAAGCCATTGCTCACAAAGCACCTCTCTTTAATGGAAACCAGTGGCGATGGAGAGGTTAAAGAAAGCACACAAATGAGGAGCGTGGAGAGACAGAAAGGGGAAGGGTGAAAAGAGGTTTTAAACCAAGCCAACAGGGTGACAATAGCCAGGGGAAAGAAGGACAGTCCAGGGCAGCCTGCCACTCACACGCTCACACTTAGACCCCCTTGATCAGGATGGGGCTTGAAGTACTCCAGATGAGCGGCTAGGAAATCTGGGCTGCAGTCGTCCTTGCACGCAGGCTGGAGGATAAGGAGCCACGGCCTCTGAGGCATATCTACTCAGACCTGTGCTGCGGTGAATTAAAGGGTGTCATCATGGTGTCTCACCCCTTCTCTCTGAGCACACACGTAACTTTATCAGGGAGACCATTCGCTATGGTGCCTCCTTCTCATTTCAGAAGAAAATGCTCCATACGAAGATCAAAGGAAGTCCTGGGAGAAAGATCTCATCAGGGATGCTCGAGTCTGAGGAGCATTGCCAGCAGCCTTTCCACACAGAGAAGGAGCTTCCAGGGCGTCGACAGTGGGTGCCTGGGCAGACACCAGCCTCTCCATAAAGTAGTGGTTAAGTGCATGTGCTTTGAAGTCAGGCAGACGGGAGACGGGCTGCCGGGCTGAGAGTCTAGCTCAGTCTCAGCTCTGGTGGTTATATGCAAGGTCTTCAAAAAGTTCACAGACATGTGCATTTTATGAAGAATTATGCATGGATTTCAAAAAAAAAAATTTGCCAAAATGAACTCAAACTTTAATACCACTTCCCCATGAACTTCTTGAAGTCTCTGCATATAAACTGGGGTATATCTCCTGCCTTGGCTGTGCCTCAGTTTCCTTTCTGGTACCCACCTCACAAACACATTGTGTGGGCTGAACAAGGCAATGCATGCGGATAGCTCAGCACCACACCGAATCCCCACCCGTCATTCCACACAGTGACCTGTGTCCTGAAAATATACGAAGGCATGAGTAAGTGATATTAAGTATTAAACAAGATCCAGAGAGTTGAGGTTCTGAGGCGCTGCACAGCCTTACTGTAGTCCCTGAAATGACATCCTTGTCGAGGGCTATTTCTGTTTCAGCCTCCAGGAATATTTTTTCTGACTGAATCCTTCCAGCAAGTTCACTTTGTTTTTTTGTTTTTGTTTTTTTTTTTAGGTTTTTGTGATAGGGTGCATGCACTTGCATTTTTTATTCCAAACCAAGCTCAGGAGATGAAGTTGTTTTTCTGAGGTGCATAGCTAGAAGGTGCTCGGCCCGGATGCCGATTTACAAATGCGCTTTGTACAGTGTGAGTTCGTGCCCCTCTGGAGTCCACGGCAGAGCGAGGTGCACACGGGGTGACCTGAGGAGCCAAGCCGGTGAAGGTGTTCTCCTGACTCTTCAGCCACAGCCCTCCTGCAAGGCCAGGACTAGTGCAGGAGCCGGAGCATGAGTGCCACGTTTACGGGGTGCCCTGGGCACTGCTGTCACTTCACTCTGAGTGTGGTACTGCTGCTGGCTCGGAGAACAGCACTTGCCTTCGCTTTTTTAAAAAAAAAGAATTATTTATTTTTTATTTTGTATTATTATTATTTTAATTCACTATAGAACACATGTGCTACCAGAGAAAGAGAGAGAGAGTGAAAGCAAGCTGCCAGGTCTGGGAATCCAACGCCTTGACCACCATGCTGGCCCCAGTACTTGCCTTTTCTATGTGCTTAAGAATGGTCACACAGCAGGAACACAACACTCCACGATGGTGGACCCACATGGGAAGGTCCTGGGTTCACATCCCAGAGTCTCCATGTACACACTGGCAAGTGAGTGGCCCGCGATCCAGGCTCACTGAGGCTGGAGCAGATCACAGCATGAAGACCCTTTCAGGACTATCTCTTCTTTTGCTTCTGTCTCTCTTGTGGAAGAAATAAATAAACTCTTTCTGAAAATACAACAAATGGGGCCAGCAGATTATGTGGTGGTTAGTGACGCTGGACTCCCACATGGCCGACGGTGGTTCAATTGTCAGATTTGGCACCTTGCTTTCTCATTTGCCCTCTCTCTTTCTGTCTCTCTTTCTTACTCTGTCTCTCTCTGGTCAAAATAAAATTAAAAAGCTAATAAAATAATTTTTAAAAAACAATAAAACAGCCATTAGGATGGCCAGATTTAGCAAATGAAAATACAGAGTGCCAGATATATTTGAAAAATAACTCTGTCAATTTTTTAGAATTTTATCTTCTTTGTTTATTTATAGAGATTTTTGCTATCGGGTGTGTGCACTCACTGGAGAGACAGAGAAAGATAGAGAGGCAGAGAGCGAGAAATCACTCCCCAGGGGGGTGGCCACAACAATCTCTTCTCCTCTATTCTCGTCTCAGGACTCAGTATACACACACATGCAGCCGGTGTGAGTTTTAAGCCACTAGGTCCAGGACTCAAACTGCGGTTGACTACAAGCAAGTCCAGCAACATAACTATTATGCCACCTGCTGGTCCCTATAATTTATTTTTTATAAGCTGCATATGGGACATTTAAGGAATCCTTTTAAAAACTCACATAGGATGCTGTGAGAAAACGTGAAATTTTCTCCTTTCCCTGTGTGTTTCATAATCTTTAGTCTATGAAATAAAACTGACAAGCAGATTAACAAAATAAAATCATGTAGTAATTTTACTCAAAGAAATGTGCATATATATGTATCAGTTCAGCATATGAAACTCAAAGAGCAGGTCACATGATGAAGGATTTTTATACCAGATAGCAAAGAAGAGACAAGCTATGAAGGAGCGAGGAAGGCTGGCCACCGGCATGGCGGTTAGGGCAGCTGGATCTCCACTGCCCACTGCGTGGTCTGAGTTTAGGATCTGACAACTTGAAAAACAGGCCAGGCACACAGACATGCGTGCCCCAAAACCCAGAAAAGAAGCGAGAAATGGAGAAGATAGCAGTGTAGCTACCCTCCTGGATGGTGCTTTCTCACGCTCCCTCCCTCTTTCTCTCTCTAGGACCACATGTGCCCTCTAGGGGGACAAAAAACGGTGAGGATCTGGAGCTCCTTCTGGGCCAGGTGTCAGACCTCTGGTCCCTTCTTTTTGTGTCTTAACAGGGCAGCCTCAGGAAGGCCTGCTTTCATTGACTGGTTACTGATGTAAGTAGATGTAAACTTCTTTCCCAAAGGTTAGTGTTTTTAAAAAGTTGTTTCTTGTGTCTGTAGAGTCTCTGAATAGGCATTGCAGAAATATATTTTGGGATGGCATGTTTGGGCTGCCACAATACCAAGCAAAATCCCTAAGTTCAGGACATGCTCAATAGGTCCAGAAGGTTGGTGAACCTACCAGTGGCGGGTGTTGAGAAGTCATGGAGATTGTGAACTGAGGGGATGCGTGTCCTGGCTTCCCCACCCGTGACGATGTTCACCTTGCTCAGTCTCAGAGCGTTTGTTCAAACCAGGAGCCCTTAGGGTCATGCCCAGGTTAGTCTGGAATTATGCAGAGTCTATGGAAGCTCTTCTAGAAAAGCATTCTTGAGAAAACTGTTCCTAAAATGTATTTTTTTCTCTAGTCTAGAATTCCCACCTTTACAAAATTGGCCAATGAGGACACCTAAAGGTCTGTCTGGGTTATTGCAGGCAGGAGCTTTTGCTACAGGGCCCCAGTCTGATTCGTACTTTCATTCAACGCTATGTATATAAATAACTTTCAGTAGCCCTGCAGAAAAAAAAATTTTTTTCCTAATGTTAAGTAACTCCATTTGCTAGCTATGTTTTGTTGCAGGAGTGGTTTAAATGTTTAAACATTTTTTAATAAAGTAGAAATAATAATTAAAACAATTTTATAGAATTGCAAGGATTTAATAAAATGATGCACTTGGGAAGCTTAGAACAGGACCCAGGATAAAGGAAGACTTTAAAAGTGTTTGTCATTATTGTTTCTAATGTGAAAGCGGAAGCAAGTAGACTAGAAGAAGTGTTAGTAATGGGACCAGCTGTTGGCGTAATGGCTATGTCACTGGACTCCCATGTAGTTGACCACGGTTAGAGTACTGGACTCGGTGGCTTAAACTCATGCCAGGCCTGTGTGTGCATGCATGCCCAAGATCCCGAGAGGAGAATAGAGGAGAAGGGATTGTGGCATGGTCAACCCCCCTCGGGGGTGATTTCTCGCTTTCTGTCTCTCTGTCTCTCTCTGTCCTTCTGGTGAGCGCATGCGCCCTATAGCAAAAACCTCTCGAAAAAAAGAGAAAAGAAAAAAAGAAGTGTTAGTAATCAAGGCTGGATGGTTGGCACAGTGGGAGAACGTGATGCTCTGTGAGGATGGCCCACCTGGAACGGTTCGAACCTGGGGTCCGGAGACCTCCCTGAGTGTGCTGTCACTCATAGGTCCATGATCTGGGGCTGGGTGAGGCTGGAGGTGGATCATGGCATGGGGACTCTGATGTACGTGCTAGCTCTCTTTCTCTCTCTCATAAGAGAAATTACGTAAGTAGACTTGAAAAGAAAAAAGTAATATATCTAACATTGTAAAACTTAAGTATTAAGGAAAATAACAAAATTTAAATGTTAAATAGTAATGCTATTTAACAGTGATTGAGTCCCAAGGTTGGGATAAGGGTAAATGGGTGAGGGACATGCTTAAGTGCAAAATGTAAGCATGCTCCAGAAAACCCAATTGACAGCACAAGTGAAGTCTTAGAGCAGGCTTTTTTTTTTTTTTTCTTTTTTTTTTTTACGAGAGATTTTTGCTATAGGGTGTGTGTGCTCACTGGAGAGACAGAGAGACAGAAAGCAAGAAATTACCCCCATGGGGGATGGCCACGCCGCAATCCCTTCTCCTCCATTCGCCTCTCAGGATCTTGGGCACGCACGCACACAGAAACCCAGGATAAGGTTTAAGCCATTGGGTCTGGGACTCGAATGCAGTTGACCATGTGGGAGTCCAGCAACGTAACTGTTATGTTATGTGCTGATCCCTAATGCAGGCGCATAGAAAGTCAAGATTTATAAAAAATAAAATAAAAAAATAAAAATAAAAAATTGATGATGAACAGAATACTCAGGTTTTAAATATAGACAGGATCCGTATTGCTGATTTTTCCTTTGGCTTCGGCCTCTAGTATGGCTCAGCACTGCACACACTGCAGCAGCACCAAGTCTTACCAACCAGAAGAGGCAAACGTTAGTAAAGACGCCCGTTTCACAGAGGCAAGAGAGAAAGCCCAGAGGAACTGCTCAGACAACCACCCAAGGCACAAATCAGGTACAAATCAACTCTCGTCCAGAATGGTTCTAGATCTCATGCCCTCCCTCTGCCTTCTTTGCTATTCATAGCACTCTTTTTTTTTTTAAAAGAGATTTTTGCGATAGGGTGCATGTACTCACCAGAAAGATAGACAGAAATCGAGAAATCACCCCCAGGGGGGATGGCCACACTGCAATCCCTTCTCCATTCTCCTCTCAAGATCTTGGGCAACAAGCACATGTGCCCAGCCTGAGTTTTAAGTAGCCGGTCCAGGACTCAAACCATGGTCAACCACATGGGAGTCCAGTGATGTAACTGTTATGCTATTTGCTGGTCCCAATACCTCTCTTTCATAAAGTGTCCAGGACTTTTCTATCCCAGGGTTTTAATTTTACCGGTGTTTCAAGTTTTCCGATTTGGCAAATCAAAATAAAAAATGTCCACTTAAATTTGAATCTGAAGAGACCAGCAGTTGGCATAATGGCTATGTCGCTGGATTCCCATGTAGTCAACCGCAGTTTGAGTCCTAGACCCAGTGGCTTAAACTCATGCCAGCTGCACGTACGTGCGTGCCCAAGATCCCAAGAGGAGAATGGAGGAGAAGGGATTGTGCCGTGGCCATCCCTAGGGGGTGATTCCTCACTTTCTGTCTCTCTGTCTCTCTCTGTCTTTCTGGTGAGCGCTTGCACCCTATAACAAAAACCTCTCCAAAAGAAAATTTTGAATCTGAGATGTATGACAAATAATTTTTAGTGTATGTCCCATAAATGTCTTTCATTTGATCTGAGGGCCCTGTGCTCCTCTACCCGATTGCCAAGGCAACCAGCCATCTTTTGGGGGAGCAGGGGATTTTTGCTATAGGATGTGTGCACTCACAGGAGAGACAGAGAGAGACAGAGGGGTGGAAAGCAAAAATTCACTCCCCAGTGGGATGGCCACACCACATTCTCCTCCATTCTCTTCTTGGGATTTTGGTCAGGCATGCACACACATGCATCCAGCATGAGTTTCAAGCCACCAGGACTAGGGCTCAAAGTACCATCAGCCCTGTGAGTCCAGTGCCTTCACCACTATGCCACCTGCTGGTCTGGCAACCAACGACTTAAAAAAATCGATCCCCTAGGCCAGCAGATGGTGTGGTGGTGAAGGTGCTTGTCTCCAGCATGACTGACTGTGGTTCAAGTTCCAGGCTTTCTCATGTTCCCTCTTTCTCTCTCTCTCTGTCTCTGATCAATTTTTTTTAAATGATAATAAAATTAAATATTTCTTTAAAAAATAATAAAGCTCACAATTTCAACATATTACGGTTCTGCTGAGTCAAGCCTACTCTTTCTGTACTGAGCACAGTTCAGAACTAGTAAATGGCTTTAATCACATAACAAGGCCCCTAGAAATATCTAAAATGGCTTAATATCTTAGGCATAAAGATGAAGGGATAACGTGAGCTTCATATGGTCCTACTGAAGCCCCTTTTTGTTTTTTACTGAGATATTTTAGCATAAGAAAGAACAAACCTGAGTTGGAATAAAATAAAGAACATTCTTCAAGTATTCTGTGTTGCCTGTCCTGCAGATAGTATTTGTTATTTTAAGGTCTCCAGCTCCAGGCAACATAAATTATTTCTTTGGCAGCACAATATTCTGAACCCCAATGATTTGCTTCCATTCACAGAGCAATGAAAATGATTGAGAACATGTGAAATTCATTCTTTAAAAATATTAATAATCGTGTTGCCCACCTGGAGCTGAAACGTGAGCAAGTTTCAGCTCCTTGGAGCTCAGTAAATTGAGTGTATTGTCAGTAATTATTTCTCCTAATAACGTTGCTGCATGCAGATGGAGATGGAGAACGTAATTCAAGGCCAGCCTGAACTTTCTTAGCTACTACTTGAAAAATTTAAGGAATTAGTTTTTTTAATTATGTAAAAGTGGAACATATGTCCAGCAGATTTGGGGGGAAATGGAATAATTTAAACAACCATATCAATTTCTAATTCATACCTAATTTTCCTAAATCCCTTCCAAATAAACAGACCTTTCGCAGAGTTTACAAAAGAAGTCCCAGTGAGGGTGGTGGTGAAGGCACTAGATTCCCACAGGGTCGAGTCCCGGACCTGGCAGCTTAAAAATCATGCTGGGTGCATGTGTATGGGTGTCCAAAATCCCAGGAGGAAGATAGAAGAGAAGGGATTGCTGTGTGGTCATTGCCCCTGGGAGTTGATTTCTAACTTTTCCTCTGTCTGTCTCTTTCTGTGAGTGCACAAGCCCTATGGCAAAAAATCTAAAAAAGGAAAAAAAAAATCAGCCCCAAGTGTCAGCCCAAACCTACGGAATCACAATCTGCAGGTGCACAAGATCCTCAGCTGACACATAGGCACACGGAAGGCTGAGGAGCCCTGCTCAGACAGCTTCCCTTGCATCCCACTGAAATAAACTTGAAAGTAAGCATTGCGTTTGGAAAGCACACCCCCCCCCCCCGCCCCGTCACCACCACCACCACCTTATGTTTCCACAGACAGCCTGCAGCTAGATCAAGGCGTATTATATCCATTCAGGAAGCCTTCTTTCAAAAACTGGCATTGTACCCTAGCTGCCCCTTCCTTGCAATCGGCCGACTGAGACGTCTGAGAGTGAACCCAGCTGCCGGTTGCTTTAAATTCCCAGGTGATCCTAACGTGCCCTGTCAGGTGTGAGGCTCACGAGGCAGGCCTGGCCTCTCCTCTGTCCTCCACGTCAGAGGATCCTCCTCCTCTCTCAGCCTACCCGACTGTGGAGAAAGCACGCTGTTGGTCAGCTCACCAAGCTTGGAGTAAATTCAGGGTGGGATCCACAAGCAAGAACGCAGAGAGCGTCCGCCTCTTGTCCAGAGCTGCTTGAGAAAGTCCAGGTAGTTGGTGTTGGTTAACCCAGACCCTCCGCGCCACCTGGGACCTTGCTAATGTGTAGATTCTTTCTTAGCCGGTCACCATGGGGAAAAGCAGTGCAAGAACCTGCATTTCTAAGGAGTTCCCAGGGAAAGCCTGGTGAGGAGCCAGCCTCTAAACCACTCCCTCTGACCCAGCTTTTCACTAGTTTTCACACTACGTGCACTTGGTCTCCCATGTGGTCTTGTGTCTTTAGGAACTTGGGTGGAAAGAGGGAAACCATAAAACTGTACCCTAACTGGTCCCCACCTTCACACTAAGTCCAGTGCTGGCATAGCGCCTTAGTTTGGACTCTAAGGACCAACTGCCTGGATGACAATGATTCCTCTTGCACCCGGTTCCCCCACAAACCCAGGGGACCCCACCCCTCCCACAGCCAAATCTTGAAGTTGGCAGAGCCCAGGGCAGTGTGGTTTATGGCCCAGCTCTGACACCTGCTGCCTGTGTGACCTCAGGAAAGTTACTTGACTTCTCTAAGCTGAAGTTGTGGACCCCTTGCTTCAGAGCATTGAGGTGCAAATGAAATGATGTGTAAAAGGAGAGCCGACAGGAAACACTCAGTCTGATAGGAAACACTCAGTCCGTGCCGCTGCTGCGGGTGGGGAGTCCGCTGTTTCCTGACCGGACCTCTATGGCTAGTGTGTGAATCCTGGGGTGGACAACCCAGAATCCTGACCCAAGCTAGGGCGTTGCCTCTTGGAAATCTGTTGGGGGGCCAGCATGTGGCGTGGAGGTTAAGGCAGCTGGATCCCCCATGGCCAACTTCAGGGTGTGAGCCTTGGACCCAGTGGCTTGAAAATCACATCCGGCATGTGTGTGCATGTGCGTGTGTGTGTGCATGTGCGTGTGTGTCCAAAATCCCAAGAGGATAATAGAGGAGAAGGGATTGCTGCATGGCTATCCCCCTGGGGGAGTGATTTCCTTCTCTCTCTTTCTTACGTGTGCACATACCCTATGGCAAAAACTAAATTAACATAGGAAATTGCGAATTGGGAGGTAAAAGCCTCAGAGACTATGGAGTGCCAAAATAGCAGCGATTCAAACCTTGGTACTCAAATGGTTGGCAGAAGTTGTTACCTGACACACACTCTCAGGCCCCACCCCACCTCCCAAGTAAGGATGTACAGTCCTATCAAGGCGTGGGTGTTTCCCTGCCCCTCAGGGCTGGAGGTGCACTTAAAGGAAAGTCTACTTTCTGTTCAGAAGGTACTCATTGTTACCTTTGCATCTTCATGCACGCATGTACAGATACTAACTTTTATAAAATATTCCCAATCGATACCTTGGTGTTTTGTTTTTGTTTTCTTGTCCTAAGCTTAAACTAGCCCTGGCTGATTTCTGTTATTTGCAGCTCCAAATTATATCTAAGAAAGGTTGCAGACATCAGCGGCTTTTCCACTGCCTTCTATAGTGAAGATGAATCTAGAAATAGTGCAGGGTCTGGGTTCTAAAGTCAACCACGAGGTGAACATTGTGTCAGGCCAAAATTAGGCCAGAAAGTACCTGAGATGCTCCACGTGGAAAAGTGATGCGCTGTATTTTAGTCCCACACTTTGGAACACGTCCATGCCTCTTTCCTTGTGTCCTAGATGAAGGGGTAGCTTCTCTTTCATGACTGTGGTGTATGAAAAGCACTTACAAGAAACCATAGATCCACGCTCTGGCAGAACAAGATCACACCTGGTAAACAAAATACATACATATTGGGGTCAGCAGGTGGCGTGGTGGTTAAGGTGCTGGACTTCCACATGGCCAACCATGGTTTGAGTCCCAGACATGGCAGCTTGCTTTCTCACTTTCCCTCTTTCTCTCTCTCTCTTTCTCTTGGGTCAAAATAAAATAATTTTTTTTTTTGAGAGGTTTTTGCTATAGGGCACGTGCGCTCGCCAGACAGACAGACAGAGACATAGAGACAGAAAGCGAGAAATCTCCCCCCAGGGGGGATGGTCACGCCGCAATCCCTTCTCCTCCATTCTCCTCTCAGGATCTTGGGCACACACGCACACGCGCCCGGCGTGAGTTTTAAGCCACCGGGTCCGGGACGCGAACGACAGTCGACTACGTGGGAGTCCAGCGACATAGCCATTACACCAACTGCTGGTTCCCCAAAATAAAATAATTCTTTAAAAAAAATACATGTGTATTTCCCAGATCACATCAATTCTGGGCCATAAGCTCAGTGAGGGAAACGGCAGTGCCAAGTTATTTTTCTTGTTATCTTTCTCTGTCTCACATGAAAGTTTCCTTTTTGAAAAGTAAACACAAGTAGGTTAAGACTCTGGTATTTGTTTCTCAAATGTCGGGTATATGTAGCACTCTCCAGTTTTTAGCATTTTTGGCGGTCACTAGACCATACTAAGGTCTCATGTGAAGGCAAACAAACCGGCAATAATGACCACGTGACCACTGGGGCCACAGAGCGACGGGCCTGTCTAGAAGCATGCAGTTTCCACACACTTTGCTCATCTTCCTGCTCGATGTTCACTCCTCCCTTTTCTCCCAGCAAGTGTGCCCTGTGTGTCCCTGCACTGTGTCAGGTTTCACTGTAACCCATGTGTACTCTGTCACACCAAATGTAAGCTCTGCATAGAGGAAAACGTGGTGACGCCCTGTGAAGTGTTTGGGTTTCTGGCTCTTGAACACAGCCGTGGCTCTGCACAACAGGAAACAGGTCAGCAAAGAGCTGCAGCAGTCGGTTAGAGGCCTCACCTCGCCTGAGCACAGCTTCTGACACCGTCTTGCCAAGATAGATATTGCTGCCTCTGAATCACATCTCTGCTTGAAAATGGTGTTTGTGTGGGGCCAGCAGGTGGCACAGTGGCTAAGGCACTGGACTTTTACCTGGCTGACCACGGTTCAAGCCCTAGAAATGGCTGCTTGAAATTCATGCCAGGCATGTATACATGCATGCCCAAAATCCCAAGGGGAGAGTGATAGAGAAGGGATTGCAATGTGGCCATCCTCCCTGAGGAGTAATTTCTCACTTTTCCTCTCTCTGTCTCTCTCCAGTAAGTGCACGTGTCCTATGGAAAAAACCTAAACACAAAACAATAAAGGGTTCTTGTGCTACAAGATAGATGAGCCTTGAAAACATTATGCAGTGTGAAATAAGTTACATACAAAAGAACAAATACTGTAGAGTTCCACTTCTAGGAAATGCTTAGAATATGGTTAGTAGTTAAGGGAAACAGGCATTGACTGTGTTTTGAAGCTAGGCCCCGGTGGCTTGGAGAAGGGATCGTGATATGTGACCGTGCCCTTTGGAAAGTGGTTTTCCCCCTCTTCCTCTCTCTGGAGAGCACACACCACCATTTGGCAATGAAAAAATATGTTTAGAATATGTGAGTTCATAGGGACAGAAAGTAGATTAGAGGTATTGGGGAATGAGAAGAGAGGGAGAACAGTTATTATGTAACAATTACAGGATTTCTATCCGGATGATGAAAAACTTGGGACAGGTAGCGGTTATGGTTACACTTCATTGCAAAAGCAATGAACACCACCAGATTACATACTGCAAAATAAAGATGAAAATATGTTAGCCAGCAGGTGGCGTGGTAGTTAAGGTGCTGGACTCACTAATGGCAGACTACAGTTCTAGTCCCAGATCTATCAGCTTGAAAATCACACCAGGTGAGTGTGTGTGCATACCCAAAATCCCAGGAGGAGAAGAGAGGAGAAGGGATTGCAGCATGGCCATGTCCGCTGAGGAGTGATTTCTCACTTTCTCTCTTTCTCTCTCCAGTGAATGCATGTGCCCTGACAAAAACCTTAAAAAGAGGAAATATATAGTAAATATTTCACTTCAATTTTTTTGAAAAGTGGAAAAAATGGTGCTCTGCTGTCCAGATGCCAGGCCTGAATACTTCAGGGATCCATAGTTTGGCCTACTTTACTGCTTAATGTCCAAGAACCAGGGACATTCAAAATTCTCCTCATTCTAGCCCTATTCTCTCCTAGGCAGCCACGCAAGTGTGTCCACTACGGCATGTATTTCTTCTTCTTCTACTACTACTACTACAACTGCTACTAGTGATTTTCACTATAGGATGTGTGTGCTTGCCAGAGAAACAGAGAGACAGAAAGTGAGAAATCACACCCTGGGGAGATGGCCACACCACAATCTCTTCTCCATTTTCCTCTCAGGATTTTGGGCATGCACACGCACACATGTGTGCGCATGCGCACACAGACACACACACTCCCTGCATGAGTTTTTTTAAGCCTCCGGGTCCAGTACTCAAACCACAGTCAACTACATGAGAGTCCAGAGGCATAACCATTATGCCATCTGCTGGTCCCCATGTGTTTATTCCTATTTCCTTGGTTCGCCACATGCTCTTCATGTACTTTTAAATGTCTGGTGATTATCTATTCAGTGCTAGGCCGTCTCAGACATGTGCTCCGACCTCCTGGAGTCTGCTGTGTCCAGAGCTCAGTCACATTGGCAAGTACACAAGTATTAGTGGAAATAGTGATAAGAGATCTAACAGTAGTGATGCCCTTGTCATCTAGTTCGGTTCTGCATTTGTTCTCCCGTTTAATCCTTCATACCATGAAGCAGGTACTGTCACTATCCCCACTTTGTAGGTAAACACTGATGCTTCATTAAGTTATGTGACCACAGTCAGTTTCCTCAGCCCTCAAATGAGAATAGGAAGCTGGTTTTTGTTGTGGGAAGTAGATAGAGAATGCACAAGCACTGTACCTAACAGGTAGATCTACCCTCGTTGGCTCCCCTCCCGGGGATTAATGCCACTGGATCACTCTAGGAATGAGGGCTATCTCTAACGATCCCCTCTGGTTACTTTCGTAACCAATATCCTTTGGCTAAGTCCCATTTGGAAAAGCCTCATGGAATGCTCATCTTTAATAAGCTTAAAGTTCTGGTTCTAATGCAAACACCTTGACAGTCATCTAGTGATGTGTAAACTTGATCTATAAATAATGCCAACCTAGCAATGAAGATCCCATCTACCCTTCCAAAGCTGTCGGCTGGGCATCTGCTCTAGAACTGGCCCAGTCTCAACAGGGCTAGAAGGTTTGAGCTGGAGATCTACCAAGAATCTTAGGGGATACACATGTCTTCAGCCCCGTGTCTATTGGGGGCAGTATCAAAAGTCACCATGACATAGACTAGTGAGGTAATCAGATAAGCCCTTGAAGAGAAAGAAAGTAGTCCCAAACTCAGTCCTTAGAGTTTGATCAACCATATGTATTTTTAACAAGTAGAGCAAAGACTCAAATCTAGGTCTCTGCCCTTAGTCATTCATTAGTGACTTTAATCAAGTGATTGCCATCCTTCTTTGAAGATAATCTGTAAGTAAAAAATATACACAAGGGGACTGCAAAAGCTTCATGGGAAAATGGAATTAAACTACAAGTTTGTTTTGGTGCAAAAATCAAATTGAAGTGCGGCCAGCAGGTGGCATGGTAGTTAAGGTGCTAAACTCCCACATGGCCGGCTGCAATTTGAATCCTGGACCTGGTGGCTTGCTCTCTGTCTTTCTCTTTCTGGGGAGTGCACTTGACCTGTAGCAAATTTTAAAATAACAATGATGGTGATAAATAATTCTTTTTAAAAAAATTTTTTTAATTTAATTTTATTTATTCTTTTTTTTTAAATTTGATCAGAGAGAGAGGGAAAGTGAGAAAGCAAACCACCAGGTCCTGGATTTGAACCATGGTCAGCCATGTGAGAGTGTTTAGCACCTTAAAAACCATGCCACCTGCTGGTCTTAATAAATAATTCTTTAGAAAAAATGTTTTTCAAGTTCATGTATATTTTTTTAACATGGATTTTCCATGAATGTATTGAAGACTCCTCATATATCTAGCTACATATCTATTTATTTAAGTTTCTTCACTCACTGAAGAGAGACAGAGAGAAAGAGGGGAAGTGAGAAATCAGCCCCCCGAGGAGATGGCCACACCACAATCTCTTCTCCTCCACTCTCCTCTTGGTATTTTGGGCATGCACTCACACACACTCAGCATGTTTTCAAGCCACCAGGTCTGGAAATCAAACTGTGCAGTCAGCCACATGAGCCACGCCACCTGCCTGGCCCAACATATATCAATTTTCATAGCCTATTCTTTGAACATCTATCAATAATAATTCTCTGTAGTAGACTGGTCTCGAATAAAAAAAACCTACTATGAGATGATCGAATGTGTGTGCACTCTGGTCTTCTAAATTCATAATCAGTATAATGAAATGATAATGATAGTATAGCTGGTTAAAAGGAACATAAATAGAATGTCTATACTGTTTTGTTTTGTTTTGTTTTGTTTTGTTTTGTTTTGTTTTGTTTTGAGAGATTTTTTGCTATAAGGTGTGTGTGCTCGCCAGAGAGAAACACAGAAAGTGAAAAATCACACACACCCCCCCCGGGGGGGGGGATGACCACACAGCAATCCCTTCTACTCTATTCTCCTCTCAGGATTTTGAGCCCACACACACACACATGCCCAGCATGAATTTTAAGTTAGTAGGTCCGGGACTCAAACCACAGTCAACTACATGGGAGTCCAGAGATGTAACCATTATGCCATCTGCTGGTCCCAAGAACCTCTATACTTTTTTTTAAATTGTCAGAGGGTGCCTGCACTCACCAGGAAGACACAGAGCGAGGGAGAAAGCACCCTCCAAACAGGTGTGGTCTCACCACAATTCCTTCTCCTCCATTCCTCCACCATATCAGGGTTTGGGGCATGCTCACACACATGTCCATTGTATTTTTCAAGCCTCTGGGGCTGGGGTTTGAACCACTGTCAATAATGTAGGCTCTGGCTTCCCTAAGCCACTTGCAACCCCTCCATTTGGTTTTATAAGTATACGTTTAAGCAGCATATTTACTGCTGCTTATGCTTGGCTTTAGTGGAGAAGTAAGCAATGTTAAATTCCTTGGGTACACACTGCTGTTTGTTTTAAACAACTAGTTCCCTAGTGGTGCTGATGACTGTTCTGATTGTAAATTCTCAAGTCCCTTGCTAGGGTCCTGATCTCTCTGGTGATAGAACATCTCCTGGCATGTCCCTCACTTTTATTCCTGTGCTATTGCAAAACTTGAATGTACAAATCTAAGAAGGACAAGAGCATGTGACCAGTTCTCCAAGATGTAGATGTCAGGGAATGCCTGCTGAGTGAGGGTCTTTGTCCAAACTCCCCTTGCTGTAAGCTACGGGACATTGGGGGGGGAGGGGGGGAGGAGGCTGTGTTTTTCTACCAAAAGCCATGCCTCCTTCCCCAGGCTCTGCAGACCCTTGTCTTCCTCCCTCTCAGGTCTAGAAGGCCAAGAGCCTCTTGTGCCCCACTCGCTGTGTCTCCTGGGCAATTCTCCGTATCTTTATCCCCACCTCTGCCTGGGGAGTGCCTCCCCCCCTCTTCCAGAGGGATTCTGATTGGTTCTCTACCCATGCAGTTTCTAAGTGGTGGACTTCCTCAGTGGGATTTCGGCATTTCGAGTGAGGTCTGACGTCATATTTAGCACACTGCCTGCCTCTTAAGGACTCAGGAAGTTTACTATTGGGGCCGGCAGATAGAGTGGTTAAGGCTGGACTCCCACATAGCTGACAGTGGTTGGAGTCACAGACCCGGTGGTTTGCTTGCTTCCTCTCTCTCACTCTCCGTCTCTCTCTCTCTCTTTCTCTTTCTCATGAGCAGTATGCTATGGGACCATCCAGAAAGTCATGAAGCATTATTGCATAGAAAAGCGCAGAAACATACGTCATGTCTTTCCCGACAACCTGGTATTATCTGTAAGGAGATACAGGAACGTAAATACGCTAATTCTGCATCTATTTTAGGACCTGCTGTGCCTCATTCGTTCTTCCCTCTCCTTCCACTTCCCTCTTCCCCTCCTGCTTTTCTTCCCTCCTGCCCTCTTTTCCACTTCCAGCATCCAGACAGTCCAAGATGTAGATTCTGAGACAGGGAATAAGAAGGAAAACTCTGTTTTGCCCTCGAACCTAAGTTGGGCCCAAGGCTTTGCTATGGGAAGTGGCACTCTTAACCAAGCAATGAAAAAACTTGCACTTTGTCCTGTTTTGATTGATGGTTCTTGTGTGTTTTAGCTATGGATCCCTGTACATGGGCCCTATGGATTGAAACCTTAAAGGAAAAAACAGGTGATTAGTACCACAAGTCCTAGTGATAGTTGTAAACTATAAAACCTTATTTCTTCATAAATGGTTTTAATTGAGGTTGACTAGAAGCTTCATCTCGGACACTGACTGGGTTGACAACGGCTGCCTGCCTGCCGTGAGACTCTGAAGGATTCTGAAGTTGTCTCTGGGCTTAGAGAGAATGCCATGATGGATTAGTAATGTCTGCCACAGCAGGCCATGGAGGAGTGGTGATATTAAGTGCTAAGTATTTGTCATCTCTGATCTGTAATGTGAGCCTCAGCAGTGGTAGTAGTTGTAATTCTCTGCTTGGTCATGTGTTCTGACAAGGCCTTGGCAAGCTACTCAGATGCCATGGTAACAACTGGGTAATTCTGCTATTTATTTATTTCGCCTAATGTACAAGAACTAATTCTATACTAATTAAAGTTGTATTTTAATTTAACTAACTAATAAATAGAAGACTTACCTATATACGAGCTTTCAAGAGGATTTTAAACTTTTTTACATATATTCTAATTCAAAGAAAAAATGGAGACTCCATCAAGATAAATGGAAGAGATCGATACACCTCCAATAAAAATATTTGCCAGTAATTATTTTAATTTTTTCATGAAACTTTAGAATGCCATTTCTCTTTATTCTGGAAATACACATTTTGGAAAAAAAAAAAAAAAGCCAGGAAGATCATGATTATAAAAATCATATATGCCCTGACTTGAGAATTCTCAAAAATGATTTTGGTTAAAAATGCAGTAGAATAGTTTCATTCCCCGCATTAGTGCCTACACGATATTCACATTCACTGGGTCTCCATAGCGTCCCCTGCTCCCCAGGACCTCTCACTTTTATCCCTCTGGTTGCTGAGTGGGTGAGGGAAATGCACCATCTGACCCTCTGTAATCCCCAGATTGCATTTCAGTGGACTGAAGTTGGACATGGCCAGATAATTTTTTTTTTTCAATTTTAGAAGCCTCCCTCATACCTACAAGTATTTTTTGAAGCGATGCTAGTTTGTGTAACATGAAAACATTTGCTGAGCAAAGTTAGGGAATGCCTGGCAACCCAAAACAATAAGCAATGGTTAAACCAATCACATAGTGATGTTTATCAGGTAAAAACAAACAAAAAAACCCTGAAAGCCAGTGATGAGAAATTTGTTTTGAAGCATTTAGCATATGACACTTTCATTCATTTAAAAATAGAACCCAGGAAATATGTGAAGTAGTTAAGGAATGGTGTTGATCACAGGATTTGGGAGACAGTGACTTAAAAAAAAAAAAAAAAAAGAAGAAGAAGAAGAAGAAGAAGAAACTAGGGGTTGTGTGTGACTACAAATAAATCTCTAGTTCTAATTCTCTCAGTTTTGCGGTGTTTCTCCTTTCTGGATGGGTTGAATGTCTGAATTCTTGGAAGATAACCTGTGTGTTTGAATATGAAATGCTAATAGTAGGAGTTGTATTGCTACATAGCATTTATGACCCAGTTAAATGGTTGACTGAAACACCTAACAGGAAAGAGTAAAACCAAAAAGCTCTGAAATGATTCTGCCGGTGGACTGTGTCTTTAAAGCCATAGAGCGGAAAAAAATCTCACTTCTGATCGTCTGTGGTATCTTTTCATCTCTAATTCCATAATTTTATTTAGAATAATAAGAGTTCACAAGGTGAATTGATTGTGACTTTTTATAGCTTGAAACCCAGCTACAGTAGGGCTGGCTATTTCGGATGACAACTGGTTATTTTTGGTTCGCTTTGTTGAGCCTCCATGGCAGGCTCCGTAAGCTGATCCTCTGGCTTCTCTTGGGGCTCTGGACAATTGGAAGGTGCTGACATCCCTGTCCTGATGGACACGGAGGCTAAATCCCCTCATGTAAGCTCTTTGCAGGGCAGCAACTCCGATGAAAAGGGCTCGTTCCACATTTCGAGGCAGAAAATGGGATGTATGAGTTGTGGCTTTGTGCTCCTACCGACTTTGGAATCTTCTCGAATTATTTTCACTGTTCTTATGTTCCATTTCCGCCAACTACCGGCGTGACCTGTTCCATTACTTTTTAAGTGTGTTGAATTGTGCAAATGTGTGAAGGACGTATATAGCCTTTGTCCCTATAAAATGTTCTGATGCTTGAAACATTGGCCAATTTGTTTTTACAAAAACAAATTAAAATGCAAGGAGTTGAGCCAACAGGTAGCATGGTAATTAAGGTGCTGGATCCCACATGACCAACTCACCAGTTTAAATCCTGGACCTGGTGGCTTGAAAGACACATTGGGCCTGTGTGCATGTATGCTAAAAATCCAGAGAGGAGACAGGATTACAGCGTGGCCCTCCCCTTTGGGAGGCGATTTCTCACTTTCTCTCTCTCTGTCTCCGTCTCTGTCTCTCTGGCAAGTGCATGTGTCCTAAGGCAGAAAAAATTCTACAAAAAAAAAAAAAAAAAGAATGATGAGAGGTGAGCCAGCTCTATGATCTGGTGTTGCAGGGAGCTGGATCCCACAAGGTCTTCTGTGTGGTTGAAAAACATGCAGCTTGAGAAACACGCCAGCGGGACCAGCAGTTAGCGTAATGGCTATGTTGCTGAACTCCTATGTATTCAGCTGTGGTTTGAGCCCCAGTCCCAGTGGCTTAAACTCACGCTGGGCGAGCGCACACTTCCTATAGCAAAAAAAGAAAAAGAAAAAGGAAAACAAACAAACAAACAAACAAAAAACCTCTCCAAAAAACAAAAAAACAAAACAACAACAACAAAAATCATGCCAGGTGCACGTGCATGTGTGCCTGCCTCAAATCTCAACAGGATGAGAAACAGAGGAGGAGGGATTACAGCATGACCGTACCCCATTGGGGGCACCTCTCCCTCTTCCTCTCTTTCTGTCTCTCTTTCTCTCTGGTTCTTTCTGTTTCTCTTTCTCTCTGGTGAGTGCCAAACCCTCTGGCAACCAAGAAGAGAATGCAAGGAATAACCAAGTAAACATTAGATCATTTTTACTAAGCATTGCATTTTACCTTTTAGAATGCTTTCTCCTTTTTTACTTGATGAAGAAAGGAAACAAATGTGTCAACTGAACACAGTACCATTTGGAAAACTAACAACTGGCATGTTCTGCCCAGCCCTTACCAGCAATCACTGAGTCAGTCTGCAGTAAAAGATAATTAGTATCTGGGACCAGCAGGTGGTGTTGTGGTTAAGGCATTGGACACTTCCACATGGCCGACCACGGTTAGAGACCCAGACCTGGCGACTTGCTTTCTCACTTTCCATCTGCGTCTCTCTCTGGTCAAATTAAAATTATTAATTAATTAATTTAATTTAATTAATAAATATTTTTTAAAAGATAATTGGTGTCCACAGCAGACTGACAGTTCATCTCCAAGGCAAGGATGAGCACACACAAATCAAACAGATGGGAAAACTAACACAACAGGAAGACAACAAACTCATGAAATGAAAGAACAAGCACACGTGCAAAAATAGAGGGGATCAGAGAAGTTCTTGCAACGCCAATGTATTACAGTGGGATACATATTTTAACAGGAGGTAGCACAGGTCGTTGACAGTCCCAAGAAAAAAACAAGGAGACAGGGAAGGAATTTGTAAGGCTTCTGGAGGGGGTCATAGCTTAGTAGTTTTTTTTTTTTTTTTTTGATTTAGATTGGAAATCGAGGCAAATAGAGTACAGACAGTTGAAATGTATAAATAATTTCTAATTGTTTTCAGGAGTCCTAATTCTGAAGTAGTCTCCATTGATGATCATACCTTGCTCTGGAGTAGTTCTTCACAATTTTCTAAGTCCTTACACCAACATCCTCAGTTGGCTTCAAGAACAGCCTGCCGGGTACACACATATGGTAGCATTTCGCAAACACGGAAACTCCACTTTGAGAGAGTAGATGATTTCCTGTGAGAACACAGCTTATGACACAGGCTTAAGCTTCTGATGCTCAACTAAATGGTTTTCTATAACTTTACAACTGCTTCCAACTGCTTAGCTGTTATGCCAGCTAAGCTAATAGAGACTAGAAAAAGAAGATGGACAAACAACTCCTGGGACACTCTAAAGAAAATATAATTTTATCATTGAACCTGGGGCTTTCTCCTGAGTTCTGGAATTAAAAGTACTCCCAAGAGGAGAATGGGGGAGAAAGGATTGTGGAATGGTCATCCCCACTGGGGGAGGGAGGGTGATTTCTCACTTTTTCTCTCTCTCTTTGGCAAGCACATATGCCCTATAGCAAAAAAGTAATAATAATAAAAATTAATTATAAATACCAAGATTTAATTTAAAAATGAGCATGGCAGAATTTTGTCAGTTTGACCTTGATTTTGGAAACAGCTTCGGTGTGAGAAAAATATTAGGGATTAATATCTTTTTTACACTTCTTTTCACTTGCATGCTGCTTTAATGCTTTATTAGTATTAATGTGTTCAATAATATATATGATATGATTATAAATGTAGCACACATAGGAAATACTTGCATTTATTTTTTTCAAGTTTATTATTTCTTCTATGAGTGAAAGAAATGAAGACAGAGAGATAGCGCCCCCATAGGGCCTTGACACTATAATCCACCCCCAGATCAAGGGTACATACATGCCCAGGTTACTCAGGGAAGTCTCAGACATGGGCCCAGAACCTCTCATGTGGGTTAACTTCCCAGAGAGTCCGTTTACCATTGTGGTACCATCTGGTCTCTGTTTTCTTCTCTTTTTTTGTCTATTCAACAACTGTTTCTTCTTCTCTGGGTGACAGTACTTTCGTAATTCTCGGGCCCTGCCCTCTTCCCCAGTGGATAGGAGTATTGGGGAGCAGCTAATGGAGAGGACCACCTTCCCCGTGGCATCCTAGCTAAGCCACTCAGAGGCTCCTTCATTACATTTGAATTTTAAACTGTGAAATTTGAAGACGGGCAGCAATTTATTTATATCTACAATGCATGTGGAAGTCACCCTCCATTAGTTCTACTAATTAGATTCCTGGATCCCTATCTGTCCCGCCACCAAAACACATCCGGAAACAACTTCGCCTTTCACCTTGGCCACGAGGACCTCTGTAGTCGCTGAAGTCATCTTTCCTCTTCCGGTTTCGGCAACAACTTCCAATTGTCTCCCTGTTTCCACCTGTGTCCTCTCGAAATCCATTCTTCTCATGAGTCAGAGGGATCTTCTGAAAATATGAATCTTTGTATTCCAGGCTAGCTGGTGGCATAGCCAATTGTGTGGTTCAAGTCCTGAACCCTGCAGCTTGAAAAACATGCAGTATGTGTATTTATGTGTGACCAGGATCCAGAAAGGAAGGGATTGTGGCATGACCATGCCCCATGAGAGGTGCTTTCTCACTTTCTCTCTCTCTCTGTCTCTCTCCACTGAGTACATATGCCCTGTAGCAAATTAAAACAAACAGACAAACCACAACCTGGTATTCCCCTTAAATTTTCTCACCTCTGCCCAACTCCCAAACCTGGGTATTCCTCTCACCCTCACCCATGAAACCAACTGCACTGGGAAGAGAGAGGAAATGTCAGAAGGAAGGAGGAGACCAGTCATCCTGGGAGACTATGGATGGTTTATGTGAAGCAATGACCCTCAGTAAATGAAAATTCATTACCATTTATTCATTCAACACATCAGTTTCAAACTGCTCTTTATCTCTCCTGAGTCCTGAGGATAACAGAGTAAATGAGGCAGAAACTGTCCCTGCCGTCACCTAACTTGTATCCAGTAGAGAAGAGTCTAATTGAGAATATTTTACAGAACCCACCACAGTCTCACAGCAGCTCTTCAAGAGGCCTGGCACAGAGGGTTGCATGAACAGCAGAACCACTGGAATGAGCCCGTATCTAAAGAAGGAAGATAGTTCATTTGGATTTGTAAGCTCGGGTGTATTCCCCTTCAAAAATCATATTCTAGGGACCAGCAGTTGGTGTAATAGTTATATCGCTGGACTTCCACATAGCCGACCGCGATTTGAGTCCCGGACCCGGTGGCTTAAACTCATGCCAGGCGCGTGTGCGTGTGTGCCCAAGATCCCGAGAGGAGAATGGAGGAGAAGGGATTGCAACGTGGCCATTCCCCCTGAGGGGTGATTTCTCACTTTCTGTCTCTCTGTCTCTCTCTGTCTTTCTGGAGAGTGCACGTACCCTATAGCAAAAATCTCTCTCAAAAAAAAAAAAAAGATAAAAAAAATCATATTCTATAACAATTTGTAGTTATGTTTCATCCACAAGCATGAGATCTGTCTATATTGGGTTGTCTGGAAAGTCCTGACGCAGTTTTGCACAGAAAAACAGAAACATATGTCATGACTTCCCCGAAGACCTAATATTTTTATACTCATAGAAATCACTCATGGAGAATTATTACCTCCTTGACACTACAGAACAACACATTCCCAGTGATGAAGGATAAAATGTGAAAGACACATATATTTTTTCAGACATCAGTGGACCCCTCTTTAGAAAAAGACAGTGAGAAAAATATTTTAGATCACACAGAGGGTGGAGGGGCAAATACAATTAATTCCATAATCTAATTGTTGAATTTTCTCCAACAAAGTCGCTGGTTTCTGTAAAGTGGTCAAAAAATTGGAAACAAGGTCAGTCAACGATGTGGCAGTTGGACCCCACGTGGCTGACTACACTGTTCTAGTCCTGCACCTAGCTGCTTGAAAAACCCATGGGCACATGTGCGTGCATGCCTGAAATCCTGAGAGGAGAAGAGGAGAAAAGATTGTGGCATGGCCATTTCCCAGGGCAGAGGTGGGGAGGGTGATTTCTCACTTTACCTCTCTGACTCTGACTCTGTCTCTGTCTCTATCTCTCTGGTGAGTACGTATGCCCCATAGGTAAAACACAATTTTTTTTGAGACTTTTTTTTTTGAGTCCATCACCTTAACCACTATGCCACCTGCTGCCCCCTGGAAATGATTTTAAAAGGAAAAACTACAGCATTAAAAAAAAATTTCTTTTGGGCTTCCCTGGTTCATTCCTCTTCATGAGGCCAGGATGGCAGATGAGATTGCCAAGGCTCAGGTGGCCCAGCCTGGTGGCCATCCGATCTTCGGGAAGATCATCTACTAGGAAATCCCTGCTAAAATCCTTTTGGAGGCTGACAGTGTCTTGCTTTCCATGATAATTCCCCTCAAGCACCAACACATTTTCTGGTGATATCTAACAAACATATATCCCAGAGTTCTAAAGCAGAAGATGATGATGAAAGTCTTCTTGGACACTTAATAATTGTTGTTAAGAAATGTGCTGCTGGTTGGGAACCAGCAGTTAGCGTAATGGCTATGTCGCCGGACTCCCACGTAGTCAACCACGGTTCGCGTCCCGGACCCGGTGGCTTAAAACTCACGCCGGGCGCGTGTGCGTGTGTGCCCAAGATCCCGAGAGGAGAATGGAGGAGAAGGGATTGCGGTGTGACCATCCCCCCTGGGGGGTGATTTCTCGCTTTCTGTCTCTCTGTCTCTCTCTGTCTGTCTGGCGAGCGCACGCGCCCTATAGCAAAAACCTCTCCAAAAAAAAAAAAAAAGAAATGTGCTGCTGGTCTGGGCCTAAGAAGGGCTAGCGAATGTTGGTGAATGAAAGTTCAGAGGGGGGACAGCCTGTCTATCGTGTTCATCTCCATGTTCTAAGTGGTCGGCAGATGCATTGGCCTCCTGGTTAAGCCTGTTTCAGAGATAATTTTCCCTTCTATAGGCAATAATCAAGTTTGCGAGTTACAGTATCAGCACGCTTATTTTTGCCTGTGTATGGAGAGATGAAGGAAGTAATTTGAAAACCCCACACATAATAAAACTTTGTTTCATGGAAAAAAAATTTTCTTTTAAGAGCCGGGAGAGAAACCTGCCATATATGAAGAGTGGCTATCTGCTAACATGGGATTTCAATTTCTTTCCTTTCTGCTTTTCTCTATTTTCTCTTTTCTCTGTCATGAATTGGCATGATACCTATGTGCTGTCAAATATCTTTATAGAGAGAAAGTATGAAGCTGGTTTCTAGCGACTGTATCTTTCAGTCATTTCTCTGGAAAGGAACCAAAGAGGAGGCATGTGTGTGCCCCAGGAAGAGCTGATAAGATTCTTGAGACACTGCACAGGGTTTCAGGTTCTCTTCTAAAGTTTCTTGAAGCTCTGGCCTTTTCTCCAGTGTCCCGAATGCGTCTTGAGTAACAGAATTGTGCTATCTAAATTTCTCCTTGCATTTCAATCAACTGAAGTGCCCTTTGCCTTGTGTCCTCAGGTATTTGGTGCCACCAAGGCTGAGGTTCTTTCTCCTACTTGTGAATAGAAGTCTTCTACTTTTTTTTTTTTGCTTCCCTTTTTGTTGAAAGAGTTATTTATATATTGAGGTAACATTTGTACTTAATAAAAGGCCCACATCCTAAGTGTACAAACAGTTAGATGTTGACAAGCATATTGCTCTATGTAACCAACATTCCAATCAAGACATAGCTGTTGGGACCAGCAGTTGGCGTAATGGCTATGTCGCTGGACTCCCATGAGGTTGACTGCGGTTCAAGTCCTGGACCCGGTGGCTTAAACTCACGCTGGGGGCATGTGCATGCGTGCCCAAGATCCCGAGAGGAGAATGGAGGAGAAGGGATTGCAGCATGGCCATCCCCCGGGAGTTGATTTCTTGTTTTCTGTCTCTCTCTCTCTTTCTAGTGAGTGCACGTGCCCTATAGCAAAAACCTCTCAAACAAAACAAAACAAAAACAAGGTATACCTGTCACACCAGAATGTTGCAAGTGCCAACTTTCCAGCCGATCCCCGCTCTTCATAAGCAAACACCCTTTTGATTTCTATCTCTATAGTTTTGCTTTGCCTGTTCTTGATCTTTGTATAAATGGAATCTCATTCCATATCCTTTTTTGTGTCTGACTTCTTTAGTTCAACCTAATGAGTTTGATATTCAATCATGTTGCCCCAAATAGATCAATAATTTGCTTTTATTGGTGCATAGTCTTCTCTTGTATGTGTATAACACAATTTGTTTATCCCTTCTGTTGATGAATTTATTACCATCAGTTTATTAGAAACTGTCTATTTTGTAAAATCATTCAGAAAAATGAATAGAATTGTATATAAAAATACTAGACATGTCATTCAGCTTTGGAATTTAACTATTTGCTTAGTGTTTTTTTTTGTTGTTGTTCACTATTTTTTTTTTCAGTGTTTTGTAGGTTATGGTTTAAACACACACACACACACACACACACACACACACACAGAGAGAGAGAGACCAGCAGTTAGCGTAATGGCTATGTTGCTGGACTCCCATATAGTCGACTGCGGTTTGAGTCCCAGACCCAGTGGCTTAAAACTCATGCCAGGCACGTGTGCGTGTGTGCCCAAGATCCTGAGAAGAGAATGGAGGAGAAGGGACTGTGGTGTGGCCATCCCCCCAGGGAGCTATTTCTTTTTCTTTTTTTTTTTTTTTTTTGAGAGATTTTTGCTATAGGGCGCGTGCGCTCGCCAGACAGAGAGAGACAGAGAGACAGAAAGTGAGAAATCACCCCCCAGGGGGGATGGTCACGTCGCAATCCCTTCTCCTCCATTCTCCTCTCGGGATCTTGGGCACGCACACACACGCGCCCGGCGTGAGTTTTAAGTCACCGAGTCCGGGACACGAACCGCAGTCAACTACGTGGGAGTCCAGCAACATAGCCATTAGGCTAACTGCTGGTTCCCAGGGAGCTATTTCTCACTTTCTGTCTCTGTGTCTCTCTCTCAAAAAAAAACCACACACACACATAACATAACATTTACCAACTTAATCTGGTTTATTTTGGGGTTTTTTTTGTTTTTTTTTTTTTCCTTTTTTTAAGATTTTTTACCATAGGGTGCATGTACTTGGTGGCTAGAGACAGAGAAAGTGAGAAATCATCCCCTGAGGGGATTGGCCATGCCACAATCCCTTCTTCTCCATTCTCTTAGGATCTTGGGCGTGCACAAACATGCACTCAGCATGATTTTCAAGTCACCAGGTCCTGTATTCCAACTTTGCTCAGCCATGTGGGAGTCTAGCACCTTAACTACCACACCACCTGCCACACCACCCAAACTTAATCACTTTTTAGTGTACAGTTCAGTAGTGTGATGTACATTCACTTCGTTGTTCTGGCAGATCTCCTTGTAAAACTGAAACTCATACCCATTAAATAGCAGCTCTCCAAAGTCTTCCCAATCCTGCCAATCACTATTCTGCTTTCAGTCTACAACTCTGACTGCTCAATGTACATCATCTAAATGGAATCATATAAGATTTGTCTTTTTTTACAATTTGATTCAGAGCATGTTTGCTCATTGGAAAGAGAGAAAGTGAGGAAACACCCCTTAGAGGGGATGGCCATGCTGCAATCCCTTTTCCTTCATTTTCCTCTTGGGATTTTGGCCATGCATACACACATGTTTCTGAAGCTTCCAGTTCTGGGACTTGAACCATGCAGTCAGTCATGTGGGACCCAGGCACGTGTGTGTGCATACCCAAGATCCTGAGAGGAGAATGGAGGAGAAGGGATTGTGGCGTGGCCACAATCTTAACCACAATCTTAACCACTATATCACAGCCCTAGTTATCTTTCTGTGATAGTTTTATTTTACTTGGTGCCCTCAAGGCTCATCCATATTGTAGCATTGTAACAGGATTTCCTGCCTTTTAAAAATGAAATAATTTGACATTATATGTATATAGCACATTTTGTTCATCCATTTGTCTGTTGATAGTTGGATTTGTTTTATTTTTGGCTCTTGTGAATAATGTTGCTATGAACAGGAGTATGAATGTTTTGAAACACTGTTCTTACTTCTTTTGGATATATACCCAGAAGTGGGATTATTAAATTGCGTGATGTCTTATTTTTAAAGTTTTGCGGCATGGCCATACTGTTTTCCATAACAGCTGGACCAAATTAAATGCCCACCCACAGTGCTCAAATATTTCTTAAAGGAGTCAGATAGCGTCCTCAGATTGGAAACCTTGGGCTGCCTTTTCCCTTCGTTGTCCTATTTTTCTGCCCAGACAGTGCCAGAGACCTGAATTTGGTGCTTCTCCTGCCCATGTGTGTTTCTATGTTACTCTGTTGACTCCGCGCATCTGTTACGGTGAAGGAGACACCTGCTTCACTCCATACACAACGCCTTTCTCTCTGGTATTCTTTTTAAGGTTTACTACAAATTGTCCAAGTCCAGCCAAGGCTGACACTTTTAAGTTATAGATGGCTTAAGATGTTTTAAGTTTTATTTTCTCAGGAGTAAATACTTATATTCTGAGGACTTAGATCTCGCTTCACTCTGGAAAATTAGTAATAATTTCTCTTCAAAAATGTTTTTTCATCATTCCCTCTGCTCTTTCATTCTGGAATTTCTATTAAATGTGGGATCCTTAGACTCACTCTCCGTACTTCAACTGTTGTTTTCTTTTTTTTTTTTTTTAACTGATTTTGGTTTTCCGCCCATCAACTGGCTTTTTTATCTTTTTTGGGTTCTGAATATCTCATTTCTGTGTTTCCATTAAAAAATGTGGGCCAGGTATAGTGGTGTGTGCCTACAGTCCTGCTGTTGGGGAGGCTGAGACATGAGGGTTACAAGTTCGAGGCTAGCCTGAACAATACAAGACCCTGTCTCTAACAAAAACAAACAGCAACAACAAGAAAATCACTCTGTATCCAGCCGAAGTTTATCCCATTCACTGAATGGTTTGCTTTTTAAAATTCTATTATTTTTTCTTACACTTATTTATTATTTAATAATAATTATTTTAAGATAGGAGTTATACTTTATTTCTCTGAATACCTTAAGCATGATTAATTTAAAGTCTGTCCAAGTCTATAAATTAATTTTTGTGAACAAATCTTCAAAATTCAATTTTGTCGATTAGATTTTCCCCCACATAATTTAACTCCCTGACTCACTTACTTATTATCTTCCCCTTAAAATAATTTTGCCTCCATTGTTATTTTTAAGAATTACTTAATTTAATTTACTATTATTTTTTAATTTGCTATAGGGTATGTATGTACACCAAAGAGAGACAGAGAAAAAGGAGGACAGTGCGAAAGCAAGCTGCCAGGTCCAGGACTCAAACTGCAGTCAACCATGTGAGAGTCCAGAGCCTTGACCACCATGCCACCTACTACTCCTTTTGTCTCATTCTTAAATTTTTATTTAAATATAGTGAAACAGTCATGCTACTTCCTCCACAAAAGTAATAGTACAGAATGGCCTACACTTTAAGTTGTCTTGCCATAACATGATCTCTGTACAAATATTACCTATTTAGTAAAGCATTTAAAATATGACTGGAGGGGAGCCAGCAGGTGACATGGTGGTTAAAGCACTAGGTTCCCACATGGCTGACTACAGTTCCAGTCCTGGACCCATGGGCGTGTGTGTGTGTGTGTGTGTGTGTCTAAAATCCTGACAGGAGAATGGAAAAAAAGACATTGTGGGGGACCAGCGTTTGCGTAATGGCTATGTCTCTGGACTCCCATGTAGTCAACCGTGGTTTGAATCCTGGACCCGGTGGCTTAAACTCACATCAGGCGCGTGTTCATGCGTGCCCAAGATCCCGAGAGGAGAATGGAGGAGAAGAGATTGTGGCATGGCCATCCCCTCTGGGGGGTGATTTCTCGCTTTCTGTCTCTCTCTGTCTTTTTGGTGAGCGCACACGCCCTATAGCAAAAAAAAAAAAAAAAAAAAAAAAAGACATTGTGGCATGGCCATCCCCTCCTCTGGGCAGGGTGGGAGGTATGATTTCTCACTTTCCTATTCTCTGTCTTTCTCTGTCTGTCTTAGGAGAGCACACGTGCCTTATGGCAAAAAAAAAAAAAAAAAAAAAAAAAAAAAACAGAAAAAAAAACCAACCACCACACCTGATATGTGTGCCCATGCTGAAAATCCTGGTGAACTGAGTGACTAAAGAAAAGAAATCTTAGTCTGATGAATCCCTGCTGAGAGTGCTTCTCTCACTGTCTTACACGTATTTAAAAATTTCTTCTAAAAGGAAAAAGGTAATTCAAATTTATTTTGGTGCGAAAAGTTTGAAATCCTTGAATCACTTTTCAGAATTCCCGGTTTCCATGAGCTTTTGGGAGATCCTTCAGATGGAGGACTCATCCCAGGCTTAGCAATGTTAAGTGTTGTGTGAATGTCTGCAATGTTACAAGCTAGCAGTAGTAGCAGCAACTGCAGGACTGCCATCGCAACTGTAATAGCAGCCACCTTGCAGAAGTTGCAGCGGCAGTAGTGTCAGCAGTCCTGGCCGAGGCAGCAGGAGCAGCCCAGACACAGTAATGGAGGTGTCAGTACCTGCACCACACACTCTGACCTAACAGCAGTCACTACCAGCACCACACACTCTGACCTAACAGCAGTCACTACCTGCACCACACACTCTGACCTAACAGCAGTCACGGCAGCAGCGTGTATGATACAGTAGTTGTACTGGTAGCGTGGTAGGACATCCTCACACCCTTCAGGAGAATATAGAATGAATTTACCCTTAAAACAGAATCAAAATAAAATCAGTGTAAGAATGTTGAGGTGGTTTACAAAACAAGGCGGAATAATAAATATCCTCTTGTAATTCAAGCCATTCTGGGATCTGGTGAAAGCAAACTGGGCATTGTGACCCCGGAGAGGTGCCTGCCTGATCAATTTCAGAACCCATCCCAGGGCAATGGGGCCATGGATCAAGGAAATGTGAGGAGCGACTTAGGCATTTATATCGGAATCACAAAATCTTCAGGCCACTAACAGCCCGTGGGCAGAGCCTTGGTCATCCAAGTAAAATTATACAAGCAAGCAGCATGCTACAAACAGGACAGAACTGATGTATTAAGTAACATCTGGAAGCCATTTATAGACGTCATGTCAATTTATAGCCATTGGTTGAAGTTGAAGAAAGAGATGAGATGTGGACCTGCAGTCTCCCTGTTCTGCATGAATGGAGGAGGAAAGTTAATGAGTCCAAGGAAGAAGTGCTTCTTTTACAGTCCGAACTTTTCAGAGCTGTATCAAACGTTTACCATGTTTGCACCTAGGTCATGTGTACTATTCTAGAAGGAATACCATGGGAAAGCCATTTATTTTCAATCTTGGACAAATACTTGTTACGGTTCAGGCACTTTGTAGGCAGACAAGAGTGACAATTTATTTGTAAAATATAACAACAGCTAATGTTTATTAAGGATTTACTATAGATGTCATTTAGTTTTTGTTTTTAAGGATTTTACCGTGGGGTGCATGCACTCACTGGGGAGAGACAGCGACAGTGAGCGACAAAGTGAGAAATACCCCTTGCCACTCCAGGGAGAATGGCCACGCCTCAATTCCATCTCCTCCATTCTCCTCGTGGGATTTTGGGCATGTACATATGCTTACATGTTGTGCCCGGGACTTGAGCTATGGTTGGCCATGTGGGAGTCCAGTGCCTTAACCATCATGCTGCCTATTGGCCCATAGCTTTTTTTCCCCTTGCTATAGGGTACATGTGCTTGCCAGAAAGACAGAGAGAGACAGACAGACAGAAAGTGAGAAATCACCCCCCGGGGGAGATGGCCACTCCACAATCCCTTCTCCTCCATTCTCCTCTTGGGATCGTGGGCACACACGCACTCGCGCCCAACATGAGTTTAAGCCACCTGGCCCAGGACTCGAACTGCAGTCGACTACATGGGAGTCCAGTGACATAGCCATTATGCCAGTTGCTGGTCCCGGCCCATAGTTTTTTTAAATCCTATAAAGTAGATATGTTTATCATTTAATTTTTACAGATAAAATAACAGGGGAGAGGGATTGACTTGTTCCAAATGACGTGGTATGGACAGAGTAGAGTTAGTATTTGAACTGGACATCCTGATCCGAAGCCTCCATGTTGAACCACTGAATTAAATGCTTCTCGGTTGTTCACATGGAACAGATGAGGCACAGAGGGGAAAACATACTTCCTCGTTTTTTTCAGCCAATGGTACCACCAGAATATGGATCCAGACTCTCTGATTCTCAGATCTTGTTTTTGAGAGACTTATCGACTCCAGGTTGTTTCAGGTTTTCAGAGACGAGGACCAAAGGGAGCAGATTCCGGATGTTTTTGAAATGCCTGCTGTTTTTGCACAAAGATTTGAATGTTTCTCACAGCTAAAGAATTCAGAAATCAGGGCCAACCGGTAGGGTAGTTGTTAAGGCACTGGACTCCCATGTTCAAGTCCTGGGCCTGGTGGCTTGAAACTCATGCCAGGTGTGTGTGCCCAAAATTCTGAGAGGAGAATGGAGAAGGGATTGTGGCTACACCACTGGCCTCCCACCCCCCCCCCCCCCGGGATGATTTCTCACATTCTTTCTCTCTGTCTCTCTGGTGAGCACATGTACCCTATAGTGAAAATCTCTCTCAAAAAAAATAAAAATAAAAATAAAAATCTGCTATTACCAAGTCCTGTGCTCGGACTATCACTGGGGCAGTGACAAAGCCATGCTTGTGCTAACAGAGTCACAGGCCACAGGGAAAGACAGGCCCTGAACTGGCAATCACAATACCGTAGAGCAAGTGTTCAGTTCTAGGCAAGGACATCAGAGAAACCAAGCCCAGTTTTCAAGGCCCAGGGAGGGCTGCCTGGAGGAGGTGATTTCCAACCATGTGACCAATGAAAGCAAAGAAAGAAGGTTGGTCCATCTAGAAGGGACAATTTTCACAAAACTTGGACATGACAAAGAGCTTCACCCTGGGGGGTCCTCCGATTGGCTGTGCTTGAGACAGAAAATGTGAGATGGGGACGAAAGAGAAACAGCTGGGAATGGAAGCAGAGTTCCATGTTGACAGAATATGTCAGGAAGTCTGGATTTATCCTTAGGCCTTAGGAAATCACTGAAGGAACATAAGTGGAAGAAAGAAGTAGGATTCCTTTTAGCTGCAAGTCAAAAAAAAAAAAAAAAAAAGGGAAAAAACCTAATTCAAAATGAACCTAAAAAGGAAATCTGTAGGCTTGTACAACGGAAAAGGCACTGCCATTGTTTTTTCAAAATATTGTACAAGGGGTTTCAGTGGAAACTCTTTCTCTTAAACCTGGTCCTGCAGCCTCACACTTCCCGTTATTCCAGGTAACCAATATTACCCATTTCTTGTGCATTCTTCCAGGGCTATTTCATGCATTTTCTTTCTTCTCTCTTTTTTTTTTAATTTAACTTTATGTATGTATGTATTTACAATTTGACCAGAGAGAGACAGGGAAAGTGAGAAAGCAAGCCGCCAGGTCCAGGACTCGAACCACGGTCAGCCATGTGGGAGTCCAGAGCCCTTAACCACCACGCCACCTGCCAGCCCCTATTTTATGGAAATATGTATACATGCCCTTTTTTTCCTATGGAAAGGTAGAAATATTAGCTAATATTCATCTCTTAGCAGAGTGTCACCATAGTGTGTATAAAATGTCTGTGATGGGGCTGGACAATGGCACAGTGGTCAGATGTGACGCTCTGTGAGGCCAGCCAACATGGGCAGAGTTCCGGTTCACGTCTGGAGACTCTCTGGATACACCGGGCCCATGCATCCCATCATCCGGGGCTGGCTGAGGACGGAGGTAGATCATAGGACCCGGTCAGGATCCTGCTTCTCTGTCCGATTTTCATACTTTATTTACACATCAGAATCACCTGGAAGGCCAGCCGGTGGAGTCACGGTAAGACATCTGGATCCCACATGGCCAAGTGTGTGGTTTGATTTGGAAAGCATATGGGGTGTATGTGTGCCCAAGGCCCTGAGAAGAGAGTGAATGAGAAGGAATTGTGTGACTGTCCCTCTTAGAGGGTACTTTGGCTCTCGTTCTCACTCTTGCTCTTGCTCTCGCTCTCTCTTTCTCTTTCTCTCTTTTTCTCTCCAGCAAACACACTTACCATCTGGCAAATTGAGAAAAAAAAATCTTGGAACCAGCAGATGGTATAATGGTCGTATCACTGGACTCCAACGTAGTTGAGCATAGTTCAAGTCCCGGACCTGGCAGCTTAAAACTCACGCCAGGCACATGTGTGGTGTGCCCAAGATCTCGAGAGGAGAATGGGGAGAAGTGACTGTGGTGTGGCCATCCCCCCTGAGGGATGATTTCTCACTTTCTGTCTGTCTGTCTCTGTCTCTCTAGCATAGCAAGCACACACTCCTGATAGCAAAACTCTCAAACAAACAAACAAACAAAAAACCCTCACAGAATCATCTAGAGACCTTTAAACAAATACATATTTCTGGACCCAAACCTGATCATTCTGGTTCAGTAGCTTCTGGGTGGGGTCCAGAGAGTCAATACATTTAATAAGCTCGCCTAGAGACTGATGCAAAGCCAGGGGGTCTGTGGCGCCCTCTCTGCCTCTAACATTCTGTGGATTATTCTATGGCTAGTTCCTTCCTTTGGGTAGCGGGCTGAAGCGAGAAGCTGCTGAGGCAGCAGTCGCGGAACATCATTAAGAGAAAGCGCAACTAAATCATCTCTGTGTCAAATGAGGCTAATTACAGCAGCAAAACCCTCCCTGTCAGCATGTGGATAAAATGCACAGAGGAAGCAGATGGGAGAGATTTATTCACTTCCTACACTCATTCAGCAAGACGCAGGTCAGATGAAGGAGCGCTCTTCCAGAAATTCCCAAATCAGCTTGATCATCAAAAGCATTTGGCCACAGCAAAACGTGTGGAATTCATCAGAACAAAATTTGAATCTGAGGGCTCACAAGCAACATTTCAGATCAGTTTCTTAGGACAGCTTCATGTTTACATGCGAATGGTGGTTTAGTAGTTTGGTTATGCACGATCCCATCTAAAAATCTCTCAGGTGCTTTCTGTAAGGGCAACAAGATTGATTAAAAGCCATTTGGTTTATTGATAATGGTTTGTATCAGGAAAGTGGGTTTTACAGAATGTACTGCATTTTATAATTGCCTTTGTTTTTTTCTTTAGATGTCTTTACTGGGTTGTCAGAAGAGTCATGACATATTTTTCCTATGCAAAAATGCAATGTAACTTTTTTTGACAACCCAAAATGATTAGCCAAGAAAAATGAGACTAATAGTTAACATTTATTGAGAAGTTTCACTGTGCTATATATTATCTTACTCCATACACACACACAAATGTATATATGTATGTGTATATTTATATTACATATATAGCATATACATGATATACACATATATATATGTTATTTATGATATAAATAGCATATACAGATATATATCAATATATGTATGCAATATATGAATATATATTCTCAGTAATTCCAGATAGTAGATAATAGCAGTTATTGTTATCAGATATGGGCTAAGTCACTCAATGAGTGGAACTGGAGCTTACCTCTAGGCAAGCCAACAACAGATTTTCCTCTTTTGTATTTAGTTCATTATTTCCCAAAGTATGAATTATTGGGAAGTTACTTGCCTAAGGTATTTGTGGAGAATTTTTTTTTTTTAACATTTTTGTCGTAGGGTATGTGTGCTCTCTGGGAGAGGGGAGGTAGAGTGAGAAATCACCCTCCAGGGAAGATGGGCATGCCACAATCCCTTCTTCCCCATTCTTATGTTGATATTTTGGGTACGCAAATGTGCCTAGCGTGATTTTCAAGCTGCTGGGTCCCGGGCTTGAACTCTAGTCAGCCATGTGGGAGTTCAGCGCCTTAACCGCCATGCCACCTGCTGGCCCCTGCAAGTAATTTTGAAAGGAAAAAGCATGAATTACCTGAATAAAGTTACAGAATATTGGGTTAGACAAATGAGTTTCTTTGATGTATCTCAGAGTCTCTGAAAGCTAATGCGCTTGATAAATGTCTGAACCACAAAAGCAGATAGATATAACATTTTCCAAACTCCTGAGATATAAAATGTCTTTCTATTTTCTAGTTTTTCCTTTTTAAAGGTTTTTTCCATAGGGCTTGTGTGCTCACCAGAGCAGAAGGAGATGGTGAGGAAAGAGAGAGACAATGAGAAGAAGGTGAGAAAACCACCCCCTGCCCCAGGGGTTATGGCCACACTGCAATCCCTTCTCCTCCATTCTTCTCCTGGGATTTGGGGCACACACACATACGCGCCCAGCATGACTTCCACTCCACTGGATCCAGGACAGGAATCACAGTGGTCCATGTGCGAGTCCAACACCGTAACCACTAGGCCACCTGCTGGCCCCTAGTTTTTAATTTTAAAAAAATTTGTAATTGTCAGAGAGCTCATGCACTCATGAGAGAGAGAGAGAGAGCGAGAGAGAGAGCATGCATGCATGTCTGTGAGGGAGAAAGCCTCCCCCCCTGTAATGGGGCTTGGTCATGCAGTAATCCCTTCTCCTCCACTTCTTTTTTTTGGAGAGGTTTTTGCTATAGGGCGTATGCGCTCACCAGACAGAGACAGAGACAGAGACAGAGAGACAGAAAGTGAGAAATCACCCCCCAGGGCGGATGACCATGCCACAATCCCTTCTCCTCCATTCTCCTCTCAGGATCTTGGGCACGCACGCACATGCACCTGGCGTGAGTTTAAGCCACTGGGTCCAGGATATGAACCACAGTTGACTACATGGGAGTCCAGAGACATAGCCATTACGCTAACTGCTGGTCCCTCCTCCACTTGTCTATCCCATTGGGATTTAGGATACCCATGTACACACATCTGGCATACCCAGCCTGTTTTTGAAGCCAAAAAGGCTGGGATTTGAACCATAGTCAGCCCTGTAGTAAGTATCTGGCTCCCTTCACCACTAGGTTATGGAGTCAGCCCTCCATTCTACCTCTTTAAACCATGGTTTATGAACTAGGTCTGTTAAATGAGGTCTACACATCAGTGCCCACAGAGGCTGAACTGTTCCCTTTTACAGAGACTAAAGGGTGAGTGGACAGGTAGGAGACCGGGGTAAGGTGCCACTGTGTACCTGTGTGATAATATTTTCTTTAGAAACTGTCATTCAGGGTCCAGCCCATAGCCTCATGCTAAGGAAGCTGAATCTCACCTGCTAACCCACAATTTGAATCTCAGACCTGGTGGCCTAAAAAATACACCAGGTGCACGTATGTCCCCATGAAGAGTGTTTTCTTCCTCTCTCTCAGAAGCCCATACATCCTCTGGCAAATTAAAAAAAAAGGAGGGACCAGCAGTTGGTGTAATGGCTATGTCGCTGGACTCCCATGTAGTCAACCGCGGCTCGCATCCCGGACCCGGTGGCTTAAAACTCACACCGGGCGCGTGTGCGTGCGTGCCCAGGATCCCGAGAGGAGAATGGAGGAGAAGGGATTACGACGTGGCCATCCCCCCTGTGGGGTGATTTCTCACTTTCTGTCTCTCTGTCTCTCTCTCTGTCTGGCGAGCGCACGCGCCCTATAGCAAAAAAAAAACTCTCAAAAAAAAAATGAAAAGAAAAGAAAAAGAAAAAAGAAACTGTCATCCAGGTAAATTGGTAGTAAACTTTCTGGACAATAATTTAGATGTACATAGAAAATGCCCCTCGATCTTGGTATACCAGTTGGTAAACCACTGAAGCAGGAAGAAAACATTAGAATTCCCATTTAAAACTTCCCATGTTGGGGCTGGCAGGTGGCATGGTGGTTGGGGCACTAGACTCCCAACTTTGCTGACCACAGTTTGAGTCCTGGACCTGGTGGCGTACTTTCTCATTTTCCTTCTCTTTTCTCTGTGTCTCTCTGGTCAAATTAAATCAATAATAATAATGAATAAAACGAAATAAAATAATTCTTTCAAATAATAATAATAAATAAAATTAAATAATCCTTTTTAAAAAAAGAAAGACAGAAACCTTCCACATTCACTGGGCACGGAGGTGCACCTGTAATCCCAGCTACTTTGGAAGCTGGAGCAGGAGGATCAGGAGTTTGAAGCCAGTCTGGGCAACAGATACAGTGTTTTACCTACTCTGCATATTAAAAATATTTTTTCTTCATATTCTTCCACCCAGGAATTTCAGTTTTTGGCATATACTCAATCTACCCTAACAATTTACATTAAGGAAATAATCTTGCATGTGTACAAATAGTTAGCTGCAGGGATGTTACTGAAGAACTTGAGCTTGTGCGAATTGAAAACAGCATCAATATCAAACAATTAGGGACAGGTTATATAAATTATGGTATATCCCTATATACCTCCTCATTGTGTTAGAAATGGGCCAAGTAGTGGTGCAGAGGTAGCCCAACAGGACCCACATGGGGAAGGTCCTGGGTTCGTATCCTGGATCTCCGAGCACACCAGAGATGCACACACAGGCCCATGATCCAGGATGACTGAAACCGGGAGTAGACCGTGGTGTGAAAACCTGTCGGGGATGCCTCCTTCTCTCTTTCTCTTGCTGAATAAATAAATAAACTGGAAAACAAAATGAAACAAAAATAGGTGACAAAATATTATGGAGTTTATAGGCAAAAAAAGAGAAAAAGAACCAGAAAAATAAACCAAACATTAATAATCATAGTTCTTAACATTTTGATTTATTATTCTGGTCCTTTTTTAAGTAGCTCTTAGGGCCGGCAGGTGGTGTGGGGGTTGAACACTGGACTCCCACAGGGCTGACCGCAGTTCAAGTCCTGGACCTAGCAGCTTACTTTCTTACTTTCTCTTGTTCTCTCTCGTCAAATTAAAAAGTAATAACAAATTTTAAAAATAAATAAAATGGGGTCGCAGGTAGCATGGTGGTTAAAGGCACTGGATTAACACATGGCCGACCGTGGATTGAGTCTTGTACCTGACAGCTTGCTCTCTTTCTCTCTCTCTCTGTCTCTTTCTAGTCAAATTAAAAAAATAGTAATAACAAATGGAGATAAATAATTCTTAAAATAAATAATTCTAAAAAAAAAAACTACTAAGAAAATAGTGGCAGCTCTTAATAGTAAGATAGGGAAATTTTTATATTCTTTTTCTCCTCTCTATGTTAGCCTTAGTTTTGCACAATTAATGTATATTTCTGAATAAATATACATAAAGTTCAATGTTTGAAAATTATAAAACAGGTATAAGATAACAAAGTCTCTTTCCCAGTTTGTTCTCCTAATTTATTTCTCTCAAAAACAGTCAAGGTTGGGGCCAGCAGGTGGCGTGACTGCATGGCCAACTGCATGGTTCAAGTCCCAGACCTGGCAGCTTGAAAATCACGCTGGGTGTATGTGTATGGATGCCCAAAATTTCAAGAAGAAAATGGAGGAGAAGGGACTGAGGTATGGTGCCCCCTTTACCCCCCTCCCCAAGGATGATTTCTCACTTTTCCTCTCTCTGTCTCTCTCTTTCTCTGGAGAGCACATGTGTCCTATGGCAAAAACCTAAAAATAAATAAATAAATAAATAAATAAAACAGGAAAAAATGGTAAGGTTTTTTTGTTTCTTTTATATCTCCTGAGGATCTGCTATGTTAATAAAATTATGTTTTAAATTTTTTTAAAAAATTATTTTATTTCACTTTATTTAATCGTGTGTTTATTTTAATTTGATCTGAGAGGGGCAGAGCAAGAGCAAGAGTGAGAACGAGAGGAGAAGTGAGAAGGCGAGCCACCAGGTCCAGGACTTGGACCACAGTTGGCCATGTGGGAGTCCAGGACCCTTAACCACCATGCTACCTACCGGCCCTATTTTTAAAATTTTTAATTTACTATAGGGTACACATACCCACCAGAGAGATCGACAGAGAGAGAGAGAGGGAAAGTGAGAAATCACCCCCAAGTGGGGACGATCCCGACCATGTCGTCTCCTCCACTCTCCTCTCAGGACTTGCGGCACAGCGTGTGGGTGCCCAGCCCGCTTTTCAAGCTGTTGAGTTCAGGACTCAAACAGTGCAGTCTCCCATGTGGGATCTAGCCACCTGGCTAGTCTAAGTTTTATTTTTATACATATTAAATTTTATTTACCCTTTGTCACACAAATAATAGCATGTGATACACACTTTTTTGTCCTCTGCTATATCAAATAGCCTTGAGCATGTGTCATTTCACCCCCATGGGGAACGGTCTAGCTGGAGGGATTCTTTAAACTGGAATTTTTCTGTCAAAGAAAAGGTACATTTGTAACTAGAACAAATACAGTCTCCTGAGGTTATATATATATATATATATATATATATATATATATATATATTTTAAAATCTTATGTTTTCTTTCACTACTTACATGGTTCATTTTTTTTCACGTTACTTTAGAGCCATTTTCATTTATCCTGGCTTGATAGATAATAAGAACAACAAAAGTATTTAAAATATTAAACTCCTCACTCATAGAAGAAATTCAAGAGCTGGTTGTCCCCGTCTGTCAGATCACAGGATCTAGATGCAACTGAGGACACCTTGCAAGGAAAGGTTCAGTTTACACAGCGGACGAATAGCACGGCGAGACCTCCGCTGTGCTAGGGCAGGTGTCCTCGCTTCCAGAGACTCATCGTGGTGAAGAAGAAACCCTGAGAGCTTGATTTCTACCTGCAGGCGAGGTTCTCACTTCCAAAGAACTCCGGTTGCTCTTGGATTTCCGTTCTGAGATACTGTAAGTTGCTTTACGTATTTAAGTGAAAGAAGCGAGTGCCCCTGGGGTGCATACCGAGGTATGGGCTGCGTGAATCTGTGTGGCATCTGACTACACAGAGGGAGACTAGTTTTATTCCTGCAGAGATTCTGGAGGCCTGTTACTCACTGCGAACATAAGCAGCTGTACTGAAATGTCAGACGGATTTGCACAGCTGACTCAAGTTGCCGAAAAGAGAGCCCCATAGTAGTTTCATAAACTGACCCTAAGCCGCCCAGCCCTGCTTAATATAGACCCGGCCTGTGTTTAGCGGTAGCCGCTGCTAGCCGCTCTGCAGACGCCACCGAGCTTCTCGGGAAAAAATCTCTCAAGGGTGTGTTGACCTGGGACAGTTTTCAACTGGGGAGATTTTCCGGAGGTGTTTCTTTTCTTTTCCTTCCTTCCTTTCTTTTCTTTCTTTCTTTCTTTCTTTTTTTTTTTCTTTCTTTCTTTTTCTTTTTTGTAAATTATCTTTGATTATTTTCTCTTTTCTAGTAAAATAGAAACAGAAAAAAAAATGTCAGAGCACAGCAGGAATTCTGATGAAGAAGAACTCCTTGATGAGGAGCTAGATGAAGATCAAATCTTGGCCAACCTGTCCCCCGAAGAGCTGAAAGAACTGCAGTCAGAAATGGAGGTCATGGCCCCTGACCCCAGTCTTCCTGTGGGAATGATTCAGAAGGATCAAACTGACAAGCCCCCCACGGGAAACTTTGACCACAGATCGCTCGTTGATTACATGTATTGGCAGAAGGCATCCAGGCGCATGCTGGAGGATGAACGTGTCCCGGTCACCTTTGTGCAATCCAAGGTAATCAGGGCTCTGTGTGCTACAGAAATGGCGGCCTGGGGCCAGGCCGTTGGGTGTTCAAGGCATATCTGTGGTTCTCAGGACCCCAGTGTTTGGTTCTGTTTTTGTTTCTGACACGTCTAGATGAAACTGTAATTATATCTTCTTGTTTCAAGATGGAACTTCCTGGGACACTTACATGGTATCATTGTGAAGGAAACTAATTTCTTGTAAATGTCTCTGACCATTGCTACGGGGTTTGCTGTGTAGGGAAGCCTGCAGTCTGCAGCCAAGATATTTTAATGACTTAACTCGGAACCCAGAAGCAATGTCCTTAACTGGTTTGTTTGGTTCATAGCCCCTTTGAGAAGCCGATGAAGTTCTCTCTCTCCCCAGTGTTTCTACATAACATCTCACTATGGTGTCAAAGACATTGGCTTCACAGGCCCCCCGAAATCTAGCATAAACTTCGCAGTTACTCTAGGCTAAATAACAGAAAAGTCTAATATTCTCACCATACTGGATATCAGGGAAGACATCTAGAAATGAATAACTATAAAGCTGCCTTAAAGTTTTCTCGAATTTTTCATCAAAATACTAGAATTGTCATTGACTATACACTTATGTATCAGCAAAATTTTCAAAAATATTCCACTGAAAAGTGAATTAGCAAAAAAGACAGAGGTTCCCTAGGAGAAGACCTTTTCAGCTATGCTTACTGATATAGATGTATCTTGTCTCATTACTTTCATAATGGTTGTGATTAAGGAAAGTTGTGAACTCGGTTTGTGGTCAGGGGAATTTAAACATAGAGTGAAAAAAATAAATTACTGGTTTGATCAGCTTATAGTTTAAGGTACAAGTTTTAGGCACTTTACAATTGCATATCACTAAATTAAAATTCAATTTCTATGAATGCCATTTTTAGGGGAAAATAAAGAATATATTAACATTTTTTCTTCTTCTGATGTAAACAACTTGATGGTTGGCTCCCCCTGCTGGGGTGGATGAGAAATGCAGTGGTAAAGACAATTACTAACTCTGGTTTCAAACTGAGATAGAGTGGGACTTCAGGAAGTTGACAGAAACACAGAAATACATACGGGTTTATTTTGATGCAAAAATTATAACCGTGCGTGTTTTTTTCATAATGCCCATTTTTTATTAACTTTTTGAAGATTCCTTGCGCTGTGAGCATAAGATTAAGTTCTTGATTGGATACATTTGTGTCTCACATTGCTACAAAGGCTTTCAAAATGACACCTATCATGTACACATATTGTGTAGAAAAACATAATAGTTGATGTATAAAAATATAATAGACGGTGGAACCAGCAGTTAGCATAATGGCTATGTCGCTGGACTCCCATGTAGTTGACTGTGGTTCGAGTCCCAGACCCGGTGGCTTAAACTCACGCCAGGAGCGTGTGTGTGCATGACCAAGATCCTGAGAGGAGAATGGAGGAGAAGGGATTGCGGTGTGGCCATCCCCGCGGGGGGGGTGATATCTCATTTTCTGTCTCTCTGTCTGTCTTTCTGGCGAGCGCATGTGCCCTATAGCAAAAATCTCTCCAAAAAACGTATAAGTTCTTGGGACCAGCAGTTAGCGTAATGGCTATGTCGCTGGACTCCCACGTAGTCGACCGCGGTTCGCGTCCCGGACCCGGTGGCTTAAACTCACGCCGGGCGCGTGTGCGTGCGTGCCCAAGATCCCGAGAGGAGAATGGAGGAGAAGGGATTGCGGCGTGGCCATCCCCCCTGGGGGGTGATTTCCTGCTTTCTATCTCTCTGTCTCTCTCTGTCTGTCTGGCGAGCGCACGCGCCCTATAGCAAAAACCTCTCCCAAAAAAAGAAAAAAAAAAAAAAAAAAAAAAAAAAAAAAAAACGTATAAGTTCTCTAAATGATTTCCATTCTCAGAGTTTTCTTAGATGTTATATCCCTTCCTCAGAAATAATCACCAACTTGGTACATTCTGACAGATATTTTTCCTATGTCATCTATTAAATATTTGTGTATTGTATATGTGGGCCTGCATATATACATATACACATGTACACAATTGAAATAATACTGTATGTGTGGTTTATTGGTTTGCTTTTTTCCCTTTAATATTAGGTCATTGGAAAAGTCATGATGCATTTTTTGCATACAGGGCCAGCAGGTAGAGTGGTGGTTGAGGCACTGGACTCCCACATGTTTGACCATGGTCTGCATCCTGGTCCTGGTGGCTTGCTTTTTCCGTTTCCCTTTATTTCTCTGTGGTAAAAAAAAAATAATAATAATAATAATAAATAAGTAAAATAAATACTTTCAAAAAAAAAGAAAGGGAACCAGCAGTTAGCGTAATGGCTATGTCACTGGACTCCCACGTAGTCGACCGCAGTTCAAGTCCCGGACCCGGTGGCTTAAAACTCACACCGGGTGCATGTGCGTGCGTGCCCAAGATCCCGAGAGAAGAATGGAGGAGAAGGGATTGCGGCGTGATCATCCCCCCTGGGGGGTGATTTCTCGCTTTCTGTCTCTCTGTCTCTCTCTGTCTGTCTGGCGAGTGCACGTGCCCTATAGTGAAAATCTCTCAAAAAAAAAAAAAAAGAAAGAAAGAAAGAAAAACACACCTCAGGACCTTTTTTTGATGACCCAATATTTTTATTATCTTGAGTAGATATTGCTCTACTTCCTATTTCTTCACTGCTATGTATCCTAACCCTCATGATCCTCTCTTTTAGGAAAATACCCAACAGCATGAAGAAATAAACAAGGGTAATAAAAGCGTGTCCCAATTTTTAAGAGAAAAGCTAAATAATGAAATAACTGCAAACAAAATACAGTCAAAGGATAGCAACCAGGTCCAAGAAACTGGTGATGATGATGCAGACGAAGAAGATGAAGATGAAGATGAGGAAGATGAAGATGATGAAGATGAAGATGAGGAAGGAGAAGATGATGGTGAAAATGATGGAGACACTGAAAAAGAAGAGGAAAATGAAGCAAAGGAGCAAATCAGGAATTGCAAGAGCACCTTTCAACAGATAACTAATAAAACACTCGAAGAAGAGAGAGACAGACCAGAGGCACAAGAAACAAGTGTGAAAAAAATATCAAAATTAGACCCTAAGAAGTTAGCTCTAGATACCAGTTTTCTGAAGGTTAGTGCAAGGCCTTCAGGAAACCAGACAGACCTGGACGGGAGCTTGCGGCGAGTTAGACAGAACGACCCTGACATGAAGGAGCTCAACCTGAACAACATTGAAAACATCCCCAAAGAAATGTTACTGGACTTTGTCAACGCCATGAAGAAAAACAAACACATCAAAACTTTCAGTTTAGCCAACGTGGGTGCCGACGAGAACGTAGCGTTCACCTTGGCTAACATGTTGCGTGAAAATAGGAGCATTACCACTCTCAATATTGAGTCCAATTTCATCACAGGCAAAGGAATTGTGGCCATCATGAGGTGTCTCCAGTTCAACGAGACACTGACTGAACTTCGGTTTCACAATCAGAGGCACATGCTGGGCCACCATGCCGAAATGGAAATCTCCAGACTTCTGAAGGCAAACAACACTCTACTGAAGATGGGCTACCATTTTGAGCTTCCGGGTCCCAGAATGGTGGTAACTAATCTGCTCACCAGGAATCAGGATAAACAAAGGCAGAAAAGACAAGAAGAACAAAAACAACAGCAACTCAAAGAGCAGAGGAAGTTGATCGCCATGTTGGAGAACGGGTTGGGGCTGCCTCCTGGAATGTGGGAGATGCTGGGAGGACCAATGCCGGATTCCAGAATGCAGGAGTTCCTCCAGCCTTCTCCTCCTCGACCTCCCAACTCCCAAGCAGTCCCCTTCAGTCTACGAAACGAGATGATGAAAAAGCCATCGCAGCCTCCCCAGTACAAGACAGACCCTGACTCCTTCCGGGTGGTGAAACTGAAGCGAATCCAGCGCAAATCTCGGATGCCGGAAGCCAGAGAACCGCCTGAGAAAACCAACCTCAAAGATGTGATCAAAACACTCAAACCGGTGCCGAGAAATAGGCCACCCCCGTTGGTGGAAATCACTCCCAGAGATCAGCTCTTGAATGACATTCGTCACAGCAATGTCGCCTACCTTAAACCTGTAAGTAGAAGGAGGGAGAAACGGTGAATAAGCACCACCGTAAATGTATCCCAGCTCTCTCCCCTGTTTGCTTTAACACAAGGACATTCTCATAGTTGTGAATAACTGGGGGGAGCCCGGGAGCACTAACAGTATATCTAAATGACTGATGATCCTCGAAGACATGCCGTGACTTTTGTACCGATAATATAATATTCACAGCTAACATTTATTGAGCTGCTTTCTACTTAACTGTAGGACAGAGTCATCATACAAATAAACTCATAAATCATCTTAATAACCCTATAAGATAGATATGGTTATTCCCCTCAAAAATGGGAGACTAGGCTTAGAGTGATTTATAACAGGTCTCAGAGATACAGATAAGAAGTGGCAGCACTGATATTGAGACCCAGTTCTGAGTTGAGGATCAAGTTTTACTTCACTCCACTATTTTGAACCCTCCAAGTACCGTAACTACACAGAGGTGACAATCTGAGCTCTCCAGGAACCTGCTGTTAGAAATAGAAATGAGGGACCAGCAGTTAGCGTAATGGCTATGTCGCTGGACTCCCACGTAGTCGACAGCGGTTCGAGTCCCGGACCCAGCGGCTTAAACTCACGCTGGGCGCGTGTGCGTGTGTGCCCAAGATCCCGAGAGGAGAATGGAGGAGAAGGGATTGCGGCGTGGCCATCCCCCCTGGGGGGTGATTTCCTGCTTTCTATCTCTCTGTCTCTCTCTGTCTGTCTGGCGAGTGCACACGCCCTATAGCAAAGAAACCTCTCCAAAAAAAAAAAAAAAAAAAAAAGAAAAGAAATAGAAATGAGGCCTCAGAGAGAAGAGGACAGTTGTTTGTAGATAACTGACTGCTTCCAAAATGCTATAAAATCCTTAGTTCTTTTTTAGCAAATGAAGAGAGACTTCCTACAATTGCATTTACACATTTCCCTTGTAAGGCAGACAGGCAGGCAAATGATAAATTTCAGGCTAGCATCCCCATATTAACAAAGTTTTAAGATATTTTGTTATTTCAGTTTCAATACAAAGGGAATTTAAAAAGTCTGTGGAAAGTGGAATGAAAGTACAAGATTATTTTGGCGCAAACAATTTTTGAAATCCATACACAGTTATTTTGTAATACAAGTTTTCCACACACTTTTTGAAGAGCCTTATTTACTGTGTTTCACTCCTGCTGAAAAGTGAAAAAAAGAAAAAAGAAAAAACCCTGCATTCCTTGCAGCTTGTCTTGTGAACTTATACATTGGTTAGTCATTATTATGATGGCTTTTGTGGGCGTTGAAAGAGATGTGTCCAATGAGCACGGGGATTGATAACTAAACATACTATTGTAAAATTTTGTGTGTATTTTAGCCAAGAGATTATGTTGACCAAACGGTCAATATATTATCATAGATACTCACAGGTTTTCAAGACATGTTAAACCAATTTCCATGAAGGTAGTTCCTTTTTCTGTTCCAAAGACTTCATATTTTAAAAAAAGGTTAATTGTTACTTATCCACGTCTATGCATGAGAAGGGGCTTATTAGTGGAAAAATAAAATTAAATTATGAGTCTATTTTGGTACCAAAAAAGTTTGAAATTCATGTAATGCATCCCCATAGACTTTTCAAAGATCCTGCACAGGTATGTCTCTTATTCTCCTCTCCTAGTAATGCAGAATTAACAACCTACCAAAGCTTTCATCTGAGATTTTGAGGGACTCTGATCTTCCTGGAGCTGAGGCCAAGATGAGAACCCTAGAGGTGACATAAGGTCAGGCAGGGGATCTTTATCTGACCTTGGCCACAGCACCAAGAGTTCTGCACACTCTCTTCCATACGCAGCCAGACTTCCCCTGGGGGTGAATTGGGTGTTTGAAAGAAATCAGCACTATCACTTCTTTTTTTTTTTTAAAGAATTATTTATTTTATTTTATTTATTCATTCATTTTATTTTAATTTGACCAGAGAGAGACACACAGAGAGAGAGAGGGAAAGTTAGAAAGCAAGCCACCAGGTCCGGGACTCGAACCGTGGTTGGCCATGTGGTTAATGACCAGCGCCTTAACCACCACGCCACCTGCTGGTCCCCATCACTATCACTTCTTCTATAACCGTTCATTGGCAATGAATATCTAAGTTGCCTGGGTAGTCTGAAAACAACAGTTCAAAAAGAATGACAAGTCATTTAAAATCTATATTCAAGATGGCATGTGAATTTAGAGTAAAAGAGAGAAAGAAGTTCAAATGCTCATCTGAACTAATTTGCTAAGGGAGTGTTCTCTTGAGCAAAGACACTTCCTAAGTGTGTTTCATTCTATCCATCGATGCGACAAATATCTATGTCAGGTACTGCAAGAAGTTGGGAGAGTAAAACTGGTACAGTCTCACTCTCATGGAGATGACAGTGTAGGTTTTATGATTTTCAGCACCGAGATCTTTTGCCTTTTACTCAGTTGAGTATACTTCAGCTTTCAGTCAAGATCCTAGAGCCAAAGATGTTAAAATAAACTCATGATGATAATTGTAAGAATGTAATACCCTACTAAACACTGCATTTTTCATATTTTAATCCATTCTAAAATGTCATCAGTCTTAAGTATGGTTTTTTTTTTTTTTTAGAGGTTTTTGCTATAGGGCGCATGCACTCGCCAGAAAGAGAGAGACAGAGAGAGAGAAAGCGAGAAATCACCCCCCGGGGGGATGGCCACACCGCAATCCCTTCTCCCCCATTCTCCTCTCGGGATCTTGGGCAAGCACGCACCCGTGTCCAGCGTAAGTTTAAGCCACCAGGTCCGGAACTCGAACCACAGTCGACTACATGGGAGTCCAGCGACATTGCCATTACAGTAACTGCTGGTCCTCAGTCTTAAGTATGTTTTGATTTTATTTTTAATAAACTAAGAAAGAAAAACATGCTGCAAAGTAAACTCTAACAAGCTTTTTGAATGACAGTCTTGCCTCTCAGTTTGTGCTTTGAAATTGCTTCCATCTATCCCGAGGAACTGGCAATTTCTCCTGCCTTCAGTTGCCTGGCTTGGCATGTGACACGCATCTTTTTGCATGTATCTCACAGAATGTCACACAGTGTCATCTATTTGGTTTCTGTAAAGTGCTTTGCAAGAACAGTGTGAAAACGTGCAGTGATCCTGAGGAAAGTTTCCTTCACGAGTATCAATTTGCGCCTTTCAGCACATGCAATACATTTCTGCCTTGAAGCCACATCGTAGTGTAATCTTTTAGAAGACGTTTAATTATTTTTATATTTGTATTTTAAAATCACTTTAGACTTATAGAAGCACAAAAGTAGTATAAACAAGTCTCACATCTCCATCACATTTTACATCATCTGCTGTATCATTCTTTAATGTATATGTATTTTTTAAAGATTTATTTATTTATTTATTATCATTATTTTTCAATTTGACCAAAAAGAGACACACAGAAAGAGAGTGAGAAAGCAAGCCTTCAAGTCCAGGACTCAAACTGTGGTTGGCCATGTAGGAGTCCAGCTCCTTTAACCACCATGCCACGTGCTGGCCTCAATGTACATGTATTTTAAAATTTGCTAGAGGGGTGGTGTGCTCTCATGGAGAAAGACAGATACAGAAAGAGGGAAAGTGAGAAAGCACCCCCCATGGGGAATGGCTGGGATCCCTTCTCCATCTCTCCTTCCTTTTAGGATTTTGGGCACGCATGCATGCACGCACATGTGCCCGGCATATCTCTCAAGCTGCTGGGTCTGGCACTCAAACTATGAAGTCAGTCATGTGGGAACCAGCAGCCTTAACCACCAGACCACGGGCTGGCCCTGTTTAACATGTTTTACATGGTAATCCACCTGCATGTGCGTAGTGCCACCATGGCTCATCACTCAATAGAGGTAATAAAATGTGAATAACTTTAAGGTGTTATACACGCGCTTCCAGTCAGCTATCACAAAACATCGCCAATTTTAAGATGCATTCTGATTTCAGAACTGCTGAACAGCACACAAGGTGCATCTTCGACTCATTGAAACACTGTAACTACCATGAGGGGTGATATCACAAAATTCCACCTTGAAGGGACATTTTTAGCCAATCAAGTGAAACATGACAGGCTCACTTTATAGGGATGAAATGAAAAGTTTTTTTGAATTTGGGCAAAGATGCCCACCAACCCCTAAGTTTTCAAGAATGAGAATAAATTTTAAAATCTTGTCATTTTATTATTGGTATTTCTAACTAGAACATTGTACAGAAACATATGAATGATTTGTACTTACAGAAGTATCTCTTGCTTTTTTTTAAATTTTGTGAGAGGGTGCATGTTCTCGCTGAGAGAGTGAGATGAAAAGCAAGAAAGGAACCCGCATGGGGGATGGTCACACCACAATCCCTTCTCCTCCATTCTCCTCTCGGGATCTTGGGCATGCACGCACACACACCCGGCGTGAGTTTTAAGCCACCGGGTCCGGGACGCGAACCGCGGTCAACTACGTGGGAGTCCAGCGACATAGACATTACGCTAACTGCTGGTTCCCTATTTTAAGAGTTTTGACGTTCATTTTCATACTTATTCTCTCCCTACTTATGTTTCCAGCCTAGAATCCCTGAAACGAAGTTGCTGAAAATGAATACAGAAAAATCTCTAGACTTGCTTAGCTCAAATGCTACCTCCTCCAAGAACTACTCACTCAATTCAATTTTAAAGAAATTTACTTTGGGGGCTAGCAGGTGGCATGGTGGTTAAGGCACTGGACTCCCACATGGTGGACTGCGGTTTGAGTCCCTGACCTGGTGACTTGCTTTCTCTCTTTCTCTCTCTCTCTCGTTCAGGTGCCCTATAGCAAATGTAAAAAATGATAATAAATATTTTAAAAAAAAAGAGAGAGAGAGAGAGACCAGCAGTTGGCGTAATGGCCATGTCACGGGATTCCCATGTAGTCGACTGCGGTTTTAGTCCCGGACCCAGTGGCTTAAAACTCACACCGGGCGCGTGTGCGTGCGTGCCCAAGATCCCGAGAGGAGAACGGAGGAGAAGGGATTGCGGTGTGGCCACCCCCATGGGTGGATCAGCAGACCTGCTGTTTTGGCTTAGGTATTTTTGTTTAAGCTCTTAAATGTCACAAAGTAATTCCAGATATCTGGTACCACTTGATACACTGGATCTGGCCACAGCAGGCTTGCAGCTCCCTAGCACAAGTCAGTGTTTCTGTGTTTTGACTTCTTGAAATCAGAAAGGGAGGCCCCTCCGGTTTCCTCTCTTGCCCTCTTGCCTTATCCTTGGCATGCTTTGCTTGTTTGTCGGGTTGTCGGAAAAGATATAATGTGTTTTTCTATTTAAAAAAGGCATCGTGACTTTTTAAACAACCCAGAACATTACTTACTAGGTTCCTGTAGAGTTTTTTAGTTTGCCCTTACTTTTAGTTATGTTTTGTAAGTCTTTGTCATATCTAAGGAACTGAATGTATTAGATAATGACTAATCTGTTTCCCTGTGAGTTACTAACTAAATATGGTACCAGCAGCATCAAGCAAAGACATGAGGTTTTTACACACTTTTCCTGCCCTGATAAATGTATGGTTTTGTTTCATCTTCAGTAGTTTTGTGGTCCACTCACTGCCTACCATCTAGATGAGTACTTGTACTTTTCACTGAGATAAAATACCATTGCCGGGGCCGGCAGGTGGCATGATGGTTAAGGGTGCTGGACTCCCACATGGCCGACCACGGTTCAAGTCCTACATCTGGCAGTTTGCTTTCTCACTTTCTCTCTCTTTCCCTCTCTGGTCAAATTAAAATAAGTAAACAAATAAAGTTAAATAATTTTTTTAAAAATACCATTGACGGTAACTGTTCAACTCCCCGAGGCCAGCTGCTAACTGCATTTACCTCAGATTCAGCTTACGTGCCAGTCACACAAATGGATAAAATTATAAACCTGTTTTCTTAAGAGTATTCGTTTGCTTTTTCTATGAGAGAAAGAGACAAAGAGAAAGAAGTGTCAGTTGATGGAATGGTAATTGGGGTGACTGGATCCCACATGGCCCACTGTGTGGTTTGAGTCCTGGACCCAGTGACTTGAAAAACAGGCCAGGCACATGTCCACACATGCCCAAAATGCTCAAAGGAGGGAGAAATGAGAAGGGATTGTGGCATGACTATCCATCTTGGGGGGGTTGTTTTCTTACTCTCTCTCTCTCTCTCTGTCTCCAGCGAGTACACCCATATTCTGGCAAATTAGAAAAGGGAAAAAAAGAGAGAGCAACGGAGACAAAGCCCACAACAGTGTTTCATGCCACGATCCATCCCAAGTCTCACACAGGCCCGATCACAGCTTCTTGTACTCTATATAAAATGCTTTCCTTCCTCATTCACCCTTGTAAGGGTCCTGCTGTTGTCTTCATCTTATAGCTGACAAAACTGACGCTAACACAACACGTCAGGTAAATGATGATGCCGGGCTTTGAATTCTGCCTCGTGTTTCTATGTTATGCCTCACCAGGTACCCAAAGCCCTTAGAACAGCCCTAGCATAAGTAAATGCCCAAATGAATGATTGTGGTGGTAGTTGTTGTTTTTATCAGGATTTGGGGGGGCTCTCCTGCCAGAATTCCTAATCCATTCTGTAACCCGCGCATACACCCACTGGACAAAAACAGAGAGAAAGGGAAAGTGAGAAATCACTCCCCAGGGAAGATGGCTTCACCGCAGTCCTTTCTCCTCTTGGGATTCTGGGCACACATGCTCACACACCCACAGCATGTTTTCAAATCACCAGGTCTGAAACTCAAACTTCAGAGTCAGCCACGTGGGATCCAGCTCCTTGCCACCACACCACCTGCTGGCCCGCCATTCTGCTTATTTTGAGGCTTGTAAATTGTGTAACTTTTGCTGTAAGCTCTTGAATGTCCAAGATTAATTCTTCTCCCTTTCTTCAAATGCTTAAATCACAGGTACAACTGCCGAAAGAGCTGGCATAAGTGATGGCGGAATCGTCTGGAAGAACAAGAAATGGAAATGGTGACTCCTGGATTAGAGTTGGGGACTGTTTCCGAAGCAGCACTTCTGGATTCGGATGGCAGAACAGGGAACACCACCAACGTCTGACGGGGGTATTTGTAAAAGGAGAATGCTTGGGCCATGGCAAAGTAGGGACTGAAGAGGAAGGGGACGATATTGATATGGAGAGGGACATCTACTTTCTATCAATCTGAGTGACTTAGGTGAAATTCAAAGTCAAGCTTTCATGAGCAGAAATTTTAAAAAAAAGTAATTTTTGGCAAACATTTGTTTTATGATCGCTTTCTTCTGGTAAGTAACAATAAATATGACAGAAGTGTTCATTATTTCCATTTTTCTCCTTCCATTTCCTCTGCTGTAATTCATCACTATACATTTTTTTAATGAATTATTTAATTTTATTTATTATTATTATTATTTTAAATCTGCTATGGGGCACATGCACTCAGCAGAGAAAGAGACAGAGAAAGAAAATGAGAAAGCAAGCCACCAGGTCTGGGACTCAAACCACCGTCAGCCATGTAGGAGTCCAACACCTTTACCACCATGCCACCTGCTGGCCCCAACACAATACATTTTTAAAAATTTTCTTTTATTTCCAAAGGGGATATGTGCTAGCGAGAGAGACAGAAAGAAAGAGAGAGAGAGAGAGAAAGAAAATACACCCTAATGGGGCATGGTCATGTCACAATCCCTTTTCCATTTCTCCATCCATCAGGATGAAGACCCAGCATGGTTTTCAAGCATTTGGGGCTGGGATTCCAACCACAGTTGGCCATGTGGCTTCCTTAGCCAGTAGGGCAGCCCTATCACATAATATCTTAAAGGGAACAAACCATATTTCACCTGATGGAAATGTGAAAGGTGAGTTGAGCTTCCAGCCCTTCTGATGCTTTGAAAGGGAAGGATTGTTAATTACCTCTCTTCTGGAGACTCAGGGGATATTTCCAGTTTCCAACTTGGCTTTCTCTGCCTCCCATGGTGTTGAGGGTAGTCTTCTGTGAGGAACAGATCCCTTAAGCCACTGGACATGGAGAAAACCAAGTGTCAGAAAAAATGATGAGAAAAGTAAACCATGCATGTATGAGAAAACTTCAAAAAGTTACTGGAAAAACAAAGTACAAGTTGATTTTTGTGTGGAAAGTTTTCTTTTATACTATAAAGAATTATTTAATTTTTCATTAGTTTATTTTAATTTGACCAGAGAGAGACACACACACACAGAGGGAAAGTCAGAAAGCAAGTGACCAGCTCTGGGACTTAACAGTGGTCAGCCATTTGGAAGTGTCCAGCACCTTAACCACCATGGCACTTGCTGGCCCCATTGTGAAAAGTCTTTTAAAATACATCCACAGTTTTGTCGTTGTGTGCTTTTTAGTTATTTACTTATTTTTGCCAGAGGGCTCATACACTCAGAGAAAGAGAGAGTAAGGGAGAAAACCTCCCTAATGGACCTGCAATCCTTTCTCCTCCACTTCTCCATCCTGTCAGGACCTTGGGCATGCACACTTACGGTGTGTGTGTTTTTTTTTTTTTTCAAGCCACCAGGGCCAGCACTTGAACCGCAGTCAGCCCCCTGGGATCTGACTCCCTTAACCACTAAATCATTGGGCCAGACTATTATATGCATTTTCTATTATCAAAGGTCCCTCAGACATAAAACTAATTAGCAGTGAGTTTACATGTAAGGACAATGGGGAACAGCATAATGCCTTTGTGGGAAATTTTTTTTTTTTTTTTGAGAGATTTTTGCTATAAGGGCCATGTGCCCAGAAAGACAGAGAGACAGAAAGCGAGAAATCACCCCCCAGGGTTATGGCCACACCGCAATCCCTTCTCCTCCATTCTCCTCTCGGGATCTTGGGCACACACACACATGTGCCTGGCGTGAATTTTAAGCCACCGAGTCCGGGTTTCAAACTGCGGTCAACTACGTAGGAGTCCAGTGAGTAGCCATTATGCCAACTACTGGTTCCTGAGAAAAACATTTTTTGGATAAATGTATATATTGACAGGCTTTTGGGTTGTGTATGTGTGTGCGTTAACTAGTCTACGAGTCTGATTTGATCTTGCTGCTCTCCTCAAAAGTCGTCTTAAAGAAGACTTGCTTACAGGATTACATTTAAACTCACTATCCTATCCTTCAAGGCCCTTGGTTGCCTGGCCTCAGTTTACTAATCCACTCTTATCTCCCACAAATCCTTCATACGGTAGCCCCCACTTATCCATGACATCCAAGTCTATGGTTTCAGTTACCCATGGTCAACTGAAGTCTGAAATATTAAATAGAAAGTTCCAGAAACAAGTAGTTTATAAGTTTAATATTACACACTATTTCTGAGCAATGGGATAGAATCTTGCATCATCCTACCTGTCCGCCCTGGATCACAAGGGTGAGTACAGTACAATAAGATAGTTTGAGTGACAAAGACTGTAATCTTTTATTATACTACATTGTTAAAATGTTTCTATTTTTAATTAGTGTTTGTTAGTCTATCATTGTGCCTGGTTTATAAATTAAGTTTTTTTTTATAGATATGTATAGAGTAGAAAAACATCAGTATATATAGGGTTCAGTACTATCTGCAGTTTTAGCCATCCCTAGGGGGTCTTAGAACATAACCCCTGTGGATAAGGGGGCACCACTGCACTATTTTTCGTAAGATTAAAGTTTTTAAAAAAATTTATTTTTAATTTATTATTTTTTAATTTGATAAGAGAGAGAAAGTGAGAAACCAAGCTGCCAGGTCCAGAACTCGAACTGCGATCAGCCATGGGGAAGTCCAGCGTCCCAACCACCGTGCCACCTGCTGGCCCTAAGTGTAAACTTTAAAAATATTTTTTAAAAAATAATTATTTAATTTTATTTATCATTATTATTCTTCAGTTTGACCAGGGAGAGACAGAAAGAGCAGGAGAGTGAGAAAACAAGCCACCAGGCCTGGGACTCAGACTGTGGATGGCCATAAGAGAGTCTAGTGCCTGAAACACCACATCACCTACAGGTCCCTAAGTATAACTTTTTAGAAGATAATTTTTTTTCCATCAGAAAGAGAGAAAAGGAGGGAGTTAAACCCTAACAGTGTCCCCATTCCTCCATCCTTTTCCAGCCTCAGCCAGCCTCACTCTCACATGTGCTGAGCACATTCAGGGAGGTCCCAGGATAAGAACCTCGGACCTTTTCCATGTGGGGCCAGTGGGGCCACCCCTGCAGCACCACCAGACCCCTGTACTACTTTCGATAAAACATCCTCCTACACACCCTTCTGCTTTGCTCTCTTGAACCCTTTCATGTAACCTTCCCCCAAGAGACCACCCTCCTGCCTCCCATTTACAAAGGTCCTAACCAATCTTCAGAGCCCTGGTCAGGTACCATCTCCTCCACAAATGTCGTCCTGACAGCTCCAGCCCTTGCTCTTTCCTCCTTTCAAGTTCCTGGAGCCTTTCACTGTTCTAGTCACTAGGTGCATAGAATTTGAGAGTTTGTAATAATAATACGAGTGTTGTGAACTCTGGAAATGAGGAAAGAAAGCAAGCGCTGGTGCCTCTTCTCTCTTTACCTGAGTGACCCGTTGGCAGCTGCTGTCCCCTTTCATATAACCTGGGGTGGTACGTGGTGAGCAAACAGGCTAGGACAGAACGGGTCTAATGGGGACGAACAATACATTGTTCGGAAGGACACGCCATGGGGAAGGTATATGATGTTTCTATTTTTTGTTTTGTTTTTAGATTTTTGCTATAGAGCATGTGCATTTACTGGAGAGTCAAAGAGAGAGAGAAGGTGAGAAATCATCCCCTCACTCCCTGGAGGATGGCCATGCCGCAATCCCTTCTCCTCCATTCTCATCTCGGAATTTGGGGCATGCATGCACACAAGCCTAAAGTGAGTTTCAAGCTTCCAGGTCTGGGACTTGAATCATGGTTGGCCATGTGGGAGTCCAGCACCTTAACCACTATGCCTCCTGCTGGCCCCCGGTGTTTTTCTTTTTTCTTTTCTTTTTTTTTTTTTTTTTAAAAAAAAAAAGCTTATTGGGACCAGCAAGTGGCATGGTGGTTAAGGTGCTGGACACTCCCACATGGCTGACCACGGCTCAAGTCCTGGACCTGGCGGCTTCCTTTCTCCCTTTCTCTCTCTCTCTCTCTCTCTCTCTCTCTCTCTGTCTGTCTCTTTGGTCAAATTAAACTAAATGAATGAATAAATAAAATTAAATAAATAATAATTTTTTAAAAAAGTTTATTTATTTAATTTTATTAGTTATTATTATTATTTTGTTTGCTATAGTGTGCATACATTCACCAGAGAGGCAGACAGAGAGAGAAATAAAGAAGGAAAGTAAGAAATCAAGCTGCCAGGTCCGGGAATTGAACCATGGTCGACCATGTGGGAGTCCAGTGCCCCAACCATGATGCCATTTGCTGGCCCCAAGGTGTTTTTATTTTCTAAAGAAAAGTTAGCATGTACTAAAGAATCTGAATTTAAATAGTTTTAGTTTTAGATCAAGTAACTGATTTTGGAACAATCCAGACATTAGTTTTATTTTCTCCTTTAGTCCTAAAAAATGTCTTTGCATGCAAAGCAGGTTATGAAGAGACTATAATAAAGAAAACCTTTGAAGTGATTAGCATGTTTTACATCTATGAGGCTAAACTCTGATAGGTCAAAGCACTTTAAACTTATTTAAAAGCTTAATGTATACTAGCAGTGGAAGGTCTGGGATGCCTTGGCTTACAGTCAGAAGTATGAATAAAGTCAGGAATTTTTTAAAAGTGGTAATAGTTCTTGAAGAAGAGTGTGTGTGTGTGGGGGGGGGGGGGGGCATGTTAGAGAACCTGAAAAAGGATTTTAATCTTAGATGCACAAAAATATGATCCCATTTCACAGCTCACGGACTCAATAACAAGTTTTGTCAAGGGTGAAAGCAGTTCCTATTATACTTTTTCTGTCTACCACTCCCCCCATAATCTTAGTTGAAGATCTTAACTTGTTTTTAAATGTAATATTATGACATTTACATTAACATTTTCTGTTCTTATCCTTCCAAAATTGATCACTGGCCATTAGTATTGTCATGAGTATTTTTTTATTCAAGTCAATCGTTTCTCTAAGTATATTGCATTTAGTTGGCAGAATTCACCATGTAGAAAATTGAAGGAGCTGAAATGTGTGTGTCAGATTTAACAAAGGATCTCACTAACATTCACTTTTATCCTGACTGCAAATTATTAAAATATTAAAGTTGAGAAAGACAGAGAAGGAAAGGGAAAGTGAGAAAACATCCCCTCTCCCCACCCTGCCATGGGGCATAGTCATGTTGTAATCCCTTCTCCGTTTCTTCTTCCAGGAGTTTGAGCATGCACGTACATGGGTCCTGTGTGTTTTTCAAGCCACCAGGTCCGGGGCTTGAACAGTGTGTAGTTGGCCATGTGGGATCCAGTCACCTTAACTACCAGGCCACAGGCTGGCTCAGAATTCAAATTTTATTCAATGGTATTTGACACACAAGATACATGTTTGTGCTGTAGTACATCCTCCTGTTTATAGGCTTGTCACCAAGTTTTTTTACATATACACCTAGATGTGTATTAAATAACGTCTCACCAAAAAATCTTTCATAAATTTTATTCTTCATATTTGCATAAGGGTACAGATTCTAGACCATGTCTGCGGCGTCATGGTGACAGCACTGTGCTAACGATGAAGGCTGCAGGTTGTCTGAGATACTGAAATGCAAGACAGATCAGGAGGAATATATGCCGTTGCTGCTTATTCTAGAACATACAGAGTGTCTCAGGAAGGACTGCTCTGATTGTCTTCACAATTCAAAGTTAGAGAAACCTACAAGTCTTCTTCATCTAAGAAATCACTCAACTGGCAAGCAAAATATTTTCAACAACCTATTTCAAAATACATGGAAAATTAAGGGGCAAAAATAATGGATCGTATCAACTCATGCTATCTTAATTCTAATACAAAAAGCATATGGTTGTAACAATTGCCATTTAAAATGTTTATAAACTGCAGAAGCCAGTGATCCCCCCTATTCGCATTCCTATTTTTAAGTCTTTTTGCTTGGTCACCTAAGGATGCTTGTAAGATTTCAAAAGATCAGCTACTGTTGTTCTCTTTGAGCCCCTAGGGAATTAATAAAATGTACTTTCACTTTCTTCTTTCTAAATGTTCCAATTAAAAATTTAAGAAAGGAAAAAACTATGGAAAACACTTTCTTGGACACTTTTTTTTTTCCCCATTACAACAACAACCAAAAAAAAAAAATGCAATATAAACACTCATTTTATTTGTTTGTTTTTTAATAAGTCTATCAAGAAGAATACAGGTTACACAGTTGTAACCTCCTTAAGGAAGATATTAAGTTTGCAACAAATACCTGCTGGTGAAAATGCACTACCAGGATTTCAAAGATTTACAAAAATTTAACAAAATATCCTTCTAAACAGCTATCTTTATATTTGTAAACAAAGTATAAACAACCGGTTTATCCAGTTTCCACTGCATGTCAGACAGACAGCAAAGTGATAAAAATCATCTTCGATTTTAAAAGAATAATAAAAACTAAACTAATTTCTACCCCACACATTACAATCGTAGGAAATATTTTGGTAGAGAGATGCAGAAGAGGGTTCCAAACAGGTTAATGCATGGCATCCTCTCCTTTAATGGCCTTTTCATTTACTTATATTGCCTTGATACTTCACAATTTTTTCCCCTACAAGGTAACAGTAATGTTGCTGGAGAATCCATAATTCTTTTATTTTCTTTTATTCCCCTACAGAAATAAGTGTGATGCGTTTCCTATCAGTTTCCATAAACAGGCTTGAAACTTCAGACACACTAGGAGGGTGCTTTTCTTCCGGTTTCTGAGGCCTTCTCTCTGTGACACCAGAGATGACAGGTTTGGCCTACACACGCATGCTGCCACAGAGCTGGGTGGTACATGCACCTCCTATTTTAAAAACACACAAAAGAAAGTAGGTCTGGACAAGGGCAAACTGCAACTCCGTTTCTGCTGCCTCCCTATCAACTGGGGAGGCGCTTATTCCTTTACTTTGCTGATATAATCCGTGAGTTTGGTGATGTTCTCTTCCTGCTGTTCAAGCGCATCCAGGACAATGCCCATGGGTGTCCTCTTCAATCCTATTCCCTCCATCTTATTCTCCAGCTTGTTCTTGAGGTTCCGAAGTCTCAATGATGCATGGATGAACATCACTGCGGAGAAGGGACATGCGATTAGCAACAAACCAACAATTTCCTCCCCCCACATCAACGTGATACGCCCCCATCTTCACACACATAGCAAACTGCCTCAGAGAACTACGGCCTTAATCTGATTGTCTAAATGATCCAAACCATCGGATGGATTCCTGGACTTTCTGTGAAGTTCTCCATCAAGTTGTATGTTCGTTGTTCTCGTATGTGAAGGAAAACACTGTATTCAGCAGGAAGGACCACAAAATGGGAGACGCCCTCTCCACACGTCGACATCATCACTGTGTAGACGACACTTAAATGCCCTGAAATCCAAACTGAATCAATGCGATTCCAACCTACCTAATACAACCCACCTAGGATTTTCCAGAAGGGAACTCTTGCTTAATTCAGAGATGATCTCTACTTCATTCCCTGTCAGAGCATGGGGGTAAATCCCATTTTAAGGTCCTTCCTGAGAAGCAGTTTTCTAAAGTGCTGGATAGATGTCTAGAGTTTAAAAAAATCTAAAGGTCTTATAAAACCTAGGGAGCCCACTTTTCCTCAAACTTGCCTGGTCATTAGGAATTACCCAAGTTTGTTTATCAAGAAACAAATTCCATGGCCCCTTGTGATTTATTCCAGTGTTTGTCCAACTTCCCTGTACCTCCACATCACCTGAAGAGCCTTTTAAAGAAGCAAATTCCTGGTCTCCACCACTCAAAATTCAGACTGGCAGGACTAGGGCGCTAGCATCATGACGTTCCAACGTCGCTCTGGGTGGTTCTGATACAAGTGGATCTTAGACTCTCATTTTTTTGTTGTTTGTTTTGAGAAGTTTTTGCTATAGGGCGCGTGCACTCACCAGAAAGAAAGAGAGAGACAGAGACAGAAAGCGAGAAATCTACCCCCGGGGGGATGGCCATGCCACAATTCCTTCTCCTCCATTCTCCTCTTGGAATCTTGGGCACGCACGCATGTGCGCCCAGCGTGAGTTTAAGCCACCAGGTCCAGGATTCGAACCGTGTAGACCCTCATTTTAAAAAATACTGATGAAGAGTCTGTCAGGACAGTCCCAACCTAGAGTTGCCACCAGAAACATCTGAAGAATTTTCTATAAAAGACAGGTTCTCTGGGTACCACTGTTGCCTCATGTAATCAAGATCTCCAAAAGATGTGGCTGGGTAATTATTTCTTAAAAGATATAATGTATATCATTCTTGCAATTATCATAGTTTGAGGGTTCACTGATTGTCTAATTTCCTTATTTTATAGATGAGTGAACTACAACTCAAACAGGATGACTGGTCCAAACCACATGCCCCAAATCTTGGGTAAGTTGGTTTCCTGAAGGTCCAGGAATACAAATTCAGACCTTGACTATTTACCTATGATGCACTTCATTATAGAGGTCTGTCTCAGACTCTAATAAGATATGAAAGGTACTAGAGTTAACAAGCTAGGTGTTAAAACAGAATTACTGAAATACTAAGCCTCTAACATTTAAGGAAACCCTGAAAAACAGGTTAATAATCTGAATTTGTTGACCCAGCTGTTTTATCCAGTGAGGTATAGGATCCATCCATAAATATTCTGGGCTTAATTTAGCGAAACCCTAAGTAAGCAGATAATTTTGCTTAATGAAATAAATGTATGTGTAAAACATTATTAAAAGTAAAGGGCATACTGGCAGATAGCATACTGGCAACATCACTAGACTCTCATGTAGCTGACCATTGTTCAAGTCCCAAACCTGGCGGCTTAAAACTGGGTGTGTGTGTGTACATGCCCAAAATTCCGAGAGGAGATTGTAGGAGAAGGGATTGCGATGTGGCCATCCCTCTGGGGGGTGGTGGTGGTGGTGATTTCTCGCTTTCTATCTGTCTGGCAAGTGTATGCGCCCTCTAACAAAAACTTCTCTTCAAAAACAAAAGTTAAAGGGATGATCCTATCACTTAATACACTAGAATTTTAATCAGCTTTCTCTGATAAGCCTAGAGTTCCATCCCTTCTCTGTTTCAGGTTTCAAGTGTTTGGGGCCGTAGTAAGTAATGTAAGTAAAATTGAGAAAATCTCTAGTTTTTTCCTCCTGAATCTGAATGATAGGTATTATTTTCTGAGCCAATCTTTTCCTATACATTTAGCAAACTTTTGACACTAATTATGATCTCAGTGTGCAAAAAGTAAATAATTTACTTCCACATGACTAACACATTCACTCCTCTGTCAGGATGACATAAATGGTACTTAAAGATCGAGGATAGACTCTAGGATCAGACAAATCTGGAGTCCGTCGCAGGCTGTGCCAGACTCCTGCTCTATGACCTGGGTTTCATATCTGTTTCATTGACTGCGTTGTCCCCATCAGTGTGTCCGACACAACACAGGTGCCAATACAGACTGGTGGACTTAATGAATGATTAGGCCTTAATCTGCTGTTTTAGAAAATTCAGACATGTGTGCAGAATGCCAAAACATACAACAAACAGCTTAGAGAATTTCCATTGGACAACTGCTCCTGCATTTTTTTTTTTTTAATGATGGAAGAAAAATAAAAACTCAAGTTTACTTACGCAGCAATGGAAAAGTAATGCCAAACACAAAGACCATGACTCCCCCAAACATGGATATGAGGAAGTAGCTAGCCAGCATGACCACCATGACGAACGCCGTGGGGTAGCGCTTCTTCATCCGGCGGAGCACATCTTTATTGTGGGCTGCCCACACAAACCCCGTGAACACCAGCACCACCACAATTCCTCCAAGGATCATGTTGAAGGGGCTCAAAAACCTAAGTGTGAGGAGAGAAAAAAAGTGGGAGACTAACTCAGCCTTAGGAGTAGCAGAAGGAAGAAGAAAAGGAGGAAGAAGGGCAAAAACAGCTCCTGAGTATTTACTAAGCACTACATCTAGATTGTCACATCTAACCCTCATCACCTTATAAAGCAGACACTATAAATTCAGTTTTCAAACAAAGAAATTTAGGGCTGGCTCCAGGGCCCAGTGTTTGAGTACTGTGCATTGGGAGCCAGGTGCCATCGGCCGACCCTGGTTTGAGTCCCAGACCCAGCAGTCTGAAAAACACATTGGGTGTGTGTGCATGCCCCAAATGCTGAAGGAACGGAGAAATGAAGGACAAAGGGTGGCAGGACGACCGACCCTATTGGGGATGCTTGCTTTCTCTCTCTGGTGCCTGTGCCCTCCAGCAGTTAAAAAAAAAAAAAAAAAAAAAGGCTTAAGCCCAGAGGTTAGAAATGATGACACTGAGGGCAAGCAGGTGCTGTGGATCCCACATGGCCAGCCGTGTAGTTTGAGTCCTGGATCTGGCTACTTGAGAACATGCCGGGCACGTATGAGTGTGTATCCAAAATCCTGAGAGGACACAGAGGAGAAGGGATTGCAGCGTGGCTTTTCTCCCTACGGGTGATTTCTCACTTTCCCTCTCTGTCTGTCTGTCCCAGCGAGTGCACACACCTTATAGCAAACTGAGAAAAAAGAAAAAGAAAATGGTGGCACTGAGATTATAACCAGGCAGATGAACTTTCACCACTGCAGTCAGTCCCTCTCATGAAAGGCCCACAATTTTGAAGATGAAAGCTTGTTTGGAAGAATTGTTTTAGCTTGTATACATCCTGAAATCTAATACACAGTAGGTGGTATTTTCTTAAATCCGAGGGCTTATTTAAATTCTGACAGAAACTGCCATAACAGATGAATGTAGAGTCAGACCATGGTCTCCAGGCTCCAGTCTACAACCCTGTTTCTGTTCAGCCTATAAAGTGTATGAAAAAAGGTTTACTTGAGTCACCACATGTTACAAGATCCACAGTTGGGCCAGTGGCAGTGGCTCAGCAGTAATGCAATGTTCCCTGGTGCCGAGGGCGTGCGGGAAGGTCCTGAGTTCATGCTCTGAGGTCTCCCTGAACGTGCCAGGAGTGCACACGCATGTGCCCGTGATCCAGGCTGGCTAAGGCTGGGATGAATGGTGGTGAGCTGACCATGCTGGGGGTGCCTGCCTCCTCCTCCCTCCCCTTTCACAGAATACATAAACTCAGGGAAAAAAAATCCATAAAATGAGATATATTTTTTTGTTTGTTTCTCCTGGAACAAGAAGACCTAACGCTCAGCCCACCTCCTCTGTCCACAATGGCCGGAGCGCCACCTCATTCAGACAGATGACAGGTCTCCATTTGCCTGAGTCCCCGCCATTACCTACTACTCTTTGATAGAGAGGCCCGGAATGTGCGGCTGCTCACCACCGTTCTCAGAGCTGGCCTCGGCTCCTCTCTTACATAAACTGCCTGCTCCATGGAAGCATTGCAGTTCATGAATCTTAAGTTTATGATAAATATATTTTTAATTCTTTCATTTTATTTATCATCATTATTATTATTTCTTAATTTGCTACAGGCACTCATCAAAGAGAGACAGAGAGAGAGAGGGAAAGTGAGAAAACAAGCCACCAGGCCCAGGATTTGAACTGTGGTTGGCCATGTGGGAGTCCAGTGCCCCAACCTCCATGCCACCTGCTGGCCCCATGATAAATCCTTTAAAAGGCTCAAAGTATCATTAGGAGATGGGTCCTCCACTGAGCTTTCCAAGCAAAAGCCTCTGGATTCATTCTCATATGAACCATATGTCTTTATTATGGGACAGCAATTGATTACTATTGACAGTACAGGAAACACATTATAAAGAAATGGAGACCAAGTCGTTCATAAATGCAAATGGCTGGGCTTCACAGTCCCCTACCTCAACCCACTGCGTACAAAACCCTCATCCAGACATTTGTGGTGGACATGTACAATGAATTACTATTTTCCACCCTAGAGGTTAAGGAGTAGTTGACTTGGCAAAGACAAAGAGAATCCATGTGTTTCATCATGCTCTGAATATCAGTCTCAGAACGGGTTTGAAAATGAGCAGTGTGGGAAGGGGGCAGCAGGTGGTTATAGTGGCTAAGGCATTGGACTCCTACGTGGCCGGCCATGGTTTGAGTCCCAGACCCAGAGACTTGAAATTCACGCTAGGTGCGGGCGTGTGCGTGTGTGTGTGCCCAAAATCTTAGGAGAATGGAGAAGGGGCTGTGGCATGGCTAGCCTGCCTGCGGGGTGATTTCTCGCTTTCTGTCTCTCTGTCTCTGTCTCTCTAGCAAGCACATACGCCCTATAGCAAAAATCTAAAAAAAAAAAAGAGCAGTGGGAGAAGACAGGATAAGGGAAGGTGATGCCAAAAGCTTACTTTCTCTGAAATGCGACAGATGAAGGATTTCATATTTGGATTTGTATCTAGAATAACTATAGTCTTTAAAAATAATCCATTTAAATTTTTAGCTCTGATTCTGCTTACTAAAACACAAAAGCTATTTTAAACAGTTTTAAATTAAGAGTGAAAGTTTTTCACACCTTCCTGGGTGAAATCAAAGGATATAATCAATGTCAAACTGGTTCAAAAAAACTAAAAATTTTCTGCTAAGATGCACTGAATTAAACTATGGTAAGAGGCGTAGTACAGAACTTAAAATTCAACCCTGTGACAATAGGTTGACCATTTCATTCAAAACTCTTGCAAATATTTATACTCTCAAGTCAATAAATCGCATCATCAAAATGTAGTCTCAGGAAATAAACAAAAATGCACATAGTGAGAAGCCAAAAATGTTCATTTTTATTTTTATTATAAAAATATGTATTTTTAGAAATAGTAGTGTTAGTATTCTCGATATTATTCTGAGAATACAGGAAATATTATGAGGGAACTAAAATTGCAAAGACTGAGTTGTAACAGTATTCATATTACTGGCATTTAAAGTTTTAGAACTATGGCCAACAATTACTAGATTGTGGTATACACAGCTACTTTTTAAAAGTGTATATATACTTAATAATGTAAGAAGATGTTAAAAATATACTGAGTGGGTAAAAGCAACTATGAAATGTTCTCTCTATTAGATGGAGTACAAATTTCTATAATGGGTATATTATTTTGTAACCAGAAATAAAATGAACACATTAAAAAAAGAAAATATAAAAACAAGTGCTCTTCAATCCATAACCCAGGCTCAGCCCAGGCCAAGTACAATACCCCATCTGCAACTGTACCATCTCTCCAACAACAATGGAATTTCAGTTTATACAACACAGTGAAGCCATTCCTTCTCCAACCCAACCCAGCCGTTCCTTCTCCCTGCTCATCCTCCAGGTCCTCTTCCTGTCACTCTGCACCATCCCCCACCAACAAGCCTTACCAACACCCAGCACCTGTGCTGTTATAGCTCCTCCCCTCCCTCTACTAAGTCTCTCCACACTTTCTTTTCTTGTTTTGCTTTATTTTTTCTATAATATTTTAATATTTTATTTAATCTATTTACTTTTATTTTATTTTACTTTATTTTATTTAGGTTATATCCTGTGTCCTGATTTAACCCTAGAATTAGTCTGAGAAAAAAAAAAATTCCTTAGAAGCCTTGAGGAAAAGGACCAGTCCCTAAGGGAGCTGGATTGCACATGGCTGACCATGCAATTTGAACCCCAGCCCTGGCAGCTTAAAATGGCACTATGGGTGCATGTATGTATGTGCCCCAAATCCTGACAGGATGGAGACAGAGAGAAGGAACTGTTGCATGACCAAAGCCCATAGTGTGTGTGTGTGTGTGTGTGTGTGTGTTGGGTGTGGGAGTTGGGGTCGAGGGGTTTCTCTCTCTCTCTCTTTCTCTCTCTCTCTTTCTCTCTTTCTGGTAAGCACACATGCCCTTTGGCAGTTAAAAAAGAAAATGACTTGAGGAAGATAAGAATCTACCTTCCTTTATTTCCATATGCTTAGTTTTATTTTCATAAGCTTTTTACAATCACCATATTTTCCTTAAATGATTAAAAGAAATCTGAATATTAAAAATGAACTAATGAGGGGACCAGCAGGTGGCGTGGTGGTTAAGGCGCTGGACACTCCCACATGGCCGACCATGGTTTGAGTCCCAGACCTGGTGGCTTGCTTTCTCACTTTTCCTCTTTCTCTCTGTATCTCTCTCTGGTCAAATTCAAAAATGAATGAATAAAATTAAATTAAATTAAAAAAATAAAAATTGTCACTTGTAATAAAGAAGAATGTTTTTAAAAAATGAACTAATGAAATTGGGGAAAAAAAAACCTTTGACAAAGCCTGACTTTGACCTATAGCCTATCCAAATGTTTTTGAGCAGAGAAGATCAAAATTAACACAAAGAACTAGAATGGAGGATTCAAGTCTAAGGGAACTCCTTTGCATAAACTGCAAAAGGCAGCTGGTTGATTGGCAGCAAAGCTTCCAAGGTCTCTTATTCAGTCTTTCTAGAAGACTTATTAAAATAATAACTCATGAAGTGAAGCATATAATACAATCTATGTCAAGCATTTTTTATTTTCCTCTGGACAAGTAAAGTAAATGTCAAGTTTCGATGTCTAAATAAAGCCCAGGACAAAGAACAATGAAAAATCCAGGCCTGACTCAAGCAATTCCAAATTTGCATTTCACCTGTTCCTGTTGCTCACGTTCAAGGGAAGAGCATGGTGTGAAGGGTCCTATGGAACTGGTTTTAGTTTACGACACACCCAGCCACAATCTATAATTAGAAAGTAACCAAGTTTCCCGGTTGGAAAAAACTAACAAAGTTGTTTGGAGCAGAAATTATTTTCTTCCACATTGTGATTCCCAGCGATTGTGTTCTGAGAAATGGTAAAATACGTACCACTCTAATACAGTGGCACTCATCTGCACTTGCAATAAAATAAAATATTCACACAGCCCTCCCAGGATTAATTTCATTATCCAGCAAGCGCAGGAACTTGGGAACCAGAGCTTGTCTGAGGTGCTTGCACTCAACAGTTGGGCTGTTAGTCACCGCTGTCATGACAAATCCCAAGAACTTTAAAGACAAAACTTTCTAAAAATATGCCAGCTAAATTTCATGTAGACAGCTGCCACCAGACTCTGCTGGGTAGAGCTTTATTTTCTGGTTATCTGTGAATAAGAAGGGGAGGAGGAGAGAGACAAAGGGAAAAGATAGTGTTGAAAGGACAAGGAAAAAGGAGAGAGACAGAGAGGGGATATTTGATTTCTGTTCTTTGGACCTAGTTTTGCAAATCAAAAACATTAACTATGTTTTTCTTTTTCTCTAAGAATTATTTGATTTGATTAATTAATATTATTGTTTTTAATTTGACCAGAGAAAGATAGAGAAAGAGGGAAAGTGAGAAAGCAAACCACCAGGTCTAGGATTCAAATTGCGGTTGGCCATGTGGGAGTCCAGTGCCTTAACTACTACGCCACCGGCCTGCCCCAAGTATGTTTTTCTTTTGAGATTAAAAAAAAAAAAAAACACACATAAACACATTTTGCCCCATTCCAATAAGTAATTAATAAGTCCTTTCCTAGAATAGTTAAAAATTCTAGTGGAGTCAGTTATGGTTGTAAAACATTTCAGAATCCCATCATAGAATTTGGAAGCAGAGTCTTCAAAGATTAATCAGTCCCGGACTGTTACCGTTACACAGATGAATAAACTGAGGCCCAGAGAAGAGATGAAACCTATTCAAAGGGACCCTGGCAAGAAAAGAGAAATAAAGGATGACAGAAGGGACCATAATTCACAATATAACCCATTTGGTATTATTAGGCAGCTTCAGGGATTTCTCCCTACTGTTTCAGGTACCTTTTTTTTTTTTTTTTTTTTTTTTTTTGGTAACCCTATTCTTCCAGTTGGGGTAAGCAAGTAAGGATCATTCTGGAAAATCCCTCAGCACTCCCATCTCTCTCTGGAGGTAGGTGGCTATGAGTGGATGTTTAGACAGATGTCCTAAACTTGCCAACAAGTTTAGCTAGCTGTTTCTACAGTTTCAGCACAAGTCGCTGAAAAGGGAAAACAAAACAAAACAAAATAACCTTAGCACCAATCACAGAATTCTAGAACTAGCAGAAGACTTGAAAATCCACCTCACAGGGCCAGCAGTGACATTGTAGTTGGGATGCTGGACTCCCACATGGCTGACCATGATTCGTGTCCCAGACCTGGTGGCTTGCTCTCTTACTTTCCCTCTCTCTCTGACTCTCTCTAGTGAGTGCACGTGCCCTGTAACAAATTTTAAGAAGAAGAAGAATAAAAGTAACAATAATAATTCTTAAAAAAGAAAGAAAATACACCTCATTTCACATACAAGCAAGCTAAGGAATAGAGAAGTTAAATAAGTAGCCCAAAGACACAGACTGCAGAGTTGGCAATAAAAGTTCACCAAAGCAGAGCTCCTGAGACCAACTAAGTGCACGTTTCGTAATGCCTATCCTGCTGCAATGCCAACAAGAACCAAAGAGAAACAGTAATGTCTCCTCCTGAGGAGTAGAAACAGCTTTGCACAAGTCCCAATTTTCAAACCAAAAAGCTATTTTTGAAGTGTGGTTCCTGAGGAAGACTGACTCACCAAAAAAGGGAGGGAACAATCTACTCAGAGTGGACTTCTCTAAATTGCTGATGTGTTTCTACAATCCTTAAACATACAGATGGCTCTCACCCATCCATCTTCTCGCTTCTTGCTACTCTTAGAATAAAAAGACCTCCTTTTATTGCCAGAGGGTATGTGTGCTCACAAGAGAAAGAGAGCACTCCTTAATGGGGCCTGGCCACACTACCATCATTGTTCCTCCATTTCTCCATCCTGACACGATCCTGAGCATGCAGCACATGCACCCAGCATGTTTTTCAAGCTGCCTGGGCTAGGATTCCTACAGCGGTCAGCCATGTGGGATCCAGCTCCCAGTGCACAGCGTTTAACTACTGTGCTATGGGGCCAGCCCTCAAACAGAACCCTTTACAAATTCTGCAAGGCCTCACAGGCTCTGGCCTCTGCCTGCCTCTGCAGCCAGGGCCTCTGTCTGTGTTGTCATAGAGCTGGGCCCTAGGACAAAGGGGCCTGGCCGAGGGGGTAAGCAAGGATGGCCTTGTAATCAAGGCTATCACCCACTCACTAGGTGAAATTTGGCTTAGGCTGCATGCACTGGAGGATAAGGGGTACATTTCATAATTAGCATGAGGGACTCCCAGGGACTAGCAGCACCCCTGCCTGTCGGCTTTCTTATATGATCTCCTGATTCTACGCTCCACCCCCTGGGGCCCCTAGCTATCCCTAGAACTCACCCTGGCCCCATCCCGGGGCCTGTGCATACTCTGTCCTCACTGCCTGGCTCAGTCTGGCCTCCTTCAAGCCTCTGCCCAGAAAACCCTTCCTTAGTGTCTCTCACAGGTTACAGTACAACATGCCTCTTCTTCTTAACTCTGCCATGAGTAAGAGACAGAGTGGCCTCTCCTGTCCCCACCTGGATCCTGACACCATAACCCACCCTGAGCCTCGGCCAGCCTTGGATTATATGCCTGGCTCATTCAGAGAGGTCTCTATGCGGGAACCCTGACCTTCCCATGCAGGTCAGCCCCACTGAGTGTCACGCTCTACTGCTGGGCCACCATCCAACCCCCTGACTCTCCTTTGTAGCACTCACACCAGTGGTAGGCTTCCATTTATCTGAAGGAGTAGTGGGTCAGTGTCTTCTATCCCACTAGAGGTGAGGCTCCCCGAGGGTAGGACCTGGCATCTTGGCCCCACCCTGCACTGTGCCTGGCACTCAGTAAATATTTGATGAGAGGAAGAAAAAAGGAAAGGGGGCTGGCAGGTGGCATGGTGGTTAAGGGTGCTGAGTGCCCACACGGCCGACCACGGTTTGAGTCCTGGTCCTGGCGGCTTCCTTTCTCTCTCTCCCCGCCCCCCCCCCCCCCGGTCAAATTAAAAGAAATAAAATTAAGTAAAATAATTCTTTAAAAAAAAGGAAAGAACCTAGAATATTTTATATTACCTATATAACTCAGCCACCTTCTACAGCCACAAGGTAAGTGACGTGAGATTTATCCAGAATAAATCACTGTTATTCCCACTGCAGACTAAATAGTACTGGAGAAACAATCCATGCTCTTGGGACAAATAGGTAGCATGGTGATTAGGGCACTGGACTCCCACATGGCCGACTGTGGTTCAAGTCCTGGACCCAGTGGCTTGAAAATCGCACCAGGTGGGTCCAGTGAGTGGTGTGGTGGCTAAGGACGCTGGACTCCCACATGGCCAACTGCGATTCGAGTCCTGGACCTGGTGGCTTGCTTTCTCACTTTTTCTCTCTCTCTGTCTTCTCTGGTCAAATTAAAATAAGTAAATAAATAAAGCCAAATAAATAATAATAATTTTTTTTTAATCACACCAGGAACGTGTGAGTGCATGCTCAAAATCCCAGGAGGAAAATAGGATTGTGGCACGGCCATCACCCGCTGGGGGACGGGTGGTGATTTCTCACTTTCCCTCTCTGCCAAGCACATGCACGCTATGACAAAAACCTTAAAAAAACAAGACTAAAAAAGCCTGCTCCCATTTTGCCACAAAACTGTGATAGAGGGGACAAATGAAAAAGTAAAAGTGGGAAGACTCATCTAACCACCCGGCAAATGTAAGTGACCATGCTTAGGAACTGACAGCAGGAGGTAAAAAGGCAGTCTGGCTTGCCAAAAGGAGGAGGCTTTGTGAAAGGTGACTGGTGCAGGCTGGGGCCTGGTCAGCCCCTGCAGACCTGTCCTTATAGGCCCCTCCTGCTCTTTGATTCTTCAGATAACCCCAACAGTCACAGCATGGCTTCCATCCCGGCAGGAAGTCTTTCTGACTGTGAGGTAGAAACAAGGACTTTGGATACACATCGGTCTCGAGTGTACATGGACAGTGTCTCCGGGGCCTAAGGATCATGGGGTCAAGGAGACTTCAGAGTGGTTCAGGTGGGACAGGAACTTGTCTTTTTTGTCACCGAAAGACCATACTCACCTAACCTTGAGATTTTCCTAACCAATTGAATTAGGATGGAACATGGTGTTTATTGCAGACTCTCCACAATTACTTATTGCATCCCACAGGCTCACCATCATCGAACCAAATCCTTATATACGAACCATCAGCTGCTTCTGCAGCAGTTGGTACATTAGAAATATTCACAATAAGACATTATCTTATGAACCACGTTTTCTTTTGCATTATCAAGCTAATTGTGTGGACTTTTGTTGTTTTGTTTTACCTTGCCAGAGGTGTGTCCTCTTGCTGAGAGAGCCAGAGAGAGAAGGACAGGGAGAGATCACCCCATGGTTGTGCTGCAATCCTCTCTCCATCTCTCCCTTCTCTGGGGATTTTGGGCATGCATGCCTGCGTGCCTGGTGTGTTTCTCAAGTTACTGGGTCTGGGACTTGAACTGCGCAGTTAGCCGTGTGGGATTCAGCTGCCTTAACTGCCAGGCCATAGTTATTTATAATAAACAAGTTGGACCTGGATTAGAACCCATAAATCTGACACTTTTGGCAACAATAGAGCTTCAACTACTGATAACAGCCCAAGGCTTTGATTAGACTGCAACAAATCCCTTAACTTTTTATTATGGAAATTTTTTTCCTTTTTTTTTTTTTTTTTTTTTTTGTAGAGGTTTTTGCTATAGGGTGCATGCGCTCGCCAGAAAGAGAGAGAGAGAGAGAGAGAGAGAGAGAGAGAGAGAGAAAGTGAAAAATCATCTCCCAGGGGGGATGGCCATGCTGCAATCCCTTCTCCTCCAGTCTCCTCTCGGGATCTTGGGCACACATGCACACGAGCCCGGTGTAAATTTAAGCCACCAAGTCTGGGACTCGAACCACGGTCAACTGCATGGGAGTTCAGTACGCTAACTGCTGGTCCCATTATGGAAATGTTCTCTATACAAAGGTAAAGAGAATAGTATAGCAAAGCCATATCTACTCCTTCATCACTGCCTTCTACAATTAGAAACACCTGGTTACTCTCACAACCAGTCATTTTTTTGGAACTGAAGTGGAAAGATACTTGTTTGCAAACAGTTCTTCCAGAATACTTTTAGTAGACTCAATTTAAAAAAAGAAAGCTACTGGTCTGGCCATGGTGGCACAGGCAGGAGGGCACCTTTGTGTGGTGGATGTTGTCACATGGGAGGCCTGGGTTTGGTTCCCAGCCCAACCTAGAGTGGCCAGGGGTCCTGTCAAAAATTGCCTCCAGCTCTCCTATTTTAAAAAAAATGATTGGTAACCAGCAGATGGTGTAATGGTTATGTCACTAGACTCCCATATAATCAACTGCAGTTTGAGTCCTAGACCCAGCGACTTAAAACCTAAGCCGGGTGCGTGTGCATGTGTGCCCAAAATCCCGAGAGCAGAATGGAGGAGAAGGGTCTTGCTTTCTGTCTCTAGCCCTCTCTGTCTCTTCGGCAAGGGTACGTGCCCTATAGCAAAAATCTCTCTTAAAAAACAAAAAAGGTTCTGGACTCCCACATGGCTGACCTCAGTTCAAGTTCCCAACCTGGTGGGTTAAAAAATCACGTTGGGCACATACGCTTGTGTGCCCAAAAGCCTGAGAGGAACACGGAGGAGAAGGGATTGTAGTATGGCCATCTTCCCTGGGGGGTGATTTCTCACTTTCCCTCTCTCTGGCAAGTATACATGCCCTATGGCAAAAAAACTAAAGTAAATAAATAGATAGAAATAGAAAGATTAAATAAAAGAAAGCTACTGAAAATTGCCACATGGCAAGTTCTTACAGACCTGTGGAGAGAAGATGGGGTTGGACAAATGCTAGTGAACTTAGTGAGCTCCCATCCCGTGAGTTTCCTGTGTATTTGCCTCTCACTAACACCCAATTCCCTCCTTCTCTTTTCTTCCCCTAAGAGAAGGGGAGCTGCCGGATGGGATGGGAAGCAAGTTAGTAGAAGCAGGAACCAGAGTTTCCGTTGGCTACTTTAAATGGAAAGCTCCAGCTTTCTGCCTTCCACATGTCTCTGTTAGCAAAGGCTCAGTGGGAAGGAAGGCACGGAAATCCTATCTATTTACAAGAAATGCTCTCAGAACAGAGAGGCAACTTATAGTTTTGGTTTAAAAACCACAGGCCTTGGGGACTAGCAGGTGGTGTGGTGGTTAAGGTGCTGGACACTCCCACATGGCAGACTGAAGTTCAAGACCCAGACCTGGTGGCTTGCTTTCTCACTTTCTTCCTCTCTCTCTCTCTCTCTCTGTGTCTCTCTGTGTCAAATTAAAATAAATGAATGAATAAATAAAATTAAATAAATAAAAGCCACAGGCCTTGAACACATCTCCTGGAACAAGAAGCCAAACTCACTGCAAGAGGCAGAGGAGGGGTAAAGGATATTCTGAAGTTGAGCTAGATAAAGGACAGACATCATTTGTCCACAGGAAAATGAATATTGCTGCTTGATTGGTAATTGGGCACTAAGTACTTAAGTCAAAACCTGAATCATGCTCTATTACTTCCTATATAAAGCTCTCTGCTCTTAAAGCAACTGGGAGAGTCTGCCTATTTATTTATTTACTAATTTATTTTAAAGATACTGTCTTGTCATGTTACAGATACAGGAGCATTTTGTGGGACCAGCAGATGGCGTAATGGTTACATTACTAATCTGCCACATAGTTGACCATGGTTCAAGTCCCAGACTCAGTGGCTTAAAACTCACACCAGGCGTATGTGCATACATGTCCAAAATTCCAAGAGGAGGATGTAGGAGAAGGGATTGCAGTGTGGCCGTCTCTCCCAGGAGGTGATTTCTTGCTTTCTGTCTCTCAGGTGAGTGCACATGCCCTATAGTAAAAAATCTCTCCAAAAAAAAAAAAAAAAAAAGACAAGATTTTGCTATGTTGCCCAGGCCAGACTTAAGTTCCAGATCCTCCTACCTCAGCCCAACAAATCTCTGGGATTTCAGGCACACACCACACCACCCCCAGCCTTTTGGTTGGGCCTGAATATATTGTACTCAGAAGAAACACATAACCCATCAGAATAGCACTCCACCTACTTTGAGTGCAGATAAAGGGGTCTGAAGGGCAAGAAGAGATGCATTCTGGGAAGATTAGGCTGGGTATAGCTATATTCCTAACTGTATCCTCAGGGCCTAGATGGTACCCTACACACGGAAGGTGCTCAGTAATATTTGTTCAACTAAGTAAAAGGTATCTGAGCTGCAAGTAAAAATGTATCTTTTTATATATACACATTAAATGTATGTTATATACATACATATAAATTATCAAGAGGGTGTATGCATGCAATAGAGACAAAGAGACAGAAAGGACCCCACCCCCAGTAGGGTGTGGTCACACTACAATCCCTTCTCCATATTTCCATCCTATCGGTATTTGGGGCACCAATGAACCTGTGCCCGGCATGTTCTTCAAGCTTTTGGAGTCAGGATTTGATCTTCAGTTGGCCAGGTGGTATCCAGCTCCCTTAATCCCTAGACTACAGGACAAACCTCAATTCATTTTAATAACCCATTCCTCTGTCCACACACTCAGTACCTTCCCTATTTTTATCACCTCAGAGTTTGGGATTTAGAATCCTAATATACAGGGCTGGCAGGTGGTGTGGTGGTGAAGGCACTGACTCCCACATGGCCAACTGCAGGCAAGTCCTGCACCTAGTGGCTTGCTTTCTCACTTTTCCTCTCTCTGTCTCTGGTCAAATTAAAATAATAATAATAATAATAAATAAATAAAATTAACTTTTTTTTTTTTTTTTTTTTTTGCTATAGGGCGCGTGCGCTCGCCAGACAGACAGAGAGAGACAGAGAGACAGAAAGTGAAAAATCACCCCCCAGGGGGGATGGCCACTCCGCAGTCCCTTCTCCTCCATTCTCCTCTCAGGATCTTGGGCATGCACGCACACGCTCCCGGAGTGAGTTTAAGCCACCAAGTCCAGGACTTGAACCACGGTCAACTACGTGGGAGTCCAGCGACATAGCCATTATGCTAACTGCTGGTCCTCAAATATTTTTAAGAAAGAATCTTAATATACAGGGGAGAGCAGGCAAGTCAGCCTGAAAGAATGTGTGTTTACATACGTATATTTCTGTATACTTACTATACTTGTACAAAAATTCATTATTGCATGGTCAGTGTCATCTTGCTGTCCCCCTAGACTTGAAGCTCAAGGAAGGCAGGAGTCCCATCTGTCTTATCCTCCCCTGCATTTCCTAACACAATGTCTGAGAAGTTGGCAAGCGCTTCATCGTCTTTGTTGAATAAAGGAATGAACCAACATAGATAAGAATGATATTGTAGAACTGGGGTTGAAACCGATTAACCTCAAAAACATTTCTACTAGGTTTGGCACACAGACTGCGCTTTGCTCTATCTGCAACTGATGCATTCTTATCCAGAGTGTCCAGGGCACTCATCCTTTTCTTTCATTACCAACTAGAAATCTGTTCTTAATCCTTGCACCACATAAAGGTACAAACAATATAAGTATTCTGTAACTCCAGATGCTGGCTGCCATGTGCCTAGAGCCTTATGGAGACACATTCATTTCAAAAAGATTATAGTAATTCCCTTTTCTTTAGAATTATTTTATTTACCTTTATTTATTATCATTACTATTATTATTATCAGAAAGAGACAAGAGAGAAAGAGAGGGAAAGTGAGAAAGCAAACCACCAGGACCAGGACTCAAACTATAATCAGCCATGTGGGAGTCCAGCACCTTTAACCACCATACCATTGGCCCCAGTAACTCTCTTCCAAACAGAATTACCAGCCTTCCAGAAACCCCTCAACATCTCCAGTAACTGAAAGCATGGAGTGCCAACTGTAAATTCCACCCTCCTGAAACATCTGCTACAGGTCAAATGATCAGGACACATGGTGAAGACTTATGTTAGCCAAGAAAACATCGGCTCATAAACTCAGCAGCAATATCACTCTGTCTTACAGGGGAAGCATAAATATATACAGATGAAAATGAGTGCACCTTTACAGTTGGAGAAGCAGCGAGGTATATATGCAAATTCTGTGTGTGAATTTTTTTTTTTTTTTTTTTGAGGGAACTACACAGCAATCCCTTCCCCCCATTCTCCTCTCGTGATTTTGGGCAGGCCTACACACATGCATGTGTGCCAGTGTGTTTCTCAAGCTGTTGGGTCCAGCACAGTGCAGACAGCCATGTGGGATCCAATGCCTTAACCATCATGCCACTTGCTGGTCCCATGGATGGGGATTTTGAGGTCTTGCCATAATACAAGTACTGGTGGCAGGAAGAAACTTTTGAGACTCAGACAGGAATAATAACACAAATGTTGAGTCAGTCAGTTGAACTGTTTGAGCAAGAGCTTTAGAGAGTTTTATTCAAGTTTTGTCAGTGTGTCTTCTGAGCCAGACCAGACCAGACCAGTTCTTTTCAAATTTTAATGTGTCTGTGAATCATTTGAGACTCTTATTAAATGCTGATTCTAAACCCAGTAGGTCTGAAGTGCAGCCTGAAACTTCATTTCTGACAAGTTCCTAGGCAAAAGATGCTGCTGTTCCAGTGCCCACACTTGGAATAGATTTTCCCTCCTCAAATCTTTTGCCAATTTATTAAGCACATAGAAATTCCCACTCACAACTATCATGTATCACATGCTCAGTACCTAAACTGCAAGTGGGATTAGGCGTTGTCTTTGCTGTCCCTTTGCAAATGGAGGCAGAAACGTTTTTGCTATGAATGATATGAAAAGAATACCCTCTTAAAAATAATTATGTATTTAATCTAATTTATTATTATTATTATTAATTTGCGCCAGGGCATGTGCATTCACAGAGAGACCAAGGGAGAGTGAGAAAGCAAGCCTCCAGGTCCAAGACTCGAACTCAGTCATATGGGAGCTCCAGTGACTTCACCACCATATCACCTACTGGCCTTGTAAAAAGAGTATCTTAATGCCAAGATGCCTGAGGTCAAGGATGGAGAAGGCAAGCCATGGCCTCTTCAATCTTAGGCATGGTTTAAAGGCCCCAACGCTATTTCCAGCAAAACACACATTCCTTTCCTTGTTATTCATACTTTTCCTTTTAAGTCATTCATTCTCTTCTGAAGTGAACCGTGAATCTCAGAAGGAAGCTCAAGTCTTCAAGGGGCAAAGCTCTACAAGAAACACAAGTCATTTGGAACCAGCAGTTAGCGTAATGGCTATGTCGCTGGACTCCCACTTAGTCGACCGCGGTGGTGGCTTAGAACTCACGCCGGGCACGTGTGCGTGCGTGCCCAAGATCCTGAGAGGAGAATGGAGGAGAAGGGATTGCGGCGTGACCATCCCCCCTGGGGGGTGATTTCTCGCTTTCTATCTCTCTGTCTCTCTCTGTCTGTCTGGCGAGCGCACACACCCTATAGCGAAAACCTCTCCAAAAAAAGAAACACAAGTCACCATTATGACAGTACCACTAAAGTGTATCATCATCTAAAGCTTCAGCTTAAGAACAAACAAGTCATGAGCATTTTAAATATGCCTGTAACTGGGGCAAGCAGGTGGCATGGTGGTTAAGGTGCTGGATTCCCACATGGCAGACTGTGTTCAAGTGCTGGACAAGGGGTGTGTGCGTGCATGCACAAAATCCCAGGAGGAGACTGAAGGAGAAGAGATTATGGCTTGGCCATACCCCCACAGGGTGATTTCTCACTTTCCCTTTCACTGTCTCTCTTTGGCGAGCACATGTGCCCTATGATAAAAAAAAAAAAAAAAAAAAAAAAAAAAAAGAAACAAACAAAAAGCCTGTGACTTAGGATATAATGTAATAATAGCCACTATTGTTTTAGTGTTAAAATTTGTCAGGCCTTAATGCAGCTTATGTTAATTAAATCATTTAATATCTGTTTTATGGTAGTGAAACTCCAGAGCAAGTAAACTTTTGAACAGTATATTAATTAAAGCAAAGGTCAGAATTCTGTCAAAGAATAAAAAGACTGCGTCTGTGGAACTAGTAGAGTGTTTCAGGCACACTAATGAAGTAAAGATAGCATAACAAATTGAATAAATTGAGGATGATGATTAAAGCTGCATAAAGCTCCAAAGCCATTCCATCCTTGTTTGAAAAGCCAAGAGCTAAGAGCTAACGTCAGCCTGCTCTGCTATGTAATTCCCACGCACTCTGCAACCTAGAAAGCGACATGTCTTTAGTGAACAGCGATATGGAGAAATCATCATGATTTTCTTAGTAATAAATCAAGCAACGGTTCTTCTTTTTTTAAAAAGAATTATTTTATCTTATTTATTATTATTATTTTTTAATTTGACCAGAGAGAGACAGAAAGAGAGGGAAAGCGAGAAAGCAAGCTGCCAGGTCTGGGACTCGAACCTCGGTCTACCACATGGGAGTCTAGCGCCTTAACCACCATGCCACCTGCCAGCAGCCCCAAAGCAATGGTTCTTAACCACTGGCAATATCTGAGACATTTTTGATTGTCACGAATGATGGTAGGTGTGCTACTGATATCTAGGGGCTGAAGGGCAAGGATGATGTCAAAGAGCCTGCAATGCCCAGGGCACCCCTATGACAAAGAACTACCTATTCCAAATGGTCAATAGTGCTGAGATTGAAAAACTTTGCAACAGAGTATTTCACCAAAATTTTACAAGGACCATATGAATTAGTGAAGACGAACTGTAACTTCTTTACATCGAATTTTTACACAATTATAATAGTCCTAACCAACACATAGCATAGTGCCTTCAGCAACGACCCAGTTAGAATCATTTTAGGAACATCTTGTTACCATGTGCAGCATGTGGCTAAGCTTTGAAATAATGTGTTCCATCAGGAGGTTAAAAGTTAGCCCTGGGTGGGGCCAGCAGGTGGCATGGTGGTTAAGGTGCCAGATCCCACATGGCTGACTGTGGTATGAGTCCTGGACCCAGTGGGTTGAAAAACACAGCAGGCTCATGTGCCTGTATGCCCAAGATCCTAAGAGGACAAGGAAGAAGGAACTTTGGCCTGGCCATCTCCCCTGAGGGTGATTTCTCACTTTCTTCTCTCTCTCTTTCTCTCCAGTGAGTGCTTGCTCATCCACTATGACAAAAAGCTAAAAAAAAAAAAAAAAAAAAAATGCCCCCGTGATCATGCTGAGACCTTCTATTCACTTATCGATGCTGCACATGCCAACTAATAATCTGTATTGCAGGGCTCGGGGATATATGCAATAAACAAAACAAGAAAAGGAAAAATAATTGTAAACTATATCTACAGTTTTTGGCCTCAAAGAGTCTACATCCAGAGTGGAAAGAAGTGAACAATTCAAAAGCCTATGGGGTAAGTAATAAGAAAGATATAGGCAAAGGAGTGGAAGACAAGGGAAAGTGTTTCCCCGACAAGGTGATACCAAAGCTGTCTTCTAGGAAAAGCAAGAGTATGTGAAGAAGTTAGGGACTGAAGTTTGGGTAGATGGAGTCACTGGTCTAACAATGCCATCTGTGTTTCTCAGTAATCTCTGTGTTAGCACCAGCAAGGATAAACATTTTACAAAAGTAAGATTTTGTGGAGCAAAAACTTGGAACTGTTTTAAGAGTTCTGCCTTATTGGAACCAGCAGTTAGCATAATGGCTACATCGCTGGACTCTCTTGTGGTTGACCGCAGTTCAAGTCCTGGACCCAGTGGCTTAAACTCATACCGGGCGCCTGTGCATGCGTGCCCAAGATCCCGAGAGGAGCATGGAGGAGAAGGGATTACAGCAATGGCCATACCCCTGAGGGGTGATTTCTCGCTTCCTCATCTGTGAAATAAGACTAATCGAGGATACACTGAGTTCATAAGGCAGAGTTCTCTTCTTCTTCCTCTTTTTTTTTTTTTTTTTTGTTATAGGGCACATGCTTGCCAGAAAGAGAGAAACAGAGACAGAAAGCAAGAAATCACTTAATCTGGCCCTGAGGCTAAACTGTTTTTATGGAGGGGAAGGGGGAGAATTATTTTGCCGTAGGGTGTACGCCCTAGCTGGGGAGACAGAGAAAAAGTAACAAATCACCCCCTAAGGTGATCACCCCCTCAAGACTGCGGCCATGCTGCAATCCCTTCTCCCCCATTCTCCTCTCAGGATTTTGCCCACGCATGCACATGTGCCTGGTGTGATTTTTTTTTTTTTTTTTTTGGAGAGGTTTTTGCTATAGGGCGCGTGCGCTCGCCAGACAGACAGAGAGAGACAGAGAGATAGAAAGCAGGAAATCACCCCCCAGGGGAGATGGCCACGCCGCAATCCCTTCTCCTCCATTCTCCTCTCAGGATCTTGGGCACGCACGCACACGCACCCGGCGTGAGTTTAAGCCGCCGGGTCCGGGACTCGAACCGCGGTCGACTACGTGGGAGTCCAGCGACATAGCCATTACGCTAACTGCTGGTCCCCCTGGTGTGATTTTCAAGTGGCCAGGTCCAGGACTCGAATGAACTGCAGTCAGTCAGGTGGGAGTCCAGCGCCTTAACCACTATGCCACTTGCTGGCCCCAGGCTAAACTCTCAGTCTCTATACTGTTCTAAGAGCCACAAGATATGAAAAGGGCCTTCAAGTGGGACTATTAAGCTAAGAAATTTAGCCAGAATCAATACAAGAGGCTGGCAGAGTAGATCTACTGACTGGAAATCATGCACCTGATATATCAGGCTTTTTGGATGAAGACCAATTATTTTATTTTTTAAATTTTTAAATTTTATTTATTTTGTTTGTTTTTTACCATAGGGTGTGTGTCACTCACCATGGAGGAAAAAGACCCAGAGAGGGAAAGTGAGAAATCACTCTCTAGGGAGCAATGGCGATGCCATAATCCCTTCTCTTCCATTCTCCCCTTGGGATTTTGAGCACCTGCGCGCACGTGCCCAATACGATTTTCAAGCCACCAGGTCTGGAACTTAAACTGCAGTCGACCATGCAGAAGTCTAGCACCTTAACCATCACACATCTGCTGGCCCCAAAGACCAAACTTTTAATCAGGGATCACTGAGCTCTGCCTGACCAAGACCTCAAACACAGATGTATCTCTATCCTAATCTCTTAATCTCCATCTTGGTATAGGCAGTCCTCCCAGTGTTTCTGATCTACAATATATTTGCAGAGTCTTCTCTCTTCTTGCAGTCTTGAGGAGCAGACCCTCTCTATTCCCTCCAAACCAGTTTTCAACATCCTATGACTCCTACAATGTATGTCCTTGATGCTGGAGCCCTCCAACAACACTCCACTGAAGAACACTCTTTGAACACAGGCCTTTTCCCAGCTGACATTCAGGTCAGCGCTTCACGTACACTCTATGAAAGAACGTGAGAAACTATGGGAAGCCTGCAGAGGATCCACATACATAGTCTCTGGCATTCTTCTGAACAGTCCCTCTTCCAGGACCACCAGCGAGGATAGTTCTCTCTAGTATGAGAAATGTTTAAGAATTAACTGAGCTTCCTGACTCCAAAGGTACTTGGTTTCTTCCGACTTTAAGAGACTACAGTTCTAAACTGCATGATTCCTGGGAAGATCACTGTGGTTAAGAGCCATGCGCCGGGGTCTGTGACTTTGAGCAAGTCACTTAACCTCTCTGAGCTTCAGATTTAACAACAATAATAATGATAATAGTTTATTTATTGAGAGAGATGACAAAGTGCAGGTAAAGTATTTCACAAAATACCTAGTACCCAGAGCTCTCAACAAATGTTTATTTTGTTATTATTATTGCAAAGAAAGAAAAGAACAATCAATCTGTGGATAAAACCATAGACGGTGTAGGGGCTGGACTCCTACATGGTTGACCAGAGTTTGACTTCCGGACCTGGTGGCTTGCTTTCTCTCTCTTTCAATCTCTCCGTCTCTCTCTAGTGAATGCACATGCCCTATAGTAAATTTAAAAAATAAATAAAATTAAATAATAGATACAAAACTTCATAGTTACTTTTTAATTATTATTTTTTTAATTTTCACTGACCATCAACATCACCCACTTGAAAAGGCAACAAGGGCAACCAGGACAACATCCCCAAACTCTCTGGTTAGAGGCAAAGGATACCACAGGAAGGAACTATATTTAGGCAAGGACTGGTCACAGACTTTACCATAAAAAAGGAATTTCATCGAGGCAGCAGGGCTGTGTCAGGACTGGGCTGCACATCTCTGTAGAAAAATGCCTTTTTCTCTGTATATTTGATAGGTTTGTGTCCAACTTTGCCCCATTTTTTAAGTTTTTGGAGTTCCTTCAGCAAAGTACCCTCTGGGCTAGATCACCAGATAAGATGCCTGCTTACTTCTTGGAAGGGAAAAAAAGAGCAATACTACAGATGCAAATCTATTTAACTTTTTTTTTTTCAGGTTTTTAACCACAGGGCACATGTGCTCTGGAAAGAGACAGTGACTAACTTTTGTTTTGTTTTAAAGAAATGTCTTCGCGTTCCGGGTTAGCAGCCTCAAGCACAGAGCTATGGAAACATTCAGAAGGCAGTAACCTCAAGCCAAGGCCTGCCCTACCCTGACTAACTTACCCAGGCGGCCAAGCTCAATGTCTACTGGGAAATCGTGCCCTTTGTACACCAGGACACTCCCAGAGACAGCAATCCCTTAAGCAACTCATAAGAAGGATCTGTGGGACTGACCCCAGTCCTACACAGGGCAGGGCCCTTCCACGGAACACATCCTGACACTGGACTGGCCCCCTCTCCTCTGGAATATGTATTAATATTTGCTCTTTTAGTTTCTCACCAACTGCCACATATCTCTGGGCCAGAATTCAAGTCTGATTCACCATGGTGTGCTCTGAGGTTGGCATGGGGCCTGGCACAGAGAGGTCGCTCAATAAATAAGGCGACTAACAGCATAACGATTTAAGAAACCACTCTAAGCTCCCTTTCTCACGCCCTCCACTTTGAATTTCTCCTTGTCCCTCTGAGCCAGCTTGATCTTTCCCTCTGTGTTGGCTGTGAAATAAAAATACCAGACACTTAATTAGGAAGTAAGTCCTTGATAAAGTCTGGGGATTCCTTTTTAAGGTAGTGTAGGAGATAATCACCTGCAAAAGTGAAAGAACGTTCTGAAAGGGTGAACTACAAGGCAAGATGGTTTCTGGGGAAGCAGGTGTGTGTGTGTGTGTGTGTGTGTGTGTCTGTGCATAATCTTAATGCACATAAACTAACAGGTATTGAAAAAGCTTCAGATATACCAAGACTCTAGACTAGGGAGTGCAGATAACGTGACCACATCTAGCAAGTCCTGTAGGAAATGGCCAGAGGGCCCGGTTCCCAGAGTCATGGCAGCCTTCGCCCCACACTAGGAGATGCGCCACCAGGCGACACCCGCCCTCTTGCTCCGAGCTCAGCTTTCCTGTATAGGGTGGTTGGTGCTAGGCAGAGAAAACTCGCACTTCAGGCCCTTTCACCACCACCACGGGTCCACACCCTGTCGCCCCGGCTTCCCTGGGCGGCGCCTGCCCTCGCCAACCCCAGGATAGAGTTACGCCACTTTCTAATTTTTCTTAAAAGCCGAGAGCTCTTATCTTTTAATACAAGTATCTCCCCAGGAAGAGGCTGACCCGGGCACAGGCGAGAAAATGTCATTGTCCTTGTCCGAGGCTGGCAAATTTAAAATTTCCCCATCCTTTCGCCCCAAGAGGCTTCCTCACATCTCCTGGCGCAGAAAGAGAAAGGGGACCCCCCCCTCTCCACCCCCATCCTGCGGCCTCGCCCTAAGAACAAGTTTCCATTGGCCTGGCCGCTTGCAGAACAGCGGGGCAGGCGCTGAGCTCGGACGTAGGGCGTCTCTGCATCGCGGGGTCTTGGAACTCAAGCCCCCGCCGCGCTGGCCAGGATCGGTGCCCCAGGTGGGGGACCCCACTTACCCCACGACGGAAATCATCATGGCAGCCACGACCAGGTAGTTGGTCTGGTAGTAGAGCAGATTGCTCACCACACGGTTGTTCCATTTGGAAATGTCCTTGAAGTCCGGCCGGGCGAAGCGGTCAGAGCCCGGGAAGAAATCGTCCCAGGCGCGGAGCGGAGCAATATTCACGTCCATGTCTTTACGCGTCGCGTTCTTCGCCTCCGGAATCTGGCGGCGGCGGCGGCAGCAACCGATCAGCTGAGCTGGGTCAAGAAGATGACAGCGGCTCCGTCACGGTCGGCTCTGCGGTTGGAGGACAACGGAGCAAAGGCAATCGGGAGCGGGCGGGCGTGTTTGCGCTTTCTGTCTTGATTGGCTCTAAGTGGTTGTGGTTACAAGAAAACACTGCAACCCTCCTGCCTCCCCCGCAGCCGAGCAAGGGGCCCAGTGCAGGAGGGAGGTGGAGTGACAGAAAACAACCAGCGAGAATCTTTCTGAAGCCCTGACAGTCCCAATGCAAACTACCCCCTTCGAAATACTGTTTTTGAATGTTTACCCTAGCAGCATATTGTCTTAGAGAAAAATTGTGGCAGCTATTCAGATGCCAATCTAAGAGAAAGAGGATGGAGGGCAACTCCAGTGTTCCTGGGGGATGAGCTGATTTCAAAAACAGAGTATTTACTAACCCCTGAACATCTGAATATAATTCTCATGTTTTCCTGTCTCACCATGAGTCACTAAGTGAAATCACCCGGCAAAATGGGAAAGAAGGACACGTAGATCAGAAGGGCTGGTTTGTTTGTTCTCTTCTTTCTTCTCCATCTCTATTCGCTGTGCCATTCTGATAAAATGATAAAGCAGCCTCTCTGGTCACTTCAGCCCTGAGCTGGACGTGTTGTTTATATTTTAAAGCAAACCATTGTCTGCAGTGAGTGAGCTAATTGTTCCGCACCTATTATTTCTAGGCAGAAATATAAATTCTATTCCAAAGGAGCGTTCTTAGTTTTATTCCATTACTTGATGACAACCTCAACCAAGGAAGCACAGTATTTTAATAGAAAAGACAATGTTTTGTATCCCAGTCCTAAGAACTGGATAAAGATGTATTAGTTGTAAATTTTCTTCTAACAATTTCAGAAGAGACTGGTTGGTACAGTAAATCTACTTTTATCTTTATTTTTTAAAATTTTGGGGTCTGGCTGGTGGTGTGGTAGTTATGGCACTGAACTCCCACTTGGTCGACTATAGTTTGAGTCCCAGACAGCATGCTTTCTCTCTCTCTCTCTCTCTCTCTCATGAAATAAATAAATAAATAATAAAACTAAATAAATAATTCTTTAAAAAAGGATTTTGGTTAATTATATAATACGGAAGGCAGAATTCTAAGATGACTGCTTAAGATAACAGTCTCTAAACCTGCAAGTGGTGCTATTTTTTTAAGAGACTTTTGCTATAGGGCATGTGCACTTGCCGAAAAGACAGAGACAGAGAGAAAGCAAGAAATCACCCTGGGGGGGGGGGCACCCCAGGGTGGATGGCCATGCTGCAATCCTTTCGCCTCTATTCTCCTCTGAGAATTTTGGGCACGCATACGCACCTGTGGTGTGAGTTTCAAGCCACCTGGCCCAGGACTTGAACCGTGGTCGACTACATGGGAGTCTAGCGATGTAACCATTATGCCATCTGCTGGTCCAGAGTGGTGCTGTTTCTAAACACCTGAATTTACTCAACCTAAATCACCACTTTTCAAAAAACTGGAAAGCAATAAAATATATCCAATGCAGGGCCGGCCGTAGCATGGTGGTTAAAGCTGCTGGATCACACTTGACTGACTGCATAGTCTGAGTCCTGGACCCGCAGCTTGAGAAACAGCCAGGAGCGTATGTGTTGGTGCCCAAAATCCTAGGGCGAAATGGAGGAGCAGGAATTGCAGCATTACCACCTGCAATTGGGAAGGGGAGTGGAGGGGAGTGCTTTCTTACTCTCTCTCTCTCTCTCTCTCTCTTTCTCTCTTTCTCTCCCCACAGCAAGCATGAACACACTCTGGCAAAATTTTTTTAAATTATATGTCCAATGCAAAGTCTATCTGACATCATTTACTTTTGAGGGATGATTTAGAAGATAGTTAAGGAACTTACAGTGACTAAGAAATTATTACTGCCCCTAGTATTTAGGAAAGTTCGGTAACTGAATTGAATCAGTGCTAAGATATATGCTAGGTGCTGCTTTTTAAAACTTTATTTATTTATTCATTTTAATTTGACCAGAGAGGGATAGAGAGGGGGTGGGGTGGGGAGAGAGAAAGTGAGAAAGCAAGCTGCCAGGTCCAGGACTTAAACTGCGGTGGGCCACATGGGGGTCCCCTAACTGCCACTTATGGCTAGTGCTGCTTTTTAATATAAAATTTAAATTGCAAAAATGTTCCTGAGCTCTTACATTTTGTTGATTTTTGAAAATGGAGAGTTGTTTTGTAGAGGTTTTTGCCTTTGGGCACATGCATTTGTGGGGTTGGGGGTGGGCAGGGACATTGAGAGGGAAAATGAGAAGTCATCCCCCATGGGGGTGACCGTGCTACGATCTCCTCCATTCTCCTTCTGGGATCTTGGACATATACACACACACATCTGGTGTGAATTTCAAGTCACCAAGTCGGAGTCTCGAACCATGGTCGGCCATGTGGGAGTCCAGAGGCCTAACTGCTATGCTGTCTGCTGGTCCTGAAAAATAGGAAGATTTAAAGTCGAAGAGACCAAATTAGTGTCCTTGTCCTAGCTTTGATCTACCTGGCAGGTCATGTTAGGGGAATTATTTCTTCTCCTCTAACCTTAGTTTCCTCATATATGGAGTAGGAAATGATAGAACATTTGCCACATAGGTGAGGATAAATGGAAGAATGGAAGGCGAGGATGTGGTGTGTTGGAGCTCACAGCCAGCTCTTGCTATTACTATTAATAGCATAGGTCATGATTCATCTGAATGGTATTCACAGTGCTTTAACCTGATATTTTTTTGGATGTTTTTGTTTTTGTTGTTGTTTATGAACCAGGGGCCTCATGTGCTTAGCCAGAGAGAGAGGGAAAGGGAGAAAACATCCTCATGGGGAATGAGAGTAAAAGATTTCTTCATTGTCTTCATCCTGCTGGAATTTGGGACAGGCATGCACATGTATTCTTGGTGTGTGTTTTCAAGCCACTGGGTCCAGGAGTTGAACTGTGAGAGTACCATGTGAAATCTGGTTTCCTTAACCACTTAGGCTATGGGACCAGCTCCCTGATTTGTTTCCTATGCTTATAAACATCCACTGGTTTTTCTCTTTCTCATTCCAGTTTTATTGTTGTGATTGTATCTGGGTAAATATGATCCGGAGGAAAGCTGGTAATATTCAAAACAATGTAACAATATCTTGAGTCCTTTTAAGGTTCTATGGAAGCACTAGCGGGGATTTAAAAAAGGGCAAGGATGCAGCCCAGCTTGGCCTTCCAGAATACAGTCATGCAGGCGAAACCCAACTGAAACACAAGCCGGAGAGGGGCGCTAAGTAGAGATGCACAGACCTCTGTACTTGGTTACAGGAAGTCAGAGGGTACGGGGAATTCCCCTGGGCTTATGTATTTCACACAGTGGGCAAGATGAGTAAATGACTATGGTCAAGACTAGGGTGGTGGCCCCAGCTGGGAGGGACCCACACCTGTTGCATAGATTTGTGAGCATCAGAAACTGACCAGAAACTTTCACCTTTCCATTGCTCACAATAGCATGACCAAAAGCCATCACTGAGTATTAGTAACAGTATGATGACTCATTGATCACAAGGAATTGATATCATTTGTTCAGTGTGTTTCTACTTATTTATTTAAATCACTAAAAAGTTGTTTGTTTGTTTGTTTGTTTTTTAAGGTTCTTGCCATAGGGTGCCAGAGAGAGACAATGAGAGGGAAAGTGAAAAATCACCCCCTCTGGGGGGATGGTCATGCTGCAATCCTCTCCCCTCTGTTTTCCTGTTGGGATTTTGAGCATGCATGCACATGTACCCTGTGTGATTTTTCAAGTCTGGGTCTAGGACTTGAACCACAGTGGACCATGTAGAAATCCAGAGCCTTAACCACCATACCACCGCTGGTCCCCATAAAACGATTTTAAATAAAAAGCACACATGTGAAGTTGTTGCGTGGATCCAATCACTGTTTGAAATGCTATTGGTAGGGGCTCTTTGTGGTCCCTGTGGGGAGTCAGGTTCACTGTAGAGGTCTTCCTGGGACTCTAATACCAGGACTTGTGCTACTACAATAGATAGGACTATTCTGAATATTTGTCTGTTTATAGACCACAGTGGATAATCTAATACTTTATGATAGGTTTCATTTGAAATGAAATAAATCTGTTGGAGCTCTGCTTGCATGTCTCTGTTGCTTTGATCACTGGTAAGCATAGGAGGCTATTTCTAATCAGTCAGTCTGAGCCAGTCAGAGTGCCTGGTTTCATCTGTCAAAATACCACTCTGGTGAGTCAGGGTGTCAGTCCCAAGGACCAGCTAGCTACTTTTGAGGACTCCTTCATTAGATAGCTCTATTGTAGCCTCTGTTCCCTTTCCCAGGAAATGAGTGGGACTGGATGATGTGATCCCTAAGGTGCCTGGTGGCTTTTGCCGTCTGAAGGGGCTGTGGTGCTCACTGTCACTCATCACAGGGTGTCCTGGAAGCATCATTGTTGGAGGGCCAGTCCACAGGAATCTGTTAAAGCAATGATTTAACTTCAGTCATTTCCATCTGTGGAGCTGTCTATGGGAGAAAAAGGGGCTTCTTGGTTAATGTTGAGACATGTGACCCTGAAAGGGACTGGTATCTCGGTATGGACTGTGAACTCGCTGCCTGGCACTGACTTTCAGCTCAATGAACAACTACTGAATTGAACCTAATTGGGGGATCATAAAAGACAAGTCTTTCTTAAGGTTCAATGAAGAATAGGACGAAGAGAAGTTTTAAATACCACACAACTACATTCTTGAATACTCATGAAGCATTACATCCTCTATTTCAGAGGTTCTTAAACTTTACGTACATAAAATCTCCCAGGCTTTTGCATAAGGCCCTAAAAATTTGCATTCACAATAAATTCCCAAGTGCTGTGGATCAGGAACTATATCTTGAGAATCATTGTGGATTTCATCTAATTCTCAGTCTTACCAAGTGAATATTGTCCTTTACAAATGAAGAAATGGAAATGTTCAAGGTCTCCTAAGTAGTAACTGGGAGAGCAAGGATTTAAAATCGGTTCTTTCTGGGACCAGCAGTTAGCGTAATGGCTATGTCGCTGGACTCCCACGTAGTCGACCGCGGTTCGAGTCCCGGACCCGGCGGCCTAAACTCACGCCGGGCGCGTGTGCGTGCGTGCCCAAGATCCCGAGAGGAGAATGGAGGAGAAGGGATTGCGGCGTGGCCATCCCCCCTGGGGGGTGATTTCCTGCTTTCTATCTCTCTGTCTCTCTCTGTCTGTCTGGCGAGCGCACGCGCCCTATAGCAAAAACCTCTCCAAAAAAAAAAAAAAAAATCGGTTCTTTCTGACTACAAGTTTCATTTTTGTCCCACTCCAATAAAGGATATACAAATTGTCTTAAAAAGTTCAAAGGGCTGCCCCTTAGTGCAGGGATTAAACACTTGATAGAGAGCTGGATACCACTTGGCTGACTCCATTTGAATACCAGCCTGTGGCTTGAAAATCCCTGTGTGTGAGTGTGTGTGTGTGTGTGTGTGTGTATGTGTGTGTGTTGTAACATGATTATTTTTCCCTATTTAGCCACTCAGACTCACATGTATATACATATTTCTGACTCTTAAAAATAATAGTCAAAATTTTATCACAATTTCTATTGAGATGATAATATTATGGGTATTCTACTTTTTTTCTCTCCTCAATTTCCAGAGGGCACTATGTACTTTCTAGAGAGAGAGAGAGAGAGAGAGAGAGAGAGAGAAAGAGAAAGGAAGTACCTTCTTAATGGAGGGTGATCATGTCATAATCCTTCTTCCTCCATTTCTCCCTTTTGTTGAGATCCTGGGTATACACACACATGTGCCCTGCATGTTTTTCAAACTAAGATTTGAACAGAGATTGCCTATGTGGAATCAGGTTGCTTATATACTGCACTTTACTACACTAGGGGGGCTTGCCCTATTCTTTAATTTTTTGTCTTTTTTTCTTTATACTTTTATCTTTTATAAAGAATTATTTAATTTTATTATTTTTATTGTTATTTTAAATTTGGCCAGACAGAGAGAGAAAAGGAAAGTGAGAAAGCAAACCGCCAGGTCTGGGACTCAAATCACAGTCGACCATGTGGGAGTCCAGCACCTTCACCACCACACCACCTGCCTGCCCCGTATTCTTTTCTTCAATCTATTTATCTGCCAAAATACATTAATTTATCCCAGAAAAGAAAGTTTTTCAACTTAGTTTTATTTCTGCTGCATTTATCTGACAGAATGATGTAACACTAAAATATTAATGTTGATTTTCATAAATAATAATCTCTCACCTCATCCCTACAAACTTATTTAAATTAATGTATTTTTAAAGTGATTACCTACAAAAACAAAGATTTGGGAATCATCCTGAAAAGCAGAAAGCCTAAATTCTCCTGATGTTTTGCCCCAGACGAAAACCTGGGCAGACTGAGGTAGTTTTCCCACGAGTTTTTTCATAGAATATACCAACATTTTATGTAAGTATTAACATATAAATTGCATAAACATAATTTATTGTATCTATTGAATACATTTTCACACAGCATAACATCATACACGGTATAAGATTTATCTAATTAAGTGTAGTTAATCAAGATTATAATTACAAAGAACTATTCTAAGGCCCAAAGGTGCCACAGAGCAATCAGCCGGCTCCGCCCCGCCCCGCCCCGCCGGCCCCGCCCCGCCCCGCCGGCCCCGCCCCGCCCCGCCGGCCCCGCCCCGCCCCGCCGGCCCCGCCCCGCCCCGCCGGCCCCGCCCCGCCCCGCCGGCCCCGCCCCGCCCCGCCGGCCCCGCTTGCCGTGAGGGCACCTGGGAAGAGGCGGAGAACAATATGGCGGATGGCGAGGAGCCGTAAGTACCCGGGCTTTGCAGGCGCGCGGGGTTGGGCTGGGTTGTGAGAGAGCGCGACGGTGGGCGATCACCGCCGCCACCCGGGGTCCCCCTACCCCCTGCCCTGTCCCCTCGCCCTCTAACCCCTCGCGGCGCCCAATGCGTAGCGTGATGCTGACCCTTCTTTTATTCTCTCTTTCTTTTAGGGAGAAGAAAAGAAGGAGAATAGAGGAGCTGCTGGCTGAGAAGTTAGTGCTGCTGGGAGGCCGGGGCCCTCTCCGGGGACCCCCGCCTCCCGTCACCCCAGGCCTAGGGGACCAGCCGCAGCGGGCCCGGGGGGCTGGGAGGGGGGCACCCGGAGCCAGGCCTCGCGGCCTCATCCCCTGACCCCCGTCCCGCAGCCCCGGGGGCCCGGCGGGCCGCTCCTGGTCTCGCCCCAGCGGACGTCGGGGCCGGGGTGCACAGCCCCGGGTCCTGCAGGCGCCCGCCGGGTGCCTGGCCTAATAAAGGTCTCGCCGAAGGACCCTTGCGCCCCCTTATTCCTCCTTCCCCAGTTGTCAGAGCCATGACCTTGTGAAAAGAGAATTCATCTTAAATACACACGAAACGGACATAAGGCCGACTTTTTTCCTTTCGTAAACACTGAGACAATAATACAAATTGCGAACTTTTTATGAGCACTCTATGTAGCAGGTACTGTACTAAGCACTTCAATCATTTTTGCAGAATAATTGGCTCTTAGAGGAGGGTGTTGGCTCAAAGCAGATTATTTTCCTCTTTAATAATACTACACACACCCTGTTTCTTATCTGATGCTCACTTTTGTGTTGGTGAGATACCTCTAAACAAAATGTTTCCAACCTGGCCAAAACCACATAATTCCCCCCTCCTTCCTTACATGGGAGGGGAAAAAAGTACTCTTGCAGTGGGTGTGGTGAGTTAGTAATTTCTGTGCCAGTTCCCGGTAGCAGTGCTTTGGGTTGTAGGTATCTCCCTCAGAAAGTGAGTTTTAACTTCAAGAGGACTGGGATGACATACTTCATTTCACATTTCTTTCCTCCTTTTATTTCCCTTTTACTTTTGCATAAAATGACAGTCAAAGTTTGAAAGTTTATTGTAAGCCAAGTCCTGGAATAAGTCCTCTGTGTGGATTATCTCTATCCTAACAACCTTATTAAGTGGCTACAGCCTACAGATGAGGTTTATAGCAGTTACATAAATTTGCTCAAGGTCACAGTGCAATTAATTGTGGCACCAAACCCAACTCAGATAACAACACTTATGGTCTTTATTGCCAGGCAGTTCTCCTTGGTCCTTTTGTAAAAACTGCATATTACTAATATATATGAAGGTAGAAATCGTGAGGTTATAGTAAGTTAGAAAATTAAAATAATCACAGCCATACGTGAATTTTGCCCTGAGTGGAATATATGTGCACTTTGAGGAGTCCTACCTTATTCACTTTTATGTCCTTAAAGGTTTCTGGATGGCAATGCCTGTCTATGGTGAAATTGTAACCTAAAACCTTTTTTGTGTTTATTGGCAACAGAAACTGCCTTACAGTCTTAAATTCTTTTTTTGAAAATTGGAACCTCTATTTCTGAGAAAAATGTGTGAAAGTTCCTCTCATCAGAAATGATTTGTAAATCACACCTTTCAAACTTGGAAAAGACACATAAGTAGTACTAGATTTGAAGCATCACAGTTAAGAAAGTGTGGCTTTTCCCCTCTTGTATCTGGTTCAAGAAACAGATTGGAGAAGTTTGCAGTGATCTTTTTGAAAATACCAAATGTAGAGTAGCCCATTTCTGGCCAACAGACTGATATCCCAAGTTTGCTCTTGGGTTCCTTGAGGAATGCAAAAACATGTAGACTGATGTATTTCATAGATGGATAAAATAAAAATGAAACCTGACAGTTCTGAGCCTTCAATGTACTGTGTAGGTGAAAAAACAGCGTACACATAAGTTGACTATTTCCATTTTTATTTGAGCAGGTGTGGTGTTGTTCCCTTTCATTTGGGGAAACCATAATGGTTGTAGTGTGCCTTTTTCATACTGATCTTTGCAGCTGAATTTACTGTGTTCTGTGCAGAATGGCTGTTGATGGTGGGTGTGGGGACACTGGAGACTGGGAAGGTCGCTGGAACCATGTAAAGAAGTTCCTCGAGCGATCTGGACCCTTCACACACCCTGATTTCGAACCAAGCACTGAAGTGAGAAACGTTTATTTTTAAATAACTGCTCTAATAGTTTTATGTTTCAGAAATAATAACATGCTTCCTTTTTAATTTGCTCTTATATTGTAAATACTAATAAAATTACCCGTGAAACTAACTACTAAATCAAATATTTACAACTGATTTTATTTGAATGGCTAATATTTGAGTCATTTTCACATTTCTCATAAGTTCAAGGTTTTCAAGAAAAATAACTTTAACCTCATTTAAAATTCCAAGCTATACTTAGACTTTCAGTTTAAAATGATTTCTGAGACGCACTCCTTTTTTTAATCCTGCTATGATAATTAATATGAAGAATATAGATGTGCTTATTTAAATCTTTATTTAGCATTAAATATAATAATTGCATGTTAAATTATATGAGTGCTATATAATAGAGACATAGAATTTTGTTTGGACTAATAGTATCTGATTTAAGGCAAATGTTCAATTAGATACATGTTTTTCATTACAAGATGGGAAAAAAATCATTGTTTACAGTAAACTTTATGTCCTTTTGTGTTATAAAGAGATAAATTATTTTGACACAGAAATAATTGTTCTACTCAAAATTTAATGTGCAAACTTTTGGGTTTGGCACAGTGTCTAATCTGAGTAACTTTGCTCTTTTAAAGTTAGAATTATAAGGACAGTGTTGTATGTCCTTTCACATTTTATAACTTTCACTCACTGTATTCAAAAGCAGTTGTTATTTTTCTTACCTTAATTTTTAGACCTTTAAACTTATACAGAGCTTGACCCTCTGCTTTTTAGATTTAAAAAAAAATTTTATTTTTAAAAAATGTTTTTAATTTGCCAGAGAGCAAGTGTGCTTATTGAAGAGAGAAAAGAAAGAAAGTGAGACAGCACCCCACCCCGCCATGGGAGGTTGTCATGCTGCAATCTCTTTTCCATTTCTCCTTCCTTTCAGGATTTTGGGTATACATGCATATGCTATGTGTTTTTCAAGTTGCTGGGTCTAGGACTTGACTCGTAGTCGGCCATGTGGTATCCAGCCACCTTAACCATCATGCTGCTGACTGGCCCATAAACTTTTTTATTTTTTATAAAATCAGTTAAATACCTGCATTTGGTGCATTTCATCCCTTTCAGAAATGGAAAAAAAAAAAAAAAAAAACAAAAAAACAAATAAAGGTAGTTTTTCTTGTTGGAAATAGATTTTTAACTTCATATAATAAAAGTCAGTAAAAACATTAAAAGTGAAACTTAGAAATTAGGACTTTAGAATTTCTTGTTTTTTCTAACTCATAGATTTAAAATAATCTTTCCAATACAAAGTCTACTCTTTATCCTTAACTGCATTTTTCACAGAAACATCGGAAACTGTTTTATGGTCTGTTGCTTTATTGATGGTACTTAACAGTTATAACTCTGATTTTAACATGCCTTTCCATTCTTTACAGTCTCTCCAGTTTTTGTTAGATACATGCAAAGTTCTAGTCATTGGAGCTGGTGGCTTAGGATGTGAGCTCCTCAAAAATCTGGTAATATATATATATATATATTTACACATATATATATAAAATCTGTGTTTTCATCTTTGTAATAAGTAAACAATTTTGCTTATCGTAGTAGGAAATGTTTTTGTTGTGTTTATTTATCTTTTCTCTTGAGCCTTTTGTTAGATAAGTTAGCAGGTCAGTCAGTAAGTAATGATAGAACTTCAGAGCTTTTTGAATTCTAAAGTTCTCAATTAAGAAGTCACCGATAGAATTTCTTACTTCCATTTTCCTTTCTGCTCTTTACCAAACCAATTTTTGTACTTCCTCTTGCTGTGTGCTCATTATTTTCAGTGACGGAAATAACAAATTGTTCATTTATATTTTTACTTACAGCTTCAAGTAATTATTTCATTTGCTTCCCCAAATAACCCAATATAATAGCATTGTCCTATTTTGTATTGAGAAAGACATTGGAGTTGAAAGATATTAAATGACTTGTTCAAGTTTTTTTGGATTATAGTACTTTCCCTGGAATCTAATTCAGATCATCAGTTCTTTTTTTTTGGAGAGGTTTTCGCTATAGGGCGCGTTTGCTCACCGGACAGACAGAGAGAGACATAGAGACAGAAAGCGAGAAATCACCCCCCAGGGGGGATGGTCACGCCTCAATCCCTTCTCCTCCATTCTCCTCTTGGGATCTTGGGCACTCACGCACATGTGCCCCGCGTGAGTTTTAAGCCACCGGGTCCGGGTCGTGAACCGCAGTCGACTATGTGGGAGTCCAGCAACATAGCCATTATGCTAACTGCTGGTTCCCAGATCATCAGTTCTTAATCAAATATTCTTTTTCACTAAACCATTAATGACTGTGAGGTCACTGAATCTTAATTTAAAGAAACAGTAATTTTTTTTTTTAAGAATTATTTTATTGGGACTAACAGATGGCAAATTGGTTACGCACTGTACTCCTGCATAGTAGACCGCGGTTCGAGTCCCAGACCTGGCTACTTAAAACTCACGTTGGGCACATGTGTATGATCTCCCAAAATCCTGAGACGAGAATGGAGGAGAAGGGATTATGGTGTGACCATCCCCCCGGGGGGTGATTTCTCTCTTTCTCTGTTTCTCTGTCTGGCGAGCACATGCGCTCTATAGGAAAAACCTCTCTTAAAAATAAGAATTACTCTATTTAACTTTTTATTTGATTTACTTATTTATTTTTTAAGTTGACTAGAGAGGGACAGAGAGAGGGAGAGGGAAAACAAGCCACCAGATCCGGGACTCCAACTACAGTCAGCCATGTGGGAGTCGAGCCCCTTAACCACCAAGCCACCTGCTGCCCCAGGAGACAGTAATTTTTGATAATCATATGGTAATAGACTCATAGGATTTGGGGAACCTAAACTGGTGAACCTATTGCTATATACTGGTTGGAAATCCATAACTTGTGATTTAATTAACTGGTTTCATTGGCTTCTGATAACCACAAAGGAGCTTTTTAAAAGTCTAACAACTTATTTACCAAAAAATAAAAGGTAAGAATTGATTTAGAGCTGTTGTGTCCCAGGCTGCTCATTGATGGGAATAAGAGTGGAAATGTTGGAGACTTCTTAGAAAACAAAGCAGACCACACAGCCAAGTGGAGGACTTAACTCTTTGGCCAAGGGAGTTAAAGTTTGAATATAAACACAGCCACATCATTTTGCTAGAGAATACTAATGTCACTCCCAGTGAAGCTGCAAACTTAAACATTCTTCACTGTGCTTAGTGCCATGCTGGGTTCTGTGGGGATTGTAGGTCATCCTGGTCTCTGTCCTGAAATAATTAGAAGTTTTGTTAGAGAGACATGTGTGACATGAAATAAATAGTTGAATGTGTAGTAAGCTCTTTGGCTAGGTGCCGAAATGACAGTACCTTGTCAAATATAAATACTGTAGCAGTGTGAGAACAGAAGACTTTAAGAAGGGAAGGGTTTATGGTGGAAGGACAATGGTTTTTATTTGACATTGTGTATGTACAAGTCCCCAAAGTTAACTTTTTCCACCTCTGAGCCTGTTTATAAATGGAATATATACTAATTTTAAATTTAAAGTAACTTGAGATAAATCTAAGTATTAGTCATCAAGAAGCATGAAGGAGTGGCCCTGTTATTTATTGCATTATAATAACCATTTACACAGAAGGAAACCAAGGAATTTGAATTTTACCCTTGCTTGTTTCAGACATAAGTACATATGAGATACACATGTTTTGTTTTGTTTTGTTTTTCCCTATTACTTTAAGCCCCAAAGTCTCATTTGGGAAAAAAAAAAAATGACATTAGTATTGTTGAGTCAGCAGATATTTACTGAGACTCCTTCCTAGTGCGTCAAGCACCATTTTAGATGCTAAAGATACAGCATTGAGCAATACAGACAAATGGTTGTGTTTGTGAGACTCATATTTTAGAATGATAAGTAAAATGTGTAGTACATCACCTGCTGTGAAGAAGGGAAGGATAGAAGATAGGTAGCCTGGTGGGAAAGGATAGAATATACAAAAAAGTGCTTTTTTTCTTTTTTTAAAAAAAAAGAATTATTTATTTAATTTTATTTATTCATTCATTTTAATTTGATCAGAGAGACACACACAGCGAGAGAGAGAGAGAGAAAGTGAGAAAGCAAGCCGCCAGGTCCAAGACTCAAACCGTGGTTGGCCATGTGGAAGTATCCAGCCCCTTAACCACCACGCCACCTGCTGGTCCCCCAAAAAAGTGCTTTTTGAGTAAAGAGGTGAGCAAATGAGTCATACTGAGGTCCAAAGGAAGGACATTCCAGTCAGAGGGAATAGGAGATGCAAACAAAAGCTGTGAACTGGGATCATGCCTGTTTGTTCAGGGCCAGCAAAGAGGCCTATGAAGCTAAAGCAGAAGTGGATAAAGAAGAGCATTTTCAGAGGATTTTGGAGAGGTACGGGGAGGTGGAAGGGCTCTGAGCAAATATCACAAAAGGCCTCAGAAGTTATTATGAGAATTCTGTTTGAGTCTGGTTGTCATTAGAAAGATTTAAATGTCTTGGTTGACTTTTAACCTGGATCACTGGACCAATGGACTGAGAACAGACTAAAGGATGAACACTGAAAGAACCAAAACGCCTGATTAGAGTATTAGTAGTCCTCTAGGCAGAGATGATAGTGACTTAGAACAGGGTGGTAGCATTGGGGGTGGTGAAAAAATATCTAATTAATGGATATATTGATATGTTGAAAATGGGATCAACAGGATTTACTGAAGCGTTGGTTATGATATGAGAGAAAGAGGAGTCAGGGATGACACCGCGAGGTTTTTGTGTGGAGCCACTGGAAGGATGGAGTTACCATTCAGTGTAATGAAGAAGACTGGGAAAAGGACAAATTTGATGGTGGTAGTAAGCAAGGGTGAGAATGTCTGAGATCACCAGAACCAAGCATAGAGTACTTTAAGCTCCAGCCAGTAAAGTAGGAAGAAAACTAAGTGAACTGGAAACCAAGTTTTAAAAAAGTTTTTAAATTCTTGCAATTGTGGTGACCAAGTGAGGAATATGTTTTAAGAAGTAGGATGGGGACCAGCGGATGGTATAATGGTTACGTTGTTGGATTTCTACATGGTTGATCATGATTCGAGTCCCGGACCCAGTGACTTGAAACTCATGCTGGTGTGTGTGTGTGTGTGTGTGTGTGTGTGTGTGTGTATGCATGCCCAAAATCACAAGAGGAGAATGGAGAAGGGATTGTGGTGTGGCCATCCCCTGGGGGAGGGTGATTTCTCGTTTTCTGTCTCTGGTGAGCGCACGCAACCTATAGCAAAAATCTCTCTTAAAAAAAAAGGAGGAGGAGAATTCTCTATCCTGCCATATAACTCAGAAGGGCAAAGTCGAATAGGCTGAAAACTGTCATTGGATTTAGCAACAGGAAGGTTATTGGTGATTTTGACAGGCGCTGTTTATCTGGAGTGGTGAAAGCAAAAGCTTGTTTGGAGCACGCTTAGGGGAAGAATCTGAGAGCACACGCATGGAGGATCTCTTTAGAGGATCTCTGTCTAAAAATATAAAGGGGAACAGAAAAATGGGGGAATATCATCAAACGATTTGATCACTAAATAAGACCCAAAAAGTATAATTATTGAGACTTGTTTTTATTTATTTATTTTTTTCCTCTCTTGCTTTTGTTGGTAAATTTGAGCAGTGGTTTTATGGTTAGAATATATGGCATTTATATTGAAACCCAGCAGAATTTTATTTTGTGTTTTTACCTTTCCCTGTTTTTTTTTTTTTTTTAATTGCTTGCTCTAACTGAATACTTTGGAGATATTCCTTTTTTGTATGTAGTGTACATATGTGTGTATTTTTATAATGTATATCTTATAATGGTTATTTCTGAATTGTGGCATGCTGTTAAATAAACTAAGATAAAAGTTGCAGAAATTGTTTTTAATAATCTGAAGAAATAATAGCAAGTATAGTTAACTAGCAAGACTAGTAAAGTATTCATCAATAGCAACAAAGCAATAAACTTTACAAATATGTTTATGGGGTTTTATGTATCTGTAATTATACATACAATTAACGTGTAGGACTTTTAGTTCTTTATTTGTTGTAGACTAAAACTGAGTGGTTACACATTTTTTATCTTTACAAGATGCTGAATTTTATATATCTTGCAAGACTGTTTCTAATCATTGAATATAATTATACAGAAATTATTACTGAAATTTGTGTTCTTAGGATTATACTGTAAACAAATCTTGAGTTTTTAAATGTGAGGAAATATCTACTTAACTGGATTGTTTTTGTTCCCACAGGCGTTGTCTGGTTTTAGACAGATTCATGTTATAGACATGGACACTATAGATGTTTCCAATCTAAATAGGCAGTTTTTATTTAGGTAAGTTTTAATATCTCAGTGTTTTTTTAAAAATACTATATTCAATATATTATCAATATTTGAATTTGAATAATTGCAGTTTAATAATTTTTTTCCTTAACTATGGAGAGGATAACTAATTTTATTTAAAACAAACAACTGTCATTCCCATTTTAAGTAAAATTTTACAAGAAAATTTCAGGCATTCTGGTGAAAGTAGTTTTGTAAGCCAATATATGTTATATATAAAATGTTTGTTTAATTAATTAATTTTTTCAAAGAAACATCCTTCCAAAGATTTGTGTGTTTGGGGGAACTATCCTTCAGATGATTGTGCCGTAAAGGCGTGAAGTGCAGCTCTTTCCCCTATTGATTTCAGAAGAGAATAATAGCTGAAATACTAGGCCCTAGTGAAATGTATGCATTGGTGGGGACTTGTGGGACAAGATTTTATAGTGACTGTGGAACAATGAAGTGAAGGAATTTGAGCTTTTTTTAAAAAAAAATTCTTAGATATTTTTAATTTGCCAGTGGACACACTGGAGAGAAGGCAGAGAGAGAGAAAGTGAGAAAGCATCCCCTTCCATGGGGAATGGTCACGTCTCAGTCCCTTTTCATCCATCTTTCCATCATGGGATTTTGGATATGCACACACTTGTGATTGGTGTGTTTCTCAAGCTCTAAGATCTGGACTAGAATTGTGTGGTTGGCCATGTGGGATCTACACCTTAACCACCACACCTGGGCTGGCCTGGAATTTGAGCTTTTTATGCAAGGGGGAAGAAATGTGAAAGTGGAGGAAAAACCTGGGACCAATCTAAATAGAACAAAGAAGGATAATTACTTTCAAGATACATGAACTACAGAAAGCATGAAGGAATGTTTTGCTAGAAATGACTTTTCAGAACTCGAAGTAGTCTATATTTGCAGACCTGAGTAAAATTTTGAGCATTTGTGTATTTTAGAAGATAGCATTTATGAGTTTATGTAATTTCTTAATCAATATAGATGTGAAGAGATAGAAACTTTCCCCCCATCTTCTTAGTTATTAGTTCGGATAGTGCTGAAATGGTCCTGAGTAAGTTTGAGCTAGTAGAAATGATAACATTCAATTTTTGGACAAGCAGGAAACCTCTACTTTATGGAAGATCTTAGACAGTGAAGGATGCATTAAAAAAGTCAAGTTAGTGAAGTGTTACAATTGGAATGTGACTTCTTTGTTTATGGCTTTTCTTTTGGAGTTTTTGATATAGGGCATGTGCGCTCACCAGAAAGACAGAGAGAGACAGAAAGCAAGAAATCACCACCCCTGGGGGATGGCCATACTGCAATCCCTTCTCCTCCGTTCTCCTCTCGGTGTCTTGGGCACACATGCACATGCGCCCAGCACGAGTTTGAACCACTGGGTCCGGGACTTGAACCGTGGTCGACTACATGGGAGTCCATTGACATAGCTATTACATCAAATGTTGGTCCCTTGTTTTTGGCTTTTAAGCTTAGTTTTTTGTTTATTTATTTATTTATTTTTATTTTTATTTTTTTTGAGAGGTTTTTTCGCTATAGGGCGTGTGCGCTCGCCAGACAGGCAGAGGGAGACATAGAGACAGAAAGCGAGAAATCACCCCCCAGTGGGGATGGTCACGCCGCAATCCCTTCTCCTCTCGGGATCTTGGGCACGCACGCACACGCACCTGGAGTGAGCTTTAAGCCACCGGGTCCGGGACGCGAACTGCGGTCGACTGCGTGGGAGTCCAGCGACATAGCCATTACGCTAACTGCTGGTCCCTGTTTATTTATTTTATTTATTTATTTGGAGAGGTTTTTGCTGTAGGGCACGTGCACTTGCCAGAAAGATAGACAGAAAGAGAGAAATCCCCCCCAGGGGAATGGCCACACCACAATGCCTTCTCTCACACACATGTTCCCGGTGTGAGTTTAAGCCACCAGGTCCTGGACTCAAACCGGGTCGACTACATGGGAGTCGAGCAACATAGCCATTACACCAACTGCTGATCCCCTGTTTATTTTTTTTATCATTGGTAATTTTCCTTCTTTATAGAAATGTTTGTGAGCACTTTGCAGTCTGGCACATTTGCAGTGTATGAGTGCTCTTAAAAAGATACCACCTGGTTATACAGGCCTACAAATTTGCAAATGCATTTTCAACTTATCTTGATTATAATTTTTATAAGACCTTTGTAAAATTTAATTTACAGAACAGTAAAATAATTTAACTAGATATAAAAAAAATACCACCTGGGCCAGGATATAGCGTGGAGGTTAAGGTGACTGGTCCTACTTGATCAGCTGAATGATGTTTGAGTTCCAGATCCAGCAACTTGAAGAATCGGGCTGTACACGTGCGCATGCATGCCCAAAATCCTAAGAGGAGATTGGAGGAGAAGGGAACGTGTGCTGTGGTTATTGCCCCTGAGGGGTGATTTGTCTCTTTCCCTTTCCCTCTCTCTCTCTGGTGAACCATATGCCCTATAGCAAACTAAAAGAAAAAAAAAAAGGTACCACTGAATTGATTTAATTAGTGATAATGGGTCTCGCTCACTTTAATGTGGCTAGAGTGGTTAAATAATGATAGTTAATGTTTATTGAGTATTTATGATATGCTAAGCGTTTTCTAAATTCTAAAGACTTGTTTTCAATGTTAAGTAATTTGTGCAAGATGTCCTGCAATGATGATGTATTTGAATGACAGACCATTTTACTCAAGGCACATTATTAGATGGAACAATCAGTTCCCATAATTGTGGGAGATAAATTAGCAAACAGTCTCCCCGGAAACCATGTAAGAGTCCTTTTGTTTGGCATCTACTGTGAAAATATATAAGACAGGGACCAGCAGTTGGCATAATAACTATGTCACTGGACTCCCACGTAGGTGACCGTGGTTCCAGTCCCGGACCTGGTGGCTTAAACTCAGGCTGGGCGTGTGTTCGTGCATGCCCAAGATCCCAAAAAGGAATGGAGGAGAAGGGATTGTGGCATGGCCATCCGCCCGGGAGGTGATTTCTTGCTTTCTCTCTCTCTGTTTTTCTCTATCTTTCTGGCGAGTGCATATGCCCTATAGCAAAAACCTCCAAAATAAATAGATAAATAAAAGAAAATATATAAGATAAATATCAATAACTTAAAATAATCTTGGACATTTGCTTTATCCCCTCTTTATACCTAAAGAGCCTTCTGTGTGCAGAATAGTTGTGTGCAATGTTGAAATTAAGTGCTCTGATTTACTGCAGGGTCTTGTCTATGTAAGTTAGGATAAAGTGAGAATAATGCTTGTCAGAAATTTTGAGTTAAAAAAGAACACCGCAAGCCAGTTTCAAGGCCTGGTGGTTAACGTAGCCAGATCCCACATGGCTGATGGTTTGAGTCCTGGACCCAGTGGCTTAAGGAATTCAGTGGGTGTGTGTGTATTCCCCAAATCCCTAATGGAGGGAGAAATAGAGGAGAGGGGTTGCACCGTGACCAGTCTTTTTTTTTGGGGGGGGGGGGAGGTTTTGCTATAGGGCATGTGCGCTCGCCAGACAGACAGAAAGCGAGAAATCACCCCCCGGGGGATGGTCACGCCGCAATCCCTTCTCCTCCATTCTCCTCTCGGGATCTTGGGCACGCACGCACACGCCCAGCATGAGTTTAAGCCACCGGGTCCGGGGCGTGAACCGCGGTCAGCTACATGGGAGTCCAGCGACATAGCCATTACACTAACTGCTGGTCCCAACCATGACCATTCTTTATGGGAGTAATTTTTCCTCTGTTAGTCTGGTGACCGCCTGGGCCCTCTAGAGAAAAAGAAAACAGAACAAGCACTGCTTTTTTGGTGAAAAGAGAACTTGATCAGTTAAAAATGTTTGTCTTTGCAATTCTGGTTTTAAATAAAATACAATTTCTACTGATGACATTTGATTTGTTACTTTCACTTATTTTTAAAGTGTTTAATTTGTGCCAGATATGGTGGAATATAAAGAGAATAAGAATATGATCACTTTCTCCTTGTATCAATAGTTTAGTGAATATGATACGTATATAACAAAATACATGTTCTGAAAAAAGTAATAGTGAAGTATTTATTGTGTATATATGAAAGAGTGATTTATTTCTGTGGCAAGAATGAAGAAATACTAGAAAAGAAAATACATTTGTGTCGAGTTTGCGGATGGTATTCCAAGTTCTTGCCTATCTATATCTACCGTTACTGCATAGCAGTGACCTTTTGAGGCTTTATATTTTTGGTTTCTTGGTTTCATTTGCTATTTTAGGTAATGTTTTTGGAATTACTGTTTCTTTAAAAATGTGGTTTCAGCTTCTTAGGGGATAGGAAACTCATCACCTAGTGAGTACACAGGAGAAGTAGGGGATAAATGATAAATGAAGACTCTTAGATCCCTGCAGTGACTCTCACTGTGATAGTTCAGCCAAGACCTACATAGGAACTCAGACCTCGGGTTCTGGGGTTCAAATTGGAGACTCCGAAGACTCTGGATCTGGGATATTTTTTATCCTGGGGAATGCCACAGGAAGAAATGCCCAGGAAGCTTGCCATTATGATGTTTTACCTGGGGGAAAAGTACCAATTCATATTTTTCCTTAAGAAATACTTAATTAGGGGACCGGCAGTTGGCGTAATGGCTATGTCGCTGGACTCCCACGTAGTCGACCGCGGTTCGAGTCCCGGACCCGGCGGCTTAAACTCACGCCGGGCGCGTGTGCGTGCGTGCCCAATTTCCCGAGAGGAGAACGGAGGAGAAGGGATTGCGGCGTGGCCATCCCCCCTGGGGGGTGATTTCCTGCTTTCTATCTCTCTGTCTCTCTCTGTCTGTCTGGCGAGCGCACGCGCCCTATAGCAAAAAAAACCTCTCCAAAAAAAAAAAAAAAGAAAAAGAAATACTTAATTAGTGTTGTGTTAATTTGGACTATCAGGGGTGATATTTAGGATTAAATGATTATTCATCAGAAGTTATCACTAATACAAAAATATTTAGGTAAAATATTTCATCTAAATATCCTATAAATTCATTACGGATTTATTTTTATCTTTGAAAATAAATTATGTAGGTCTAGATTGATAATATGAATGATTATTTATACTTTTTCCCATAGGCCTAAAGATGTTGGAAGACCTAAGGCTGAAGTTGCTGCAGAATTTCTTAATGACAGAGTTCCTAATTGCAATGTAGTTCCGTATCCTTTTGATAAAACCATTACTTAATTTTTCTAATCTTTTGTATTTTTCTTTATTATAAAAGAGATTGTTTAACAGAGAATACAGACAATCAAGAATTGAATAAGCAAGATAAAAGTAGCAGTAATAAGTTGATTTTTTTTAAATGGGTTTTTGTCATAGGGAGAATGTACTCACCAGAGATGAAAGAGACAATGAGAGGGAAAGTGAAAAAAACACCTCAGGTGGGATGGCCACACATGGTTCCTTCTCCATTTTCTTCCTGGGATTTTGGATATGCATGCATGTGTACCCTGTGTGAGTTTCAAGCTGTCAGGTCTGGGACTTAAACTGTGATTGGTCATGTGGGAGTCCAGCGCCATAACCACTTTACCACCTGCCAGCCCCAGTTAACTGAAATAACTGCTGGTAACATTCCGCTTTATATTCTTTCAGTTTTTTCTTAATGGTCTTAAATATTTTTTTGCCCTGGGAACCAGCAGTTAGCGTAATGGCTATGTCGCTGGACTCCCACGTAGTCGACCGCGGTTCGCGTCTCGGACCCGGTGGCTTACAACTCACGCCGGGCGCGTGTGCGTGCGTGCCCAAGATCCCCGAGAGGAGAATGGAGGAGAAGGGATTGCGGCGTGACCATCCCCCCTGGGGGGTGATTTCTCGCTTTCTGTCTCTATGTCTCTCTCTGTCTGTCTGGCGAGCGCACGCGCCCTATAGCGAAAAACCTCTCCAAAAAAAAAAAAAAAAAAAAAAAAAAATTTTTTTGCCCTGAATTTTAAATGAAGCTTGTGTAGTCTAGGATATTATCTACTTTTATTTTGCATTATTGCCCTTAGTTTCAATATGATGTGCATGTCTTGTCTACTAGTCTGTGATTTTCTAGATTGGTTCTAATTAATCTTTGTGTCTCCTTAGAGTAGCAGAAAGAGGAGACAGCCAATATATTCTTATCCAAATGAAAAGTATGTCATAGTTATGTTTATTTTTGTAAGAAATGTTTTTAAAAAGGAATAGTTATGGGGGTGGTCAGTGGCATGGTGGATAAGGTGCTGGACTCCCACATGGTCGACCATGTATGTGCTTGAAAAATCACATTGGGCTTGAAAAATCACAAAGGGGGACCAGCAGTTGCTGTAATGGCTGTGTCACTGGACTCCCATGTAGTCGACCGCACTTCGAGTCTAGGACCCGGTGGCTTAAACTCAGGCCAGGTGTGTGTGCGTATGTGCCTAAGATCCTGAGAGAATGGAGGAGAAGGGATTGCGGCGTGGCCATCCTCCCTGGGGGGTGATTTCTCGCTTTCTGTTTCTCTGTGTCTCTCTGTCTTTCTGGTGAGCACACGTCCTATAGCAAACACCTCTCCAAAAAAAAAAGAAAAAAGGAAAAAATTAAAAGAAAAATCACAAAGGGTGCATGTATGTGCATGCCCCAAATCCCAGGAGGAGAATGGATTGTGGTGTGGTTATTTCCCCGGGGTTGGGGGGTGATTTCTCATGGTCTCTCTCTGTCTCTTTTTAGCAAGCACACATGTATCCTATGGCTAAACCTAAAAAAGAAAAAAGAAAAAGAAAAGTAGTCACACTCTTGTGTGAGAATTTTGATCTGTGGAATTTCTGGTATGTAATAGAAAATCAGGACATGAGATTTTTATGTAGGAAATCCCACAGTACAAAATCAACATTAAAAAGTGAATTCTGTTTCTATACTAGCACTGAATACACATGGAAACTAACGTATAAAATAACCACCAAAAATGAAACACTTAAAAATGGAGAAAGACTCTGTTCAAGGATTAGAAGATTCAATATATAAAGATGTTACTGTTTCTGAATTTGTATACATGAGAAACATGCGTCAAAATCCTAGCAAAATTTTCTCTTGTTACAGACAAGTTTATTAAAATGATATGGAAAGGCAAAAATATACTTAAAACAATTCTGAAAAGATTAAAGTGGGAGGAATCACTGTCCAATTTCGAGACTTACTATATAGCTGTATTAATCAAGACTGTATGATGGGACCGGCAGTTGGTGTGATGGTTAAGGTGCTGGACTTCCCACACGCCCTACTGAGGTTCACATCCCAGACCTGGCGGTTTGATTTTTCACTTTCCCTTTCTCTCTCTCTGGTCAAATTAAAATAATAAAGATAAATAGATAAATCATTCTTTAAAACTTAAAAATAACAATACTGTGTGGTATTGTCAGAGATACACATGGATTAATAGAACATAATGCAAAAACCAGAAAAGTCTTATGCAAGTGCAGTCATGTACCAGCTAATAATTTTTTTTTTTTTTGAGAGGTTTTTGCAATAGGGCGTGTGCGCTCCTCAGAAAGACAGAGAGAGACAGAAAGTGAGAAATCACCCCCCAGAGGGAATGGCCACGCTGCAATCCCTTCTCCTCCATTTTCCTCTTGGGATCTTGGGCACGCATGCACACACGCCTGGCGTGAGTTTAAGCCACCAGATCCGAGACTTGAACCGTGGTCGACTACATGGGAGTCCAGCAACATAGCCATTACGCTAACTGCTGGTCCTGCTAATGATGTTTTGATCAAGGGTGGACAGATTGCATATTTGACAATTTCCCATGAGCATATAGGCTATTCTGCATAGCCTAGGTAGAGTCTAGGTATGCAGTAGGCTCTACTGAGTTAGTGTAAGTACATCATACTGGTTTTGGCACAATGTAAAAATTGCCTAACAATATCTTTCTAAGAATATATCCCCCACCAGCTGGCAGGTGGAGTGGTAGTTAGAGGTGCTGGATTCCCATGTGGCAGACTGCGGTTCAAGTCCTGGACCTGGTGGCATGCTTTCTTACTTTCTCTTTCTCTCTGTCTCTCTCTGGTCAAATTAAAAAATAATAATAATAACAAATGGAATTAAATAAATTTTTTTTAAAAAATAAGAATATATCCCCCATAAGCAACTGTATGTATGTATGGCCTATAGAGGTTTTTTTTTAAGCTTTCTAGTGGGTGTGTGTGTTAACCAGAGAAAGGGAAACTGAGAATGCATCCCCCATGGAGGATGGTGATACAATTTTTTCTCTATTTCTCCTCTGGGATTTTGGGCATGCATGCATTCACATGCACCTGGCCTGTCTTTCAAGCTGCTGAGTCTATGACTCCAGCTGTATAGTGGGCCATGTGGAATCCAGCCACCTTAACTGTCATGCCATTGGCTGACCCAGCCTGTTGATTTTTAGCAAAGGCTCAAAAACAAGTCTCTTCAAATTATATTGGAGCAATTGGACATCCACAGGTAAAAAGATGAATCTTGACCTAAACTTTTACATCTTAGGCAAAAACTAGTTCAAAATGGGTTAGGGATGTAAGGCTAAAACGTACAACTATAAAACTTATGACAGTAACACATGACATTTGGGACCTGGGGCTTGGCAGAGTCCTTAGACCACATTAAAAGCATGACTCATAAAAGAAAATGTAATATATTAGACTTGAAAATTTAAAAACTTCTGCTCTGTGAAAGATCTTGTTGAGGTAAAAAGATAAGTTACAGGATAGAGAAAATAGTTGCAAAGCAACTGATAAAGAACTCATACCTATAGTACATAAAGAACTCAAAACTCACCAGTAGGCCAGCAGGTGGTATGGGGGTTAAGGTGGCTGGATCCCACATGGCAGTTCCAGTACTGGACCTGGTGACTTGACAATAAGGCTAGGTGCAAGTGTATGCATGACCAAAAATCCTGAGAGGAGAATGCAGGAGAAGGGATTGTAGCATGACTGTCCCTGACAGTGATTTCTCTCCTTCCCGCTCTCTATCTATTGGACAAGCACATATGTCCTAAAGCATAAAAACCTAAAACAAAACCAAAAAAACAGTAAGGAGGAAAACATTTCAGTTAGAAAAAGGACAAAAAATATGAAGAATATTACTAGAGGATGGCAAAGGAGTATGAAAAAAATGTTTGTTGTCGAATTATCACAGTGACTTACTACTACATTGTGGCCTGGCCCTGGCCCTCTCTCTCCATTTCTCTCTCTCTTTCTCTTAAGGAGTAAAAACCTGTGACAAAAACCTAGAAGATAAACAAAAAAAACCTAAGTGCCATGGTTGATTTACACTCAAAACAATTTCGAATGGTATTGTCTTTGCAGCCTCTAGATAGAGAAAGACGGGTGATAGGGTATGGTAGATAAAAAGGGACGTGAGGGCTGTCTGATGGTGTGGTGAAGGCAGATCCCATGTGGCTGACTGCATGGTTTGAGACCCCATGGCTTGAAAAACATGCCAGGTACATGGGCCTGCATTTCCAAAAGTACCAAAAGGAGGCAGAAATGGTGGAGAAGTGATTGCAGTATCACCATTTCCCCATAAGGGGTGCTTTTCACTCTTCTCTCCTTCCTTTGGCAAACACATGTGCCCTTTGGCAAAGTTTTAAAAAAAAAAAGTTGAGAAGAATGAAATGAGATGTAGGACAAATTTATACCCCACTCCCAACAGGCAGAAAAAATAATAAAATCATTAGCAACATTAAAAGCTAATAAATTGTATTTTTAATTAAATCTTCCAGTAACTCTGAAATCACCTAACTAAATAGGAACTGTAATGTACTTGTTCTTTTAATTAAGCAAACATTTACTGTACCACTTCATAGTATTGATGATTGAAGACACACATTGCTTTTCTTGTGGCTTTTGGTTTTATATAAAAAACTAAAGCAAAACAGAAAGTATACTTCCTAACAGAGAGACAAAGTGGTATGGAGGTTGAGGGATGAAAAAAAAAAACTACTGTATTTGGAGGAGGAATGATAGAAAAGCAGCTTTATCAGAAAGTAGGATGGTATTCATTTTATCAGATTCCTTGAATTCTGCCTTGAACATTCAATACTTATTTCTTGTTTTAAAAATATATTTGTGGGACCAGCAGTTAGCGTAATGGCTATGTCGCTGGACTCCCACGTAGTTGACTGCGGTTCACGTCCCGGACCCGGTGGCTTAAAACTCACGCCGGGCGTGTGTGCGTGCGCGCCCAAGATCCCAAGAGGAGAATGGAGGAGAAGGGATTGCGGCGTGTCCATCCCCTCTGGGGGGGTGATTTCTCGCTTTCTGTCTCTCTGTCTGTCTCTGTCTGGCGAGCGCACGTGCCCTATAGCAAAAAAACCTCTCCCAAAAAAAAAAAAAAAAAAAAGAAAAGAAAAAATATATATTTGTAAGCAAGACAGTGGTAAATAAGGAACTCTCCTACACTGTTGGTGGGAATATAAATTAGTACAGCCATTGTAACTAAAACAATGTGGAGATTCCTCAACAACCTACAAATAGAATTACCATATGACCCAGTAATCTTGCTCCTTGATATTTATCCAAAAAGCAGGAAAATACTCAGTTGGAGAGACAGCTGCATGTCTATGTTCATTGTAGTGTTATTCGCAGTCGCTAAGACCTGGAGCCAGCCTAAGAGCCCAAGAACTGATGACTGGATTAAAAAACTGTGGCACACAAACATAAGAGAGTACTACTTAGCCATAAGGAAAAATAATACCCTATCATTTGATTCAAAGTGGATGAATATAGAAGACATAATGCTCAGTGAAGTAAGCCAAAGACACACACTGTATATCCCCTGCTTCCTGTATACTGAATCTGATCTGATCATATCAGATCTGAAGATATGATAGTAGGTAGGATAAGTACAGATACCAGAGGCCGTCAGGGAGGGGGAGTAGATGGGAGAGGATCAGTGGGCGAGGCAAAGGGAAGAAATACTTAACAGGAAAAAGAATGAAAAGTTCTCTATTGATAATTATGTATAGTAATACCCTTTACTTGAATATCATGTATTACATGCATATGTTGAAAACCCATATTGTGTGCTATAGAGAGGTACAATGACAGAATCTATATACATTTTAATATAAATATATATATAGTTTGTATGGCATTTATTTTGTATATGTATAGTTGGTACAGCATTTATTTTATAAATTTAAACCTTAGCAACTTGGGTTCCTTTACTTGTATTCAGACATTTCAACAAAATTCAAGATTTTAACGACACTTTCTATCGACGTAAGTTGTATACTTGAAATTAAATTCTTAAAATTTTTTGGTTGTTAGTTATATTACCAGCTATTTCAAGACTGTTTGTTTAGTTGCTTTATTTCTTTCAGTATTGGATTTCAATAAAGTAGTTGACCGAAAAGAAAATGCTACTGTTTTAATACTTGACACTGCCAGTTACATTCTTTATGCTTAACTTGAATAAAAATTATTCAAGGATTAGGAGCTCTTTGCATGTGATTATAGTAAAGATTGCTTTTTGTTTGTTTCTTAGGAAATGTGACTTACATTGTATAATGTAATAAATTTTTTTGTTTAGAACAGTTTTAGATTCACAGCAAAATTGAGAAGAATTCCCATAGCCCTGCCTGTCCCTATACGGGGACAACCTTGTCTACTATCATCTCCCACCAAAGTAGTACTTTTGTTATAATAATTAATGGCTCTACATTGGAACATTATCATGTAGCTACATTTTTGTAAAAACTAAATTTGTATTTCTTTTCTTACAGAGTTTCATATTATTGTTTGTGGGTTGGACTCTATCATAGCCAGAAGATGGATAAATGGCATGCTGGTAAAGTTTTTACTGTTCTTATGGATCTCTGAAGTTCTTACTACTGCTTTTGACATGCCAAAAGTTAGAATTACATATCATAATTTTTAAAAAATCAGAGTTTATTTAATTTTGAATTAAGTAAATGTATCTCACTATTTATTGCCAATCACTGGCTTTCTGGTGAGAACATGATTGTAAATATGATCATCCCTTGATTTGACACATTAGTGCTCAGCAGCATAACTAACTCCAAGAAGTACTTGAAACCATGTCCTCCTCACCTTTTTTTCAAATTAGCCGCTTCTCTTTTAAACTTTGCAAATAATTTTTCTAGATATCTCTTCTAAATTATGAAGATGGTGTGTTAGATCCAAGCTCCATTGTCCCTTTGATAGATGGTGGGACAGAAGGCTTTAAAGGAAATGCCCGGGTGATTCTGCCTGGAATGACTGCTTGTATTGAATGTACACTGGAACTTTATCCACCACAGGTAATCAAGTAGCATCTCTATTTCTTTTATAGTATCATAGGGTGCAATTAGGGTCGGATTATTAAGCCTTATTAATAGTTGGGATTTTTAATTAGGGTCACTCATATTTTTAAAATTATGCTAAGGGGAACAGCAGATGGCGTAATGGTTACATCACTGGACTTCCACATGGCTCAGTGCAGTTTGAATCCCAGACCTGGTGGCTTGAAACTCACACCAGGTGCATATGGGTGCATACCGAAAATCCTGAGAGGAGAATGGAGTAGAAGGGATTGCAGTGTGGCCATCCCCCCGGGGTGTGATTTCTCACTTTCTTGCTCTTTCTCTGTCTCTCCAGGGAATACACACTCCCTCTAGCAAAAATCTCTCAAAAAATATTATACTAAGAAAATTCTCTACTCGAGGAAAGATATGGACTGAATTTTAGAATTCTGATAATGTTGTGTTTCATAATTGTAGTTTTTTCGAGGGGAGAAGAGAACAAGAGAAAATATAAAGCCATATGTTGGGATAGATCTATAATCTATTTGATTTCACTTACACTTATTTCAGAAACCCAGATAGGCGGGATAAGAATATTCATTCCAAAGATGGGGCTCTTTAATCTACATACCCACTTTATTTTATTTATTTTTTTTAGAGAGATTTTTGCTATAGGGCATGTATGCTCGTTTGAGAGACAGAGAAGCAAAGTGAGCAGGGGGATGGCCATGCTGCAATACCTTCTCCTTCATTTTCCTCTCAGAATTTTGGGCATGCATGTACATGTGCCAGGGGTTTGTTTTTAGCCTCTAGGTCTGGGACTTGAACTGTGTTTGGCTATAAGCGAGTCCAACATCTTAACCACTACGCCACCTGCTGATCCCCATATCCACTTTAAAGAACTGTTGGAATTTTGAATTTTAAATGTAAACAGTTTTATAAGTCCTTGAAGTTTATTTAACTCTGAATTTGCTTTTGGTTTGGTTTGTTGTATACTTCTTTAAATATCAGGTAAACGTAACAGGGTGTTTATATCTGAGAATCAGTTCATTGCTTTTATTTACATGTTCTAACAAAGCTTAAGTTTATATAATTTATAAATGTAGGAAAAAAACTCTTCATAGGCAGATCAACCTAAGTGAAGTGACCGAGACACTCCCTATTAGTTTAAGAAGCATTATTAATTGGTATACAATGTTTATAAGTGAACGACTAAGATACATTATAAGAAATGATAACAAACTAATCATAACTGGAAATTGTATTTAAAATAATTGATCATTTGAAATTTACTAACAAGACAAATTGTGGTTTTAGGTGAATTTTCCCATGTGTACCATTGCATCTATGCCCAGGCTACCAGAACACTGTATTGAGTTTGTGAGGATGTTGCAGTGGCCTAAGGAGCAACCTTTCGGAGGTAATAAACCTAATTTAATAATCCAGAATTTACATAAAATACGTGTTTTCTACATTACTCATTTAGATAATTTCATTAAAAAAATTTCTTTTGTGATTACATATTTCTGTCTTTATATATATATATTTTTAATTTAATTTATTTTTTTTTTTATTTAACAGAAGGAGTTCCATTAGACGGAGATGATCCTGAACATATTCAGTGGATTTTTCAAAAATCTGTAGAGAGAGCATCACAATATAATATTAGAGGTGTAACATACAGACTCACTCAAGGTAAGTTACTGAGTGTAAGGAACACTCTGGGATGATCTTTTTTTTTTAGGACTGGGATGGTTTCAGGGGAACAATTGATAGGTGATTTGAAATATACCATCCATTTGATACTCAGTAAAGGTACCATCGGAAATAATAGATTCTAGGCCCTTCAAAGTAGGAGGGACCAAGTTCACGAAATCCATGTTACTATTTAGCTATGGGAAATTTAATAACATCATTGATGCTATTTACTTAGGATTGGAAGAGGCTTTGATTCATCAAGAGGGATCATCCATTTCAATTTTCACTGAAAGGGAATTTTGGGGGACGTCTATTTCACATTTGCACAAGACTTTAGACATTTTTTCTTTTTCCTCTTATTTATGTTAAAGTGTACGCGTGTGTGTGCAAAGTAAGAGAGAGATGAGTACCCTCCATAGGGACTGGTCATGCCTCAGTCCCCTTTCTCCAGCCCTCCAGCTGGATGGGTCTTGGACACTCAAGCGTGTGCCTGGTATGTTTCAGGCTGACCTGGCTAGAAATTCAAACCTCCTTTGCCATCTGGAATTATGCTTCTCTTGAACAGCGCATTACCACTGTGTCATAGAGCTGGCCCAGGCAGTTATCTTGTATATTGAGCAGAAATCTCTATCTTTAGTTTTGTTTTAGTGTTGTCTCAGTACCATTTTTAACATAGTTGCCTTTTAAGTAATATTCTTTAATGTATCAAGGACAGTGATCACATTCTCCACATTTTTACCAATCGTAATCCTCCCTAGCTCCTTCATCCTTTAGTACATTGCATGGCTTCAAGCCTTCATACTATTCTTTCCCTGACCCTGTATCAGTTACCTATACTTCGCTTAACTGTCTAGTTCAGTTGGCAGCCATATAGATTTGGTCTTATTTTATATACTGTATCTCTGATCATTGATGCAATCTTAAAGGAAAGCAAGTTTTTCGTTGTCATTTCTTTGTTGTTCACATTGATGCCATACTTCTGATTCTTTGGTATTACTATTCACTAAAATCTGGATGTTTTTTGCACATATGCAGTTGCTAAGACATATCTCCCAGTCTGGGGGATTTTTTTATTGTTCTGGTTTCTTATATTAAGTACAGGTCCTTACAATTTAATTCTTAAAATTCAACCTGTTGTTTTCTCTCTCATGTATATATACTTTTGCCAACTCATCTAGTCTTTCAAGCTTCATTTCACCTGTCATTTTCCAAACAACTGATTACAATTTTTAGTAAAACTGAACTGTCAGAAGAGATATCGGAATCATATCACTGGTTAGGCCCTTTTAGGTTTATTTTATTCTGTCAATCAGACCTTCTCAAGTATTTCATTTTCTTTGTCTTGTTCACAAGGATGTTGTGAAAGACCTTTCCTGGTGCTTTACTGAAAGCCTGTCTCTCTTCCACATCACCCTGCATTGCTATGCTAGTTACGCATAGTAACTAAATGAGGCCAGTCCAGCATTGAATTATGTCACTGAGCAATCACAATGCTCAATCATAGTGGTTAATGTTTCCAATCCAGTTATAGTTCATCCTGACTAGAATTTTGCCTAGTATCACCCACCACCAGAAAGAGCTTTGTCTTCTGTTTGAAAATCTGCCGTATCTATTCTATGGTTATTTCCTTTTTTACTGACACACTAGTAATGCCATTTGAAAGTTCCATTCATATCGGCACCATGTTTCTCTCTGCTCTCCTTTGCTGAGCCGTTTTGTGTTTCTCTAATGGATCAAGCTCCTTCGTACCTAAGTACTTTAATACTTCCTGATCCCTGTGCCTGGAATGCTCACTTCCTTGGACCCACTCAAGGATGGCTCTTTACCTCTCAGATATCTGCATAACCAGATTTCCTGATGATTTAACCCAAAATGACTTCTTAGCCATTCACTTTTTTTTTTTTTTTTTGTGCTGTAGGGCGCATGCGCTTACCAGAGACAGACAGAAAGTGAGAAATCACCCCCCAGGGGGAACGGCCACACCGCAATCCCTCCTCCTCCATTCTCCTCTTGGGATCTTGGGGATGCATGCACACGTGCCCGGTGTGAATTTAAGCCACCGGGTCCGGGACTCGAACCGTGGTTGACTACATGGGAGCCCAGCAACATAGCCATTATGCCAACTGCTGGTCCTGAGCCATTCACTTTTAAACCTTGTTAGAAATTCAGAACAAATTAATAGCCACTTCATTTTTCTTTTTTTTAAATTTGCCAGAGGTGAGTGTGCTCTCCAAAGGAAAAAAAGAAGCCAGAAAGTACTCCTTATAGGGAAAGTACTCCTTATAGGGCATGGTTACGCCGCAATCTCTTCTCCTCCACTTGTCCTCCCTTTGGGATTTTGGGCACATGTGTACATGTTCTTTAAGTTGCTAGGTCCAGTACTCAAATATGTAGTTGGCCATGTGGGATCCAGCCACCTTAACCACGGGGCAATGGACTGGCCTGGCCTCATTTTTCTATGCCAAGAATACTATACACTTAACAATGCTGTACACCCCTGCTTTAGGACTTTTGACATTGCATGACTGGGTCTTCTCACGTTTTAAGTTTTAGCTCAAATTATCACCTCTTCAAGGAGGCTGCCCCTGACCAACCCTACTTATTCTGTCTAACGGAATGCCTGTATTTTGTCACTTTGACATATACTTCATTTTATTTTCTCCATAGATCTCTTCATGATCTGAAAGTTTCTGATGTCTTTACTTGTGTGTCATCTCCCTCATCAAAGTGAAAACTCAGTGAGAGTAGATTTCTTCACTGCTAATGTGCATACCTAGAGCAGTGTCTGGCATTCAGTACACATTTGGTAATTGTTATAATTTATAGATAAGTTCAATAGGAACTCTGTCAGGACCCTATTGGGGATGCTGTCTCTGTCTGTCTTGGTCATGGGAAAAAATAAATACACTTTAAAATACAAATGATTTTAAACATGCAAAGATTGATGGAATGTGAAAGAAGAGTGGTTCATGGGTAAACTTACATTTATTTTATGACTAAAAAATCAGTAAAATTTCAGAATGAGATATTGAATAATCATACTGTCTAATGTAACTATTTTCTTTTTAACATAAATTTTTAAAAAGTAATGACCATATTTTATTTGATACATTTTTTTCAGGGGTAGTAAAACGAATCATTCCTGCAGTAGCTTCCACAAATGCAGTCATTGCAGGTGAGGAAAAAAGGCTACCACTGAATTTTATTTTCTTTCCTTTGGTTTTTGATTTAATATCTGTATTAACTTTTCTGCAATTACATGTGTGCTTGAAATTTGATACCTTCCTAAGTAGGTTGTGTTACTAAGCTCTCAAAAAGGAACAAATTATCAGACCATGTATATTATATCTTACATTATGTCTTAGATAAAGTGCTCTGTAGTAAAGGGACATTTTATTTACTTACTCATTTATTTATTTTTGGAGAGGTTTTTGCTATATAGGGCAAATGTGCTCACCAGACAGACAGAGAAGACAGAGAGACAGAAAACGAGAAATCACCCCCCAGGGGGAATGGCCATGCCACAGTCCCTTCTCCATTCTCCTCTAGGGATCTTGGACACACACGCACATGTGCCCAGCGTGAGTTTTAAGCCACCAGGTCCAGATCGCGAACCGCAGTCGACCACATGGGAGTCCAGCAACATAGCCATTATGCTAACTGCTGATCCCAGTAAAGGAACATTTTAGTGCTATTTTTTTTTTCCTTTTAAAAGAATTATTTATTTTTACTTTTATTTATTTATTTATTATTTTTTTAATTTGACCAGTGAGAGAGAAAGCAAGTTGCCAGGTCTGGGACTTGAACTGTGGTCAGCCGTGTGGGAATTGAGCACCTTATCCATCTCACTACCTGCCAGCTCCATGCTATTTTTTTTTTAATAAAGTTTTTTTATTATTATTATTTTCCGGTTTGATCAGAGAGAGAGAGAAAATGGGAAAGCTGGCTACAAGGTTCAGGGCTCGAACCGCAGTCAGCCATGTGGAAGTCCAGCACCTTTAACCATCATGCCACTTGCCAGCCCCTATTTCTTTTTCATCATTGTAATAGGTTGTTTCATATGTGATAAAGAGATATCCCATCACTTGAATCATACAAAGCACATGTGAAATTTATTACTTTCTCAGTTTTATAAGTGTATAGGGACCAGCAGTTGGTGTAATGGCTATGTCACTGGACTCCCATGTAGTCTACCGTGGTTCGAGTCTCGGACCCAATGGCTTGAACTCACGCCAGGTGCGTGTGTGTGCATGCCCAAAATCCTGAGAGGAATGGAGGAGAAGGGATTGCAGTGTGGCCATCACCCCTGGGGGGTGATTTCTCGCTTTTTGTCTCTCTGTCTGTCTCTGTCTTTCTGATGTGTGCACATGCCCTATAACAAAAACCTCTCCAAAAACAAAGGGTATATATTTTTAAATCTATATCTTAATCAGTAACCAAAATAAATTTATCTATTCTTATCTGTAACTGTTTGTGTAATTTTTATTGAGTTAAAGCACACTTATTTTCTTTTCTCTTCAGCTGTGTGTGCCACTGAGGTTTTTAAAATAGCCACAAGGTAATACTGAATTTCATTTTTAATATGTACATAAATCCATGTTTTGACCTGGCTCAGTTGTGTAACAGTGAACATTTTTATTGCAGTGCTTACATTCCCCTTAATAATTACTTGGTATTCAATGATGTAGACGGGCTATACACTTACACATTTGAAGCTGAGAGAAAGGTTAGTAGTGCTAAACTATCAATAATAAGTGTTTTTGATCATATATTCTTTAATTTTTGCATATTAATTGTTGGTTAGAAATTTGAACAAAATTACCCATACCTGAAGTATTTTTGTTTTCTAACTTCCACAACCCTACTTATTATACATATATTTTAAAATATATATATATATATATGTATATATATATACATATATCTTAAAATAAATACAGATTGAGCATTCCTAATCTGAAAAGTTCAAAATTCTTTAAAATTCCAATCTGACTTCATGTATTACAGCATTAGCAAAATGCTGTAATACAAGGTATTGCATCAAATAGCTTGCAGGCTATGTGTATAAGAAACATACATTCATTTTGTTTTTCAACTAGTTCTATCCCAGAGTTTTCCTATTATGTATATGTAAATAGTCCAAAATCTGAAAAGGTCCATAATCCAGAACACTTCCGGTCTCAAGTATTTCAGAAAAGGGGTACTCAAGGTCCATAATCCAGAACACTTCCGGTCTCAAGTATTTCAGAAAAGGGGTACTCAACCTGTACTGTATAACAGAATAATTAAGAAGAAATGGTCCACTTTGAAAAGGAGGCTTTAAAACAAAATTCTTGGAAATATGCACGATTATAAAATGTCATTTTCATTTCATTATTTATAAAGAGACCTGATGTCTTCTTTGTCAAGTGTGCCTTGGTCATACATTACTATAATCTGTTGTGTTTTATGTATATAGGAGAACTGCCCAGCTTGCAGTCAGCTTCCTCAAAATATTCAGTTTTCTCCATCAGCTAAACTACAGGAGGTTTTGGATTATCTAACCAATAGTGCTTCTCTGTAAGTGTCCTTTGCTTTTGTTATTTTGTAAAAATCATTTTTATGGCTTTAAAAACAAGCTTTTTTTTAAAAAAAATGATGTTTGATCCTTTTTTTCCTCATGATTGTATTTAGGCAGATGAAATCTCCAGCCATCACAGCAACATTAGAGGGAAAAAACAGAACACTTTATTTGCAGGTGATCAGTGTTCATTTTTACTCTTTTTAGAGAATTATTAACAGTTTAATTTCACTTTAATATACTTTACACTAAAATAATTTTGTTTTCTAGTCAGTAACCTCTATTGAAGAACGAACAAGGCCAAATCTTTCTAAGACATTAAAAGGTACTTTAAACCAGTGCATTCACTAATAGTTTGTGTGTTTCTTTCTCTTCTTGTGATAAAATAAATGCTTGTCCTAGATTTGCTCTTAATGCCTTTACATATGATCACATCATAATTATATCTTTAGAACATAATAATAGGATTAATTGCTCTTAATAATAATAATAGGATTAATTGCTCTTCTAGTAGAATGTAGGAAGCCACATGTATTTTTTTTTTTTTTTTTTTTTTCTTTTTTTTTTTGGAGAGGTTTTTGCTATAGGGCGCGTGCGCTCGCCAGACAGACAGAGAGAGACAGAGAGATAGAAAGCAGGAAATCACCCCCCCAGGGGGGATGGCCACGCCGCAATCCCTTCTCCTCCATTCTCCTCTCGGGATCTTGGGCACGCACGCACTCGCGCCCGGCGTGAGTTTAAGCCGCCGGGTCCGGGACTCGAACCGCGGTCGACTACGTGGGAGTCCAGCGACATAGCCATTACGCTAACTGCTGGTCCCCGCCACATGTATTTTTAAAACTCCAAGAAATCAAATATTACCTTTATTAAAGAGAATTGGATTTTGTTGTTCGTCTAGATTGTAAAACTGAAGGCTGTATCTATGATTTTTAATATTTTTCACACTGAGCTTTTTTTTTTTTTTTTTTTTTGCTTAATTATACTTTTTCTATTTTAGAATTAGGACTCGTCGATGGACAGGAACTGGCTGTTGCTGATATCACTACACCACAGACTGTACTATTTAAACTTCATTTTACTTCCTAAGGAAAATAAATCTGCACGAACTAAAAAACTCATGGAAATAATATACTCCATGGATGCTAAGAAATTTTAATTGATGTCATTTTTAGCATTAGTGTTGGTGGAATTTGACTTCTTACGTAATGAAACACTGTTTTTTGTAACTCTCCCGTGAAGACAGAATTTTGGGGTTGGGACTTAAAAGTATTTTCGTCGATAATATGGGAAATAATGCCTGCAGAGAGAGATTATAAACAAATGTATTGCTTCTTTTAGAGGAGGAGGTAAATACCCTCTCATATGTGAATTCTGATATTATGGTCAAAGAACGCATTCTTCAGCTTTCATTTGAGCACCCACATATACAAAAGGTGTCCCATTAAAGAAATTGGTTTAAAATAACATTAAATATTCAATCGGACATCTAATGTATGTTGAATATAAACTGTCTATTGATTTAATGTTCATTTAAGTGTGGCTGTCCAAATGGATATTAATTACTGCAGAGTTTATTTTGTCCATAATAATATGTAAATGGTGTCATAGCTGAATATCTGCATGAAAATGGGGAATATTTTCATGTGTTTATTTGCAGTGCCAATATGCACAATATTAAAGCCAAGACATGGCTGTTTAAAAAATTTAATATTTAAACAGTTACCACTGATGCTTTCACAATATTTATTAATAAAATCATATATTGTCTACTTTTTTCACTGAAATACATTTTTTAAGTTTATTTCTTCTAAGACAGAGGCATCCCCAGCAGGATCGTCACACTACCATCTACCATACCCTTTGCCAGAGCCAGCCTATATTATGGGTGTACATGCCCCCAGATTATGCAGGGAGGCTTCATATATGAGCCTGGGGCTCACTGAGTCCAGTTGTGTAAGTGCTATGCCATCTGACCCCTCACTGCACAGTTAAAAATTAAGTAGTTCATTAGTAATGCAGAAATAATTTTTAAATGTTCATCAGAATTACTAACATCGTTTCTTTTCTGTTTTTTTTTTTTTTTTGGTACCTGAATTAATACTTTTGCTAATCACTTCTGTAGTAAAGCTCTACTAGCTTAATTTAACTGGCTCTAATATAATTGCAATTAAATGGAATAACTACATACTTTTCTAAAATTAAAATTTTAATTTTCTTATTGGCAAATGTCATGTTGCTCTTCAGAACAGATGGAGAAAGAGAGAGGGAGAAGCACCTCTTAACTGGACATGGCTATGGTTCAATCCCTGCTCTTCTTTTTCTCCATCCTGTTGGGATTTGTAACCATGCATGTGCCCAGTGTTGTTTTCAAGCAGCTAGGACTGGAATTCAAACTGTGGTCTGTGATGTGGGCTCCAACTCCCTGAATCACTGGGCAGTGGGGCCAGCCCTTAAGGTCTCTTAAAATATTAGGTCATTGGGAATGTCATGTAGTGTTTTTCTACGCAAAAATGCATCATGACTTTTCCAACTCAATATTTTGCTTCTTCTAGAAGATTAAGACTTAAGCACCAATTATAAAAAACTAGAATGTTTTTTATAATGTGTGTATATATATATATATATATATATAGTCTTTTGTGTGTGTATATATATATATATATATATATATATAGTCTTTTTTCTTAGATGGCAGTTTTCTGTTCAAAAGTTTTGTAGCTATGTGTCACTGGATTGTTTCCAATTATTCTTTCTAGGTCTATACAGACAAAGCCATTTGGGGTAATTTTTTATTTTTTACTCAAAAAGTTATAAATCTAGCCTAAATTTTGAAAGTGAAGTGACTAACATTTAGCACCTTTTGTATACAGGTACTATAATAATACTCAAAGCAGCCTTGCGAGAACGTGATAAATACCTCCATTTTAGTGTTAGAAGGTATACATGTATAAATATATAATTTACCCAAAACTATACAACTAGAAAGTCGTGGAGCAATGATTTCAACCCTAATTTGCCCCAAATCTAGACTACTTAGCTAAACTGTTTGAAATATTTGAGTTATTTAGTCATACTTGTGTAATTTTTTAAAATTATTTATTTATTTTAATTTAACAGAGAGGGACAGAGAGAGTGAGAAAGCAAGCCCCCAGGTCCAGGACTCAAACCACGGTCCACCATGTGGGATTCCAGTGTTCTGAACCACCACACCACTTGCTGGCCCTGTAAATTAAGTTTCTAAGAGTTTTGTTTTTGAGAGATTTTTACTATAGGGCATGTGCGCTCACCAGAGAGCGAGAGCGAGAGCGAGAGAGAGAGAGAGAGAGACACAAACAAAAAGTGAGAAATCACCCCTGGGGGGTGGCCATGCCACAATCCCTTCTCCTCCATTCTCTCGAGATTTTGGGAACACACACACACACACACCTGGCGGGAGTTTCAGGCTGCCAGATCCGGGACTTGAACTGCGTTGGCCATGTGAGAGTCCATGACGTAACTGATATGCCATCTGTTAGTCCCAGTTTTAAGAATTTTAACATGTAAATTTTTATTGTAGTTAGATAAAATTATTAGGTAATCATAACTTTTTTTTTTCCTTAAAGAATTATCTACTTGGGGCTGGCAGGTGGTGAGGTGGTTAAGGGTGCTAGACTGCCACATGACCATCCGCAGTTTGAGTCCCAGAACTGGTGTTTTGTTTTCTCACTCTCCCTCTCACTCTCTCTGTCTCTTTGCTCCTCTCTGGTCAAATTTAAATAAATAAAGTTAAATAAAATCATTAAAAAATAATTTTATTTATTTATTTATTTAAATTTGACCAGAGAGAGACAGAGAGAGAGAAAGAGAGAGAGAGAGTGGGAAAGTGAGAAAGGAAGCCACCAGGTCTGAGATTCAAACTGTGATCAGTCATGTGGGAGTGTCTAGTGCCTTAATGAACATGCCACCTGCTGGTTCCCAATAAAATAATTCTCCAGAAAAAAGAATTTTTCACTTGGAACTGGCAGGGGCATGGTAGTTGAGGTGCTGGACTTTCACATGGCCCACCATGGTTTGAGTCCCTGTTCAAGACCTTGCAGCTTGCTTTCTCACTTTCCCTTTCACTCGCTTTCTCCTCAAATTTTTAAAATAACAAAATTAAATAATAATTTTTTAAGAAAAAGTATTCTACTTAATTTTATTTGTTATTTTCTAGTTTGACCAGAGAGAGAGAAAGGGAAAGTGAGATAGCAAGCTTTGAGGTTTAAGACTTGAACTACGTGGGCTATGTGGGAGTCTAGGACCTTAACCACCATGCCACCTGTTGGCCCAATGATCATAGCTTCTTAAGGGCAGGGTTTCAATGTGACATTTTTTTTTTGTCGTTGTTTAGTTTTTGCCATAGGGTGTTCGTGCTCACTTGAGAGAGACAGTGACAATGAGAGGGAAAGTGGGATTTCACTCCTCAGGAGATATGGCCACAATCCCTTCTTCATTCTCCTGGGATTTTCGTCCCATAAGCACACACACCCAGGGTGATTTTCAAGCTGCTAGGTCTGAGACTTAAACCACACTCAGCCATACCGGAGTCTAGCGCCGCAGCCACCATACTTCTTCTGACCCCTCAATGTGACTTTAAAAGAAAAGTCTTCAGTGGTATTGTTCCTCGAAGCAGGTAAACTAAAATATAGTGGGGCAGGCAGATAAGATAAATTTCCACAGCAGAGTGGCTGGCAGGTGGTGTGGTGGTTAAGAGCGCTGGACTCCCACATGGCTGGCTGTGGTTTGAGTCCCGGACCTAACGGCTTGTTTTCTCACTTTCTCACTCTCTTTCACACTCTCTCTTTCTTGCTCTGTCCCTCCTTGGTCGAAGTTAAATAAATAAATGAAGTTAAATCTTAAAAACACACACACACACACACACACACACACACACAGCACAGGGACCAACAGATGACATAATGGTATAATGGTTAGGTCTTTGGACTCCCACATTGCTGAGGGTTGTTTGAGACCTGGACCCAGAGGCTTGAAACTCATGCTGGGCTCATGTGCATCCATGCCCCAAATCCCAGGAGTAGAATAGTGGAGAAGAGATTGTGGCATGACCATCTTCCTTGGGGGGTGATTTCTCACTTTCTCTTTTTCTCTCCAGCAAGCACACTGGCCCTACAGCCAAAATCTCTCTCAAAAAATAATCACCACAGCAGAGAGGGGGTCATAAAATACATGAGTCGTGGAGTCTGTGGTAAACGGGAGTGAGTAAAAATTTATCACAAGTGACGACCACTCCAGCTGACTGATCCAACGTTGGTACTCATACTTTTCAAAAGCAGCTAGAATTTTGTCCTTTACTGAGGCCAAGTGAAACATAGTTGTTGACTGGATTAGGAAGGCCACCAGTTTAAGATTTCTTGCCATTCCCAAGTGTTTGAAGGTGCACACAGAAAAGGAGTTTCATGTAATACACAAAACGTACATTTGATAGGGTAATGGTCTTAGTGCTTCCCAGTAGCTTTGGTCTGTTCAGACTGCTGTAACAAATTGCTATGAAGCGAGTGGCAGCTCTAGATTTTGGGAAGTCCAGAATTAAGGCATCAACAGATGCGGCGGTCCTGAGGGCTGCTCTGCAGGTGCGTACATGGTGCCTTCTGGCTTTGTCCTCACATGGTGGAAGGGGCAAACGGCTCCGCAGGGCCTCTTTTATAAAGACATCGATCCATTCTTGATGTCTCTGCCCTCATGACCCACCTCGTAAAGTTCCCACTTCTTAATACTGTTGCCTTGAGTAGATTTCAACATGAATTTGGGTATAGGGAGGAGCCCAAGTGTGTGTTCTAGATAAACCCAACCCCAAGTGTCCTTCTCCGGGTACATCAACACAGAACTTATAAAATAGAGACCAGGTGCTATAAGGAATGGGAGACGCGAGCGTTCCTTTGTTCGCAATTGCCGCAGGGAGGGCGCTAGTTTTTTGTACATGAACTACTTCCTGGACGAGCCCACGGCAAATATACTTTTTCCTCTCGGAGGAGTCGTCCTCTCGGTAGCCATAGTTTCCTTATTGGCTGAGAATACTACCAGCCCGAAATCCATCGCCAGAAGCCGTTTCGCGCTCCTCGGTAACTAAGGGCAACCGTGTGCTCCCGGATGTGACGTCAGCGTCCCTCTTTCCCGTTCTTCCGTACGTCGGCGGAACTCTGGGCTCCCGGATTTGGTTGTTGTGTACGTGGAAGAAGCCGGCGCATGCGCAGACCGGGCCCCTGTTCTCAGCTGTGCGGGAGGAGCTGAGGGGGGACATCCTCGGCTACGGGGATACTGTCGGGGTCATGGTCACCCGCTGAAAGGACCCGCTTCGTGGAGAAGGGTGGCGCGGCCGTTCCGCTGCAGCCTTCCCCGGGCCCTCGGCCGGTCGTCCTGGCCCTCGGCCTTCCCGCTTGGTGTAGCCACGGCCACTGCCGGCTGAGGAGGGGCGATGAGTTGGTTCAACGCCTCCCAGCTCTCCAGCTTTGCTAAGCAGGCCCTGTCCCAAGCCCAGAAGTCTATCGACAGGGTCCTGGACATCCAAGAAGAGGAGCCGAGCGCCTGGGCCGAGACCATTCCATACAGAGAGCCGGGTAAGGAGAGGAGCGGGGTCCCGAGGCTCCCGCGGGCAAACAGGGTAAGGGGTGTTGAGAAAGGTCTTTCGCCGAGAGTTCTCAGGAAGGAATTTCCCCGCGACCTGCTCCCAGTGCTGCTTTAATTTTCAGTTTAGTCTTTGTTGTGTTCCTCGGGGAAAATATAGCCCCAGATTCTTGTCTGTCAGGCTCTGGGAGCGGACTCTGTCGACTTCGGAAGACAGGAACTCTCTTGGTCCTGCCCCCAAGCCCTGTCCCTTCAAGCAGCTCCTAGAAGAGCATGTCCGATCCAAGATCCGTCGTTCGTAGATGAACCGGGACAGAAAGAACAATCGCTAACATGTAATGAACACTTCGTGCTTGGTAGCGCCTGATGAGCTTTTTAATGGTTTTCTCATCTTCTAAACAGTTCTTGAGTTAACTTCCTTAATATCCATGTTTTACAGAAGAGGAAAAGAAGGCTCACAGTGGCTAAATAACTTATTATGGGTCCCACAGCAGGTGAGGGGTATGATACACTGAAGGTATACTACCTGTGGAAACTGTCACCCAAGATTTTCAGATTGCTTCCCATTTTATTACTACAGAGCTAGGTCTGTCAGAATCTTTGAGCTTAATCTTTCAGGGATCTTTAGTTGCTTTTTTCTCTAAATTGAAAGAATAGTTGAGCATTTTGATGAATGTGGTAAAGATTTGCAGGTTTTGAGAGTGTATACATTTGTATGGAAAATAAGTTATTCTTGACTACTTTCTGGTTTCTGTTTTTAACTTAACATGATTGAAAAGTCAGACCGAATTTTTGAAGTACATCATTTTAAGATTTTCTGGCTCATGTATATATCGTGATCTTACTACTTTTTGCAAGGTGTCACATAACCTTGCTGGGGAAAAACAACCAACTTGCTTTTTTCATACATAGCCCATATTTTGAATTACTAGCCTTTAGAGGAGATAGAATATAAGTTTTACATTTTTTTTCTGAATTGTTTTCTGAAATCTAGCAACGCTCATGCTGTATAATTTATTCTTAAAAATTGATTATCCAGAATAGACTCATGTTTTAGCGAAATGCCATGGGTGTTGATCATAAAACTATGGATATAAAACTACGTCTACAAACTAAAATTTCCTACATCCTTTTCATCCATTTGAAGTCACATAAAAAGATTTTTGTGTAGGGCTTGATGGTTTTTTCTTTTCCATTTCTTTCTTTTTTCCTTTCTACATTTTTGCTATAAGGCACCTGTTCTTGCCTGGGAGAGATAGAGAAATAGAGAAAGGGAAAGTGAGAAGCCACCCCTCCAATGGGGATGGACACACCATAATCCCTTCTCCATTCTTCTCTCAGGATTTTGGGCATGTATGCACACATGCCCAGCATGTTTTTAAGCCACTGGGTCTGGACTAGAACCATAAAGTCTGTCTTGTGGGACTCAGATGTTTTAACCACTGTCTGGCCTGGGCTTGATAGTTTTTAGGAGTTCTTTGTTCCTTGTTTTTTTTTTTTTTTTTTTTTTTTTTTTTTTTTTTTAAGAATTATTTATTTGGGACCAGCAGATGGCATAATAGTTATGTTGCTCACATATGGCTGACTGTGGTTCAAGTCCTGGACCCGGAGGCTTGAAACTCATGCCGGTCACATGTACATGTGTGCCCCAAGTCCCCAAAGATTGGAGGAGAAGGGATTGAGGCATGGCCGTCCCTCTTGGGGGGCAATTTCTCACTTTCCGTATCTTTGTCTTTTTGGTGAGTACATGCATCTTATAGCAAAAATCTCTCTCTCTAAAAGAAGGAATTATTTATTTTATTTTATTTATTATTATTTTTTAATTCACTGTAGGGCATAGGGCACATACACTCACCAAAGACAGAAAGAAGGAAAGTGAGAAAGCAAGCTGCCAGGTCTGGGACTCAAACCACAGTTGGCCATGTGGGAATCTAGCATCTCAACCACCACTCCACCTGCTGGCCCTGGTTACTTGTGCTTTATCCACCAACAACTTTTTTTAAAGTTATTTAATTTTATTTATTTATTATTATTATTATTTTTTAATTTTACCAGAGAGAGAGAGGGCAAGTGAGAAAGTAAGCTGTCAGGTCCAGGATTTGAACCGCATTTGGCCATGTGGGAATCCAGCATCTTAAACACCACACCACCTACCAGCCCCCACCAACTTCTAATTGTGCAGGATTTGTGATAGTTTTGCTTAGGCACTTTTTAATTTAGTAAAGGAATAATATTTTACAAGAAATATTTAAATATCTTAGTGAATAATATCGTTCTTTATGATCAGGTTTGTGGTAGTAGCTGTTTCTATGAGTGTTGTTATAATTTCCTTTTAACTCCAGAAGGTATTTTCTATTTTTAAAAATCCTGTTGTCAGCTACCTTGTATATAAAAAAGTGATAGTTCTAAATTAATGCACACCTAAAGTTCATAATGACCTTTTGATTGCTGACATGATCTGGAATTTGGAAAGAAAACAAAACTTTCTCTTAGTGTGGGTTTGGAGAGTGGGACTTGGAGAATGGTATTGTCATTATGGAGATGAAAATGCCTGTTCTCTAGCATTTATTGTTCCCATGAGTTTAATTTGATCTTTGGAAGAGAACATTTGTCACCAGTATTTTGAGTTTAGTTTTTGACTGTTATCCTCTGTTTAGTTCATAACTAAGATTTCCTATTGTTATTATTAGAAAATACAAAACTAAATAGATAGGGTCATTTTGCCATGACTACACACATGCTGCCTTTTATTGTGAAATGAATCATATGTATTTGGGTATACCATGGGTTATGGAACAGATAGCATTACTTTCTTAACTTGTGAGAGAATAACATACATGCTTTCGTTAGTCCAGACCATATCTGTTCTTTTTTTTGGAGAAGTTTTTGCTATAGGGTGCGTGCGCTCAACCGAAAGACAGAGAGACAGAAAGCAAGAAATCATCCCCCGGGGGGATGGCCACACCGCAGTCCTTTCTCCTCCATTCTCCTCTTGGGATTTTGGGTATGCGCACACACACATGCCTGGCATGGGTTTAAGCCACCGGGTCTGGGACTCGAACCGCGGTTGACTATGGAAGTCCAGCAACATAGACATTACACCAACTGCTGGTCCTCCATATCTGTTTTTTAATCTATACTTCTAGTTCCTATTATGCAGGTTCACATTAGTTTTCTTCTTTAAAAGAAGTAGCAAAAAAGTGCAAAGTGCAGATTGTGTTCTATAGGTTTTCTCTTTTGACATTCATATTCGTATTGATTTATGATGATTGAAATATTAATATATGTATTTACTTTTTATTTTTTGTGAAAGGAATAAGTCCCCCTATTAGTGGAGGATGGGATACCTCAACCTGGGGGTTAAAATCAAACACTGAACCTCAGAGTCCACCAATAGCCTCTCCTAAAGCAATTACAAAGCCAGTTCGGAGAACTGTGGTAGATGAATCTGAAAATTTCTTCAGTGCCTTTCTCTCTCCATCGGATGTTCAAACCATTCAGCAGAGTCCAGTGGTATCAAAACCTCCAGCTAAATCTCAGCGACCAGAAGAAGAAGTGAAAAGCACCTTACACAAACCTTTGCACACTGGGCAGTCAAGAACTACTGAAACAACTGAACCAAAAGTGAAACACCCTTCTTTGTGTGTATCAGGGGAAACTCTGGCAGTAGATACTCCATCATCTAAAACTGAAGATAAGCATGAAGAAACTGATAATAAAGAGTCTGATGTGAAGCTGCCAACTGTACATTTGAAAGTATCTGAAAGTGTGATTAATGTAAAAACAACCACAGAAGGTGTATCTAATACGTCTACACAGTCTCTCCCAACAGAAACAAAGGACACAGCTTTGGAACCTAAGGAACAAAAACATGAAGACAGACAGAGCAATACACCTTCTCCTCCTGTTAGTACTTTCTCATCAGGTACATCTACCACTAGTGATATTGAAGTTTTAGATCATGAAAGTGTAATAAGTGAGAGCTCAGCGAGTTCAAGACAAGAGACTACAGATTCAAAATCAAGTCTTCACTTGATGCAGACATCTTTTCAACTTCTCTCTGCATCTGCTTGTCCTGAATATAATCGTTTAGATGATTTCCAAAAACTCACTGAGAGTTGCTGCTCATCTGATGCTTTTGAAAGAATAGACTCTTTTAGCGTACAGTCATTAGATAGCCGGAGTGTAAGTGAAATCAATTCAGATGATGAATTGTCAGGCAAAGGATATGCTTTAGTGCCTATTATTGTTAATCCTTCGACTCCAAAGACTAAAATAATTGAACCTGTTGAAGGAAAATCTGAAGAAGCAAATGAAACATTAATTATACCCACCGAAGAAGCAGAAATGGAAGAAAGTGGACGAAGTGCAACTCCTGTTAACTGTGAGCAGCCCGATACCTTGGTATCCTCTCTACCACTGCATGACGGAGGGGCTGTCTTAGACAAGGTGGCTGAGCAGTGTGAAGCTCCTGAAAGTCAGCCAGAAGCACCTTCTGAGAAGGAAGATGTTTGCAAGGTAACGCTATAAAGTGGGAGGAGGTTGAAATTTTTCATTGATGCATAATGATTTGTACTGATTAAAAAATAGATATTTTGCCATTTCATTGTAGAATTAAGGACCTTAAAATTGAAGAATTATTGACATTCAAAATGGCTCTAAGGCAATTATGGCAGAATAAATCAATATTTAAATATAACTAAACATGAAAAAATGCTTACATTTTCATTATTGAGTCCTTATCACCTTAAAATTTTCTTATGCTGTGCTCAGTTGTAGTATGTCAATTTGCAAAGGACTTTTTTTTTTTTTTTTGAGAGGTTTTTGCTATAGGGCGCGTGTGCTTGCCAGACAGAGACAGACAGAGAGACAGAAAGCGAGAAATCACTCCCCAGTGGGGATGGCCATGCTGCAGTCCCTTCTCCTTTGTTCTCTCGGGATCTTGGGCACGCACGCACACGTGTCTGGCGTGAATTTAAGCTACCAGGTCGGGGACTTGAACTGTGGTCGGCTACATGGGAGTTCAGCGACATAGCCATCATGCTAACTGCTGATCCCAAGGACTTTTTTTTTTTTTTTAATGTAATATGTACCTTTAACTCCTGTGCCAATAGCGGTGCTAAATTAAATCTAAATACTCCTTTTAAAAATATCAATATATTTTGCATGTTCACATTATTTGTTTATTTGTATTGCTGTTGATAGATGGCACATGTGCTTGAAAGAGACAAGGAGACAGAGGAAGAGGGAGGGGAAAGCAGCACCCCAATGGGATGTGGTCACATCACAATTCCTTTTCCTTTTTCCAGTCTGTCAGTATTTGGGGCACGCATACACCCACTCCCAGATTGTTTTTCTTTCCTTTTTTTTTTTTTTTTGGAAGAGATTTTTGCTATAGGGTACATGTGCTCGTCAGACAGACAGTAAGCAAGAAATCACCCTCCAGAGCCGATGGCCATGCTGAAGTCCCTTCTTCTCCATTTTCCTCTTGGGATTTTGGGCCCACATGCACATGTGCCTGGTGTGTTTTAAGCTGCCTGGTTTGGGTCTTGAACCAGAGTCAGCTACATGGGAGTCTAGTGATGTAACTGCTATGCCATCTTCTGGTCCCCCCAGATTGTTTTTCAAGCTACTGGGGCCAGGATTCTAATGGCAGTCAGCTATATGGGATCCAGCTCCCTTAAACACTAGGCTACAGAATTGACCATTTTTGTTATTTTATAAAAGTTTATTTATTTTCTGGGACCAGCAGTTAGCGTAATGGCTATGTCGCTGGACTCCCATGTAGTCGACCGCGGTTCGAGTCTCGGACCCGGTGGCTTAAACTCACGCCGGGCGCGTGTGCGTGCGTGCCCAAGATCCCGAGAGGAGAATGGAGGAGAAGGGATTGCGGCGTGGCCATCCCCCCTGGGGGGTGATTTCTCGCTTTCTATCTCTCTGTCTCTCTCTGTCTGTCTGGCGAGCGCACGCGCCCTATAGCAAAAAAAAAAAAAAAAAACCTCTAAAAAAAAAAAAAAAGTTTATTTATTTTCCATGATAGGCAGAAAGACAGGTACACCCAACAGAGTCCTCATGCCATCATCTACCCTGAGTCCCAGCATTAGAAGGTCTTAGGCTCCAATTTGTGACTTTCTCATGTGGGTCCACTTGTGTTACTACTGTGCCACTGTTTGGTTCCTATAGCAAATTTTAAGTGAGAATTTAATCTTTATATTAGTTATTGATGTTTTTCTATTAATAATTTAATATTATTATTGTCATTAATGCATAAGGAGTATATCTCCTTATATTGCTTCAGTTTGTTTTCTCGATTTTTAAAAAATATTTCCTATTGTAGCTATCTTACATGAATGAGGAAAGAAAATATCCAAGGGACCAAAACCTTGCTTAGGAATGACAGATTGCTTTTTCCTAATACATATAAAAGTAAAGTTGTGTAAGTTTTTTAACATTAAGTCACAGTTTTGTTTTTTTTCCTGTGATTTTTAGTTATAGAAATTAAGTTGGATCTGGCTTTTTTTTTTTTTTTTTTTTTTTTTTTTTTTTTTTTTGAGAGGTTTTTGCTATAGGGCACTTGTGCTCGCCAGAAAGACAGAGGGAGACAGAGAGACAGAAAGCAAGAAATCACCTCCTAGTGTGAGTTTAAGCCACCGGGTCTGGGAATCGAAACCGCAGTCAACTACATTGGAATCCAGCAACATAGCCATTACACCAGCTGCTGGTCCTGGACCTGGTATCTTAGTAGACTCCTGAGATACAGGATGTCTTGAAGAAATGTTCTGTAAGTTCCATGTGTTGAATTATTTAATATAAAAAAGTACCAGATTCTGTTACCTAGGTACAAACAAACAAAATACCATGTAATAATACTGTTTGGTAATAGCTGTATACTATCAAATTATAGCAGTTCGTGTTCCTAGAAACTAACACTGGTTACTGTTATTAAGATATTTTTGAATATTTTCATTGTATTTGATAAGGTAAGTGATTTCTAAATTAATCTAGACCTAACTCAGGTAAGACAATTATTTTTAAAGTCTGAAAGGTACCCATCCTCTCCTACACAACCAGGTTATCATTATTTCAGCAGGATCTTATTACTTAATAAGATATTTTCAGCATTACTTTTTGTTTAGCTTCATACTGGTATATTCTGGAAATTTAAAAATTATTTACCTAAGGGTTTTCTATAATTACTAGTTTTAAAGTACACTATATCATACTAAAAAATAACATTACATATTTGGGTTAAGGATTAATATGGGAAACAGACACTTGTATATCCATTACCTAGCTCAGGTAATAGAACATTTCCAGAGGCTTTGAAGCTTCTCTTTGATCTTTTTGGATTGCTTCTTTCTCCCTTCTGGTGGATATGCAGATTGTTCTCAGATTTATGCTCTTAACAATCTGCTATGTTCTTAAGAAAACAACAGTTTTCTAATATATACTTAAAAGTGGAATTTTCTACTAAAAGGGTATGTAGATCTTCATAAAGTTAACTGCCTAATTGTTTTCCAAAGGTGTTTATTAATTTACACTTTTACCAGCTATGCAGTTATGTTGATTTATATGCTCCTATCAGCTATGTAAGAATTCTCCATTCACTGTGTTCCCAATATTGTTCTCATTATTTTTATGAGATAATGCTGCTTTATTTATAATAGCAGTTAGGTTACCTTTATAACTAATAATCAGCATGTAAAAATGTTTTGTAAAGTTAAATGTTTTGACTTTTATGTATTTTCCCTATCCAGACAGTTGAATTTCTGAATGAGAAACTAGAAAAAAGGGAGGCTCAGTTATTATCTCTTAGTAAAGAAAAAGCACTTCTAGAAGAAGCTTATGATAACCTGAAAGAGTAAGTATTTTATAAATGCGTATTTGCACATTTTGTGGTGGCCCATCTACTTTCTCATTATTTATGACTGTTATTGAAATTAAAATATTGCATAGTTTGGACGTGGTGGCGCCCGCCCTATGGCAAAATATTGCATAGTTTAATTTGTTTATAATTATTGAAAATTGAATTTAATTTCAATTATAACCTTACTTAATGATTAGTTTTCTTCTCATATTATCTTTACTTTTGGCATTGGAGAGAGGTGTTTTGCCAAACAAAAAAGAAAAGAATTAAGTAATTAAACTTTATTATTAATAGATTTTAGGTATTAGAAATTTAAAATATATACTTCAAGGAAATTGTAATATTGTAGTTAAAAAATACTGTGTATTTGTTTATCTTATGGAGATGATTGGAAAATGTGACACATGGAGTCTGAATTGAACATTTATTTTACTTTTTTCTTATTTTTGAACATTAAATATTGGTTATATTTTTACTTTCTCATAGGTATTCTTTGTCTTTTTTTTTTTTTTTTTTTTTTTTAATTTTGGAGAGGTTCTTGCTGTAGGGCATGTGCACTCTCCAGAAAGACAGAGAGACACAGAAAGTGAGAAATCACCCCCCCCGCAGGGGGGATGGCCACATCGCAATCCCCTCTTCTCCATTTTCCTCTCAGTATCTTGGGCACGCATGCATACGTGCCCAGCGTGAGTTAAAGCCACTGGGTCCTGGACTTGAACCCACAGTCAATTACATGGGAGTCCAGTGACATAGCCATTATGCCAACTGCTGGTCCCTCATAGGTTTTCTTTGAGGTGTTTTAAAATAAACTTAGCATGTAATTTTTCCCTTAAAACTCAATAGACTTAAAACTCATCTATTTTACAGTATGTTTTGGAGAAAATGTTACCTTCCTTTTGAGAACTGAACTCGTCTTTTTAAAAAATTATTTTTATTGGGAACCAGCAGTTAGCGTAATGGCTATGTCGCTGGACTCCCACGTAGTCGACCGCGGTTCGCGTCTCGGACCCGGTGGCTTACAACTCACGCCGGGCGCGTGTGCGTGCGTGCCCAAGATCCCAAGAGAAGAATGGAGGAGAAGGGATTGCGGCGTGACCATCCCCCCTGGGGGGTGATTTCTCGCTTTCTGTCTCTATGTCTCTCTCTGTCTGTCTGGCGAGCGCACGCGCCCTATAGCGAAAAACCTCTCAAAAAAAAAAAAAAAAATTATTTTTATTGAACTTTATTTATTTATTTAATTTTATTTTGTTTGACCAGAGAGGGGCAGAGTGGGGCAGAGTGAGAGAGAGCCAGAAAGTGAGAAGGCAAGGTGCCAGGTCTAGGATTCAAACCTTGGTTGGCCATGTGGGAGTCTAGCGCCCTTAACCACCATGCCACCTGCCGGTCCTGAGAACTGAACCCATCTTGATCCTTGGGAATATATAAATAGTATTCTTATTTTCAAATATTACTTTAATTTTAGTGAAATGTTTAGAGTGAAAGAAGAAAGCAGTAGCATTTCTTCCTTGAAGGATGAGTTTACTCAGAGAATTGCGGAAGCAGAAAAGAAAGTTCAGCTGGCTTGCAAAGAGAGAGATGCTGCTAAAAAGGTAATAGAAATTTAAAATATTAATAATTAAACTCTATAGAAGCACAGATTTTTGAGGGATGCACTCATAATATTTTGGTACTGCAAAAAAGAATTACAAGATTAAAAGGACACCTTATGGGATATTAACATTTAAATTGTAGATGTTTTGGATATATTTAAATTTATAGACTGTGATACTTTAAAAATTCTAAACCAGTATTTGTTTAATTCTTGTATAAGTCCTTGCAAGATATATAGCAAAGATCATTAGGATAATTTTTTTAAATTATAATTTCATCATAGTATTTAACACTTAAATCTAAATGATATATAAATTTAAAAAGCCATAATTACTCTCATTTGTTATTTTTCTACCACTTCAGACCTATAAAATCATATGCTTCTTCAATTTAAAGTAATTTTGAATACAAATTTTCTAATGGTTAGTGATTTTCTTTTGGAAGGTATAACATTGATTTATTCTAATGCAGAATTTCTCAGCTTTGATATTGTTGAATTTTGAGTTGGATGATTCTGATTTGTCTGTGCTGTTCTAAGTGTTGTTGGGTATTTAGCAGCAAGATGCCAGTAGCATTCTCCCATCCCTGCCGTCAGTTGAGATAATTGAAAGTATTGCCAGACATTGCCATATGTCCTGTGGGAGCAAAGTTATCCCTGGTTGGAAACCATTGTTCTAATTTGGGTTAGTTGCCCTTATAAAAAATTGGAAAAAAATTAATGTTAGTAATCATTGCTTGTTATTATTAATAACATTGTCTTGGGATTTGGCCATTCTCGGGTTGCTTTCCCTTTCTCAGCCAACCTTGCTGTTAATTTATCATTTTTCCTGTGTATACTTATAGAAAAGAAATATGTTATACACTTCTAGCCATTTGGTTACTTTAATTAGCCAGCTCACTTCCAATTCTAACAGGAACCTGAGACCGCCTAACCCAATGTACCACTTTCTGTCCCTGCTATATTGTGATCTTGTTGTGTGCTTAACTTGTGTTATGTATGTGTAAAGATAGGAGGGTATTGAAAATGAATGTATTCTCATTTATATTTCATATGTATTAAAACCTGCTTCTGTGTCTGAAGTTAGGTTTTTTATGTCACATTCAAAGTTATTTTCTTAGTCTTAGCCAAAAGCAATAGGTAAACTGATTCTAAACTGGAATGTGGTAATGAATGGTTTTGTTGGGTAGAAAAAAAAAATTGAAAATATGTCTAGAGTGAACTATCTATAATATTCACAGACATTCTTTTTTATTAGGAAATAAAAAATATTAAAGAAGAACTTGCCACTAGATTAAATAGTAGTGAGACTGCAGACCTTTTGAAAGAGAAGGATGAGCAGATCCGAGGGCTAATGGAAGAAGGTATGTAAAGTATTTAATGGATTATGAAAATATTGTAAGAAAAAATATTTTCTACATGACAGAGTGATGCATCCTAATATAAAATATTGAAAGCAAGAAATGTTAAGTGACAGTTTTTCGAAGAATAGGGAGAGGAGAAGGTGTACTGAAACAACTACATATGTATATAGCTTTTTGTTTCTAGGGAGGTTTGTAAAAATAAATAAATAAATAAATAACTCCCTGAAAGACAAGCAGAGATTTGTGCTGCCCTGAGAAAGCTTGTAACAAGTGCTTTATGGAGAAAGAGAAATGGAAAGTGAGAAAGTATCCCCCATGGGGAATGGTCATGCTGTAATCCCTTCTCCATTTCTTCCTTTTTTTTTTTTTTCCTGATTTTTCCTTGTTACCTGCAAAAACTTGCTTGCTTCACAGAGACACATGCAGAGACTGGCATCGTTTTCTTTCTTTTTTTTTTTTTTTCTCTTTAAATTTATTTATTTTTTACATTAATTCACTATACATCATTACAGCATACAAATGAATTTTCCATCCAAAATACACTGTGTATTGGCACATCAACATACATGTTTTCAGCAAATAATTTTCCAATTCTTATGTCTTGTATACTTTGTTTTTTGTTTTGCCATCCTTGATTCCTTATCCCTCACCCTCTGCCATGTCCCACCCTCCTCCCACATTGTCTCTGGTATCCATGGTTGCTTTCTATGCTTCCCCCCCCCCCCCATTTAATTGATTTGCTAATGAACTTAATTAGTCTAAATATATCCAATAGCTAACACAGCTGATATATACCTATACATGAACCCAAGTCTGACTTTAGGCATAAACCCCAGTGAGTAGAATGAACATATTATAAAGTAGTACCCAGCTGGGGCTATATAACTTACTGCAGTCATCAAATATGCATTTTTTTTTAAATTTCGATACGAACAGTTTTACCGTACTTTTTTTCTCCTGCAACTTTTTATTTAATTACTTAACATTCATTCCCTGAGCATCATCACAACATACTAAATGTGGTTTCCCATCTAGAATAAACTGCACAGTGGCTTAATCATGCATGTTATCATCAATAATATTCCATTTCTACTTTCATACATATGTATACGTATATATATGTTTTTTACCCCATGTTTGACCCTCTGCCCTTTCCCACTCTCTTATTACACTATCTCTGCTATATACAGTTGTCTTCCATTCCTTTTTCCCCAACATTTTGTTGATCACACAATATCATAAGTAATCTAACTACTTTCAGCAGGTAATTTCAAGAAGAGTAGTTTTGAACTGGTAATGATATTTCCTTGAAACTTAAAGCCTAGAAACAGGTTAGTATTCTGTTCAAATAGTAGGTACATGCACCTATCAACAGCTCAAGACAGGACAAAAATCCTTTAATACCAGAAAACAAAGCTTAGGAGAAAAGCAGCAATAATTCAGTCAAGTCACAGAATGTTGTTTCATCGGTTCAGTCTCATGTACTTAATCTTTCTTCTGTTAAGGTTCGATCTTCCAGATTGAATTCTGGGATATAATATTCATCTCCAAACATTGTCCCTACAATTAAGTTGCCCATTTTCTTAGATTTTGAACTCTTATTTCTGTGTGTCTGCATTTAATTTTACTGACGTAGCACTCCCTTAAGAACTTCTTGGAGATCTGGTCTGGTGCTGGTAAATTCTTTCAGGTTTTGTTTATCTGGGAAAGTTCGTGTCTTTTCTTCCCAAATGAACGATAACCTTGCTGGGTACAGAATTCTCGGTTGAAATTGCTTTTCCCTTAATACTTTGAATATATTTTCCCATTCTCTCCTCGCTCGCATTGTTTCCGATGAGAGGTTCTGCCGTTAGTCGGATGGGATACCCTTTGTAGGTAACTTGCCTTTTTTCTCTTGCCAGTCTTAGTATCTTGTCTTTGTCTGTGGTTTTGGTCAATCTGGCTATAATGTGTCTTGGAGAAGATCTTCTTGGGTTGATTCTATTTGGGGTCCTCTGTATTTCTTGGGACTGAATCTTTGAGTGCCTCTCCAGGTTTGGAAAGTTTTCTTGCAGGATTTCATGGAATAGATTATCAATATCCTTATGAGTCTCTTCACCCTCTGGGATGCCTATTATCCGGATGTTTGGACGTTTAATTGTATCTAGTACTTCTTGCATATTATTCTCAAATTTTTGGGCCATTTTCTCAGTCTTTATGGTGGATTTTTCTAGGCCAGCCATTTTCTCTTCTACATTAGAGATTCTATTTTCTGTATGATCTAGTCTGCTTTTAATACTTTCAAGGGAGATTTTGACTTCTTGTATTATAGCCTTCATCTCTAACAGTTCCATCTGATTCTTTTGTAAAGTGTGAAATTCCTCTTTTAGATCTTGCATGAATTTCCTCACCTCCTGGAACTCTTCAACTCCTTTCTCCTTCCTCTTCAGCAGTTCCTTGTCTCGCTTCTCTTCCATCTCTGTTAGCTTTGCCATTATGAATGTTCTAAATTCTTTATCAGACATTTCCATGATTTCCATTGAACTGTGTGTGGATGAAGAGGAGCTATTCGTTTCCCTTGTGGGAGAGGTATTTTCCTGCTTCCCAATATTTCTTGTGGTCCTGCAGTGATTTCTAGTCATCTGGTGGATGGTCGGGTTCTTCCCAAACTTGGAAGTTCAATCTGAGGGTCGAGGAGTGTGCAGAAAAGGAAGCAGAGAGAGGAAAACAATACCAACAACAGCAAAAAAACAGACAAGAAACAGAGAAAAAGAAGAGAAGAACTTTTAAATAAATCTAAAAAAAGAAAAATTAATATTTAAAAAATTTCAATAAAACTCAAAAATTAGAAAACCGCGTGGCGCGCTTGCACACCGCGCGAAATGTCTAGATCGCAGGAGCCATGGAGCTGTCTGTCTCTTGAAGAAAGGCTGTTCTGGGAGGAGGAGAGGGGATTATTAACAAGATAAAGGCCTAGGCGGGGCCAAAGGGCCCTGTAAAATGCCTCACCTTAAAAAATTCTAAAAAGGGGAACCAGCAGTTAGCGTAATGGCTATGTCGCTGGACTCCCACGTAATCGACTGTGGTTCGCGTCCTGGACCCGGTGGCTTAAAACTCATGCCGCGTACGTGCCCAAGATCCCGAGAGGAGAATGGAGGAGAAGGGATTGCGGCATGACCATCCCCCCTGGGGGGTGATTTCTTGCTTTCTGTCTCTATGTCTCTCTCTGTCTGTCTGGTGAGCACATGCGCCCTATAGTGAAAACCTCTCCAAAAAAAAAAATTCTAAAAAGCAAAAATTAAAAAAAAGACAGAGAGAGAGAGAGGACAGAGACAGAGGTAGAGAGAGACAAAGACTGATACAGAGACAGGAGACTTGAAGGGGGTCTTCTTACCATGCGGGTTTTGTATGCTGGAGGCCCAGTGATCAGTGGGACATCTTCCTTTCTCCCAAAATGGCTAGATCGTAGGAGCCATGGAGCTGTCTGTCTCTTGAAGAAGCCATATCTCCCTTTTTTGATTTTGGGCATACATACACATGCAGCCAGTGTGTTTCTCAAGCCACTGACCCTGGGACTCGAACCATGCTGTCCATCATGCAGGATCTAGCTGTCTTAACCACTATGCCATGGTCTAGCCCAAGCTCATTTAAACTGAGATATTTGAGCTTTGAAATTCTGAGATTTATATAGATTTATATCTTAATCCCTAGTTTTGGTACTGTATAGTATTATATTATTTTGACATTTGATAGTGAATTTTTTTTTTTTTTTTGAGAGGTTTTTGCTAAAGGACGCATGTGCTCACCAAAAAGACAGAGACAGAGAGACAGAAAGCGAGAAATCACCCTTCAGAGGGGATGGCCATGCTGCAGTCCCTTCTCTATTCTCCTCTTGGGATCTTGGGCATGCACACACATGTGCCTGGCGTGAGTTTAAGCCACCGGGTCCAGGACTTGAACCATGGTCAGCCACATAGTCCAGCGACACAGCCATTATGCCAACTATTGGTCCTGATAGTGAATTTTTTATTGTGTTCACTTACTAATTTTTAAATTGTTAAGTACTTTAGTAACTGAAAAGATTTATAATTACTAGGGTTATAGGAATTGAAGGTCCATATCCTCAGATAAATCTTTATAATTAGACACTGAATTAACTTCTTTATGATGTTCTGGGAATGAGAAGATTTTGGAAATGGTGGTCAAGTAAATTTCTCCTTTTTTTTTTTCCCCTCAGAATTTTTCTATTTATAAGACTAATACTTAGTTTGGGGGCAGTCGGTGGTGAGGTAGTTAAAGTGCTGTACTCCCACATGGCCGACTGTGGTTTAAGTCCTGGACCTGGTGGTTTGTTTTCTCACTTTTTATCTCTCTCTCTCTCTCTCTCTTTCTCTCTGTTTCTGTCTGGTGAGCATGCATGCCCTATAGCAAATTAATAAATAAAATTAAATACATCTTAAAAAAAAAAAAAAGAATGATACTTGCAGGACAGCCCTGTGGCCTAGTGGTCAAGAAAGCTGGATCACACATGGGCGACTGAGCAGTTTGACTCCTGGCCCTGATGACATGCTAGGTACGTGTGCATGTGTGCCCAAAATTCCAATGGGATGGAGAAGTAAAGGAGATGGGTTGTGGTATGACCACAGTCCATGGGGGGGGGTGCTTTCTTCTTTTCCCTCTCTGTCTCTGTCTCTAGTACATGCATTTGCCCTCTTTCAACTAAAAGAGTAAAAGAGAAAAGATGCTTGCAGGAAATAATATGAAGAAAGAGTGAAATAGACTATATTGTGTCATCTGAAAAGTTACGACATGTTTTTCTGTTTTTCTGTACAAAAATGTTTCATGACTTTTGCAATGACCCAATAATACAGTATTATAAGGAACTATTTATTACTTCCATTCTTTTTAAATTTTTTGCTTTCACAGGAAAGAGAGAGAGAGAAATAGAAAGTAAGAAATCACCCTGTGGATTGGCCATGCCACAATCCTTTCTATTCCAGTCTTCTCTTGGGATTTTGGGCATGCTTGCACACATTCACGCGGCATGTTTTCCAAGCTGCCATGTCTGGGACTTGAACTGCACAGTCAGCCATATAGGATCCAGGCTTCCTAACCTCCATGTCACCCGCTGGATGTTTTAATTCTTTTTTAAAGTATTTTAAAATGTAGGTAATATCATGTATTTAATTTGCAATCTTCCCTTTTTTATTTTTGAAATATTTTTGCTATAGGATGCATGTGCTCACTAGAGATACAGAGAGACAGAAAGCAAGAAATCACCCCCCAGGGGGAATGGTCATGCTACAGTATCTTTTCTTCCAGTCTCCTCTTGGGAATTTGGGCATGCACGCACACGTGCCTGGTGTGAGTTTAAGTCACCAGGTCCAGGACTCAAACTGCTGTCAACTATGTGGGAGTCCAGTGATGTAACTGTTAGGCCATCTGCCAGTCCTGCAGTCTTCCTTTTACATCAACCTGTGCCATTAAAAATTTTGCTCATCATTGCTTGTGACCATATGAAAGTCCATTATATGGGTATACCATAACTTTTTTTAATTGTTTTCTTAATGTTTACATTTATTTCTAAAATTTAATATTAGTGTTGGAATGAACATTTCTCCACTTAAATCATTAAGCTTAAGTGAATTTCTAGGGAAAATGAATAATTTGAGAACATTCGGAAGCAGTTCATTTGAAAATATTAGCTTTACCCAACTTTTCAGTTATTGAGCCAATATTTATTGAAAAGATAGTATGTCAGATACTCTGTTTGATACAATGCTCAATGTGACATGCTCCTTGTCCTTTAGGAGTTTAGTTTAGTGAGAGGAAAATATAGGTACACAGATAATTATATAAAATAATATTAAGCACTAAAATAAATGAATGAAGGAAAAGTTGATAAAACACATAATCATTAATCATCTCAAGATATCTTGCATCTTGAAGTTATTAACTGCCTTATGTTATAATATTAAAGGGAAGAATAAATACATGATATTGTAATTTAAAAAAATTATTGAAGATATTTTCATCAGATGACATTGGAATTTAATAATTTTGTCAAGAGGGTGGGATAAGATATTCTTTTGCTTAACCTCTTTATAAAAGAGATAGAATGATTTCACACAGGAGTATTTACATGTGATTTTCATATCCCTTAGAAATTTTTTTTTTTTTTGGGGGGGAGAGGTTTTTGCTAAAGGGCATGTGCACTCTCCAGAAAGACAGAGACAGAGAGAGAGAAAGCAAGAAATCACCCCCCAGGAGGGATGGCCACACCGCAATCCCTTCTCCTCCATTCTCTTCTTGGGATCTTGGGCACGCACATACACACGCCCAGCGTGAGTTTAAGCCACCGGGTCTGGGACTCAAACCATGGTTGACTACATGGGAGCCCAGCGACATAGCCATTACACCAACTGCTGGTCCCAAGAAATATTTTTTTTATTACTTATTTTTGTTTGTTTTTAGTTTGCTGTAGAGCACGTGCACTCGCAAGAGTGAGAGAAAGAGAGAGAGAAAGTGAGAAATCACCCCCCAGGGAAGATGACCACACCATAACCCCTTCTCCATTCTCATCTCTGTGCTTTGAGCATGCACACATGCCCAATGTGATTTTCTTGCCACTGAGTCCAGGACTTGAACCATGTAGTCAGCCAGATGGGGTCCAGCCACCTTACCTTTACTCTACCTGCTGGCCCTAGGAAGGTTTTGTTTTGTTTTAGGTTTTTGCCATAGAGCATGTGAGCTCACCAGAGTGAGACAGAGAGAGAGAAAGTGGTAATCATGCCATAGGAGGAATGGCTATGCTGCAGTCCCTTCACCTCCATTCTCCTCTTAGGCTTTTGGGCATGCATGCACACGTACTCAACATGATTTTCAAGCCACTGGGTCTGGGACTTGAACCACAGAATTAGCCATGTGGGATTTAGCACTTTAACCACCACACCACCTTCTGACCCTTTTATTTGAAGTTTTTTTTTTTATCACTTCCATAAGCAAAAGAGACCCCACTTTCTAACAGGGTCTTTTTTTTTTCTTTTTTTGGGGAGAGGTTTTCACTATAGGGCATGTGCACTCGCCAGACAGACAGAGAGAGACATAGAGACAGAAAGCGAGAAATCACCCCCCAGGGGGGATGGTCACGCCACATTCCCTTCTCCATTCTCCTCTCGGGATCTTGGTCACGCACGCACATTTGCCCGGCGTGAATTTTAAGCCACTGGGTCCAGGATGCAAACCGCGATCGACTACGTGGAAGTCCAGCGACATAACCATTATGCTAACTGCTGGTTCCCCTAACAGGGTCTTGATGCCACAGCCCACCCCCCAGCCTTCTGTCAGTGCCAGATCACAGGCATGCATGTGCCTAGTATACTCAGAGAGGTCTTCAGACTTGAATGGGAGCTTTCCCATGTGGGATTGCCTCCCAGAGCATTGTGTTTCACTGCTGCACCACCATCTGTCCTCTTTCCCCACCATGTTTTTTAAAACTTATACCTAAAGAGCTGAAAAAGTCAAAGCTGAAAGCACCTTACAAAGAATATCGATTACTTCATTACCTAGATTCAAGTGTTAACATTTTTCCGCATTCTTCCATGTCTTTCTGCACACATACACTGGTATTGGACCAAACCATTTGAAGACAGGTTACAGGCACTGTGACATTCTACTCGTAAGTTCCTCAGTATGTGTCTCTCAAGGGAGAGTACATTTTTCCTGCACAAATACATTATCATAATTATACCTCTGAAAATCACTACTATAGGTGTAATCTAGCATATAGTGTATTATTTATTTCAGTTATCTCCAAAATGTCCTTTAGAGTTGGTCCTTTGTTCTATCCTGGGATCCAGTCAGAGTTTGCCCATTGCAATTGGCTGTTATGTCTTTTCAGTCTTCCACCCATCTAGAATAGTTCTCACTTCCTTATGACATTGACTACTGCTTTGTAGAGTACAGAGCAATTGTCCCACAGAATATCCCATGTTCAGAAATTTGTCATTTTCTTCATGATTACATTCAGATAAAATTCCTATTAAATTATCATAAATGATATTGCACATCCACCACTACATCACTTCATTAGACAAACTTTAGGGTATAGCGTAGTTGGTGTTGATGAAACCGAATGCTTGTTTAAGGTGGTCACTGCCAGATTTTTCATCGTGAAAGCACATTTTCTCCTTTGTAATTAATATGTGGGAACAGTTCTTTTTTTTTTGAGACAGAGATTTCTGCTATAGGGTATGTGTGCTTGCCAAATAGACTGAGAGAGACAGAAAGCAAGAAATCACAACCCCCAACAGGGGGGATGGCCACAACGCAATCCCTTCTCCTCCATTTCCTCTCAGGATCTTGGGCACACACACATGCACCTAGTGTGAGTTTTAAGCTGCTGGGTCAGGGACTCAAACTGTGGGTGCCTAGGGGCGTCCAGCAACATAACCATTATACCTTGCTGGTTCTGAAGAGCAGTTCTTTAAGAGTGTCAATTTTGCTGAGGCCAGCAGGTGGCATGGTGGTTAAGGTGCTGGACTCCCACATGGCCGACCATGGTTCAAGTCCCAAACCCTGTGGCTTGAAAATCACACTGGGCACATGTGTGTGCATGCGTGCCCAAAATGCAAAAACTTTAAAAAAATTTAAAAAGATTGTCAATTTGCTGCTCCCCAATGTTTTTTCACCTGATGATCTTTGCATTCATTGATCATTTTTTTCCAAATGTGTTGTAATTGGGTTTACAGAATTGTCATTTTAAAAATTTTTGTCATTTTATGTCACATTCTATTAGGTCATCAGGAAAGTCATGATGTATTTTTCTGAGAAAAAAATGCATCATGACTTTTCCAACGACCCAATATGTAGTATGGATAAAACATTCTGTTTTTAGGAGATTGTTAGTGTTTGAATTTATGCTTTTTTACTGTTTTCAGGAGAAAAACTTTCCAAACAACAGCTGCATAATTCTAACATCATCAAGAAATTAAGAGTTAAAGACAAAGAAAATGAAAATACTATCGCAAAGCTGAACAAAAAAGTTAAAGAGCTGGAAGAGGAATTGCAACATTTAAAACAGGTGAATAACATCATTCTTTACGTATGTATTGTTATTCTTTTGTAAACAGTTGGCCATGGTTTATGGAACTTTTGGAATGATGTAATGGGGTGTATCATGTAAGAAGAGTTTTTCAGGGGCCGGCAGGTGGCGTGGTGGTTAAGGGTGCCAGACTTCCACATGGCCGACTGCAGTTTGAGTCCTGGACCTGGTGGTTTGCTTTCTTGCTTTCTCTCTCTTTCTCAGCACGTGTATGCTCTGTCCCTCTCTGGTTAAATAAATAAATAAATTAATTAATTAATTAATGTTAAATAAAACAGGTTTTTTTTTTTGAGAGGTTTTTGCTATAGGGTGCGTGCACTTGCCAGAAAGACAGAGAGAGACAGAGAGACAGAAAGCGAGAAATCACCCCCCCACACCAGGGGGTTGAGCCACGCCCCAATCCCTTCTCCTCCGTTCTCCTCTCGGGATCTTGGGCATGCACGCACACGCGCCTGGCGTGAGTTTAAGCCACTGGGTCCAGGACTCAAATCACAGTCAACTACATGGGAGTCCAGCGATATAGCCATTACGCTAACTGCTGGTCCCAAAACAGTTCTTTAAAAAAAAAAAAAAAGAAATTTTTAGACAATTTATTAGATGGCTATTAAGGTTTTTCTTCATTACTAAAACACTTGAGATTCCTAGAGTACAATTATTCACCATGGTGTTATTTATTGAAAAATACTCTGTCTTTTTTTATAACATAGGTCCTTGATGGCAAAGAAGAGGTTGAGAAACAACACAGAGAAAATATTAAAAAACTAAATTCTGTGGTAGAACGCCAAGAGAAAGATCTTGGTCGCCTTCAAGTAGACATGGATGAATTGGAAGAAAAGAACCGGAGTATTCAGGCTGCTCTGGATAGTGCATACAAGTAAGAAAATGAACAAATATGCAACCCATGTAAAGTCAGTTATCAGAGTAGAATGTTGGAGAAATACTACTTTTTTTTATTAAGATAAATTGCCATGTCCCACCACAACCTCCTCAGTAGCTGAGACTAAGGCATGTGTCACTACACCTGGTTCTTTCAGAGAGGGTTTCACTGTATTGCCCATGCTAGCCAGGAGCCCATGATCCTTCTGCTTCAGCCTTCCAAAGAGCCAAGACTACAGGTATATATCACCATGCCTGGTTTTCGCAGGCACAAAGCTCCCTCTAACTAATAATAGCACCTACCACCACAAGCTACCATGGCTGGGCCTGAAAGAATACTTTTCCTGTTTGATTACTGCAGCATTTATAAACTTATCTAGGGACCACTAGGTGACATAGTGATTAAGGTGCTGGACTCCCACATGGCTGACCACGGTTAGAGTCCCGGACCCAGCAACTTGAAACTCATGCCAGGTACAATAATGGAGGAGAAGGGATTGTGGCATGGTCATCTCCTTCCTTTCTTATTCTCTGTCTGTCTCTCCAGCGAGTGCATGTGCCCTATAGCAAAAATCTCTCAAAAAAAAAAAAAATGTATAAGCTTATCTATATTTGAGCTTGTTATTGATCAAAGAGTGTCCAACAGTCCTTGCCAGTGTTTACTTTGTGTAAGTTCTCCCTCATTCTGTGGATTTCTCTGGAAATTTCATTAACTTGTTTATGTAGTAAACTGTACATTATTTTAAATAAAAGTTACCAATCTAACTTTTTTAAGAGAACTTACTGATCTTCACAAAGCCAATGCTGCAAAGGATAGTGAGGCACAGGAAGCTGCTCTGAGTTGTGAAATGAAAGCTAAAGAAGAACTTTCTGCAGCACTGGAGAAAGCCCAAGAAGAAGCCCGTCAGCAGCAAGAGACATTAGCGATTCAAGTAAGCAGTGACTTTTAAACACTTGTTTATGCTTCTGCTAATTAAATAATTCATTAGCAGACTAACCAGTGACATGGTGGTCAAAGTGACTGGATCCCACATTGCCAACTGTGCAGTTCAAGTCTCGATGTGACAGCTTGAAAAACATGCCAGGTGCATGTGTGTGCATGCTCAAAATCCTGAAAGGAGGGAGGAATCGAGATGGGATTGTGGCATGACCATTCTGCAGTAGGTGTGCTTCCTCACCTCCCCTCTCTTTTCTTTTTTAAGAATTATTTTATTTGACTTGATTTATTTTAATTTAACCAGAGAGGGATAGAATGAGAGAGAGAGAGAAAGTAAGAAAGTAAACTGCCAGATCTGGGACTTGAACCACAGTCAGCCATGTGGGAGTCCAGCGCCCTTAACCACCATGCCACCTGCCGGCCCCTTTCCCTCTCTTTAAATGTCTCCCCTCAGATGAGCACGTGTACCCTGTGGCAAAAAGAAAAGAAAAGAAAAGAAAAAAAATCATTAGCTAATTTTAATCAAACTTTATTTAGTGGACATGTGTTAAATTTCTATTGGCCATTTTTCAGAGTATTAGGATTGTGCTAATTGTATGTAATAGTGCGTGTTTTTAAGTGATGCTTACGTTAATACTAGCATTGCTTAGTTTTTTGGTAAGTTTCAAATCTGCTTAAGAACATTATGAAAGGTAGAGATCCTCTTATCAGAAAGGTACACATGTGCACGTTAAGTATTTATAATTTCAAGAGAATCTGTCTAACTTCTTAACTCATTCATAACATCTGTGGGAGTTAATGAACCTCAGATGAAAGAAGAAAGAAACAAAATTTAGCTGACTTTGTGTTATCAAACTATCAGTTAATGAACATTTGAGTTGCTTATACCCTTTGGCTATTATAAATAATGCTGCAGGGCCAGCAGGTGGTGTGGCCCTTAAAGGGGCTGAATGCCCACATGACCACGGTTTGAGTCCTAGACCTGGTGGCTTGCTTTCTTACTTTCCCTCTCCCTCCTCCTCTCTCAGTCTCTGATGACAGCATGTACCCTGTAGCAAATTAAAAGTAATAAGAGGAGCCAGCAGATGGGCATAGCAGTTATGTCACATGGCCGACCACAGTTTGAGTGCAGGACCTGGTGGGCTTAAAATCATGCCAGGCATGTGTACATGCATCCCAAGATCCTAGGAAGAGAACACAGGAGAAGGAATTGAAGTGTGGCCATCCCCCTAGAGGTGTGATTTCTTACTTTTCCTCTCACCTTCTCTCTCTCTCCAGGAAATGTGTATACCTTAAGGCAAAAACCTCTTTAAAAAATAAATAAAATTAAATAAATAATTTAAAATACATAAATAAATAATGCCGCTATAAATATTGATATACAAATTTTTGTATGAACTTGTATTTTAAATTCTCCCTATGGCTTCAATATGGTGCATTGGTATTCTTTATTCTATATATGAGACCCTGGTCAAATGTAGAATTTGTAAATATTTTCTCTCTTTCTGTGGGTGGTTTTGCATTTTCTTAATATTATCTTTGGATGTAAAAGTGTTTTTAATTTTGATGAAGTCCATCTTACCTGTTTTTTTTTCTTTTGTCATTCTTGCTTTTGGTGTTACATTTAAGAAACTCTTATTTAATCCAAAGTCATGAAGATTTTCATCAGTTTCTTTCTAAGAGATTTTTAATCTTATCTCTCACATTTAGGTTTTTTTACATGTGGATGTCCAGTTGTCCTAGCACCTTTTGTTGAATAAAAACTCCTTTCCTCATCAGTGACAATGCACTTTTGCTTTAATTCTACATTTTGAATATGAAAAGCATTACATGATTTAAAGCAAGAGCTGTGTAATAGCTTTTTTATCTGTACACATACATATTTTATGTACATACACATTCACTTACATGCATATTTATTTTGTATCCCTCATTCTCTTTACATAGAAGATATTTACTGGTTCAGCTGCAGTGGCACAAGCAATATGGTGCGGCTCTTTAGTGCTGCAGCTACATGGGATGTTGCGGTTTGGATCCCAGGTTGACCTTTGACATGCCAGGCACAAGTTTGCATGCTTATGAGTCTGGCTGGCTGGAAGCCCTGTGGGTATCGTGGCTTGCTTAGACCCTGTGAAGGATCTCTTTCATGGAAGAATAAATGTAATACTTTTTTTTTAAAGTTTACTATACAGTTTAACAACTTGCTCTATTTGTAAAATATCCCAATGATCACTGCGTAGTGATCTACCATAGCTTTTTTTTAATCATTTCTTTTTATAGTTTTTTTTAAGCTAAACATTTTCAGCCATACGTTTAGGTTATTAATATTTTACTATTATATACCTTATGTTTCTGCTATTATGTTATATGGATAATAGAATATTAATATTTTAAATTAGAAATACATTAGAACAATAATAAAAATTGAGGGAATGGGAAGTGTAGAGTGTTTGGGGCTACCATTCATAAAATGATCACCTTTTAAAAGAGCTATCAATTTTGTGTATTAATGCTTGTCCTGATTTTTACATACATATTTTTAACACTTGATATCATAAATATTACTTATTATTGTTTCATTTAAGATTAAATCACATTTTTTGCATGCTTTACACAGTCATAATTTTTTTTTTTTTTTATAGAGGTTTTCGCTATAAGGCGCGTGCGCTCGCCAGACAGAGAGAAACATAGAGACAGAAAGCGAGAAATCACCCCCCAGGGGGGATGGTCACGCCGCAATCCCTTCTCCTCCATTCTCCTCTCGGGATCTTGGGCACGCACGCACACGCGCCTGGCGTGAGTTCTAAGCCACCGGGTCCGGGACGCGAACCGTGGTCGACTACATGGGAGTCCAGCGACATAGCCATTACGCTAACTGCTGGTTCCCAACACAGTCATAATTTTTAATAGTTATATTCATTTAGGTGAACATTTGCAATTATAGATTACTGCTGATAGGTATTTAGAATATTTCCACTTCTATTTTGCTTTTGCTAGCCTAGCTAACATTATAGGAACATCTCTGTATGGTTATATATCTGTTTCCATAGAATAAATTCCCAGTACTGACAGGGCCAAATGAAAGGATGTGAGAGAAGTTTAATGATTGTTTAATCATGTTGTCATTACATTTTCCAAAAAGGCTGTGGGGGTTATAATGTGTACAGCTTTATATGAATATAGCATCTAGCTGTCTTTATTTTTTGTTTTGTTTTGTTTTTTTCATTTTTGTCATAGAGTGCCAGAGACAGATAGGGAGAAAGAAAGTGAGAAACCACCCCCTGGGGGGGTTGCCACCTGCAGTCCCGTCTCCTCCATTCTCCTTTTGGGATTTTGGGTACGGATGCACACATACTTTGTGTGATTTTCAAGCTACTGGGTCTGGGACTCTAACCATAACTGGCCATATGAGAGTCCAACACTTTAACTACTTTGCCACCTACTAGCCCCCAAGTCCTAGTTTTTATAGCTCATATAGGTTTTGTTACATTATGCATTATGGCAACGTTTATGGGAGTATTATATCTCCTTCAGTATTGCGTGGCTGTGCTTTCTTAATTTTATATGCTCCCCTTTGCCTAGTAGAGTGTTTTCCTAAGTAGATATTGAATATTACATAGTTTTGGAATTGCTTGATGAATGAGATTTGCGATGATCATATATAAAAGCTTATTGGATAGAAAGTATGTATGAGCAGTGAATCAACACAACGCAAAATATGTAGTTAGCAGGAAGTTTCAGTATACTTTGACATTGTTTGTGACAGTGCGTTATTTCTCATAAAGGTGGGAGATCTTAGGCTGGCACTGCAACGTGCAGAACAAGCAGCAGCCAGAAAAGAAGATTATTTACGCCACGAGATCAGTGAACTTCAGCAGGTACTGTCATCGTTTTCCTAAATGCAAATCCAAGGAGCATGTGCTTTCCTAGACATAGTGAATGACTCAGTAGGGGGCCAGCAGTAGCAGTGGTGTGATGGTTGAGACGATTCATTTCCACATGGCTGACCTTGGTTCAAGTCTTGAACCTAGGGGCTTGAAAATTCTGCCAATCGTGTGTGTGTGTGCATCCAAAATTTTGAGAGGAGATTGGAGGAGAAGGGATTACAGTGTGGCCATCCCCTTTGGAAGATGATTTCTCACTGCCCCCCACCTCTGGCAAATGCACGCGCCCTATGGTAAAAACCTAAAAAGACAGAAGACCCAATGGATAATGTTCATGGAATTGAAAGGATTGCTACCACTCTTACCATTTACTGTATTTTTATGGCTTATGTGAATAAAGTCAGAGTGGGTATATAAAATTATACAGGAATATTCTTTATTTTATATGAAATAATCTTATGATAGATTTATTATATATTTAGTATAGTTTTTTATTTGTAGTAGTAGTAGTAGCGGGTTTATTAATGATTACCAGTCTTTGGTTACACTGGGACAAATAATTAGTGCCTAGTTTTTATGCCACTAGTCTATTAATTTTCAGTCAGCAACTATGCCCAGGAAAGGGGAGAGGAAATAATACTTAAGTATCATTCTGATTTTATAAATTCTTAAAATTATTTGGATGAGGAGACAACTACTGAGGGCTTAGGATGAACTCTTTTTTTTTTTTTCTTTTTTGCCTTTTAAGTAATCAGAGATTATCTTAGAAATGATTTGTAAAGAAGCACTTATTTAGAAAGGTTATTATTCAGTATTTAGTTTAGCTCTGTTTGAAGGTTTAAACAGAAAAATAATTTTGTGAAAAAGCATATAATTCTCTCTTGGAAAAGTAATTTTTCTAGAAATCTCCCATAAAGATTAGGCTTGCTAATAAATGTGTTGTGCTGCTGTCAGTGGTAATGACTTAAAAATTTCGTGATTCAGAGACTCCAAGAAGCAGAGAATCGAAACCAAGAACTGAGTCAAAGTGTTTCATCAACAACAAGACCATTACTTCGACAAATAGAAAATTTACAAGCAACTCTAGGGTCCCAGACATCGTCGTGGGAGAAGTTAGAGAAGAATCTTTCTGATAGGCTTGGTAACTAAACTACTTGAGCTTCTACACTCAGTTCAAAAGCCCTTCCATCTTGTTTGTAGAATTAAGAAAATAGTATGAAATTGGAATTCACTAGTTCTGATAGTTTTATTCTCTGTGTATATATAGATTTTTACCTATCCTCCTTTCCATATTTATAACACCTTAGCTGTGACTCTGAAATTTCAAATTATTTTTTTCCCTTACACAGTGTGTCAGATACTTGCCAAAATACTTATGTGTTTTCTTTCATTCATTTTCACAAACTACTACTCAAGTTTTTTTCGTTGTCCTTTGCTAAATTTGACCCCTCTGTAACTTGTCAGCAGTAGTGGAGGTAGAGGACCAGGTATAATTCTAGACAGTGGTAGAAATGTAAGAGTAGAGAAAGGTCTAAGGACTCAAGATCAAACCCCAGAAGAAATACTAAGGAGTCTGAGGTTCCGTATTCTTCTTTACAGAGAAGCCCCACGCTGTCCTTCAGTGCGGTAAATAGAACAGTATCGTTCCAAGATGTTTCTGTGCAAGCACAGACAGGTAGTACATGTATATTCTAGATAACCCAGAAGCTAGCAAATTCATGAAATGTTAATGTATGCCTTCCACACCTAAAACTAACTGTAATTTGAGAGAGATGCTTAGTGATAAAAGCAGACACAAGTGTGACATGGACTGAGTATTTTGTTTTGCTTTGGATCGTCCAGCCAGATAGTCGAGCTAGTCACTTACCTTGCTCTGGATTCTCTCTGGGCTGCTGTTAGTGAATCAAGAGGAAAGAACTGGTAGCTCCAGATAGTATTTGTGGATTCTCTTTGTCTTCAAGGCTGCTATCATGGTGAGAGAGAAGTTTGGTAAATAAGGTTCTGGTCTCCTCCAGGGTGCTTTAGTGAAAATAAGCCTCCTTTATCTTATCTCCTTTTTTATTGGAGTTCCATCTAAGAGTTTATCTGGAAAAAGATTCATCTGCTTAAGAAAAAAATCAGTGAGCTGGATGAACCTTCATATATATTTTAATTTATAGAAATTAAATTTTAATTTATAGAAATTTCACTGTGTGAAATGTATCTGAAATGTATTCCTTTTGAAATGGTTGTTTATTTAGCATTAACAGAAAGCTAGAACCTGATACTTCTGTGGTTTTTGGACTGGAATCTGTATTTCCTTGGGGATGTGTAATATTGCGGCAGAATGTAAAAGCCACACGACAAATACATCAAGGAATGCAGTTAGAAAGGAGCATTGATGCAGTGTGCAACAAATGTGAAATGTAAAACAGAGCCATGATTACCTCTACTTCAGTGGAGGAAAAAACCGAATTTTTACTCTAGTTATATATCAGAATCTTATTCCCTGCTCTTTTTTAGTTGAAACTTTTTATTGAGAGAAGTGTAGACTCACGTACCAACCTGTAAGATATAATATAGAAAGGTGCCTTGCACACTTTGCCTGATTTCCCCAAATGTTGAAATTTAGCAAAAATCAGTGTTAGCCAGCGTATTGACATTGATACAATATATCGATTTTATTCAGTTTCCCATTTTATTGGAACTCACTTGTATATGTGTATATTAAATTCTATACAGTTTGTAACTTGTGTAGGTTCATGTGTTCATCATCATAGACAGTGTTGAACACTTCCCAAACCAGAGATCCCTCATGTTGCCCTTTTATAAACATACTTACCACCTTCTCAAGAACCCCCTTTTCTTTCCCAAGTCCCTGGCTAACCCCAATCTGTCCTCCTCTTCTAAAATTTTTTTTTTTTTTTTCTTCTAAAATTTTGTCATTTCAAAAATGTTATATAAATAAAATAGTTCTACATGTGGCATTTTGGTAGTGGAGTATTCATTAAGCATAACTCCTCAGAGGTTAGTATAAGTTGATGTTTGTATCAGTAGTTTAATTTTTTTATTGCTGAGTGTTATTCCGTGGAACATGTTTACTAATTTGTTTAACCAGTCACCTGATAAAAGATATCTGGGCTTATTCCAAATTTTGGCTATTACAGATAAAGCTGCTATGAACATTAAATGTGAACATAAGCGGACCATCAGTTAGCGTAATGGCTATGTCGCTGGACTCCCACGTAGTCGACTGAGGTTTGAGTCCCGGACCCGGTGGCTTAAACTCACACCAGGCGCGTGTGCGTGCGTGCCCAAGATCCCGAGAGGAGAAAGGAGGAGAAGGGATTGCGGCGTGGGTCTGGGACCCAAACCGTAGTCTGCCATATGGGAGTCCAGCGCCCTTAACTACCACACCACCTGCTGGCCCCAGTAATCTTGTTTCTTTACATCCTTGTTAGCATTTTGTTTCTGTTTTTTGTTGTAGTTGTTCAGACAGATGTGTAAATAAATCTCATTATAATTATAATTTGCATTTCTCTAATGGCTAATGATGGCAGACATCATTTTATGTGCTTATTTTCCATTTGTTCATCCTCTCCAGTGAAATATCTGTGTCTTTTTCGTATTTTCTAACTGAATTGTTTTTATTTTCAGTGTTGTGTTTTGAGAGTTCTTTATAAGTTCTAGATCCTTGCATTTTTGTCTGTTTTTAACTTGTTGTTTTATCCTCTTTGCTTAGAACAAAAGTTTAAAATTTTGAAAGAGTCCATTTTTTCAGTTTTTCTTTCTATAGCTCATGCTTTTGGCGTCAAATCTAAATACTCTTTGCATAGCCTTAGATCCTGAAGATTTCTCCTTTCTGTTTTTTCTAAAAGTTTGATAGTCTTACATTTTGCACTTAAGAATCCATTTTAAGTTAATTTTTGTATCTGATTGTAACTTTTAGGTTGAGCCTCTTTTTCTTTTGTTTTATTTGGCCTGTGGATGTCCAGTTGACCCAGGACTATTTATCAACCCACTACTCTTTTAATACATGACTTTAGTTTCATATATTTGGGGAAAGGAATGATGAAGTAGGTATAAGATAAGATTAGGTAGTCCTGCCTTAGGCGATGAGTACTTACCAGTTTTAAGTGGCTGTTTGAGTCCTTGAAAGTTTGAAGTAAGAATCAACTTGGGATCTTTTCGTATCAGATCTGTGTATATGTGATTTTTCTTTCTGTCCTGTGATCAGGTGAATCCCAGACCTTGTTGGCAGCAGCAGTTGAAAGAGAACGTGCGGCTACAGAAGAACTCCTTGCCAACAAGATCCAAATGTCTTCTGTGGAGTCACAGAATTCTCTCTTAAGACAAGAAAATAGTAGATTTCAGGCCCAGCTAGAATCAGAGAAAAATAAGCTAAGAAAACTGGAAGATGAAAATAATAGGTGAGCATGGTGTTTTTTGAGTGGTATTCTTGGTAGTTTCCTGACATTTTAAAGCACTTTTAAAAGTGCATTAGTGACTTTTAGCTTCATAGTGCTCAAAACTAAAAGTAAATAGTTGCAGTGATTAAGGCTATCACCATTAGTAATCAGATATTGTGGCAACTTAATACTGATATTCACTGGGCCTTACCTAGGTTCTTGAAACTGTGACATGTTTTATATGTATTTGCATTTTTTCCTAGGGGCTCGTAATGCCACAAAATGGTTTGGAGACCACTGACTAGAGTTCTTTTTTTTTTGGAGAGATTTTCGCTATAGGGCGCGTGTGCTCGCCAGACAGACAGAGAGAGACATTAAAGACAGAAAGCGAGAAATCACCCTCCAGGGGGGATGGTCACGCCGCAATCCCTTCTCCTCCATTCTCCTCTTGGGATCTTGGGCACACACGCACATGCGCCCGGCGTGAGTTTTAAGCCACCGGGTCCGGGACGCGAACCATGGTCGACTATGTGGGAGTCCAGCGGCTTAGCCATTATGCTAACTGCTGGTTCCCTAGAGTTCTTTTTATGATACAAGGGTTTTAGTAGCATTTCAGTCTTTCTAAATAACCATCTTAGTTCTTTGAAAACTAACTGTGGAATCCACATCCCTGTAATTATATTAAGGCTGTGATTAGTGTGTTTTTACCTTCTGAGTTCTTCCTGGAAATTTTTTACTTTAAAAAAAAATAGTTGAGGGACCAGCAGTTAGCCTAATAGCTATGTTGCTGGACTCCCATGTAGTCGACCGCGGTTCACGTCCCGCACCCGGTGGCTTAAAACTCACGCCGGGCGCATGTGCGTGCGTGCCCAAGATCCCAAGAGGAGAACAGAGGAGAAGGGATTGCAGCGTGGTCATCCCCCCTGGGGGGTGATTTCTCGCTTTCTGTCTCTCTGTCTCTCTCTGTCTGTCTGGTGAGCGCACGTGCCCTATAACAAAAACTTCTCAAAAAAAAATAGTTGATTGGAAATGATTTATAAAGTAAACTAGCTGAGTTTTATATACATTTTCATAGAACCCCCTAGCAAGTTATTGCAGAACCTGAGCATATTATAGAATGGTGGTAGTAAAAATTATCTTGTTTAATTTCTTCTGGTTTAAGGTACCAGGTTGAATTAGAAAACCTAAAAGATGAATACGTAAGAACACTTGAAGAGACAAGGAAAGAAAAGGTATTTGTCTAACTAATGTTCACTCTAGTTCGAGCTCACATTAGAGAATGGCTGGGGATGGTGGTGAACTAACGAGATGACGAGATGGTGCAGATAATACCACTACTAATAAAACAAATAATAATTTAAGCTTTATTCCCCTAACTTTGAGATCGACTTCATTGTGATGCATGAATTAGTATCAGAGAAATTATCTAATTATCTCTCTCTCCCTTAGACACTGTTGAATAGTCAGTTAGAAATGGAAAAAATGAAAGTTGAACAAGAAAGAAAGAAAGCCATTTTTACTCAAGAAGCAATAAAAGAAAAGGTATTGAATTTTGAATTGATTTTGTTTGTTTGTTTTGGGTATAACCATTTAGTAGCTATTGTGATTAATCACTGATTGTTTTGTGTTGTAGTTTTAGTTATACTTTATGAGTACTTTTTTTTTTTTCCCTTAAGAGAGATTTTTGCTATAGGACATATGCATTTGCTGGAGAGACAGAAAGCCAGAAAACAAGAAATCACCCCCTGAGAGGATGGCCACACTGCAATTCCTTCTCCAGTCTCCTCTCAGGATTTTGAGCATATATAGCACACACACCCAGCATGAGTTTGAAGCTGCCAAATTCAGGACTCGTACTGCAGTCGACCATGCGGGAGTCTAGCAATGTAACCATTACGCCATTTGCTGGTCCCTTTAAGTGCTTTTCTTATTAAAATCAATAAAGTGATGAATTCCAGTAGTATAATCAGTCCTGGTTCAGATCCCAGACCAACCTGAACTGGCAGGATGCAGTAGTGCATACCTGTAATCCTAGCTAACCAGGATTCTGGAGCAGAGGATGGCAACAGTAAGACTGTCGAAGATAACCGCCTCTTCTCCCTTCGTCCTCCCGCTGTGCATGTGTTCTCTCCCTTATGCTCTCTTTCATTAAAAAGAAAGTGCACCAAAAAATGAATAATCCCGAAATTGTGGATTATAAAATTCAGAAGTTTATTTTATTTAACTAATTTTTTGAGACATTTTTGCTATACGGTACATATGCTCAGTGAAAAGACAGAGACATAGAGACAGAAAGTGAGAAATCACCCCCTCTGGGGGAATGACCACGCCACAGTCCCTTCTTCTCCATTCTCCTCTTGGGATTTTGGGCACACACACAGATGGACCCAGTGCAAGTTTGAAGCTGCCAGGTCTGGGACTTAAACTGCAGTCAACTACATGGGAGTTCATGACGGTAACCATTTTGCCATCCGCTGGTCCCTCATAAGTTTTTTTTTTTTAAAGAAATAGGTTTAATTAGTGGTCTTTTATATCATGAAGCAGTTAGTTCATAAATTGCTTCAACAAAATTGTTCTTATTCCATTAAAAAATAAAATGAATTATGTTCTTATAATATAAATGGGCCCTGTGATAATCGACCAAGTCTACCTACTTTTTTAATACTAAAAAGTATACCTTTGAGGGGCCAGCAGATGGCATGGTGGTTAAGAGCGCTGGACTCCCACATGGTCGACCGCAGGTTTGAGTCCCAGACCTGGCAGCTTGCTTTCTCTCTTTCTCTCTCTCTCACTCACTTGTTCGCTCTGTTCCCTCTCTGGTTAAATATAAATAAATAAAGTTAAATAAAATAATTATTTTAAAAATATACCTTTGATAAGTTTTCAGAAATCATATCTATTGAGTCGTTGGAGAAGTCATGACATGTTTTTTCATGTTTTTCTATCCAAAAATGTGTCATAACTTTTGTGACAACCCAATAACATTTCATGGGGAAGTTAGAGTGAATTTTTGTTCACCTTAATCCTATAAAATTTTCTTTTTCTCCATATCACTTTGTTTCCTAATCTAAACAGGATTTTCTTTTTTCTTTCTTTCTTTTTTTTTTTAACTCCCTAAGGAACGGAAGCCATTTTCTGTTTCTAGCACTCCCACCATGTCACGCTCAAGTTCAATAAGTGGAGTTGATATGGCGGGACTACAGACATCTTTCCTATCTCAGGTGATGTTACATTTCTTAACATGTGTGTACTTTTCTTAAACTGAATAATGAAAATGGGAATGTGCAAATGACAGATGAGCTGTCACCATGACTGTGCCATTCCATAGGCAGTTCATTTGGATATAATTGCAGTGAGGGAAATATAGACGATTTTCTGCCTTGGAGAGTCATAGATATATTAAAACAAGAATTGACAAAACGATTTTGTTTGAATCTGATAATGGAAGACGGTCGATTGTAAATTAACAACTGGTTTTTTTTTTTTAATTATCATAGGATGAATCTCATGATGTTTCATTTGGACCACTGTCTGCATCAGCAAATGGAAGCAACCTTTATGATGCTGTTCGGATGGGCGCAGGATCAAGCATTATTGAAAATCTGCAGTCTCAGCTAAAGCTAAGGGAAGGAGAAATTGCTCATTTACAGGTATTAGAAAAATTAAATGTAGAGTAAATGAAATTTTGAGGCTAAGTGGTATTGTTCATTTCCACCTTAATTCTGAGCGAATTGAGAAATAAGAAACAATGACATGTGGAACCCCAAATGTGTCACATGGACTAATGATAAAGGCTAGTTGAAGGTTGACTCTGTAGCCTAGTGGTTAAGGCAGCCACATGGCGAACTCTGTGGTTTGAATCTTGGACTTGGTGGCTCGAAAAACAAATGTGCCTAGAATCCCAACAGGATGTAGAAATGGAGAGGGGGGGTTGTAGTGTGGCCATTCCTCATGAGGGGTGCTTTCTCCTTTTCTCTTTCTCTGTCTCTGGTAAGTGCATGATCCCTCTGGTATAAGTTTTTAAAGAGGGGCCAGCAGGTGGCTTTGTGGTTAAGGTGCTCCCACACAGCCAATTGAGTCCTGGACCTGGTGGCTTGAAAATTATGCCAAATGCATGCAGCAAGAGAAAAAAAATGCAAAGAAAAGAATGGAGGAGAAGGGATTGAGGCATAGCCACCCATTCTGGGTATGCTTTCTCACTTTCTCTCTCTGGCATGCACATGTACCCTATGGCCAAAACCTTAAAAAAAATAATAATAATATAGTGAGAAATGTTCAAATGGTTCACCTGTTTTTGGTATTAACTTGGTATACTCCAAAGTAGGTAAACCTTACATTCTCTTTCAGTGCTTTTAGTTCTTTGAAAAGATTAATCTAAGAAGAACCTGAATTTGCTGAAAATAGATTGAGATAATCTAAATACTCTACTTGTTTGTATAGACAATATTGCTGTATTTCAGGGCCCTAATAAAATTCTGTGGTAGTCATGATAGCTTCTGTCTATACAGCCCAAATAGTCAGGGCTATGTTAAAGTATATTTTTATTCTTCTAGGTTCTTGTAGTAATTTAGAATAGCTGAAAAGTACATAATTTCCTAAGATTAGAGAAAAATATATGGCTGAACCACCAGGTGGTACAGTGGTTAAGGTGCTGGATCCCACGTGGTTGACTCTATTGTTCAAGTTCTAGACTCAGTGGCTTGAAAAAAACATGCTGGGCATGTGTGTACATGCATGCCCAAAGTCCTGAAAGGAGAATGGAGAAGGGATTGAGGTGTGGCCATTACCCTCTGGTGGGTAATTTCTCACTTTCCCTATCTCTCTGTCTCTCTTGGGAGCACATGCATCCTATGGCAAAAATCTTAAAAAAAAAAAAAAAAGAACTATATGGCTGCATTTTTCAAAGAAATGATTGGATTTTCTTTAGTTTTCTGTCTCCTACATAGTAAACTGTATAAATGGTATACCTCTGAGAAAAGGTGGTACCCTTTTCCTGCCACTGTTTCCTTTTACTTAAGACAGGGTAGGCTCAGAGTCATATGTTGACAAACATATGTCTTTTAAAATAACACATTACATCATTTTATTAGCAGGAATATTAAGCAAGATATCTTTTGATTTAAACTGTTTTCTGATGATGTTTTTCAGCTGGAAATTGCCAATCTAGAAAAAACCCGATCAATAATGGCCGAAGAGCTAGTTAAATTAACAAATCAAAATGATGAACTTGAAGAGAAAGTGAAGGAAATACCTAAACTTCGAACTCAGCTAAGAGTAAGTATTCTTTTTTTTTTTTTTTTTTTTTTGGAGAGGTTTTTGCTGTAGGGCGCGTGCACTCGCCAGACAGACAGAGAAAGAGAGACAGAAAACGAGAAATCACCCCCCAGGGGGGGATGGTCACGCCTCAATCCCTTCTCCTCCATTCTCCTCTCGGGATCTTGGGCACACACGCACACGCGCCCGGTGTGAGTTTTAAGCCACCGGGTCCGGGACGCGAACCGCAGTCAACAACGTGGGAGTCCAGCGACATAGCCATTACGCTAACTGCTGGTTCCCAAGAGTAAGTATCCTTAAGGATTAATCTAAGTTTTTTTTTAAAGAATTATTTTATTCAGGAGACCAGCAGGTGGTGTGGTGGTTAAAGTGCTGGACACTCCCACATGGCCGACCAGGGTTTGAGTCCTGGACCTGGTAGCTTGCTTTCCCTTTCTCTTTTTCTTTTTCTCTGTGTCTCTCTCTGGTCAAATTAAAATAAATGAATGAATAAATAAATTTTTAAAAAGAATTATTTTATTTTATTTAACTTTAATTAATTAAATTTTTTTTTTTATCTTTTTTTTTTTTTTGGAGAGGTTTTTCGCTATAGGGCGCGTGCGCTCGCCAGACAGACAGAGAGAGACATAGAGACAGAAAGCGAGAAATCACCCCCCAGGGGGGATGGTCACGCCGCAATCCCTTCTCCTCCATTCTCCTCTCGGGATCTTGGGCACGCACGCACACGCGCCCGGCGTGAGTTGTAAGCCACCGGGTCCGAGACGCGAACCGCGGTCGACTACGTGGGAGTCCAGCGACATAGCCATTACGCTAACTGCTGGTTCCCTTAATTAATTAATTTTAATTTGACCAGAGAGGGACAAAGTAAGAGAGTGGGAAAGTAAGAAAGCAAGCTGCTAGGTCTAAGACTTGAACTGCGGTCAGCCATGTGGAAGTCCAGCACCCTTAAGTACTATATCACCTGCCAGATCTGATCTGAGATATTTTAACCCAGTTAGACCTAGCTCATATTTTAGGTTTACATAAATGCATATGTATGTTCTAGTGATTTCTTTGAAAACTAAAAGTATATTAACATTTGAGTGAAGAACTTTAAAGATGAATTTTTTTTATCTTGTTGTTACACACCCAAAGTATTTTTCACAATCATGTTTAGTTCCAAAGTTTTTCACAGTCATTTTTAGTTCTAATATAGGAAAAGAGCTATATTCACTTGACCAAAGCTCATTTATAATACTGTACTTTGCACAATATTTGTGGTGGCTTGTTCATTGATGTTTTATATTTATTGGATTGTAGGAAAAGTCATGATGTGTTTTTTTATGCAGAAATGCATCATGACTTTTCCAGTGACACAAAATACACACACACACACACACACATACACACACACACAAATCACAGGAGGTACATTTGTATGTTAGGAGACACTGTGAGAAATATATGAGAATATGTTTTCTTACGGTTTTTAATATAGGCTTCATGCCAGGTAATACTTAATCTACAATGATCCAGGGAGACCAAAATTAATGAGAAGAAAGCCACATATGGGGAGAATTGTAGATTTAGTGGAGAAGTTTATTATACTGATAACCATCTAGCTTTTTGTTTTATGTTTTTTTGTTAATTCCTTTTTTTCCAGTTTATACTAACACAGGAGTGTGTTTAGGAGATGAGTATTGTATTTAAATTAAATTTACTGTTGACTCATATATGATAACAAACATTAAAGATGTTCTGGGGCCACCAGATGGCATTGTGGTTAAGGTGTTGGACTCACACATGGCTGATCGTGGTTTGAGTCCCAGAACTGGCAGCTTGAAAATCATGCTCAGTGCATGTGCATGCATACCCAAAATTTCTTTTTCTTTCTTTTTTTTTTTTTTTTTTGAGAGGTTTTTGCTATAGGGTGCGTGCACTTGCCAGACCTAGACATAGAGACAGAAAGCGAGAAATCACCCCCTGGGGGGATGACCACGCTGCAGTCCTTTCTCCTCCATTCTCCTCTCGGGATCTTGGGCACGCACGCACACGTGCCTGGCGTGAGTTTAAGTCACCGGGTCCAGGACTCGAACCACAGTCGACTACGTGGGAGTCCAGCGACATAGCCATTACGCTAACTACTTGTCCCCATACCCAAAATTTCAAGAGGAGAGTGGATAAGAAGGGACTGTGGCATGGCCATCCCCCCCATGAGAAAGCGGTGATTTCTCATGTCCCCTCTCCTTTTCTCTCTCTGTTGAGCACACATGCCCTATGGCAAGAACATTAAAAAAAATTTTTTTTAAATAAAAAAAAGTTCCGTACAGTTATATTAAACTTTCTAAACAAATATATTTTGCAGGATTTGGATCAAAGATACAATACTATTCTGCAGATGTATGGGGAAAAAGCAGAAGAGGCAGAAGAACTTAGATTGGATCTTGAAGATGTGAAGAATATGTACAAGACTCAAATAGATGAACTTTTAAGACAAAGGCTCAGTTAACTTCTGAAAATTGAATTCCTACCAAACTGAATGTACATGTTTAATATCTAAATGCAGACTTCCAATAAATTCTTTTATAGAATTTGAAAATGAGATTTACTGTAGAGTGCAAAAATTTTCTTAAATATTGTTTTATAGTATATAGCAATATTTGCAGTTAAATTATTTTGTGCAATATTTGAACTTTATTTTTGAAACTATTCTTTAAAGATTTATTTTTTAAACCATCCAATTTTTTTTGTTTGCCTTGAATAGCACAGAGATTTATTATTTTATCCTTATATCAACATGGCCAGGTAAGAAGTATAGTGTTCATATATATATTGTAGATGTCTAATTAACTGTATCTATAATTTGTATTTGTTTGTATATATTGAGATCATTTAAAGAGTAATATTAACATATTGGAAAACTTTATCCTTCAATATATCTAATTATTACTCATGAAAATGTACATTAGGTATTCAAGTAAAGTTATTAAACCTGTGGTTATTAAATTTTAAACTTTTTTATTTCCTTTAAAAGCAGAAGTCACACTGACACTATCTAAAATTTGAAAAGTGAATAATTTATACTTTGAAAAAGTTTTTTGAATTGAAAATTTATGATGCCCACCTTCCACACTTGTACAAATTCTGGTACTATCTGGTGAAAGAGGTACATATTCAAAGTTACCTAAGCTAATTGGATAGTGGGAAAAGTTTATAATGATTATGTGAGGGCATCAGTGACATTTAGTGATTTTGAAGAGATGTTTTTACTGCCTTATAAGATGAATCAAAAGCAGTGAAGTTATTAAGATAATTTAATCTTTAAAAATTGCTTGTTCACATTTTGTGAATCTGTATCTCTGGCACATTAAAAATGAATGTTTTATATAACAGACTATAGAACAAAATACAGGCTGAGTATCTCTAGTCCTAAATCTAGAATGCTTCAAAATCTGAAGCATTTGAGCACCTAAGTGAGACAAGTAGAAAATTTTACACCTGACTTATGTGACAAATGGCAGCTAAAACGCTGTAATACAAAAAATACTGAATTCAATGGGGTACAGGCAATGTATAAGCTGTATATGAAAAATAAATGAAGTTCATGTTTAGATGGGTTCTCACTATGCATATTTAGATATTCCAAAATGCAAAACATTTGAAACACTTTTGGTCCTAAGTATTTTTGGATAAAGGATACTCAACCTGTAGAAATATTTAAAAATAAATTTAAATTTGGCATTTTTACAATTCTATGTAATTTATTATTTTACTTTTTTCTTGAAACTTATCACAAAAATAGTATGGGATGACTTTAGAGGATAGGTATGTGTTTTTCAAAATGCTATTTCCCTGAGACGTTAACTAGAATGTTTTGGACCTGTGAACTGTTGGTTTGTTGGAAAAGTCATGACATATTTTTTGTTTTTCTATGCGAAAATGTGTCATGACTTTTTCAGCACCCCAATATCTTGATACATTTTATTACCAACAATCGTTTAACTGCTTTTACTTGCAAGAAAAAAAAAAAAGAAAAAAGAAAACTCTCATATAATCTTTAGTTAAATTTTAAACACTAGTACCTTGGAGGATAGCTATCTTGAAGGATTGAGAGAACTTTTCAGGGCAATTCAAGAGACCTCATTTTCTTTTTATATTCAGATAGTATTTCTGTCGTTGGATCTCTGACTTGTAGCACTAATAAATACTCTTTCAGTATGAACCAAATTTGTAATAATTTTCTACATTTTAGTGGTTAAAACGCATTCTGCGGCCAGCAGGTGGCTTGGTAGTTAAGGTGCTGGACATGGCTAACCATGGTTCAAGTTGGACTGGTGGCTTGCTTTCTCACTTCTCTTCTCTCTTTGTCTATGGTTGAATTAAAAAATAATAATTATAAGATAAATTATATAATTCTTTTTAAGGAAAGAATTCTAATAACTTTTTGTTCTCTTGATTTTGCTTTATTTTTTAATTGATAAAAGGTGCTTAGGCTGGCCAAAGAGAAAAGTAAAAAGCACCCTATAATGGTATATGGTCATGCCACAATCCCTTCTCCTTCATTTCTTCGTCCTATCAGAACTTGGGGCACACACACACACACACACACACACACACACGTCTGGCATGTTTCTCAAGCCACTAGGGCTCAGATTTGAACTGCAGTTGACCATGTGGGATACAGCTGTATTAATAAGTCCCTGGGCCAGTCCCATGCTTTTTGTTTTGTTTTATTTTAACTATTCAGGCACAGAATGACAAGACTGATAGCAATAAAAAATGTACAGAGTTAGAACATAATGGAAACTTTTGTAAAATTCTGTAAAGCGTTAGAAACTAGGAATTTAGGAATTAAGAACTAGTTCGCTTAAAATACCTAGTAGTAAAAAAGAAATGCAGAGAAAAGATTAAAATAAAATTCTTTTGTATACTCGTCAACTTTAAAATAGTAAAGTTTTTTTTCTTAACTAATATTAACATTAATAAAATCAATTCACTTAAGGTTTTTCAGTATTTTCACTTTAAAAATGATAAATGGTTATTTAAATCTCTGACTATATGTTACCATTATTATTCTTTATCCACAAATTGCTGATAGTCACACTGGTCTGATTTTGATTTCTGTTTATTTAGGTCTATCAATACATTTGTAAGTTGAGAAAGTTGAGTAAATGGGTTTCTTGAAAATCTCCAGTAAATGGCAGAATGCCTGTTGAATATGAGTTGCTATGTTGTCCTGTTTGTCATTAAAACTCTTCTATCCATATTTAGTAAAATAATATTCATATTTTAGTGGACAAGAAAATAGTTTGCAATTAGGTATTTTCATTCTTGAAAAAAAATACTACAAATTGTAACAATTTCAAGAATGTAAATGAAGAGTACAGGAGGCATGAACATTTTTGTTTGTTGATATATCGGTAACTGAGCACAGATTGAAGACATCCTTTCAACTCTTGAGAGGCCAAATTGATACTAGCATTTTTAACCTTTCCTTTTTCTCTCTTGAGAACTTCAATTGTACAGTGTTTAGCATGTGGAATGTATCAAATATTTCTTTATTGTGACTTATGATATTCTAATTTTGGGTATTTTCTGACCCAGAAGAACATGAAGTTTTGCAGTTTAGTACATGAAAAGAATTTTAGAAAGTTTTCTCATGATCCCTTAACTGGCATTTGATTTATTAATCAAAAATTGTATTTCAATGTGTATTAAAAGCATATGATTTATAATGTTTAGAAAGTAGACACAAGAAAATGATTGTAGATGTTTTATCTTGTTTTACTCCTATTTGTTTAGTATGTATACATGTATGTTCTAGAGTATTCTAATTTTTAAATTTTCATTAAAAATAGTTCATCTGATTTTCCCTAATCTCAGTTTTAAACTATCAGTATAAAAACTTTAATCACATATTTTGTAAAGGGCTAAAAGTATGATTTGAACTACAGATTATAATAATATTTTAATTCTAAATGGGAGATGATGTAAATATAAGCATGGATCTGATTTGAATAAAGAGTTTAAAATAGTAATAATGTATTTCATTTTTAATGCTATTTAGAGTGGTAAATACCAATGAATGAAGATAGTATTAGTTGGTGAAGAAAATGTAACTTGTATAACTTTGGAATTCATCTTGTAAGGAAATGAGGATAAACCCAAATTTTCTGTGAGTTACAGCATTAAGAGTATTTTTAGTATTAAGTACAGTTAATTAATTTAAACATATTAAAAATATGTTTTGGGAACCAGCAGTTAGCATAATGGCTATGTCGCTGGACTCCCACGTAGTCGACCGTGGTTCGAGTCCCAGACCCGGTGGCTTAAAACTCACACTGGGCGCGTGTGTGTGCGTGCCCAAGACCCGAGAGAAGAATGGAGGAGAAGGGATTGCGGCGTGACCATCCCCCCGGGGGAGGGTGATTTCTCGCTTTCTGTCTAGCCGCTGTCTCTCTCTGTCTGGCGAGCGCATGTACCCTATAGCGAAAACCTCTCCAAAAAAAAAAAAAAAAAAAAAAAAAAAAAATATATATATATATATATATATATATATATATATCTATATATCTATATATCTTTCTAATGATATGTTTTCAGAAAACATAATTCTAAAAGCTTATTTATTGTACTAACTGGTAATTACTGTACAGGTAATTTATGTCTGTCTTTAATCCTAAACCATATTGAGACACTGTCCTAAAATGTTAATATTTATGTATTCAAGTAATATAACAAAATAAGTTATCTTCTGTTGCTGAACTTATATTGCTTATATTATTAAGCTTGTAACTTTGATCCTTTAAGGTACTTTTAAGCTGTTGCCTTTGATGTGTGTATTTTCCCTTTAGTGAACCAAGATTTTTTTTTAAAGAATTATTTATTTAATTTTATTATTCATTCATTTATTTTAATTTGACCAGAGAGAGACACACAGAGAAAGTGAGAAAGCAAGCCATCAGGTCCAGGACTTGAACCGTGGTTGGCCATATGGGAGTGTCCAGCGCCTTAGCCACCATACCACCTGCTGGTCCCCCCAAGATTCTTTTATAAGATGGGTAGAATAGAAATATTTAAATACTTTTTCTCAAAACAAAGAGAAAACTTAAAATGTTTCGGTAATCTACAGTTGTGATAGAGACTTAAGTGTTAGAGCTATTTGGAATTCCTCATACCACCCTACTCCCAACTAAGCTAAACTTAATACTTAGGACCTCAAATAATACTGAATAAGGGCCAGTGGGGAGTTTTTCTGTTTGTTCAACATTAAATGCTCTTTTTGCCTTTAATGTTAGTGATGGGCATAGCGTGGTAGCCGTGTTTCCTTCAGTTTTGTATCATGCCAGGTTCATTCATCTCTTTCAAGATTACAATCTTGGGACCAGCAAATGGTGTGATAGTTATGTCGCTAGACTCCCATGTAGTCAACTGCAGTTCGAGTCCCAGACCCGGTGGCTTAAACTCATGCCAGGCACATGTGCATGCATGCCCAAGATCCCGAGAGGAGAATGGAGGAGAAAGGACTGCAATATGGCCATCCCCCCTGGGGGGTGATTTCTCGCTTTCTCTCTGTCTCTCTCTGATGAACGCACACCCCTGTAGCAAAAACCTCTCCAAAAATAAATAAATAAATAAATAAATAAGTAAATAAAGATTACAATCTGAATTTTATTTTTCTTTTTTTGGAGAGGTTTTTGCTATAGGGCGCATGTGCTTGCCAGACAGAGAGACAGAAAGCGATAAATCACCCTCAGGGGGGATGGCAACGCCGCAATCCTCCATTCTCCTCTCAGGATCTTGGGCACGTACACACACGTGCCCAGCATGAGTTTAAGCCACCGGGTCTGGGACTCGAACCGTGGTCAACTACATGGGAGTCCAGCGACGTAGCCATTACGCTAACTGCTGGTCCCACAATCTGAATTTTTTTTTAAGAGAGATTTTTTTGCTATAGGGCATATGTGCTTGCTGGAGAGACAGAAAGACAGGAAAAAAAAAAAAGGCTTTGGACCCTTAACTATTGGGTCCTACTTCTCTTACAGCTTTTCTTTAAAATTATAATCAAATAGATCAACTGTAGCAGAAAATCAGCTTTAGCCAAAGTTTTATCACTTAAAACTTAAATGCCTTTTTTTTTTTTTTTTTTTTTTTTTAGTTTTGCTACAGAGTGCGTGCACTTGCCAGAGAGAGAGAATCATCCCCTAGAGGAAATGGCCAAGCCCCAATCTCTTCTCCATTCTCCTCTCCGTATTTTGGGCACACATGCACATGCACCCAGTGTATTTTTCAAGCCACCAGGTCGAGGACTTGAGCTGTGTAGTTGCCATGTGGTATTCAGCTGCCTTAATCTCAGTGCCACCTGCTGAACTTTAATACCTCTTAATTATGGTTTAAACACTTGATGTCAGAGAATATTCTGCTGGTAATTCAGCATTTTGCTAACACTCTCACTGAGTCCACATATGAGCAACAAACTTACAGCACATTTACCAGATTGATAATGTAATATAAAAATTCTGATTATACAAAATACAAAACTACAGAACAGTATTATGAATCCCTGTATACTCACTACCCATCTTTAGTAGTGTTTCATAGTATGGCCTCTATTTACTTCATTTATACCTCACTTGTATTTTTTTTAATTATTTATTTATTCATTTATTTTATTTTGACCAGAGAGAGGGGGGGAAAGTGAGAAGTCAAGCCACCAGATCTGGGATCCGAACTGTGGTTGGGCATGTGGGAGTGTCCAGCACCTTAACCACCACATCACTTGCTGGCTCCATTTGTACTTCTCTTTTAACCCTGCACTGATTATTTTAAAGCAAGTTGCAGACAGTGATAAATAGAGCAAGAGTTCTCTTAGATGCGAAATCTTTTTTACATAAAGAATAATGCATTGGGACCAGCAGTTGGCATAATGGCTATGTCGCTGGACTCCCATGTAGTTGACCGTGGTTCGAGTCCCTTACCCAGTGGCTTAAACTCATGCTGGAAGCGTGTGCGTACCTGCCCAAGATCCGGAGAGGAAAATGGAGTAGAAGGGATTGCAGCGTGGCCATCCCCTGGGGGGTGATTTCTCTCTTTCTGTCTCTCTCTCTGTCAAGTGCACGTACCCTATAGCAAAAACCTCTCAAAAAAAAAAAAATTAATACTGTAAACTTTTCAAATAATGCCTTGCAAATGCTAAACACTATATTTTTTTGCTCTTATTTGGGAAAAAAAATTCCAAATAGTATTCCTAATTTATCAGGTCCCTAGTAAACTTGTTAACAGGTCTTATAATAGTATCTAAAACAAACATTTGAAAAGCAGGTAAGTCTTTTCAAGCAATTTGTTGAGTTTCCTTATACTAAACACTGGTGACTTCATATATCTGAGCATGTTTGACATCAACCTTCTTTTCATCAGTTAAGGGGAATCAGTATTTGGGCCAGCCAAGTGGCATGGTGGTTAAAGCAGCTGGATCCCAAATTGCTAACAGCACAGTTCAAATCCTGGACTCCCGTGGCTCCAGTGGCTTGAAAAACCAAGCTGGGCTCCTGGGCTCCTGGGCTCTTTTGTGTGAATGCCCAAAATCCTGTGAGGAAATTGGAGGATTGCAGGTGGCCATCCCTGTGGGGGTTGATTTCTCACTTTTCCTCTCTCCAAGGAGTACTAGCAATTTTTAAAAAAGTTAAATCAATATTTTATAGTCAATTTTACTATGCTCAAGACGGCCTTCCGGAAACGGTAGTGCCAAGTGTAGAGACAATGGAAAACAGACGTTCAAATAATTGTGATAGTATTAAATAAGCCTTGCTAATTCAAATAACGACTACGTTACAACACCATAAAAATTAAACTCCGCAGAGTAGCATTTGAATTTAGCGAGTTTCTGGATAGATAAAAATGTCCTTTTAAAAATATCTGTAGACTCTAAAGTGTCCTCGCCAGCAGGCAGTCCTGTCCACTACGTTCAGTCCCCAAATCTGAAGGGGCGGCAACTTCTGCACGAAATGAAAAGGGGTGAGTCCGCCTCAGTGCAACGCAGGAGGGAGGACAGGCAGGTTTCCTGCCCACCCCGTGCTGAGCCCTTTCAACGCGCTAACGCTTTCTCCGAGGAGCTGGGGAGTCCAGCGTCCATAAATGTCGTTGGTCTTTCCAGCCCTGGGTAGGTAGGTCCCTCAGAGGCTGTCACACTAAGATTAGCGGGAGAGCGCCAGAAAAAGCAGATGGTGACCCCTACCCTGTCGCCTCCGCCGGGCTCTGAGCCTTGAGCTCTGAGCCCTGAGCCCTGCGCCCTGCCCGGCCTCGGGTCCTGCCTCCTTCGGGCTCGGGCCCGCCCCCGGCGCCGGCAGGCCAAGGTGTCCGCCTGCTCCCTGGCGCCCCCTGGCCCGGCTCTGGCGCCCGAGGTTTCCGGTGAGGGGCAGTAGCCGGTTATGACGATTGCCTCCTCCGGAGCAGACAGCGTCTCCTCCTCCTCCGTAGCCCCGGCGCCCCGACTCCAGGTGGGATTCGCTCGCGACCCGCGAAGGCTTCCTCCGCTCCTTTCCCACTGCGGCTGCGCCCTGAGCAGCTCTAGCCCCGGCGCGCCAGGGCTGCTGTGCCTGGCCTCGCCGCGACCTCCCCGGGGCTGTAGCCTCTCCACCGACTCCGCCCTCGCCTTCTCACCCTCTGCCGGCCCGAGAAGTGGGCATGGGGAAGTCAGCCTGGCCCTCCCGGCCCCTGCGCCCGGCCCTTCCCGGAGCCCGCCAGACCCAGGGTGAATGCCGGCCGCGGCCGGCGCCCTGTGCGGGGGTGACCGCGTTTCGCTGGGCCGGGCGGAGCTGTTCTCCCAGGTCCGTCCCAGGTGCTCTGGGGACCCCGGGGTGCCGCAGTGCAGGGTGGCGGGGGACCCTCCGGAATCTCTGAGATCCCAAAGCAGTCCCAGGTGGCGCCTGGGGTCGCCAACCCGAGCGCGGCATCTTAGCTGCGGCCGGGCGCTGACCGCTGACCCCGCCGCACTAGTGCACGGAATGACTGACGGAAAGTGAGCCTCGGTCTGGGTGTCTCAGACCGCCAAGCCCATGCTGAGCCCAGCCCTGTCCCCACCGTGAGACTTGGCACATGGCGGCGGAGGTAGCCCTTTAGAAGTCATTGTGAATCTCAGATGTTTAACTTTTCATTTGTCCACTGTCTTCTGCGCTGACCGTTGCTACATCTCATGCGGTGTGGTCCCTGTCAGCCCCAGGTTTCACCCGGCTTCTCTTTCAGACTTTTCCCTTTGTTTCTCCCCTGCCTTTAGGACTGTGGGAATCCAATCAAGGGATACAGGAGTGGAGTGAGCCCACTGCTTTGTGCTGGAGAAAAAAGCAAGGCCCCTCAGCTTCAGCGGTTGGAGAAGTGGATCCGCCCAACCCTGCGGGGCTTTGCAAAAGGGCTCTACTCTAGGGAGGCTTTCCACCAGGCCCGGGGTGGTGCTTTCATGCACCAGAGGCCATCCCCTCCCCGGCTTGTGCAAGTGGGTACGTGTCCTCTGCAAATGCCAATTCTAATCTGCTCTTGAGGTTATTTTCCCGTGTCTGAATGTAACGTTGCTTCTTCTCCGTGGATCAGCGAGTTTAGCTATGGCCAGAGCACAGTGGAGGGCAGTAAACTTGGGTAGTTACAGGTCAGTGTTTGGTTTTAATAATGACTTTATTACGGAAGGGTGAGCCAGACGGGATGCCTGCCTTTCAGCCTAAAGGCCAACCACTTCTGCTCTGGGAGCCCTGAGATCCAGTGAGCTATTACTACAGAAAACCGGAAATTTGTTTGCTCCTAGGAATGTTTTACTGCTGAAGAGCCTGTTGGCCTGTAACCAGTTGATACCTGCAGAAAGTGGACTGCCTCCTTCCAGTTCACAACTAGAACACGGTCTATTAAGTTATTAAGTGTTGAGCATGGTCCCTGTAAGATTGCTCTTAGTAGATGATTAAGGAAAAGAAAGAGCACTGAGAGCCAGGCTTTCTGGTTAGGAGTTATCCCCTTATGGGACCAACAGTTAGCGTGATGGCTATGTCGCTGGACTCGCACATAGTCGACCGCGGTTAGAGTCCTGGACCCAGCGTCTTGGGCTCACTCCGTGCCTGTGTGCGTGCATGCCCAAGATCGCCAGAGGAGAATGGAGGAGAAGGGATTGCCGCGTGGCCATCCCCCCTGGGGCGTGATTTCTCACTTTCTGTCTCTCTGTCTCTCTCTATCTTTCTGGCAGGCGCACGCGCCCTATTGCAAAAAAAGAAAAAAAATTATTTTCTCTCGTTCTCTCTCCTTTATTAAGGTTTTTGTCATAGGGAGCATGTACTTGCCAGAGACAGACAGTGAGAAAGTGCCAAAACAACCCCCTTCCCCCCAGGGGGCATGGCCATGCTGCAATCTCTTCTCCTCCATTCTCCTCTTGGGATTTTGGGTACGCATGCACATATGCCCAGTGTGATTTTTAAGCCACCAGGTTCAGGAATTGAACTGCAGTCAGCCATGTGGTAGTGCAACACCTTAACCACTATGCAACCTGCTGGCCCCAATTATTTTCTCCCTCTTATTTAATTCAAAACATTCCCTGACTGATAAAGGCTACTTCAGCAACCTTTTGCGATAATGTTTCATTTCTTACAAGTTTTAGATACCTGAAACATCACAACAGATTCTGGGGCGGTCTAAAGATTAAAGAGGTACCTATTTTTTCATTATACGTAGCCATTGTTACTATTAATATGTATCTTAAAATTTTATAAAATTGCTGTCAAGTCAGTGTTGAATAAAAGTCCCAATGAAAAATATTAATTCAAATTATATTTACAACAGATAACATCTTCTTCAGAGCTACCTAAATGGAAAAAAAAAACCACTATATTTAGTACCCTAGAAAGGAAAGGGTTTCTTTTTGTCATCTCTCCTACCTCACCATTTTCTTAGGATCCTATGGCTTTGGACTTGAGTTTGATTGAACATAGCTGTTTCCAAAGGCTTCATCTTCCTAGTCCATCCTGAGGGCTGACTTTGGAGTTGAGCTGTCCAGTGTGCCCTAGTAAACATCGGATCTTGCTGAGGCGTGGTCAGTGTGTATTATGGCTCGGTCATCAAATGGAAAGAGCTTTTTTTTTTAAAAAAAAAAAAAAGAAAGAAAGAAAGAAAACCAGCAGGTGACGTGGTGGTTAAGGTGACTGGATCCCACATGACTGACTTCACAGTTTGAGTCCTAGACCCAGCGCCTTGAAAAACAAGCCGAGCTTATGGGTATGCATGCCCGAAATCCCCAGAGGAGAATGGAAGAGAAGGGATTGTGGTGTGGCTGTCCCCTCTGACAGGATAGGACCGGAAGGCTAGCCACTCCAGTTCGGGGAGCCCTGAGATCCAGTGAGCAAGATTACTGTAGAGAACTGCTACTTTGCTCTTTTTCCTCTCTCTCTCTCTCTCTCTCTAGCAAGTGCATGCCCTATAACAAAACTCAAAACAAAAACAAAAAAACAAAAGAGAGCAAAGATACCCCCTAACGTGACTTGAGAACAACATAATTATGGTCTGGAATAGACAGGAGAAATCTGATTCGGGAGATTTAACTCTTATTGGGTAAGATAAAAATGTAGTAAGATGCATGACCCTTATCGCCTTTCTAAATGCTAAGGCGGGATGGAGAGTTTAAGGGCCTAGTCTTTGAGGCAGGTTTTGCTCCTGGAGTTCCCAAGTCTTAGTTGTTTGCATAGATGATGCTTGTACCTAGTGTAGTGTATACTTCACAAGGGCAATGAATGTAGTTCACATCTGCACCTCCAAAGCCATATCGCTTTGATACTTAAAAGAATATCTGGAACACAGGTACCCACATATTGGTTGTGATTATTAATTATTTTTTGGGGGGGAGGTTTTTGCTTCAGGGTGCGTGTGCTTGCCAGAAAGACAGTGAGAGACAGAGAGACAGAAAGTGAGAAATCACCCCCCGGGGGGGATGGCCATGCCACAATCCCTTCTCCATTCTCCTCTTGGGATCTTGGGCACGCACGCACACATGCCTGGCGTGAGTTTAAGCCACCAGGTCTGGGACTCAAACTGTGGGCGACTGCATGGGAGTCCAGTGACATACCATTACACCAACTGATGGCCCTGTGATTATTACTTTTTATTCAGCAAACACACACTTACTCAGAACCAGTATGCTTCCTTTTCTCTCGCACTGGCATATCTTCCCTCCTTCTCCTCATTCACGCCTCAGCGCAAATGTTATTCAGTGCTCTGCTCTGTCCCATGTGGCTTCAAACATTTATAAATAATCACCTACACGGCACTTAATATGTGGTAGGTACCTTTCTAAACACCTTACCAATAATTGACTCATTTAACTCCTAACAGCCCCATGAAGAAGGTCTAATATCACTTTCACTTCGCAGACGGGACAGTGGCACAGCAAAGTTAAGGGACGTGTTCAAAGCCATCCAGCTGAGAAGCTGCAGACAGGATTCAGACCCTGGTGGTTAAGCATCAAAGCCCATATTCTTAACCACCATGACACATTGTCTGTCATATTATCCTCCTTTATTTTAGGCATCAGTAAACCAGGCATATCATTTTGTAAATAAAGTTTTATTGGGAGACAGCCACACCCATTCCTTTACAAGAGACCTGTACCTGCTTTCTCATTAAAGGTGTTGTTGAATAGTGTCATGAAGCTCAAGTGGCAAAACCAAATTATGTACGGCTTCTCCTTTACAGAAGTTTGCAGGCCCCTGTTTTTTGTTTTTGTTTTTAATTTTTAAAAAAGTTCACAGCCTTTGTCATCATCTGAAGTTGTTTACTCATTTGATTATCATTGCTTCTCCTGCTAGGTTATCAACTCCATGAGAGCAAGGATGTTTCTTGTTTTGCTCACTCCTGTGCTGTAAGCCTCGCCCCTAACACAAAGCCTGGCAAACAGCAGGTGCTTAGAAATGTTTGTTGACCAAGAAAAAAAAAAAGTAATGACTTTATGTTGTAATTATGCTTAGCCCTTGGCTGTTGTCTTTGTCTTTGGCTTTGAAAGGAGATTCCTCACTGAGGATGCTTTTGATGTGATGTGTAGGTTGGAGGTGGCTATGTTAATACTGCTTGTCTTTGGAGTGCTACTTCTCGAGGTCCCTGTGAGCAGCCCAGAGGAAGCTCCTGGGAAGCCGCTGTACGACTATGCCAGTATCCGCCTGCCAGAGGAGCACATCCCCTTCTTTTTGCACAACAACAGGCATATTGCCACTGTCTGCCAGAAAGACTCACACTGTCCATATAAGGTTGGCGCTATTTCTTCTCTTCTCATTTATTTTTTAAAGGGAGCAATTTAGGTTGACTTAGTACTTCTGCTTTATAACCTGAAGGTAGATGTCTAACTTCCGGTTGTCACTGCTGAGTCAATCGTTGTTTCAATTTCATCTAATACTTCTGATACTACTTTGCTTAAAAATACGTCCCCTTCACAGGAGTGGAATTTATATCTAAATCCTTACTACAATAAATAGGTAGCAAATACTATTGTACTTGTGTACTCTGTAAATAAAGCAAATTAGGGTTTGTGCAGAAAAGAATGATCTCCTTAAAAGTAAAGAAGTTCACACCTCTTCTTTCTTATACTGTACTTAAGAGAGCCTTCTGGCACTTAATTTCAGCAATAACTCTTCAGCCTCTGTCTCCATGTAATTAAGATAGTTACTGTGGTTGGCCTTCTGTTTTAAAGGGGTTGGAAAGGCCTCAAATAGGAACCCATTAAGATGTCTCACAGGGCCTTAGAGATCAAAGCCAGGCATTGTGAGACACTTCCTTTCCCATGGTGCTGGCACAGGAAGCATATGAAAAAGCAAACCTGGGAATCAGACCAGCCCTGTGCCTGGGACCTACAGAGGGGCTTTCTAAGCTCCCTGGCTGGCAGCCCTGCTGTGCTGCCCCAGGGGTGCAGAGTTGTAGGGTCTCTGCTGATCTTGAATGATGAGCAAAGTTGCTGATTCATTCAGTTTAGTGTGATCCTTTTGATACCAGGAGTTCCAGACCACCTTGTGGGGACTGATTTTAGAATCAGTTTGCTCACTAAGAAAGGCTCTCTCTTAAGCTACTGCAAGAAATTCTGTTAATAATTCAAGTGGTCTTTGATAGTCTGCCTAAAAGCCTGGACTTTTGGTTAAGGGGCAGGCACGATGCAGGTGATGAGTAAGAATAATTAAGAACCTTAAGACTGCTTTCTTAGAATTTAGATATTTTTATTATACAAATACAGATTGTAAAATGTGAACGTGAAAGGTCTGTATTAGTGGAAAAAAAAATTCAAAGTGTCCTTTCTGAATGTCATAAAAAGGGAGATCAGTCTAAATGTACACGTTTTATGTTGCAGAAACATTTAGAAAAGCTCGAATACTGCTGGGGTTATGAGAAATCCTGCAAGCCAGAGTTCAGATTTGGTTACCCTGTTTGCAGCTACGTGGACATGGGATGGTGAGTTTCCATGTAGAATATCCTCCCCTAAAGAATTATTTATTTAATTTTATTTATTTATTTATTATTATTATTTAATTTGCTATAGGGCACATGTGCTTACCAGAGAGAGACAGAGACCTCTAGAGAGAGAGAAAGCAACCTGCCAGGTTCAGGACTCAAACCATGGTTGGCGATGTGGGAGTCTCGCACCTTAACCACCATGCCACCTGCTGGCCCCCTTAGCAGTGAATCTTAATGCCTGATTTGCCTGCTAGTATTTTTGGTTTTAGATAGAATTCCTTTGGATATTAATTTGCTTTTCTAGTTAAGAATTCATCCCAGGGGCTGGCACATGGTGTGGTGATTGTGGTGCTGGTCTCCCACATGACCAACCATAGTTCAAGTCCTGTACCTGGTGGCTTGCTTTCTTACCTTCTCTCTCTCTCTCTGGCCAAATTAAAAAATAATAATAATAACAAATCAAAATCAACAAATAAATCTTTGAAAAACACCCCAATTCATCCCAGTTATTCACACTGCGTTGAGAGTATCTGTCCTTTTCTCTGCTAGAGGGGGAAAGCAGTAGGGACCATAGGAAACATTTCTTCCCAGCATATGCCAGTAAGATAAATAAATGGTTTCCTTTTGATTCTGCAGGGGAGAGTAAAGTGTAACTAGTACTTCCAATAGATAGATGCAAGGTTAATGGGATAAAGAAAAGACAGTATTTGGGGCAGTCTGTGGCAGTGATTAAGTAACTGGATCCCACATAGCTGACTATGCAGTAAAAGTCCAGACCCAGTGGCTTTAAAAACATGCTGGGTACTTCTTTGCATGCCCAAAATCCTGAAAGGAGAATGGAGGACAAGGGATTATGGCCTGGCCATCCCCCCTGGAGGGTGCTTTCTCTCCCCACCCCTCTCTTCAGCAAGTGCAGGCACCCTATAGCAAAATTTGAAAAAGAAAGAAAACAAAAGAAAATACAGTAATTAACGGTTTATTGTTTTCAGTTCCAGATAATCCCGACTTTGTACATTTCTATTGTGTATTTTTACTATAAGGAAATAAATCTGTGAATAACTTATTTTGGTCACTTTATGTAGTGAGTGATAATTTTAGAATAACAATGATAGTATACTTTCTTTTTTTTTTTTTTTTTCTTTTTGGAAAGGTTTTTGCTATAGGGCGCGTGCGCTCGCCAGACAGACAGAGAGAGACAGAAAGCGAGAAATCACCCCCCGGGGGGGATGGTCACACCGCAATCCCTTCTCCTCCATTCTCCTCTCAGGATCTTGGGCACCCACGCACACGTGCCTGGCATGAGTTTTAAGCCACCGGGTCCGGGACTCGAACCTTGGTCGACTACGTGGGAGTCTAGCGACATAGCCATTACGCTAACTGCTGGTCCCATGATAGTATACTTTCTAAAAATTAAAGTAATAATAGACTTCTAACAATTGAACATTTAGAGAGAAAATGGCATGGTAATTAAGGAGGCTGAATACCTCTTGGCTGACTGTGAGGTTCCACTCTGATCTCGTGACTTGAGAAATACACCAGGCACATGTGTGTGCATGCTCAAACAATCCTTAAAGGAGAGAGAAATAGAAGAGGAAGGATGATGATGTTAACTGTGTAGGTTACTTCTCACTTTCTCTCTCTCTGTCTCTCACTGCTGAACTAGAAAAGTTAAAAAATATCACAGTCAGCCAAGAGGTATTCAGCCTCCTTAACCACCATGCCATGAGCTGGCCTGAATTTTCTCTCTAAATGTTTAATTTTTAGAAAGTATACTATCATTGCTGGAAAAGTTAAAAAAAAAAAAAAAAGAAGATGATGAAAAAGGAAGAAAATTTAAGGTCCAGAAAAATTAAAAAGAAAAAAGACACATAGAATCTTTTTTTTTTTTTTTGCAAATAGGACAGACACTATCGAATCAGCTAAAGACCTCTTCTGGAAACAAGCTGATTTTGGATATGCCAGAGAGCGACTGGAGGAGATGCACGTGCTCTGTGAACCTGACAAAACGGTGGGTGTTTAGTTCTTTAATCGGGGAGCTTATTTATTTATACACTTATTGTATATTTTAATTATTGATTTTAGTGTTTAGATCAATAAGGGGAAAACAAGGTAAATGGCACGATGGCAGGAATTTCTCATTTTACTTATCCATTGGTTTAGAATTTTTTTTAACCTCCTAAAACAGGTTGTTCTGATTCCTTTGGAATCTTGTCCTCCTTTTCTTTTCTTTCTTTTTTTTTTCATTTTTTTTGTTTTAAAGAGAAATTTTTGCAGTAGGGAGCGTGCTCTCGCCAAAGAGACAGAGAGAAAAAGTGAGAACTCACATGCAATGGTAGCAGCTACACAAAAGAGGTACTACTCAAGCCACTCCCTTTATCAGATTGGAAAGTGGGGTTCTCAGAGAAGATAAGCAACTTCTCTCAGACCATACAGCTACCCTGTAGAATTACATATCCAGAATTAAAGTGCAAATCTCTCAGCATACTTTCAACCGTACCCTATTGCACCTCGGTGGGCAAGAGAAACACATTGTCAAGAGGCAGCTTTAGGGGACAGCCGGTGGTGTGGTGGTTAAGGTGACTGGCTCTCACATGGCTGACTGAACTGTTGAAGTCCCAGACCCTATGACTTGAAAAACCACACTGGGTGCACGTGCATGTGTGTGTGTGTGTGCCCAAAATCCTGAGAGGAGAATGAGGAGAAGGGATTTGGAGCACGATCATTGCCCTGATTGCCCTGCAGGATGCACGCGCGCGCGCTCGCTCTCTCTCTCTCTCTCTCTCTCTCTGCGTCACTCTGGTAAGCACACATGCCTTATGGCAAATTTAAGAAAAGAAAAAAAGGCAGTTTTAGGTAGTGTGTACAAGAGCAGGATCTTCACTAAAGGGTTCAGATCCTGACTCTAAGTACTCATCTTCCTTCTTTCTTTCTTTCTTTCTTTCTTTCTTTCTTTCTTTCTTTCTTTCTTTCTTTCTTTCTTTCTTTCTTTCTCTCTCTCTCTCTCTCTCTCTCTCTCTCTCTCTCTCTCTCTCTCTCCTTCCCTCCCTCCCTCCCTCCCTCCCTCCCTCCCTCCCTCCCTCCCTTCTTTCTTTCTTTCTTTCTTTCTTTCTTTCTTTCTTTCTTTCTTTCTTTCTTTCTTTTGTAATCATCTTTTCTGTATGTCAGTTTCCCCTGCTTTAAAGCCAGGCCAGTCCCACAACATGTCATAAGGATGAAATGAGGCTCAGATTGTAAAGATGCTCAGCGTAGGGCCTGGCTCTCAGAAAAAGGTTCCGTGTAAAGTTTAATGTCAGTGGAATTTAAGATCTTAGGATTGAGGTACACTATTCTCTAATCAGTGATCGTAAACCTTCAGTCTCTGACATGTCAGGGGGTCTCTGTTATCTCCAGATAATCCAGGAAACTAAAGCAAACAAAAACAAAAACAAAAAAAATTAAAAAACAAACAAACCCAAAAAATACCTTTAATACACTTGTATTCAGACACTTAATATATGCCTATAGAGCCCTTGGAAAATGTCTCTAATAGAGCTTTTAGCAGTTCTAGCAAGGTGAGCGAAATGTGAAGATGGGAGACAGGCCACCAACCTGCACTGCCACAGGCTGCTTTTAATAGACACTTGGTTTCCATGTTGGTGGGAGTCCAGCTGCTCCTGTGGAAAGGGCAAAGGAGGAACCACACCCCATTGTGCATACCTCTTTCAGAGTGGCTTGTGCATTGCTTTCTGGCCAAGACTGACCTTGATATACTGTGTGCTGTCAGAGTCTAATCTTTATCTTGATTGTTTGGGCTGCTATAACAGAATACCATACACGGGGCAGTTTATAAATAATAGAAAATCATTTCACAGTTCTGGAGACTGGAAGACCGAGACCAGCATGGCTGCATGGCTGGTTGTGGGGAGGGCCCCCTTCCAGGTTGTACACGGTGCCGTAGCCTGGTGTCCTCACATGGCGGAATTCAGACCAGAGAGCTCTCTGGGGCTCGTGGTAAGGGCACTGATCCCATTTATGAGTGCCCTCCCCCCCCATTTCTTCCCAAATGTCCAGCCTGCTAAAACCATCACATTGGAGATTCGGGTTTCAGCGTATGGGTTTTGCAGGGACATGTTCAGTCCATTGCGATTTTTTTTTTAAATCAACTTTGGATTCTAAAATGCTATGCAGGTCTTGTGTTCACTGGAAGTTTTAGGAAAAAACGAAAATAACATTTGGTTCTATAAATAAAACCCAGAGCAGATACACATTTTTGAAGCCCTCTCTCTTTGAGTACAACCAAGATTGCTTAAAATAGAAACTGGCTCTGAGAGTTGACTCTTCAACTCCTTTATTCATTTTTTTTTTTTTTTTTTTTTTTAGAAAATTTCTACCTCTTGATGTGGTTGAAACAGTCTTCCACAAGTTTTCCAGTGTACAAAAAAGTGCCTCTTATTAAAATGGGCATGCTGCCTTTCTCGCTGTGCATCTTAATGTCTCTTACATGTGCATTCTTTTCAGTTTCATTTGACTGGTCTTTGAAAATTCTTTTTCACATAGCTGTGGGGACAGTAATGGTTTGAAGTTTTGTTTTTGTTTTTTAAGGAGACTGAGCTAAGCCCAAATGACCAAGATAAACAGGTATGAAGGGCCTCCAGAAAGTTCATGGAAAATACATGGTGTAAAACTATGCATGGATTTCAATTTTTTTTTTTGGTACTAAAATAAAATCATGCCTTTTTTTTTGAGAGATCTTTGCTATAGGGTACATGGGCTTGCTGGAGGGAAAGCAAGAAATCATCTTGAGCAGGTAGGGGATGGTCACACCACAATCCCTTCTCCTCCAGTCTCAGGATTCTGGGCACACACGCCTGGCATGAGTTTTAAGCTGCTGGGTCCAGGATGTGAACTGCAGTCAACTGTGTGTGAGTCCAACGATATAACCATTATGCCATATGTTGGTCCCATAATATCATGTTTCAATTTCATTTTTCCACAAATGTTTTCAAGTCTCCTTTATAGCTCATGGCTTTAAAATTTGAGGTGCTATAAACAGATCATTTTGGAATTTTTCATAATAACCCAAAAGTGTGGAAACTGGCAAAAGTTTGACTGACCAAGGAGAGCGGGAAAGGAGGAAAACATCCTCAAAGAGATGCAGGCTTCGGAAAGCATTCTTCATTACATTATGCGGTTTGCACCTGAGGGTATACATGCTGTCAACACATCTGACAGGCCTGGGCGAGTCCTTGCAATATTAAATGCTTGGAGTTGTTTTTACATTTTTTTCAACCTTATTGCAGAGTGACTCAAGTCTGGTATGTTCCCGTTATCTTCAGTATTGCAGAGCGACCAGTCTCTACCTTGATTTAAGAAACATCAAGAGAAATCATGACAGGTACTTAAGTGGTTATGTTAAAATTGAATAGAAATTTGGAAATATTTTCAGATCAGAGATATCTGTGCCTTACATTTGCTTCATTATATTGGGTTGTCAGAGAAGTCATGATGCATTTTTGCATAGAAAAAATAGGTCATGACTTTTGCGAAAACCCCATAGGCTGGAGGAAGGGTTGGTGAATGGGAGGAGACGGATGACCCAGGCTGGCTGTGAGCTGATCACATTGCAAAGCTGGTTCACGGGCCTCTCAGCTTCCCTATGTGATTCTGCTACTTCTGGCCACATTTGAAATGATCAATAATTGCTAGTGAGAAATTGGTTTTGCAAATTGTTTATTGTCTCAGCCTGTTTTCTGTTGATAAAGCAGAACATGCAAACTAGGTACTTTATGAAGATCAGAAGTCTTTTTGGCTCACAGTTCAGGAGGCCAGGAAGTACAAGAATATAGTGCCAGTGTCTGACGAGAGCCTCTGTGCTGTGTCATCACAGGGCAGAGGACAGAAGGGCAAGAGGGCTTAGAGACAGACTGGGAAAGGAAGACAACTCCAGAGGTAACGAATCTACTCCCAGAGAACACGGTAATCCAGTCAGAAGGGCAGCCCTTGTGAACCAAACCCTCTAATACTGTTATAATGGCAATCACATTTCAATATGAATTTGGGAGAGGATATTCAAGCCAATGCTGTAATCCACCTTAGTTATACACCATGTGCTTGAGTCATGAAAAAGCTATTCAAACTCAATTCAATTTTTTTATTATACTCTAGATTTAAGGAAGATTTTCTCCAGAGTGGGGACATTGGAGGACACTGTAAACTTGACATTCGTACGTTAATGTCCGAAGGTCAGCGAAAAAGTCCTCTACAGTCTTGGTAAGTTTTTTTTTGTTTTTTAAAGAATTATTGAATTTTATTTATCATTATTATTATTTTAAAGTTTGCTACAGGGCACATGCATTCACCAGAAATAGAGAGAGAGAGAGAGAGAGAGAGAGAGAGAGAGAGAGAGAGAAAACAAGCTCCCAGGTCTGGGACTTGAACCATGGTTGGCCCTGTGGGAGTCTAGCATCCTAACCATCACGCCACCTGCTGGCCCTGTATTTTATTTGTTTCTAACATATTCACCTTTATTTTTGGCACTTACAGATTTTTCAAGCCACTGGGGCCCAGAATCGAGCTGGTCAGACATGTGGTACTTCCCTCCCTTAACCACTAGGCTATGGAACCATAATTATTGCATGTGTTTTGGAGAACACATTAAAAAAACATGTATGCACTGAAGTATATAAGCATGTAGAAAAGTATACGGTTTGGATCATGAAAAGTGAACCCCCCCCCCCCGTGACTCTAGTCCAGGTCAAAAAGAGAACTTTATTAACACCCCAGGCTCTCTCCCAGGCCTTCCCCCTTCTTCACTCCAAAGATAAATACTACCTTGACTTTTAAAAAAATGTATTTAACTTTATTTATTATTGTTATATATTTTTTGTTTTGTTTTAATGTGACCAGAGAAAGACAAAGAGAGAGAGAAAGGGAAAGTGGGAAAGCAAGCTACCAGGTCTGAGACTTGAACCACAGTGGCCATGTGGGAATCCACTGTCGCAACCATCACACCACCTGCTGGCCCTGCTGCCTTAACTTTTAACATCATTGTTCAACATTTTGACTCTTAAAACTTTTATTTTAAAATAATTTTAGACTTATAGAAGTTTAAAAATCATACAGGGAGTTCCCATTGTACCAATTTTCCCAGATTCCTCTAATGATAATATCTCATGTAACCATAGCAAAATGATCCAAACCAGGAAATTGAGTACAAAGTTATTAACACCTGTGAATTTCACTAGTGTTTATATCCACTCATCTTTATTTTTGAAAGAATTATTTTTAATTTACTATTATTGTTATTTTTAATTTGATCAGCGAGAGACAAAGAAAGTGAGAAAGCAAGCCACCAGGTCCGGGGCTTGAATCACGGTCAGCCATGTGGGAGTCTAGCATCTTTAACCACCATACCACCTACCAGCCCTCCCATATCCACTCATTTTTTTAAAGATATATAGTTCTATGAAGTTGTGCCATATGTCTAGGTACAGGTAACCTAGATACAGACTTGTCCCTTATCCCTAAAACATCCTCATGCTACCCCTTTCTGGTCACCTAGTTTATTCTCATATAATGCTGAAGTGTGAGGGCAAACGTTCATGCTGAGCAAATCATTCACAATAATAACCTACCGTTCGTTCCTATGGCATTTTACAGTCTAAGATAGTCTCTCACATGACTTAATAGACTTATGCAGCCAACAGTTCCTGTATTGTGGCTGGCATCTTGATTCCTAGTTTTTTTTTTGTTTTTCCAGAGATTTTTGCTATAGGGCACGTGTACTCACTGGAGAGACGGAGACAGAGAAACAGAAAGTGAGAAATCAATCCCCGGGTGGGATGGCCACATTGCAATCCCTTCTCCTCCACTTTCTTCTCGGGATTTTGGCTGTGCATACATGCACCAGGTCCAGAACTTGAACCACAGTCAACCTCATGGGAGTCCAGTGTTTTAACTACCATGCTGCCTGCTGGGCCCCCCAGTACATTTTTCTTAAAAGAATTAGTTATCAGTATTATTTTAATTTTTTTAAATTTGACCAGAGAGAGTGAGAAAGTGAGCTGCTGGGTCCAGGACTTGAACTGCATTCAGCCATGTGGGAGTCCAGTGCCCCAGCTACTGCCCTACCTGCTAGCCCCCCAGTACATTATTTTAAAAAGTGCTTTCAATTTTTTTTTTTTTTTCCATTTTTGTGAGAGGGCATGTGTGCTCCTGGGGGAAAGGAGAAACAGTGAGAGAAAGCAAGAAACTACTCCCTATGGGGCATGGCCACACCACAATTCATTTTTCCTTTATTTCTTCTCACTTTTGGGTTTTGGGGCATGTGCACACAGGCACCTGGCATGTGTCTCAACCCACAAGGTCTGGGACTTGAACTGCTCTGTCAGCCATGTAGGATCGTCGCCTTAACCGCCAGGCCATGGGCTGGCCTAATTACTAGTAATTTTTTATATCTGATGCCACATGGTAGCTCCGTCAAAGTCAAAGTGTATGTATTATTCATTACCATGTAACACATTGCCTCAAAATATATCCTATGATATATTTGTATTCACTATCTATTGCTGTATAACAAAGTAAAATGTAGCCACTTAAAACAACAAGCATTTATTATGTCTCCTTGTTTCTGATGGTTAGGATTTGGGACTCTTTTAGCTCCGTCTCTTAAGAGGTTGCCCTTAACCCCTTTGGCAGAGCCATAGTCTTTTCTAGGCTCAAGTGGGCCTAGAGAATCTGCTAGATCTAAGCTCTCTCAGGTCGTGGTGAAACCTGACTCCACTCTGGCTATTGGCAGAGGCCTCCTCGGGTTTTCTGGCCTTTCCATAGTGCCGCTAGCTAGCAGCATGGTGGCCAGCTAGCACATAATCTCAGAGCATGCTTGATCCACAACAGGAGCCACAGGGATTTGCATAGCCTGCTCCCACACGTGACATTCCATCCTCTGCTGTGTCCTGTTCCCAGCCGGGAGCCACTCAGTCCAGCCCACACTAGACTGGGTAGCGAATGAACCTCCACCTCTTGAAGGGAAAAGTATCGAAAAATTGGTAGACATTTTTCTAAAACCACCACAATATTTTGGCCTTTTTTTTTTTTTTTTTAAGAGGTTTTTGCTATAAGGCACATGCACTCACCAGAAAGACAGAGAGAGACAGAAAGCGAGAAATCACCCCTCAGGGAGGATGGCCACACTGCAATCCCTTCTTGCCCATTCTCCTCTCGGGATCCTGGGCACACACACACATGCTCCCGGCATGAGTTTAAGCCACTGGGCGCTGTCTGGGCTGATGAGCCAGGTATCTCACAGAGGCCAAGGTCTCTGCAACAACTGCATTGGCAAAGCCCCGGGAGCCCCATGAGGGACACACCTGGTTCCAAGAGTGTTGATCTCAGGGAGGCCTAAACACAGACTTTGTAAATCAGAAGCCATGTTGCTAGAAACACAGTTGACACAGGCCATGCTGGGTACATGCCCAAAATCCCAAGAGGTGAATGGAGGAGAATGGATTGCAGCATGGCCATACCTCCTGGGGTGATTTCTCACTTTCTGTCTCTCTCTGTCTCTCCAGTGAGTGCATGCGCCTTATAGCAAATCTCTCTTAAAAAAGGAAAAAAGAGAAATCATATTCTAATTCATAATTTCAGGTTTGCGGAGCTACAAAGCTATACCCAGCTCAACTTCAGACCCATAGAAGATGTTCAGTGTGACATTGTTATTGAAAAACCAACATATTTCATGAAATTAGATGCAGGTAAGAAGTTAACTTGTCTTTTATATATATATTGGTTAATAAAATTTTGTTCCTTTTTTACTATAGGGCACATGTGCTCACCAAAGAGACAGAGAGACAGAAAGTGAGAAATTATCCCCCAACGAGGGTGGCCACGCTGCAATCCATTCTTGTCTCGGGACTTTGGGCATGCATGCACACACCCTGCATGAGTCTTAAAGTGCTGGGTCTGGGACTCAAACCATGGTCAACTAGGTGGGAGTCCAGCAATGTAACCATTACGCCACCTACTGGTTCCATTGTTCCTGTGTGTGTGTGTGTGTGTGTGTGTATAGCAATTCTATACAGAGTATTTTTTATATATGTATATATATATATATATATATATACACACACACACACACACACTGTATATGTAATATATAGTAATAATAATATATGTAAGTTATATGTACTATATGCAGTATATATAATTAATATATATTATATATGTTATATATAATATATATGTGTGTGTGTATAATAATTTTCTATGAATGTTTTGGAAGCTGTATGACCATCAGTAGATTTGCTTTTATCTCTCTTCTTCAAAGAAGTAGGTGAACTAGTTTGAATTTTCCATTACTTTATACCTTTTGTATTTTAGAAGAAATATTTCCATTGATAACAAGTAACTCAGTCCAAACCAAAAGATGAGAGAAGGCATGTATACACCTTCTGTAGCTAAATTTGCCCCTTCTACTTTCTCTAATCACTTGATATAGATTGTATTTAACTAATATTTTTGTAAAAGCCATATATGATCTATGAGTAGCAAAGAAATGACCTCCACTGCACACTTTCTCATATCATTTCCTTGACTGGGGTCAGCAGGTTGTGTGGTAGTTAAGGTCCTGAACTCCCCAGGGCCGACCCTGGTTCTAGTCCTGTAGCTGGTGGCTTGCTCTCTCACTTTCCTTCTCTCTCTGTCTCTGGTCTGAAAGAAAAAAAAAGTTAATAATATACAAAAATAAAATAATTCTCAGAAAAATATTCTTTCTTGACTAAAGTGAACTTTAAAATCTTCTGCAGGTTACCGCTGCAGTAGATACTTAAAAACAATTAAAATTCAAAATATATTCCCATTTATGCCTATAGCGTCTGACTCTCAATTTGCAAACACAGTTCTAATTTGTGAACAACTGAAGAGGAAAAGCGCAGATCGTACTACATTTTCTCTCTTATTATGAGCGATGGAGATTACTGTGCTACCCTATCAAAATTCACGAGAGGCTGGGCTTCCAGTGAAATAGAGAGCCCCGTCACGAATATTTCAGAATTCCCATAGTTTATTGATCACTGTTTTAATGTGCTTGCCTTCAGAAGTCATAATTCTTTTGTTATAGGGTATTAGATTCAGAACTCAGACAAGTTTAAGCTTTTGAAATGAGAGCAAGTAAAAATGCTATGTTTGAGGTTCTGACTCGTTTTTAAAATATGCAAATTTAAATATGCAAACACAGCGCTGTGATCTGCCTGTAAAAGAGGCGCGTCTGCCTGAGCTGCTCAATTTATGTAGATGCTTGTGCAATAAAACACACAAAGTACGAATAATAGGCCAGGGTTGACACGTGCCATTTCTTTCCTATATTCATAACTCTTCTTCTAACTTATGCTGTCACCCAAGTTTACTTTCTTTCTTTCTTTCTTTTCATAATTTGTCAGAGGGTGCAGTTCATGTGCGTGCCAAAGAGAGACAGAGAGAGAAGGAAAGCAAAGAATCACCCTCTGTGGGACGTGGTCGCACCACAATCCCTTCTCTTCCATTTCTTCCTCCTTCCAGATTTTGAGTGTACATGCACCCACACACACACACACACACACACACACACACTCACACACGGTGTGTTTCTCAAGCCACTGGGCCCAGGATTCAAACTTTGCAATTGGCCATGTGGGATCTGGCTGCCTTAGCCATCAGGCCAAGGGCTGGCTCCAGTTTTCCTCTTTATATTATCTCTTACCTTCAGAGAATGAGCATTCTGTAGAATGAGATGCACTGCTAGTACATTTCTTGACAACGGAGCCTATGCTCTCTCTTTTTTTTTTTTTTTTTTTCTTTTTTTGGAGAGGTTTTTGCTATAGGGTGCGTGCGCTCGCCAGACAGACAGAGAGAGACAGAGAGATAGAAAGCAGGAAATCACCCCCCAGGGGGGATGGCCACGCCGCAATCCCTTCTCCTCCATTCTCCTCTCGGGATCTTGGGCACGCACGCACACGCGCCCGGCTTGAGTTTAAGCCGCCAGGTCTGGGACTCGAACCGCGGTCGACTACGTGGGAGTCCAGCGACATAGCCATTACGCTAACTGCTGGTCCCTATGCTCTCTTCATTTTTACATCCAGGTAGCACAAAGCACTCTCTTCTTCTTTTTTTTTTTTTTTTTTGAGAGGTTTTTGCTATAGGGCACATGCGCTCACCAGAAAGACAGAGAGAGACAGAGAGACAGAAAGTGAGAAATCACCCCCCAGGGGGGATGGCCATGCTGCAATCCCTTCTCCTCCATTCTCCTCTCAGGATCTTGGGCATGCACGCACTTGCGCCCAGCCTGAGTTTAAGCCACTGTGTTCAGGACTCGAACTGTTATCTATTACATGGGAGTCCAGTGACATAGCCATTACACCAACTGCTGGTCCTCACAAAGCACTCTTTAGTGCATGCTACATTCTCAGTAAGTGTAGGAAATTGCTGCATGTTCTGTGAGAGAGCTCATGTGTAGTGTGTACCTAACCTGGGAGAAGAGGATGGAGTCTAATAAAACTTTATTATTGTTATTATGAAAATATGCTCTTTGCCAACATTTTTATTATTATTTATTATTATTTTTTCTCTAGAGAAATTTTTGCTATAGGGCATGTGTGCTCACCAGAGAGACAGAGACAGACAGAGAGACAGAAAGTGACAAATCACCTCCCAGGAGAGGTGGCCACACCACAATCCCTTCTCCCCCATTATCCTCTCGGGATTTTGGGCACGCATGCACGTGCACTCCGCATGAGTCAAACATGTAGGAGTCCAGTGCCTTAGCCACTACACTACCTGCTGGTCCCTTGCCAATATATTTCTGGGTGAAAAACTTAACCCTTCCAAACATTCATCTAAGGTACCAGCCTAAAAAGAACTGAGTAGTTTTTACTGTTTTTTTTTAATGTTTAATTTTATTTATTTTTATTATTATTATTTTAAATTTTGCTATAGGGCTCATGTGCTCACCAGAGAGAGAGAGAGAGAGAGAGAGAGAGAGAATGAGAAAGCAAGTTACCAGGTCTAGGACTCAAACCACAGTCAGCCACGTGTGAGTCCAGTGTCTCAACCACCACGCCACCTGCGGCTCCACCTTTTTATTCTTATTTCCTGGCACACAACATTATTATTCACGTGACAACAAAGTCAGAATATTTTATGATTTCTGCTTTTGAGAATCGGTCTTTTTTCTTTACAACATTTTCCCTCTTTTAAAATGAATGTTTCAGGGCTACCTCTATAACCTGGTGGTTCCAGACCTGGCAGCTTGAGAAACACTGGGCACATGTGTGTGGGCACCAAACACTGAAAGGAGGGAGAAATGAAAGAGAAGGGATTGTGGCATGAGCATTCTCTATGGGGGGAGGAGGGTGCTTCCTCCTCTCCCTCTGACTCTAAAAAAAAAAAAAAAAAAAGCGTGTTTTAAATGCCGGTTCTTAGCGTTTATCCCATTCGCTGTGTGGCTGTCCAGGTTGAACACGGGGCCCTGCGGTCCTGTGTCGAGAGGGTGCATGTTCTGTGTCTCTGAATGACTGTAATATGAACTTACAAACAGTGGTAACCACAGCTCCAGCTAGTCTTCCCTCTGTCTTACTGTGTGCCAGACACGGGGATGGACATTTAGAGGTACACTATTTTGGGGTTTCTATGGTAATGCTGGCTCTTAGGTGTCATTTTCTCATTTCTAGCAGAGAAGCTCAAGCTTAGGGACTTTATTGACTTACCTGAGAATGTTGTTCGGGAATGGCTGAGATGAAATTTGACCCACTCTTTCTGACCTCAGAGTTGGTGCTCTTGCGATTGGAACATAAGGCATTTAGCTCTTTCCAGAGGTTAATATTCTCCCAAAGAGGGTATAAGTTGTCATTAAATAGGGAAAAAAGGCAAGAATGAAAACTGCCGAAATGTTCATAGTCGCCGTCATTGCCATTGTTTCCATGATGAATGGGTATCGCTTAATTGATCTTTAAAAATAAATGATCATGGGGCCAGAAGGTGGGGTGTTGGTTAAGGTGCTGGACTCTCACAAGGCTGACTGTGCTTCAAGTCCCAGACCAGGTTGCTTATTTTCTGATGTTCTTTCTCTTACTTCTCTCTTTCATTCTCACTATCTCTCTCTGGGGAGTGCACATGCCCTATAGCAAGTTAAAAAAATAATAATATACAAATAAATAAAAACTTAAAAAATAAAGAAATGGGGCTAGCAGGTGGCATGGTCGTTAAGGTACTGGACTCCCACATAGCCAACTATGGTTCAAGTCCCGGACCTGGCAGCTTGCTTTTTCACTTTCTCTCTCTCTCTCTCTCTACCTGTCTCTGATCAAATTTAAAAATAATAATAATTAAATAAAATTAAAGAATTCTTTAAAAATATAAAATAAATAAATAACCAAAAGAGATAATGATAAATCTACATGACCCCATATTTCTACTCTTTTTCAGGGAACAATGATCATTTGTTACCTGGTGTATATGGGAAAAATGCATTCTTGATTTCTAAATAAGCCATTTAAAAGTGAAATTTTGTTTGTTTGTTTTTAGAGGTTTTTGCCATAGGGTGTGTATGCTCACTGGAGAGAGAGAGAGACAGACAGTAAAAGGGGAAGCGAGAAATCACCCTCCAGTGGGCATAGCCACACCGCAATCCCTTTTCCTCCATTATCCTCCTAGGATCTTAGGCATGCATGCTCATGTACCCAGAATGATTTTCAAGCTACCAGGTCTGGGACTTGAACCACAGTCGGCCATGTGGGAGTCCAGCAATGGAGCCACTATGCCATCTGCTGGCCCCTTAAAGTGAATTTTTGAACCCAGTCAGTTTGCAAATTGAGGACCATTTCATGTTTGGAAAAACACTAGTTTTTTTTCATTGAAAAGTTCATCAAACTGTGAATGATGAAGTGGGGAGATTAATGTCTCTGTATTGACTGACATGCGTGGCATTCCCTTTTGAAAAAGCAGTGTAATACACTATACAGTTATATGCAATCCAATGTAATATAAACAAGATTATGATGACAATAAAAAAATAATTTTTTTAAAAAGTCCCTCAAACTGTAAGTAGATGGGGTAGAGTAAAAATTGTTCAGTTGCGCTCTTTGGGGGTTAATTAACACAGATTTCTTTTCTCTAACTCTAGGTGTTAACATGTATCACCACTTCTGTGATTTCATCAATCTGTACATCACGCAGCATGTTAATAATTCCTTCAGCACAGACGTGTACGTTGTGATGTGGGACACCGTAAGTAAGAACGTGCTCTCTGTTTCAGGTCTGCCTTTGCCTTGTTCTCTCACTCTGTGATTCTGATCTTGTGCAACAGAACTTTCTAAGACTTGCATTTGAATATGCACACCCTGGGCCAGTTGTTGGTGTGGTGGTTGAGGTGGCTAGATCCGACATAGCCAACAGTGTAGTTTGAGACCTGGACCTAGGGCTTGAAAAACACTCTGGGCTTTTGTACCCAAAATCCGAAGAGGAGAATGAAGAAGAGATTGCAGCTTGGTCATCCTCCTGGGGATGCTTCCTCACTTTCTTTCCCTCTTTCTCTCTTCAGGAGTGCTTGTGCCCTATAGCAAAGCTTTTAAAAAAGTAATCATTTCAGGGGACCAGCAATTAGCATAATGGCTATGTTGTTGGACTCCCATGTAGCTGACCATGGTTCAAGTCCCGGACCTGGCTTAAACTCACACCAGGCGCGTGTGCGTGCGTGCCTAAGATGCGGAGAGGAGAATGGAGGAGAAGGGATTGCTGCATGGCCATCCCCCCAGGGGGTGATTTCTTGCTTTCTGTCTTTCTGTCTCTCTGTCTTTCTGGTGAGCACACACACCCTATAGCAAAAACCTCTCCCCCACAAATTTTTTTTTTTTTTCTCAATGACAGAGAGTAAGAATAGGGGTTAGAAAAAAAGAGAGGTCTTTTGAACAGGGCCTCTCCACCATACAGTCCTCTTGCCCAGCCTCTCCATTAGTGAGGGCCTCGGGCACCCAGTACCGCACCCAGCCTGTTTACGGTGGGCTAGGGTCTGCCCTGGGCCTGCCACATGGCCTCAGCACTGTGCAGCGGCACCTGCGTAGAACACCAGGCTAGACTAGAATATCCAAGTACTCTTCGACATGAAAGTGAGAAGAAGCCGTTCCTTCTCCCATGGCAGAGAATGGGAATGAGAAGTGTTATTATTGAGTAAAGCATGGTTTCCCTGAGACAGGGTCTGTCAGGATTACTACATTTTATGATTAACATTTCCTTTCAAAGATATTTTATTTGAGGTATCTTATCCCAAGAAAATGTCTAAAAGTACTTCTTTTAATTGCCTTCTATTTAGTATTGAGCCAGAATAGAGGTGTTTCATTTTAGAGGGTATGGAAAGGGCCTTTATTAAAATGGCACTGGAGAAACATCAGGGGAAGGAATAGTTTTTTTTTCCTCCTCAACACATCTAGCAGTTCTCAATAATTTTGCAATAACTCCAATAGGTGCCACATAGAATTTTCAAGATCTGAAAAAATTTCTATAAAGAGAGAAAGATATGAACATGATGCATGAAAGGAATAACCCCCCCCAGACTTGACTGTAATCTTACAGTACATATAAATTTTTTTTTTGAGAGATTTTTGCTATAGGGCACATGCACTTGCCAGAAAGAAAGAGACAGAGAGACAGAAAGTGAGAAGTCACCCCACAGGGGGGATGGCCATGCCTCAATCCCTTCTCCTCCATTCTCCTCTCGGGATCTTGGGCACACATGCACACGTGCCCGGTGTGAGTTTAAGCCACCGGGTCTAGGACTCGAACCGCAGTCGACTACATGGGAGTCCAGTGACATAGCCATTAAGCTAACTGCTGGTTCCTGTACATATTATTATTTGTAGAGGTTTTGCTATAGGGCACGTGCGCTCGCCAGACAGAGAGAGAGAGAGACAGAGAGACAGAAAGCGAGAAATTACCCCCCGGGGGGATGGCCATGCCACAATCCCTTCTCCTCCATTCTCCTCTCGGGATCTTGGGCATGCATGCACACGCACCCAGCGTGAGTCCAAGCCACCGGGTCCAGGGCGGGAACCGTGGTCAACCACATGGGAGTCCAGTGACATAGTCATTAAACTAACTGCTGGTCCCTGTACATATTATTTTTATTGCCTGGATTTTGAACCTCAGTTATACCATTTTCAAGTTAGCTGATCTTCTTCCTAGCTGCTAGAGCTGATAATTAACTTCTGCTTTTCAAAAAGGAAATGCATTTGGTAAATTCTAGAAAGAACTATTTCCCTTTGAGAATCCATCCTCAGCAGGAGCGTAGGAGTATGAAGTCTAGAACCGTGGACTGGATTTCACCCCAGGCCCTACGATTCCCTAGCTCTGTAGTTTAAGTGAGTTACTTAAAAGTGTGTCTATTTCCTCACCTCTCTAATAAGGAAAATGATATGACCTAGCCCCGGGGGTTTGTGGGGCAACTGAGTGAGGTAATAATGTCAGGTGCTCAGAGCAGTGTGTGGAACAGCCAGTGTGCCAGGTGCCGGTACTCTTATCACTCTTGTTACCAGCATTAATGGGGAGTGATCGCGTTATATTCGTTAGTCAAGACGGAGAAAATTTCTTTTTTAAAAAATTTATTTATTTAACTTTATTTATTATTATTATTTTCCAGTTTGATTGGACAGACAGAGAGAGAGAGGGAAAGTGAGAAAGCAAGCCACCAGGTTCAGGACTTGAACAGTGGTTGCCCACGTAGGGGAGTCCAGCACCTTTATCCACCACGCCACCTGCCTGCCTGGGAGAACATTTCATAGAGTTAACATTCGTTATATTTTTCACGTTAAACTCCCAAACCATTTTGTTGCTCTGAAGTTTTCTTTTTTTTCTTTACTTTTTTTTTTTTTTTTTTTTTGAGAGGTTTTTGCTATAGGACACGTGCGCTCACCAGAGAGACACAGAGAGACAGAGAGATAGAAAGTGAGAAATCACCCCCCCAGAGGGGATGGCCATGCTGCAGTCCCTTCTCCTCATGAATTTCCTGGTTCGGATAGTTACTGTGTCATAAAGATGGTGGCCTCTTCTCAAACAGCCAGGGAAGAAAAGCCAGGGGCATTACTTTTTAACACTCACAGGCAAATTTGGGTATTTTGTTGCATCTTTAGAAAGCATATTGTATCCTTCTTTCTTTTTAAAGAATTATTGACTTAATTTTATTTATTACTACTATTTAAAATTTGCTTTTGGGCACATGCACTCATGAGAAAGAGAAAGTGAGAGAAAGCAAGAAAGCAAGCCACCTCATCCAGGACTCAAACCTCAGTCAGCCATGTAGGGAGTTCAGCGCCTTAGCCACTATGCCACCTGCTTATATCCTTCTTTAGCTCTAACTTACTTTGTTTATGCTTCCAGAGCTCTTATGGATATGGTGACCTTTTCGCTGAGACATGGAAAGCATTTACAGATTACGATGTAATACATTTGAAAACTTACGATTCCAAAAGGGTACGGAAACTTTACTGAAATGTCTATAGATGTCATGGGCAGATGACTCACTCATAAAGTAAACATTTAATGTTCGTTTCTAGTAGCTATTGCCTAGATTTCTGACTTCTTAGATTCGTTTGTTATAACTAGTATCTTTGATATTAACCTTGTAGCTTTTAAAAACTAAGATTCCCAAAACTATGAATTTTATTAAGTTTGAATAAAATAGTTTGCTGTTTAGACCATCTTAATGCTAAGTGGAGATTAATCAAGATTTAGGCCTCAAAATTATAAGTGCTATTTTCGTGTAAAGGGTGCAATTTATATTCTCTTATCTTTTAAAATATCTTCCTTCCTAGGTATGTTTTAAAGAAGCTGTTTTCTCGCTGCTCCCCCGCATGCGCTACGGGCTGTTCTATAACACTCCTCTGGTAAGTGTGATGTCTCCTGTCTATAGACTTTATGCTTAATAGATTTTAAGGTAACATTTATAGTAACTCGTCAGCATCTTACACTGTAATGCAAAAGTATCCATTGTCCTGTAAACTGGTGTTTTTGTTTTAGATATCTGGCTGTCAAAATACTGGATTATTCAGGGCATTTTCTCAGCACGTGCTTCACAGACTGAATATCACACAGGAGGGACCCGAGGTAATGGATACGTGAGGGGTTCTGAGGTGGGCTTGCTTTTTCATCCCTAATAAAAATCAATATCACCTTTGCAGAAAAAGAAAGAATCACGAGACTTTATTTTCTGTGTTAAAAGTTTTCTTACTGGAGTCCTGTGAAATCAGGTGTGAGCAGCCTACGGAAGATACAGTAGGGGGTATTACAAGATTGTGCTTTAGCCTCTCCTTTTCTTTGCCCTCTCTTAGGTCATATCTTGCCCATGCTCTCTTAAATCCTCATATGAACTTTGTCAGAAAATTTACACAACCAACCACCCAGAACAGCGTAATAAAACATTTTACTCTGTGTCTAAAGTAGGTCCATTTTTATCCCTGAAAGAAGGTGAAGGGATCAGGCTAACAAGTAATACAGCTGGGCAAGCTAGTGGCCTAGTGGTTGTGTGAGCTGGATCCCACGTGGCTGACCATGTGGTTTGAGTCCTGGACCCAGTAGGTTAAGAAACACACTGGGCATTTATGTGTGTGTGTGTGCCCAGAATCCCAAAACAAGGGATAAATGGGGGAGAAAGGATTGTGGCATGGCCATTCTCCATGGGGGTTGCTTTCTCACGTCTCTCTCTTTCTCTCTCTGTCTCCTTCCAGTAAGCACACCTGCCCTCTGTTAATTAAAAAATAATAATAATACAGGTAGTTCTATAAATATATCCTTTTTGAGTTTCATCTCTTTGTGAAAATTACATTTTAAGTTCAGATGTTCCTTCATCTGTCCTGGCATTTATAGCATTATTTCACCTTTTAATTTTGATTACAGGATGGAAAAATTCGGGTCACTATTCTTGCACGGAGCACAGAATACCGGAAAATACTAAACCAAAACGAGGTTAGTTGAGTATGCGTTGTTAATATTGTCATGTTGAATTTAACTTCCTATAATTAATGTGCTTTATATTCTTTTACATTACATTAAAAGCTCTGAGTTGGGCCAGCCCCATCCATGGCCTAGAGATTGAAGGAGCCGGACCCCACATGGCCAACTGCTGTTCAGATCCTGGCTCAGTAGCCTGAAAATGAGCGTACACACATGTGTGACCCAAATCCCAACAGGATGGAGGAGATGGGATTGAGGTGTGAATATGCCCCATTGGGGAGTGCTTTTTCCTTCTCTCTTCTTTGTCTCTCTCTCTCTCTCTCTGGTGAGTGCACACACACTTGCTGATAAATTTTTTAAAAGGCTTTGAAACTGTTAGCTGATGCTTACCCTTAGTTCATGTGTTGGATTTGAGTTTTTAGTGGAAGTCACCAAACCACCTTTTGCACAAACAAGTTTTTCCATATCGTATATGTATTAGATCACTGTATGTTAGATGAACATCTGCAAACATTCAGAATAGAAGTAGAGACAAACACTGCCTGAGTTCTGCCTTTACTGCCATTGCTTGCTAAACATTTGCTCTGTTGACACACCAGTAGCAAAAATGCAAGATTATCTTTGGGAAGATGGTTGGTGCTTTGTGGCAATCCTGTGGATCCAGCAGGAGGTTAATTGGTAGAGTCTCCATCCTCTTACATGACAATGTGTCTTAGAAATCATTCAATCTTATGGGGCCAGCAGGTGGCATGGTGGTTAAGGTACTGGACACTCCCACATGGCCAACCACAGTTTGAGTCCTGGACCTGGTTGCTTGTGTTCTCACTTGCCCTCTCTTTCTCTCTGTATCTCTCCCTAGTCAAATTTAAAAAATATTAAATGAATGAATAAATAAAATTAAATAAACAATTCTTAAAAAAAAATCATTCAATCTTAGACAGCCCAACTCACTTCAGCAGCACCAACTAATAAGCTATATGTAACCTTCACGAGATCACCATGTAAGGTTCCTACCTACAACCTCGTGGCTTGAAGATAGCCTTACGGTTGTAAGATTTGTTCCTCAGAAGCATACTGAGCACCTGCTCTGTGCCAGCCACGTGCTAGGCCCTGGAGATACAGCAGAGAAAAAGACCACGAAGGCCCCTCCCTCATGGAACTTGCACCTCAGAGGTGAGAGACAAGAAATAAGTAAACGCGTTGCTAAGTTAGGCGATGTCAGGTAAGGATGCGGAATGGGGACCAGGGGCGAGGATGGGAAGGGGAGGCAGTCAAGCGAGGCTTGGACCGAGACCTAACCAGGGAAGAAGGTATTAGGAAAGGAGCCTCCTGGGCGGGCCTGAGCTTTAGGGGTTCCAGCAATGGAGAGAAGACCTGCAGGGCTATGGCGTTGGGAGAGAGGACTCAGAGATGTACTGGAAGACTCCGAGAAGTCACACGTGGTACAGGGAGGTCACAGACCTGCCTCCTAGACCTGCTGGGGAGATGGGTGTTTTTCCGTGTGAGAGGAAGCCACTGTAGGTTTTAAGCAGAGTGTGATAGGCAGAACGATGTCACCTGCTCTCCCCCAGTCCCTGGAACCTGTGACTAGGTGGGTTACACAGCAAAGGAAATGGAGGTTGCAGATGGAATTATGGTCGCTAATTAGCTGGCCTGCAGTAGGGAATTCCTGGATTATCTGCACGGGTCCCATGTCACCACAAATGAGCCTTCCACTCTGTCCACCAGAGAACCTTTCCCTCTGCCTAGAAAGCTCTTTCTTAGCTGGATTCTTCTCACTGATTAGCTCTTAGCTCATCATTTTCTTAAAAGTAGGAGAGGGAGGCAGGAAAGACGTTCCTCAAAGGACACAGTAGAGGAAGCAGGTCTAGAGAGATATATCTTTGAAGAGGAAGAAGGGAGCCTCCAGTCTCAAAATGTGGATGGCTCTCAAAAGCCAAAAAGGCAAGGAAATGGGTCCTCCTGAGCCTCCGGGAGGAGTCCAATTCAGGTACCCTGGCTTTAACCCATTGTCACCCATGTCAGTCTTCAATCCTACAGAAGTTTAAGAGGAAAAATATGTGCATATTATTTTTAAAGGTGGTGTCTCTATTTCTCTGTCAGAGAGGGGGGCACCCCCAACAGAGCCCCTCAGACCATAATCTACCCCCAGTTTTGGCTGGTCCAGATCACAGGCACATGCATACTTGGAGGTCCCAAGACTCACACCTAGGACCACCTGTGCACCACCACCTGGCCCCATAAGTTAGGTAGTTTTAAGCTGCTTAAGTTTGTGGTAATTTGCTATGGTAGCAAATAGAGGAAAAAAAATACACTAGGACATGACTGATTTACATATTTTTAAAGCACTCTGGCTGCCAGAGTAGGAGCAGGGAGATGGACTAGGAGTCTCTGTGGTCCAGGGGATAGAGTCTGATGACCATGATGATAGAAGGGAAGCCCAGATACATGGATTCGAGATACCCTTTGGAGCTAGAGCCTACGATACCTCCTTTTGGAATGTACACTATCACATTAGGTGAGGTTAGGACCAGTCTCAAGAATCCTAGGCTTTCAGTGAGGGCAGTTAAGGGGAAGTGATGGAATAAACTTAGCAAGAGGGAAGTGGGAGCAGGTTTTGTGTAAAATGCTTTTACACAGATCACTTTGGGTGCCTAACACAGTGTTCGAAATTATGTAATTGGCATCTCTTCCCGAGGTCCACATGGATTATGGAGGGCACGAGACACGGCCTAATGAGTGTTGATTGTAAGCTATGTGAACGGAGGAAATGAGCAGTGTTGGTGTGTGTGTGAGCACACGTGTGCACGTGTATGTGTTTAAAGACCCGAAAGTAAAGAGGTATGAAATAGTGCATTGTGGGAGTAGATACCTGAGCAGCTTCAAAAGCCAACAGATCAGTAATGTATAGGGGCACAAGTAACACCTTGTGAGTGCTCCTTCGTGCCAAGTATATTTCTCTGTGCTCCCCCAAGCTTTTTTTCCCCAGCCTTCCCAGCAAACCCACAGATAGGAATTTTATTTTTGTTTGTTTGTTTATTTATTTATTTATTTATTTTTAGGAATTTTATTAGCATTCTCTCTTCTATACAAGGACATCGAGGCTTAGAGGGTAAATGACATCTAAGGCCACCCAGGTAGTGAGTAGAGGAAGGGGCCGTCAAGGTGGGCTGGGTCCGAGCCTGCTTTCTAACAGTGTTCAGCTGCTCTAACACTAGACCTTGGGAGGCTGAATCTGCCTCTGTTCCCAGCCCATTGGAAAGGCTGGATAAGGAACAGCACCAAGTTGTAAAGAAGTCCTGTGGGAGGGGCAGCGGAAGGCATGGTGGTCAAGGTGGCTTGATCCCACATTGCCGGACTCTGCAATTTAAGTCCCCGACCCTTCGGCTTAAAAAATATGCTGGGTGTGTGTGTGTGTGTGTGCCCAAAGTCCCGATAAGAGACTAGAGGAGAAGAGATTGAAGCATGGCCATCCCCCTGGGGGATGCTTTTCTCGCTTTCCCTCTCTCTTTGTCTCTGTCTCTCTCCAGTGAGCACGCATGCCTTTAGCAAAAATCTGAAGATAAAGAAAGGAAAAGAAAAACAAAAAGAAACAGAAAAATAGATTAATGAAAAGAAGACCTATAGGAAGGGGTAGCTCCAATATGTGTGACAGTGCAGACTTGGTGTTTGTAGACCATCCTTGCAGACTGTCGGCATGATGGTGCCCAATGGCGAGACTTGTTAATTCAGCTCTTGCTCCACGCCAGGAACACCCACCTGGCTGCTCATCTCCCAAGGACTAGACCTCACTTGAAAAGGCAGCTGCCAGCCTGGAAAGAAAGCACCTTGGACTAAACTTTGATTAGTGACTAGTTCATAAAACCCAAATGCCCTAATTAAATGAGAGTCTGTGGAATCCCGCTAACCTCAGGGTGTTCGCAGTCATATTAGAAGGGATAGGGCCACCTCTTTGGTAGAACTAGAAATCCTGGAAAAGAGCCAGCTTGCTGTAGATGCTCGGAGGTACGTGATTCCTTTTATGTGGGCGCATTCATTAAAGGACCACGGCTAATGCCATCTGATTAACTCTGTCCTGGAAAAATGGGATTCTGACCTTCTGTCCTCACTCTTTCAACTCCTTTGAGATAAGCGGTATCTTCATAGAGGCAGGGGCTGTCTGAAGAGAGAAACTTTCATTTTATAATTGTGTGTGTGTGTGTGTGTGTGTGTGCGCGCACATGTGTGTGTGGAACAAGGAAAGGATTAGGTTGTGGTGACAGCTTGTTGCTTTCTATGAATAGAGGGTAAAGTGCATTGGTTAAAGACACAGGTACCAGGAATCAGAAGACCTAGATTTAATTTTGGCTCTGCTTTGGTGAGCTGGGAATCCTGAGAAAATTAACTTGACTAAGCCTCTGTTGTCTTGCTTCTAAAATGGGCTAATAATGATATGTACTTGATATGACTTTTACGAGAATTAAGCGAAGTAAATCTAAAGCACTTGGGAATGCCACACAATATGTGCATAACCAGTGGTATTTAATATCACCGTTAGTGCTATTTAGTACAGTGTATGCCACATGGCGACATCCTTCAAGTGTGGAAATTTCTCCCTTTCCTTTTGGTTCCAGAGGGCGCCTACATTCACCAGAGAGAGACAAAGAGAGAGTGAGGGAGAGGAGGAGGTATCGACCCATGCCATAGTGCACGTTCATGCTACAATCCCTTCTCCATCTCTCCCTCCTTTGGGGGACTTTGGGCACGCATGCACATGTGCCCAGTGCGTTTCTCAAGCCACTGGGTCCGGGACTGCAAGTGCACAGTGAGCTAAATGGGATCCAGCTGCCTTAACCACCTGGCCCTGGAACCGGCCCACAGTGCAGACATTTCCAAACGGTGGCAATCCACAGTGATAGATTAAGTTGGCCTCATTGTGAGGGCACACAGAACCGTGACTGTGTGTTTGATAATAGATTAATCATGCTTTGCTACTTTCTGTTTACTAGAAGAATGATTGTTTTTCTATGTGGAAATACTGAAGCTGTTTTTCTGCCAAGACTTCATATTTTCAGAGAATTAAGTCCGAAGCGCTAGTAGTTTATCTAAAAAGAGACAATAATGGGAAGAAACTTCAACATAATGTCTGGAACAAGTAGTTCTGGACACATAAATGGTGCTCAGCAAAATCTGTTGAAAGTTGAAGGATTAAGTAGCAAACAGTGCTAATAACAGTGAACACTTGGTGTATTTCTATGCTGAGTGCTTCGAGTCTATGAATTTTTTCCTTTCAGCCTCATGACATCCCAGAGCATTGGAATTTTAGAGAGGTAATGTGTTCACAGGGTGGAACCTGGATTTGAACTCAGTTAAGGTTCAAAACAATGGACTAAGATATATTTAATACCTGAAAGATGTTAAATGAAATAAAGAAAGAAAGAAATTTTAAGACTCATAAAGGAAAGTAAACAGAGGAAAAGAAAGGAAATTCTGAATGTTTCTTTTTTCATGCAGCTTGTAAATGCACTGAAAACAGTGTCTACCTTTGAAGTCCGGATTGTTGACTACAAGTATAAGTAAGTAATAACCATTCTCAAGAGGTGCTTTGGCTTGGAATGAGTTAATAGGGGTTAGGAAGTATGGTTTGAATGGAGCCATTGGCACTTGTAGATTTAGAAGGAACAAAAGATACCATCAGTGAATAAAGTGAGCTGGAGAGGACCCTGGGCCCAGGGAGCGATTGCTTTTCAGTTTTTTGGAGTCCGAGTTCCTGACATCTTGTTGTTCAAGAGAAGTGATGAATCCAGATCTTCATTTGAAATTTCTCTTATGAGAGTTGCCAACAGGGAAGAGCAGATGGCATAATGGCTATGTCGCTGGACTCCCATGTAGTCAACTGCGGTTTGAGTTCCGAACCCGGTGGCTTAAAATCATGCTGGGTGCGTGTGCGTACGTGCCCAAGATCCCAAGAGGAGCATGGAGGAGAAGGATTGCATCGTGGCCATGCCCCCTGGGGGGTGTTTTCTCGCTTTCTGTCTCTCTCTGTCTTTCTGGCAAGCACACACGCCCTATAGTAAAAACCTCTCCCAAAAATAAAGAGGCAACAGGGTCAGCAAGTGGAGTAGTGATTAAGGTGCTGGACTCCCACATGCCCAACTGCAGTTCAAGTCCTGGACCCAGCGACTTGAAACTCACACCACGTGCTTGTGTGTGGGTGCCCAAAATCCCAAGAGGAGAATAGAGGAGAAGGGATTGCATCATGACAATCCCCCTATGGGGTGATTTCTCACTTCCCCTCTCTTTGTGTCTCTGGCAAGTGTACATGCCCTATAACAAAAATAAAATGAAAAAAAAAAAGTTAATAGGCCTAGTTTGCTATGCTAGCTGCCAGATTTCAACTTCTGACCTAAAATAACTTCTATGGGAATAATTTGAAGGTTATAGAATAATATGAGATTTTTAAAACATGAAATATTTATTTCTTTTAAAATTCTGATACAACTAAAGGGCTTAGAAAGACAGAATATGCATATCATTTCACCGTGTTGGTAATTCCTGTGGATATAAGAACAATAATGCTTTAAAAATAGCACATGGGCTTGGTTGAAAAGTCAAGCAGTTTAGGAAAAGATCTAAAGGAGAAGTGAAAACTTTTGTTTCTGCCCCTCTCCCACCCACAATTAGATTATTATGAAAATTTTACACTATGAACAATTTCTTTCCTTTTTCTTTTTTAGAATTATTAATTTATTTTTATTTATTTATTATTATTATTATTATCCAGTTAGATCAGAGAGAGAGAAAGAAAATTGCCAGGTCTGGGTCTTGAACAACGATCAGCTATGTAGAAGTCTAGCATCCCAATCACCATGCTATCTGCTGGCCCAGAACAGTTTATTTCTATATTAAATAAGAAAAAGTCTGGAACCAGCAATTGGCATAATGGCTATGTTGCTGGACTCCCATGTAGTCAACCGCAGTTCGAGTCCCAGAGCCGGTGGCTTAAACTCACGCTGGGCTCGTTTGCATGCGTGCCCAAGATCCTGAGAGGAGAAGGGATTGTGTTGTGGCCATACCCCCTGGGGAGTGATTTATTGCTTTCTGTCTCTCTCTGTCTTTCTGGTGAGCACATGCGCCCTACAGCAAAAACCTCTCCAAAAAAAAAAAAAAAAAAAAGAAAGAAAGAAAGAAAGAAAAAGAAAGTCTAGGGCCAGCAGGTGACACAGAGGTTGAGGCAGCTGAATCCCACATGACTGCATGGTTTGAGTCTCAGACCCAACAGCTTGAAAATCACACATGCACCTGACGTGATTTTCAAGCTGTTGGGTCTGGGACTCAAACCAAGAGCAGTGTGGTGTAGAAGGGATTGCGATGTGACCATCCCCTCTAGGGGGGTGATTTCTCACTCTCCCTCTCTCTGTCTCTCTGTGGCGAGTGCACATGCTCTATAACAAAAACTATAGATTAAAAAAAGAACTCTACATCATTGCAGAGACCATGGTATAGGACCTTTGCACCTATATATTCATGTATTTGGTGAATCTACCATTTAGGGATTTACCAGGAGCTGGCCACCTAGCTGTGTGGTAGGAACCCAGTTCTGGAGGGTGGTATGGTTCTTGTCTTGAGGACCTCAGACACTGACTGCAGACGAATAGCAATTGTATTCTAAGAATAGCTAACATTTATTGAGACTTACTGTCAGGTTTGACTTGCCTTATCTCATCTCACACCTTCAACTGTTCACTGAAGGTGGCAAAGCCACTCTCATTTTTTTTTTCTTTTTTTGGAGATGTTTTTGCTATAGGGCGTGTGCGCTCGCCAGAAAGCCAGAGAGAGACAGAAAGTGAGAAATCACCCCCAAGGGGGAATGGCCACGCTGCAATCCCTTCTCCTCCATTCTCCTCTCAAGATCTTGGGTATGCATGCACACACGCCCGGCGTGAGTTTAAGCCACCGGGTCCAGGACTCGAATCACGGTCAACTACATGGGAGTCCAGCGACATAGCCATTACACTAACTGCTGGTCCCAAGCCACTATCATTTTACAAATTATACTGGTCTTATTGCCATTTTGAAGAAATGCACGAGCCAAGGTGGGTCCCAGCAGCGGCCTGAAAGAACTGGGGAGGGTACCTGAAACTAGAATGACAATAAATTCGTGTCTTATCACTCTGAGGGAAGGTCAGTAATATGTGAACCTGGGGATTTGTGAGTGCTGATCCACAGGCTCTGCCACAACTAGCAGCTCCGGGGGTGTGTTCATCTGGGTGAATAACCACCCTCCCCTCGGCCGGAGTTCATCTTTGCAGAGAGACTGAGGCATGTGTAAGACACACACGGAACCATCATCTTTCTTTTCCTGTGTGTGTGTGTGTTTTAAATAATTATTTAATCCTATTTGTTGTTATTATTATTATAGTTGTTAAATTTTTGCTATAGGGCATTTGCACTTTCCAGAGAGATACAGAGAGAGGGAAAGTGAGAAAACAAGCTGCCAGGTCCAGGACTTGAACCATGGTCAGCCATGTGGGAGTCTAGCACCTTAACCACCATGCGAACCTGCTGGCCCCATCCTGTGGGGTTTTTGGTTATTGTTAGCTTATATAAGAGGGAATTTGCCTTGCCTTCTTAGATCCAAAATAATCTCGATCATTTGTTTTCTTTATTTTGGATGTCTCAGTTCACTATGATTTTTCAGTGTCACCTTTATTCCATTTCTTTCATTTCTTCCTAGCCCCACTTTTGTGACCTTCTGAGGGACCGATTTTCAGTTCAGAGTTGGCACATCTGTCTGGGACAGTAAGAACATTTATGCAGCCCTAATATGAATAAAATATTATCTTAAGGAAGTCATTTTCAATTTGGTGCTAATATGTTTTAACATCTCTTTAAAACTTGCTAGTTTTCTGGGAACCAGCAGTTAGCGTAATGGCTATGTCGCTGGACTCCCATGTAGTTGACCGCGGTTCGCGTCCCGGACCCGGTGGCTTAAAATTCACACTGGGCGAGTGTGCGCGCGTGCCCAAGATCCCGAGAGGAGAATGGAGGAGAAGGGATTGCGGCGTGACCATTCCCCCTGGGGGGTGATTTCTCGCTTTCTGTCTCCATGTCTCTGTCTGTCTGGCGAGTGCATGCGCCCTATAGTGGAAACCTCTCAAAAAAAAAAAAAAAAAACTTGCTAGTTTTCCTTAAATTCCAACCTTCTCCTCATCCCTGAGTTTAAAATTTGCTAGAGGGTATGTGTTCACTTGCTGGAGAGAGACAGGGAGAGAGAGGAAAAAAACAAGAAAACATCCCCCAATGGGACATGGTCACACCATAGTCCTTTCTCCATTTTTCCGTATCATTGGGATTTAGGCATATGCACACACTTGCCTGGTGTGTTTTCAAGCCACTGGATCTGAGACTTGAACTCATGGTTGACCTTGTGGGATCCAGCCGCATTAACTACCAGGCCACAAGCTGGCCCACTAATTCTTCATTTTCATGAAGCGAGATCAGGCCTCTGATTGTCTTATAATGGTATCGCTCTAGATTTGAATAATAATTTTTAGTTTAATTATATATTTTCACAGTTTTGTTGATGTCATATGTTAACATTTTTTTTGTCACTTAAGACAGCTATTAGTTTCCTTTAAAGATAAATGGGGTCAGGTCAGCCAGTGGTGTGGTGGTTAGGGCCATTTGGTCCCATAAGGACAACTTCACAGTTCAAGTCCCAGATCTGGCAGCTTGAAAAACATGGTGGGTGCATGTGCATGTGTGCCCAAAATCCCAAGAAGAGAATGGAGAAGGGATTGTGGTGTGGTCATCTCCCCAGGATAGGTGCTTCCTCATTTTACCTTTCTCTCTCTATCTCTCTGGCAAGCACAGGTACCCTACAGCAAAAAACTAAAAAATAAAAATATAGGGGCCAGCAGGTGGCGTGGTGGTTAACGGCACTGGACTCTCACAAGGCTGACCACGGTCCAAGTCCCAGACCCGACTGCTTGCTTTCTCACTCTCCCTCTCTCTCACTCTGTCTTTCTCTGGTCAAATTAAAATGAATTAATTAAATGTAGCTCTATAAAATAATTCAATAAATAAATGAGACCATGCCGTAGTCTGGTGGTTAAGAAAGCCAGATGTCACGTGGCTGCTGTGGTCTGAACTCTGACCCTGGTGGCTTGAAAAATACGCCAGTTCCTTGTGAGTGCATTCCCCAATCCCCAACAAGGTAGAGAACTGGGGGAGAAAGGATTGGAGGTGCTTTCTCTCTCTCTCTCTCTCTCTGTCTCTTTCTTTCTGGTGAGTGTACCCACCCTGTACCAATTAAACAAAAAAGTAATATATATATAAAAGTATGTAATTCTAAAAAGATAGATGAACTTAGAAAAAATTGTTTTTAGTTAAGAAATTAAGTTATAAATTATAAGACTGTGCTTGAAATGGACAAAAATGTCAAGATGGGATGTGATTTAAATCAGAAATACACTTATATAAATACTGTTACCATGAGTTATGAGCTTATTTAACATAACACTTCTCTCTCTTCATCTCTCCTGTGTTGTGTATGTTCACAGACAACTTGGATTTTTAGATCAACTAAAGATCACACACAACACAGACATCTTTATTGGGATGCACGGAGCTGGTCTTACCCATTTACTCTTCCTTCCAGACTGGGCTGCTGTATTCGAACTGTAAGTGCTTGGGGGCCCTTTTACACTGAGAGTAATAATGCTTTTTATGTGTCCTAAGACTTTCATTCTGATTATCAAAAGACTTAATATTTTTAAAATTTTATTCAATTTTATTTATTCATTCAGTCACTTTCATTTGACCAGTGAAAGACAGGCACACAGAGAGAAGGAAAGTGAGAAAGCAAGCCACCAGGTCCGGGATTCAAACCTTGGTCGGCCATGTGGAAGGGTCCAGCGCCTTAATCACCATGCCATCTGCTGACCCCAAAAGGTTTAATATTAATCATTGCACAGAAATCATATCACGTAGGTGTCTGGAATGGAAAAAGGACTGAAGGCTAAAAATGTAAAGTGTGCAGCCCGTTAGAGCACACAGTAAGCGGACGACCCACTCTCCCCATCTCCGGCATGGTCCGGGGTGTGAACGTGGGATTTCCTTACTGAGTTCATTCCCACTTGCCTCTCAAACTGTGAGTATCTCCTGCAGTCACTCTGAGGACAGGTTGATACCTCTCATGGGAAATGCTTGGGACCAGAAGTGTTCTGGATTTCAGTTTTTTGAGATTTTGAAATATTTGCACTTTCATAAAGAGGTATCTTGGGGCTAGGATCCATGTCTAAGCATGGAATTCATGTATGTATCCTATACACTCTAGATGCATAGCCTGAAGGTAATTTTATACAACATCTTTGTAATGCAGTATTTTGACTGCAATGGGACACATGATGTCAGGTGTGGAGCTTCACTAATGGCATAATGTTGGCACATAAAAAGTTTCAGACTTTGGATTTTGGATTTTGGAGTTAAGGGATATTCAGTCTACACCAAATTAAAAGAGAAACTGTCTCTGTATAATGCGATTTCTAATACACAACCCACCCGCTTGACCTGGTGCTCACTTTACCTGGTCCATACAAGGGGACACTGAGGCCCTCAGATGTAAGTGATTTGCCTGGGACACTCCTCTAACTTGGTTGTTAGTTAAGGTGACACGACCTTCTTAACCCTTGATAATTTTACTCTTGACATTATGTCCCATCTTTAGTTTTTGACTAACAGCAATTTTTATTAGCTAATTTTCTGCCTTTGAGTCTGTATATTTTGATGTTATGGTTTCATGTTTTTTTTTTTGAGAGGTTTTTGCTATAGGGCATGTGCGCTTGCCAGGAAGACAGAGAGAGAGACAGAGAGAAAGAAAGTGAGAAATCACCCTCCAGGGGGATGGCCACGCTGCAATTCCTTCTCCTCCATTCTCCTCTCGGGATCTTGGGCATGCATGCACATGCGCCCGGCGTGAGTTTTAAGCCACTGGGTCTGGGACTTGAACTGCAGTCGACTACATGTGAGTCCAGCGACATAGCCGTTATGCTAACTGCTGGCCCCATGGTTTCATGTTTTTAAAGAATTATTTATTAGGTTGTTGGGAAAGTCATGAGGTATTTTTCTACGTTTTTCTGTGTAAAAATACATCATGCCTGTCCAACAACTCAATATCTAATTTTCTTTAATATTATTATTTTAAAAAAATTGTTACAGGGCACGTGCGCTCACCAGAGAAAGACAGAGACAGAGAGATAGGGAAAATGAGAAAGCAAGCCACCGGGTCTAGGTCTCGAATTGTGGTCAGCCATATGGGAATCCAGCACCTTAACCACCATGCCACCTGCTGGCCCATGTTTTCATTTTTAAAATAACTTGGCTCGGTATTTAAGTAGGTGGTTACTTAGGAAATGACTTTTTAAAAATATGCATATGTTAGAGAAATAGCCATATAATTATGGATTCATTTTTCCTAGAGAGAGAGGTAAGGGTGGAGAAAGGGGAGGAAGGGAGAGAGAGAGAACCCAGAAAGCTCAGGCCTCGGAGTCCCATAGACCTGGGCTGGACGATGCTTGTTTTCCTGTTTTCCTAACTCGGTGTGTGGCCTTGTACTTGTTACCTAAACCCCCAGGGCACTTCTAAACAGTGATGCCATGAGATAACAGCAAGCTCATAGGAACTAGGTCCTATTGAATAGTATCGTTTCCCCCCATTCCTTGATTCTATTCTGTTGTTTAAATGATCTTCCTCGGTCTTGTCTGTTATTGACAGAACCGTTGGCAGGAACACATTGGAGTAGTGCATTTTTCACCCAGAGCATTGTTGATGAACTGAAAGCCTCATGTTGCTGTACCCTTGTGTCCTCAGGTACAACTGTGAGGATGAGCGCTGCTACCTGGACTTGGCCAGGCTGAGAGGCATCTACTACATCACATGGAAAAGGCAGAATAAAGTCTTTCCTCAAGACAAGGTGAAGTTCAACCAGAAAACTCAACTGGTTTCATTTTTAATTGGCTTAAGGTATCCAATTATTGCACTTGATCTCAGCCAAAAGGCTGAAAAGAGATCAAAGTGTCTAATTATTAATATGAAAAGCCACCGGGGAATTTCTATCCAAAGATAAACAGTTTTCTTCTCTGGAATAATGAGTTGTATTTTGTATTTACCACTCGGATATAAAGGGAAATTAACCACACTGTGTCTTTAACATTGTTCATACAGCTTTGTGAAATTGGGCCTAGACAGGTCTCTTAGATTATATGATAGGACTTTAGAAGTTTGTGGAGGGCCAGCCCTATAGCCTAGTGGTTAATGGAGCCAGATCCCACATGGTTGACTGCAGTTTGAATCCTGGCTCCAGCAACTTGAAAAACATGCTGTGTGTGTGTGTGTGTGCACATACCCCAAATCCTGACAGGATGGAGAAATGAAGACAGAATTACAGCATGGCCATGCCCCACTGAGAGGTGCTTTTTCCCTATATTGCTCAGTTTCTCTGTGTCTCTCTGGTGAGTGCACATGGCCTCTGGCAAATTAAAAGTTTGTGGAAAATTGAATTAAAGTATGAGTTTATTTTGCTGCAAAAATTTTTGAAATCCATGCATAGTTTTGTATGTGGTTTTTTTTTTTTTTTTTTTTTTTTTTAGTTTTACAATAGAACGTGTGCACTTACCGGACAGAGACAGACAATATAGTAAGAGAGAGAGAGACAGAGGAAAAGTGAGAAATCATCCCCCGAGGGGATGGCCATGCTACAATCCCTTCATCATTTTCCTCTCAGGATTTTGGGCATGCATGTACATATTCCCAGTATTTTCCAAGCTGCTAGGTCTGGGACTTGAACTATACAGTCAACCATGTGAGATCCAGCCATCTTAACCACCATACCACTAACTGGCCCTATCGTTTTTTTGTAATACACATTTTCCATGACGTTTTTGAAGCTCTCTTATCTATATCAGGGTTCAGGAAACTGCAGCCTTGTGGAGCAGATCTGGCCCACAACCTCTGCCTGTAAATAGAGTTTTATTGGCGGCAGTCATGTTTATCAGTTTATGTGTTACCTATGGCTGTTTGTGCCCATTGGTGGCAGAGCTGAGTAACTGTGCCTGAGACCATATGGTTGACAGCACTGGAAACAGTCATTATCTGGCCTTTTACAGAAAACGCTTGCCTGCTTCTGAGGGAGAGCATACGTTGAGAACTTCACCTCTGGCAAAGTCAAATAAGTTTCTTCCTAAAGGGAACATCATGCCCTCTTATGACTTGTGGATTTGTGTTTTGGCATTTTTTTTTTTTTTTTTTTTGCAGGGCCACCATCCAACTCTGGGGGAGCACCCGAAGTTTACCAACTACTCTTTTGATGTAGAAGAATTTATGTACCTTGTCCTTCAGGCTGCAGACCACGTGTTGCAACACCCGAAGTGGCCATTTAAGAAGAAGCATGATGAGCTGTAAATGTGTTGAGTCTGTTTGCAAAATGAGAGCGCTTAAACTCCAATACCCAGACTCTTTTTTAAGTCAGGAAAAACAACCTGTTTCCTCACCCCTAAATCTACTTTTCTATGCCAAAACCTGCCTTCAGGATATTGTTACGTGTCTTATAGTCTTTAAGTGTTTCCTGTAATTTTTGTGTTATTGCTATTTATCAGTAGCATAGATATTTTTGCACTGAAAACCTTACTTTTTATAGATCAAAAATTAGGCCTGGGCTCACTGGTGTAACTGAGGTTTACCAAAGTTATTAACTTTCTCAGCTTTAGAATTTGTAAATGTTCTTATGGAATATCATGTGATTGTAATTCCAGAGAGTTCCACCTTGTTTTTGAAATATTTGCGTAAATTCATAACTCTTTTTTTTTTTGGCCACAGTCTGTTCAGAACAATGTGGTAGGAAATGAAAACATGCACCACACACACGTGTGCACACACACACACTCAATTGTGAGTCTACTACCCATCTGCAGGGCCATGTTATAGCTCAGTGTTTCGTTCACTCCAGAGTATATATGTCAAAAACCTGAGTAAATCATGCTGCTGTGTTATTTTATATGCACGTATTTCCTATTCAAATCATGTTTTCCTAAAATGTTAATGACTACATGTGATAAAAACAAATGAGAGGACTATTTACATACGTTGCAGCTGATTTTTGCTGAGTCCCTCTTAGCTGTGGAGAGTATTTATCTTGAATTCTGTATAAAATAGTGGTTTCTAGCATACAAGTGTTTATAACAGCATATACCAGTGTGTATGCATCTACCTCTATCAACATGAAAGCATTTTAGTCTTTTATTTTACAAACTTCAGCTTAGCCACAATGAAGAAATCGTTTTCATGTAAAAGAGTAAAATGAAAAACCAACAAAAGAGTAAAGACACGTGTGAAGTATCCAATCAAAATGAAAAAGAAGTCATGAAAAGTGCCATTGATTAAAAAGAATATCTGAAATGTAGTCCCACTCTTTAAATGGGATTCCTTTCTTACTCTTTTTGAACTTTTAACCATCAAAAACCATGGATTTATTTTACTGCAAAATGTGAAGTTTACATTTTACTAACACTTGAGTAGTCTAATTTAGAGACTAGTTATTGCAACTTTTTAAAGTGGGGGGAAATTACAGCAAATTTAAACAGTGTTTATTTTTTGTTTTTATATATTTTATACCTTAAAAAAAAGGTGATAAGAATATCCAACAGAGAAGCGATGACCTGCAGAACAAAATATTTATATCTGGATTGTTATAGAACAACATTTGTTGATCCCTGTTTTCAAGTTTTATGAACAGTTTTTCTAGAGTTTAAGAATATTTATTAAAATTTCTGTAAAAAAAGTAGCAAATCACCATAGAAATAACTTTGATTTGGATCTTAAAATTGTGCGAAAAAGAAATGACAACCTATTATGAATTTTGAAATGACAGGATTGCTATTTTCTTAGCTGAGTACCACTGGGAAGATACTTCACATGAAAGGAATTATAAAGGTGGGTTTGCACTATGAGTCAGTGAGGCATGAACACCTGAAAAAAATCTAGACAGAGTTTCAGCCTATATCTTTTAAGCTCATTTTAAGAAGCACATGAATGGGCCAGCAGGTGGCGTGGTGGTTAATGTGCTAGTCTCCCACGTGGCCAACTGCAGTTTGAGTCCTGGATCTGGAAGCTTCATAATCACATGGGGTACGTGTGTATGCATGCCCAAAATCCCAGGAGGAGTACGGAGGAGAAGGAATTGCAGTGTGGCCATCCCTCTAGGGATGATTTCTCACTTTTTCTCTCACTGTCTCTCTGTCTCTCTCTAGCGAATGCACATGCCCTATGACAAAAACCTTATTTAAAAAAAAACATGATTCTATAGACTAGGGAGAATTTTAGAAACTGAGCAATTTCATAATAAAACTATTGTATTTGAATATTTTGCATTTATTTAAAGAGAATACTTTTTATATACATGAAGTACATTAGATACTTTACTTATGAAATTAATTTTTATCAAACTTTTTTATGGTAACCAAAGGTCTTCAAATTGTTATAAAATTTAAGATGTAAGAATTCTTTGTATTAATTAAGTCTTAAAAGGGATATGTTTCATCGTACATTTTGGGTGTGGTTTTGGAATAAATCTCTTTATATTTTATTTGAATATCAGAATTACTTTCAAGGTCTTCTGTGTCTGAGTGTTCTCCGCTTGATTTTTTGGGGCAATCTGGTGTCTGGTAGCTCTTAGATTATAAAATTAACTTGTTCACTGGTGGAGATTTCCACTTCATGTCCCTGGTCTGGGCAGAGTGGCATCTGGCTGGTGGTGCCCATCTCATATCAGCCAGGGACAAAGCAAATCCTTGTGTATCCCAGCTTGGCTTTTGGTCAGTGCCCACGCCTGGTTCATGCCTTGGACACATGGGGAAAAAATCCATTTAAGCAAAGTTTATACAAAAAAATGTACAAGTTACATTTACTTCGCAGTTAATTTGATGATCCTTTCACAAATGTTCCATTGCATAATCCTTACCAAAATGACATCGGAAGTTTGGTTTTTGTTTTTCATGGGAAGGAAATCAGATGTGGTTTGAGGGACTTTCTGTAGATCATAGGTCTGATTCCGTATCTACAGTCTTCCATTCATTCATGAACTCGATTGTTCAATACTGATAAAGCCACTATCCCAGGTTCTAACGATATAGCAATGAAAAGAACAGAAGTATCATCCCTATTTTGTTGTTGTCGTAATTTGCTTGGGGCACGTGTGTTAACATGGGAGGGACAGAGAGGGAGGTGGAGAGTTAGAAAGCACCTTCAGGGGGGATGTAACCACACTGCATCCCTTTCTCCATTCTCCCCTTGGGATTTTGGGCATGCATGCATACATGCCTGGCATGTTTTCCAAGCCTCTGGGTCTGGGTCTCCAACGGTTCAGTTGGCCACATGGGATCCAGCCACCTTGACCACCATGCTACCTGCTGGAACTTGCATTCTTATGGAGGAGACAGCCATTGGACTGATAATTACTTATCAGTAAGTAAAATATACAGTATGCATATTATGATGTGTGTTACAGAGAAAACCACAAGGAAGAGGAATCTTAAGGAACCTAAGGACTTTCACTGACAGTTGAGTCAAGACTAGAAGGAGGTGGGAGAGGAAGCCCATGTAACTGGGCAATGAGCAAGCAAGCTAGGAAGACATAGGGTGTGCAAAGTCTCAGGGGCAGGAGGATGCCTGCTAGTGTGTTTAAGGAACAACCAGAAAGCTAGTGCAGTTGGTGTGATCAAGGGCCAGAGGGGCAGGATGCGAGGTCAAAACAATAACGAGATGGGTGCAGGTGGCAAGGCTCTCATCCCTTGATTCTCATGAGGTGGGAGTTGTTGAAGGGATCTGAACAAAGGGATAAAGACCTGACTAACTTTTGAACAGGATGACTCTAGCTGGTATATTAGGAGCAAACTGTAGCAGAATCCGTTAGGTCATGTTTTATGGAAAACAGACTCTGGGACAGGGATTTGTGTGCAGTTTCTCATGATCAGGAACAGGGATTTGAGGAAGGTTCCCATGATCAATGCTTTTGAGAATGTGAAAGACCCAGGCTTGGGTGGAGGGTGAAATTGAACAGCCATGCAGTAGCAGGGGAGGCCTCAGGGGACTGCTGTGGAGCTGGGTGGTTCTGCAGAAAGTACCCAAGATGAGGCCAGAGATGCTCACATCAACCAATCATGGAAGAGGTGACGGCCCAGGGCAGGGTGGCCCTGGGAAATTCCTGGAGAGGAGCTCAGCTGGGATCCATTCACAGCAATTGGGACTGATTCTCGGGGTCACATTGCAGTGTCTGCCATGGGCAAGAGTTGTGCTCTTTAGCTTGCTCCACTCTCCTGCTTCCTGTCAAGTGAGAGCTAACGTCTTCACTGGATTCAGATTTCTTTCTTTTTCTTTTTTTTTTTTTTAAATGCATGTGTATGGATGACACGGTGTGCTTCAGATTGTAGGTTAGGGGAAGGGGCTGCATACTTTCTCTGCAAAGGGCCAGGAAGTTAATATTTCCAGCTTTGTGGACCATAAACAGTCTGTTGCCTATTATTATTTGTCATTCTCACCACCCCCATGATCCTTAAGACTAAAAACCATTCCTCTAGGGCCCAGCAGATGATGTAATGGTTATGTTGCTGGACTCAGTCCAACTAGTTGATTGCAGTTGGAGTCCCTAGACCCGGGGGTGCTTAAAACTCATGCTGGACTTGTGTGTGTGGGTTGCCAAGATCCTGAGAGGAGAATGGAGGAGATGGGATTGCGGTGTGGCCATCCCCCCTGGGGGGTGATTTCTCACTTTCTGTTTCTCTGTCTCTCCGGTGCACGCACCCTACAACAAAAATCACTGCCCCCCCCACTCCCGGTCCCTAAAAAACCACAAGAAAACAAACCATTCCTCTAGATGTTTACACAGAGCAGAAAGGTTAAGGAACTTTCCCAAAGTCACACAGCCAGCAATTAGTAGATGGGTTTGCTGTAAGGCTTTCTTTGTGAAGAAATTTAGAGTTAAACGGATGTTTACGTGAAATATAGAAGGAAGGAGAGGGAAGGAATGAGAAGGGAAAAATAGGGACAGGAGAAAATAAATAGTCTTAGAGGTAGACTCTTTCTTGCAGTTGTAAAATAGTTTTCTTTGACACAGTCAGTAGAAAAGAAATTTGGAAAGCACTTGCTTTTTTCAGAACTAAGAGCATGCAGTGTACACAGATCGGCTCAGGTATGATGGCCCTGGAGAAACCAATTGTTTAAAATAACCTGCTCCCAACTTACGGTTATTGCCAGAACACGTTAATACCTTTCTTCTCTTTTAGTTTATTGGGGCATGTCACAAGTTGTTATAACCGTTCTCGTCAAGAAGTGGGTTAGAGAGCACAGCTTCGTATCACACGATCCTTGCTGCGGACAGCAGAGCTTGTGTGACCACAAGGTGGCAGTGGAGCCCTTCCAAAGGGCCTCGCGGGGCGTCCGAGGCCGGGTGTGAAAGTCTCTTCGATTCCAGGCACCTGAGCGCCAAAACTAGGAGTACGGCTTTGCTTCTGTGTGTGGTGGATTTGTTACTCCTGCTTTGAAGAAATGTGTGAAAATGATCATGGCCGGTTTTCAGGTTCAAGTGTGGAATGTCTAAGCTACAACGGGGCCCTGAGACCTGTGTGACATCTCCCATCACTCTGTAGGAGGAGCACTGGGCCTGGAAGGGTGACTTTTCCTGAAGAAAACTGTCTCATTCTAGGGAATTTGATTGGCCCTCAAGCTATTTAGGATCTGTAGTAGCACATGCGCTCTTCACTTCCGGTTAGGAGCTAATTGTGTTCTGATGTTGGCTCACAGGTTCTTACATCCATAGTTGCTGTCAGCATTCAGTTAGGGTAGAACCAAATCGAAAGGAGAGTTCATTGAAGGTTAGTGCGCCAAGAATTCCGAAACGTTAATTAAGGAGTACTGTTCAGCGTAAACTGAGAAGTGTTGTGATTGACTGTTTACCAGGTATGACCTCTCGCCGTTCTCTAAGTGTTTCTTACCATTTATTTGTCATGATCTTGAACTGCAGGAGTTTAGGATGTTTCCTGATGAAAGGAACCTTGTAGGTCCTTCATGGCATTTGTTCATTCTACTGTGGTTTGTTGACTGCCCCCCAGTGACAGGGACTTTCAGACCTAGAAAGGAGGCTTCCTGGGAGAAACAGTGTTGGGTAGACCGAGCAACACGGATATCGAAGCCAGTGGGCCCCACGCGCTCAGCCTTTCAACACCCCAACTGTGTGACCATGGGCTTGGCTAGCCTCATGGACCTTCAATTTTCTTGTAAATTGGTGATAAAACGTAGTAGGTAGTGGGGCCAGCAGGTGATGTAGTGGTTAAGGGCGTTGGGTTCCCACATGGCCAATTGCAGTTCAGGTCCTGGACCTGGAGGTTGGGTTCTTTTTATTTTTTTTTTCTCTTTCTCTCTGGTCAAATTGAAATAAATAAGTAAATGGATAAATAAAGTTAAATATAATAATTAGTCTTTTGAAAAATGTAGTAGGAGAGGGTGTCTTGCCGTCCCTGTGCGCAGGCTCAGGTTGTGGGCCGCCGGTCAGCCAACCCAAGGGGCCCTCTAGCTAGGTAAGGCCGCTCGCTGGGGCCATCGCTAGCCAGTCGCAGGGGATCCAGCAGTTGCTGCAGGCCAAGAAGAGGGCCGCCGAGAAGATGTCCGAAGCCCGCAAGCGAAAGAACCGGAGGCTGAAGCAGGACAAAGCAGCAGCTCAGGCTGAAATTGAACAGTACCCCGCCTGCAGAGGGAGAAAGAATTCAAGGCCGAAGAAGAAGCTGCGTCTCTGGGATCCCACGGTGGTTGCAGCACTGACGTGGAGAAGGAGACCCAGGGGAAGAGGACCATCTTCCGGAACTACTTCCTACAGAACAGGGATGAAGTCTTGGATAACCTGTTGACTTTTTTCTGCGACATCTGGCCAGAAACTCATGAGAACTACCACATAAATGGATAGGAGAAGAATGACGTGCCTGTCCCATGGATTGGCGTCTTAGATGCCCTCGTGAACATTACGGAGCTCCAGCTATATTCTGGGGAAAGGCATTAAATTATTTCTGTATATTATATAGCAGGTCCTTTCACTTTTTGCAGAGTAGCAAATCTAGCTTCTTTGTACAGACTTAGAACTTATCCAAACAATTCATCTTTTTACCTCATACTTCTTAGAAATTTAATGGGTATATGTTGTTTTCCTATGCCTTTAGCTCAAGCAACATGTACCTCAATGTTAACTTTTTCTGTTTTAGATCTAGTAAAAAAGGAGATTCTTTGAAGAAAGAAAGGGATTACATTTTTTTTTTCCCCTAGTGCTTTCTTGAAGGTCAGGGGCTTTATCTATGAAAAAGTAGTGAGTAGTGACTTGTAACCTGTGTGAAGCAGCAGCCAGCCTTAAAGTAGTCCTTTCCGGCTAAAGGAAACAACAGAGACTACTAGCATAATCATTTGGGCTGCCTCTAGTTTCTTTTAATCAAATAGTAGATAGAATTCACCAACTTGTTACGTGTTGTTACTTGGTGTACTGATATCATTTAAAAGTAAAAGACTCTTTGTCATGAAAAAAAATGTAGGAGGTAGGGTTGACTTAAGATAGAATAAGAAAAGAACGTCACACTTGTTTAGTGCCTGGTACAGCTATAGTCAGCAGCTAACTATCATTATATTCTAACATATAGAATGATTATTTAGAGTCTAGGACTAAACTGATCTCCAGAACTCCCCTTAGATCAAGGAAACCAGAATCTCTAGATGTACCATCTGGCTGATGATATGAAGAGACTTCAGTAAGTTTGTGAAAAATGGAATTAAAGTACAAGTTTATTTTGGTGAAAAAAAAAAAAAAACTGGGCCAGTTTATTTTGGTGCAAACATTGGCATAGTTTTTTCATACCATACATTTTCCATGAACTTTTTGAAGATGCCCATGTGGTTTGCTGAATGTCACCAGGTGGTTCTGCTGGAAAGGGGTTAGGCACTGCAGGTCTAGGAGACATGATACAGCTGGTGCCAGTACACATTGCATGAGGTCTGAATCCACATTTGCCAAAGCATCTTCACTGGGTGTCACAAAGACGTTACATTAAAAGAAAGAAAGAAAGAAAGAAAGAAAGAAAGAAAGAAAGAAAGAAAGAAAGAAGACAAAAAACCAGATTATTGTGAAATGCTGCCGCAAGTCAAGTTGGAGTTGTGTGTTGCAGAACTTCTCTGCCTCCTCGATTTATGTAGGAGTGTGCATTGTGAGTCTGAACAGAGAGATGCGATCTGCACAGTTCCTGCATTTATTGGACATCGGAAAGTTTTCCATGGAGCCATGGGGACTGGCGTTGCAGGATTGTGTTTCCCCGGGCAAGCTGCCAGGGAGAGGGGTACCAGGCAATGCCTTCAGCATGAAGTCGCGCTGGTCACTTACGTCTTGTTTGTTGAATTAAATTAGCTATGCTACCTGGTCATAGTTGATTGGTGACATCTGAATATAATATTGTTTGAGAATGACTTCTGTGATAAAATCTAGGTTCTTGGTGTTCCAGACAAAGAATTGAACTAAACAGACCAATAGTGAAAGGAAAAGGTAGTTTATTAAGTAGAAGTGAAAGTACGTTCCTGAAAGGTAAGTGGGCCTGAGCAGACAGAGAGAGAGTGACTTAAAAGGCCCTGGCGCTTGCCTTCTGCAAGGTTTATAATTTTTTAATCTAGGTGTCATTTGCTCATTGGCTGGGTCCACTGATTGTTCTCATTAGCTGTATCAAGTATGGCTTAATGGTCTAGACATCCCCCACTGAAATCTCCTGCCTACATTGGGCGGGGAATTTTCTGCCCTGACCAGTTTTTCTATCTAGCACGTAGGCAGATGCTTCAGCCCCGTTTCCCACATCCAAGCTTTCTCTTGCCTCAATATGCCAAGAGGATGTCAAAGTTTCTAGTACAAAGACACCAGACCAGAGCTACTCGTGCTCCTTCCATATGGGGTGCGGTCAGCAGCCACTTTTCAATTACCCATGAAACCATGCACACATTCAGGTTATGAACTGGATTTTCTCTTCCTTAAAATTCAAAAGATTCACGAATATAACAAAGTCAACCCCGCAGGTATCATTATCCCTGTACCACATACACCAGGAAGACATGCAAACTGAAGGAGAAGGATGTGGACCCACCTAACCACATCAGCGTGGTTGAGGTCACTGCATCAGCAGGACAAATGCAGGTAACAAGTCATTGTACTTTCCAGAAAAATCTGGAAAATAGATTCCAAGGACACAATTCCACTGAAGTGCCTACCGTCTTGGGTAGAAATGTAAGTTGGGCACAGTGTTAAATGCCAGTGCTGGTGAAATCTAGTCAGTTTGATAAGAGGCAATTAAATGAGGAATCAGGAAGTGGGAAATGAAGTTAAAAGTGGCTTGTAAATACCAGGAAAAAAACCAGAAGTTAGAGTGGCATAGATATGTAAATAAAGCAGGTGACAAAGTGAAGTGAGAGAAGTGCTAGAGACATATTGTACAGACCCAAGGCAAGCTAGGGAAAGGCCAGGATTAACATTTGAAAGCCAGCTAAAAGCAAGCCAGGATGAAGAAGGAAATGGAAAAAACTATGGAAACAGGTACATAGGGTATTGTAGCAAGCCTTCAAACGCTTAAGGCAGGTGGAAAATCGGGCAAAAAAGGAAGCACTGATTCATAGTGCAATTCTACATTGATGGAAAAATGTAAATCCTCTAGAAAAATATCTTTGTCTACGTATCATTTTTCAAAAATGCTGGTGATATTCTGCAATGTTCAGGGAGAGAATTTATACCAGATGCTTTTAGAAGCGTCTATGTTTCACCTTGCGGAAATGGGATTGCAAGTTTTTCCTCTTCCATTTTACAAGGATGTCGCTGCATCTGCTCTTCTGTAAAATTAAAAGTAAGATCTGATGATGGAGCAGCTCATAGTACCATTACCAAAATCTGAGATGAAATTTTGGTTTGACCTGTCAGGCATCTCTGTTCAAATAAATTGGCCCCAAAACTTGCTTTGTAATTCTATGGTATTTACTTTTTACTAGATCATGTGTTCTTGGATAGTCTTGATTTTGCAATTCAAATAACAGTCTATTGGAAAGAGGAGTTTTAGGGATGCTACTTGGCATAAGCAGTGAATCTGAAGGACAAGGGAATAAAAGTAGTACCTGGAGAAATATGCCCATTTTTAAATGGCTTTCCTTTGAAGCTAGTGAAAAGGGCCGACAACTGAGAAAGAGTCTGCTTCTTTTGGTCTTTTTCCTCTTCCTCTTCTTAATTCTAATATCGGAATTTAAGTTTGTGGTGTGAAAGTGTGCTTTTTTGGAAGAACTAAACAGCATCCATTGGCCAAGAATCTTGTAATCTTAGGTTACCGCATGGTGGGTGAAGGTCCACGTGGCTTTCCATTGTAACAGATTTTGGACTTACTCTGTTGGGGTCTGTGCTTTGCCTGTGAATAGTGCTAGTTCACCCTCTGTGACTTCTTGACACCCCCTGGGGGCTTCGGGAGGGTAATGATGCACACCCCTGAAGTCTTAGGAGAAATGAAGGGTATAAAATGCTGGCAAGTGGTGTGGTGGTTAAGGCGCTGGATTCCCAAATGGCCAATTGTGGTTCAAGTCCCAGATTTGCTGGGTTGCTTTTTCACTCTCCCTTTATCTCTCTCTTTCTGTCTCTCTGGTCAAAGTAAAGACTAATATTAATAAATTAAATTAAATAAATAATTCTTTTTTAAAAAAGGAAATTACAAGGACTTTGCAGGGTCATAATGAGAGGCAGTATGTGTGTTGCTACTTATTACCTGACTACCTAAGGAAAACCACTTAAGCACCCTGAACCTCAGTTTTCTCATCTGTAAGTGGGAGCTATTAAGAGAACTAACCACATGTGGTTGATGTGAGGATTTATTTGGTCATTTCGTGTGTGAGGTGCTTTGCTGAGAACACAATGGTGGGGGAGTATGGTGGACTGATACAATCAGATAACCACACAAGAGAGGGTATCTAGAGATAAACTGAGATGAGTGTCCAGTGTCGCAGGAACATGTTCATGGCCAACGACAGTGCTCCAGAACTGGGGATAGAGTAGCCACTGACAGATATCCCGAGGGACATGGACGATAACACACTCTGTGTCTGGGCTTGGTAAGCACCCAGCTGCAGAGGGAAGAGAAGACGAGGAGGCAGAGGAAGAGGTGGAAGAGCATGCAGACGTACAGGCACCTGTGCCCACATGCACCAGTGAAATCAAGGTGGTGACAGACTTTAATCTGAAATGCCATGACAACAGTGGCCACTGAGGTCTGCAACCCCAGAATGGTCCAGGGATGGGCTGACAATTCAAGAGATAGAAACCTACACTGAGAAAGACAGCGGGAATCCAGATGGCAAAAGATGCACCCCAGAAAATATTAGCAGATGTTCTAGGGCTGTGGGACTTGAACTTTTGACTTTCAATGGTTTTAGCAACATCATCTAAGAGCCTTGCTAGCTTTAGAGAGGCCCTATCTGCTAACCTTCCTTCGATGGGCCTCAGAATCCTCAGCTCATAAGTGAGGAGTTTGGACCCGATATCTCACCTATAGTTATCGAGGCTCTACCTCGGCTCATGGAGTCTATGAATAAATGGCCAAGCATACGTGAATATATGCAAATGTATGCACATACATAAACCTACAGTTCAGGTATGTAAAATAGCCACTTGGTGGATTTGATGGGAGGGCAGCTGTTCTGAGTCTTATCCTAAAGTTGTTTTGTTCTTTTTAAAAGAATTATTTAACTTTATTTATTTATTTTAATTTGACCAGCATGAGAGAGAGAGCAGGAATATGAGGAAGCAAGCTGCCAGGTCCGGGAGACAAACGAAAGGCAGCCACATGGGAGTCCAACTCCAGTGCCCTTATGTACCATGCTACCTGCCGGTCCCATGTCATAAAGTTTGTTTTTTTTCCTTTGTTTTTTAGAGAGGTTTTCACTATAGGGCGCATGCACTAACCAGAAAGAGAGAGACAGAGAGAAAGCAAGAAATCACCTCCTGGGGGGATGGCCATGCTGCAATCCCTTCTCCATTCTCCTCTCGGGATCTTGGGCACGCACGCACATGCTTCTGGCATGAGTTTAAGTCACCAGGTCTGGGACTCGAACTGCGGTAGACTACATGGGAGTCCAGTGACATAGCTATTATGCCAATTGCTGGTCCCTCATGAAGTTTTTATACAAAATGTGTGTGTTCTTATTTTGGGGAGAGTGGGGGAGTTATTTACTTGCTAAAATATTCAGAAATGGCATAAAAATAAAAGAAATCCTGGCATAATCTAAAGTTTTCAATTACAGCTAGGAAATAATGACTACTGGGGGGCAAAACCAAAGCTTTTCTTTATTCCTTTAAAAAATTTTTTTCTAGAGGGGCCATCAGATAGCATAATGATTACATTGCTGGACTCCCATGTAGTTGACTGCAGTTCGAGTCCTAGACCCACTGGCTTAAAACCCATGTCGGGTACATGTGCATGCATGTCCAAAATCCTGAGAGGAGAATGGAGGAGAAGAGATTGTGGCATGGCCATCCTACCTAGGGAGTAGTTTCTCGCCTTCTGTCTCTCTCTGGTGGCATGCATTATAGCAAAAATCTCTAATTTTTTTTTTTTTCTTCCTAGAGGGTGTGTGTGCTTACCAGAGAGGGGAAAAGTGAGAAATTACACCTCATGAGGAATGGTCCCATGGGAATCCCTTCTTTTTCATCTCTCCATTCTTTGGGGATTTTGAATATGCTCATACCTGGCATCTTTTGCAAGCTACTGAGTCCAGGACTCAAATGGGAGGGTTGGCCTTATGGGATCCAGCTGTCTTAACGACCATGCCACAGCTGGCCCTTTCTTTTTTTTTTTTTTTCTTTCTTTTTTTAAAAGAGAATTGTTGGGGACCAGCAGTTAGCGTAATGGCTATGTCGCTGGACTCCCACGTAGTCGACCGCGGTTCGAGTCCCGGACCCGGTGGCTTAAACTCACGCCGGGCGCGTGTGCGTGCGTGCCCAAGATCCCAAGAGGAGAATGGAGGAGAAGGGATTGCGGCGTGGCCATCCCCCCTGGGGGGTGATTTCCTGCTTTCTGTCTCTCTGTCTCTCTCTGTCTGTCTGGTGAGCGCACGCACCCTATAGCAAAAACCTCTCCAAAAAAAAAAAAAAAGAGAATTGTTGGATCAGCCAGTGGTGTGGTAGCTGAGGTGGTTTGATCACACATAGCCAACTACACGGTTTGAGTCCTGGATTGGGCAGCTTGAAAAACATGCTGGGCACGTGTGTGTGCTCAGAATTCCAAGAGGAAAACGGAGGGGAAGGGACTGTAGCAGCATGCCCATCCCCGATGGGGGGGGGGTGCTCTCTCACTTTCCCTCTCTGGCAAGTGAACGTGCCCTGTAGTAGATAAAATGCAGAAAAGAAGAATAAAAAGAAAAGAAGTTGCAGGACCAGCAGTTAACGTAATGGCTATGTTGCTGAACTCCCATGTAGTCAACCATGGTTCGAGTCCCAGACCTGGTGGCTTAAACCCACGCCAGGCGCGTGTGCATGTGTGCCTAAGATCCTGAGAGGAGAATGGAGGAGAAGGGATTGCAGCATGGCCATACACCTGGGGTGGTGATTTCTCACTTTCTGTCTCTCTGTATCTCTGGCGAGTGCATGTGCCCTATAGAAAAACCTCTCCAAAAAAAAAAAAGAAAAGAAGTTGTTGTTTGGTGAGGAGGGAAAAGGTGTTCTTGACACAGGTGGTATCTCCTGAATGTTCATTACTCAGTGGTGGAGGAGGCTCCTAGCCCAAAGCCCCAAGCTTTGTCTCAACGAAGACCCAAGACTGCCTCTTACAGAGCACACAGGGTAAGTGCCTAACACATTAATTCCTATCTCTGTGCTTTGTGGTTTTATCGAGTCGGTCCCTAATGTTGCCAAGGCTCTGCCAAGTTTGTTCATTGAGTCTTTAAAGCCTTAGATGGCATCCTGTGGCCAGGTGGCTCAGAGCCGGCTTATTTTGCAGATTCAGGGGTGGACGATGGTGCCTTAGGAGCAGAGTGTAACCTGGGTTTCTTACGGCCTATCTACACACAGTGCCAACTCGGCTTTAATCGGGGTGTCTTCTTTTGTGCTTTTTGTCTCCAAACCAAAGCAGTTAGGTTTGAGATTACTGCAGGAGCAGCAAGTAGCTTTCAGTTCAGAAAAACAAAACCCTGCCTAAGAAAAAGAGCAGAAAGCTTGGCATGCTGCTTTTTCTTTTTTAAGGTTTTGGCTAAAAGGCATGTTCCCTCACTGGAGAGAGACAGGGAGTGGTAAAGTGAAAAATCACCCCCCATGGGGAATGGCCAGGCTTCAATCCCTCTCTTCCGTTCTCTTCTTGGGGTTTTGGGCATGCATGCACTGGTGCCCAGCGTGAGCTTGAAACCGACTGGTCCAGAACTCAAACTGTGGTCTGCCATGTGGGACTCCAGTCCTTTAACCACTACACCACCTGCTGGCGCCCATTGGTGGTGCTGTTGTGTTGAAATAGTATTGAAATGTGGAATCATACATTAAAAATAAATATTAAAAAAAAAAAAAAAACTCATGATAGACTACATGCTCATGCATGAGAGAAAAAAGCACCCATCACCAGACTTGATTATACCGCCATCTCCTTTTTTCCAGTTCTCTGGCTGGTCAAGGATGCTATGCGCACACGCATGCTCTTGGCACGTTTTCATGCTAGGTTGGCTGGGGACTTGAACTGTGGCTGGTCTGTGGCTTATAGCTTTGCAGTCCAGTACCTACCAACTGCTGCAGAGGTTGGGCCAGTAGCGTACGTTTTGATAATGAAGTGTTATGACGTGTGCCAAAGTCATGTGCGACCTCTCTCACATCTATGACCTTCATCCCTTCCACCCCCGAATGTCCCTTCAGCAGGTCTCTGAGCCCAGCCTCTCATCCTCGTCGCCTCATCCACCACGGATAGAGCAGCAGCCTTATCCATCACCCCTGAAAAATGCTGCTCGGAGCCCAAGGGTTGTGTGCGATGGTGATGTCGATGGGAACGATTCATTATTCCATCAAGCGCTTGGCATGTCAGTCAATGAAAAAATATGTGCTTTAGAACTGACAGCTCAAAATAGTCCTTTCAGCAACTGGCATGCCAAGATCTTGATAGTATAATGAATTATTCTTTAAACCTATCATTTTATCTCATCAATTTGGCCATATAGACTTTTTTTTTCCGAGGGGGGGTGGGTGAGCTAAATTATAGAAGTTATCTCAAATAGCAGGCAAAATAACTCAGCACCTGGAAAGGAAGACTAGAGCGATGAGAAGTAGAATTAGCAATAACGTTCCTCAGGGAGCAATTATGGAGGTGAACATACAATTATAATTCACAGAAGTATAAGAAAAGTTCCTGATTTTCTGTAACTCTGGGGCATGTAAAAATAGTTTATTTTCATTGACCACCTGTAGAGTTTTCACCCTCATTTTCCATACCAATGCACTGGAAATGTATGAGACAATTTATTATTCTGTTTACATGGTTGTGCAAGCTCACTGAGCAACCCAGTTCCTGATTATTTAGGACATGCAGGTGTTTAGGGCAGTCTTGGATTGGACTTTGAGCTGGTTAGAAGATCAGTTTTTTCCCAGTTCATCTACATATGTAGATTACCTTCCCCACATTTGCTGTATGATTTTCCTTACCCTCATGTGGCCAATTAATTCCATTCATTCTCAAGGCTGACCTCGTCAAAGTTCTGCACCCTTCTCTCTTCCCTGAGTGTTTGGAACCAGGCTGAGAAACCGCCCAGCTGGCTGGCTTTATGGGGAGCGTTTAGCATGTTGGCATGCATTTTGAGTGACTTTTGAACATGGCACAAAGTATGTTTAGGTTTCAGCTGGTCAAATTGCTTTCGTCCTAAAATGTCAGCTTTATTTCAAGGAACAGCAGCTGCCACATTTCCCCCCCCCCCCACCCCCCCCCAGTATCTCCGTTGGATTGCTTGATATAAATGGTTATTTTCGTTCCTGTTAAATAATGCCTGGTTGCTACAGCAATGGTCATTTTAAATACCATCAAAATAACAGCGACATCAATTTGTTCTCAGGATTGGGTCTTAATTGTTCACCCATTGTTTGAAAATAGAAAACTACCTGATTTAACCCACTGTAGAATATTAAGCATTTCGTTAAAATATTGCCCAGAAAGGAGAGTTACTTCAAATCCCCTTCATGTGTCCTTCACAGCCAACAATATTATCTTTTCTGCATTTTTAACTATCAACCTGAAGAAAAATCTGGGCATCTAGGACCTTTTAATTTGGGCTTCAAAGAAAACATTTCTTAATGTTATGTAATAAATCAATCATTACTTGCTTAATAATCTTAATGCATGTCTTTGAAGTCAGCAATCCACCAGAGAGGCTGGGATTTTTAAAAATTGACAACTCTCTGGTCATTTGATGTAAACTGTGTTTTATTGATTAGCTGTGAAACTGTATTTGATATTAGCTGCATGGAAAGGCATGCGATCATGGAGAACAATGAAAAATGAATATTATATATATCTATGTCTGTATCTCTATCTATCTATGTATACAAATACCCAAAGATACATTTATATGCTATCTTTATAACTCACAGGAAAAATGACCTTTCAATATTTCAGTGTTTGAAATTTGTCAGCTAATTACTAACTCCTCTTAAGTCTAACGTATCTTTGTACATACACACACTAATATACCGTGTGTGTGTGTGTGTGTGTGTGTGTGTGTGTAGGCTTGTATAATCTTGAAGTGAATGGCAGAATTTACTACTGTATTTAAAATGCAAGTTCTTTTTTTTTTGGGGGGGGGAGGTTTTTGCTACAGGGCACATGCGCTCTCCAGAGAGACAGAGACAGAGAGACAGAAAGCGAGAAATCACCCCCCCTCCCAGGGAGGATGGCCACGCCGCAGTCCCTTCTCCTCCATTCTCCTCTCAGAGTCTTAGGCTTGCACGCACACGCGCCCGGCATGAGTTTAAGCCACAGGGTCCGGGACTTGAACCACAGTCGACTACATGGGAGTTCAGCGACAAAGCCATTACGCTAACTGCTGGTCCCTAAAATTCAAGTTCTTTATCCAAGTTTTTTCAATCCTCTTTTGTCTACTTGCCATGATCTCTTTTGCTATCTGAAGAATTTTTCCATTAGACATTTTATACCTTAGAAATCAACCCTAGTTACTTATTAATGCTTTGTTTATTATACCCAAAAAAGTGCCGGATTTTTATTTTATTTCAAAGGAGAGCTTCAGATAGGACAGTTGCAGACCCACTGCTACTTTAATGACTAACTGCTGAATTATAGGTTTCCTGATTTGAAGTGTATTTAGAAAAGCAACAAAATGCAATTAATCTGATAGTAATAGGAACAGAAGTTAATACTGGCCTGAAGCTGAATTGCTCATTGTAAACATCTAGCCTGAATAATTTACAATCACAAAGGCTCACTTCGGGTTCCTAAAAAAAGTCTTTTTGGTTGCTGCCTGCACAACTCAGCTTGACCTCATTCTTCTTCAGAGAATTCTACCCAGACATCACCAAGGTCTTGTCTTAGTCACCAACAGAACAGTGACCATGCTTTTCTTTGAGCTGTCATGGGTCCCTCCTGTCTTTGTAGTGAAGAGCCCCAGAGTCATAGTGACCAGGGACATCTCAGCTCAGGAGTTGCCAACTGTGTGACCTTGGGGAAGACATTGAAATTCTCTGGGCCACAGAGTAGGAAGACCTACCTTGAAAGGTTGTTATAAGGATCTGCAAAGAATACCTGGCACAATATGGAAGCCCTCCAAACCTCTGGCATTACAAAGGAGAGAGAGAGGGAGGGAGGGAGGGAGGAGGGAAGGAAAGAGAGAGTGAGAGCGTGAGCGAGCGAGCGAGAGAGAGAGAGATGCTGCAGTAAGTCCTGTCTCCGAGGCTACATCTCCCAGTAACTCCCAGCTGCTAGTCGGGAGATTACCACCCATTGCAGGATGTCTCTTCACCCTTTTCCCTGCTTCTTTCCCCATTACCTTTCCCATCATTTCTACTCAATAATTAATACTGAAAGGCTTTTCTGTATTGCAACAATGCTCCCAAAAGATTTTTTTACATCTTCTCTAGGTTATTTCACTTTCCTTTTATCTGAGCACTTGAGACATCTTTAGACAGAATAGGTTTTATCTGTTTTTTTTTTTCTTCTTTTTATTTTTTATGTAGCTACTACATGGAGTAGTATTGTTTTGTAGAAATATGGGAGAACACAATTAGATGAAAATCACTTAAAAGAAACCATAGTATTTATTAACCCAGACCTACCTTATGCACCCTTTCCTTCTCACCAACACACTCTCAAATACATACAAATTTTACACACATGGGTATACACATATGGACATAATTTTGTTCAGGCTAGGATATACACACATGTATATGTGTGTATTTATAAATAGTATATATATATATATACATATATATATATAGTTCATCATATGTGTATTTCTGGGTAACTTGTTTACTGGACTGAATGGACATTCCTTATTACCATAAAAATATTTATATCAACATTTTAATGTCTGCAGATCATGTTATTGAGTCAATCTTGTATTGCTGAACAATGAGCCTCTTTCTAGCTACTTAATATTATTAAAAACCAAGCCACTGCCATGGGGCTGGCAGGTGGCATGGCAGTTAAGGTTGCTGGACTTCCACATGGCTGACCACAGTTTGAGTCCTAGATCTGGCAGCTTGCTTTCTCACTTTCCCTCTTTTTCTCTCACTCTGTCCTTCTCTGGTCAAATTAAAATAAATAAGTAAATAAATAAAGTTAAATAAAATATGTAAAAAAAAAAAAAAGAATAAGAAAACCAGTGCCTTAAATATCCTTGTATATATATCTTTGTTGTGTATCTACTGATCCCAGTTACTCCCTTAGGGTAAATTTCTAGACATTGCATTGCTAGCCTCAGGACATGCACATTTTTAGAGATTTGATTACATTCTGATAAATTCCCACCTAAGAAATTGGGTACTTTTATTTTTTTATTTTTATTTTTTGGAGAGGTTTTTGCTATAGGGCGTGAGTGCTCACTAGAAAGACAGAGAGAGACAGAGAGACAGAGACAGAGAGCGAGAAAACACCCCCCAGCAGGGAAGGCCATGCTGCAATCCCTTACCTCCATTCTCCTCTTGGGATCTTGGACATGCATGCACACGCGTTCGGCGTGAGTTTAAACCACCTGGTCCGGGACTCGAACCGCGGTCGACTACATGGGAGTCCAGCCAACTGCTGGTTCAGAAATTGGGTACTTTTTATTTAACCCTTCAGCAGATATGGGATCATCCCACTAAACCACATGTTCACATCACTGGATATTGTAACTTGATGGAGGGTTTTAAGGTCGAGTTGCAGCATAGCTTTTACACCAAAACAATGTGAGAGGAGGACATTTTGGATCAATCTGTGTTTCATATATTGAAAAAATTTCCAGGCTCTCCGGTTAGTGAGAAAAGTTGCCACACTGATGTTTATGACAAGTACCACGACTGAACCGAAAGTATAACCAGCTGGAGGAGAGCTGGACCACACACCAGAAACTATTGTTTTTGATTGAATAGATTCAATAAAAGAGCAGTAGCATACATTATTTAGACAGCCCAAGTGGCTGTCACTTCTGAAACTAGGTTAAGTAAAAAAGGCTACACAGGTTAATTAAAAGATAACACCATGCGGTTGAACCCAGCGGCTGCGTAATTGTTTCATCCACTGAGATAAGGACGCCACGTCTAATACAGAGGTCTAGGGAAGAATAAACTGGTGTGACAAATATGAGACCTTTGCTTTTAAAGCTCAAGTATTCTTCCTAGATTCGGTATTTATAAACCTGAACACAGAATGAAACATTTAAAAAACTTTCTACAAACATTGAATAGCAATGCTGACCAGTAGATTTTCTTTCTATAAGTTTCTAATATACACAAATGTGGAGTGAATAATACAATGGACACTCACAGACCCATCACCACCTACAACGACCATGGATACATGGCCACTCTTGTTTCATCTATAACATATCCCTCCCCATGCCCTGCTCTTGCTTATTTGGAAGCAAATTCTCAACATATCATTTTATGAATAAATATTTAGTATAGTGCCCCAAATTCCTACAATTTGGAGAAATAGAGAAGAGATTGCGGTCTCTCTGTCTCTTAGGTGAGTGCACATGCTCTCTGGTAATTAAAAAAAAAAAAAGTGAAACATTAGTGGAAGATTGATGAAGAGGAGATGGAGAACTTTAGTTTTAAAAATGTCAAATTCTATTAAAGGTCAAATTCTATCATAGTAATAAATACTATTGCAATGGAGAAGTCAAGCTATATATGGAAATAATTTTTATGTCTTGCCTGATAGGTTCCTCATTTTTAGAAATGATTAATAGTGCAAATGAATATGTCACCAATACGTTTAAGTCATCCCTTCCAACTTTTTTTGGTGGGGGGCACAGATCTGGTTGGTTCTCTAGCTATGCTAATCTTACCAAATGAAGATGATTAGATGATTTTGGAATTTGGGATGAAAGTGGCTATTTGCATTTTTCCACTTACTGGACACCTCCCTTATCTATCTATCTTTCTTTCTTTCTTTCTTTCTTTCTTTCTTTCTTTCTTTCTTTCTTTCTTTCTCTTTACTTTTTTCTTTCTTTCTTTCTTTCTTTCTTTCTTTCTTTCTTCCTTTCTTTCTTTCCTTTTTAGGTTTTCACGAAAGGCACATATACACATATACTCACCAGGGAGAGACAGACAGAGAGAGGGAAAGTGAGAACCCCTTCCTACTGCCCCACCCCCCAGGAGGAAGTAGATGGCCATGCCATAATCCCTTTCTTTCATTCTCCTCTTTGGGCACCCATGCACACGTGCCTGGTGTGATTCTCAAATCACTGGGTCTGGGCCTTCAACCATAGTTGACCACATGGGAGACCAGTGCCTTAACCACTATGCCACCTCCCTTATTTTTTGATGCTATCAATCACTCTTTGGCTTCTTCATCCAAAAAAAAAATGATATATGGGATAATTTCATAATTTGGACTCTCTCCAGATGCTTGCATACTTTATTTTCATCGGCAAGTTATTTTGATTATTTGCACAGGAAATGACTGTAGACACTAATTTAGGCAGCCCTTGCTTTTTCATAACTTATTCCTACCACCCATTCCCTAAAGATAGAAGAGCCTCAGATACTTTGATGAACAAACTGAAGTAAGGGAGTTAGTGGCTGACAAGGTGTTAATCGGAGCTACTCCTCTCAGATACCATTTGCAATGAAGAAGAATTTTGCATACATTAACTGGGTGAATGGATAATACGGACATTTTATTGGCAATACTAGTGAGATAAATGTGTTAGGGGCAGGAGGGCACTTGGTATCTTCAAATCAAATCACACAAGAACAAAGTTTGTAAATTACATTAAGGAGTTTAGATTTTATCCTGAACAGTTGCCCTTCTTACTAAAATGGAAAGTGACATAATGATATTTGGATTTTAGAAAGGTCATTCTGGATTGTAGGGAAGCCAGACAGGAGGTAGGGGGATTAGTAAGGAAAAGAGTATTGAAGATGAAGTGGGATAGTGGCAGTGGAGATGGGATGGACTGGGTGGGTATTAGCAAGTAGAACCCAGAGCTCTTGATCGTCAATTGGACACGCAGGGTAATGGTGAAGGAGCAGTCAAAGATGACACTCAGGGTGCAGACTTGGAAAACAGGGGAGTAGATGCATGCATCTCTTGCTGAGATAGCACATACAGAGAGGGGCAGGTTTTGCAGGAAAGATGGCAAGTTCCATTTTGGACACGTTGAATTTGAGGTGCCTGTGAGGTGCCTCCGTGGAGCTACCTGATGGATGCTTGGTCTGGGAACTCAAGAGAATAGATGTCACAGGCAGAAAAATGGTAGTGGACGCCACAGAAACGGAGTATCAGAGACAGCAGATCAGCAAAGGACACTGGTGCTGAGCCTTGCTTATGTTGGTCCTCTCAGGCTTGCAGTTTCCCTGGCATAACTGACTTATTTGAGGAGAATTTCTCCTACTGCCAGGGCCGTCATTCAACCTTTGAGTAGGAAGAGATCGTCAAGGTCATATGGCACGTTAAAGATGGCCACACCTTTCTTTGACATTCTTCTCACCTTGAGGCAAAGTATATTTTTCTCCCCTCCCACCCGTTACATCTGGGTGGGCTCTGTGATGCTTTCACCAAGCCAATATGGCAGAAGTGACCCCATGCCAGTGTCTGGGTCCAGGTATTGAAAGACTGGCAGCTTTCCATTTCTGTCTGTTGGCACACATCAGTCCCTCCGCATCATTTGCAGGGCATGTTCCTAGACCCCCGGGTTTCAGTGGATATATGAAGCTGCAGATTGCACCAAACCCCTGTATAAACTACAGTTTTTTTTTTGTTGTTTATTTTTTTTGATCTGATAACTGAGATGGCTCCGAAGGGACCACCAGCGCGTAGTGTAGACAGTGTGGGTATGGTGGACAAAGAGATGGTTTACATGCTGGGCTTGGTGGAGCAGAATGGTACGAGATCTCATCATGCTATTCAGAACGACACACAATTTAAACTTATGAGTGATTTTTTTGGGGAATTTTCCCCCAAAAATAACTGAAACCATGGAAAGCAAAACTGCTAGTAAGGAGGACTGCTGCTTTCACTTTTTTTAAAATAAAAGAACTATTTTATTTAACTTTGTTTATTTAATTTTCACCAGAGAAGGACAGAGCAAGAAAATGAGAAAACAAGCCACCAGGTCTGGGACTTGAATCGCAGTTGGTCACGTGGGAGTCTGGCACCCTTAACCACCTTGCCACCTGCCGGCCTGAGAACCTGAGCCATCATTAAGACATCTGGGGTGGTGTGTTGGTTAAGGAGGTCGGATCCCACATGGCAGATGGTTCAGTTTGAGGCCAGGACCCAGTGGCTTGAGAAACTTGCTGGTCGCATGTGCGTTCATGGGCAAAATTAGAAGAGAAAGTAGAAATGGAGGAGAAGAGATTGGGGAACGACCATCTCCCACGAGGGGGTGTTTTCTTACTTTCCCTCTATCTCTCTCTCTCTGTCTCTCTCTGGCAAACACACGTTTTGTGCCCGCTGACAAATTTGGAAAAAAAAAAAAAAATCTGACTATCAGGCAGGAAGGCCCTGAGGGGCATGGAGAGAGAGATTCAGCTTAATCAGCTGAAACAGTTGTTTTTGCTACATTCCCTCCTGTTCCAACTTTGCAGACATTTTTATATCATCAGTTTGAGTTTTCTGTTAAGCCAAAAGGACCTATATTTTGGATTGAAACTTATGTTTTTAATCTATAAATCAAGGATAATACTCACCATCCCTTCTTCTCAGAATTATTTTAGGGCTGAAGCGAGATAATATATGTGAATGCACTTCATAAATTATAAAGCTCTCTACAAATACACGTGAATTTAAATCAAATTGTAAAGCACTCTTCAAATACATTTTAATTTAAATAGAATTCTATTTATTTATTTTAGAGAGAGATTTTTTTGCTATAGGGTGCGTGTGCTCTCTGAAGAGACAGAGAGAAAGAGAAATAGAAAGTGAGAAATCACCCTCCAGGGGGGATAGTCATGCCACAATCTCTTCTTCTCCATTCTCCTTTTGAGATTTTAGGCACACACGTACATTCACCTGGTGTGTTTTAGGCCACCAGGTCCAGGACTCAAACTGTGATGAACTGAGTGGGGGTCCAGTGACGAAAGCATTATGCCATCTGCTGGTCCCTAAATAGAATTTTATTGTAAAATGAGAGTTTTAGACTGACAATCTTTTTTTTTTCTTTTCTTTTTTTTTTTTTTTTTTTTTTTTTTTGAGAGGTTTTTGCTATAAAACGCATACATTCACCAAGAAGAGAGACAGGAAATGAGAAATCACCCCCCAGGGGGATGGCCATGCTGTAATCCCTTCTCCTCCATTCTCTTCTTGGGATCTTGGGCATGTACACACATGTGTCCAGTGTGATTTTAAGCCACTGGGTCCGGGACTCGAACCGCGGTCAACGATGTTGGAGTCTAGCGACATAGCCATTATGCCAACTGGGGGTCCCAAGACTGAGAAACTTCTAAAACTGTTAAATAGACAAGATTAATTAGTATATTTGTTATTTTAGGCTATGTTAAAATTATTTAGAATTACTTTGGCTCCCTACAACTCAATTAAGAAGCTTTTTATCCATTCTCTCTGCTTATTTGATATTTCGATACTTTGCTAAGGGATGGAAGTTCATTTTCACCCCTTCTTTCACCTGTGTTGGTCTAAGTGGACTGACTAACAAATTGAGCAGATTCATTTTGGTCTGGGACTAGGAATAGAATTGTATACAAATTGATGCACAGCCAGTAAGACTTCTTGGATGGCTCAATTCTAGCTACAGATGACTAGCTTTTAAACATCTGTCACATTACCTCGTTAGTAAAGTGAATTATAAGATTAGCTCAGCGATGTGGTGATCTGGTTACTGGTTTTCTTCAGGGCAATTGAATTAATTTGTGTAATTTAAATGAGCATCGGTCTTGCTATCACGATGCCTTTGAAAAAGTGGGTAGATAGAGTGTTCAAATTGAACCGTGATCCTTAATAGAAAAATAGGGAGGGATGCCTTCTAGTGTTGCTCTGTAGCTGTTCACCACGTGGCTGGATTAGCCAGTTCAAAGTAAAAGCAGCCTAAGACCAGTTGTAAGGTGGTGGTTGGCTGGAGAGGTTCTTGTAGGTGAGGGTTTTTCCAGGTTGGCACTATTGACCGTTGTGGGCAAGATCATTCTTTGTACTGGAGGACTAAGATGTGCATTGTGGCCTGTCTAGCAGCATTTCTGACCTCGGCTCTTTAGATGTCAATAGCAACCCCACCACACACACACTTCTTCATTCAGTTGTGACAACAAAAGCTGCCTTGTCAGGTGTCTCCTAGGGGCCCAGAATGGCCCCTGTTGAGAACCTGCTATGGACAAAGTTATAGAGAGTGAGAGGGGAAGAGCGTAGGAAATTTGGGGGGGAAATGGAGAAGTAAGACACTTGAGGGACATAGATAAGGTTATTTTCTGTTGACGAGGATGTATATGGTGGTCTCACCTGGGCTGGACTGAGGTGTATATCATGCTGGACAAAGTCTCTTCACAATCTAAATGACATATAGCAATTTAATGTATAAATAATAATAAAAATATATAAATAAAATTTTTTTTAAAAGTTATAGAGTGTGCTTCTCATACTAAAGAGCACAACGGGGCCCCAAATCCTCATTTTCCATCCCGAGCTCCCCAACACACACCTGTACAAGTGCACAACTAACGTTTAATCAGCCTCCCTCTGTGGCACCTTCCAGGGCAGCGATCTCTTGTGTATTCCTTGATACTTGACAATGGACTACTCGTCCTTAGCCTCACTTGGAAACTGACATCCACGTTTGAAGGTGATTTTTTTAAAGAAGCCATCCTTTAAAAGGTCATAAAACACTTGGCATTAGGTTCTTAGAGTGTGTGTGTGATGAATATTTTAATAGTTAAAAATGTAGCCAGGCAGCACAAAGGAAAATGATTTAATGTTGTAAATAAATCTCTTTGTGGGATTTAATGTGCAAAAGTGGACAGCAATGGCTTTAAAAAAATCATTCCCCAAATGATGAGATCTATACAATGGCCTCTTCTTTATGTTGGATCCATATCTGGAGAGCATGTTCGCTATATTTCTCTTAGATATTAAAGAAAGATGCTAAGATCATTTTCTCTCTTAGAACCTCTGTCTCTTTTTCTTAAACTCCAGTGAGGTCAACTTTCTGGGAAATAGTACTGATAACAGATCCCTGGAGAGCATAGCATTTACCACCTTCCACTAGATAAGCATCATAAATAATAACATGGAAGTAGTGCTTGCATGTGGCAGGCACTGGTAAGTGCTAAATCGAAGAGCCTTACCCATGTTAATACTCAAACAACCCTATGAACCATACCAGGAATGTGTAAACTATGGCCTGAGGGCCAAATTTACCATTACTTGTATTTGTATAGCCTGTGAACTAAGAATATTGTGAACTAAGAATATTGTGTATATGTATTTTAATAATTATTTGTTTTTAAACTATTATTATTATTATTATTTATTTTTCTATAGGGCATGAGAGGAAAGAGAGAGAGAGAAAGTGAAAAAGTAAGCCACTAGGTCCGGGACTCAAATTGCGGATGGCCCTGTGGGAGTCCAGTGGCCCAACTACCATGCTACCTGCTGACCCCTATTGTGTATATTTTTAAGTGTGTTGACCTAAAAGAAATGCTGAAGTGGGGCCAGTGGGTGGCATGGTGGTTGGGGCACTGGATTCCCACATAGTTGACCATAGTTCAAGTCCCAGATCGGGTGCCTTGAAACTCATGCCGGGTGTGCATGCGTGCATGCCCAAAATCCCAAGAGGAGAATGGAGGAGACAGGATTGTGGTATGGCCATCCCCCTTGTGGTGAGTTCTTGCTTTCTGTCTCTTCAGTGAGTGCATGAGCCCTAGAGCAAAACTCTTTCTCAAAAAAAAAAAAAAAAAAGAAAGAAAGAAAGAAAGAAAAGAAAGAAAGGAATACTGAGGCAAAATAAGTAAAGTAAAATTTCATTTGTGCCAGGGTTGTCTGGGCATTGCCATATCCAAGTTACTGCGATAATGTACTCCAGGGTCTTGCAGATTTTAGGGTGATTTAAAGGCAGAAGTCATGCACTGTGGGAGGAGTACATAGCTGTTTGTTAAAGCTTTTCATTAGTGAAAGCCATGACAGCAGTAATTGACTGAATTCTGTGGTAAAGGAACAGGATGATCTCATGGTCGCCTAGAGTCACTTTGCTGAAGATTAAGTGGAGACACTGAGTCTGGCACATCGTCGTAACTGATGATGGAAGATAGAGGAGGACTGTATTTGGATAACATGGATATTCATAGGGCTGACTCCATGGCCTCGTCGTTAAGGGAGCCAGATCTCACATGGTAAACAACATGGTTTGAATCCTGGCCCTGGTGGCTTGAAAAACATACATATTTATACATACATATTTCATGAAACAAAAAGTCTAATGACACCTTGATAGCATCTTGAACTGTTTCAGGTGGCTTATCACAGAGGCTGCTCACCAGAGAAGGAGTGTGTCCAGAGTACACATTCCACGGTTGTCCACCTCCTATGTGAATTCGGTTTCCCTAGTGGCCTCTTGGCCCCATTTCAAACAAAAGGCTGTTAATTTTTCTCTTTCCACAAGTGATTGGACAGAAGATCAGAAGAAGACTATTTCTTGACATGTGAAAATATGAGATTCAAATGCCAGTGCCCATCATCAAGAGTCACTGGGACACAGACACGCCTGTTCGCACACCTGGGCTACTTCCAGGCAATGATGATGTCATTGAGCAGCTGGGACAGAGACCATGTGATGCCCAAAGCCTAAAGTATTTAGTATCTGGTCCTTTACAAAAAAATCAGGACCGGCTCCATGTCCTAGTGGTTATGGCAGCCAGATCTCAAATGGCTGACCTCCTGGTTTGAGTCCCTGATATAGCAGCTTGAGAAAGATGCCACGCCATCTGTATGTGTGACCAAAGTCTTGAAAAGGAGGAGAGATGCAGATCGGATGACAGTGACCATGCCCCACGGGAGTGGGGGTGCAGCTGATGGGTGCTTTCTCCTCTCCCTCTTTGTCTCTGGTGAGAGTGCATGTGCCCTCAGCTGTCCCCTGAGCTAGATATTGGGTTGTTGAGAAAGTCAAGACATACTTTTCTGTTTTTCTATGCAAAAGTGTATCGTGACTTTTCCAAAGACCCAATTTTATTGTCCTGATTTTATAAAATTAGACATGGGAGCACAGAGAACTTAATAGTTTGTTGGAAACCACAGATCCGATAAGAAGTAGAGTCAGGACTGGAATCCGAATAACCTGGTATCAGAGATAGTTGACTCCATTGTGGTTTCATAATATGGTGACAAAACTTGCCATTACAGAATTCCTGGTTTTAAAAACGAACCAGCAAAATCAGCTCCACCTAATTCAGCTCCTTTTATTATACTTTACAGTCAGTCCATCTTTTATTTATTAATTTAAAAAATTTATTTATTGGGGCCAGCAGTTTGCATGGTTGTTAAGGTGCTGGACTTTCATATGGCCAGCCGTGGTTCGAGGCCCAGACCTGGTGGCTTGCTTTCTGACTTTCCCTTTCCCTTTCTTTTTTTCTCTCTCTCTCTCTGATTAAATTAAATAATAATAATAAATAAAATTATTATTATTTCTTGAGAGAAATGGGAGGGTTGGGGACTCCTGGCAGTGTCTCACCGTGCTGCTCTTATCTCCACCCCAGCCTTCCAGCCAGCTGGGATCACACCCACACTCAGTGTGGTCAGGCCCACCTGGGATCTGAACTTGTGGCCTTCCCATATGGCTCCAGTGTTGCACACAGCACCCTACCACCTGTACCATCATACCTGGCCCTCTTTCTTTATTTTTGTATTTAGGGTTCCTAAATAGCAATTACTGAATGAAGTGAGGAACGCTTTGTATTTCTCAGATTGCATATAAATTCCCTTCAAAGTTTGTAAGGATGAATGTTTATAATTCTCTTTTTATAGTGGGGGTGATCACTGTCATAACCCTGAGGTGCAGTGCAGTTGACCAGGTTCTTAGCTGGCTTCCAGTTACAAAGGAATGGGTGAAGAGGGAGGGAATGTCAGAACAGAAGGACAATTTCTATTGACATTTTAATGTCTATGTAGAACAGTTAGGAACTTAAAAAAAAAAAAAATCTCATCCAACAGCCTGGCCTAGAATTGGCCTTGCTTCATTCAATTTATCCATTTCAGAAGATGAAAGGCTGTGTGGTCTGCCAGGATTTAGCGTCCAGTCCCAGGGAATCATTGTGTTTCTAATCTAATGCCTGGACCGTGGTGGTGCCACCCCTCTGCCTAGGGTCACCCCCAGTTTCCTCTTTTTGTTATGCTTTTAAAAGGCTCTCAACCTGGGCTGTTTCAACTAGCATTTGGCTCCATGGGGGAACAGACACACAGAATTTTGGTTTTATTACATTCTTTCCCATAGTTTAGAGGGGAGTTCTAGTAGCGGAGGGCTACGAGAACTCTCATTTTTCAAAACAGCTAAAAAAAAAAAAAATGAGAGCATAGAATGTTCTAGATCTTGACTGAAATGTTGGTTTTATGGCTGTATACACTTGTCAAAGCCCATCTTGTCAAAGCTGTATACTTAAGATCTTTTGCATTTTATCTCAATTTAAAAGGCATTAGGGAGAAAAAGTATGGAAGGCAGAAAAAAAAAGAGTGAGAATAGTTAATTATAGCACCTGTCTGAGGCTGGGTAAACCCAGAATTACTCTCCCATAATCACTTCTAATTCTTAAGATTTCTTGAATCCCAGATCAAGGTATCCCCTTGTGGGAGGCTTAACTTCATTCCTCCTAATTTGTGTTCTGCATTCCTTTGAAAGCAGTTACTCTGAGGCCACATAAGGATATCTGATATTTATCCCTATAAATAGTCAGTGTTGGAAAGGCAGTCTTTCTCTGCAAGTCTCTTCATTATGCCACACTGGATTAACAAATAAAGGTAGAACATCTACTTGAGGTGGGGGGGGGGGGGGCAGTGTATTTATTTAGTGCTTATTTCTTCAAACTTGTGAACGTATAAAGATAAGAAATATGACTTTAAAATAAAAAGTCTCTGGTTGCAATCATTCATCATGCCTCCGATACAGATTTCCAGTCTTAGATATAAATATTTCAGGATCAAGACGCTTTCATCTTTCTCTGCCTAGCAAGAAGGGAAGATTGGAAACAATCTTCCTTAAAGTAAGCAGCTTTAATCATTGTTTCTAAATCAACTGAACGGTGTAGGGGGAAAAAAGAAGATGTAAGAATCCTGTAATCCCTGGTTTAGTCGTAATGAAATTGTCCAGGCTAAGAAGGGAACAGATGGATTTTGATTAATTTCTACTAAGACCAGCAAGTATCAACCTCAGTATTCTTTATAAACTTGTCAGGATAAATGTTCTATAGTCATAAGATGTTGAAGAAAATAAAGGTATAAAATAAACATGAGTTTATAACTGGGTTATGAATAGTTAAGGGGGATGTACTTAAAAATACTATCCTTAGCAGCATGTCATAAACGCAGATGAAAGGAATCAAGGTAATTTTTTCAGAGACCCTTTCAGATATATTTCTTTAAAAACTCGTTATTTTTGCTTTGTTTTTTTTTTTTTTAGAAGAGAACTACTTGTTACTCTAGGTATCCAGTAAAGTGGGTCACCATATAAAGGCAGTTCTCAAAAGTTTACAGAAAAATCATATTACGATAAAACTATGCATAGATTTCAAAAAAAAATTTTGCACTCAGATAAACTCGTAGTTTAAATGCATATTTCCACAAACTTTTTGAAGCTCCCTTGCACCTACCACACGGGTTTGGCAGAAAAACATGAACATGATTCAGAGAGCTGAGGAGCTGTACCCCAGATTCGACATTTATGATTCCAGCATGATAATTGAAAACAAAGATGAACTTTACCAAGACATAATTTGGAATGAACTTAGACAATTCAGTTGCCACAGTTCATTAGTTTTATGGTTGATATTTAGGGTGCTGGAGGGCGGCTTCCCCTGTCCTTTGGGACCTCCTCACTCCTCCAGTCCGTCAGAGAGCTGACAGGAAAGGGATGTAGAAAGATCCAGAGCCTCGAACATAAAAATCTGGCATTACTTTGTAATTAGAATTGAAGATTAAAGGAAGGCAAAGAAAGAACGAAGTGGCGTTGGCCACACATTTCCTAGGGTATGAAGCATTTACCTGCAACAAGTCGTTTTCGATTTTATAATACTTCTGCTTTCTACGTTTGTCTTCTTTCCACCATAATTGTCTCTTTTCCATTTCTTTTTAGTTTTTGCTATCGAGCTTGTGCACTCGCTAGAGGTGGACAGAAAGTGAGAAATCACCCCTTAAGAGGGAGAGCCTTGCCACAATCCCATCTCTTCCATCTTCCTTTTGTGATTTGGGCACTCACATACATGCTCCTGGTGTGATTTTCAAGCTGCTGGGTTCAGGACTTGAGCCATGGAGTTGGCCACGTGAGATCCAGCACCTTAACATCCACACCACCTGCTGGCCTATGTTTTTCATTTCTCTCTGCCTAGTGTATGAAGTGGCCACTGATAGAGCTGTGTGAACAAATACAATCCTAAATATAACCTTTTGGGGACCAGAAGATGGCATTATGGTTATATTGCTGGACTATCATGTAGTTGACCATGGTTTGATTCCCAGACCCAGCGGCTTAAAACTCATACTGGGCACATAGGCATGTGTGCCCCAAATCCCAAGACAAGAATGGAGAAGGGATTGCGGCATGGCCATCCTTCTGAGGGGTGATGTCTTGCTTTCTGTCTATTTCTCTGGGGAGTGTATGTGCCCTATAGCAAATATCTCTTTATGTGTGTGTGTGTGTGTGTGTGTGTGTGTATAAAACCTTTGATATCATTGACACTTTACGCATTTTTTATTCAAGACAGTAGTCATTATCCAAAAAACTTGCAGTTCTCTTTCAGAAATGAAACAATCTAACCTTGCTATTCAGTACTGGGAGCAAACATGTAATGTTTCGGAGGAGAGGTTATATGTAGAAAATGTTCTCTACTTCCTAGGTACAGAATGGTCTATTTACATAGAGGAGATGGAGAATTATGAATGAATTGTGTAATTGCTGTGCCTTCATTGTTGAGTAGTAAATGCATTAGGCCTTCGTTCAACAGGAGATACACCATTTTCCCCTGTTATTGTCGTGTCACCATCGCTATGTCTTGGAAATAGGACCTGCACAGGGACAAGGATGCTGTGCTCGCTGTAACGAACAGAGGCTAGCTGGGACATCTGATCTGAGGCTCGGAATTTTAACTTGGTAGTAGCCCACCTTACTGGGAATGTCTGTTTGTTTCCTGTCAGGTAGGCAGGAATAATAAAAGAGACTGGGTCTGTCTGAGTCCCCACAGAAAACAAATGGGACCAACTATAGGTCCTGTCCCTAGGGCACATGATATTTTTTAGAAGCACGTGAAAATGTTTTGATTTCGTTTCAAATCAGAAGAAAAAGATACAATCCAGGCTGGATTATATTTGTCTTTATATCAACATGGGGTAAAATAATTTTTTGAAGAGGTTTTTTTGGTTTATTTGTAGGGCGCAAGTGCTCCCCAGAAAGACAGAGAGAGACAGAGAGACAGAAAGCGAGAAATCACCGCCCCCCCCGCCCCCCCCGGGGGGATGGCCACGCCGCAATCCCTTCTCCATTCTCCTCTCAGGATTTTGGGCATGCACGCACATGCGCCCGGCGTGAGTTTAAGGCACCAGGTCTGGGACTTGACCCGCGATTGACTACAAGGGAGTCCAGCAACATAGCCATTACGCCAACTGCTGGTCCCGAGTAAAGCAATTTTTTTTAAAATGTGTTTAATTCCATTTGTCATGATTAGCTTTACATTTGACCAGACAGAGACAGAGAAAGAAAGGGAAAGCAAGAAACAAGCCACCAGGTCCAGAACTCAAACCATGGTTGTCCATGTGGTAATCCAGTGCCCTTATCCATCATGCCCCCACCCCAGTAAAACAATTTTTAAGAGTGTTTTGTTTTGTTTTGTTTTGTTTTGTTTTGATGGAGGAAGTGCTGAGGGCCATAAGGTAGGCTTGGAAACTGCTGCAAATTCAAAGATCTTAATTAAAGAGGGTATGGATAGTGGTGCAAAGGAAAAACACCATGCTCTGCAAGGCAACCCACATGGCAGGGCTCCAGGTCTGTGTGCAGAGACCCCCTGAGTACATGGTCCAGGGCTGGCAGAACTGGTGGTAGATGTGGCATCAAGACCCTGTTGGGGGAGGTATCTCTCTCTCTCTCCCCTTCTCTAACTCATGGAAGAAATCATTAAATTTAAAAAAAAAAAAGTATTTTTACTTAAGAGAATAATGTGAAGGGGTATTTTTGCAAAGTGTGGTTTAAGTGAAGAAAACCAGGAGGATGCTGAAAACCCTGTGAACTCTCGTCACCTGTGGGTCTGAGTCCTCAGAAGAAGCACCCCACTGACCAAAACCAATGAGAAGCAGGGGGGAACCTAAGAAGTCCGGTCCATTTAGGTCTGCCTCAGAGGGCACAGGGCAGGGCAGGTAAGAGCAAAAAATAGACTGGGGCTGGGAGAAGGGGCTGTCAACAAGAATAACCAGGACAAGGGCTCATAGTCCAATTACTCTGTCTCTGGAGTTTTTAAGCAGGTGCAACCCCTGCCTTTGTGCAAGAGTAAGAGGATCTGTGCATGAATTATAGAAGGAGGAACTTATTTTCTGTTTCAAAAAGAAAAAAAAAATGATTTGAGAAGATGGTACTCTATCAGGTGGTAAATGACCCAACCCTTTCTTACTTATTTATTTCAAAGCATCTGTTCTTTAAGGTTTTTGTCTTCTATCCCTTCACTGTCATGGCTCAACCACTTTTCTAGCCTAAGGAGGGGACAGTTTGCAGAAGCACTCCAGGCAGAACTTAGGAATCAGACTGTCTGGTCCAGCTCTGTCACTGAATATGACCTCCTTGTGCCTCAGTGTTCATTTGTGAAAATAGGATAATAATAGGTAATGTCTCCTAGGTGGTGGGGAAGACTATGAAATAACGGTTGTAAATATTTATACAGTGCTTATTTTCTTTTTTCATTTTTTTTTTTTGAGAGGTTTTTGCTATAGGGTGCATGCACTTGCCTGAAAGACGGAGAGAGACAGAGAGACAGAAAGTGAGAAATCACCCTCAAGGGGGGATGGCCACACCGCAACCCCTTCTCCTCCATTCTCCTCTTGGGATCTTGGGCATGCACGCACACGTGCCCAGTGTGAGTTTAAGCCACCAGGTCCGGGACTTGAACTGCGGTCGACTACATGGGAGTCCAGCGACATAGCCATTACGCTAACTGCTGGTCCCTATACAGTGCTTATTTTAAGTTGAGCTCTAGTCTAGTTGCTTTATGTATGTCAATTCATTTAGCTACATAGAGATTAGCAAAGATTTAAAACAGAGACAAATTTGTGATGATGTCATTTGGGTACCAGGGTAGAGCTGTACTTGAAACTCAAGTGCCCCTAGATTTTTTGTACAGGTGACTCAATAGCATCTCAACTTTGGGGAAAGGTTCCAAGACAGTCAAACTGAATTTCTATTATTTACAATTAAGACTGTTCCAACAGAGTAGATCACACACACACACACACACACACACACGCACACGCACACGCACACACACACACATATATTTATATTGTTTATGCTTATATTTATAAGCATTGAATTTCCAAATATAAATTCATTAACTAAATACATCAAGGAAGAAAAATGATAGAATTTATAGGGAATGTCTGAAATTTTGGCAGTGCTATCTTAGAGTCACTTATAAAGAGAATTCATAGGGGGCCAGCAGGTGGCATGGTGGTTCAGGCACTGGACACTCCCACATGGCTGACCATGGTTTGGGTCCTGGCCCTGGTGGCTTACTTTCTCACTTTACCGCTCTCTCTTTTTGTGTCTCTCACCCTGATCGAAATAAAATAAATGAATGAATAAGTAAAGTTAAATAGTAATTATTTTTCTAAAAAGAGAATTAATGTAAATCAGGCCCAGCAGGTGGTGTGGTGGATGAGGTGCTGGACTCCCATGTAGCTAACCGCAGTTCAAGTCCCCATAGTTCACAGGGTTTTCAGCACCCACATGTTTCACCACCCGTCCTGGTTTTCTTCACTTAAACCACACTTTGCAAAAATACCCCTTCACTTGAACTGTGGGTGGGACTTGCTTTCTCACTTTCTCTCTCGCTTCTTCTCTCTCTCTCTCTCTCTCTCCTCTCTTTTCTTCTCTCTCTCCTCTCTCTCTCTTCCCTCTCTCTCTCTGGTGAGCACACATACCCTCTAGCCAATTAAAAAATAATAAATAAAATTAAATACTTAAAAATAAGAGAATTAATATAAGTAACCTTAAATTTGTTTAGTACCTGTGGTACCAGGTGATTGTGTCTATTATATTTCAAGTAGTCATCACAGCCACCCCATGAGGGAAGGATCCATCCTGTCCCCATTTTATAGAGGAGTCTGTGAAGCACCAGAGAGCTGGAATAACTTTCTCAAAGCCACGTAGCTGACATCTCTTGAGCTAGGATTCAAACCCAGATAGCAGACTCCAAAACCCATGCTCTTTTACTATAAAGCCTTCCTCCCTGTGACGCTCAGAGTATAGGGATGGCTAGACCATGGGTTTGAGTCACCGGATCTGCCATCCTCTAGTTCCATCAGGGAGGGCAGGGATAATTGCAAGCAACACAGCGATGGGTTTGCAATTGTGGTGAGGAGCATGGCTGACAGTAAATGCACTCCATGCATCAGCTTTGACAGGACGACCGTCTCCCCTGCGGGATAACTGAGCTGATAGACCTACCTGTCTGTACCTGTTGCTACACACCATGTGGGCACTAACAGTAAAGCTCTCCACGGTTACTTCTGCAGCAGTGGAACAATGCTCATCAGATTATAATATGTGCTTTGGCAACAACGAAAGCATCCAGAGCGGGACCCATTGGCCCAGATCCAGGAGGTAATGCCTTCCTAACAAGGTCTGTTTGTTAACAGTCTTCCTGCCATTATTGAAACAAAAAAAGGCACTAATGGTGGACCAAGGCCGTGGAGAAGGGAGATGGAGAAGACAGCATTTCCCTGCATCTGAGGACACGGCTTCTCTGTTGCCCCAGGGTGGGGCTGGAGGACAGATGGAAAAACATCCTCAGACCATTTCAAGTCCATGATTTCTGTGTGATGGGTGAGGCTCACTTCCTTTCTCCTTCCTGTGTGCTTCCATGGCTTTACTGGAGTACTTGTTAAGTTTTCATCTTACATTTTTTCCTTTTAAGAAACTTATTTTCTGCTATACTATAAAGAGTCATTATATTCTAGGGTACAGAAAAAAGGAAATACTCATAATTCCGTTACCTGAGAAGAGCTTTTTTTTTTTTAATTTGCTCTAGGGTACACGTACTACCAGAGAGATATGGCACAGGGAGAGTGAGAAAGCACTCTCCGTGAATTCTTTCCTTCTCCCTTTCCTTTTGGGGATTTTGGGCACATATGCACACGTACCCAGCATGCCTCTCAAGCCACTGGATCTGGGACTTGAAGTGTGCAGTCGGTTGTGTGGGATCCAGTCATCTTAACCACTATGTTATAGGCTGGCCCAACCCATTCTTTTTTTTTTTTTTTTTTTTTTTTTGGAGAGGTTTTCGCTATAGGGCGCGTGCACTCGCCAGGCAGACAGAGAGAGACAGAGAGACAGAAAGCGAGAAATCACCCCCCAGGTGGGATGGTCACGCCGCAATCCCTTCTCCTCCATTCTCCTCTCGGGATCTCGGGCATGCACGCACACGTGCACGGCGTGAGTTTTAAGCCACCGGGTCCGGGACGCAAGCCACGGTCGACTACGTGGAAGTCCAGCGACATAGCCATTACGCTAACTGCTGGTTCCCCATGGCCCAACCCATTCTTAACATGCATACCCCCTTCCTTTCTTTAAAAAACAAAAACAAAAACTCAATTATTTTCAGGCCAGCAGATAGTGTAGAGTTTAAGGCAGCTAAATCCCACATAGCCAACTGCATGGTTTGAGTCCTGGACTTGGTGACCTGAAAAACAACCTGGATGCAGGTGTGTGCATGCCCAAAATCCTGAGAAGAGAACGGAGAAGAAACCGTGGCATGGCCATCCCCCACACTTCTCTGTCTCTCTCTCTCACAGTGAGTGCACGTGCCCTATGGCAAAATAAAAATATATATATATTTTCTAGTTAAAAACGTATGACTCTAAAAGGGCCTGATCGCATTATATTTTGGGTGGCTTGTGTATGATAGGTGCTTGGGCAATGTTTGCTGAGCCTAACTGGTTGAGCTAAGCACAGGCCCAAAGTTGATTTTATGTTACTTTTTAAAAAAAACTTCATCAGTCATTTTAGACCACTGAGGCAAATAGCTTCTCTGAGTGACTGAATCCCCTAACCCTCTTAACCTCTTAGTTTTTTTTTTTTTTTTTTTTTTTTTTTTTTTTTTTTTTTAACAGCTTCATTGAAATATAATTCAGACTGGCTTTGTGGTCTGGTGGTTAAGAGAACTGGATTCTATACGACTGACTGCGTGGTTTGAATCCTGGTCCTGGCAGCCTGAAAAATACACCAGACATGTCTGTGGGTATGCTCCAAATCCCAGCAGGGCAGAGAAATGGAGGAGAAGGGACTAGCGCGTGACCACTTTCCACTGGGGGATGCTCTCTTCCTCTCTGTCTTTCCGTCTCTCTCTACTGAGCAAATGTACCCTCTGGAAAAAATTTAAAAAACATGTAATTCACATACCATAAATTTCACTTTTTAAAAAGAATTATTTAATTAATTTATTTGTTTGGAGAGGCTTTTGCTATAGGGCACATGCACTCGACAGAAAGACAGAGAGAGACATAGAGACAAAAAGTGAGAAATCACCCTCTAGGGGGGATGGCCACACCACAATCTCTTCTCTTCCATTCTTCTCTCAGGATCTTGGGCACGCACACATGCGCCCCGCATGAGTTTAAGCCACTGGGTCCGGGACTCAAACTGTGGTTGACTACATGGGAGTCCAGTGACATAGCCATTATACCAACTGCTGGTCCCTATTTTATTTATTATTATTATTATTATTATTTATTTATTTTTTTTTTGAGAGGTTTTTCGCTATCGGGCGCGTGCGCTCGCCGGACAGACAGAGAGAGACAGAGAGGCAGAAAGCGAGAAATCACCCCCCAGGGGGGATGGTCACGCCGCAATCCCTTCTCCTCCATTCTCCTCTCGGGATCTTGGGCACGCACGCACACGCGCCTGGCGTGAGTTGTAAGCCACCGGGTCCGAGACGCGAACCGCGGTCGACTACGTGGGAGTCCAGCGACATAGCCATTACGCTAACTGCTGGTTCCCTTATTATTATTATTTTAAAATTTGCCATAGGGCACATGATCTCACCAGAAAGTGAGAAAGCAAGTCACCAGGTCCGGGACTCAAACTGCAGTCTGCTATGTGGGAAGTCCAGCACCTCAACCACCACACCACCTGCTAGCCCCTAAACTGCACTTCTTAAAAGAGAGTTTTCTGTATTGACAGAATTGCGGAACCATCATACTGCTTAGTTGTAGCATATTCTTTTTTTTTTTTTGAGAGGTTTTCGCTATAGGGCGCATGCGCTCGCCAGACAGACAGAGAGAGACAGAGAGACAGAAAGCGAGAAATCACCCCCCAGGGGGGATGGTCACGCCGCAATCCTTTCTCCTCCATTCTCCTCTCGGGATCTTAGGCATGCACGCACACGCGCCTGGCGTGAGTTTTAAGCCACCAGGTCCGGGACACGAACCACGGTCGACTCCAGCGACATAGCCATTACGCTAACTGCTGGTTCCCAAGTTGTATTCTTCACCCCCTCAAAAGCCTATGCTCAATAAGCAGTCACTCTTCGATTCTTCCTACCTCACCCCTTGACTACTAGTGTTTTTCTCTCTCTAGATTTGACTGTTCTGAATGTTTCATATAGATGGGATCAAATGAGAGACAGTCTTTTTTTTTTTTTTTTTTTTTTTTTTTTTGAGAGGTTTTTTGCTACAGGGCGTGTGCGCTCGCCAGACAGACAGAGAGAGACATAGAGACAGAAAGCGAGAAATCACCCCCCAGAGGGGATGGTCACGCCGCAATCCCTTCTCCTCCCTTCTCCTCTCGGGATCTTGGGCACGTACACACACGCACCCGGCGTGAGTTCTAAGCCACCGGGTCCGGGATGTGAACCGCGGTCGACTACGTGGGAGTCCAGCGACATAGCCATTACGCTAACTGCTGGTTCCTGAGAGACAGTCTTTTGTGACGGACTTATTTAGTAAAATGTTTTCGAGGTTAATCTATGTTGTAGCAGGTATCAGTTCTCAATTCTTTCCCGTCTATTTGTTCTTCACATTATGAAGATTATTTCACTATAAGGTGCACGTGCTCATCAGAGAGAGAAAGAGAAAATGAGAAAGCACTCCCCAGGGGGTGTGGCCACACCACAGTCCCTCTTCTCTCCTCTGTCTCCTTTCAAGACTTTGGGTACCCAGGCACACATGTCCAGTGTGGTTTTCAAGCTACCGTGCCCCGGACTTGGCTCAGCCATATATGAACCAGTAGGATTATTGATTACGAACCACCATGCCACGATCTGGCCTAGTCTCACATTCTTTGAGAACTCTCAAATGGTATATGTTTTTAGATGGTCCCTGTTATTTCTTATTTGCCTTCTTTACCCCAGTAGCGTCACCTCCCACATATCCTGTTGCTCAGGACTCCAAGGATCAAGTAACAACCGTTTTAGACTTTGCTAGATTCTGAGAAGCTCTGTTTATTTCAGCTTTCTGTAATGTACACTGACACAATTGGATGTCTACCTATTAGAAAGCAAATCCATTTTGAAGGTAATAATCTTACACACAGAGAAATATGAATATTCAGAGCATTTCCAAAGACTAATAGACAATCAGGAAAAGAAAAGTAAATTTTCTGGAAAAATTGGTTGCATAGTTTATTGTTAAAAAGTACATACCAGCAGAGGAATTTTAATTAACTGGAAAAAGGACTGGAATTGATGGAGTTCTAGGAAATAGAAAAGTTATATCATGTTCTACATTGTACTCATTTTCCGAGTATTATTAGAACTTGGAGAAATTGGTTTAAGGTTTTTCTGATGCTTTAAGGTCTAACCCTCAAGTCAGAGGGTGTCAATTACCTCAACATTGGCTGTCAGGAAGGTCACTTATTATTAACGCATAGCAGGATGGATCTCTGGGATGTTAGAATAAGCCTTTATCATGAGTTCTGTCTCTGAGTACAATCGAGTTGTTTTTCTAACAATATTTCAAAGTTCTAGGATATTTCTGTATCTAATCAGCTCATCACATTTTCGTCTGCATGTTATTAAAGCATTCATTAGCCTTCAGTAGCACTGCAGAAATTGGCTTTGGTTTAAAAGTGTGCCCATGGTAGAAGGAGTATTTCTACAAACCACTTAAAACATTAAGCTTTACCCTCCTCTCCTCCAGAATTTATTTAATATTATTAAACCTAAAAAAAAAGTCTAAGCCATGGATACCATTTTTATTTTTGTGTGTGTGAATTAAAACCTGAAAAAGAATACAAGCATTATGAGGGAATGAACATTGGAGACACTCTCTATTCTAACTGTCCAGACTTAAAGCAGTATAAAATACTTAGATGTCATTATCTGAAATACTTATGATAGGGTTGTTTTGCCTTGAAAAGAAATTAATTGGTAATAAATCTGTGTTAGAATGTAACTGGAAGGAAAAACAGACTGTACCAACTTAATTTGGCTTTAGGGCTAAGAAAGAAGCAGATGCTGGAATTAACTTTTTAAATATTAACCCTCCAAGTCAGCATTTGGAGGCAAGTTTGGTTGTGGAATTTTGCATGGGAGTTGGTAGGTTCACCCACCAAAGGTCCATAGCTTTGATTTTGTTTTGGGATCTCTGGAATACATACAAAAATATAATAAGAGATAGGATTTGGGATCAGCAGGTAGCATGGTGGTTAAGGTGCTGGTTACTCCCATATGGCCGACCATGGGTCGAGTCCCGGACCTGGTGGCTTGCTTTCTCACTTTCTCTTTCTCTCTCTCTCTCTGGTCAAATGTAAAAAAAAAATGAATAAATAAAATTAAATAAATTATTCTTAAAAAAGAGATAGGATTCATAACTAAGAATTATGCTAACATCCAAAGATTCACAAAGTTATACATTATTTATGATCGGGGGCATAGTAATCTCTGAATTATTTAGAGAGCAAAAAGCCCAAGATTCAGGTGAGGTGAGTTTTTTTGTCCTCTTGCTAAATAATTGTGTTGCCTTAAGCAAGTTATCTAACTCCTATGAACACAAGCGTTTCATCAATAAGATGGGACAGTTGGCAGCTGCCCTGCATATCTGTCAAAATGGAAAAGTACTATGCAAAGTTAGATCCAAACCTCAAAATGTCAGCTAGTTTTTCTCCGTTAAGAGCATTTTAGGAAAACAATCAAAAGAACATATGAAGATGTTCATTAAAACATTACCAGTGATGGTGAAATATTAGGATAACCTACATGTCCAGCCATAGGGAATGAGCTAATAAGATTATGCTGTGGCTTTGTGAAGGAATATGGTCTTAGTCCCTTATTGTGTTACTGACAGAAATACCTGAGGCTTGGTCATTTATAAAGAAAAAAGAAATAGGGATTTATTAACTCACCATTGTGGTGGCTGGTAAGTTCAAAGGCATCGTAAATTGGTAGACGGCAGAGTTCTGAGTAGAGCAAAGCATGGTCTCTATCCACGTGGCTTCTGCCTGCCTCATTTCCTCTCTGTGTACACACCAGAGGCCCTGACCTCACAACTTTATCACACCCAAATGTGTATCCCACCCCCCTCACTCCCTTTCCCAGGACCATGAAGGGATTAAGTTTTTGCTTAATACCTTTACAATACAAACAAGTCCCAACATGTGAACTTTTGGGGGATATCACATCACGGCCCACTCTGACCAAAGTCCAAAACATGAACCTTTGGGGGACAAATGATTATTTAAACCTTAACAAATACTATTAGGGTGTCAGAAATGTCATCATACATTTTTGCATAGAAAATACGTCATGACATTTCTGACAACCCAATATACCTCATGAAAATTCTTGACATTTTGCTAAGCAAATGACCCCTACTTTAGTTTTGTGTATATAATACATATATGCAGGAAAAACTGGGAGTAGCTAAACCCTCAACACAATAAGTATTTCTGAGTGGATGGAGTAGGGATGATATTTTTATTTTGGAGGTGATTTCTTGAATTTTCCAAGTTTTAGTATAAAGCACATTTAAAACAGATGCAGGTATACATGTGAGATATAGCTAAATCTATCTCTCTTTGATTCTCAAGTGGGGGGTCATTTTGTGCCCTTACCTTCATCCCATGAGAATGTTTGGCGATGTCTGGAGTTATTTTTGGTAGTCACCGTGGGGAGGGACTACTAGCATTTCTGGAGTATAGGTCAGGGACGTTGCTAAACACCCTACCATGCACAGGCCAGCTCCTCACAATAAGAAGTAACCCAGGGAAAATGTCAACAGCGCTGAGGCTGAGAAACTTCGAGCGCTGCCTACTAGATCAGACCTCTGTTGTCGGTGTCACAACTGGAGGCTGGAAGGCCGAGGGAGGGCTGTCCACGGTGGACTCTTAAGAACCACTCACCCGATCTTACTTGCTTTTCTTCAATCTGTCTTCACATCCACCCAGGCCATGGAATCTGTACCTTGTCTGAAAGCTGAAAGAGAGGCTATTTTTCCCAATCTATTGTTCAGGATATGCTGTGGGTTTTTGATATTCAAAAGCCTGGCTTCTGGGGCTCAGAAACCCTTTCAAAGCTATTATCTCTGGCATGGGTTTCAGCAGCCTATTTTGAAACTCCTAAGCCATGGCTTTGTCTCTTTGTTCTCTGGATCTTGCTTTGGTATATTTTTCCCTAGGGCTGTAAGCACACTGTCTAGCTGCTCAAATTTGTTGAGGGTGGAGATGGAAAGAAGGGTCATGGAGTAAAAGGAAGTACAAGGGAAGGTTTAAAAAAAATCATCTCAGCGCTTTTATTTATGATTTAAAATTTATGTCAGCGTGTACTAATAACCTTATAAAATAAAGTGCTGACGTGATATATCTTACTTTGCTTTTTTGTTGTTGTTAAGGATCTTATTACAATGTTAGAATGTTCTGAATTCACCAGGGACAAGACCCAATTTAGGACCTCGTTTGTGAAGGCTGGGGGCGAGTGTGGCCTTTGGGGGTAGTCCTAATCCACCTTGATACCCACTCCTTGATGTTTTCCAGACCTGCTACATTCTTTCTGTCCTGGTCCTTTAGACCTGTGTTAATCTGCAAAGTTTGTTTAGGGAGTCACATGGAAAAGGGAGGTTCTCTTGGATTTTTTCAGACTGAGTACACTGCAAGGGTGAGCCAATGCAAACATGGATGGGAAAAATGACCAAATTATAGGAAAGAAACTATTTGAAGTCCCTTCCATCTCATGGCACTTAGAAGCACAGTCACGGTTAGCACTGCAAATTCTACTTTAGTATTTCTTTTGCTGATAAGAATAGTGTATTAGGGAGAACCATGGCTTGGGATTTTAGAGGGATATTGTCCTCGCTTTTAGGAAAACAGCTCTTTGTGATAAGAAAGAATGGGGCTAATCCATCCAAAAAAAAGGAAAAAAAACAACACAGTCAAGAGATGAGGAAGACATATATACACATTCACACCTTCCCTTGAGTATTAATAGCCACTTACACTTTGGGAACATCTCAGTTCTATGAACAATAGCGGTTCCCTTTACCCTACACCAGTTTGGATTTCCATCACTGTCAGTCAAGAGCTTTGGCTAGTCCTGTTTTCTCAGAAGGGGTTGCTTGGCAGGCAGGCAAATGTCTGGAGCTGCATCTAGCTTAAAATCCACTAGATTTGAGGTCTACTTATAGATTTAGCTTCCCTGGTGGGTAAGTCACTGATCAAGTGTATTCCAAATGTCAGATGTCCAAGTGAAACCTCTTAAATCCTGCTTGAACATTTATGACCTTTTACTAAATAATGTTGTTCCAAGGTAGAGGCAAAAAAATAAAAAATACCCGAGTCCAAAAATAAAAGTCCAATTGCACGCGATTTTGTCATATGTATTAAAAGAAAGTAGATGGGGGAAAGATTGGAATAAAACTGAAAATGTATTTTTCTGCTTTCTCCAAAACTGCACTAGAAGTCTAAGAGAGTAAATTGGACAGGTAGGGTCTGGAAGTCTGGTTTCTCTTCCCACCTTTCCTTTGCCACAATATCAACTTGCAAGATAAACCCAGCATGCTCAGAACCCAAGCTCATAGAGTATTCAACTATGGGTTCATCTTTGCCATCATCTCATTTATTGATAGATTGAGTTGTGTTGGGGGAGGTTGAGCTGGTGAACAGGAAAGGAAGAAAATTCTCAGCACATATAACATCCTTCAGCGTGATGTAGAGTGGCAGTCCCGTAAGGTTGCAGAGCTAGAAAGGGAGAGAACATTAAGGATGAATCCAGGCTAGGCCCATGGTGGGATATGAAGACAAGGATAAACACAGTGTTTCCTCCAAATATCATTCTAAGGAGCCAGTAGCATCCTTGTTTTCACAGCCGTCAACTTCCTTCCCAATTGTGTCATGATTCCACATTCCCAGTTTTGCCACATGCTCAAATTATTACCCTAATATTTTTCTTTAATTGGAATCACCTTTTAATTTAACCTCTTTCTGAATAATAATAACTACATAATCACAAGTCTGATGCTGTCATTTAACTTTTTCCTAATATACATTAAAATGAATTGTAACGATTACACATTCTTCTCTATTTCAGGTAATAGCATTTTGCAACCCACCTGTGGTGAAAACAGCACCATTTGGTTAGTATAGTGTCTCTCGTGCTATCATGCTAATATACTGCAGATTTGGGCGGGATCACAGTTAGAAGAGCTATCTCTGATATCATTAGCAGATTTGATAAGGTCACCTACTAGTCTAGAGGGGAAAGAGAACCAGTAAATTTTGAAGAAGCAGAGGGGCCAGAGAAAGAATTTCTTATTATCTGTTTTCCCTGCTAGACTGGCAGTTCTGTGAGAGTTGGATCTGCATCTACCAGGTTCACCAATGTATCTTATATCTAAGTGGACAGCACAGAACCTGAAACATAGTAATACCCATCTAACATTTGGTGGGCAAAGAAATCAATAAAGGGTTCTATCCAGGTCATGGTGGAATGTTTATGTAAGTTCTTCAAAGTCAGGGATTATAAATGTCTTCAATGGCCAGCCTGTAGCATGTTGGTAAGGCAACTGGATACCACATGGCTGACTGAGAGGTTCAAGTCCCAGACATAGTGGCTTGAGAAACATGCCAGGTGTGTATGTGTGCAAGCCCAAAATCCCAAAAGGAGGGAGAAATGGAGAAGGAATTGTGGCATGGCTATTTCCCTGGGGGAGAGGGGTGCTTCTTCACTTTTCCTTTCTCTGTGTTTCTCCAGCTAGCACACATACCCTATAGCAAAACTTAAAATGTGTGTGTGTGTGTGTGTGTGTGTGTGTGGTGTGTGTGTGTGTATTGGGCCATTGGAAAATTCATGATGTGTTTTCCTATGCAAAAATGCATCAAGACTTTTCTGATGACCCTATATATATATATACACACATATTTATTTATGTATACATATATACTCTAAACACAGGAATTTGTGATAAAATTGAATCATACCTCATATTTTAGGCTTTGAAATTTTGCCATTTTAAGTTGATTTAGAAGAACTTCCATTAGCTATTTGTTTTGTTTTGTTTCATTTTTAGAGAGATTTTTTTGCTATAGGGTGTGTACACTCACTGAACAGACAGAGACAGACAGACAGATAAAGAAACCACCACCCTAGGGGGTATAGCCACACCACAATCCCTTCTCCATTCTCCTCTTGGAATTTTGGGCATGCACATACACGCGCCTGGCGTGAGTTTAAGCTGCCAGGTCCAGGACTTGAACTGCGGTAGACTACGTGGAAGTCCATTGACGTAATCTTTGTGCCATCTGCTGATTCCACTTTCCTTAGTTTTTTTTTTTTCTTTTCAAATTTATTTAATTTTATTTATTATTATTTTTTAATTTGGACATAGATACAGAGGGGGAAAGTGAGAAGGCAAGCCGCCAGGTCTGGGACTTGAACTGCAGTGGGCCATGTGGGAGTCTAGCACCTTAATCACCATGCCACCTGTTAGTCTCCCCTTAGTTTTTTAAAAAGTTGTTTTAATTGTGGTAAAAAAAAATACATAATACTAAATTTATCCATGTTAACCATTTCAAGTGTACAGCTGAGTGGCATTAAGTACATTCACACTGTTGTATAACCATCATCATCATCCATCTTCCAAAATCTTTATCTTTTAAAATTGAAACTCTGGGGACCAGCAGTTAGCGCAATGGCTATGTCGCTGGACTCCCACGTAGTTGACTGCGGTTCGCGTCCCAGACCCAGTGGCTTAAAACTCACGCCGGGTGCGTGTGCGTGCATGCCCAAGATCCTGAGAGGAAAATGGAGGAGAAGGGATTGCGGCGTGGCCATCCCCTCTGGGGGGTGATTTCTCGCTTTCTGTCTCTCTGTCTCTCTCTGTCTGTCTGGCGAGCGCATGCACTCTATGGCAAAACCTCTCCACCAAAAAAAAAAAAAAAAGAAATTGAAACTCTGTGCTCATGAAACACTTAACTTCTCATTCTCCCTTCCTCCTTGTTCCTGCCATCCACCATTCTAATTTCTTTCTTTGTATGGAATCAAACAGAATTTGTGTTTTCATGATTGGAAGATTTCACTCAGCATAAAGTCTTCAAGGTCCATCCATGTTGTAGCAGGTGTCCGAATATCCCTCGTTTTACAGACTGAATAATAACTGATTGCATTGGGTTATCGGAAATGTCATGACATGTTTTTCTATGCAAAAATGCGTCGTGACTTTTCTGACATTGATGTACACTTGAGTTGCTTTTATTTAAGTAATGCTGCTATGAACATGTATGTATACATATCTCTTTGAGGAGCAAAAATTTTAGATGAATTAATAAAAGAATGAATGAATGACAACACCAGTCTTCCACACAGCTAAGAGTTATGTGACCACACTGGGAGGGGTTGAAGTGGAAGAGACAGGAAGAAGGTCCCCGAGAAAGCATTATTTCTTTGGTGCTTCGGAGGCTGGTCCTGCTTGCAACCTAGCTCATATCACTCCAAGCTACAGCTCTTGTGTGATCTCTGAAAAGGTCCTCCTGCTGTGGTTTCGTAAATCCTTCTTAGGTTCATTTGCCCTGAAGTTCTGTTCTTTTCCATGGCGTAAATTATTGAAGCCATTGTGGTCAGCAAAGAAAGGAGAGTGAAACCCACCTGAGCCTTCCAAAGCCAATAGCTAGACATCTTGTCTCAGTTCCAGAAATCTGAAATAAACCTGACCACGCCATCCAAGGCAGGAAGTCATTGAACAGCAAAAACAGCCACCCACTTCCTGAGCAAAGTGGGGGAATCCAGGATCCAGTGAGAGGCGTCTCTCATCTCTGCACTCTTGAAGTTGCCCTGGGCTTTCTCTCTGCCCAGGACCGTGGGGAAGCCATGAGAGTAGAAAGTGGTTCACAAAGACCAGCGGAAGCCATTTTCAGATGTTCACTCTCAGGCAAGGGGATCTCTGTTAGTATCTGTGTAAAGAGAGCCGGAGTGGGCACGGTGCTGCGTACAGCGTTTGGTCTGGCGAGGGATGTGCTGCTCCCCGCTATGTGAGTGAGGGGAGGGACCCCCTTTGTGTTGGGGAGCTGTCAGTGTGTGAGACACGGCTGTATGTCACAGTAGGCTGAGCTCCAAAGAGCTTGACTCACATTTCCTGAGAGGATGCCGAAGAACAGACAAGCTGAAAACAAAAGAAATATATCAGTTGTTTCATTTATCAAAGTCCTCACAGTCCCCAGTTTGAAGCAAGAGAAAGCAAAGCAAATATCCAGCTAGAAAAGTGAACTTGAAAGCTGGAGGGCTGGTTAAGTAAAAAAAAGTTAGAAAACAGCGCTTTGAAAATTTCAAAGACAAATGCAAAGGAATAGACAAATGCTTTTTGCTTTCTCTTTCTTCATTTGTTTCTACGCACCCACCCTAGCACAGACCCTGTCATAACAGAGGCTTGCTAAAGGCGTAAGTCAGCTGTTTAATAGTGTGGTGTCGACCATGGCTATGTTCCTCAACCTCGTCGAGCTCCAGTTTTCTCGTCTGTAAAAGGGAGGTTATAATAAGAGAGCTTACCTTGTGGGATTATGAGGGATGCTAATCCATGGGTCACACTTAGCCTAGCTTGCAATTGCTCTTAGCTATTATGATTAGTCTCCTAAGGAAAAATTACACTCCAAGTACATGAGCATTGCAAGATTTTAAAGTTGAGGCTTCTTTTGTTAATCGGATTTTATGAATGGCCTGTGAGAGTCAGAATGTCCCCCTGCAGACACCGTCAGTCATCAGCACCAGGACATGCCCAGTTAGTGTTCAGACGTTATATAAATGAGGAAAATAAACACTGTGTCCAAGTCATGTGGTGTCACTACTTACAAATACAGAGGACATCAAGGGGTGTTTCGTGAATGTGCGTGTGTGCGTGCGCACGAAACCCAATTGACTTGACCTTCATAGGTTCTTACATAAGAAAATAAATACTTTGACCCCATTTTAATGAAACAGGTATTGATTGATTTTATATAATCTCAAAGGATGTAAAATGAGTGGCAAAAAGAGTAAGGGTGTCACGGAACGAATGGCAAGGATGTTTCTTACAAGAGGAATTGTTATCTCTGTTGGAACAACTTTTGTCCAGATACTTGCTTGGATGGCTTTTTGTCATTTAGGTCTTAGCTCAGTTGTTACCACCACAGAGGGACCTTTCCTGGGCAGGCAATTTTAACTTCAACCAAACTTTTAATGCTCTAGCTTTCTTTTCTTTTCTCTTAAGCACTTACTTTATTCTGAAATTACTTTGTTCATACATATATTTATTGAATTATTCAGGGTCCCATGTTCCCTGAAATAATACATACAAGTCACATTTGCCTTATTTGTCACCATATTCCAGAGCCCAGCATACAGCTGCCCTTTGATAAATAGTTGAAGAAATAATTGAGTAACTGGGGCCCATTATATATACATATTTTTTTCCTTCATAACCTTTCTTCATTCTCATTTGTGGGGGTGGTGGCAATTTTGATAGTAAATCTCAATTCATCAGATCATTCTGGCTTTTTGCTACTGCACGAAAGACAGTCACTAGAAGTTTATAGATAAGTGCCATTGTACCTTAGTCGCAAATATACTTGTATGAGTGTGCTAAGACTGGCATAATAAAGTGCTATGAACTGGGGACCAGCAGATAGCAGAATCAGTTATGTCGCTGGACTCTGGCGGTGTTGACCGTGGTTCCAGTCCCGGACCCAGCAGCTTATAACTCACACCAGGCATGTGCGTATGTGTGCACAAGATCCTGAGAGAAGAATGGAGGAGAACCTTGCGGGGGTGGGGGGGGGGGGGGTGATTTCTCGCTTTCGGTCTTTCAGGCAAGTGTATGTGCCCTATAGCAAAAATCTCCCTTAAATTTTTTTTTAAAAAAGTACCATGAACTGGGTGGCTTAAACAATAGAAATTTGTTGTCTTTTAGATGTGGAGGTTAAAAGTTCTAAAACTGAGGTGTTGGCAGGTCGGTTCCTTCTGAGAGCCTTGAGGAAGTATCTGTTCTGTGTCTTTCTCTTGTTTCAGTAGTTTGGTTTGCTGGCAACGTTTGGAGTTCCTTGGCTTGTAGACACATCACCCAGACGTCTGCCTTGCGTTCCACATGGTGTTCTTCCTGTCTGTGGGTCTGTCTCCAATTTATAAGGACCCATTCAGTGTTGATTAGGGTCCACTCTATTGACCTCATGGTAACTGGATTACCTCCATAAAGACCCTATCTCCACGTAAGGTCACATTCCGAGTTACTTAGGGTTAGGACTTCAACATAGGAATTTTTGGGAGACACAATTAAACCCCCGGTAACACCACACGCCCAGCATGGAAGGACATGGTACTAGGTTGAGTCACACACGATTGCTTACGTTTTTTTCTTTATATCAGGAGAAGACATCAGACCAGGGAAACCCGGGGATATGAAAAACAGCCAGGGCTTAAGACCTAAGCCAGAAGCAGGCCGGACACACAGTATAGAATCAATAACTATTTGGTGAATGAATCAATGTGGACTTATTCTTTTCAATGACTTGCTCCCTCACCTCTTCCAACTCTCTGTTCAAATGTTACTCAGGGAGAACTAGCCCAACCACTATAGTTAAAATCACAACCTCTCCTTCAAATGATCTCTACTGTTTTTCTCTCTATAATGCCACCTTCTACACTATGCTGTAATTGATTTATTTACCCTGTTAATTGGCCATCTTTCTGGCCAGAAGGATTTTTTTTGGGAGAGGTTTTTGCTATAGGGCGTGTGTGCTCACCAGAAAGACAGAGAGAGACAGAGAGACAGAAAGCAAGAAATCACTCCCCAGGGGGAATGGCCACACCGCAATCTGTTCTCCTCCATTCTCCTCTCAGGATCTTGGGCACGCATGCACACGCGCCCAGTGTGAGTTTAAGCCACCGGGTCCAGGACTGGAACCATGGTCAACTACATGGGAGTCCAGCGACATAGCCATTACGCCAACTGCTGTTCCTGCCAGAAGGAATTTTTACCATTGTGTTTACTTCCATATATACCAGCACCTCTTACAGTGCCTGAAACAGACTAGGGCCTCAGTTCATTGAGTGAACACACGAATAACGGCAAGAGAGAGCTCTGGAATTTCCTGGCATGTAGTTTCAGGTTCTGGTTGGTTTCCCCTTGTCCTTCATAGAATGTCAGTCCTCAGTCTTTGAGGGACACCTCAAAGGTCAAGTCCTTATCTCTGATGCTTGAATTCCCTATTGCACTGGTGACAACAGGACTGTCTTTAACTGTAGAGCCCCGACTTTGATAACTGAGGAGTACAGAATTGAATATATTTAGCAATTAGTAAAATACATGTGTGATATAGGATGTGTCTGTATTGCACACAGGTAAAGGGAACGGAGGCCACAGGTCTGCCGCTGATGAATTCGAGGTCGTCAGAAAAGGGCTGATGTGCTTTGGAGTACAACTGGGGCGGGGTGGGGATAGGCCAAGTCCGTGGCACAGAATAGCTTAGTGAGGTAGAGCGCGATTTCTCCTCTTTGTGTGTATACAACCTACTCATTGGGGGTCTCCTTAAATGAGGGTGCTGGTTCTCTGGTTGGCACCTGAACATTTCTCTTCCTCCTTTCCTTCCTTCTCTTTTTCCGTCTCTTTCCTTTTTTTTTTTTTTTTTTTTGGAGAGGTTTTTGCTATAGGGCGCGTGCGCTCGCCAGACAGACAGAGAGAGACAGAGAGATAGAAAGCAGGAAATCACCCCCCAGGGGGGATGGCCACGCCGCAATCCCTTCTCCTCCATTCTCCTCTCGGGATCCTGGGCACGCACGCACACGCGCCCGGCGTGAGTTTAAGCCGCCGGGTCCGGGACGCCAACCGCGGTCGACTACGTGGGAGTCCAGCGACATAGCCATTATGCTAACTGCTGGTCCCCCGTCTCTTTCCTTTTTTCTTTCTTGACAGAGTCTCCTCTCTTCCTGCTTCAGCCTCCCCGGTAGTCCCAACGTATGAACATATACACTATCTACACTTAGCAGCCCAAGCCAGTGGGCTGGGTGTGGACTTCTGCATTTCTAACAAGTTCTCAGGGGATGCCTGTGCTAGAGTATGCTTTGAAGGTCAAAGACCATGAATTCTTTTTTTCTTTTTTTTTTTTAAATTATTTATTTAACTTTTTTGTTCATTTAGTTTGACCAGAGAATGGCACAGAGAGAGAGAGAGAGAGAGGACAGGGAAAGATAGAAAGCAAGTCACCAGGTCCAGGGCTTGAACCAAGGTCGACCATGTGGGAATGTCCAGAGCCTTAGCCAGCACGCCACCTGCTGGTCCCAAGAATATGAATTCTGCAACCAGACTTCCTAAGTTCAAATACAAGTCTTACTGATAATTTACTGAAATCTTCAGTAAGTTATTTAACCTCTCCGTGCCTCCGTTTTCTCGTCTGTAAAATGGAGATCTCATAAAGTAAAATTTATAAAACAAATGCAAGTGTGGCTAAATACTAGTGTTACTTCATGTGGAGGAGAGGGGGAGGAAAGAGAAGAGGATTTGGGATTGTGGTGGAGGAAGTGGGAGAGAGTCAACGAAGTCTTAAGTTATATTTTAGTAATTTAAAAAAATTCATAATTTTAAAAACAAGAAATTTATTCAGAAATGTATTTTTCTCCCCCGAGCAAGCTAATTACACCACAAGCAGGATTAGTTATGCGTGTGCGTTTTGGGTCTGGCGTGGGGAATGGTTTCCACTCCGGCCAGAACCCAAAATGACCTCTTTCTTCCTCGTGCAGGGTTCAAACGCACCTCGCAGGTGTTCAGAATAAATACCTTTCTCTCCCGCACCTGCGGAGTTGCGGCCACAGCGAGGCGCTCGGGAGAGGCGCCCGGAGCCAAGGGGTGGGAGTTCGCCGGCCGAGTCTGGGCGCGGGGCGGGGAGAGGACCGGCCCACGTGGACCGCGGGGCCGAGAGAGGGCCGGGGCAGCCGGCCGGCCTGGCCAATCAGCGCGGCCCGCGGTGGGCCGGCCCCTCCCGGCGGGCGCGCTTGCTGGGCTGGGCTCCGCACTGCTTGCTGCGCATCGCGCTGGACCCTGTGCCCCAGAGGGGCGCGCGGCTGCCGGCTGACCCCCGAGTCCCTGGCAGCAGCTCTCTGCAGACGCCCGACCCCCGCGGCGGTTCCAGGCTTTTCTTGGCGGAGACGTACGAACTTACTTTCTCTTGGCGAGGCTGTGGAGGTGATGGGCCCCTGCCGGAGTGCCGGCGCGGAGGCGGCACAGTGAGCGTCCTCGGGTTCCCGCGCGGTGGTCTGTGCCTCGCCCTGCACGCTTCGGCTTCACTCCACTGCCGGCTGTAGTCAGGTAAGAAGGGCTGGAAGGAGAAAAGAAGGGGCGAGTAGATGGGCCGGGTGGCCCTAGACTCCTTACTCTGGTGCTGTCTCCTGGGCAACAGCTGCTTCTCTGTCCCGTCCGACTTTGCTCGGGGGCAGCTCCCCTCTTCCTGGGACTTGGGGGTGACGGCCTGTGGAGTCGGAGTGCACCCGAAGTTGAAAGCGGCGCTTTGAAGTAAGGATGTGTGGTTGGGGAGTAGTAGCGGCCGCTGCCAATTTTCGGGGTGAAGGTCTGCCATTCCGAGCCCCGAGATGTGTTCCGCCGGTAGGAGGGCAGCTTCTTGGTATGGAGAGGAGGGCGAGGTCGCTTTGAGCTTTTGTTCTGGACATGCCGGTCTTGGGACTTCATCCCCGCACCTGTGCGGGGCTCCTTACGGCCAGTAGGAGCGAGCAGGTCAGCCCAGCACCTGAAGCCCCGGCTGCCGGACTCTCGCTGGAAGGGCGCAGCCGGCTCTCGGGACGCGTCTTCCTCCAGGGAGCGCAGAGCTTCCCGCGCGAGCGCTGGAGAACTGGAGCGGGACTGGAAGTTCGGTCTCTTCCCGCGCGAGACCCGTCGGATTTGCCCACCAAGGTGGCGCCTCTGCTTCCTTTCCCTCGTCTCCCTTTTCTTGCCTCGTTTGGTCTCGTCAATCCGCCCCTGGAAGACAGGGCATCCTTAACGTGGAAAGCCCGATAGCCTGCACCTGGGGAGGTGCCCGAGCCGGACGCCCAGCCGCTGGTGCGTTTTCCTCTTCAACCTGTGTCATTTAACGTTTGGGGCTCCGTGGTCCCCGGAGAGCCTTAGCCACACTATAAATCAGCCTCTCAGCCGTGTACGTAGGCACAAGTTCGGAGACTGAGGCCATCATGTGCCCCCAGCCCCGCAGAGATTTAAGGACTCACCCCCACCTCACCCCCGCCCCCGCGCCGTGGGGAAACGTCCTTATATCCGAACTCATTTATTTCCCTTTTAACTTAAAAGGCCTTCCGTCCAAGACAGCAAGGCTGATATGATGTGACAGGCGATCCCTGTGTGTGTGTGGTGGGGGGGGGGTGGGGGTGGGGGGCGGTGCGATGAGAGCTGCTGGGATGAACGCTTTCAGAGCGCTTGTCCGACTCGACTCTTTCAGCAATGTCCTTGGCGCAGGGATTGTCTACAACACTCAGAAGTCCCCGTCTGCAGACTCAGACGCCCAAACTCCAACACATTGTTAGTTTTCTGATTGCACAGCTCAGCTCCCTCTTGAACACTCACAGAGGGGAGGCCGAAGTGGAGAACAATTTGTTTATCTGTGAACCCAGTTCAGCCAGGGCTAGGATTTTAAAAACAAAACTCTTTTTTTTTTTTAAGGCTAAAATAATTTAGGAACAGCCATTTTGCCATATTACCATGTTTCATTCAGTCATTTGAGAACAAGTGTATGACTTGAAGAATTCTACAGCTTGCCTGTGGGTTTTCTCCGTGAGAAGGAGTCTACTAAGTTTGTAGTCATTAATCAGTGTGCAAGCCCACACATCCTCCAGATTGGTAATACCGGCCTTCATAAGGCAGCGTGAGAGAAGTTTTTAAAATCTTTATGACTAAGGATGACTTATGTCCTCAGAAAATGACCGAGTGAGTTTGGCATGGCTCATTGAGCAAAAATGCTTTCTTCACATGTGTGGAAGAACATGGATCAATACTCTCACCGCTGAAATCTGTATTCCAAGATTTTCTTCCTAAATTCTTCCATGTCATTGTTCTGCTTTGAGTGACTGCTTTCTTCCCATCAGTACCATCATAACTACCCTCTGAAACATCACAATTTAGGATAAGGCTTTAAGTCACAATTTGACTAGACCGGTTTCCAGTTAAAGATAAGAAAGTTGCCCTTTCCCAAAAAGCAATGACTGCCAACTTAACCTACTTTTGAATGACTTTAATCTTATTACTTTGTGCCCAACCTTAGGCACCTACAAATAATTTCTACTTGGTGACTGCGTATTTGTCATTGAGGCAACCTTTCCCATATTTCTAGAACTGGAATGTTCTAGGCCACTTGAATTTCAATATTTATTTTCTGATCTTTTTAGAGATGTGTATTGTTTGATGACCCAGTTCCATTTAGTAAAAGAAAAAAGGTCTTTGGCTCTGTCCCTCCACCTCCTTTTCAGTGGTACATAACCTTTCTCTAACAGCTGCTTTTATCTGCTCAGCTCATTTATAGTTACATTTAATATAATACTTTGTTATGTAAATGGTTTATTGATGCATATGATATTAAAACTGCATTCGCTGGGGATTAATCCATGGGTATGACATCATCCCCAGCCAATCCTCTATCTGATCTGAACTTGCTTTGACAAAAGTCAAATTACCATACTGAACCAGGGATTCTGTATTGCTTATGATGAATGAAGAAATGAGGGCTGTCTTCTTGGTGTTTCCTAACTTTCAATTAGCTGCCCAGTTGGAGAGTTTTGGGGATTTCTAGACTAAGAAGCTTAGCTCAATAATAAAATTCTCAAGTTGCAGTTTTATAGATCTCTTTGGAATTTGCATAAGTACATCTTTTTTTCCCCTCATACTTTTTCCCTCTTTGGGAGTTTTTCACCCTGTGTTCTGGCTAAATTTCTTTACAAATATGTAGAGACATCATAGCAAATGAACCAGGCTTTTCCTTTTCTTTTTTTTTTGTCTTTGGAATAGAGGAACATCTATAGATTATGATGGGCTCATTTATTTGTGCACGTGTGTATGGCACATCGGGTGTTGGCTATAAATGAGTCAGGATTAGCACAATGACTTTAAGTCCTGAAGCCAATCAGACCTGATTAGGGGATCATATAGGGTAATTTAGCTGGATTTGTTAAGAAGATTCGGCATTGATAGTGGAGGACGGGCAATAGGAAATAAAGATGTTCACCGAGGGATTGGCGAAGTGATCTGGGCTACATTAATCACTTCATAATGATTTGTTTTGAAAATGTGATTTAAAAAAGCCCACGTCAGACCTCTAGGCAGTCTTGATTTATGGACAGAGGCTTAAGCCTTCACATGGAGTTACACTTTGTAATTGTCTGCTCAGTTTGTGATTTCCGGCAATCCTGCCTCTCACAAGATAAAATTAACTTTGGCTTCTGATCTATTGGATATTTTCCGAAAAAAATATAAAAGTAATTCTTCCCATTTTATAGTCACTATTCAAGTTCAATCTAGTTCCCTCCATAAAGTCAGTCAAATGACTTTTTTTTTTTTTTTTTTTTTTTTTTTTTTTAAAGCACATAAACTTAATTATACAGTCTGGTTTCAGGAAAGACTCAGGCTTGAAGAATTTTAAATGAAGAACTCACATCAAAATAACAGGGTCTTCATTCCTAGCCCAGTGTCCTTTCTGCTAAAGACCTGGAAGGCTGGGCTGGGCTGGTGTGATGTGGGGGTCTGTGCTCTCTGCAGAGGAGGGCGTTAATGGCTCCCTGCTCTATCAAGGCTCAGTATGTGGTAACACTAGGTGAGTTGAACCCAGCTCAAGGCTTTGACAACTGTATGCATCAGCCAGCTTGGATTACTGCCTAGTAGTCCCTGCAGTGCCAACCCTCACAAAGGAGAGATTTAAAGGGGAGCTGGTGGCGGAAGAGGACTGGATAGGATGACTCAGTTTGGATCTGTGAACACATGGAGAGACATGGGTGTTAAAGTGATGGCGAGGCAGTGTTAGGCCATGGTTCAAGGTTTACTTATGAGTGAGAACTCAGAATAGTAATTTACTTATGAGTGAGAACTCAGAATAGTAATTCGGTGTGTGATAGTCTCCTCTGCCATACTTTGTACCATTGAATGGCCATAAAACCCAACACTGATAATTGGGAATAAATATCTTCTGACATGGTTGCCAATAATGACAGTGGTATGTCCTGCCTTTGTTAGGCAGTTAGTGTGTGCCAGGTGTAGAGTACTGATATTAGTGAAACATTCCAGTTAATAGATGGCTTTCTCTATGTGAATGAACTACGGATTTTCTAAGAGTTGTTCATCTAAAACCACATTGAATTTTTTTTTTAACTCACTCACTTCAATTCAAAAGATGTCAGGATCTTCCAGTAGCAAGTCATTAGCATGAACATAAATAATTTTAACTCAGAAGCATGGTAGCTTCAGATATTAGGGAGTCCTTGTTAATGAAATGACAAAAAGAAGGTGCTCTATTTAGAAAGATAATAAAGACATGGATAATCTGCTTCCTTTTTTGGGATTGGGGTATTGTTAGTATAGAACAGTAAAAAATATATATATATCTTTAAATATGAAGATTTTCTTGCATTTTTTTCTGAAGTAAACAGAAAATATCAGGCCTTTTAAAATATAAAAAGCATAGTAATGCACGTAGGATCCTCCATTGGTTTTGTTAGTGGTGTGTGTTCATTTCAAACTAGAAAGCAATCACGTGTTCCTGCAGCATTTCAGTGATCTTCACTAAAGGTGGGACTGTCAGAAGGTAGAGTTATTATTGTTATTTTTAAAAGGACCACTGTGACTTTTTGGAGTCTGAGTTTCACATCTGTGCCATATGTGCTGAAGTTTTCTCTGAACATTTATGGTTTTATTTCTTCATTTCACTCATTTTCACATCATCCTTTGCCTAATGAATCAGAAAACTATTGATGAGTCTTTGAGACACCACAGTTATCTATGAATCATTGGACCTAGCTATGGCTTCTAAAAGTGATGATTCCTAACGAGGAAGAAAGTTAAAGATTTCGCGCAGTGGTTCTCCCTGGACCCTTCACAATGTCTGCGACATTTTTGTCCATTACAGCCAGGGGCAGGATAGGGAGGAAGAGGAGTCTAGTGGGTAGAGGCTAAGAGTGCTGCTAAACATTAGTGCACAGGACAGACCCCCAGAGCGAGGGCTTAGTTGGCTGAAAATGTCAAGAACGCTGTGGCTGAGAAAACCGACTGATGTAGCTTTTTAGATGCAGAGTAGGGAAATGGCTTATTCAAAGTCCCCAGCTCTTTATTTCAGTGGGGGACCCATATCTCTTAATGCATGGGCCAAGTTTCTTTTCATCCCCCTTGGCTCCTGTGATGAAGATTTATTTTTATTTTTTCTTCATTTATAAAGATACTACATGCTTGGGGTAGAAAGTTTAAACATTCTAGAAGAATATATGGAGTTGTAGGGAAAGCCGAACATTTTTGCATAGAAAAAACATAGAAAAATATGTCATGATTTTTCCCAACAATCTAGTAGAAAGGAAAGTAATAAAACCTACCCAATTCTATCACCTGGACCTTTTCATATTTTGTAAATCTATGTCCAATCCCCTCCTCTGCTTTTATCCACATACAGATATTTAAGCCTAATTATTTTAACTTAATGGGGTTATGCATCATCTAATCTGTGTCTTGTTTATTCAGGAAAGACCCTTTGGGGGGCCTTGGGTGAACCCGTAGCTATGAAAGGAGATTGATAACTCCTTGACTATAGATCCAGCCTATGTCCTGGTGGCCATTTTTTTCTAAAGTTTCTTTATTACTTTTTTCATAAAAGAAAGAAAGAGAAACAAAGGTAAACAGGCACCCCAACAGGTTCTCTCTTTTTTTTTTTTTTTGGAGAGGTTTTTTTGCTATAGGGTGCGTGCGCTCGCCAGACAGACAGAGAGAGACAGAGAGATAGAAAGCAGGAAATCACCCCCCAGGGGGGATGGCCACGCCGCAATCCCTTCTCCTCCATTCTCCTCTCGGGATCTTGGGCACGCACGCACACGCGCCCGGCGTGAGTTTAAGCCGCCGGGTCCGGGACTCGAACCGCGGTCGACTACGTGGGAGTCCAGCGACATAGCCATTACGCTAACTGCTGGTCCCCCCAACAGGTTCTTTACTCCGTAATCCATACCCAGACTCGGCTGGCCCGGATTATGGGCACATGTGTGCCTGACATGCCCAGGGAGGCCCTGGGAGGTGAACCCAGCACCTTCCCCAGGTGCATCCAGCTTCGTTACTGCTGTACTACCACCTTGCTCACTGGTGACCATTTGATGTACCTTCACAGGAGACTCAGAGGTCTCCTGGATCTGTTTCAGGAAGGATGACCAATCAGTGAAGAGATCCATATGACATTCTTTTCTTGGCCGTGTGTTATCATATTTACATTGCATCTTAATATTATTCATAAATCACCCAAAAGTTAAAAGGGATTTTGAGTTTCTTTGTGATGTATTCATATTTTACCATTCAGTGTCATATGTCAATATTGCAATAAGTGCTATAAAACTATTTTTTAAGGTTTTTGCTCTAGGGTTTGTGTGCTCTCCAGAGACAGGGAGAAGAAGAGAAAGTGAGAAATCACCCCGCAGGGAGAATGGCCATGCCTCAATTCCTTTTCTTCCTTTTTCCTCTTGTCATTTTGGGCATGCATGCACATGTACCTGGTGGGATTTTCCAGCTGCCAGGTCCATGACTTGAACTGTGATCGGCCATGAGGGAATGAATCTAGCACCTTAATCACCACACCACCTGCTGACCCCTAGAACTCTTTTTAAATGCTGTCTAGTTTAAGACTTTAAGTAGCATCAATGCCATAACTATTTTGTAAAGTGGGGTATTTAAGGCCATCCAAAAAAAATTATGGGGGTGAGTTTTTTTCTGGTAGCATCAGTGGGGACGACAAATCACTGGGACTATAATCTTCGTTACTATTTAAATCATTTGGCAGCTCTTCCAGTGGCAGGCAGATTGTAATGTAAACATCTGTTACCTTTTCTCTGCTTCAGAACTGATTATGCAACCCGGCTTCACATTGGAGACACAGCTTTCTTCTGTATTTTTGGATTAATTTCCCCTCCCCGCCCCCACACACATTCACTCACACACGCGCGCGCGCGCACACACACACACACACACACACAAATATCCATGGACACAAATCAAAAGAGCCGTAAAATGGGTTACCATGGGCCCAGTCCTCCCAGGATTAAAAACTCATGTCGTCTTTGTACTCTGGCCTGCTCCTTACAGACTGTCGGGTCTGCTCAGGAGCATGGAACTCCATTAAGTCAACTGGAGGTGGTTGTTTGTCCCTTGGTATTAATCAGGTCTTCCTTGCATGCTGTGCTTCTCCGGCCCCAAAGTTTAGGAGCTGACATGCCACTGAAGGGATTCAGTTACGTGTTGGTTAACAGCTAAACATCCCCAATAAGTACCTACCAATGGGCTGAGGAGGACAGAGTGGATAGGGAAGGAGACATTTAAATGGAATTGAACCTTACATAGCAAATGTCTCTTTTGTGAGAATTTTCTGTGAATATAGGTCATTTTTACATTTGCAAATGTTAGAAGTTGGCCTTGAGCTTTCAAAAACATAGTAGCCACAGTAGTTACTCAATATCACTTTCTGAGTAAGTGTGTTGCTAGGTACTACACTGTAAGCATTGTATTTTTATATTAAAATAGAAAGAGGAAGTCAGCAGGTGGCACAGTGGTTAAGGCACTGGACTCGCATATGATGGACTGCGGTTCGAGTCTTGGATCTGGTGGCTTGAAAATCACACTGTGCACGTGTGCATGCATGCCCAAACTGCCGAGAAGAAGGAATTGCAGAGTGGCCAACCCCCTGGGGAGTGATTTCTCAACTTTCCCTCTCTCTGCGTCTCTCCAGTGAGTGCACACGCCATATTACACCCCCTCCCCCACACAAACCAGACAAAAACCACAAATAACAGCCTGCCCTATGACCTAGTGGTTAAGGGAGCTGAATCCCACATGACCGACTGTGGTTTGAATCCTGGTCTTGGCAGTTGGAAAACATGCTGGGCACATGTGTCCCCAAAATCCTGACAGAGGAGAGATGGAAAAGAAGATTGCAGCATGATCATACCTATTTCAGGGGGTGCTATTTTCTTCCTCCTTTTCTGCTCTCTCTGGGGAGCACATGTGCCCTCTGCTATTAAATAAAAAACAAGTAACATAAAATTTACCATTTTAATCATTTTTAAGTGTATATTTCAGTGGTACTAAGTAAAATCACATTGTTGGACTACCATCACTCATATCCATCCACAGAACTCTTTTTTAAAATTATTTAATTTAATTTATTTATTTTTTATTTTAATTTGACCAGAGAGGGACAGAGTGAGAGAGAGAGGGAAAGTGAGAAAGTACCACAGTCAGTCATGTGGAAGACCAGCTCACTTAACCACCCTGCCACCTGCTGGCCCCCACAGAACTCTTTTCACGTGCAAATCTGCCATTAAACGTGAATGCCCCATTCTTCCCTCCTCTAAAGGCCCTGACAACTACCATCCTACTTTCTCTCTGATTCTCAGTACTCTCAAGTATCTCATATACATGGACTCATAGTATTTGTTCTTTCGTAGTTGGCTTATTTTGCTTAGCATATCTTCAAGCTTCATCCGTGTCGTTAGCACTTGTCAGAATAGGGACCAGCAGATGGCATAATGGTTATGTTGCTGGACTCCCCTGTAGTTGACTGCTGTTTGTGTCCTGGACTTGGTGGGTTAAAACGCACACCGGGCGTGTGTACATACGTGTGTGCATGTGTGCCCAAGATCCTGAGTAGTCATCCCCTCTGGGGGGTGATTTCTCGCTTTCTGTCTGTTTCTCTCTCCGGCAAGTGCCCTGTAGCAAAAATCTCTCTTAAAAACAAACAAAAAAAAGACTGAATAATAATATTCCAGTGTATGTATATACCATGTTTTGCCCATCAGTGGACACCTGGGTTGTCTCTAACTTTTGGATATTGCAAATGATGGCAAGGCTTTGCTGCTGTGAAAATGAGTGTACAAATATCTGATGAAGTCCCTGCTTCTAGTTCTTTTGGGAACACACCCAGAAGTGAAGTCGGATTGTATAGCAATTCTACCTTTAATTTTTTGAGGAACCACTATACTGGTTTTGACAGTGGCTATACCATTTCACTGTAGTAAACATACTGGGTTGTCAGAAAAGTCATGACAGATTTTCTCTGTTTTTCTGTGTAAGAGTGTGTTATGACTTTTTTTTGACAACTCAATGTACTATCTCATTTATTCTTCCCCAAAGTCCTATAAGGTATAGAGACAGTCATCATTTCTTTTCTGTGCATGTGGAAAGTGAGGTACATGGGGATGAAGCACTGTTGAGTTGTGGCAGGGCCATGATTTGAACCCAGGCAGTGTGGTCCAGAGCCAAAGCTCTTAGAGGATCACTCATTCAATTCAAGTTGGCCAGGGGCCAGGCATGGTGCAGTGGTACCTGGACCCACATAGGGACCTAGGTCCATGTCCCAGGACCTTCCTGAGCACTTGGACACATACTCATGTGCCCGAGATCTTTGCTGGCTGAGACTAGGGGTAGATCGTGGCGTGGGAACATGTTGGGGTTCTTTGTCTCTGTCTCTGTCTCTCTCTCTGCCTCTCTCTCTCTCTCATGGAAGAAATAAACTTAAAAGGATAAAGAAAAAAGAGGGTGATTAAATTCATGATATGGTTCAGGAATGGTAGGAAAGAAGAGATAAATAACAAATATGTTTATCTCAAGGAGAAGCTCTAAGAGTCTCCTCTTCATGGAGGAATTGATTGAAATTTGGGGTTTCTGTGGGGTGAAATGCTCATTGTGAAATTAGTATTTTACCAAAATAATAAGAGGCCAATAAGTATATCCTGTGGTTATTTAGGCTGTTAATATTAGTGCTGCCTCAAATCCTCTTGCAATTAATAATCATGCAGCCCATGATTTTTAAAATGCCATGACAATTTTTGCCTCTCATTGGGGGTGGGAGTGAGCCAGTGGCGGTTTGAGACCTACAAGGAAATAATCATGATCAAGATAAGCCTTCGGATCTGAATGGTGATTGCATTTTCGCTCACAGAGACAGTGGGCAGAGGACATGGGCATCTTTCCCACCAAAATCACAGCTTGATGGAGTTATTGCAAAGGAAGGCACGTTTCATCACTTTATAGAATTAACAATTGATCAGTTTTGTGGTGCCTGAGTCCTTTCTGAGCACCCCATGTTTATTCATTATTGTGATTACACAGTGGAAGCAGGCTCTGCTTGATGTGATGAGCAAAAGCAAGACGTGAAGACATTTAAATACACTTGGAATTAACGGCACAAATAGGTATCTGACAAGGTGTTCTAACTCGATTCTAAAAACCCAGAATAAGCCCATACCCGGTGGGGAGGGCCATCCTGCTAAAATCCTGAGTCAGATGTGTGTAGCTCATTTGCAGGGTTTCTTTGTTATTTGAAAGGACAATGGCAACCTTTAGAGCACGTCAGCCCCCTCCTTCAGGGGTGAGTAGGGGGAGCAGGGAGCGCTAATGAGCTCTGCCATGATGGGGCCTAGTAGATGCGTTAACCCTTTTACCTGGAGTGCTGAGCGCTGATGTTCTCAGCGCTGGGAAATGTCAGGAGCCGGCTGGGCCTGAAAGGTACGTGAACAAAGTACACTCATCTTCTCACCAAGTATTAATCAAGAAAGGAAAATATTCCTCAAGTCTGAAAGTTAAGGTCACCCTGAGAAAAAGGACTGGCAAGATTCCTAGAAAACTGTTTCTTCGAGACATTTTGATTCCAAATTTACTCTTTTTCACATTTACAAAAGACTCAGGGTCCCAAGTGTAAACTCACATCCTGGTTTGATGTGCAAATATTTCTGAACTCTAGCATAAATAGACACGAACTTACAAGCAACTAACTACATCCGTATATGAGCTTCATGGTCCTCATTTATTTAGAAGTAAGGGAAGGGGGTTTTATGCTGGTTGCAATTAATGTTTTGTCCTCTGCCAATTCTGGACTTTGTTGGATTTTAAAAATATCTTCAAAAGAGTTCAATGTATCAATCTTATTTGGCACACTGCTTCTAAAGTTTGGTATTCTTGCCATTACTAATATTATTATTTAGACCAGTGTGTAAGAATCACCTAGCAAGTTTATTTAATTTGTTTATTAAAACAGATTCCTTGAACTTACTCCTAGAGTTTCTGATTTAGCCAGTAAGTCTGGGAGGAAGCCTATGAATTTCCATTTCCAGCAGGCACCCACAGTGTGCTTATGTTGTCAAGCTTTGGTCTACACTTTACATAACTCTTTTTCAGTTAGCTCAGTTTTTTTCAGTTTTCAGTTATTGTTATTATTATTATTTTGGCTAGCTTGTTGCTATAGGGCTCACGTGCTCACCAGAGAAAGACAGAAGGAAAGTGAGAAATGCCCCCTCCTCCGCAGGGGGATGGCCACACTGTGATCCCATTTCCTCCATTCTCCTCAGATTTTAGGTGCACACACATGTGCCTGGCATGATTTTCAAGGAGCTGGGTCCGGGACTTGAACTGTGGTAGGCCATGGAGGAGCCCAGCACCTTAACCAGTATGCCACCTGCTGGCCTCCAGAGCAAAAACATTTTTAATACATAGATCTTTGCAAAATAAGGTTGTTTTGATGAGGTTGATAGTTTTTCCTTTTCTAATACACTGATAAGCTTGTCTAAAGACGATGATTCTGAAGGGTGATTTAACTTGCTGAACCAAAAGTACATATTGGATGTGGATTGGATCAGTATTACATACGAGAAACTCATTTTGATATTGATATTGTCCTTACGTTTCCTTTCGGGCAAGAGGACTTTGTTTAAATGAACATGGAGGCAGTTTTTGCTGTATATTGCACGTAACTCACTCACTGCCAACTTCTGTCATATAGCTGATGTCTATATTGACCAGGAAATAATGTAGTTTCTATTTCCATATACTTTTGAGTCTTGATTTAAATTGTAATCCCATCGGCAGGTGACATACAGGAATTTCTTTTTTGTTCCTGTATAGTTAAGACTCAGCAGATGTTAAAAGCTGATGTGGATTTAAGATTTCATCCGTTCTGGGAATAATTGAAGATTTAGTCAGGACCAGAGGATGGAGTCGTAGATAGAGTTATAGGACTTGAGGGGGTATGGAAAGTTTTTGCACAGATGCCTGGCTTTTTGCTTTTTCCTGCCACTCGGAAAAATAAATTATCTTCTTCTGTGTTTGTTTAAATGAAAAGCTTTCAGTGGATTTTGCTTTGTCTTGCACTATTTAAAAAAAAAAAAAATAGAAGGTTGCAAAGCCAAGTCTCTCCTGAATAAAAAATCAAATGTAAAGAGCTTGACATTTTTTATCTTCTTACTCATTTTTGAAAATTGGGGTTCTGTGAGATTTTTCAATTTAATCTGAGCGAGAGCAATGTGTGGGCGTTGGCAGGAAGGCTAGACTGGCAACCACCGAATAGGGTGGGTGTGCTGGGTCAGTCATTTAACCTCCTCTGTCTCCAGAGCTGTGTTTTAATTACATGGCTGGCGTGTGGCACTGTGGTGTCTTTTGCAGGTGGTGGCATGTCACGTATGACTAGGTTTGTACTAACATTTCTTTAGGACCCTCTCTGTCTCTGTGGTCCCTTCAGCAGGTTTTCACTTTGATCATCTCTGCCCAACTGTCAAAGAATGCTACAGTCCTCCTCTGGCTGCCTGCCCTCATGCCTTCGTCTCCCTCCAGTGCTCAAACCCAGACAGTTAGGAGATGAGCTTCCAGCCTGAGTGGCCGGCTATAGGGCACGGCCAGAGACGGCCTCTATGGAAGACTACACAGCAGAATCATCCAACAACAAAATTGTCTTTTTTTCTTTTTAAGAACAAATATCCATTTAAAAAAACCATGGTGGGCCGGCCAGTGGCATGGTGGTGAAGATGGCTGGACTCCACATGCTGACTATGCGGTTCGTATCCTAGACTCAGAGGCTTGAAAAGCGTGCCTAGTGGGACCAGCAGTTAGCGTAATGGCTATGTTGCTGAATTCCCATGTAGTCGACCGCAGTTCAAGTCCCGGACCTGGTGGTTTAAACTCATGCCGGGCGCATATGCGTGCATGCCCAAGATCCCAAGAGGAGAATGGAGGAGAAGGGATTGCGGCGTGGCCATCCCCCCGGGGGGTGATTTCTCACTTTCTATCTCTGTCTTTCTGGAGAGCGCACACACCCTATAGCAAAAACCTCTCAAAAAAAAAAAAAAGAAAAACCTGCCTGATGTGTGCACGTGCATGCCCAAATCCTGTGAGGAGAAGAGAGAGTAGTATGACCATCCCTTCTAGGGGGTTGCTTTCTCACTTTCTTCCTTTCTCTGTCTGTCTCCAGTGTGTGCGTGTACTTTAGAACAAATGCATAGCATACGAGTTACAGTAGAACACAGTGTCTGTGGAAGGTATTCCCTGCTGGATGGGAACGGCTGTCAGTGGTATGAGAGCTGCTTCAGCCACATCCTGTGGACAGGGTGGGATGGCGTCCTGTGATGCCACAGGTCGTAATACAGGGTCCGGGTGACTTTGCAGAAGCCCCACTGGTAACATGCAAGTTGTGTAAGGGGAAAAGTACAATTAGAATGAGAGAAAAATCAAGGATCACCGTTAATGATCTCTGCAACCCATTTCTATCCTTCCATCCCCAAATATTGTGAAGAGTTTGACTTTTCTCGTTCGTGCATATTTAAGACCTTTCATATACATTATATCTCAAAGAAGTTCAAACCCTAGAGGAAGAATGGACTGGTGACAACCTGCTAGATGCTTTCCACCATTTTACTTGTTAATACTTACTAATTGGGGACAGCAGGTGGCATGGTACCGACACACTGGACTTCCACAAGACCGACCATGGTTCAAGTCCCCGATCTGGTGCTTGATTTCTCACTTCCCCATTCCCTCTCTCTCTGGTGAATGCATGTGCCCTATAGCAAATTAAAAAAAATAGCAACAATAAATACAATTAAATAATTTTTAGAAAATAACTTACTAGGGAACCAGCAGTTAGCGTAATGGCTATGTCGCTGGACTCCCACGTAGTCGACCGCGGTTCGCGTCTCGGACCCGGTGGCTTACAACTCACGCCGGGCGCGTGTGCGTGCGTGCCCAAGATCCCGAGAGGAGAGTGGAGGAGAAGGGATTGCGGCGTGACCATCCCCCCTGGGGGGTGATTTCTCGCTTTCTGTCTCTATGTCTCTCTCTGTCTGTCTGGCGAGCGCACGCGTCCTATAGCGAAAAACCTCTCCAAGAAAAAAAAAAAAGAAGAAAAAAAAAAAAAGAAAATAACTTACTAATCAACGGAAGTAGGAAACATATTTGGTATTTAACATCCAGATGTATTAAACCTCTCTAACTTATGTTATTTTAGTATATTTATTAAATATCAAGTCTCATGTGTGAACTTTAGCTCATGCTATACATTCCAGCTGTACAGTTTGCTTATTTTGCTTCCCATTGTCTTTGAGATCTATCCACTTTGATAAACACATAACTCTTGTTCATGTCTTTAATGGCCATCTAATGTTCTGCTATGAAAGCACTACTTTGTATTTAGCTGTTCCTCTACTGATGGGTATTCAGATTTCCCCCATTTTTTCCTATTACAGAGAATATAATGAGATCATTATTTTTAAAAGGCTTTTTATCTTATTTATTTCTTTTAGAAGGGAGGGAGGGAGAGTAAGTGAGTGAAAGAGAGAGAGAGAGAGAGAGGAGAGACAGATAAGCAATACCTCCAACAGAGTCTTGATGCTATAATCCACCCTAGCCCTTTATCCAGCCCCAGATCATGGGCAAATGTGACTGTTCAGAGAAGTCTCTGGACTTGAACCTCAAACCCCGCCCCCCCATGGGATTGCCACAGAAAGTATTGCATTTTACCACTGTGCCACCAACCATTCCTTAACAAAGTCATCCTTGATAGTGAGACAAGTATTTAAAGCTGATGCTTGTGTTCCCATTGAACTGTCTACAGTGACAAAATGTTTCCAAATCAGTGCTGTGATCGCCACTAACCCATATGCAGTCAATGAGTGCTTGAAATCTGGCTATTGTGACTAAGGATCTTAATTTGAAATTGTTCTTAAGTTTAATTACGTTATTTATTTATTTATTTTTTTATGTGCGCTTGCAGGAGAGAGACAGAGGGAAAGTAAGAAATCACCCGCTATGGGGCTGGCCACACCAGTTCTTTCTCCTCCATTCTCCTTTTGGGATTTTGGGGGTGCATGCACACGTACCAGGTGTGATTTTCAAGTCGCCTGGTCCAGGTCTCAAACTGTAGGAGTCCAGCACTTTAACTACCATGGCACCTGTTGTTCTTGTTAATGATGTTCACTTTAAACAGAAAGAGCCTGGAGTGTAGTGGCTATCATTTGGACAGGGCAGGTTGAAGGTGCATGACCGTTGTATTTCACTACAGTCTTCACACGTTTTAGGAATTGGGTCATGGAGGGATGAAGCTAGTCTGTTTTGTTCAGGGACCCAAGACTTTAACTGAAAACAGGAAGATAAAGAAGCAAATGAAACAAGATGGTATCATTAAGATTTTTTAAAACATTTTGGGACCAGCAGTTAGTGTAATGGCTATGTCGCTGGACTCCCATGTAATCGACTGTGGTTCGAGTCCCAGACCCCGTGGCTTAAACTCACGCCGGGCGCGTGAGGAGAATGGAGGAAAAGGGATTGTGGTGTGGCCACCCCCCCGAGGGTTGATTTCTTGCTTTCTGTCTCTCTCTGTCTTTCTGGTGAGTGCACGCGCCCTATAGTAAAAACCTCTCAAAAAAAAAAAAAAAAAAAAAAGATTAAAAAAAATTTTTAATGAATTAATTTACATTCATCCTCTGAGATCGTAACAGCATACAAAATGTGATTTCTCATCTGTAATATACTATAAGTGGCTTAATCATACATATTATCATCAATAATTTTCCATTTCTAGTTTTATATATTTATATACATATATATGAAATATATTAAATATATATGTGTGTATACACACACACACACACACACACACACACACACATTTTTCCCTCCCTATTTCTCACCCTCTGCCATTTCCCACCCTTCTCCCACACTAACTCTGGTGTCTACAGTTGTTTTCCATTTCTTTTCTCCCTTACATTTTATTGATTCACAAAATTTCCTAACTAATCTAACTGCTTTTAATAGCATGTTCAGCTGATATGTACATACCTGTGAATACATGTCTGACTTCAAGCGTGATACCCAGAGCATTTCCTCTCCTTGTTGAGACTCCTGTCTGCTCTGCTCTGGTGAGCCGAGCCCAGCCACCTGAAGGAGCTGTGGTCATACTGGGCCAGTTCTTTGTGGAGTGAATTGATGACTATGTAAATACAGCCATTAACCTTAAGCACCTCAGACAGCTCCGTGGGCACTGCCCTTTTCTTGCCCTTGAAAATGCTGCTTGATGGATGCCAAGATAATTTAAAAAATGTATTTTTCCCTCTAACTGGTTGACATAGTGGGCCTTCGAAGCTACAGGTCCAAAGAGTCTGTGAAGTTGAGGGCCTACCAGGTGTAACTGCTATGGCTGGGGTTTAGAATTCTGTTCCTACATAGGAATATATTAAAGTTGACTCTTGGTATATAGAAAACAGGATTCCTGGGGACGGCAGTTGGTGTGGTGGTTAAAGGAACTGGATTCCCATATGGCTGACTGTGGTTCGAGTCCTGGACCTGGTGACTTGCTTTCTTGCTTTCTTACTTTCCCTTTTTCTCTCTCTCTCTCTGGTCAAATAAATAATAATAATAATAACAAATGGAATTAAATAAATAATTTTTTTTTTTTTAAAGAAAGAAAATAGGACCCCAAATATTTGAATGTACATACTGGTTTTAAAAACATAAAGTTTGAGGCCAACAGGTGGTGTGGTGGTTAAGGCACTGGACTCCTACATGGCTGACTGTGGTTTGAATCCTGGACCTGGCAGCTTGCTTTCTCACTTTCCCTCTCTTTTTCTCTGGTGAGTGTGTGTGTCCTATAGCAAATTAAGTAATAATAAATAAAATTAAATCTTTATTTTTCTTTTTTTGAAGACAGACAGAGAGAGACAGAGAGACAGAAAGCGAAAAATCACCTCCCAGGGGGGATGGCCACACCACAATCCCTTCTCCTCCATTCTCCTCTCAGGATCTTGGGCATGCACGCACACGTGCCTGGCATGAGTTTAAGCTGTTGGGTCCAGGACTTGAACCGCGGTCGACTACGTGGGAGTCCAGCAACATAGCCATTACGCTAACTACTAGTCCCCAAATTAAATAAATCTTAAAAAAAAAAATACAAAGGTCAGTGGACCAACAGGTGGCTGGGTCTCACAGTGCTGACTGTCATTGTTGTCCCGGACCTGACAGCTTGAATATCACACAGGGTACATGTGCATGCATGTCCAGTGTTCTGAGAGCAGAGTGGAGGACAAGGGGTTGCGGAGTAGTCAGTCCCCTGGAGGGGTGATTTCTTACTTTTTGCTCTCTTTCTTTCAGGCTAGCTCACATGTCCTATAGCAAACTGAGAAAAAATACAAACCGTGGGAACCAGCAGTTAGTATAATGGCTATGTCGCTGGACTCCCACGTAGTCGACCGCGGTTTGCGTCCCGGACCTGGTGGCTTAAAATTCACGCCGGGCGCGTGTGCGTGCGTGCCCAAGATCCCGAGAGGAGAATGGAGGAGAAGGGATTGCGGCATGGCCATCCCCCCGGGGGGTGATTTCTCACTTTCTGTCTCTATGTCTTTCTCTGTCTGTCTGGCGAATGCACGTGCCCTATAGCGAAAACCTCTCAAAAAAAAAAAAAAAAATACAAAGGATAAATTGTAATTTAAAAGTGCTGTTTCAGGGGAGTTTGTGGAAAACCAGATTTTAAAGCAAAGGCAGCCAACCCTGTAGCCTAGTGTTTAATGAACCTGGGTCCCACTTGGCTGACCACTGTTCAGATTCTGGTCCCAGAGGCTTGAAAAACACACCAGGCACGTGTATATACATGACCCAAACCCCTCCAGGATGGAGAAATGCCCCATCAGAGGGTGTTTTCTTCCTCCTTTTCAGTCTCTCTCTGGCAAGTTCAGGCACTCATTAAAAAAATAATAATAGAGACCAGTAGATGATGTAATGGTTAAATTGCTAGACTCCCACGTAGTAGATTGCATTTTTTTTTTTTTTTTTTGGAGAGGTTTTTTGCTATAGGGCGCGTGCGCTCGCCAGACAGACAGAGAGAGACATAGAGACAGAAAGTGAGAAATCACCCCCCAGGGGGGATGGTCACGCCACAATCCCTTCTCCTCCATTCTCCTCTTGGGATCTTGGGCACGCACGCACATGCGCCCGGCGTGAGTTGTAAGCCACCGGGTCCGAGATGCGAACCGCAGTCGACTACGTGGGAGTCCAGCAACATAGCCATTACGCTAACTGCTGGTTCCCTAGATTGCATTTTGAATCCTGGACCAAGCAACTTAAAACTCACGCTGGGCGTGTGTGTGTGCATGCCCAAGATCCTGAGAGGAGATTGGAGGAGAAGGGATTGTAGTGTGGCCATCCCTCCTAGGAGGGTGATTTCTCTCTCTCTGTCTCTGTATCTCTCTGTCTGTCTGGTGAGCTCATGTACCCTATAGCATAAATCTCTCTGGGGAAAAAAAAAGCAAAAGGAGTTTTTGTTCATATTTTAATGTTAGGCATGGCTTGCAATTCAAATAATAGCCTCTTTTCTTGAAAGACACTTTTAGGAGTAGATTGAGTGGCAATGATCAAAACAGAAGATAGATGAGATTCTGTGTTGAAAATTTGTAGGAAAAGCAGAAGTTCTACTATTGTAAAAGTAGGGCCAAGGGGCTAGGAGGTGATGTGGTGGTTAATGTTTTGGACCTCCCACATGGCTGACCATGGTTCAAGTCCCAGATATGGTGGCTAGCTCATGCTCTCTCTGTCTCTCTCTCTCGTGTGTGCACATGTCCTAGAGCAACTTAAAAAAACAAACAAACAAACAAAAAACGTTACTACTAATAAATAACATTCAATAAAAAAAATTCTTAAAGAAGTAAAGTCAAAAGATAGTTGCCCCTGCCCTGATTTTCCCTCCAGTGTGGTCTGTGACCTCTCTCCCTTGTTCTGCTGTATCCATGCTGGTCATCTCTCATTTCCCAGGATGCAGCAAAGTCATTTCGTCTTCAGCAGTTCTGCACTTGATGTTCTTTCCCCTGAAATGTGCAGTGCATGTCTTTGATTATGTTTCTTTCTTTCTTTTGACTGGTTTGCTCCTCCTCAGCCTGTAAGTGTCAATGAGTACAAATGTCCCTCGCCTACTTAGGCAACAGTGGTCTAGTGATCTGGCCCTCGATAAAGTATTAGCAGGAGTTTCCAGTTGATGACTACGTAAAAAATGCTTTGAAAAGCACAGTGTAGAAATATGTATCATCTTTATTCCTGAAGATCTGCCAGAACCCACTTTGCTTTCCGTCCAAGTGTGTGTGTGTGGTAATCCTCCATAAACCTGGGCGTCGGCGTGACAACTCAGAAGTGGTAGATGCAGTTTGGGCTTCGACCGTCTCATCTGATCTAGGTAAATGCCATTATTTCTGTATGCTTTCATGGGGGCAGAGGGCTCTGATTTTGCTCTTGGGTTTGGACGAGATAGGAACCTGGAAGATAAAAACTGGGCACAGTGGTACGCACCTTCAGTCTCAGCTACTTGGGAGATGAAGGGAGAAAGATCATGAGTTCAAGGCTAGTCTGGGCAACTTACTGAGACCCTGCCTCTTAAAAGAAAGAGGAGGAGGAGGAGGAGAAGAACGAAGAGAATAAGAAGGAGAAGAAACTTACGAGATAAAAACAAAAACTGCAAACTCAAACCATAGAGCTATCATGGTCTCTTAAAAAATGCTGTTGCAGTACTGTTTACACCTGAAACCTGTTACTACATTTACATGATGAGAAAGTTGGAATACGGACACCCCCATGGCCAGTCTGAGGAGAAACGTATTTTGTCTTCCAGGATGTTGGATTGGAATTCTCTGGGAGTGTCTCTGAGGCAATGAAAGGAACCATGTTGGAGAATCTACATTTCATTCATTCATTCTTTCATTTAGTCTTATTTTTTCAGTTGCCAGAGAGTACGTGTATAGAGAGACAGGGAGAGGGAGAGGGAGAAAGCATGGCCAATGGGATGTGGTCACCCACAGTCCCTTTTCCATTTCTCCATCCTGTTGGGATTTGGGGTGCACACTTGCCTGGCATGTTTCCCAAGCTTCCTGGGCTTGGTTTCAGACTGTGGTCAGTCATGTGGGACTGGTTCCTTCAACTACAAGGCCATGGGGGGCTTGCCCTCATTTATTTGTTGATGGGCCGTCTATGCAGAATGAATGCATATGATAGAGGGTTGTGGAAGAGGTGCCGGTCGCCTGCACTATACCCATCCTGTGTCCTTCCTTAGTAACAGAACCCTGCTTTCTAGCCAGACACAAGCTGCATGAATCAGAAGCCTGTTCACAGCCTTTCTTGCACTAGAGTGGGCATGTCAGATGTGAAGTGTCGGGTAGCATTTCTGGAGAATCTTCTGAAATGGAGGATACGGCCCTTGCTGGATCTTCCTCCTTGCTAAGTTCTGGAATGTGAGGTAATGGGCTGTGGACTATGGAGTGACTTTGAGAAGGAAAGGCAGATGGGAAGAACTCAGAACAGAGAGAGAGAAGCCGCCTGAGGCGCTGGCGCTTCTGTGGAGTCCAAGTTCTGCCTTGACCTACCTGCCACTGGACTAGATTTTTGCAAAAGAACAAGCTATTGTGTGTTGATGCCTTTATTTCCCAAGGCATTGTTCCATGAAGTGAGATAAAAGGATACAGGCAGAATGGAGTGATAAACGAGGTTAGGCTCTTACCCTTAATTAGGGAATAAGATAGTTATCTATAAATCCAGAGCCAGCAGGGGATGCAGTGGTTAAGCCGTTGGACTCCCATATGGCGGACCATGGTTCAAGTACTGGGCTTGGTGGCTTGCTTTCTCATTTTCCCTCCCTCCCTCTCTCTGGTCAAATTAAAAAGTAATAATAATAAATAAAATTAAATAATTTTAAAAGTTAAAAAATATATGTAAATCCAAAATACTCTTTCAAGTTATGTGTAGGCCTAACTTCAGTTCTATATAATCTGAGTGATGGAAAAGGAAACTCTCTGCAAGGGTTGGAAGTGGAGGTATGGTTACCCAGATAGAGGCTCAGAGCCATTTCTGGGGAGGGTCAAATGGAGGTGCTGAGTCCTTTTGGGGCAAGAAGTATAGCAAAGTGCCAAGGCTATCAAAAGCCATCAGAGAATTCTGCAGATTGCCAATATTGAAGTTAGTTACAACCTATTCTCAAATAAATTGAAGTCTTACCCGTTTGATATATTTTGACAGGAAATGTATATTTACTGCTTGAAATGACTCCAATTGCTGAGCTCTGGACCACAGTATTTCATAAATGATTAACATTAGACAGAGTCAGTAGGAACCTCACACCCTTTCCTAAACAGCATTCCACAAGAAATAATTTCTCCCAATTGCAAGGTATTTACTCTATTTCCAAAAGTACACATTCACCCTGGTAGGTTTTGAACTTGTCTATCAAAAATAGTTATTGCTTTTGCAGACAGAGAAATAGTCACTTGCAATCTAAGGAGATGAGCTGATAAATTCAGCATATCTTTGTCAATTCAATATTTATTGAATGCAGATAGAAATTTCTCTTATACATTTTTCTTCCATTCATAAATATCTCAAATGGTGGTTGGTGGTTTTGCATAAGATGGTAAGCTGGGTATGATTTTTAATTCTAATACGGATTTCAGATTCACTGAACATTCAGTTTAGTAAGAGAGATTTTGCTACAATGGAAATTGAAGAAGGATATCCCATGTGGAGGAAATAAGCGTATTGAGAGTTCAGAGGTGGAAAAATTAATCTTCCATTACCACATTGCCATTTTGAGAGTTAGACTTTCTCTTTGTGTTTTTTTTTTTTAAATAAGTATTTCATTTATTTATTTTAATTTGACCAGAGAAGGAAGGAGGGAGAAAGTAAGAAAGCAAGCTACCAGGTCCAGGACTTGAACTGTGGTCAGCCATGTGGGAGTCCAGCGCCATTCACCACCACGCCACCTGCTGGCCTTGAGAGTTAGACCGTCTCATCAGCCAATTAGTACTCTGGTTACTTTGTCTTTCCAACAATGGCCCTGCATGTAGGGTCATTGAAAACATGGAGGAGGACTCACTCTACAGTTGGCTGGTTTTTAAGCAAGAACAAAACTGAGGACACAGTAAAAATTAAAGGGCAAAATATGGATGATCTTTCAATGTGATGTAAGAAACTAATCTCTAGTGTGTACTTGTGAGAGTTCGTGTTTGTGTAGTTGGCTTTCCCTTCCTGTGGGTTCTTTATCCATGGATTCAACTGATCATGGGTTGATTTTTCTCAACATAAAACATTCCTTGAGTCTGTACTGAACATGTACAGACTTTTATTATTCTCTAAACAATGCAGTGTAACAATGTTTACCTAGCACTTACATTTAGTTGGGTTTATAGTAAACAACCTAGAGATGATTTAAAGTATATTGGAGGGGGCACATAGGTTATATGCAAATTCCACATCATTTTAGGTAAGGGACTTGAGCATCCGTGGATTTTGATATCTGTGGTGGGGGTTGTGGTGGTGGTTTCACGAACCCAGTCCCCTTGTGGATAACAAGGAATGACTCTTTTTTTTGGAGAAATTTTTGCTATAGGGCTCATGTGCTCGTCAGAAAGACAGAGAGAGAGAGTGAGAGAGAGAGAGAGAAAGCAAGAAATCACCCCCCCTGGGGGGGAGGGGATGGCCACGCTGCAATCCCTTCTCCTCCATTCTCCTCTCGGGATCTTGGGCATGCATGCACATGCTCCTGGAGTGAGTTTAAGTCATCGAGTCTGGGACTCGAACCACGGTCGACTACATGGGAGTTCAGCGGCATAGCCATTATGCTAACTGCTGGTCCCAGGAATGACTCTGTTTTTAATAGAGTAATTTTTTTTTAATTGACAGAGGGTATGTGGGTTCACAGAGAGAGACAGAGAAATGAACAGGGAGGAAGAGAAAGCACCCTCTCAATGGGATGTGGTCAGGCTGTAGTCCCTTCTCCATTTTTCCATCTTTCTGCAATTTGGGGTATGCATGCACATGTGCTGGAGTGTTTTTCAAAATTCAGGGACTGGGATTTGAACCACAGTGGGCCATGTGGGCTCTGGCTCCCTAACCACCAGGCTACAGGGCCAGCCCTGTATTGTCTTTTGTGGCAAGGACTTTGTAGTAGTGTTCTAGTTGCCTTTGAACCAGAACTTATCCTAAGAACTTCAGGTGTGGGTGCAGCCTGTGTAAAACCAGAACTTGGAGCCAAGGAGTTAACTGTAGGTACTTGAGAAGAAGTCTCAGTAAGAAGGGACCAGCGCAGTGGCGTGACCTTACAGAGCTGTGCCAGGGACACTGATGGAAGTTACTACTGAAGAAGAGCTTGGTAAACTTTCTGAAAGTGGCCATATAGAATTTAGGCCTTGTGGGCCACATGGTTTCTGTTACAGCTACTTTGTTCTGCCATTGCTGTGGGAAAGAAGCCAGGGACAATCTGTAAATAAATGAGCATAGCCATATAGTTTCATTTGTAGACTTTGAAATTTGAATTTCATATAATTTTCATACAATAAACTTTTTTTTGATTGCTTTCTTAAAAATCTGAAAGGATAAAAGTTATTTTTTAATTTTTACTATAGGTTGTATGTACCTGTCTGAGAGAACAGAGAGAGACAGGAAGAGAAAGAGAGGGAGGGAAACTGAGAAATCACCTAACACAAGGTTAGGTCATCGGGGAGTCATGACCTGTTTTTCTATGCTAAAATGCATCATGACTTTCCTGATGACCCAATATCTAAAGTCACATTATATATTGTATTGACTCAGTACTTTCTGTTAATTTTTTAAAATTTGCGTAGTAGTGGGAACAGCAAATGGCATAGTGGTTATGTCACTAGTTTCCCACATGGCCGACTGTGGTTCAAGTCCCAGACCAGAGGCTTGAAACTATGCCAGGCGGATGTGCGTGCGTGCCCTGGAGGAGAAGGGATTGCAGCTTGGCCATCCCTGCTTGGGGTTGATTTCTCACTCTGTCTCTCTGGAGAGTGCACATGCCCTATAGAAAAAAAATCTCTCTCTCAAAAAATTGAGTATTGGGGGACCAGCAGTTAGCATAGTGGCTATGTCGCTGGACTCCCATGTAGTCAACCACGGTTCGAGACCCGGACCCGGCGGCTTAAACTCAAACCAGCTGCATGTGCTTGTGTGCCCAAGATCCCGAGAGGAGAATGGAGGAGAAAGGACTGTGGCATGGTCATCCCCTCTGGGGAGTGATTTCTCGCTTTCTGTCTCTCTGTCTCTCTCTTTCTGGTGAGTGCATGCACCCTATAGCAAAAACCTCTCCAAAAAAAATGAAAAGCTAAAAAAAAAATTGAGTAGTACTTTGTAATCAAGTGCCCAAATGTTAACCATTACAGGCTAACAGATTTTCAAATATGTATACATCTATGAATTTCTGGTACGAAATTTCTGGCTCCTAGATGGGTCCCTTGTACCTTCTCTGAGTCATACCCACCACCAGTCTACCTCTGCCGGCAGAGCTTAACTTCCCCTTATTTCCCTTATCTACGGCCTCACATGAGCGGACCGTACAGCATGTATGCTTCCCTACCCTTGCCTGCAGCCGAGCTCTTCCTTGTTGTGTGTCGCCCACTGTATGGACAGGTCCGTCTTTACGTATCCATTGCAGCACTGATCTTTTCTAAACAGTTTTGGCTGTTCTGCGTAAAACTGCCATGAACATTCTTATATATGTTTTTAGCAGGTGTAAGCATTTGTTTCTGCTGCATGTCCTTGCTTTTTTTTTTTTTTTTTTTTAGACTGACTAAACCAGGGATCTTTCTCTTTCTTTCCTTTTTTTTTTTTTTTTTTTTTTTAAGAGAGATTCTTTGCTATAGGGTGCGTGTGCTCACTGTGTTAGGCCAAGTTAGCTTAATCACCGCCATGTTAGGGAATGCTAGGCCGAGTCAGCTTAATTGCTACCCTGCTAAGTCTTCAAGGACGGAGCCCACTTTGTTAGGGCCTCAAGGACGGAAACCAGGAGTCTGGGAACTCTCAGATAAGTGGAAAACGGGAGGGCCCAGCACCTCTGAGGCAAGGTCATCCAGACCCTTAGCTGAGAGCCCTTATCTAGACCTGAGCAGGTGGTGATAGCTGGACCCTCACTTCTCACACCCCCTCCTTTGTATGTGTTACATTCTATGAAAAATCCTGAACTATAAAATAAAAGATCCCTTTATCTTAGGCTCAGGGTCCTTGTGAAGGCCCGCTGCGATGGGCAGAAACTTGGACCCCAGCTAGCTGGAAAAATAAACGCCTCTTTTGCAGTTGCATTGTCGTTGTCTTTTCTGCATCTCCATCAGTTAGACCGATCTCTGGACCCTTACAACTGGAGAGACTGAAAGTGAGAAAACATAACCAGAGGGGATGGCCATGCCACAGTCTCTTCTCCATTTTCCTCTCAGAATTTTGGGCACACATACATGCACGCACATGCGCCCGGTGTGAGTTTCAAGCTTCTGGTGGGATGCAGTCCACAGTCAACCACATGGGAATCCAGCGACGCAACCATTATGCCATCTCCTGGTCCCAACCAGGGCTCCCTTTCACCAGAATTGATAAATAAATATAAAATGAAAACAGGCATCTGGGGCTGGCAGGTGGTATGGTGATTAGGGGTGCTGGATTTCCATATGGCCAACCACATTTCAAGTCCTGGACCTGATGGTTTGCTTTCTCACTTTCCCTTTCTCTCTCTCTCGGGTCAAATTAAAAAATAATAACAAATGGAATTAAATTGAGTAAAAACAAAACAGGTATCACTTATATAGCACTGATTGAGTGCCAGTTGGTATTTCCAATCCTGTAGATCAGCAGCCTCTACCTTTCTGGCACCAGTGACTGGCCTTTCAGAAGACGATCTCTCCATGGGTATGGGGGTAATAAGCAAGTGTTGATTAGTCCCAGGCCCAAACACACCACATCCACCGCGTACCCATGATCACATGGCAGTATAGGGTGAAACAGTCACCATAGGATTTGCGCTCCCATGAGAGTCCAACACCACCTCTGACCTGGCAGGAGCCAGAGCCCAGGAGTAGTGCAGGTGATGGGAGCGGCTGCCAACACAGATGAAGCCTCGCTCGCCCCCCGACCTCCCACTGCACTGTCCGGCAGCCCTGCTCCCACTGGGCCACAATCCACACCAGTCCACAGCCCCAGAGGCTGAGGGCCCCTGTTATAGCAATCCATTTAATTGGGGTGCGGGGATTATTGTAATATATTCCCCTTTCAGGTGAGCAAATTGAGGCACAGAGGGATGAAGCATCTTGCCAGGGTCACATAGCTATTGATGTATTTTTCTTTGGTTTTCTACGCAAGAAATGTGTCATGACTTTTCCAACGATCCACTAGTAAGTTATAGAGCTCAGATTTCTGTTTCTTTCTTCCTGTCTCTAGTTGAGAGTGTCTTTCAAACATCCATCAGATTGGTACCAACCATTTCCCCAGATGGTGGTCGCTCCCTAGGACCACGTTCTGGAGTGGGGGCAGATGTGGAAGCAGCAGCTCTGCACTGAATGCCAGCAGCTTGCACTCGGAGCTGCAGTTGGAACCCAGGCGGTCTGGCTCCGAAGCCTCCGCTCTTACAACCGTTCTGATAAATGAGAGAAGCTTTGTCTTTTGCAGCCTTCCCTGACCCTCCCGGTGTATTCCTCTCCGTCTTGTTGAGCACTTTATTGCCTCACCTGGCGGGGCCGCCTCTCTCTGCCCTCTTTTCTGTTCCCTGATGGCCAGCTATATTTCACAGCTCTGCCTGGCTTCCAGGTACAAAAGGAGGTGGAACTGGGTGGCCTTTGGATAATTGGCTCTGAAGCCACTTTGCCTGGATTTAAATAATGGCTTTAGTCCAAGCCATCTGTGCAACCCTGGGCAGGTGATATTAGCCCTTTTCGGTGTCCTCATCTGTAAAACCGAGAGAACACCAGGCGGGAATTGAACGGCAAAGGCAGGCCCTCGGCAACGTTTGGCACGCAGGACGTTTTCATTAGCTATAAGCAGCCATTGTGTGTGTTATTGTTTATTCTGGTTGTCATTACTCCCAACAGGTGTAATTAGGACAGTGTAGACGGATGAGTCGCTGAGAGTCTTCCCATGTTAATTCCTCTATGACCAACAGTCCCCAAATAACCCGCAGGAGTTGATCTCTAATAGTGTGACTTGTCTGAGGTATTCCTGGGCAGGGTCCCGAGCCCCGTGCCTCCAGTCGCACCCCTCCAACAGCCATCCTGTATCTGGAAACCTGGGTAAGCACCTTGAACCCTGGAGGAAGAGCTACATCTTACTTTTCATTACCGTCCACCCAGAGGAAATCATCAGGGAACTCCATTTTCCCCTTTGACTGTGTTGCTCTCCAGCGGTTTTCTGAAGCCCCAGAGGTTATTCTTAGGCCTTTCCAATTTTCAGGCTATCACAGAAGGAAAACGGAGTTTGATCTCTCAGAGCTTAAGAGAACAGCCACGAATCCGGGAGCACTTGAACAGGAGCCAGTCGCACCTCAGTCGTCCCGGTTTCCGGCTAAACCGGTTATTAATTCTCTTTGAATGCAGCGGCACACGCAGATGAGTAAGAGCTGATTAGCAGCGTGCTGCTTGCTGGCGCGGCTCGTCCCTAACACTCGGAAAACGTGGCCGGATGGGGGGGTGGGCGGGCGTGTTCATTTTGCAGAAGGGAAAAAACCCTACACCGTGCTCATCCCGTTTTACATTACCGCTCTTGTTTTGCATGTAATTAGTGGCCAGTAGTTAAGCCAAGCGTCTAACGTTTCAGTTGTGTCCTTGAGCCGCGGCTGTCTTTTAATCATGGCTGTTCCCCCCAACTCTCTTGCTTTTGATGTACTATTCTGCAAGCAAATAAAGACCCAGATTAGATGGGACTGGTCAAAGTGGAAAGAGGAATTCTGGTTTTCAGGTTTTTCCTGTTGTTTCATGATGAAAGAGGCCCCGGCAGGTGTAGGAAAGGAAAATTGGCTTATATGCCCTTTAGGACTGGGCTTCTCTTTAATGTCCTACAAAGTGAGAAACACAATGAGCAAAATAATAGAATGCCTCTTCCCAAATGAGTGGTGGTCGCTGTCAGGTGAAAAATAGAATAAAGGTGCAGGAAATATTCTGTGAGCCCAGGCCCAAAAGAGGGAAGGAGAAGCATCAGTGATTTGCCCGGAATGTAACGGATGAAACATTGATCCAAGGGGGCTTATGGGAGGGGAGAGACGCCTCAGAGGTGAGCTGTGGAGAATTGCAATGATTTCACGGCGCTTGGGCTGATGATTTGGGCACCGGAGTCCCCTGTGTGGGTGAGAGACATGTTATTACTAATAAGGGTTTCGAGCCTAGCAGCCCCACCTGCTGACACCTCGCTCCTTCCCACCCTCCAACCCCCAGCACACTCACCTCCTCTCCCCGAAGGTTTGTGTCATTTTAGCTTTCTATTTTACTTTTCCTGACATATTATTATGAATTACACAGTCTTCTTTCCCTGTTCTCCACCCTCTTCCCCAGGATTATAGGTAGACTTGTGTTCTTCTGTTCATTGGTTCTCTGGTTGGTTTATATGCTGCATAAAAGTGGCTCATGGTATCCAGCATGCACAAGACTTTCAAACACTGGTTGGATAAATAATTGGTTTGGGGGATTCTGCAATGTGGGTTACTTGCTGTATGTTAGTGGATCCCCTCTGAAGATTAAGCTTCCCATTTTGGTGTGTGTGTGTGTGTGTGTGTGTGTGTGTGTGTATGTACGTATGTGTATGTGTCTGGCCTTAAGCCTACCATTTAACCTCTCATACAACTTCTGTGTCTCCATCTGTAACACAGAGTTGCTCATACCCATATCTTGGCAGGGTGTGAGGTATAAAATGCGCTGACGTGCGACCTGGTTGAACACAGCGCTTGACACCTAATGTCTTTGTTAGTGTCCCTTTCCCTTCTCAGTCCAAATCCCCAGGAGGTTAAAGCCTTTGGAAAAGGGCATCTGATTCTAATTGGACAGCACCTTTTCATGGTGGGTGTTTTGTCTTTGTCTTAGGAGAGGATGATAGGGGCATGGTGGGGAAGCTGAAGAAACCTCCCAATGCAGTCGTCCATAGGGGAAAAGAATGGATTGTGGAGGATTAATCTTTACAGTTCATTTTAATGATCAACTTGGCATAATTGCTCTCTTCTTGGATGTCAGCAGTGTCTTTGCTTTCAGCAGTGAACGGTTGAGAGTGTGAATAGTGCCCTTAACGGATTTGGGGGCTATAGTTAATGCAATGTAAATTCAGCAGATGAGAAAGATGGAGTTTGGCCCTCTTTTGGGAATGCAAAATGAAAATGTGCCAATATTGCAGGGAAAGTCCATCACCACATCTTTTTCACTTGCTAATAGTTGACTAGGAAGTAAGAGTTGATATTTATCCAACAAGTATTAAGCACTGTGTCAGCCTCTTAATGATGTTTTAGTGTGGCAAACCTATGAGATTGGTACAATGGAATCTGATTGCACATGGGATTTGGTGCTGAATTAAGTATGTAAAAGAAAAATCATTTATAGTCAGAATTAGCCCTTAAAGAATCCCATAAAATATTTTTGTGTACAATTCTGTAGAAGAATTCCTATCTCTAGTGCTTGAGAATTGCTGAGTTAGTGCATAGGGAGAACAAAAAGAATGTCTACACACAGGAGTCTGGGTGTTGAAATTCATTGAATAAATGAATGTTGAATGAATCCTGCTTCTAACTATCAGAGTTCTATAGCGTGAGTGATGACTTGAGATTTCTTAAGTATTTTTATGGCTTCAAGGGTTGGTGTGCTCCTCTTTTAATCTTAAGCCTCTTTAACCTAAATCTATCTTATCAGATTTGTTGTTGTGAAGTTTTAGTGCTGTTGTGGAGACAAACCTGAGTTGGAATATTAAATATGCCCATAATGAGTACATCGTGCTATTAATGGCCTAATTTTCATAGATGAGAAGCTGGTGTGTGTCGTGTGCTAAGGTCAGTGTCATAGATACTAAGGTGGCCCGCCATGACATCCACAATCTAGTGTTCTTACTCTTGTGTCATCTCTTCCCTTGGGTATGGGTACAGTCCGTCTTGCTTCTACCAGTAGAATAAGCAGAGATTATGGGAGGTCACTTCTGTGATTATCTTGCTAGGTGATTTGCTCCAGGGACTCTTCTTGATAACTTAAAGAAGTAACTCGGCATGTTGGGGAGCCCGCTGTGGTCCAGGCCTCCAGGTGACCTCTAGGAATGGGATCAAATGCTAGTCAGAGCCAGCAAAAAGCCTTGAAGCTCTCAGATCTGCAGCTGCAAGGACACGCTGAACGATGCCAGTACCCATGCGAGTGGAGAAGTCGTCCTCCTCTGAGGCTGCGGATGAGAACTGAGCACTGCTGGCATCTTGGGTGTTGCCTCATGGGACCCTAAACACAGCACCAAGCTACGTCACAACTTCCCACTCATAAAGCTATAAAATAATAAATGTGTACTATTTGAAGTCAAGTTTGTACAATCCATCATGCAGCAATTGGTAAGTAATACTGGCACAGAAAGAGCTGGTGTAAGGATTTGAACCCAGTCCTGCCTCATGGCAGACGTGAAGCTCTTAGCAAATCTGGAAGGATCTTAAAGGCCATTTAGTCCAGCCACCTTTCTGTGGAGGCCTGAATCTTCCACACCATCCTTTGCAGCTGGTCAGCCAGCTCCCGTGGAACTCCTCCAGATTGGGTGGATTCACTATCTTTTGAGGCATTTGTATTCCATTTGGATAGTTTCCTATTTCATGGGTTGATTCATTCATTCACACTTCGAGTAGGCCTATTTACCAAGGGCCTCCTCGTGCCAGGCTTTGTGCCGGGTGATGGGTAGTGAACACAATGGCCGTAAGTCTTGCTCACGTAGAACTGACTTTGCTCTCATTTCTGAACAGTGATTTTGACAGGGCCGTGGTTTTTTATCTTAATGTAATGTCCTAATTCTGCCCAGTGGACTCCAAAGACTATTTTACATATTTTAAATCCCTCTTCCACAAGACATCACTTCAGATATTAAATACTGTTGTCATTTTGTCCCTCAAGTCTTTTCTTCAGGTTTTGCATTGTCCTGGTTACTTCTACCATTTGGCATATGGTGTCATCTAGGCTTGATTTGGTAGCTACAGAGCCACAAGCAGCTACATAAATTTAAATAAATTAGAATTATGGAAAATAGTTCAGTTAGCGACACATCAAGAGCCATGTGTGGGTGGTGGCTTCTGCACGGGAGGTAGAGGGTCTTTCATCCTGGTGGGAGGAGCACATGGACAGGGCAGGTCTAGAGCTCCTTGACCATCCTGGTCATGGTGCTGAATGCTCCCTGGTTTGTAATGATCATTCTTTTCCATTAAAATATATATATTTTTAATTGCCACAGGACATAAATGTTTGTCAGAGAGAGAGAGGGAGAGAAAGCACCCCCCCACACACACTGGACATGGCATGCTGCAGTCCTTTTCCTATATGTCTCTGTCCCATCAGAATATTGGGCATTTATGGCACGTGCTTGGTATCTTTTTCAAGCTGCTGGGAAAAGGGATTCAAAGTATGGTTAGCCATGTGGAATCCAGCTCCCCATGCACAGGTTAACCTGCTACACCACCGTCCCAGCCTTATATTGGTGTTATTCCTAATGGAACAGAATGATGATATCTTTCATTCTGGTCTAAATAATCCAGGGTGTAACAGAGCTACCCCATTCTCTCACTTGAAGTGGTCTACTTTTACTAATGAAACCTCAGATCAGAACGATGTTTGCACCAGCTGTATTGTATTAGTGAATTCATTTCGAATTTCAAGTTGATCCAGACACACAGTCTTTCTATGTGTGCTACAGGGAAGCAGTGTTTCTTCCCTCCTGTACTTGTTCACTTAAAATCTTAGGCCCACACTTAATATTTTCCATTTACTTCTAGAGATTTTCATTTTGAATTGGCCATCTTATTGGATTTTTTTTTTTTTTTAAGTTTTGCTTCTGACTTTAAGAATCGTTGTTTCCCTTCCTAGCTCCAGATCCTGTCTAAATTTCCCTGCAATTATAGAACTAGCAGCTTCCAAATGATTGACAAGGTGAACAAGACAGGACTCTGGTTAGAGCCCAGTGGTTATACCCCTAGAGATTACATTCCAAATCGATGTAGATAGAATTAATTAGTATTTTGAGAGGAAACTTCTAGTAGGTTATATAGTTATTTATTTTTACAATGCCCAGACTATATTTCTGTATCATTTTTGCATCAGAATTATGTGAGAAAGTTACTCAAAATGCCTTGCCGAATTCTGGTTCACCAACTTCAGCGAGTATAGAAAGGGCGTGAGCGTTGTGTGGTATGAATTAGTGAGTCTGTGCTGATTCCGAGTGATCACGGCTACCGTGAGCCTTCTCCCTGCCCTCCTTTACAAAATGCATTCTTGACTTTTCTCTGGGATTGGTGCGATGCTTTTGGATTCATGGTTGACAGAACTTCTATTTTTATTTCTTTTCATTTACTGGTGCATCTTCTCTTCTCCAGGATTCCTGAGAGTCTGCCACTGATGTTCTGGCCACCTCGTACTTCATGCTCTGAGAAGTCTGGGGTTTAATTCATCAGGACCGGGAGCCTCAGACCTGTTTAGAGAGAGCAGGCACTGTGACAGTCGCAGCACCTATTCTGGACCTCTAACTGGTGTCCCCTCTACCTTTATGGAAAGCATTTTGTCCTTCTCAATGGAACGCAGATGCAGAATGGAGGCTGAGTAATTCCCCTTGCTGTCACCCGTTAGCATCGCGCCACCCTTTCCAGGCAGGGGACCTCTGTCTTCTTGTTGTTCTCTGTGCCCTCAGCTAACAAAAATAGCCCTTTTGTAGTTCTTCGTGTTTTCTGCTGGGCTCAGCTCATTCTGGCCTTTGCCTTCCTGACACTTGTGTCAGAAGTTGGAAGATTTTTCATGTGAGGAGCGCGGCATTCTCCAAAGCAGATGACTTTAAAGGGGCCAACTAGATAGAAAGTTGTTATATATAGAGAATGACAGTCGGTGAGAGTCTTTGCCTCCGCCTTCTCTTTGGACAAGGAGCATTACTTTTTTGGGCTACCTTGGGTATTAGTGGAAGATCAATTTCTCAAACTCTTTGCTTTCTTGCCCCTGCCCATCCCCTCAGTAGCTAAAATCACATTGTTGAAACCCTTTCACCAGGGGGCAGTGTAATGCAGAAGGTGGTTTTTAGGTGGCAGTGAGTTCTGTGTAAGATACAGCATCCTGGACCCACAGGTGGCGTGATGGTTAAGGCGGCTGGATTCCTCATGACCAATTGTACCATTTGAGTTCCAGACCCAGCAGCCTGAAAAACATGCCAGACCCATGTGCGTGCGTGCCCAAATTCCTGAGAGGAGAGTGGAGAGGAAAAGATTGTAGAATGGCCATCCCCCCTGGAGGTACTTTCTCTCTCTCCCACCTTCCTCTCTCTCTGTTTCTCTCTCTCTCTCTGTGTGTCTCTCAGTGTGTGTCTCTTTCCAGTGAGTGCACATATCCTATAGCAAAATTAAAAAAGAAAAAAGATACAGGGTCTTCCCTACGGGCTGGCTTCTAGCACCTTCCAAATTCCATCACCTTGGAGAATTAGGTCAGCTCTCGGGCTAACATTGACTTTACAAAACCTTGGAGCTTGTGGTTAAGAGGACTCTGGGTTGGATCATGGCAGATTTAAATCCCAGCTTCCCTACTTACCACATTTGTGACCTTAATTTGCCTAAGTTTAAATTTCATCAAAGGAAGTCCCTGTCTTAGAAGGCTCTTGGAGGATCCAGATGAATTAATGGATATAACAAGTTTTCAATATGGTGTTTTTGCATGTAGTTAATGCTAAATGAAAGCTCACTAGTAGCAGCTATTATTGTTTTCATACTGAGACCCTCAAGCCTAAAAGTCCTCAAATAATTGAAATAACAGAGCAGTTGGGCCAGCTGGTGGCATGGTGGTTAAGGTGGCTGGATCCCATGTGGCCAAGTGGCCAGTTTAAACCTTGAACTTGGTGGCTTAAGAAACACGGCGGTGTGTGTATGTGCTTGCCCAAAATCCTGAAATGAGGGGAGCGATGGAGAAGAGATTGTGTCATGATCATACCCCATGGAGGCGGGTGGTTTCTCACTTTCCTTTTCTGTGTCTCTGAGGTGAGTGCACATGCCCACTGGAAAAATAAAAACAGAAAATGATTAAGAGCAGCCAGTTGATGGGCTTCTCAGTTCCAGTGCCTAAGGAGGGACACATGAGGTCAGTACCTGATATTCTGTTACCCCAGTCGATGTGCCATCACCCAGGACGTGAGAAAGGAACGGAGCTGCAGAGCTAGCTTTGTCATTTTGAGGAAGGACACTAGTTCCTTCCAGAAGCCTCTACTCCATGTCCTGTTTCCACGTGGCCTGCTGTATATGTACAACAAGACTTCACGTCATGTGTACCTCATCTCTTCTGCTCCTTCTCTTCCTCAGATGAGAAATGATGGCTTAGTTTTTATTTATTTTTTTTATGACAAAATGTCCTATCGACTGTGGGCAGTTGGGGGTTTTTGTTTTGGTGTAGGCCCAGTTACCTCTGTGCAGTTCCAACCTTAGTGATCGGTGGATGATCATTTAGCAAGAAAAAAACAAAGAAATGAAAACTTGGGGTTGCTTGGCAGTTGCTTGCAGGGAGGACCCTGTTTCTTGTGCTTATCACCATCCAAAAATAAATTTCCACTTATTTGGTTATAGCAGATGTGACCTTAGACCGCTTTTGAGGGACATTGCACCGAGTGTCCATCTTTGCACCTCAGGACCTTCAGGCACGCTGTTCTCTGTGCTTACGTGCTTTTCCTCTTGTCATTCAGGCTCCAACTCAAAATGACGATCTTTGCTAATTTATCCTCCCTGCCTACTTGCCTTTGCTTATCAATCTTACCTGTTATGTTTCTTTTTTTTTTTTTTTTTTTTTTCCCCAGTAGGGCATGTGTGCTCACCAGAAAGAGGCAGAGAGAGGGAAAGTGAGAAATACCCTCCAGGGAAGATGGGCACACCACAATCCTTGCTCCTCCATTCTCCTCTCATAATTTTGGGTACCCACACACATGCACATGATTTTTCAAGCCTCTGAATCTGGGACTCAAACCATGGTTGGCCATATGGGAATCCAGTGCCTTAGCCAGCATGCCACCTGCTGGCCCCATATCTACTGCTTTTTAAGATAAATACCTAAAATACAAATTTTTTTATGTCTATAAGGTATACAAAGGCAAACTGGCTGAAGGCAATGCCTAGCATGCAGTTAGGCTCAAGAATACTTGGTGAATGACATGAATTTAAAAATCCAATACAGGGAAAGCTACTTGGGAAGAAAAAGGCATACATTCCATGTTTGCCCAGGAGTTGCACACACTCTGCTATCTGATGCCCCATCCCATCAGTCCCCCAGTGATTTAGCCACACCCGCGAAGCTCAGTGCAAACAAATTCAGATTCAGCCCAGCAGCTCATGTCCCATCCATCCTCCTGTTGACCAACCCTCTTCGCACCATCCTCATAGGGCCTTCTCCAGTGCCGTATTAACAAACATAGTCCAGAAATTCACTTCCCACTAACCCAAAAGTTACTGCCTCTGAGGGAAGCCCTCAGAAAGAAGGGGTGAGGCGCTGGTGAATGAATGCGCTCCCTACCTGTCCTCCTGTGGACAATGTAGGGAACCTTTCTCTCTGCTTCTTGGGAGGTGCTAGTAGAATCTGGGTGCCATTGCTCACCCCAACATCCTTGATCACACATTCTTGTCTTAAGTCCTCGTCTCAGGTTTTGCTTGGGGAGAACTTCCCATAGACCCTTTCACATTGATAATTCCAAGTCATCGTTGCCTCCTCTCTCACACCTGCATAGGCACCGAGACACAAGTTGGGGAACTTTTGTGAATTCCTTAACTAACGTTTGGCTGCTTATGTATTTTATCTCTTAGAATGACAAAGTCTCTGACATGCATCATCCTAAAGATCTTGGAAACTTCATCTCCCTTTACTTGTAGCTGTTCCCTGAGCCATCTGCTGGTCGGAGGCTCTCCTCGTTTCCTCCTTGAAGACACAATCATGAAATCAAGCTTGCTATTGCTTTCCTAGGCCATGCGTATTTATAGCACTGGCTTTTAGATTGCGGGCTAAGTTTCAGAGGTGCTTGCTTTGAAATAGACTTTCTGAAGGACCTCTGTGGGGATAATGAGGCCATTTCTACACTTGCAAGTTAGAATACATTATAGGATAGTGGTTGCAAGAAGCACTTGAAACGATAGCGCTTTCTATACAGGGCTTTTTTTTTTTTTTTTAAATCTTCCCAAACTGTTCTGCAACTGTTTGCTGGTGCTTTTGTGACTGGTTTATGCCCCACACAGAAGCCATTGCATCATCTGTCAGTTTTCTTTCCAACTTCTAGCAGAATTGACTGCTGACAGGTTTGACTTTGGAGTGAGAGGGGGAAGGAGGGAGAAAGCAGCCGTGATATTGCACATCAAATACACGGCTTTACCAGCTTCATGGATGGAGCTTCTTAGACCTTTTCTGGGCGCAGGTTCCTTTGGAGGCTTGGTGAAGCCAGTGGAGCCTGTCTCAAGAATGTTTAAAAGACAAAAAACAAAATCCAAAGGATTACAAAGGGAGCCAGTTATAGGGAAATGCAGTGATCGCACATGAAAACATGTGGGCCAGCTCCGTGGGAACAGTGAAAGCGTGCTGCTCCAGAGAAGCTGGATTCCATGTGGCAACCATGGTTTGAATCCTTGGCCTGATCAGCCTAAGATAGGCTGGGCACGAGTATGAGTGCCCAAGAGCTAAAGGGGTGGAGGACTGGAGGAAGGGATTGGTGTGATCAGACCCTGAGAGATGACTTGTCTCTCTCACATGTGTGTGCACATGTTCTATCATGTATAAAACGGGAAGAGTTTCTGATATAGATGTTACATGTTTCTGCATTAAGCAGTACAATTTAGAAGCAGGCCCATTAACTATATTATTATGAGATTGTTGGTGGATACATATTTTGAGGTGTTTGGGATAAACGATGATATTTGAAAGTACCTATGATTTCTACCTGTGACTGTCATAAGGATTCCGAATACCCATGTGATTTGTTGTTGACACTGATAGATGAAGGAAATGAAAAATTTCAAATAGAGGTGAGGGAAAATAGCGATGTTATTTTTTTTTTCTCTCCACTCAGTTCATGGGGCCCCAAATTCTATGCAAGGATCCCACGTTCAGAATCCTCATCCCTGGAGTTGGTAGTGGCTTCAAAGCCTCTGCTGAAACTCCTGTTGGCTAGGTGGGTGAGTCACCCTTTGCTCTGGGATCTGGCTCCTGTGACAGGCTCAGCAAGCTTTGGCTGGGGAAGATCGGTGCCTAGCACTGTGCCTGCCGTTGCTCAAGTCCGGATAAGTGTTAGCGGGAGGGAGACGCGAGGATGTTCGCTCCTAGGACTCCTGGCCCTGATTTTCTCTTTTGGTTTGTTTCTGTTACAGAAATGGCCATTGATTGGGAGAACCAATGATGTCTGAAATGACTTTATTAGGTTGGAAGTAGTTTGGAAAGTGATTTTACTAACTTGGTTTTTCAGGTTTCCTCAAGCAGGACCGGTTTGCATAATGCTGTAGGACGAACACGCCTGCTTCCTGTTTTACAACCTGTGTGTTTAAGTCCAGTGAAGCTATGGTTGCTTCTCATCCTGCACACAAATATGTATATTATCTACACCTATATAATATATACATGCTTATGTGTGGGTATGAGAAGCAAATAGAGCACATATATATAAATATAAAAATAAAAATAAATTCATATATACATGTAAATATAAAAATATTAGCAGAGAAAGCTCGAAAGACAAGATTAACCAGGGTGTGTGTACAACAGCAAACGATACAGGTATTGGCCTGGGAAAGATGGTAGTAGGAGTAAAAAGGAGGGAGGAGCGAATATATTGATCGTGGAATGCTCACTTTGAGATTAATTCAAAGGCAGTGTTGCTCAGGATCGGGAGGGCAGACTCTGAGCTGGGTTCTTACTTCAGCTCTGCCAGGTGGTAGTTGATCTTAGCGAGTCACATCACCTCCCTGCTCCCCACTTTCCTCCTTTGTAAACTGGGGATGATGATGGTCCCTGCCTTGGAGTATGGTAGGGAAGATGAAGTTAATGCATCAGGACTCAGAGCAGAGCCGGGCTCCAGAAGAGGTGTTAGCTGCTGCCGCCGATGATAACACCTCACATTAGTACAGGTGCAGTTTACAGAGCCATCCCTGTAATAGACCTCATAGTTTCGCAGGCAGATATTTTAACTCCATTGACCAGAGATTTTTGCATGAGGGCATATACACTCCTGGAAAGACAGAAAGTGAGAAACCATTCCCCTGGGGGACGGCCACACCACAATCCCTCTCCTCCATTCTCTTCTTGGGATTTTGGGCACGCGCACGAGCGCGCGCACACACACACACACACACACACACACACGTGTTTCAAACCTCCAGGTCCAGGACTTGAACTGCAGTCAGGCACGTGACATAACCTTTACACCATCTGCTGGTCCCACACCAGATTGTAAGGAGCACAAAAGAGAACAACCTCATTAATAAGGTTTAATGTCATGTTGAAATATTATTTTAGATGTAAGAGGTTAAATAAAATGTATCATGAAGGCTAAAAACAAAATTCAGGCCCATGGACACTACTCAAAGTTGGCGTGCGCAGGTAACAATACGCCTGATTTTTTTTCATATGGAAAAAAAAACTTTTGACAGCTACAAGAGTTGTCCTAAACTGCTCTTATGATTTGACAACTTTGACTTGGAGGAAGGCCTATGAGGCCAGTCCTCTCATTTAAGATCTAGAAGAGAAACAGCTCACATGTATAATGCATCACAACCAGAACCTGAGTCCTAAGAAGTTTCCATGCCGAGTCCATATTTGCACACATGAATTCACTAATCACAGCTTCATTCAGGCACCGGGGACATACTCCAGCAAGCGTGCCTATATAAGGAGATAATAGATCATGATCCCATAACTGCAACACGCAGGTGTGCCACACACCCCAGGACACCTCTGAAGCTAAAAGCACAGGAAGCTGCAAAGAAGGGAATGACCTTCCTTTCTAGTCATGACGTTTTGCCCTCAAGGTAATGAATGCGCTATTTCTCCCCAAAAGGAAGATACACATGTGTTATAGAAACTAAGATTACCATTATCAGCGGTGTAACAAAAAACTAACACCTGGAATGCAAATCTCTCTTGCAACCTTTAGGACCTTTAACCTCTACTTAAAAATAACAGTTACCTGGGCCAGCCCCACAGCATAATAGTTAAGGACCAGATCCCACATGGCCGTCTGCACTATGAAACCCGGCTCAGGAGGCTTGAAAAACACACCAGGCATGTGTGAGTACATGCCCCAAAATCCAATAGGACAGAGAAATGGAGACAGAAAGCGAGAAATTACTACCTCCCGCACCCCCACCTCCAGGACGGTGGAATGGCCATGCAGCAATCCCTTCTCCTCCATTCTCCTCCTGGGATTTTGGGCACACATGCACATGTGTCTGGCATGAGTTTTAAGCTACTGGGTCCAGGACTCAAACTGCTGTTGACTACGTGGGAGTCCAGCTTAACCATTCTGTTTTATACTTTTTTCTCTACCAGGTAGTGGACTTTTCTACCCTAACTGGGAATCTGCCCGTAAGTAAACAAGTGGAAGTACTTATTTTCTCCTCTGATACACATAAAAAAAAAAAAAAGTTCTTTATTCATGATAGAGCATGTGTGCATGCATGAGAGAGAGGAGAGAGAAGCACCCTCCACAGGGTCCTGTCACCCTGGGATCCTCTTCCTCCAGTTCTCTAGCCCATTGGATCCTGGGCACTTACACATGTGCCTGGCATGTTTCAGGCTGACCAAGCTGGGGGTTCGAACCATGGTCGTCACGTGGGAATCTACCTTCTCTCATGGAACTGGCCCTAGGGACTAAAAACCTCAAAGGCTCAGCTGCAGTGATGCATGCTAGAGAGCTGCTGCTGCTAGTCAGCAGGCCAGGCCATGCGGGAGACCTGGGTTCAATTCCTGGACCACTCGAAAATGCCGGCTGTGGTAGTGTATGCCCGTGTCAGGCGCTGAGGCAGGGGGATGATGACACACTCCCTAACGAAACACCAGGGCCGGCGTCTGTGGTGCAATCAGTGGTATACCAGATGACAGAACCGGCAGCCAGAAGCTGACCATGGTTCGAGTCCTAGCCAGGTCTGCCTGGAGACATGCCGGGCACCTGTGTGTATGCCTAGAATCCTGACGGGCTGGAGGATTGGGGTAAGGGATTGCCACGGCCAAGCGCTATGGAGGGCTTCTCCAGCTTCTTTCTCTGTCCACGGGTTTACCTCAGAGTATGCATCTGCTAAGTCGATATCATGAGACCTGTTCTCTGACTCTCTTCTCTTAAACAACATGCAAAATCATCTTCTATAACTGTGAACATTCTCCTGCGTTCCTGGACACACACTCTTTGTTTTAGAGGAAGTGATTGCTCCTGAGTTCCTACTGGTGAGGATTGTTCTTGGTTAAAGCTGTTAAAGCTGTGTCCTTGGGTCCCTTCCTGTCCCACTCCTTCTTTCCCTTGTCCTGCTCCAGGTCCTGGATGCTCTCTCTTCCTTGTCCCGCAGGCACTGACTTTGTCCTCACGTTCTTATTTACCTCCAACTAGATGTTCTAGTCCAATCTGTGGTGGATGACAGAAGACGCCTGAAACGGGGTGATGGGTAAAAATAGAGGTTTATTCAGCTCATGGTTTGAAGGTCCAGGGTGCAGGACCACCTCTGGTGGAGGGCCTGGTCTGTGTTTCATGTGGATTTCCACCTGCCTCATTTCTTCTCCTGAGAAACCCACCGGGACTTGTTGGGATCAACGGATGGTGCAGTGGTTACGTCACTGAACTCCCACATGGCCGACCGTGGTTCAAGTCCTGGACCCAAAAGCTTGAAACTCATGCTGGGTGCATGTGTGTCTATGCCCAAAATCCTTAAAGGGAAATGAAGGAAACGGGATTGTGGTGCGGTCATCTTCCCAGGGGGTGATTTCTCACTTTCTGTCTCTCTGGCGAGTGCATGCATCTTATAGCAAACATCTTTCTAAGAAAAAAAGAAAGAAAGAAAGAAGGAAGGAAGGAAAGGAAGAAAGAAGCGAAGAAGGGAAGAGGGAAGAAGGAAAGAAGGAAAGAAAGAAGCCAACCAACCAACCCACCCATCCACCCACTGGGACTTAGTCTTAGCGGCTCTGTCCTAACCAGACAATAACTAATCTCTTCCAAAAGGTCCTACCTTTTGATGTATAATTAGGTTAAGATTTCACCCTCTTAATCTTACTGCAATGGCTCAACACTGAATTTGGGGGAGACATATTCCAACTATAGCTCTGAGCCTGACCAGTCCTTTGTCCTTATTCCTTTGCAGGAAGTTGATCGGTGGATCCAGTGTGATCCATTACCTGTGACTCATACGGTATGTAGCACAGTAGAGTTGATCACAAAGTCGTTGTTGAATGAATCATGCAGAGGTGACCCATTGAACACGAGATGGAACCTGGGAGACTGCTCAGCGCCTCTGTATGCCTTCTGCGTACAGCCCGGTGCCTCTGCCGGCCTCATGCCCCACTCCCTGCCCCTGCTCTCTGCACGAGCTCTAATGTTTCCTTCGGTGGGCTTTCTACTTCCTCCACCAAATTAACTCAAATGAAAACAAAAGGAACCCGCACATAGGCATCTCTTCCTCTCCCCAAAGGAACAACAAACACATCCTCAGACACCTTTGTTCCTTTCAGAATTTCCGTGTGGTTTTCTGTGCTGTTGCCTTTTCCAGGGAGTTTTCTTGGATGATGGCAGTACTTACTGATTTTATTCTTCTTCTCTGCATTGTTAATATCTTCATGTTTATTATTCTGAAAGACACCGCCATATGTTTAACGGCCTGCTTCTTGTTTAACTTTTTTATTTTTGCTAATTCCATCTAGTGTAAAATTGTTGTTTACATCTTATATTTTGTTCGATTAAGGATAGTTTGCATATTTTATAAATATGGCCTTATTAGAATATTAAAACATGTAATTATGATAATAAAAACATGTACATTGAATATAAATCAGGTACGTTAGCACAGTCAGAAGACTTCCCTTTCTTGACCACAGGAGGGCACTGTTGTCAAACAAAAGATGACTTTCAAGTTGAAAATGTAATAAAGGTTTTAAATTAAGCTTTTAAGAAGCATTTATTTCACTAATGGATTAGAATGGCCAGTGTTGTCTGCCCTGGGCTTTGTCATGCTGTGTAATCCTGCCACGGCTGAATTTACCGTGTCTGTACATATGTGCCTGTGAGCTCTGTGTTTTCAGTAGCAGAATCACACTGCAGTTTTCTGAAAATGCTCAGTGAGTCGTCTTTATTGCCGGAAGTCATCCTGTAGGTTAAACACTGCTAGTTTACAGGTGGGGAATTTGGGAAGCATGGAGGTTATTGATCACTCATTGGGAGTGAAACCTAGAGATTTATATTTATCGATTTATTAACCAAGCATTTCTAACTTCCATGGTATATAAAGAATTATCCTAGAGGTTGGGGTAGAGGAGAAATTAACATGTGATTCCTCCCCTCCACAGGTTTGCATTCTGGTTAGAAGTGCATAGACTCTTGTCCATCCATAGTATCGAGGTGCCGTTTTTGATATTTATATATGACAGTTTCCATGAACATTCTTTATGTGCATTATAGCATGTAGTAACCTTTTGGATAAAAGTTTAAGTGCTTTGCAACTTGTGGTTTGCCTCCAAAATACTAAGTCTATTATACTGATTTATTACATTAAGCCAAACTTACTACATTTATTTATTATATTAAATAAAATCTTTAGATGTGGTTTGGATTCTTTGAAACATGAGAAAGGAGAGGAAAATTTCCAATTAAAAGCTGGTCTAATTAAAAGAAATAAATTCTCAGCAGGAGGGATAATTGGGCCTTGAGAGATTTATGGCTAAATTGTCATTACTGTTCACCTTGGTGCAGCCTCAGGCCTGGCCAGTCGCACCTGGACAAGACGCTGTGGAGCCAGGCGGGGTATTGCGGGATTTGGTGAGTGTGTTTTACTGTGTGCACCTTGCCCGTTGGTTTCCCCAGTTTTGTGTGTGTAGCTCTCAGTGCCCCGTGATCCTGTAGCAATGATTGTTCTGTACTTTCCACGATCGCTTGAAGACTAGAGTTTCTCCTCATTAACAAAATGCACCGTTTGATCACGTAGCCATGAGGAAGGGCTGTGTCTCTGCGCTGAAATAAAGATGCTGTGTAGTTGTAAGGAATTTCTCCATTCTTAGTATGGCGGAGTGTGATCCTTATACAAACATAGCACGTCTATTTAATTGAAATCATCCCTGACTGGGTGAGTCTTAAACAAAAAGAAAAGAAAAGAAAAGAAAAAATAGCTCTTGACCACCTAATTTTGATGAGATGATGTTAGTAGTACTTGAAATTAAAATGTCATTTATAAAATTCTTTAATATTTAATAGACGGTCATCGTGTGTAATGGCTCATTTGCTACACACTTTAGCATGTTGTAAAGTGGTTCAGTAGTAAATTCTTTGCTGATGTTTTTAAGCAGGCACTAAAAAAGCCATTTATGACGTGTGTATCCCGCACAGTGGCAGAAAATGTGCCTGCTTTAACATATGATAGTGAACATACTCTAAATTACAAAGTCCTTCCACACATCATGTACTAATTATAAACGACAGCTCGGTGGAGGCTTTGGGGCCGTATCTGAGTTTGAAATGCATTCATGTAAACGTTGATAATCTATTAACTGCATTTACTTTTGTCAGCACACTCTTCAATATACGAAGCTCATTAATACCTGCCTTGTTTCAGAATAAATTTGCCGAGAGAGAGGTTATATTTGGTCGTGCATGCTTTGGCGGAAAAGCTGGTTGCCAATTTCCAAAGACAATTCAATGTGCTTGGGTTACTTAAACCACTGGAAAAGGAAACATCTTTCCCGACTTCTGTCTAGAGGAATAATGAATTGTCTTGTGGAAGCAAAAGCTGTATTTCAAAATTTCTGTTGGTTATTAGACAAGACATCACTTAATGGGACTGTCTTTTCATTCTCCCCTTTTATTCGTAAAATCCTCTTTTGACTCCGGAAACCCAGGCTGCTAATTTTTGAGACCTATCCCACTTTCATCTTCTGCCTTAAGTGGAAATTAGTGTGGAAAAAATGATTTACCACGTCGCCTGTCTCTTAAGGGTGTCACCTCTTACATCATTAGCTAGAAGAATTATTCCTGCTTGTGCCCTGGTACCCAGGGGGCTGAGAACAGAAGGCACCAGGCCATCCCAGTAGATGCTAGCACTGGAGGTCGGGATACACTCTCGGCGAGTCTGGAAATAGCTCATTATCCTCACCTCCCCACGCTGCAGGTGATGCAAGCCTAGAGACCTCCCTGGCGTGTGGGCAGGCAGGAGAGAGGAAGGGGCAGTGCGGTTCAGTAGAACACGGACTGTTGACTTGCCATTAAGGCAGATTCCGCCTCGCTATCCTGTTGCAAAAATGCTTCTGACTTGGAATGTGTCGGGAAATGGGGTTGGAGAGGATGCACAGACGAAATCCATTTTTTGTTTTGTTTTATTTTGGTGCCAAATTCCTTCATAGATATCAAGAGAAGTAATATAACCATCACGTGTGAGCTAGCTCGGGTACAGTTTCCTGAAACATTTTAGAGAACACTATCTGGAGTGCAGTTGTTTGCCATCTGTGTGAAAAATGATGACTTACGCACACCCAGCTTTTTAAAAAAAATGCTTAATAAAGTGCTTGGTTCCTAGTAGGTACCACTCAAGTGGTTTTTTTTTTTTTTTTTTTTGGAGAGGTTTTTGCCATAGGGTGCATGCGCTTGCCAGACAGACGGAGAGAGACAGAGAGACAGAAAGCGAGAAATCACCCCCCAGGGGGGATGGTCACGCTGCAATCCCTTCTCCTCCGTTCTCCTCTCGGGATCTTGGGCACGCACGCACACATGCCCAGTGTGAGTTTTAAGCCACCGGGTCCGGGACTCGAACCGCAGTCAACTACAGTACAAGTCCAGCGACATAGCCATTACGCTAACTGCTGGTCCCACCACGCAAGTGTTTTTTAAAAATAAAAACATGTCTCCTCCAGGGGCTTGGGTGACTGCTGGGAGCACTGAGTTAACTAGAACATTTAAAATATCAACTCACGTTGTTTAGGGTTGGTAAAAGTTCTTAGTGATTTTAGCATATTTTAAAAATGAGAACCGTTCAAGTGAATATGTAATGTTTTATTTTGGTGTGATTTCTGACTTAAGGAAAAGTTGAAAGAATAATACAGAGAACTCCTGTGTACCCTTTTCCCCGATTCATTAGTGGCTTACATTTGCCTGTTTGTTTTTACATGCGGGGGTGCGTTCATTCATTTTTCTCTTCTTGTCTTCCTCCCTTGAGTCTTCTTTTTTCCCTATTTCCCCTCTTTTTCTCTCTTTTTTTTTTTTTTCAGGATTTGCTTGAAAATTATTTGACGACATTTTGCCCATTTTTTTTCATTTCTTGTTTGTTTCTTTGATAAACGAGAGAGGCAGAGAGACAGGCAACCCCAGCAGGGTCCTCACACTGCCGTCCACCGTTAGCCTCAGCCAGCCATGGGCCATGGGCATGCATGTTCTTGGCATGTTCAGGGAGGTCTTCAGACGTGAACCCATGTGGGTCAGTTTTGCAGAGTCTTGTGTCACTGCTGCATCACTGTCTGGCTCCTATGCCCCTTTTTCTTTTTTCAATTATTTCAGGTTGTATTTTCCTTAGTTTTTTTTTGTTATAGGGTGTTTGCCAGAGACAGAAAATATAAGAAATATACCCCCACCCCCTGCAGGGGAAGGGAGAATGGCTGTGTCACAATCCCTTTTCCTCCACTCTCCTCTTGGACTCATGCACTCACATGTGTCCGATGTGATTTTGAAGCTGCTGGGTCTGGGACTTGAACTGCGGGATTGACCATGTGGGATCTAGTGCCTTAACTGCCACTCTACCTGCTGGCCATCAGGGTGTATTTTGAAAACTTCTTTTATTGTTATTACTTTTGTGCTAGAGGGTGTATGTTCTTGTGAGAGAGAGAGGGAGAAAGGGAGAGAGGGAGAGAGGGAAGGAGAGGGAGGAGAAAGCACCCCCCGACTGCTCTGTCCACAGCAGTGAGTGGCTAGGGCCTGGGAGAATGATTCTCAGAGGGAATTCACCAGCTAATTGTGAAGGCAAGAAGGCCAAGGCAAAAGAAGGGCCCAGCCTCTGTTTCCTTGCTAAGCCATCAAGCATAGACAGAATATTTCTTTGTATAACATGGAAATAAATTAAGCATCTGAGGAATGGTCTCTTCTGCCTGGGGACCTTAAAGGTCCTTGCTACCAGCAAACATAATTAGCATTCTGATCTTTCGTAGTACAAGAGCGCCTGTCTCCACGTCACACCGACACATCAGGTGAAAGATGAAAAATGGAGCGTGGTATTCAGGCACTGAGTCTTTTTAGTTCATTCTGAGAATGAGCAGACTCATTTTTAACAAGTTGTTGTTGTTGTTTTTTTTAAAGGATTGTTTTATTTAAATTTATTTTATTTATTTTAATTTGACCAGAGAGGGACAGAGAGAGTGAGAGTGAGAAAGTGAGAGAGAAAGTGAGAGAGAGAGAAAGTGAGAGAGAGAGAGAGAGAGAGAGAGAGAGAGAGAGAGAGAAAGTGAAAAAGCAAGCCGCCAGGCCCAAGACTCGAACTGCAGTCAGCCATGTGGGAGTCCAGTATCCTTCTCCACAGAACTACCTGCCGGCCCCTAAGAAGGTTTTTTCAGTCCAGGCATAAGGAATATCTTTTACCATTGAGAGCACTGAGACCGTAAAAACACAGGACTTGTGAAGCAGACTGATAGAAAGGACTGTGTTGGGGGGCCACCAGGTGGCATGGTGGTTAAGGGTGCTGGACTCCCACATGGCCGACTGTGGTTTGAGTCCTGGACCCGACAGTTTGTTTTCTCGCTTACTCTCTCTGATCAAATTTAAATAAAATAAAATAAAAAATAAATAGAATAAAATAATTTCTTAAAAGAAATAAAAAGTACTGTGTTGGGGACAACAGAAAGAAATGAAATGAAGAAAGCAAGTCAAAGGCTCTTGGTGCCATGCACAAGATCACTGATGTGCTTGAATGTGCTAACATTTAGAGGTGACAAGAAAGAGTTAATCCCTCTTTTTTTTTTTCCCTTAAAGTTGATTGCTTCCATGAGAGAGAGAGAGACAGACACAGAGGCACACATAGAGAAAGACGGGTACCCCCAACAGGGTTTCCACACCGCAGCTACCCCCAGCTTCAGCCATCCCTGGATCATGGTCACGTGTGTAACTGGCGTGTGGAGGAAGACCTCGGAATGTGAACCTGGGGCCTTCCCATGTGGGCCCAGCATTGCAGAGCATTGCAGTATGGCAGAGCCACCATCCAGCCCCTAAAGAGTTAATCCTGATAAGCAAGTGCCTCTACCTTCTGGGAGGGTGACCTAATGAGTTACCCCTTAGCCTAGGTTCAACTCTGGTTCCTCGTCTGGCATACGGACTATTAGATTGCATTTCTTTTCACTGATGGATCCATTTTTGAATGAATTGAGTAAAGAATACCCAGTGGTTCCTTTTGTATGAGAAAAGCAAGATAAATATTAGCCTGGAAAGGTCATTTTGGTTTCCAGTATGTGGGAGTTCATTATGATGGGCCCTGATAAATTACACAGTGTAGTTCTTTCTGATAGCAGAAGGTCACATCGTGCCCTTGGGTGGACACCGGGACAAACATACTTAATAAAGTTAGAGGAAGTGGGAGATGCACATTTTCAAGTCTTTTTGTTCCAGGCATCTCTTATTTATACCGTTACTCAAAGCCATTTCCTGTCGTTGGACTAATCACCCAAGACCCACTCTTTTTCAGTAGTAGCCCCGAAAAGGTGTGTTGTCACGTTTACCACCTGGAGTGTCCTCTCATCAAACTTGTGGAGCTATGTTTGGGTCATTTATAGAAGAGAAAATCTCGGTTGTGTTTGGTGATGGATTTAAAATGGGTTCCACAGAATTCTAAAGTATTTAGACTGCTTTTCAAAAGTCGTTTTTAGGGACCAGCATTTAGCGTAATGGCTATGTCGCTGGACTCCCACGTAGTCGACCGCGGTTCGAGTCCCGGACCCGGTGGCTTAAACTCACGCCGGGCGCGTGTGCGTGTGTGTCCAAGATCCCGAGAGGAGAATGGAGGAGAAGGGATTGCGGCGTGGCCATCCCCTCTGGGGGGTGACTTCTCGCTTTCTATCTCTGTCTGTCTGTGTCTGTCTGGCGAGCGCACGTGCCCTATAGCAAAAAAAAAACCTCTCAAAAAATCGTTTTTATATTGCAACTTTAATATTTATTAGCACATGCCATTATTTTTCTCTGATCTCCACCACTAGGTGGGATATTTAACTTAGCAACGTTCAAAATGATAGAGTTTATGTTTGACTTTTTTCCTCAGGATTCCTTTGATTTGGAATCGCATCAGTCCTTTAAAGGATGCTGGCAATAAGTAGGGAAGTCCTTGTAGGTCTGTGCGTTGAAGAACAGTGTTGTGTGTTAGCTGTGGTATTCACGAGTATGCTTTCTTTTTCTTGCTATAGTGAATTACATTGGAAAGCTTTCTTTTTTAGATTTTTGCCATAGTGTGCATGGAAAGTGACAAAAAGGAACAGAGAGAGGGAAAGTGATAAATCACCACGCTCCCCCCCACCCGGGGGGGGGGTGGTGACCTTGCTTCCGTCTCTTCTCCTCTTGGGATTTTAAGCACACATGCACACGCACTAGGCATATCTATCAAGCCACTGGGTCCAGGACTCAAACCGGAGTTGGCCCTATGGGATCCAGTGCCTTAACCACTGCACCACCTGCTGGCCTAGAAAGATTTTTTATTTCTGTCTCTACCAACATTTTTTCCAAAAGCAAATTTATTGGTTGCTTAGCATCATCTTGCAGTTCATATCATGGGAATCTAGAAATCTGGATCTTCCTGCAGGCGTTTCCTCTGCTCTGGGAGTTTGGGCAGACTGCATAACTTTTTGGGGCCAAATCTTCCCCTGCCTTTGTGTTGACATCCAATGGTCTATGAAATGGGAGAGTAAAATAGTGCATCTTGGGGTTCACTGCCAAATTTTGAATACCTTTGCTGCTGAGAGAACATCCATTTTAAACTATTGGGTTGACAGGAAAGTCGTGACTCGTGTTTGCATAGAAAAACAGAAAAATATGTCATGGCTTTCCTGATGATCTAATATAATGTGTTAACTAATATGAGGCTGGCTGTAGAATTCTGTATCCCCTTCCTCCTCCATATTAGACTACTTTATAAATATGGGTACGTTTGGCTGTCCATCACTTGTCTGAAACTGCACGTGTCATGGTAAAAATCACTATTTTGCTACTGGAAATCTGTTCCATTTTAACATTTAAATGCTAATTAATTCATTTTCTCCCCCCTCTGCTTTTTTAAAATAGGTCTTCTAAGCTAAAATAAATTTTTTTGGAACTGCAGACATGGTTGGTCCTTGCTACAAATGGGAATTTGGAGTCACTCTGAAACATATCCCAGAATAATTGTGTTGACTGGAACCACATCTTATGAAGTCTCCAAGGTAAAATGATTTTAACACACACCAAGAGGTGATGTCTTTACACGGTACTGAGAATTTAGCAGAACCAAGTGTCCAAGAATTGATCCATTATTGAAGCCTCTTAGAGATGGGGTGGGAGAGTCAGGCAAGCCAACCAGAAGACATGGAGGTAGCCCAGAAATAGCAATGACAAAAAGATACCATCTTTCCTGGGCTGGGGGGACAGAGGAAGCAGTGTGGGCCGAGCCTGAGGGAAGGCATCTTCAGTGGCAGCTAGAAACATAGTGGGCCCTTCTGGGAGGAACTGGAGGCATGGAGGAGAAATGACCTCTCCATAGATCGTATCCAGCACCAAGACAATGGGTTGACAGACCCCTGCCTTTCTCTTTTTCCTTCCTTCCTTCCTTCCTTGTCACCTCCCCTTTGCTGGACCCAGCCAGGAGCCAGCTGACTAGGAGCCTGGGAAAATGTGGCCATGATTTTCACCCTCCACCCCTTTAGTACAAGGGAAGAGGATGGGATGGATCTGAGGGCAAAACAGGCCAGGCTCACAAGAATATAGCCCCCAGTGCAGTGTTTTTAATCATCTGCTCATGAGTAGATACACAGTTTACACATCTCAAAAGGTATTCTTTTGATCTCTTACGTGATAATAGACACCACAGAGTGTAAGAGCCTAATATCCCAAGTGCCCTGACTTTCGCTTGAAAAGTTAATTAAAAAAAAAAAAGAGCAAACAAAAAAATTAATCAAGTTCTATTTAATTCCCCATAATGGTAAAAAGGGCAGAAAAATTAGGGAGCCAGGAAGAATATGAGCTTGATACTTCGCTTTGGTTTATTTTTCTGTTTTAGTTTTGGAATAGACTGTGCCACCACTCAGAGCCACTGTTCACCTGTGCTGGTCCATGCTCCCTACCTGACTTGGGCATCATTCTAACAAACTATGCGTCTAGACCCCCAGACCAGAGGGCCTCGATAAACAAAGCTCTAGGGCCCTGGTGCAAAATTTCCATGGATTCTTCCAGATGCTCGAACCACGTATATTGGTGGTTTGAGTGTGTAGCTGTTAAATCTCATGGTAGGAAATAGACCATAAACCCCTTCTCTATTAGGGCGACTTGAGCTATACCTTGGGGATCCGTGCATAGACTCCTCGCCGAGGCTGGTGCTAACACGGTGCTAACTCTTACTTACAAATGGTGTTTGATGAAGATTGCGTTACTGCTTTGTGCAAATAGGGCTTGACAGGCCTTCAGTTTTCTTGGGGGTAAAGAAGTCTAGTGCCAAGATCTCCCCTGCCTTTCCCCACATTGCTGGGTGTTGCCCAGAAGCCTCACCTTGCTCAGCCCTCTCAGGCTCGAACCCTGCTTTCTCCCCAGGATGAGAGTCTCTGCTAAGTCCCTGTTGCTGTCTCACTGGCTCATTCTGGCCTACTTGCTGATGGTGTGCTGTAAGCTGATGTCCGCGTCCAGCCAGCACCTCCGGGGACACGCAGGTAAGCCCTTTAAGCTCATGACGCACTGCTGAGATCAATTACTAAAGCCCTTTGAAACGTCAGAGTCTGCATTTTAGACACAGGTTACTGACGAGAGCATCTGACGGTGTAAATAATCAGAAGAAGCAGGAAACACTGCCGCGTAGCCCAGTGTAGGGGTTTGGTGCTTAAAGAGTGTTGCTCCGAACTTCTTTCTAAGCTGTTTTCCAGGCCTTCATCTTTTCTATTTTGTAGTGCTTTTTCTCAAAGAATCTCCGAAAAGCAGCAGTACTTTGTGTATGTGTGTTAATGGACACGTGCAGCTTTCTTAGAAGGTCGAATGTCCTTATTGAAAAACTTGAACTAACATGGGGCTTTGGTGAAGGGAACTTTCAGATCATTTAAGATCTTGACGAGATGTGTAGAGAAAAATGATGCTGAATGTTTAATAAAAAGTAGAGAAAAGGCAACCTTTTAGGTTGCATGGAACCTAAGTGGAATGTGTCTAAAGTTTTAGAGGCAGTCATGCTTATAATTTCTTGCTGACTCAGCCTTTTTAGTAGCTGGGATTATAGGTGGGTGCCACTCTGCCCAGTTTTTTGTTTTGTTTCGTTTTCCTCCAAGAATTAATTAATTAATTAATTATTTTTAATTTGATGAGAGAGAGATATGGAAATTGAGAAAGTGAACTGCCAGGTCCGAGACTCAAATTGCCATCAGCCATGTGGGAGTCCAGTGCCTTAACCACCTCCCCACCTGCCGGCCCCCTGTGCCCAGTTCTTAAGGGTGAGCTGGGAATTGAACTCGGGGCTCCCATGTGTCCTCAGCCTGCCAAGCAGCAGTATTCAGAGTATACTCTCATAGTATTGCTTATTTTTACAGGAGAGATTAAAACCATTAGCTAAAAAAGTATATATATCTCCCCCTTTTTATTACGTCTACATTTAAAGTGACACAGAATGGAAGTTCCCTGGAGAATTATATTTTCCTGAATAATTCATATTTGTTGGTAGATTCATTGCCAATAATTCATTTTCTGTCTAACTGGGGTAATTCGAGGTGGGGGTGCCAGACATGTTTTGACTTAGGGTCCAAGTTTCCATCTTTCCCCAACTCATATATGGGTCAGCATTGCAAGTTCTCCCAAAGATCTCGCATGTGGGAAGTTTATGAGCTGTCCTTACCCACAGATACGCAACCCGTCATGCTTTCTACTCTGGTATTCTGGCTATTTTAAGGTTAGCTTTAATTTTAGACTCAATATAATTTTTTAAATCTCTCCCAACTCAATTTTCCCGCCTCAAGCGATAGTTGGAAGAAGATGGGAAGAACAATGATTGAAGTTTTAGTGAATCAGCATAAAATCAATACCATTTGGCTGCTGTAAAATGCCCACAGCTAGTTGGTTATTGTGCTTTGTATCTTTTGATGAGTTTGTTCAGGAGGGGAAAGTGTCTGAAGTCATTAATCTTATCTGTTTATTACACATCTCTCTTCTTGAGTGGAGGTTGAGGGTCACGATAGTTGACAGGCAAACCATTTCAGTGGGGCTGGTTATCAATAGTGGAGCCTCACATTTCCAGGATCCAGGCTTCAGGGATTGTGTTGAAAAGTGACTAAAGGGACCAGCAGATGGCATAATGGCTACATCACTGGACTCCCATGTAGTCAACTGTGGTTCGAGTCCCAGACCCGGTGGCTTAAACTCACGCCGGATGCGTGTGCGTGTGTGGCCAAGATCCTGAGAGGAGAATGGAGGAGAAGGGATTGCGGTGTGGCCATTCCCCCTGGGGGGTGATTTCTCACTTTCTCTCTCTCTGTCTCTCTGGCAAGCGTCCGTGCCCTATAGCAAAAAACTTCTCCAAAAGAAAAAGAGAAAAGTGATTAAAACTTGAAGGATACAGAGGACATGCTGAACTTCCCATTTTTTAATCCATGTGGCAATCCTTACTTCATACTATACCCCTCAGCATTTGTGATGGATAGGCCTGTATGGGTATGTCTGAATGAAGATCGAATTGGATGCCTGAGAAATAGGACAGCGTCATCCGTGTAAGCAAAGGCTCTAGAGCAACAGGGATGGTCATGGGCCTGAGCAGCGCCTTGGCAAATCTTGCTGAAGAAATGAAGATAAAATCTTGAAGTTTCTAGATGAAATTTAGATTTATTCTAGATTCTTAGTGTATGTCTGCTGGCTTTTAAAAAAATCGCTTAATTTATTTATTTTTAGGTTTTTGTTGTAGGGCGTGTGCACATAATAGAGAGACAGAGAGGGAAATGGAGAAATCATCCTCCAAGGTGGGATGGCCATGCCACAATTCCTTTTTCATTCTTCTCTCAGGATTTTGGGCATGCATGTATGCATGCATGCTCACAGTGATATTTAAGCTGCCAGGTCTGGGACTTGAACCATCGTCGGCCATGTAGGAGTCCAGTGCCTTAACCACCACACTACCTGTTGACCCCAATCACTTTTTTTTTTTTTAAGAATTATTTATTTAATTCAATTTATTTTTTATTTTGAGCAGAGAGAAACAGAGAAAGGGAAAATGAGAAAGCAAGCCGCCAGGTTCAGGACACAAACCACAGTCAGCCACGTGGGACTTTTTTTTTCTTTTTTTTTTTTAATTGCAGAGGCGCCTGTAGTTGGGGAGAGAGCGAGTGAGAGAGAGAGAAAGCACTTCCCAAGAGGGCATGGTCATGCTACAATCGTTTCCCCTCCATTTCTCCATTCTATCAGGACCTTGGGCACAGACACACATATTCCTGGTATGTTCCTCAAGCCGCTGGGGCCAGGACCCAAACCACCATTGTCCAAGTGGGATCTGCCTTCCTATGCACAGCACTTAACCTCTGTGCTACAGGGCTGGCCCTGTCCTCTGGTTTTCCATTTCTTTTTGTCTATGGGAGATTCCTCCTGCTTTCATCTTGGAATTTAAGCCCCTCTCCTCCCCCATCTTCACCACCACCAGAGGAATCAGAGCTAACCAACTCCTTCCTGCAGAGGGCCCTGTTCTCTAGGTGAGGCTGCCTATTGCTTGAAGAAAAGGAAAGTCTGTCCTCTTAAGGTTTTGTTGACTGTCCTTCTAGGGACAAACAAAAGTGACATATTCCAGTATGTATGTTCACACTCCTACCACTCTCCTGTATTTTGTAAATTTACTTCTTCCACTCCAATTTAACAATACAGTTTAGAGATCCTTTCAAGGAGTTCTTGCGAGTCCGTGTCACTCTATTTAATACCATATAGTTATCCATTGTATAGATGTACCATAAATTATTCGGTTATTACCAATTCAGGTACAGTTTGCTTCTTATCAGACTTACACAAGTACATATGTCCTGACTTGGGGTGAATTCCTGCTAGTGAAATTCCTGAGTTAAAGTACACGTAAACTTGATAGAACAGGTTAATACTGTGACAGAGACCAAAAATGTGTAATGGTTCAAACAAAAGATTCATGTCTTGTTCGTGAGTATTAGGTAGATAAATATGTTACCTGGATGGTTCTCTACTGTACTCTTTTTTTTTTTTTTTTGAGAGGTTTTGCTATAGAGCACATGTACTCGCCAGAATGAGAGAGACAGAGAGACAGAAAATGAGAAATCACCCCCCCCAGGGCGGATGACCACGCCGCAATCTCTTCCATTCTCCTCTCGGGATCTTGGGCACGCACACACACATGCCCGACATGAGTTTAAGCCACCGGGTCTGGGACTCGAACTGTGGTCGACTATGTGGGAGTCCAGTGACATAGCCATTATGCCAACTGCTGGTCCCTATATTGTAGCTTTTTAAGAACTCAGGGTAGATGGATTTTCAATCAACAGGAAATATAAGTCACAACAATTCAGGAGCAGTTTCTGTTAATTTATTGGCAAAAATCTGTTTTTAACCTTTGGCTTCCAGGGTTGACCTGGAGGGAAAATCAGCGTAGAGAGGTAGACCTGACAGGTGTTAACAGGCCTAGGTAGTGGCAGCATTACTTGAACTCTCCTGCCATTGGCTAAATCTTAGTCACATGGCCTCCCCTAACTGCAAGGGAGGCTGGGAAAGGTACCTCTGGCTTTGGGCACACAAAGAAGTGGGACACATGAATTCAGATGGGCAGTCTGCAGCTCTGACACATTTTAAGAGTGCCCATGTGACCAGCAGATGGCGTAATGATTACATTGTTGGATTCCCATGTAGTCGACCACTGTTCAAGTCTCGGACCTGGCAACTTAATACTCACACTGTGTGTATGTGTGTGCATGCCCAAGATCCCAGGAGGAGAATGGAGGAGAAGGGATTGTGGTGTGGCCATCCCCCCGGAGGGTGATTTCTCTGTTTTTGTCTCTCTAGTGAGTGCAAGCGCCCTATAACAAAAAATCTCTCTTAAAAAAAAAAAGTGCCCAAATGTCTTTCAAAACTTTTAGATTTACTTATACTTCTGCAAACAGCAGTGGGATGATAATGCCTATTTTTCTTTCTTTTTAAAATTTTTTTTTCAAAAAAGTATTTAATTTTATTTATTTATTATTATTCTTCAGTTTGGCGAGAGAGAGAGAGAGAGCGAGCGAGTGAGCGAGCGAGCGAGCCAGCCACCAGGTCCAGGACTCGAACCACGGTCAGCCATGTGGGAGTCCAGCACCTAAACCACCACACCACCTATCAGTCCCGATAATGCCTAGTTTTCTATGTGATCATCACCTCTGGGTACTACAAGTTTAAGATTTTGTCAATAAAGTAACAAAAACTGCGTTGGATTGTTTTGACTTGCATTTCCTTTTGACTAAAAACTCTCATGTGTGGATAGACTATTTGCTTTATCTTTCTGTTGGTTTTATCGGTTGTTTTCTTGCCTTTGTGAAATCTCTTCATAGACTGAGGACAGTGGGCCATTCCTTCCCCACGCCTCCCTACTCCTCCTCCCGCCACGCTCATTCCATGCCACCTGTTTTCTCGGAGGCCTTCGGGAGGAGGAGCTCCTGTGGTCTTTGTGAGGCCTGTGGGGTCTAATCCCCAGTGTAGCGCTCAGCTGATGGAGGGCTCATGAGCGGAGCCAGCTGGGGGACTGGACAGTGAACAGCAGTGAAGTGTGATGCTTCCCCACATGACAGGGTTCCGGGCTTACCTCTGGAGACCATCCTTACCCCTGCCCCTGAGCATGCCAGGCACGCGCATGCTCATGACCTTGGGCTGGCTGAGGCTGGTATGGATTGTGATGTCAAAACTCTGTTAGGGAGACCAGCAGATGGCTTACGGTTACATCACTGGACTCTCATATAGCTGACTGTGGTTCAAGTCCTGGACCCAGTGGCTTAAAACTCACGCCAGGTGCATGTGCATGTGCATGTGCATGCTTTCCCAAAATCCCGAGAGGTGACTGGAGGAGGAAGGACTGTGGCATGGCCATCTACCCTGGGAGGTGATTTTTTGCTTTCTATCTCTGTCTCTCTGGTGAGCGCATGAGCTCTATAGCAAAAATCCCCCCCCTCAATAAAAAACCCTCTGTTAGGGGTGTTTTCTTCTCTCTGTCTGTCTCTCATGGAGGAGAAAAAGGGAGATAAACTTATTAAATGAAAAGCAGTTTGGGCTGTACGCTGAGAGGCTGAGAACGTCTAGTTTGGTTTTAATCAGACCCTAGGTATATCTGTGCACATCTGACAGCAAGAGCAGATGTGGAGAGCTCTCTGCGGAAGCCAGTGTCTGAGAGTCCAGACGGATCCTGACACTGTCCCAGGGGCGTTGTGGTCATTGCTCGCCAGTTACAGGAACTACGCCACTAGGAAACCCGAGTAAGAAGCGTGTTGGATGCTTTTAATGGCTTGGATTAGGAGAGCGGCTTGTTGGTTGCTGTGTATAAACAAGGAGATGTTTTACAGTCTCATCTGTTCCCACTTGTGTGAAATAGAGACAGAGGGGCCTAAAGTGGAAATCTATTACCAATTTTGGGAGACTAAGGGGTTAGGCGTAAATTAAAGATTTAATTTTAGTTAAAGTGCCAAAACAACAACAACAACACAACACAACAAAAACAAAACCTACCAAAAAACCCACTGAATTTTTCTAAGATGAGTGATGGGAATCTTTCTTCAAGGCGAAGAGCATTCACAAACGTCTGCAAGTGTTGAGAAGTATCATTCTTAAGGAAGTAGAAAACACAAAGGACCATTTTTGTTTTAAAAATTCTATTTGCCAAAAAGAGTATGTTTAATTGACAAAAGAGTGAAAAGCTATTTGCTGATGATAATGCATATAGTAATGTTTTTGTTTTGACTGATATGCATGGTATTCATGCTGGAAAAAACAATGTTGTCCATTGTAAAGATATATGTGATTAAATGTAAATTAAAATAAAAATGAAAGAATTCTATTTGTCATAATGATTGGGCAGGAGATTACATGCAGGACTTCTGTAGCCTCCAGTCATAGAAAAAGTGAGGGCAATCTCTAGATTCATTTCTTTTAAAAGGAAGCCAGGGTTGGGGCCAGCAGGCGGTGTGGTTAGGCGTTGGACTCTCAGATGCCTGATTGCGGCTTGAGTCCTAGACCTGGAGGCTTGTTTTTTCACTTTCTCTCTCTCTGTCCTTCTCTGGTCAAACTTAAAAATAAAAATAAAATAAATAAAGTTAAATAAAATAATTCTTTTTTTAAAAAAAGGAAGCCAAGGTTAGCACTGTTTTTTCTTCAACTAGGAATTTGTCTTTGTTCCTTTTTAATTTTTTTTGCCTGTAAGCTTTGCAAGCATGACTTGTTCTTCGCCACACGAGGGCAGCAAACATAGCACAGCGGAGAGCTGCTAGCTGGAGTTTCTGAAACTCCAAAGTTCTGTGGAATTAATTCGATAAAGATGTTTTTGGCAGTTTTATCTCGTGTAGACATGATGAAGTTGAGACACAAGGCACTATACTTTACCCCTGGGGTAAAGTTTTAAAGTTCCCTTTATAGATAGAACCTTAGTTACTTTTCTGTTGAGGATGAGAGAATTGGGAACTAGGGTGCTACTGATTTATACTTTTTTTTTAGGTTTTGCCATAGGTCATGTGCACTTGCCAGAGAGAGACAGTAAGAGGGAAAGTGAGAAATCACTCCCTGGGAAGATGGCCATGCTGCAATCCCTTCTCCTCCTTTCTCCTCCTGGGATTTTGGGCATATACGCACTTGTGCCTGGTGTGATTTCTAAGCCGCCAGGTCCAGGACTCGAATTGTGGTTGGCCATGTGGGAGTCCAGTGCCTTCGCCACCACACCACCTGCTGGACCTGTACATTCTTCTGAGTAGCTGTTTTTCTCCAGAGAGCTTCACGTATAACTCAGGCTGGGGTGTTTCAATCTCCCAAATGCTTTGGCACCTGGTGACTATCTGATATAGTTGGGGAAGGTATAAAAGCTCTGAAAAACTGGAGCACACTCTGAAAGGAGGGGTCAGAGGCAATCCAGTGCTGGGGAGCCGGGAGTCTGATAGAAATCCCGATTCTGCCACATCCTGGCCGTGTGACTGCATCTAGGCTACCCAACCTCTCGGACTCATTTCATTGTCTGTAATAATGCAGTGACATCGAGCCTACCTGATATGGGGTACCTGGGTGACTAAGAAAAAGCTGGTGAAGGATTAGCGCATAGTAAATACTCCATAGTGGTAGCTATTTTCAGATGTGGAGGTAACCAGAATGAGGGATCTGGAAAGGTTCATGTTCAAGCAGTGGCCGAGCTCGGGTATGTGTAGGGAGATATGATTAATGCACATAGGGTCTGAAGCTTTATCGTGTACAAGAGAAAAAGTCTTATTTTTCTTTATTTCAAATTTCTGACTAGAATAAAGAGAATTGCCTTAGACTAGGATTTCAGCTCAATATTTTAAAATTTTTTTAAAAATTATTGGGAATAGCAGTTAGTGTAATGGCTATGTCGCTGAACTCCCATGTAGTCAACTGCGGTTCGAGTCCCAGACCTGGTGGCTTAAACTCACGCTGGGCGCGGGTGCGTGCATGTCCAAGATCCTGAGAGGAGAATGGAAGAGAAGGGATTGTGGCGTGGCCATCTCCCCTGGGGGTGATTTCTTGCTTTTTATCTCTTTGTTTCTCTCTGTCTTTCTGCCGAGTGCACGTGCCCTATAGCAAAAACCTCTCCAAAAAAAATTTTTTTTAAATTATTTTACTTTACTTCATTTTTTAATTTGACTGGAGAGGGACAGAGAGAGAGTGATTGTGTGTATGTGTGTGTGTGTGTGTGTGTGTGTGTGTGTGTGAGAGAGAGAGAGAGAGAGAGAGAGGGAGGGAGGGAGGGAGGGAGAAAGGAAGCCATCAGGTCTGGGGCTCAAACCATGGTCGGCCATGTGCGAGTCCAGCGGCCTTAACCACTTTGCCACCTGCCAGCCCTTCAGCTCAATCTTAAAGAAGGAAGTGAGGGAGGGAGAGCAGGGCTTCAACAAACTGGGGACAGTGACCTGGGGGTGCCGAGGATCCTTTTCCTTGCTGGGTTTGTGTTAAGGCTGATGTAGAGGGGATGCCTCATGATCAGGAGTTGGGTAGCTGTCAGGAACTGTGAATGGTCTGAGACTCTGACCCTACTGCAAGGTAGCACGCAGCTGATCATCGTCTCAGGGATGTCCCAGCAGACCCGCGACACGTGGGTCAGAGACAAAGCATTTTATTACTCAAGTGTATGGTGAAAAAAGCAGCATATGCTTCAGGTTTGCTTCAGTCCTTTTGTACTCGGGCAAGTTTAGACACCCATTTCGGACTCAGCCTCTTCTGTAAAATGGGGAGAATAAACATAATCCTCATAGAGTTGTCACCAGGAGTCAATTGTTCATGTCGAGAAAGAGTGGAGAGTGAATGTTAATGGGTTCTTGGTTCACGTTCTGGAAGGAACTCAGTAGACGTCACTTTATAGTGACCTGCCTTCTCCTTTTGAGTGTGTTCCATTTCACAGGGGTTCTACATTCTTGACACATATGGAAATTAGGTTGTCTGTTTTCTCTGTTATGCATGATCACAGAAAATATGTACATTGTGATTGTGTGTTCTGGTGCCTTGTGCTATTTTTAGCTTAGGGTAATTTCTTAGAAGAGGAGTTGTTACATCCTAGTTTGAATCTGTGCTTTGGCCTTCTGTACTGGCAGAAATGTATGCAAATCCAGTCGATACTTTTGACTGGACCACTTCAGCCCTAACTTTCCATAAGAAATGATTCTTTGAAAGATAATAACCAAGTGAGGAACATAGCCTTTTTTTTTTTTTTTTTCTTTTTTTTTTGAGAGGTTTTTGCTATAGGGTGCGTGCACTCGCCAGACAGACAGAGACATAGAGACAGAAAGCGAGAAATCACCCCCCGGGGGGGTGGTCATGCTGCAATCCCTTCTCCTCCATTCTCCTCTCGGAATCTTGGGCACGCACGCACACGCGCCTAGCGTGAGTTCTAAGCCACCGGGTCCGGGACACGAACTGCGGTCGACTACGTGGGAGTCCAGCGACATAGCCATTACGCTAACTGCTGGTTCCCGATAGCCTTTCTTAAAATGTTTTAAAGGATATCTCCTTTTTTTTTTAATCTATAGATTTGAGACTGGCTTATTCATTAAAGATTTATTTAAGTCATATGAACTTGAAAGCATCTGAATAGATTTTTATGAATGTTCTTATTTGTCTGTAAGCCAAATTGAATAGTATTCCTTAGGGACCTTATCATGTAGACACAGCATGTTACATATAACATGTATGAACATACATAAACACTTAAGAGAGATGTTTAAGTAATTTATGGAAAACGTTCAAGATGGGGGAAACCATGCATGAACCTCCATTGTTGTACCAAAATACATTCACATTTTAATTTTATGTTCTTTTTAAAATTTTGTTTTTTTAAAATATTGAATCACTTACAGAGTACGTATTTTTTCCTAGCATGAATACGTTGCAGATTAGTTTAGTCCAAGACATTCCATACACACGATCATCAGCAGATACTTTTTTTTGTCTATTGAATGTTCTTTCTTCATATCCCCTTTAACCCCCCACTCCCCACTACCTACCCCCTCATAACATTCATTACAATTTTTTGTAAGGGTTAAACAAGATGTGTTGTTTGTGAAAATGTTAAAACGTACGCTGCTGCTTTTTCCTTCACAGGCGAAAATGAATTGTATTTACGCAGATTGGCTTGAAAGAATGATTTGCCTGCATTGCCTAAGTTCTGTCACTAGAGGGTAGTCAAGGCTTAGGATCGCTAAACAGAACTGCCTAGGGACTTTGCAGTATACTGTAGCCACGTTAGAAAAGTAAAAAGAAACAGGTGAGTGATCTTACTAATATGTTTTATTCAACCCAATATATTCAAATTACTATCATTGCAACGTGCCCTGGCCCCATTTCAAGTGCTCAGAAGCCACATGCAGCCAGAGCCTACTGTAATAAATGGCAGAAGGTAATGAATTGGGTCTTAATGTTACTTCCTTGAAGATGAAAATTATGAGTTGTTTTTATTTTCATGGGTCAGTTGTAGGGAACATTGTCTTATCTCCCTTTGTCTTAATTTCTTTTATGCTTTATTTAGTTCCGTTTTTTTCTAAATGGCTACTAAATTTAGGAAAAGTGCCAGGTAGATGGGGTTTATAACCTCAAGTCGTAAAGAGTGGGGAAGACGCTTCCATTTCCTGGTGAACAGCCTATGTGAGATCATTCTCTGCAAGGGTGTATTTTTAGGGAGAAGGAAGTGGCAAAATGATTTAAAATATCAATAGAATGTGTGTGTATGTGAGACGGGGCATTAGCCGTTAAGTAAGCCAGACTCATACAAGGTGCATGTGCGTGTGTGCTCCAAGTCCCAAGAGAAGAATGGAGGAAAAGGGATTGTGGCATGGCCATTCCTCCTGGGGGGTGATTTCTTGCTTTCTGTCTGTCTGTTTCTCTGGCAAGCGTACACACCCTATAGCAAAAAATCTCTCTTTAAAAAAAAAAAAAAGGAGTGGGGTTGATTCTTTCTCTTATCAAGCTACGTTTGAGCCCAAAAACTGATGGGGCCAGCAGGTGGTGAGAAGTTGAGGTGACTGAATCTCACAAGGCCAATTTTGAGATTTGAGTCCTGGACTCAGTTGCTTGAAAAACACTCCAGGCAGGTGTCAGTGTGTATGTGCCCAAAATCCCAAGAGGAAAATGGAGGAGAAGGAATTGCGACATGACCCTTGCCCGTAGGGTGACTTCTCACGTTCACTCTCTCTTTGTGTCTCTCTGTCTCTCTCCAGTGAGCACACATGCCCTACAGCAAAACTAAAAAAAAGAAAAGATGACCCTCCATTTATTCTTATCATGCCAGCATCAGACCACTGTGAAAGTACTGATTTTGCAGCCACAGGGCCATTTCTTGATGCTAAAAGCCTCTGTCGTGATGGAATACGTGACCTCCCTTGGATCCTGCATTAATTTCTCCAGTGCCATCTTGATGGGCTCATCGTAATCACGGCATTGAATCAGGGAAAGGAACAGATTCTGTGAGTGTCAATATTCAGCTTCTCGGCTGCAAGTTCAAGTCCCAGTGCCATCCACAAGGTCAGCTTTGCAAAATAGCTGACAGGTGCTGCTGCTTTACACCCTGTTTCCTGGGAAGGCAGCGTTGTCTCACTGACAAGAGTGAAGAGTTTCGGCTCCGTAAATGAGCCTGGGAACCATCCTTTCTGGCAGAGTGGCTGCTCTCCCTCCTCCCCTTGAGTCTTTGAGGCAGAATGGGCAGCAGCCTTTGAAGAGTCTCTGGGTAGTTAGGAAAAAGATTTTCCGTACCCTTGAGAAGAAAGTTCCTCTTTATTCTTTCAAGCTGTGCACTTAAACCCATCCAAACAAAGCGTACAATTTGGGGTTTTAAAACCGCGGGTCAATACCTCATCTGTATGTCAGTGCTATACAAGGAAATCAGGGTCTTTTGTTCCATGGAAGGGAAGTAAAATCATTGGTCAGAAAAACCTGAGAGAGTAAAGATGGGGGAGCAAGAAAAGTGAGGTTTTGTGTTTTCTTTCTTTCATTTTAGAATAATTTTATTTAACTTGATTTATTATTATTTTTTAATTTGACCAGAATGAGAGACAGAGGGAGGGAGAGTGAAAAAGCAAGCCACCAGGTCTGGGACTCGAACCACAGTCAGCAACGTGCAAGTCCAGCACCCTCAACCACCACATCTCCTGTCGGCCCCAAGGTTTTGTGTTTTCTTAGTTGTTGCTTGGGTTTTTTTTTTTTATTATTTTTTTATTATTTTGGCCCTTAAGATGGGCTAGAAATATTATTGAAGGGCACTAGAAAACTTATTTAGAGGCCCACAGGTGATGCAGGGGTTAAGGTAGCTGGATCCCACATGGCTAATTCCATGGTTCAAGTCCCTGATCTGGCAGCTTCAAAATCATGCCAGGCACGTCTGTGTGTGCATGCCCGAAATCCTGAGAGGAGAATGGAGAAGGGGTTGTGGTGTGGCTATCCCCTCTTATGGGGTGATTTCTCACTTTCCCCTTCTCTCTCTCTCTTTCTCTGTCAGTCAAACGAGACCGATGGCAAAAATAACAACAATCCCCTCCCCAAACAAAACAAAACAAAAACACTCATTTAGAAGGATGAATGGACTGAGGGCTATGTTTGCAATAGTTAAAGACAGTTTAACTCTTTTTTTTTTTTTTTGGAGAGGTTTTTCGCTATAGGGCGCGTGCGCTCGCCAGACAGACAGAGAGAGACATAGAGACAGAAAGCGAGAAATCACCCCCCAGGGGGGATGGTCACGCCGCAATCCCTTCTCCTCCATTCTCCTCTCGGGATCTTGGGCACGCACGCACATGCGCCCGGCTTGAGTTGTAAGCCACCGGGTCCGAGACGCGAACCGCGGTCGACTACGTGGGAGTCCAGCGACATAGCCATTACGCTAACTGCTGGTTCCCCAAGACAGTTTAACTCTTAACGCATGTGCCATCCATGCGTATGTTTTATGGAGTGTCTGAAATCAGGTAAGAACTAAGACCAAGTTACCCACAGCTAGGGGGGCCTGCAGGTGGTAGGTTATCTCCAGCTAGGCTCTGTTGTACTCTTTCTTGTCTATTGTAGAGTGAGTAATGGGATCCTGGAACCAAAGAGGGAACATTGGAGACATTTGTTTTTCTGGTTGCCTGGGTGTATCTGTCTGTCCGTGTCTGTCTTCTGCAGAAGAAACAAACATTATGTTGCTGAATATCTCTGGGTGGGCACGAAGTTATTAGTCTTTTCTACTTTGTGTTGAACTGATTTTGAATTTTTTTTTAAGAATTATTTAATTTTATTTATCCATTAATTTTTTTTATCTGACCAGATACACACACACACACACACACACACAAGCACACAGAGAGAGAGAGAGGGAGGGAGGGAGCGAGAAGGTGAGAAAGCCACCAGGTCTGGGTCTCAAACCGTGGTCAGCCATGTGGGAGTGCCCAGCGCCTTAACCACCATGCCACCTGCGGGTCCCTAGAATTCATTTTTTAATGAGCCTGATATGTGACTTTTAAGCGTGTGACATGTCGGAACCTGGTCGTTTCTGTAAAGCCACTGAAGCCTGAACTTAACCCTATTAAGTTAGAATTTGTGATGATCCTGAAATAATAGGGCTGACATTTTCCCTTGTGCTGTCTATTTAAAAAGATGTGCTAAGCATATAAATACTTTTAATGTAGTTATCTGGGAGTTGCTTATGTTATCTTAAAAAATTGTCAGGCCAGTGGATGGTGTGATGGTTAAGATGGCTGGATTCCACATAGCGAACTATGTGGGTCAAGTCTCAGACTCAGCAACTTGAATAACATCCCGGGCACCTATGCCTGCATGCCCAAAACCCTGAAAGGAAGGAGGGGGAGCGGGAAGGGGGTTGTAGTACGACTGTGCTCCATGGGAGAGGTTTCTCTTTCTCTCTCTGGCAAGTACACCTTCCCTCTAGTAAATTAAAAAAAAAATAACTTCACATTCTTTGGGAAGCATTTATTTAATAGGAAATTGAAATGCTTGTGTCTTTGCTCTGCAGAATCCTAACTTAGACATTACTTTGCCCAAGGTCACACTGTCTTTCCTGAGAATGAGTGTAACAGTATCTCCCATCTCAAAATGTTTTTATAATTCGTGTAAATTCACGTAAAGGTCTTGTCATTATGCCTGGACCTTAAGGCGAATATTTTAATATTTTAAGTTTTATTTTTTAAATTGCCAGGGTCTTGTATACTGCCAGAGAGAGACAGAGAAAGAGGGAACAGGAGAAAGCACCTCTCGATGGGGCATGGTGAGGCCACAATCCCTTCTCTGTTTCTCCATCCCGTCAGGATTTTGGGCGTGCTCACACATGCTCCTGGAGTGCTCTTCAAGCTGCTGAGGCCAGGATTGGACCCAAGGTCAGCCATATGGGATCTGGTTCTCTTAACCTCTAGCCTATGGGGCTGGCCCAATGTATTTTTTAAAAATAAGGTTATTAAAGTATAACTGACATATGACAAACACATATTTAAAAGTATATAATTTGGGACCAGCAGTTAGCGTAATGACTATGTCGCTGGACTCCCACGTAGTTGACCACGGTTCGAGTCCCGGACCTGGTGGCTTAAAACTCACGCCAGGCGTGTGTGTGTGCGTGCCCAAGATCCCAAGAGGAGAATGGAGGAGAAGGGATTGCGGCGTGGCCATCCCCCCTGGGGGGTGATTTCTCGCTTTCTATCTCTCTGTCTCTCTCTGTCTGTCTGGTGAGCACACACGCCCTATAGCAAAAACCTCTCCAAAAAAAAAAAAGTATACAGTTTTATAAGTTTTAACGTACATGCATTATATATAATATATACCATGACATGTTATACATGATTCAAATAATGACTGTACCCATTCCCCCCAGTTTTCTTGTGCCCCATTGAAACTCATACCTCTTGCCCCTCTCCCCCATGTCCCCAGGCATGCAGATGCTGTTGTCACTGTAGCTGAGTTTCTAATGTCCAGAACTGATTTTACCTGGGGTCACACTGCATGTACTTCAGGGAGAAGAAGTCAACCCCAAAGCCAGGAGACTGTCTTTTCTTCCAGTCTCAGGCTTCTTTTATTCCTTGAGACTTGACAACTCCATGATATAACAAATTGCCAGCAGTGTGGCCTGTGGTAGTGTTAGTAGCCCTGAGATGCCGGTTCGCTCAGATGGTTTCAGTCGGAGGCGGCTGACTGACTCCCCTCTGTCCCCAGACCCCTGGCAGGGACCTTCATCTGCTTGGTCATGCTGCTGCTGGCTCAGGGGTGGCATGGGGGCCAGATAGTGGGACAGCGGTAAGACACGATGCTCTGTGAGGCCTTCCACGTGGGAAAGTGCCTGGTTCACGGCTGGAGATCTTCCTGAGTGTGCCATGCATGCGCCTGCCCACGATCGGGGGCAGGCTGAGAGGTGGGCGTGGGGCTGCATGGGAGCTTCAACACTCCGTTGGGCACTGTTTCTCTCCTCTCTGTCTCTCTGACACATAGAAGGAAGAAAGAAATATATTTTAAAAAATGGGTGGCAGAGGTGGCGTATGTCACTGTCGGAAATGCATTTGTAGTTTGGGTCCTCTTGCAGGGGTGGAGTTGGAGTATCCCTCTGTGACCATCCTATATCATGGGCTGGCCTGGAAGATTTCAGGAACATACTAACAAAGTAGCTTAATTAGGATTAAAAAAAAAAAAAAGAAACTAATATGAAGGCCATCGTGTGGCTCACATGCCACTAAATGCCTGTTTGCACTAACAGTCAAGTGTTTACACACATAAACACACACACACAGCCATATATGCACACAGGCATAGGCAGCATGTACAAGTAGTCCAGGTTTTGTTTTATTTGGAGAAGTTTTTCCTATAGAGTGAATGCATTTGCCAGAGAAAGAGAGAAAGTGAGAGATCACCCCCCAGCCATATCACAATGGCCATGTCACAGTCCTTTCTGCTCCATTCTCCTCTTGGTATTTTGGGCACACATGCACACGTGCCTAGTCTGATTTTCAAGCAGCAGGTCTGGGACTCAAACCACAGTCAGCCATGTGGGAGTCCAATGCCTTAACCACCATGACACCTGCTGGCCCAGTAGTCTGGGTTCTTAACTTGGACTATTTTAATATAGCTAATTTCAAAAAAATGATTTACTTATTTCTTTAGTGAGAGTGGGTGATAGAGAACGAGTAGGGGAATAGACATCCCTAGCAGGGTCTTCACACTGGGCTACACCCCTGCCTGGATCTCACGCACACACGTGTGCCCCTGACATGCACAGGCAGGCCCCAGGATGCAAACCTAGGACCTTCCCACCTGGGGCTAGCTGCATTATTGGTGTACCACCATCTGGCCCCTGAATTCCGTTTATGCTTTTACAATGTGCTTTCCAAGAAGAAACGTGTATGCGTCACCATGGCATAAAAAGGGGGAAAGGTGGCTGAGAGCATTTGTAGCCACGTCGCAGCCGTCCTGCCTTTAGCGAGTCCCCCCAGTTGGCAAGGGTTGCTGGCAGCCCAGGCATCTGGTTCCATCATCAGAGAACACAGGGGAGGGATTTTGCTGGTTGCTTAGGGTCGTGACCAAAGGAAGACTTACCCATAGGTATCGGGGAAAGAGAGAGGAGGAAAAGTTGGTCAGCACCAGGCGGTGTGGACCAGTCACACACCATTGCCCCGTGGAGCCTGGGAGCTTGTGTGTGAGTGGTTTGTGGATATAATAGCAGCTTTCACGGTGGCACACCCCCCACCACCCCCGACCAGGTCCAATAAATTAAATCGCCATTACTCTCATTCCTCTTCTCAGTCTGCCAGCAGGCGTAGGGGCCCTTGTGAGCACCCACAGATGGCTGGACTTTCTGCTGCCTCCTCACGCTCCTTCCTTCGGATTTGTGGAGAGAGGAGTAAACGAACGTGTGAAGACATCCAGGGCCGTGGCATTGTCTTCCAGTTAGAGCTGAGGGGAGGTCAGCTTCCTCCCTCGTGATGAGTTGGAGCTGCACACCTTCTTTTCCCCATGTCCTCTGGCAGAGCCACTCCTGGGAGCTTCAGCTGCACAGGGACACACATAATTTGTGGCCTTCATCACTACGTGTGAAAATCATTTGTGTCTGCCTCTCTTCTAGGGCAAGAGTTTCTGAAGGAGAGGCATAGGTGACATATTTTTGTTTCACAGGCTGCCTGGCCAAATACAGTTTTATTTTTAAAAGCTAACTGAGTGAGCAAATATTGAATATGATAGGCTGTTTTCTCTCCTGAAGTCAATTTTACTGTGACCTCACCTCTCAGCTTTTCAGCATGCAAGTGAAAAGGTTTCCCCCATTAGTTCTTAGTAGTGACGAATGCACTAAGATTTCAGTGGCCACTGAATATTCCAGAGTGAGCACTCACAACAGGGAACATCTTCATTTCCTTAGTAATGGACACTTAGGCTGCTTTAACCCACATGAACCCCAAAACAAAACAGAACAAAACAACAAAAATGCATTGGTAATCATCTTTGTAAATGTCTCTTATGGTCTGTTCAGGAATTTCCTTGGGTGTAGACCAGAGGGATGCTGCGTGCTGAGGAGGGTGCTCATTTAACGACCAGGATACTAACGGACGGTCAACCACAGTGACCCTTCCACTTCACCATTCCATAAGCTGTGTGTGAGATTTCTTCCTTGAAAGGAATGCAATTTAAAGGCAAATACTTAGGGGAAAAAGTTTCTGTGCTTCACTTAGCTTTAGGGCCACAGTCCAATAATTAGCATATGTGATGGGCATGTCAAGTTAGACACCGATAAGATTTGTAGACTTGAATTATCTTTGGGAAATTTTTTAAAACCACAGGTTTCAAACATTCTGCATACATTTTACATACATACACCTATCAAATTTTAGTTCAGTATCTTCCTAAGAAAGCCCGATGCTCGAAGTGGAAATGGTGGGTATTTAATGCTTGCGTTTGTGATGCTAGATTCTCTTTTTGCTCAAGTGCCAAATTCTGCATGGTTGGTGAGCTCTCTCTGCCAAGCCCAATCCGCGGGACCCAGTCCTGCTGCCGCTTTTACTGCACAGGTGTGATTCAATTCAAGGTTGATGCATGGTTGGGAAGTTCTCAGCCTAAATTATATCTGTTATTTCCCAAGTCTCAGTCCATTAACCAAGTTGGTCAAAAGGCCAGGCAGAGAAATGGCATTCTCAGAATATTATTAGCATTTTGCAGTGCATGCTAACTACTATACATTTACAGCCGATTAAGTTTTGCTCCCTCTATTTTATTATGGATTATGACAGGGATTTTGAGACTGAGTTCTGTTAAATAATAAATAGAACCAGCAAGGTCATTTTCTACCTGACCAAAGGAAAACTTTGCAGCGAGAAGACATGAATGAAGAAGCAGGTTAAGTGTCTTGGGGAGGAGGCATTCAGATTTTTTGGAGCTGCTCAGTATTTATTTATAATGAAATGTGAATATTGCCACTCGTTTATTGCTAGTGGTGTGTCTTCCTCACCAAAAATGTGTTTGAGCTGTGGCGTGAAGCAGAGGTCTCAAAGCAGTGGCCCTCAGGGAATTTAGGCCACCGATGTGCTGTGTTTGCCTGGATCATGTTGAAGAGCTGTGCTTTAGGGACCAGCAGATGGCAGAATGGTTACGTGGCTGACTCCCACGTAGTCGACTGCGGTTCGTGGCTCAGCTTAAAACTCACACCCGGTGCGTGTGCGTGCGTGCCCAAGATTCTGAGAGGAGAATGGAGAAGGGTTTGTTGTGTGGCCATCCCCCCAGGGGGTGATTTCTCACTTTCTGTCTCTCTCTTTCTGTCTCTCCTGCAAGCACAAGCGCCTTATAGCAAAAACAAACACACACAAAAAGATCATTAAAAAAAAAAAAAGAGCTGTGTTTTGAATTGCTTGCATTGTTTGAAAAATCACAATATTTTACACAAAAATTCAAATTTTGCCAACACCAGATTTTTATTTCTAGTTTGCAATAATCTGATGAAACTCTCCAGAGGGGAAATTTATTATTATTATTATTATTATTATTTTTGCCATAGGATGTGTGCGTTTGTAAGAAAGAGAGACAGAGGGAAAATGAGAAATCACCCCCTGGGGAGATGGCCAAGCCATGATCCCTCTCCCTTCTATTTTCCTCCTGGGCTTTTGGGCATGCATGCACATCACTCCCAGCATGATTTTCCAGCCACCAAGTCTGGGACATGATTTGTGGTCAGCCATGTGGGAGTCCAGTGCCTTAACCACCACGCTACTTGCTGGTCCCCAGAGTGGAAATTTTCCATTCTTCACATTACTGCTAGGCCCACTTCCCTCATTTTGGTTGTCTCCCTTGACCCTGCAATAGTAGCAGAAATTGAGTTGGGAAGCATTGATGCAAATATTTCAGAATGAAGACGAAAACAAGTAGAAGATTTTATTTCATGTTTTAAGTGTATTTGTTACATCGCACAGAGTTTGGGTTCTGGTATCCAAATTGCCATAACTCAGGTGCTAGTTCTGCCCAGACTAACTGTGTGACCGTACACAGGTTAGCTAACCCCTCTGAACACTAGTTTCCTTAGTTAGTTGGAGACAGCAGTCATGCCTACCTTACAGGTTGTTGTGAGGCTCCCCTTTGGATCTGTGTGGCTGTATGCACCCAATAAACACAGTCACACATGTTATTTAAAACAGTACCAAGTACATGCCGACTATCAAATATTTTCCTCTTTGATTGGGAAAAATACCATCATTAAAAAGATCATGTTTCTTCCCTTTCCCATGGTCTGAAAAAGGCAGAAAGTAACCTTTCTGTTTCACGTAGGTGCTCATTGAAATGGCCGAGTCGGTAGTGTTATTCATCCCCCTTCTGACATTAGTAACTACAAAAAGGCAGTTGGGCGAGCTGATGAGTGGTGTCCTGTTCTCGATGTCCTTCCCAGCAGGGGGACTTGAGGGGACGACATGTGTAAAGGGCTCCAAGTTTTTGCACAAAGTGTTTTTCTCATAGGAGTAAGCCTTGTTCCTTGCACAAGAATCAGATGACGTAAAGAGTTGGCTTCCATGCTGTCCCTGGGGAGAAGGCCATACTGCCACACAGATAAACAAGGCCAGTGGGATCTGACAGTCCACAGAGGGAAGGAAGAATGATCCCTCTCATTGGAGACAGCACCTTGTGGTGCTGTTTGGTGTTTGGTTAGCAGACGGAGAGTCAGAAATTAGATCTACGTTGCTGGATGATGGGGTGAGAGGGAAATATACTGGCCAGCTCCAGTCATTCCATCCTCTTTAACCTAGAACCAGGGCTGCACAGTCCGGCTTGCATCGCTTAGTAGTAAATACTCTATAGGCAAGGGTGGAAACCAGAGGCTGTGTAGGTGGGGGTGGGGAGTAGGGTGTGGGAGGGAGGGGTTCAGGGGAAAAAGAAAAACATTTAACAGACACAGAATATAAAGTTGTCTGTTGAGAATGATATGCATGGCAATATATTTGACCTGACTGACAAGTATTATATGCACGCTTTGAAAAATATCTTGTACTCTATAAAGATGTACAATTATTAAATGTAAATAAAAATGATTAAGATGGCAGGATTTTCCATATATATATATATATATATATATATATATATATATATATATATAAATAAATATAATTTATTTATTTTTTGGAGAAGTTTTTGCTATAGGACGCATGCACTTGCCAGAAAGGCAGAGAGAGACAGACAGAAAGCAAGAAATCACCCCCCCCCCCAGGGGGGATGGCCACACCGCAATCCCTTCTTCTCCGTTCTTCTCTTGGGATCTTGGGCACGCACACAAACCCAGCGTGAGTTTAAGCCACCGGGTCTGGGACTCGAACCATGGTCAGCTATGTGGGAGTCCAGCCACATAGCCATTACACCAACTGCTGGTCCCTATATATATATATTTCTAAAAGAATGATTAAATTTTTTTTCATTTAGCTTTATTTTAATTTGGTCAGAATGGGAGAAAGGGAGGGAGGAAGGGAGGGAGAGAGGGGCAGGGAGGGAGGGAAAGTGAGAAAGCAAGCTGCCAGGTCCAGGACTTGAACCTCAGTCAGCCATGTGGGAGTCCAGCACTCTTAAACACCACGCCATCCTGCTGCCCTTTATATATGCATTTTGTGGTTTTTGCCATAGGGCATGTACACTTGCCAGAGAGAGACAGTGAAAGGGACCCCTCTGGGGATTTTAGGCATGCATGCACATGTGCCTGGTGTGATTTTCAAGCCATCTGTCCCAGAACTCAGAACTGCATTTGGCCACATGCGAGTCCAGCACCTTAACCACTGTACCACCTGCTCACTCCACTATATATATATATGTATATACATATTTTTTTTAATTGGCAATAAAAAAAAACCTAAAATTATGGGGCAAGCAGGTGGTATAGTGGTTATGGTTCTAGACTCCCACACAGCAGACTATGCTTTGAGTCCTGGACCCAGTGGCTTGAAAATCCCACCAGGTATGTATATGTGCATGCCCAAAATCCCAAGAGGAGAAGGGATTGTGGTGGCTATCTTCCCGGAGAGGGGGTTGATTTCTCACTTTTCTTCTCTCTATCTCTCCCTGGCAAGCACACATGCTCTATGGCAAAAACCTTAAAAAAAAAAAAAAAAAAAAAAAAAACCCAAAAAAACAAAAAACAAAGGAACCAGCAGATGCCATAATGTTTGCATTGCTGGACTCCCACATGGCCAATGTGGTTTGAATCCTGGACGTGGTTGCTTGAAACTCACTCTGGGACTGTGTGCGTGCATGTCCAAAATCCTGAGAGAAGAATGGAGGAGAAGGGATTAGGGTGTGGCTATCTCTTCCAGGGGTTGGTTTCTCGCTTTCTGTCTCTCTACATGTCTCTGGCAAGCACATGCACCCTATAGCAAAAATCGTTCTCTCTTAAGAAAAAAATAACCTAAAATTACAAAACTAAAACCAAAGGTTAATATTTATATTGTATTCCTTCGGGTAATAAGTGTTTTCCCCATCCCCTTTTCTTTTTTATTTCTCCTTCTTTTTAAAATGATACTAAGCTTTCCAGCCTACTTAGTGCAAAACTGAAGTGCTGTTTTTGAGAGGTCTTTATCTCAGGAGCGACAGTCAATGAAAATTAATAAACTTTAACTACAGATTATGTATGAGAGAGTTTTCAAAAAGTTCATAGGAACTGCATGTTATACAAGGAACTACACAAAAATTAAAAAAAAATTTACGCCCAAATAAACTTGCACTTCAATTTGTTTTTTTTCTTTATTTTGCACACATTTTGAAGTCCCCTTGGTTATATATTTACATTTCATAATATATTTCTACATAATTTATTTTTAGGTAACGATAAATTAGTAAAGCAGTCATAGTTTTTAAAAGCCAATTTTAATTTCCTTCATTTGAAATTATTTTAATGGCAATTAAAGAGCATTATCTGGGAGATTCAACATGCTGTCTGTGGGTCTTCATTAGCTAACATTTAACTTTATGTTCTGTTTATTCTCTTCTGAAATAAGGTCTATGCCTTAGGGCACAATTGCTCCGTGTATGCTTAAAATGCCTAGAGAATCAATAGGCCATGCTGCTGCTGCTTTAGAAAGAGGGACTACAGGGACCGATGGTGGGACGGTGGTAACACACATTGCTCTGTGTCACTTCCTGTGTGGGAAGGTTCACAGCTCATGTGTGGAGACTCCCTTGAGTATGCGGAGCACATAGATGCCATGGTTGGGGCTGGCTGGAGGCGGGGGGTAGATGTGGTGTTGAGACCTTGTTGGAAGTGCTGTCTCTTTCTTGTTCTCACTCATTCACTCACGGAAGAAACAAATAAGATTTTTTTTTTTTTTTTAAGAGGGACTATTGTCTTTTTTTTGGGGGGGAGAGATTTTCGCTATAAGGGCGCATGTGCTAGCCAGACAGAGACAGACAGAGAGACAGAAAGTGAGAAATCACCCCCCGGGGGGATGGCCACGCCGCAATCCCTTCTCCTCCATTCTCCTCTCGGGATCTTGGGCACACACGCACACGTGCCCGGCGTGAGTTTTAAGCCACCGGGTCTGGGACACGAACTGCGGTTGACTACGTGGGAGTCCAGCGACATAGCCATTACGCTAACTGCTGATCCCCACTATTGTCTTTTAGACACATTGTATGACACCAGTATAGCTTGGTGTTTTCAGGAATGACTACATGGCAGTATTTTGAGAGTTTGCACCAACTGGGAAATTATTGAATGCTATTATGAAAGGGAATCTGATTGCCACCCTTTGTACATATAATGGTCACATGAATGCTCAGGAAATTGAGGTTTAATTCAAGAAGAGTGTTATTCCTATGATAATGAGTTTAGTTAGTAGTAGTTATTATTATAATATTACTGCTGGGCTCCGGGGTGAATTATCTGCCTGTGTATTATCCCAGGGGCTTCCTCCTGGTCCTGGAGGTCTGTTCTGTTATCTGCCCTTGTTTGTCCTGACACTCAGACCCATTGACTTGCCCAAGGTCATCACCCAGCAGTTGATGGAGCTGGGGTTCCAGTCCTACCAGTTTCTCTCCAGAGCTCAATTTCCCTCCACACTCAGTGCTTCATCAGTGATACGTGTTTTTTTGTTGTGGTGGTGGTTCCTCTCCACCTCCCTCGAGGAATGAGTAAGGTGTAGTTGTTACTAGCCTAGCCACATGAATGACTGACTTGGGCTGAGTGAGTGATTTTTTTTTTTCCCCCTATAATGGTCAGCCCTCGAAGTGAAAGACATGTCATACCTATTTTCTAGCTCTAGATTCCTGCCTCAGCACCACCCTTAAAGGGTTAATTTAAAGATTATTGAAGGCTGCTGTTATATACAGAGCTGGCTAAAGTTATAAAGGCTGTCACCACAACAGGCTGGCTGATGTGTTGAAAACACAGGTACAATAGGGCAACTGGAGGTCAAGAGAAGTTTCTGTCAGATTCTGAAAGTCTTTTCTAATGGGGATTAGTGATTTGGGTGCACAATGTTTGGAGAGCGATGCAGTGTGAGGTGCCCTTGGCTGTTAATTACTACTTTGTGTCATATTAGACGTGAACTTGCAGGATACCCTTCCTATTTTATTTGTTAAAACATGAAAGGAATACAGCAATCTTATTTTAAAACTCTAAAAAAAAAAAAAAAAAAAAAAGACACAACTGCCTTAGCCTGTCCAAGTTTTCTTGCTCCTCCTGCCCTTTCCCGGTGTTCTCCTCAGAGGTGACCACTGTTCTCAGTCTGGTGTGTTAATCAGTTAGGGGTCTGCTTATCATCATGGAATTAACGACCTCACTCAGTCAAATCACCTTATTTTCTTCCTTGTACCCGGGGGGTGAGTAGTCTAGCTAATTTGAAGATTCTTGCCTCCACTTCCTTTCTGCTTCACTATCTTAGTTTGAGATGTTGGTTCTCATGGAGACAGGATGGCTGATCTCACTCCAGTGTCGTGTCTGCATTCTAGGCAAGAAAAGACAGGAATGGGCAAAGGGAAACAGGTACATGACAGGTGACTCTAGCCCTCTTTGCCAGGAAAAAAAAAATAGCTTTCTGGAAATCATGCCCAGTGAAATCTGCTTGCATTCATTGATTAGGACAGGGTTACACAGCCATTTTGGAAAAAATAAAAAATGTATTTCTGATAGAAAGATGTGGAGAAAGGAGTGTCTGTTTATCCACTCAGTCTTTTTCTTCTTTTCCTTTTTTTTTAATTTGCTAGAGGGTGCATGTGCTCATGACAGAAAGGGGTTGGGGAGTAGACTCCATGGGGGATGTTGTTCACACTGCAGTCTCTTTTCCTCAATTTCTCTGGGGATTTTGGGCATGCACACATATGTACAGTGTGTTTCTCAAGCTTCTGAGCCCAGGACTTGAACCATGCAGTCAACCACGTGGGATCCAGTCACCTTAACTACCACACCACTGGCTGGCCGCCTCAGTCTTTTTCAATGTATTGATGTATAGTATGCACATAGAAACATCTGGTATTTTGTTTGTTTGTTTTAGTGTTTAAGTCTATTTAGGCCCAGCCTCTGTGGTATAGTCCGTAGTATCCTGTACTGCAGAGCTGGAAGCCGCATGCCCACTATGGTTTGAGTTCCTTATACAGTTGGCCTGAAAACGCACCAGGCACATAGGCACATGCCAAGATCCTGATGAGTGGAAGACTGGGGGGAATGGGAATCATGACCTGAACAGGTCCTACCTATCATGAACACGTATTTTTTAAAGTCGAAAATCCTCTCTATTTCTTCCATGGAAGAGAGGGAGAGATGAAGAGATAGGCACCTCCAACAGGGTCCTCATGCAACAATCTGCCCCGGTCCTGGAACATGTGCCTGTGCACAGTTTCACGTGTTAGCAGTTTACTGGGCTTCATTCTAGAAATCGTGTTTTCCTCCCGTTAAGTGTAAAGTATAAGAATAAATTGAAATGCGCCTATCACATGTCAAAACTTTGTTGATTTTAACCATTTTGAATAGAAGTCAATTACACTGTTTCCTGCAAATTAGAAGATATAGAACACGGTTGACCTCTTTGTCATCAACTACTTTAGAAACATGTAGTTTTTGAGTTTATGGTAGCATTTTATATAGTTCTATTGTGATGCAGAATTTTTTTTTTTTACTTCACTTTCATATAGTCATCTGTTATTGATCCTCATCAATGTTTTGTCCCCTAAGAACATTAGTATCCACTATTACGATTTTTAATGTGTTGTGAGTTTGGAACCAAGGGTGTTAGAGATGTGTGTTAACTGAGAGTGCAACAGTATGTGTTCAGACATTTACATGTAAAATAGAGATTTTGTGTTGGGATGTTATGATTGATTCTTGGAGGTCCTGGAGAGCGAGTGTTTCTTCTGTTTTTCACAAGCTTGGGCTCCAGAAGCTTATAGTTGCTGGACAGTGGACATCTGTGAGGACAAAATTCTTGTTGAGCTTTCTCTGAAAATTGACTAGGAAAAGAAACAAATGAAGAAACTCACACACAAGAAATAAAACCAGAGAGGAGAATATATTAGAGGATACTTTTTTTGTTAAGTTTATATTTTCCACATCTTATGTGTTGCAGTGTGAAGGGTCAGTGGAGGGAGAGACAGCACTTCCAGCATCTCCATATCACAATCCAGCCATCCACCCCAGCCTCAGCCAGCCTGGGTCATGGGCATGTGTGTCTGTTCCTAGCAGGTATAGGGAGACTACAAAACATGAATGAACCCGGCGCCTTCCCATGTGGGTCCAGCATTGTAGAGCATTGTGTTACCTCTGCACAGCCAGCTAGCTACATTTTTTATTGAGTCAAATGAGATGTTAAGATCATTCACTGAAAATTAGTAAGACTTTAATCTTGTCATTGTTCCTTATTCCAAGTGAATTGCCTGAAATTCCAAAAATCATAAGACTTGGTACCTGCCTACAAAGTGCTTAGGGAATTTCCAAGAGTAACTAGTGAACCTACAGCATTTTTGCATGAGTGAAAATGTCTATGAATCTAGTATATTCTCCACATAGCAGATCATGTCTTCCTTCTCTCCAGTAACTTGGCAGTGGCTTCCCATAGTCCTTAGAATAAAGCCTTTAGTCCTTCCTATGACCTCCAGGGCTTTGTCCTGCCTGAACTCTGGCTATATCCCTGCCATCATTCCCTGCCATTCTCCTCTCAGTTCACTTTGCCCCAGCCATGCTGTCAGAGAACATTTCCCTTTTCACTGAGGACTTTGCTCAAATGATGTCCATTTCTCACCACATCACATACTCTCCCCTCATTCTGCCTCCTAATTCTTTTTTTAAAAATTATTTTATTCATCATTGTTATTTTTTTTTTTTTTGAATTTTACTAGAGAGAGAGAGAAAAAAAAAACAAGCCACCAAGTTTGTGACTTGAACCTTGGTCGGCCATGTGGGAATACAGTACCTTAACCACCATGCCTCCTGCTGGCTCTCTGCTTCATAATTCTTCATAGAATTCATAATTTCCTGACATTTCTATTATACTTTATTTTCATCTTATTATTTCACAATTTATTATTTTTCATTGAAAGAGAGAATTTACACAGTTAGGTCCCCTAAATGGTACATAGCAGGTGTGCAGTAAATATTTCTTAAGTGAGTGTCTGAATTCTAAACTATAAGATAGGTACCATGTACTATTTATTTATTTCTCGATTCTTCTATCTCAGGAATATGCTTAGCAGTGTTACTAATGGTAAAAAACCAATATTGATTGAGACTTGCTCTGTTGTAGGCTCTGTTCCAAGTGCTTTGCAAGTATTAATTTATTCAAATAAACCTTTGAAGTAGGTCCTGCTTTTTTCTCTGTTTGTACAGACGAGGAAACTGAGACACAGCTACCCAAAGTCATGCAGGGAGTAAGTGGAGGATCCAGAGTGTCTCAGTCATGGGCATTTGTCCATGCACCTAACCACCATACTACCCGACCACCTTTGCCTCTAGTAGACATTCAATACATATTATTGCATTGACATTAGTGATAAATAAAGAGGTATATCATGCTAAACAGATGGTGAGATTCTGGAAGAAAGGGAGAAGGTGCTGGTTGTGTTTTAAGGTAGGAATTAGCAAAGGGAGGAATCCAGGGAAGGTAGGTAGGGAACCATCCCCTTCCCATATCCAGCTCCACTTCAAAGGAGAGATGGGACTTACCTAGGTTTAAGGACAAGTCTCTTCCAGTAGGCAGAGAGGAAAAAAATGTGGGCATTCCAAGGGAGATTAGTAATAAATACTCATGCACTTAAAATATTACATAAAATAGAAGTGTATTAAGCAAGCTAGAGAAACAATACTGAAACAAATATTGCAAGAAATGCGCTGTGTGAAAAACAGAAAGGAAATCACTGAAGCTAGAATAGATAATGCTGCTCCTACACAATCAATGTCTAGACAGGTCCAAGTGAACAGGATCTAAACATCTGAATATAATTAGAGTCATAATATTCCTCTATTCCCACTGATTCTGATGCACAAAGAATGAGAATGGAACGGAAGAGAGATTGCAGATCACCTCCTCCTGCACGCCTCTGATTGAATGTCAGGAATTAGAAGAAATGCACCATCTATCAGATGACTAGAAATCACCACAAGGTCATAAGAAATACGGAAAAACAAGAAAATACCTCTCCTCCAAGGAAAAAATAATAACTCCTCTTCATCCTCAAACAATATGATGAAATTCATGAAAATGTCAGATAAAGAATTTAGAATTTTCATAGTGAAAAAGCTCACATAGATCGAAGAGAAGAGAGACAATGAACTGTCAAAGAGGCAGGGAAAGAAGCTGACAAGAGTCAGAAAGTGAGAAAATCCTTGCAAGATCTAAAAGAGGAAATTCACACTATAAAGAAAAATCAAATGGACCTGTTAGAGATGAAGACTATAATACAAGAAGTCAAAACATTCCTTGAAAGTATTATAAGCAGACTAGATCATACTGAAAATCTAATCTCAGATGTAGAAAACAGAATTGTTGGCCTAGAAGAATCCACCATGAAGACTGAGAAAATTGGCCCCCAAAAATGAGTATACCATACAAGAAATACTAGATACCATCAAACGTCCAAACATCTGGATAATTGGTATCCAAGAAGGGGAAGAGACCCGTAAGGGCATTGACAATCTATTCCATGAAATCCTGTAAGAAAACTTTCCAAACCTAGAGAGGCATTCAAAGATCCCGTCCCAAGAAATACAAAGGACTCCCAATAGAATCAACCCAAGAAGATCTTCTCCAAGACACATTATAGCCAGATTGAGCAAAACCACAAAGACAAGATACTAAGATTGGCAAGAGAGAAATGTCAAGTTACCTACAAACAATATCCCATCAGGCTGACAGCGGATCTCTTATCGGAAACAATGCGAGTCAGGAAAGAATGGGAAAATATATTCAAAGTGTTAAGAGAAAAACAACTGCAACCAAGGATACTGTACCCGGCAAGATTATCCTTCATATAGGAAGAAAAGACAACATTCTCAGATTAAACAAAACCTGAAAGAATTTTCCGACACCAGACCAGATCTCCAAGAAGTTCTTCAGTGAGTGTTATACCAGGAAAATTAAATACAGTCACACAGAAATAAGAGTTCAAAAACTAAGAAAATGGCCAACTTAATCGTGGAGACAATATTATATCCCAGTATTTAATTGGGAAAATCAAACCACAACAGAAGATAGATTAAGTACATGAGACTGAACTGGTGAAATACGATCTTATGAATTTTGACTAAAACATTGCTGATTTTCTTCTAGGCTTTGTTTTCTGGTTTTAAGGATTTTTGTCTTGTCTTGAGCTGCTGATAGGTTCATGTACCTACTATTTGAACAGAATCCCAACCTGTTTCCTGGCTTTAAGTTTTGAGCATATTTCCTTAGCATTTCTTTGATTTTTTAAAGCTAAATTTGCTTTTCTTGAAATTAAAAATATAGTAAAATATACATAGTTAATGACTGTAGTAAACTATATAGCATCAGCTAGGTGCTACCTTATACTATATTCATTCTATTCAGAGTTTCATGCCTAAAATCAGACATGTATTCATAGATTTGTATATATCAGCAGAGCTTACTATTGAAAGTAGTTAGATTATTTAAGAAATTTTGTGAATCAATAAAACGTGGGGGAAAAAAGGAATGGAAAACAACTGTGGACACCTGAGATAGTGTGGGAGGAGGGTGGGAAATGGCAGAAGGTGAGAAATAGGGGTAAAAAGTATATATACATGTATATATTTGAAACTAGAAATGGAAAATTAATGATGATAACATGTATGATTAAGCTACTATGCAGCATATTCTGGACGGGAAATCACATTTTGTATGCTGTGACAATGCTCAGTGAATGTAAATTAATTAAAAACAAAAAATTAAAAAAATGAAAAAAATGACATAAAATAGACTTGAGGATAAGGGAAGAAAGATGGATGTTACAGAGTTCACAGTTTTCTATATTGGAAACATAGCTGACTCATAGCTATTAAACACTTGAAGATTTATTTTTAGAGTACTAGCAGAGGAAAGAGCTTTTTTTCTGTAATTCTGTAATAGATAATAATAATAATTAAGGGTAATAGTGATATAAACATTGTGACACTCCAACTTTATATCTATTTGACACCATAAATTAAAGTATAATTTACTTATTCAGAAATTCCACTGCTTTGCACATTACTACCATGCTCTTGCAAAAGATTCAAGTGAATCACAATGGAATCTTTGCATTTCTTGTTTAAGAATCGTCAGTTTTTCTGTGAAGGGAGTCAAGTTTTTTAAGAAGAAATTGTTTCAGAGCAGTATTGGGAAACAAAGAGTTTTCAATCCAGAAGGATTAACTAGTCTGATCTTGAATATGAGGTGGGGTGAGTTTTTTTTTTTTTTTTTTTCTTTTTCCCTTTTTGTTTTTCTCTAGTGCTTGTAAGAAACCATGGTCTCCATCTTGCTGTTTTGCTTTAGTTTCTTGCAGATGACAATGGTAAAGTGGGGGCATGATCATGCCTGGGAACTTTGATCACGGATTTCAATGACTAACGATTTGAGGCTAGTACTCTGGAAAGAATTGATCTTGGGTGTGTACTAATTTTATGCTAAAGCTGAATTTTGGTCAATTCAATTCAAAATTTTTAGTTGAGGTTTTAGGAGACATGGTAAATGACACTCTCTGCCCTAGGTCATCTGAACTGAGTGAGCGACAGCTCTTTAGTCAGGCAAGCAGAGATGAGCACATCCCCTTGGCCAGTGTTGAACCGTGCAGCTTGGAAACTCTTCTCTCTGGAAGTGGATGGACTTTTTTTTGGTGGTGCTAGTCAACCCCGGCCTCCACACTGTAGTAGCCCCCTATCAGCTCAGAACTGACCAAATGCGAGCATCCAGTGGGAACACAAGCCCCAAAGAAGAGAAGCAGAGGCCGGGCTCAGCTTATCTTCTCAGACTCACTTAATTCCTTAGTCCTTCTAGTGCATGGTCCCGTCTCACATTATCTGGCACGAAATAGTCACTTCCCTCCATACTGACTCCTCTTGATCTCCCTATTTCTACCACAGTCAGTCTTAAGACTCAAGAATCTTCTCTGCCTCTTCATTTCTTTTTATCATCCCACCCATCACGTACTAAGGCCTCAAGTAGGACTTCTCAGAGGGAGGTCTGTGGCCATTTGCAACCCAACCACCAAAGAGCTGTTAAAACACATTACTGGGCTCCTTGGCAGTTGTATTTGATTAGAGTTTCTTGGTGTAAGCCTGAGGATCTGCATTTTCAGTTACCCTATTGGTTATCGTAGGCAGCTTATGTTTGCTCATCCCTGTTCTGTAGTTCTGACCTACAGGACCTACAGTACTTGGTCTGGAATCTGTTTTCCTGCATTTCGGCTGCCACTGTTTTCAGGAATAGTCCCGTTGGTCTCTCCTTAGTTTGTTCCTCCCTCTGGTCTTTCCTTCCTGTGATCTTTCCCACCTACAATACCCATATCAGTGAGTTTTGAAACCTGATTTTTTAATCCTGTTAGCTACCAGGTATTGGCAAGTTCTGCAAACAGTGGCTGGGAGAATTTACAGGTCTATGAACTTGAGATGATGTTTGCTTAGCAAGTATATACAATCTTCGTTTTCTTTAGAGAGGGCTTTCTGAGCCAAAGTACTGCCCTCTTCCTACCTTCTTCTCCCTAGTCATTTTATTCTGTCATTCATAGTACTTAACATAACTGAAATGTATCATATTTATTTTTATTCAGTTATGCTTATTGTCTGGTCCTGAGAGTAATGAATGGTACAGTAATGTTCAATAGCTATCGTTGAATTAGTGGGAGAAAACCCAGTGACTGGCACAGTGTCTGGAGTCAATTCTGTATAACCCTTCAGTGTTTAGTCGAAGTGAATTACAGTGATTTGGAGATTTAAGATCTCTTACCAGGTCAGGTGAAACTTGAAGAGGAGGAGGTAGATTCTGATTGTATCACAGAGAAAGATAATTTTGCAGCCTTATGGTAAATGTTCATTGTTAAGCTAAAACCCCTTGTTGTGATAATCATTTTGTAAGGTATGCATACATCAAGTCATCAGGTGGTAAACCTTAAATTTACACAGTTTTATTTATCAATTATACCTCAATAAAGATGGAAGAAAAAAGTTCTTTGATAGACTGAATAGTGGGGGCGGCATGCAGTTAGGTGAACCTGTTGAGGGCTGGACCCTGAATGAACCATTCTACATCGTGTCTCTTGGGAGAGAAGAGGCTACGGATATGACATGAATGATCTCTGAGGTTTTGTGGGAGAGCTGGAACTCCACTTACTTAATTTTTTTTTTTTGAGAAGTTTTTGCTACAGGGCGTGCGTGCTCGACAGAGAGACAGAGAGAGACAGACAGAGAGACAGAAAGCGAGAAATCACCCCCCCCCCCCCCCCCCCAGGGTGGATGGCCATGCTGCAATCCCCTCTCCTTCAGTCTCCTCTTGGGATCTTGGGCACGCACACACCTGTGTCCGGCATGAGTTTAAGCCATCAGGTGCGGGACTTGAACTGCGGTCGACTGCATGGGAGTTCAGCGACATAGCCATTATGCTAACTGCTGGTCCTTCCACTTGTTTATTTCTAAAAAGGAAATTACTCCAAAACTTTGCGACTTAAAACAGCAGTTTATTACGTCATGATTGTGGATCAGGAGTCCTGGCACACTGTCAGGTGGCAGTTCTCTAAGTGGTGGTTGCTTGGTGGTACTCAGTTGACACCCGATGAGCCCCAAAGGCCTAAGGTTGTTTTGCTCACATGGTTGCTGCTGTGATGGGGACAGCTGGAAGGCTGTGCTGTGCTGGTCCTGTTGCTTGTGTTGTTTTAGGACCTCTTCAGGCTCTAAATGGTGGCTCAGGGCTCAAGCCTTCCAAGAACCAAAGCATGGAAGCTGTCAGGCTCATCAGAACTGGGCCTGAGAACCAGCACAGTGTCACTTCTGCCATATTCTGCTGGGTCATCGGGAAAGTCATGAAACATTTTTGTGTAGAAAACAGAAAGCACATAGGGCTTAGAAAAATACATCACGACTTTCCTGATGACCTAGTATTACTCAGAGCTGTCAGAGTGCATTTGGATTCAAAGGGAGGAGACGTGGACCTCATCTTTCCACACCTGAAAGCATTTGTGGCTATCTTTAACCTGCCATGTCTATTGCCAAAAAGTTTAAGAAGTTGAGAAGAAGGAAATATAGGGTTTTTAAGCAAACATTTTCCTACTATAACAGCCAAAGAAATGTATTGGAAAACTATATTCAGTGCATTAGGTCTGGCCTCATGGTCTAGTGGTTGAAGGAGCTGGATCCCACATGGATGACTGCATTGTTTGAATCCCAGCTCCTGATGGGTTGAGAAATACACTGGGCTGGACCAGCATTTGGTGTAATAGCTATCGCTGGACTTCCATGTAGTCAACCACAGTTTGAGTCCTGGACCTGGTGGCTTAAACTCACACCGGGCATGTGTGTGTGTGTGCCCAAGATCCCGAGAGGAGAATGGAGGAGAAGAGATTGCAGTGTGGCCATTCCCCCTGGGGGGTGATTTCTCGCTTTCTGTCTCTCTGTCTGTCTCTGTTTTTTTGGAGAGCACACGCACCCTATAGCAAAAAAGAGAGAGAGAGAGAGAGAGAGAGAGAGAGAGAGAGAGAGAGAGAGAAATACACTGGGTACATGTGCATCCCAAATCCCCAACAGGGGGAGAAATGGAGGAGAAAGGATTGCAACATCACATGCCACTGATGGGTGCTTTCTTTCTTTCTGTCTCTCTAGAAAGTACATGCACCCTCTGGAAAAAATGAAAAAAGAAAAACAAAAACCTGTGCATTGCTGTCGGCCCTCTGTATGCAGGGGTTCTGAGTCTGTAGATGTAATTAGGCCATGGCAATTGTTATGAAAGGAGGGGTGAGTGGCCCCCTAAAAGAGAGATGCTGAAGAAATTTATTCGTATGTTTTTCTTTTCACTTATATTTGGTGCTAAGAGTACTTACAAGCACTCTAGAGATGATTTAGAGTAATTGAAGGAAGTGAATGGTTAAGTACAAACACCATGCTATTTTACATCAGTGACTGGAGCATCCGCAGATTCTGGTATCCACTGGAAGGTCCTGAAACCAGTCTTCCAAGGATACCGAGAGATGACTGTGTGTGTATTCATCAGCAGGAATATTTGTTAGAGTTCTGAATGCTAATAGCTTATGCTAGGGGTAGGAAGTCTATTTAAGACAGAAGTTATGAAGGGATGTATTATTTTCCTCCTAGGATATTTATTTAAGATGCCATTCTCCTTGGTAAACCATTCAAATGAATCCAGTTGATTTTTTTTGTTGGTGAGTTAATGAAAGGGAAAGGAAAGAGTCAGTTGTATTCCATGTACCATGAGCTTTGCATGTTCCCACCCCAGTACAGTCATGCCTGCAAACGTGGCAGAGGGGCTGGGGCTTTGTTTTGAAATGGGGAGTGTTCTAGTGTCAGCTTTAGGTCTTCAGGCAATGGAAATTTTGGCCTTCGGGCTTCAGGTTTTTGGCAATAGAAACCATTGCCAGAGCAACAGGTACTGGATGTGGCAAATGTCAGAAGAGCACAGAGATGATTGGGGAGGTGATATTGGGTGAGTGACAAGAGGAGTAATATGAGTAAATATGTTTGTCCATTTTACCTGTAATTCAAGGTCATGCTATCACTGCCACCAAGGTGAGTTGACCTACTATGGTCCGTGAAAGACTGAACAGTACGATGGAAAGGCTAGTGAAAGTTTTGACCTTATTGATTTAAGTATGTGCTTCCTGGGAGAAAAGGCATATTGGTCACAGGAAATTCTAGTTTCATCTTAAGTCTAAAGGACTGAAAAGCTAGGGTGAGAGGCTGGCAGGTGGTGTGATGGTTAAGGCGCTGGACTCCCACATGGCCAACTTTGGTTCAAGTGTTGGACCTGGAGGCTTACTTTATCATTCTCCCTCTCTTTCTATGGTCAAATCGAATAATAATAATAATAATAATAATAATAAAGAAAATTTTAAAAAACTAGAACAAGACCATAATTTTTTCCATTTATTTATTTATTTTTACATTTTCCCACAAGTCTATCATGTTTAATTTGTTCATACATGACTGTGTGAAAGCAGACAGAAGACACTGTCTAGTTCATTTTCTCTCATTCTAGTCCTAGCATCAGAGAAGTATGTAGAGCAGGACCTTAGAAAATGCTAGACAAGGGGACCAGCAGATGGTTTATGGCTATGTCGCTGGACTCCCGTGTAGTCGACCGTGATTCGAGTCCTGGACCCAGTGGCTTAAACTCATGTTGGGCATGTGTGCGTGCGTGCCTAAGATCCCGAGAGAAGAATGGAGGAGAAGGGATTGTGGCATGGCCATCCCCCCTGGGGGGTGATTTTTTCACTTTCTGTCTCTCTCTGTCTTTCTGGCAAGCACACACGCTCTATAGCAAAAACTTCTCCAAAAAAAGAAAGAAAATGCTAGACAAGTGCCTTTAAAAAAAAAAGTATTTATGTTTTTCTTCCTCGAGAGAGGGATATAGAGGGAAAGAAAGCAAGTGCATACCCCTACTAGGGTCTTGACACTGCAGTCCATTCCCACCCTTAGCTAGCCCCAGATCCTGGGCACGCCCAGGCCTGGTGTACCTAAGGAGGACTCTGGAAGTGAACCCCAAACCTTCCCTTGTCAGTCAGCCTTGCAGAGCATCACATTTCACTGCTGCCACTGTCCAACCCTTGGAGAGGTTACTTTTGTTTGTGTTCCATGTGAGTATGGAGAAGATAGATTCCCACAGAATCTGCCAGTTAACAGCACAGGCATGGGAGCCAGAATTCTTGTGTTCCAAATCTTGGTTCTGGTATTTAATATCTATGGAAACTCTTTACCTATAAAGTGAAGATAATGATAACCTCTACCTTTTAGTATATTAGGTGTGGGAAAACATAATGCATTTCTGTATAGGAAAACATAGGAAAAGTACATCAGGACTTTTCTGACAGCCCACCAGTTATGGAGGATTAAATGCATGGTTGTGTGTAAAGTGGGTACAGCCAGAGCTACAAAAGTGATTGCTGTTAGAGCAGTACTGTCTATCTTCTGGAGACCCGTTCCTAGCGTTGGCTCTAGACACAAAGGTGGGATGTGACAGTGTTGGATGAATGGATCCTGCATGGATTTCATTTAACCTTTGGAAGGCAGGTTCAAAGCACAAAAGGCTCAGAAGGTACTTAATGTTTCCAAAACATACTGCATACCTGGGAAATTCATGTGGATTTTATGACCAAGTGATTTTGTACCTTACTGTGCTCAAAACCACTAATTTGGAACTGGTGGCCTTTGAGAAGCTAAGTTCCTCTTAGACCTCTTCAGTAAATCAATTGGAGGTGACAGTGCATGAATTGTGTAGGATGATAGTTTCAAGTTGTGATCTAGCTCTGGGGCAGGTGGCCTTGTGCTGTCAAGGAAGAAGGTAAGAACAGTGATAGACAATTGTGAAACTGCAGAGACCTAATGCACATTAAAAGTTCTGTGGGAGCGGGAGTGTGTCCATCAAGTGGCCTGGTAGTTAAGGTGCTGGACTCCCACATGGTCAACCATGGTTCGAGTCCTAGATCTGGTGGCTTGAAAATTACTCTGGGTGTGTGCATGCATGCTCAAAATCTTGAGAGGAGAATGGAAAAGACAGGATTGCAGAGTGGCCTCCCCCTACTTCCTGGGGGTGATTTCTCAATTTCTCTCCCTCTGTCTCTCTGACGAGCATATGTACTCTATGGTAAAAACCTAAAAAAAAAAAATTAAAAATTAAATGTTCTGTGGTGTGTGTGTGTGTGTGTATTTGTTTTATTCCTTAAGACCACTTTCTGTTTATATCTGTAAAGGAAACATAGAAACCTTTAAATGGTCTTGGATCTGTACACTGATTGCAACACTATTGTATTCCTAGCAGAGGTGGAAAATGTGAGACAGGGCAAGTCCAGGGCTAAACAGAAGCTCTATTTACTTCAGCATTTTAGGAAATAACATAGTAGCTGAAGAAAGAATAGTAGTTGGTGAGTGTAGCCATGGTCAGTGATGACAAATTCAGTGTGATGTTTGGTAGACATGATGGCACCCAAAGAGCAAATGACATGAGATTCGTCATACATGAAGCTTGGGGAAAGGCTAACACTTTCTTTTCCATTCTCCATTGCCATATTGTCTGTGAATGTCATCAGCCAGCGTCCATCTTCGTCTTTTGGTATTGAAGGAAACAGGATGTAAGGGTTTGTATTTATTCATGTTTTTAAAGGCTTGTGTGTTGGACCTCTGTAATGTTTCTTGGAGAGACTACTGACTTAGCCTTGCAAAGGGTGTTTTCTAAAACTAGTAAGTGCAGAACCTTGCTTTCTGGCTGGGGAAAGTTGGCTGATCAAGCCTACATTTGCCATTGGGCCTTTGGTCTTAACTATCACCATCTTTCCTTGAGACTTCAGCCTGAGGAAGCAAACACATCTCTTTGGAGAAAAGACAGTAGCTTATCACAGTTTCTTCCTGGAAATCAGGGAGGTAAAGAGTCTAAGAAGGGATCAGCAGATGGTGTAATGATTATGACACTGGACTCCCACAGAGTCAACTGCAGTTCGAGTCCTGGACCCGGAGGGTTGAAACTCACGCTGGGCGCATGTGCGTGTGTGCCCAAGATCCTGAGAGGAGACTGGAGAAGAAGGGATTGTGGTGTGGCCATCCCTCCTGGGGGGTGATTTCTCGCTTTCTCTTTCTGTCTCTCTAGTGAGCCATGTGCCCTATAGCAAAAATCTCTCTCTTTAAAAAAAAAAAAGGACTCTAAGACATTTGGCTTCTCTCTGAGGCTTTCTGCCTGTGTATTATATCTGTTGTGGCAGGGTCCCATTCTCATGGTGGGCCCAACAAGGGCCTTTCCGATTTTTCTCCCGGCTCAGATCCTCTGAGCTTACTGTATCTGGTGTTCTGTCTGACCTGTAAGACTCATAACCAGTCTACAGAGTGCTGTGTGTACCTTTCCCCCTCCAACTGTACCCCCGAAGACCCAGCACCGTCTTTGCAGCAAACTTCTGTGGTAAGGATCAATTGATCTCAAAGTTAACTCTTCTACTAGATTAATGGAAGGGTGAACAGCAGAGCTGCAGGCCATATGTCAGGGAAGGGAGGAATTCAAATGACTTTTGAAGAGGCAAGGGAACATTTCTCAATGTGAAAAGGTTGTGAATCGCATCTGGGTGTTAATGAAGCTTGAGTAGGTGTGGACTTTTCCAGGACCTGTCGGAAGTTCTTGCCTTTGCTTCATGTAACAACACTCACCACCTGCTGAAACTATTCATATTTGGTGGCCTGCAGCTCATTTCCGGATGAAATGCTTCTGTTTGTTGTTGTTCATTTGTTTTTTGGACAATATTTCCAACATTCCTAAGGGGTGCTAATATTATTCCCCATGCTGATAATTTACCTTGAGCAAGTCTTGCCATTTCCAAAAGACGACTGCTCACTTCCCCGCTTCATTCACGTCTCTGCTTAAATGTCACTTTCCTTGGCCACCTTCTCTTAGATGCTCTTGTCCTCTATCACTCTTTATGAATTTATTATTTTTTTTTCATAGGACTAGATTGCTCTGTATACTTTACTGCATTTATTTGCTTACTGTGTTCATATGTGTCTCTCTGTAATAAATGTCTCCATGAAGGCAGGGACTCTATTTTGTTCACTGCCGTAACCCCATCTCTAAGGACAAGAATGGGCAGACTACAACCCACAGGTTAGATCTGGCTCAGGGCTTGTCTTTATACTAGCTGAGAACTAAGGATGCTCTTTACATTAGGATACAGCAAGTGCATGCACAAGAGAGAGAGAGAGAGAGAGAGAGGCAGAGAGAAGCAGACAGAAAGACAGACAGACAGCCAGCCGACCAGCCAGCTCATGGGACTGGCCACACTGTGGTCCCCTTCCTCCAGTCCTGCAGCCTGCCAGTGTCCTGGGTGTTTTCAGGCTGACCGGGCTGGGAACTTGAACTGCATTTAGCGTGTGGCTTCTAGCTTCACTGTCCAGCACGCTACTGACTGTGCAGAGGCTGGGCTACATTTTAATTTTTGCATTCATTCATTTCTTTCTTTCTTCAGACTGGGGGGAGGATCCCCACAATGTCTTAAGCGATCACCACCCCCACCCTCCCAGTCTCAGCCAGCCTGGACCACAGGCATGACCACTTGCACCTGGTGGGCTCCAGATCCTGGGCTGTGAACCCAGAACTCTTCCAGTGTGGGCCCAGTCATGTTAATTATTGCCACTGCCCAGCCTCCGAATTTTGCATTTTTAAAGTGTTAAAAAAGGGGTAAACAATCTGAAGGAACAGTATGTGACAAGGATGGCATGTGGCCCAAAAATCCTAAAATAGTTATTGTCTGGCCTTTTACAAAAAAATGTCCACTGGCCCCTGAGCTGGAACAGTGCCTGGTTGTTGAGCAGGTCTCCTCCAAATGTTTGAGTGAATGACGGCTGCTTAGGCCACTCAGTTTTGGATTCTGCAAGGGTTGTTTTTAGTTTCTTAGATTCCTAATTTACACAGAATTATGCCCATACACATTTGGTGTTCAATTTTGAATAAGGCCATGAAAACATAAAAATGTGTTCTTGACACTGAGAACAAAGATTGGAGTAAAATACTCTTTGTAGCTCAGAGTTTATAGCACTTACTCCATATCTGGCCAGGGAGGCATGATGAGTCATTACTTTACAAAATCTCAATTAGACTAGAGGAATACCTCCAACAGATCTATTGTAGAGCAACGGGTAATAACGTGAACCTGAACATTGCTAAGAGAGTGGATTTCAGGTGTTCTCATCACAAAAAATGATCAATATGTCAAGTAATGTATATGTTAATTAGCTTGATTTAGCCATTCCATAATGTATATATATGTCAAGACATCATGTTCTACTCCATAAATATATACAGTTTGTATTTATCAGTGAAAAAGAATGGGTTGGGGGGGGGGTCAGCAGATGGGATGGTGGTTAAGGTGCTGGACTCCCACATGGCCGACATGTGGTTTGAGTCCTGGACCTGGTGACTTTCTCACTTTCTCTGTCTTCCTCTGGTCAAATTAAAAGACAAATAATGATAAAAAATGAAATAAATAGATCCTTAAAAAAGAAAAGGGGTTATGGACACAAAACAAAAAAGCCATTACATTATAGGAAACTATTTCTGAAGAAAAAAATCTGGTGATGTTGGTGATGTTTTAAATATTCAAAAGAAAAGATTAATAGTAATGAACACAGAAAGTGATTTTTGATTTTTGCCCTAACCACTACAGGATATAAAAGTGCACTTTTGTAACGGTTCTGTCCCAAGGTCACTTGTGTTTGAATCTCCTCAGGGGTATTTGTTTTAGAAAATGTGGATTCTTTGACTCCCTTGCCCCTACTGCCTACGATGCCCTGAGTCAGTGTCATCGGAGGAGAGTTTATATATTTAACAAGCTCCATATGTTGATCCTGGTTCTGAATTCAGCTATTGGCTGGAGTACAGGAAGAGGCAGGAAGGTTGAAACGTACTGAATTGGCAGAGGGTGGGAATGCTTACCTCTTGGTGGGCACATTTCATGGCTGTTTTTCAGGTTTCTTTACCATGTGAATCACACCCAGGGTCTTTGTAGAATGTAGATTCTGATTCAGGTCTGGATTGGGGCCTCCAATTCTACATTCTAACAGGCTGCTGGGTGATGCTGGTGACACCTGTTCTTGGACCTCACGTTGCCTAGCAAGGATTAGAGCGGAAGCTTGCTATTGTTCCTCTGGAGGGTCACACCACACCACCATAATATAAATCCAGCATAATTGTTTTCATGACTGTTTTCACATTACAAAAGCAGAGGTGAAGGACTGTGACAGAGGCTGCATGGCCCGCAACACCGAATACCTGTACCATCGGCAGCCGTGGATGGTACAGCCGCTCTTTACTTACCACCTGCCTGTTTAATGACTACTTGGGCTTAGACCAGGTCTTCCAGGGAATCCTCTTGCTCAGTCTTTGTCCTGTTTCCACAGTTGGTTAATATTCACTACATGATGCATTCACTACCACTTAAGACTACTTTGTTTATAAATTTGTATTTTCCAATTACAAATTATGGCTGTGCACCCATAGCAGTATTCAGAAGAAATAAAAACAATTATGCTGGATTTATATTATTGTGTTGTGTGTCTTGCTGCTTTCTAGTCCTTCACTACTGAATGCTTTTTGTGTGGATAGAATTACATTATTCTAGTGTGATGTCCTGTGTTTTCCTATTGAAAAATATTTACCCTATGATGCCATGACACACCACAGGACATCTGCTTTGAAGCTCCTCGTGTAGCAGCCAATTTGCTTAATTACCTAATCATAGGAACAAAATTTGGTTGTTAAGTGAGGAGTGTCTGTGTACCACTAAAATTTATTTACACAAATACATGGCTGGTTAGATTTGGTCTGTGGCCTGTAATTTACTAGTCTGTAGGTTAGAGAACCATACCAAGTATCCTCACTGTTTTTGAGTTATTGAGCATAGGTAATTTTCTGGAGGCTTTTGTTCATTCTTTGCATCTTGGTATAATAGAAACTAAAGATCTAGAAAAGTGAGGAAATTTCTTAGGGATGCTTAACTACCTGGTGACAGGGTTAAGATGTGAACCCTGACCCTCGGACTCCAATCTGAGTGTGTTTTTCTACCATACAACACTGATTTCATGTTAATAATAGATCTTGCTTTGGAAATAACTTCTTGGAAGGACTACTAGAATGCAACCTCTGTGAGGGCAGGAATTTCTATGTTTAGTTCCCGGTGTATTTCCACTGCCTCTCAGAGCACCTGGACTATAGCAAGTGCTTAATCAATATTTATTTAATCAATGGTTATTTCATGACTTCTCACTTTTTTTGGAGAGATTTTTGCTATAGGGTGCATGCGCTCACCAGAGAGACAGAGACAGAAAGCGAGAAATCCCCAGGGGGGATGTCACAATTCCTTCTCCTCCGTTCTCCTCTTGGGATTTTTGGGCACACACACACACATGCACAGGGCATGAGTTTTAAGCCACCAGGTCTAGGACTCAAACTGAGAGCAGCTATGTGAGAGTCCAGTGATATAACCATTAAGCCATCTGCTGATCCCTCATGATTTCTCACTTCTGACATGAGGAGACTCCAACAAATCTGTGGAAAAATGAAATTAAAATATGAGTTTATTTTGGTGCAGAATTTTTTTTAAATCCATGCATAGTTTTTCTATAATACACATTTTACATGAACTTGCTGAAGACACCTCATATTAGTGTTTTTATAGGAAAAGATTTCAGAGGTCAAGCAGTACAACCAAAGATAATTAGAACCTTAGAGTAAATCCTAGAATGTAGAAGTTTCAACACACAAGCTTCTTCATACTCAGTGGTTCCCGTGACCGATCAAGACTATGTGTAGAGAACCCCGTTGTTACCGTATGGTTTTGAATAGATATAAGCCCCTCTGGATTTTGAACCTTCACTTCCTTCCCAGTATTGGAAATCTAACTACAGTTTGGCAAACCAGGAATGCTTGATGACTCTTCCTCTGATGACTGGAGGAATCATGGATTATTTTTCTGATAAGAGATCCCAGATAAAATCTTCACCTTCTTGTGATGGGGGTTCCTTTAAAACAAAATCAGTAGTCAATTTGGCCACAGTCAGATGAAAGAGGGGTCCTGATAATACACCCCATTCTTTTTTCTTCTCTGTAGTTTATTTTAGAATGCTTCATAAAGATTTTAAAAAATTAAATCTGTAGTCTTTGCAGGAATGGGTTCTTGGTATTACAATAACATTGCTTATTATGAGAAAACACGCTGCAATTCGCATGCTGTTCTGACACAGAGTGAACAGGCAATTTAGTAGGAGTGTTTAAAGCAACACAAATTTTAAAGGAGGATACTTGTAGATAACAACTAAAATGGCAGCCCTGAGATGAAATTCACTAAAGATGCTTCCAAATGGCTGAATCTGGCTTTTGATCCTTAGGAAGCCAGAGGAAAGACACAGCTGCTGAAGCTAAAAGGAGATAGCTCAAGAAGTCGTATGGATTTCTTGTTCATTTCTAAGCATTCTTGCCCCCAGTGACCTAATTATGTCACCTGCAAGCAGCCGCACTTTGTACCCGTGCACACCGCATCTGGCCTTTGTAGTGAAATTTCTCATGGAAAAATTTCTCTCTCTGCTCCACTTAAATAGTTAATAGTTTACCTTAAATGGAGAAACTGCAACTTTACAATTTGGGGGTTTCTTTATTTAATGTTTATTTCTTTCCTTCATGACAGAGAAAGAGAGAGATCAATCTCTGACAGGGTCTTGCCATGCTGTGATTCTCCTCCTGGCCGGCCAAGGTTACAGGTTTGCCCATAGGAAAGCCAAGCCTGTTTAGGCTGACCCAGAATCTGAACCCTGGGTCTTTTCAGATGTTCCAGTATTATGCAGCGGTGCCTTACTATCTGCATCCTACCACCAGCACCCTTATGACTGGACTGTCTGAGGATTATTTATTCCTGATATCTATTATTTATTGTACCTTCTAGAAGCTAGCCAGCAAGGAAGAAATTCATTTATTCCTACTATATACTTCTACCACATTCACTCATTTATTCAACAAATATTTAAATACTGATGGTGTATCAGGTACTGTTCTCATTCTGGGAAAACAGCCTTTGCCTTCAAGGAGCTTTTAATGTTAATGCATGAAGACAGATAATGAACAGAGAAAAGTAAACATCCAGTGGTGATGAGCTCTAAGGAGAGAAATAACACAGAGCCTAAGAGTTGGAGTAAGGTAGATGTAAGAGGTAGCTATTTATTTTTTTTCCTTCCTTCCTCCCTTCCTTCCTTCCTCCCTTCCTTCCTTCCTCCCTCCCTCCCTCCCTCCTTCCTTTCTTCCTCTCCTTCCTTCCTTCCTCCTTCCTTCCTTCCTCTCCTTCCTTCTTTCTTTCTTTTGTTCTATTTATTTTTAGGTTTGCATGTGCACTTGCTGGAGAGAGACAGAGAGAAAGTACGAAATCACCCCCATGCAGGATGTCCACGCTACAATCCCTTCTCTTCCATTCTTCTCTCTGGTTCATGGGCATGCAGGCAACATGCACCTGGCGTGATTTTTAAGCTTCCAGGTCCAAACTGCAGTCTGCCATGTGGGAATACAACACCTTAACCATTATGCCACCTGCTGGCCCCAACAGGTAGCTATTTCAAATAGCTACTTCAAAGGTCATCAGGGAAGACCTTACTAAATGGACATCATTTATATATAGACTTGGGGATAGCTGGGGGCAGTGTGTTCCAGGTGAAGATCATAGCAATCACAAAGGGCAGGATGGGGTAATAAGGCAGAGTAAAGTGGAGTGAATACTGCACTTCCTACACTGGGAAGAGTAGGGTATGCGAAGGCCTTCGCTTCCAGCCTGAGTGAGCCGTAAGGTGTTCCAGGTTTCAGACCACGGGGAGACACTACTCAGCTACCACTTCAGAAGGATCCCTCTGGTTGCTGTGGTGATGTGTAGGAGGCTAAGAGCAGAAGCGAAGAGATCAGTTAGGAGATGATCGCAATAATCTTAGCAAGACAGGAGGGCAGCTTAGACGAGGTTACTAGCAGGAGAGGTAGTAAGAACTGAGTAGACCCTGAACATTTTGTGAAATAGAGCCACTAAGGTTTTCTGTCATGGTAAAAATGTAGATGGTAAAAAAGAGAGAGGGATCAAGGATGCTGACAGTTTTCTGGCTTGAGCAACCAGAAAGACAGCATTGCTATTTGTGAGATGAGGGGGACGTATGGACGAACAAGTGTGTGTAGGGTGGAAGCGGAAACCTGGAGTTTGATTTGGGGTATGTTGGAATGAAATGCCTGTTAGTTCTCCAAGTTCTCCAAGGAGAGATGGCAGAAAGGATGCATGGTGGTGCACATCACGTGGGAGGACGTGGAAGAGGATGACAGTGATGGCATGAATAGCAGTTGGTACCATGTGCCCATTAGTTGGGTTGTAGGAAGGCAAAAAAGGCATTCATTTCCATATTTGAATTTAGAACCACTTGATAACACAAAAGTTATATAAATAGAGAATTGAAATTGCCATTTTATAGTTGGTAACAGCAGGAAAAAAGCATTTGGGTTCTGTCAGAGTGGACCTATTTTTGAGTCAGATGGACTGTCTACCCTACATGGCCAAGGCAGATATTTTCAGGTCCTCTAGTAGGGGTGGATCCCGTAGCATATGGAACTGAGCCGATCTCAATGTCAGCCTCTGCTCAGGTAGGCAGATCCTAAAAGAGAACCTACCAGAGCTGAGCTTCAAATGCTTGCTTTCTTCTCTTTAGACCCACCAATTTTATGACATTCCTTTTGCCCTAAAGGGGTTTCTGAGGTTTTGGGAGAGAAGCCAGGGTGAGTCTGAACTCTGGCTAACAGAGTATGAAGATTGGAAGTACAAGTCTCCCTCACCTGTCTCAGTGTTAGATACTTTATTTATTTTGTGTTCTGTTTATTTGTTTGTTTATTTAGGTATTTAATCTTCACTACTTTTGGGTGATAGGGTACATATACTTATCAGAAAGACAGAGAGAGAAGGAGAGTGAGAAATCACCCTCTAGGAAAGTGGGCCATACCACAGTCCCTTTTCCTCCATTCTGCTGTTGGGATTTTGGGCATACGTGGGTGCATGCCCCACATGTTTTTGAAGCTGCTGGGTTCAGAAATTGAATTGTGGAGTTGGCCTTGTGGAATCCAGTGTCTTAACCACCATGCCGCCTCCTGGCCCATCATTGAATCTTTACATTTTAATCACCATTTTACAGTTGAAAGTATTTGAAGCTTAAAGATCAAGAGTGCTGTGTGCATTTGACAGTGGTCTTGTGTTCTCTGCTGTGTCTTGCAGAGCAACGAGCTGTGAAAGAGAAGACCATTTTGTTTATGTATTTATTTAAAACTATAAACGTGAGAGCATTTGTTGTTGATGGAGTGCTAAGAGTGGCTGTGAGTTAAGGGAATCTTTTATTCAAAGTCATGAACAAATGAAAGAAACAGATCTTCCAACCAAATGGATTATTTACATGTGATTTAAATAAACAAAAAAGACTATTGATCATTTATATTGGACAGATAGGCTTTATTTCTTTATTTTGTTTTTGCCTTAGGGTACGTACACTTGCCAGAGAGAGACCGAGGGAGACAGAGAGAGGGAAGTGAAAGATCAAGCCCCCAGGAGGATGGCAATGTTGCAGTCCCTTCTCCTCAACTCTTCCCTTGGGGGTTTGAATATGCACCTGGCATGACTTTCCAGCTGCTGGGTCCAGGACTCGACCTGCTGTTGGCAATGTTGGTGTACAATGCCGTAACTACCATGCCACCTGCTGGCTCCAATATTGGGCTTATTTTTAGGAAAAAATTTTTATTATGTTTATCCACAAGTGTCTGAATGCTTTTGGTTGTCAAAATAATCTTTCCTTTGTCCCTTTCACTAGAGCTCCTCAGACATGCTATATTTTATGACAACCCAGGTTTCACTCTTGGAAGATTCTAGACTCTTTCTAGATACATCTACTGGATCTGTGCATTCTGTGGTGTTTTGAGGAATAAGTGACTTCCTTTGAAATGAAAAGCTTTTGAAATCAGACAGGGCCTGTTACTTGTTCTCTTATCTGGTTATTCTCACATTACTGTAATATTCCTGGGTAAGAAAGAGGTTGAGGGTAGAAAAGCATTGAGTCTTCGGAAGAAATATGGGCTTCATTATTCTTAAGCCTCCTTACACTGTTTCTTTCTTTTTAAAAATAATTAATTTTATTTGTTATTATTACTTAATTTGAACAGAGTGATACAAAGAAAGGGAAAGTGAGAAAGCAAGCCACTAAGTCTGGGACTTGAACTGTGGTTGGCCACATGGGAGTCCAGTGCCTTAACCAGCACACCACCTGCTGCCCCTGCCCATTTTTTTGAGAGAGTTTTTTTTTTTTTTTTTTTTCTTTTTCCTATAGAGCACATTTTCTTGCTGTAGAGACAGAGAGACAGAAAGCAAGAAATCACCCTCTAGTGGGGATGGCCACGCTTCAATCCCTTATCCTCCATTTTCCTCTTGGGATCTTGAGCAAGCACACACATACACCTGGTGTGAATTTTAAGGTGTTGGGTCTGGGACTTGAACCATGGTCGACTATGTGGGAGTCCAGCGACATAACCATTATGCATCTGCTGGTCCCTACCCTGTGTCTAAATATGCCTCCTTTCCTCCCTCCTTTCTAGCTAACACTCTCCTACTGCTATCTTACCCTCAGATTCAGATGAATACCTCACCATCTCTTTACATCAAATTCTAATACATGAAACTTTGGGGGACAAACCATAACATTCAACCCCTGGCCCCAAGGTTCATGTTTTTCTCATGTATAAAATATAATAATCTCATTTCAATAGTCCCCAAAGTCTTAATTTGTTTCAGCACCAACTCAAAAACCCAAAGTTCAAAGTCTCATCTGAGACTCAAGACATTTTTTTTTCAGTTATCAACCTATGAAATCAAAACAAATTACATGCTCCCAAAATGCAACTGTAGAGCAGACACAGGGTAAATATTTCCATTCCCCTAAAAAAAACAGGTAACAGGCTCCCAGCAGTCTGAAACCCAAGCGCACAGGCATTTGACCCTGGAACTCTGTGCTGTGCCTTAGGTGCACTGAGAGGGTTGGGCCTCCAAAGCTTCAGGTAGCCTTTTCTCTTTGGCCCTGTTGAGCTAAGCCCATGGTTCAGTGTCTTCAGTTGGAGTTTCTTGTCTGCAATTCTTTCATTGGCAGTGAACACTGAGAGTTCTACGTTCTGGGGTCTTGAGGTGGTCTCACCTCTGTAGCTCCACTAGAAAAAATCTTCCTGGTGAGTACTCTCTGCTCCAGCCCCTCATTTCCCATTTTCTTCATCGTAGTGGAAGCTCTCTGTGGTGTCTCCACCCCTGCTGTGGGTCACTGCCGAAACTTCCAGGCTTCCTGATGCATTCTTTGAAATCTAGGAGGCTACTCTGCACTCACAACTCCTGTGTTCTGTTCTCCTGCAGGATTAGTACCACATGTAGCTCCACACAAACAGGAATGCTGTTAATGCCACTGCCAATGCCTACAGCCTGTGTTCTCTGAGTGGGCAGGCACACCCGGGCTGCTCAAGGCTGGAACAACTGGGCACTGTACCGGGATCTAGGAAGGTCCAGGCTGCACAGGGCAATGGGCCCTCCTGGGGCACTTCTGGGAAGCCGTTTTGCCCCTCTTAGAAATCTGAGATTGTGATGAGTGGGAAAAATCCTGAAGATCTCTGAAATACCCCAGGGGCATTTCTCCTATGGTCCTGCCTATTAGCATTTTGATATCTTCAAAAGAGAATAAATCTCTCACTAATTTCTTTAGCAACCAATCTCTCAGTCCTACTTTTCTCTGCCAAACATGCTATTTCATTCTTTCCCATATGTAATTTTTCCAAGTTTTCCCTCTCTGTCCTTTTTTTCATTAAAAGTTCTGTCTTTAAGTCACTCTATTTTTCTCTTGTGTTGTTAAGTGCAGTTAGCAATAGCCATGTGGTTCCTTCTTTGAAATCTTATTTGTCAGATCTTCATCACTCTTAAATTGAAAATTAAAGGAAGCCTTAGGACATGAACATTTTGCAGCCAAGTACTTTGGTATGGTGTAAAATGAGGACCTTTTCTCCGATTGCCAATAAAATATTCCTCATTTTCCTTTAAAACTAGAACAGCCTCGACTCGACTCTCTATATTTCTATTAGTATTCTGGTCATCACCATTTGACTCATCTCTGAAAAGTTCCAGTTCATTTATAAACTGTTTATCTTCTGAGTGTCCACCAGAATCTAGACTATTTCTAGCCCTGACCTCCACATTTTTCCCCATTACCCTGTTCCAAAGCTCTTTCCATATTTTCCGATATCTGTAGCAATATGGTTTCGCTCTCTTGCCTCTTTCTGTTTTAGTCAGTTGTTGTGTGGCTAACAAATTCCTGAAGCTGGGTGGTTCATAAGGAAGCAGGGTTTTATTAACTTGCAGTGCTGGTGGCTGGAAGGTCCAAGGGCTAAGGCCTGGTGTCAGGCTGGTTTACTACGCGGACTGCAGAAGCACGGAGGATGGTGGGCACATGCAGAGAGAGACGTTTCTGACAGCTGTTTTTTAACAGCCAGGTAGAGCAAGAACGAAGCTCTTCTCACTAGAACTAAGACTCACTGGGCTCGTGAGACATCTTTCATCTTTCCATGAGATCATTGCCTCCTCCATGCAGTCACTGCAGTCCAATTACTACCTACTAGGCATAACTACCTTCCAACATCCAATTCTAAAATAGGAATCTTTGGGAGACAAATGTCATCATTCAAACCACAACAGGTTATAACCCAACTGGAAGAGGGATAGACACCTCTTCGTGTTTCTGATAGAATCTTAGAACTAAACCTTGCACAGAAGAGCAGAATGGTCATTGAATTGACCCAAGTTACCCTTTAGAAGGCCTCAGAAAGGATTAGAAAGGCTTTAACAGCCTGCATTTTCATTCTGATGAGTTATGGAGACTAGGTTTCCTGGAGAGTAAAAAAGCTGTTTATTGAGTCTCTTCTTTTTGCTTTCCTCACAATCACAAAGTATGTCTATTAAAATAGAGTTAATACTAGATGGATAAAAATTACATTCAGTGACTGGGGACATTCCAGATAGTCCTGAAAGAAAGCATGAAACTTCGCCCTCCAGAGGTAAGTTAAAATGGGTCCCGAGAGTGTAGCCCACCAATGGAAAGAGTAAGGTCAAGAAAATCCTCTACTTGTAAAAATGTCAAGTGTCTGGTTTGTAGCAGGCACCTGAATGCTGCTGCTAGTAGTCTCATAGCTAGGAGGACTGAACCTTGTTTCTGCCCCTGGCTGCATGTAATGTTGAACTCTAAACTCACAGCCTCAGAATTCTCACCTGTGAACCTGGATATGGTATTTTCAAACTCATGGCATTGCTCTACCTTGTAAAGTGTAGTTTGTGGCATTTCACGTGGGAGGCAGGTAATACTCCTCCAAAGAGGTCTACGTCCTACTCCCTGGAACTTGTCAGTATGTTACCTTCTACAATAATAGGGAGTTTGCAGATGAGATTATGGATTTTGAGATAGAGGCATGACCATTGATTATCCAGGCCAGCCCACTGCCCTCAGGAGCCATGTAAGTAAAAGGAGAAAGCAGGAGTCAGCATCAGAGGAGGAGACGTGATGATGAGACCAGAGGTTGCTGTGATCCTGTCTTTGGCTTTGAAGATGGGAAGCATGAGCCAGGCTGTGTGGGCAGCCAGCAGACGCTGGCTCAGAGCCCGGACCCCCAAGAGCAGCCCTGTGGGCATTGTGATTTTGCCCAGTTAACCCATTTTGGACTTGAGACATCCCGAACTATAAGGTAGTTGTTCTAACATTAGTGTTGTAAGCCACCAACTTTGTGGTGATTTGTGCAGTAATAGAAAATGGATACAGTAAATATTCAAAATGATCTGTATTGTATTCTTTTTGAGTATCTTAGAGCGGTTACTTAACCTCTCCGGGCTTAGCTTCCTTCCTGGTGTTTGAGCTTGATCAGTGTAGCACAACTAACTCGGCCTTCTTCTGCGTCTTATTCTTTGGGCTGGGTGGTAAATCCTGTACACTCTTCTATTATGTTGTCTTCCCCCAGAGGGCGCATGTGCTTACCAAAGAAAGACAGGGAGAGGGAAAGTGAAAAAGGCACCACCTCCCTCCATGGAGAATGGTCACGTCACAATCCCTTCTCCTCCATTTCTCCTCTTGAGAGTTTGGATGTGCAGGTTCACATGCTTGGTAAGCTGCTGGATCTGAGAATCAGACCACACAGTCACCCATGTGAGATCCAGCTACCCTAACCACCATGCCACAGGTGGGCACCATAGTTGTGTTTTCAATTCATAAAATGAGATCAATAATAGGAAAAAATTATATTGAAATAGTTATCATATACTAAAAAAAGCCCATGAACACATTAAAAATGATTTTGTGATGAGTCTAATCACTACTATAAATCTGAAGGAGTGATGAGCACAAATGACATTTTAATACATCTTCAGCAACTGAGATACAAAGTGAAAATATCTGTGCTTCTTTTGGTAACAAAACTGTAGGCACTGCTAGTACTATTTGGTCCTGTTGCCTGTATTCATCCTAGAAGGAAATGATAGAGTTCAGCCAAAGGTTAGTGGAATAAAGATATAACATTTCTTTCCTATCCATATTCAGCACCCCTTTTCCCCTGAGTTCTCTACTTGAAGCCTGAGGACCTGAGTTATGAAACTGAGGAGGGGTTTGTAGAAGGCCACAGGGAAGCGTGGTGAAAACTCAAGTTCTTAATATTTATACTGAGTCATGGGTGTGTTTTGTGTTCTATGGATTCTCAGGGGTTGAGGTAACAATAGGTCTTTTAGAAAGAGCAGATGAGTTTGGTCTTTGGGAAAGCCCGAAGCCATTCTGTAAATTCAGCTGAGTTTATTTGGGACTCATGGTTATGGGTGACATTTGTGGAGATCACTTACCAGAAGATGGGAGTAGAGCAGGTTGGTGAGAGGAACATGAATCCCATATTAGCAACATGTAAAAATGCAGGGAAAGGGATAGCATTCTGAGAGTCTTAGTGACATGGCCTCTTGGAGGTAATTTTGTATAAATAACAGTGGTTAGGAACATTTTCTTAAAAAGAATGTGTAAGAGGACCCAGTAAATTGTGCTGGCCATTGTCAGCAGGGCACTAAGATGAGCTTCAGTTAGAGATTAAAAAAAAAAAAATTATGTGCACCTGGCGTGGTTTTTAAGCCACCAGGCCTGAAACTCAAACTGTGGTTGGCCATGTGGGGGCCTTGTGTCTGAACCACTATGCTGCCTGCCGGCCCCACGTATATTTTAGGCTTTTGCCATTGGGTTCATGCACTCACCAGAGGGACAGAGAGGGAAAGTCAGAAATCACCCCCTGAGGGGATGGCCATGCTGTAATCCCTTCTCCTTCATTCTCCTCCTGTGATTTCGCACACACACCTGGGATACTTTCCAAGCCACTGGGTCTGGGACTTGAACTGTGGTCAGCCATGTGGGAGTCCTGCGCCTTAACCACTAGCCACCTCTTGGCCCCTCAGAGTTCTTAATAGAGAAACATTCTGGATAATATATCAACTAGTTCAACTGGGGATGGTTTTAGGTTTAAATCCAGCACATTGTTTTGCACCTAGTAAGTGTTTAAGTCTTGGTTGTTTTTGACTCAGTAACATTTTACATTACATTTAGATTACATTTTTAAAAAGTCAATATTTGTTTCCATTGGATAATTTGGGAAGACAGCTATGGCAGTCACAAGTAAACAAGTAGCTTTTCAAAGCTGTCCACACTGCCATGTATTTTTTTTTTTTAAAGCAAGCATAATACATTTTTATTTTGTTAAGTTGAAGCCCAATAGAATTGCAAAATTAATACCAATAGAAGTTTTCTACAGACAGTTTCCATCACAGAAACGCTGGAGAAGGATTCACAAATACCTTTTTAAGCGATGGATTTGACAGCACTGTCTTTAAATAGAAGACAGAGAGCTGTTAGGTACTTACCATGGTTTAAACATGTCAATATTTTCTCATTTTTCTTTTGAACAAAAAGTTACATAGTAGGGGGCCAGATGGGGGTGCAATAGTAAATAGAGAAAGTAAAGAATGGCATGCTCGGGGAGGCTGACATGTGTGGGAGCATTCTGGGTTCACACCCGGATCCTTCCCTGAGTACATTGGCTCGTGTGTGCTCACAATCCAGCGCTGTCTGAGATTGGGGGTGCATCACAGCCTCAAGACTACATTGGGGGTGCTGTCTCTCTTGCTGATGGATGAAATACTGGGTTGTTAGGAAAGTCATGATGCATTTTTGCATAGAAAAACATGTCATGACGTTTCCGATGACCTAGTCGATAAAGGAACTTAAGAAAGGTGTTACATATGGATCAATACCTGAATGAACCGTAGTTATTGAGAGTCTGCCCTTTACAGCTTCACTCTGTGTGGTGAGGTTGAAAACTTAGGGTGGCAGGGGAGTTGGTGTCTAGTAATAGTGTCTGGAAAAACACACATCATTTTCAGTGCACATCAGTTGGGGCTTGTTTTATTCCTGGGGGAGAAAAAGAGAGGGCTTTTGGGCCAGCAGGTGGCATGGAGGTTGCGGTAGCTGGTTCCCACAGGACTGACTCTGTGGTCTGAGTCCCAGCTTGAAAATATCATGCGTGTGTGTGCATGTGTTCCCAGAATCCTGAGAGGAGAATAGAGAGGGGATTGCGCTGTGCCCATCCCCCTGGGGAGTGCTTCCTCTGTCTCTCTGTCTGTCTCCATCTCTCTCTCTGATGAACACACACGACCTATAGCAAAAAACAACAACAACAAAAACCCCAAAAATCAGAAACAGCAGGGGAGCTTGTCCTCGTGGTTTATAAATCTATAGCTCTGATTGTTGCTTTGATGCTGTGTTTATGTCCTCAGTATTATCCCTAATAGCTCTGAGTTTGCACCTAAATTAACAGCATGGTACATCTGGGCAGTGTTTCAAGCGTTATTGATTTTTGGTCGTGTTTTTCAGCCTCAGTGAATGTATGGATGACATTATTATAGAATTTAAAAAAGATTTTAACTTGTAAGTATTGACTGTTAAAACAACAGCACAGTAGTGAGTAAAGTTATTTACAGAATTTATTTCCACAGTACTAACAGAGTCTATGGGTATGTGTACAGCACCTAAGTGGGTACCCATTTATGCTGTAGCATAAACACTGTATAATTGCTTTGGCTTGCCAACCTTGAAATGAAATTCTTCCCTCCCTTTTTTTTAATTGTGGAGGATTTATATTGTTTCTAATTTTTTGCATAAAGGGAGACTTTAATATTTATTTATTTTAACTGACAAGTAAAATTGTTTTTATTTATGGTGTGCAACATGAATTTCTGATGTTTGTATACATTCTAGAATGACTGAATCAAGCTATTTAACATATGCATTACCTCACACACCATTTTTTTGGTGGTGAAAACACACCTATATCTACTCTCTTAGCAATTTTCACATATACAATATTTGTTATCACTGTATAATAGATTCTTAATTTTTTTTTATAAGAGAGATTTATTGCTATAGGGTGCATGCACTTGCCAGAGAGACAGAGAGTGACAGAGACAGAAAGAGAGAAGTCACCCTCCGGGGGGATGGCCATGCTGCAATCCCCTGTCCTCCATTCTCCTCTTGAGATTTTGGGCACACATGCACACACGTCCAGCATGAGTTTCAAGCCACCAGGTCTGGGACTCGAACCACAGTCAGCCATGTGGGAGTTGAATGACCTAACTATTATGCCATCTGGTGGTCCTGTTTCTTAGACTTTAAAAAAAGTTTCTTCTATGAGTGAGACAGACACACAGAGAGAGTCACCCCCAGCAGGGTCTTCATGCTGTGATTCACCCCTAGCCTCAGTCAACACTAGAGCATGGGCACATACAAGCTTGGCTAGTATAGGGAGGTCTCTGCGTATGAGCCTGAAGCCTTCCCATGTGGGTCACCTGACAGTCTTGTGTTACTGCATGCCATCATCCAGGCCCCTTATTTTTCCCGTCTAACTAAAATTTTGACTCACATTTCCCTAATCACCTTCCTCCCTAACAGCCAGTCACCTCTGTTTTATCATCTGTTCTAAGTTTAACTTTTTTTTTAAAATTGTTATTTAATTTAATTTGTTATTTTTATTTATTTTTTAAAAAAATTGAACCAGAGAGAAAGAGAGAGTAAGAAAGCAAGCCGCCAGGGTGGGAGCCAAGCATCTTAACCACCATGCCACTTGCCAGCCCCAAGTTCAACTGTTTTTAGATTCCAAATAAAAATGAGATCATATAGTAGCTTATTTCACTGAACATGATATCCTCCAGCTTCATCCATGTTGTCACAATAACAGGATTTTCTTCTTTTTCCGAGGCCGATTAGGATACCTGTGTGTATGTGCAGTATTTTCTATATTCATTCATCTATCGATGGACACTTAGATAGATTCCATATCTTGGTTATTGTGAATAATGTGCAGTGAACTTAGGAGTGCAGATCTCTCTTTGACATATGAATTTTGTAGCCTTTGGATATAGTCCCAGTAATGGAATTGTTAGATTATATGTTAGCTGTACTTTTTTTATTTTAAAGAGAGATTTTTACTATAGATTACGTATGCTCACCAGAGAGACAGGGAGAGACAGAAAGTGAGAAATCACCCCTTGGGGGGGATGGCCACACTGCAGTCCCTTCTCCTCCATTTTCTTCTTGGGATCTTGGACACATATGGACACACCCCCAGCATGAGGTTTAAGCTACCAGGTCTGCGACTGGAACTGGGGTTGACTATGTGGGAATCCAGCAATGTAACCATTATATCACTGCTGGCCTCTGGTAGTTGTATTTACTTATTTTGTTTTGGAGAGGTTTTTGCTATAGGGCATGTGCACTCGCAAGAAAGACAGAGACAGAGAGACAGAAAGTGAGGAATCACCCCTTATGGAAATGGCCATGCCAATAACTTCTCCTTCATTCTCCTCTCAGGATCTCGGGCACACACGCACACATGCCCAGTGTGAGTTTAAGCCACCATGTCCGGGACTCGAACTGCGGTAGACTACATGAGTCCAGTGATGTAGCCATTATGCCATCTGCTGGTCCTGGGTAGCTGCATTTTTAATTTTCGAGGAAACTTCATACTCTTTTCTAATATGCTGAACTAATTTATATTCCCACCAACAGTATACATGGGTTCCCTTTTCTCCATTTACCTTTTGTCTTTTTTTTTTTTAAATTCCTTTTGTCTTCTTGATAATAGCCATTCTAACAAGTGTGAGGTAATCATTTCATTGTGGTTTCAGTGTGCATTTCTCTGCTGATTAATGATTAATGATGTTGAGCATATTTTCGTGCATCTGTTGGCTATTCATATGAGAAATATCTGTTTTAGATCCTTTGTCTACTTTTTCCTTCTTTCCTTTTTTTTTTTAGAGAGGTTTTTGCTATAGGGCACATGCACTTGCCAGAAAGAGAGAGACAGAGAGACAGAAAGCGAGAAATCACCCCCCCCCCCAAGGGGGGGATGGCCACGCCGCAATCCCTTCTCCTCCATTCTCCTCTCGGGATCTTGGGCACGCACGCACATGCGCCTGGTGTGACTTTAAGCCACCAGGTCCAAGACTCAAACCTGGGTCGGCTACATGGGAGTCCAGCGACATAGCCATTATGCCAACTGCTGGTCCCCTTTGTCTACTTTTTCATCAGGTTTATTGGCTTTCATACTAAGTTGGCTGAGTTGCTTCATTTCCTTATATATTTTGTATAGTAACCCTTTACCAGACGTATGCTTCACAGATAGGTCCTTACAATCCAAAGGTTGTCTCTTTACTCAACACAATAAAGGCAACATGTGGCAAGCCCATAGATAAGGCCGTATGTGACAAGCCCGTACACACTGGTAAAACATTAAAAGCTTTTCTTCTAAGATCTGGAACAAAGACAAAGATGCCCCCTCTTGCTGCTTCTATTCAGTGCAATAATGGGAGTTCTAGCCAGGGCAGTTAGGTAAGAGGAAGAAATAAATAGTATCTATCTCAGAAAGGAAAAAGCTAAATTGTCTCTGTTTTCAAATCACACTAGACAATCCTATAGACTCCATCAAAAAACTGTTAGAACTAATCAATGAATTCAGTAAATTTGCTGGATACAAAATTACCATTCAACTCCCATGTAGTTGACCACAGTTCCAGTCCTGGACCCAATGGCTTGAACTCATGCCGGGCATGTGTGCATGCGTGTCCAAGATCCCGAGAGGAGAATGGAGGAGAAGGAATTGTGGTGTGGCCATTCCCCCTGGGGGGTGACTTCTTACTTTCTGTCTCTATGTCTTTCTGGCGAGCACATGTGACCTATAGCAAAAACCTCTCAAAAAAAAAAAAAGTAAAAAAAAAAAATTACCATTCAAAAATCAGTAGCACTTCTATATATTAGCAACAAACTATGTGAAAAAGATAGAAGATCATACATTGAAAACTATAAAACATCGATGAAAGAGATTTAAGAAGATACCAATAAGTGAAAAGATGTTTCACATTGATGGACCAGAAGAATCAATATTGTTAAAATGTCCATATTACCCAAAACCATCTACAGATCCAGTATAATCCGTATAAAAATTTGAGTGGCATTTTCACAGAAATTGAAAAGCTAATCCTAACATTTGTGGAATCACAAAAGACACCAAATAGCTAAAGCAGTCTTGAACAAGAATAATAGAACTAGAAGTGTTGTACTATCTGATTTTAAAATGTCCTACCTGGCTGGCCTCGTAGCTTAGTGATTAAGGAGCTGGATCCAATGGCTGATCATGGTTCAAACCCCAGCTCAGCCACTTGAAAAAAACATACCGTGAAAAAGAGTCTGTGTGTGTGTGTGTGTGTGTGTGTGTGTGTGTGTGTGTGTATGCACGCACACATATACGTGCCTGCTCAAATCCTGATGGGGTGGAGAAATGGAAGAGAAGGCACTGTAGCATAAGCATACCCCATTGTGGAGTGCTCCCTCTTCCTCTTTCATTTTCTTTGTTGCTCACTCTGGTAAGAGCATGCACCCTCAGTAATTAAAATGAAAATGAAAATGTACTACAAAATTATTGTAATCAAAATGGCCTGGTAATATTCTTAAGGAAGCCAGATACCCGAGGATGACTCACGTTGCAGATCCCCACACCACCATTCCCGGTAATCACAAGATGGATGCTGTGCCGCATCAACTGATAACCATCTCTGCTTACCAGAACCATTTTCCTGAAACTGTATTCCATGGAGACTCACCTACAATTGTGGAACTACACGAGACCCACCCTTAATCCAACCCTGAATAGAATCTGTGTTCCCTATTGTTGAAAATTATATGAGCTGATAATTGAAAAAAAAAAAAAAAGCTGAAAGAACTGGAGGGTATAATAGCAGGGATGGCAACTGCAGATGCTAGAGACAGTATGGGAGAGGTAATGGGAATGAGTAATAGAGGGCGGAAGGGAGGGATTCAGGGAACAAACAACACACTTAACAGACACAAAAATGAAAAGTTGTCTGTTGATAATGTATATGGTAATATCATTGTCTTGACTAATGTACACTGTACTCATGCTGGGAAAAACCATGTTGTACACTGTAAAGATGTGCAGTGATAAAAAAAAAATATCAGCACTTTGGCAAAAGGAGAAAGATCTGAAGATATGATAGTGGAAAGGATAAATGTAGATAACAGAGGCTGCAAGGGAGGGGAGTGGGTGGTAGAGAGTGGGCGTGAGGGGCAAAGGGAAGAAACATTTAACACCAAAAAATGAAGAGTTCTCTGTTGAAAACTATATATATATGTGTGTGTATATATATATATATATATATATATATGTATATTGTATACATCATAATGGGGACTTTATGTAAAACGTGAATTTAATTAATCTGAGAAAGAAAAATAAAAGACAAAAATTAAAAAAAAAAAGATAGCTGGGCTAAAGGATTGCAGGGAATCTGAAGGAATCTGTCATTCCTATTGTAGGCCTGATGAACTAGATCTTCTGTTACAGTTGTCATCACACCCTGGGACTCATAAAATCTTCTTTTTCCAAAAAAAAAAAAAAAAAAGGCCTGGTAATGGCATAAAAACGGACACATAGACCAATGGAGTAGAATAGAGACTACAGAAATAAATCTATGTATTACAGTCAATTGGATATTTTTGGAATTCTTTAGTTTTCCTAATTATTAATACTAATTTTTAATTTGCTTTAGGGCATGTGCACGAGAGAGAGGGAGGGAGGGAGGGAGGGAGGAAAGAAGGAAGGAAAAGAGAGTAAGTGAGAAAGCAAGACTTCAGGTCCGGGACTTGAACTGCTGTAGGTCATGTGGGAGTCCAACACCCTAACCACCATGCCACCTGCTGGCCCCCAGTCAATTGATTTTTGATGAAGATGCCAAGAATATACAGTGGGGGAAAGCACAGTTTCTTCAATAAATGGTTTTATAAAAACTGAATATCTATATGCAGAACAATGAAATTAGACTTTCATTTATACCATGTACAAAAATAAATTCAAAATGGACCAAAGATTTAAACATAAAACTGAAACATAAGGGAAAAGCCCCATGACATAGGTCTGTGTAATGATTTTTTTTGGCTATGACTCCAAAAACACAGGCAATGAAAACAAAAATAGACAAGTGGGATTACATCATATGAAAAAGCTTCTGCACAGCAAAGGAAACAACAGACTGGAGATATTAAAATATTTTATATCTCCCTATTTTAAATTTGCATATTTCAAAACTGCAAAAAATGTAACTAAATCGTATTGGCAACATATTATACTTCTAGACAACTCGAAGCCCCATAGTATTCCAGCGAACTTTAAATTCACGTCTAAATTAGTTTGCCGTACTAGAATTTCATAGCATTGGTAAACTTAATTCAAAAACTGACAACTCAAACGAGGCATTATTTATTCCGATTCATCCTGTGCATTCAGTATTGTGACTTGCACTTTAAAAGGTTCAACCCCAGTGTCGTCATCATGTTAAGATTAAATGCCTGTAAATGGCTCGTTGCTGACCACAAAACTTGCACTGTACCCTAGGTGTGAGAGTATTCCTTAGAAGTGATTGCCAACTGAGCAAATTGAGACCATTGTGGTAGATTTTCATATTATTTGAAAATATTTGTTGCCTTTCCCCTTCCTGCTTCATTGATTCCACATTTCATCATAACAACTTCTTTAGCCAACAAAATCTGAGTAGAAATGATCCGTGGGTCTCCTGAGCAGGGCTGGCAGGTGGCATGGTGGTTAAGGCGCTGGACCCCCATGTGATCGACCATGGTTTGAGTCCTGGACCTAGTGACTTCTCTCTCACTTTCTCTCTGTCTCTCGGTCTCTCTCTGGTCAAATTAAAAAAAAAAAACTAATAGTAATAACTAAAATGAAATATTTATTTTAAAAATGTAAGTGTTAGCAGGATTCTCGTGTTTGCTTTTCCTTTTGCCATGATGAGTAGTAGTGTTTCAGATAAAGCCTGTTCCCTTAATTTGTGTCCTAGGGTGAGGAGTATTTGGAGCTAGATGCATTGTTTATCTGCAGGAGACATTTGACATAAATGAGAAGTAAATTCTCATTGAAAGCTACTGAGAATCGGGGGCTGTATGTTACTACTGTGCAACTTCCCCATCCTGACTGTTGTATCACATTTGTTTCTATCTGTGGGCTTTTGGAGGAAGAAATGATCACCAAGGGAATGAACATATGGAGATCGAATTGAACCATAAGTGAAAATAGAGTTTAGTATTAGAAGTGAGAATATTTTTCTGAGAAGAAGTATTCTGGGATTTGCTCATGACTTACTTAGGGGAAAAAAGTAGACAAGAGTGACTCTCTTCATAGGATTGGGTAAGAGGCCAGCAGGTGGTATGGTGCTTAAGGCACCGGACTCCCACATGGCTGACCACAGTTTGAGTCCCAGACCTGGTGGCTTGCTTTTTCACTTTCCCTCTCTCTCTCTCTCCCTGGTGAGCACATGTGCCCTATAACAAATTAAAAAATAACAAATAATTCTTTAAAAATACATTTAAAGGGATCAGGTAGGCTATGAATTATTTTGGGAAGTTATAATAGATGGTAGAATTTATGATAGATGGTGAACATTTGAAGGCAACTTGAAAATTTGGAAAGCTTTTGAAGAAGCTGAGCATATTATTAATGTTGCATTTTAAGGCAATCATTATGACATAGGATGGATTTGAGGTTGTCCAGGGGACTACAGGTACTTTCTCCTGGCCTGACTGGTGTGGGAAGGTTGAAGACCCAGGACTAGTCTGAAGCTGTCAATGGAAGGACCACTCTTAGGAGCCTGCTCATATATCAGAATCAGAACATATATCAGTATCAGAACAATTCTATGTTCTGATACTCTGATTTTTCTATATGCTCTTTCTCTATTCTGACTAGTTTCTCACCTACAACAACCCCCCTGCCCCATGATTTTTCTTTCTCAGTGATTTTCAACCTCATCAAACCCAAATCTAGTCTTCTAATAAATATTTTGCAGCACTTCCTTCACTGTTGTAAGCTAAAATTCACACATGATATCTATTTATGCACATAATTAAAAAAAATCTCTCCAGCGTAATGTCCTGCTGTATTATAAAGAAACAAAAACAAATGAATAAAGATGTGTAGCTCAGAATGTAGACCCCCCCAGAAATCACACCACCAGAGGACATAATGGTGTTATCGGGTACTTGAGGCTGTAGGAAGAACCTTGGTGAGAGTCACAGGCTCAGACACATGTCATGAGAGGTGTGTGTGGTTGGTGAACTTACTACAAAGCAATCTGGTGGAGGTGATGTGTCTACCTGAAGGTGATGTCATGGAGCATATGCAAAATGGATGTTATTGGTTGTAGGAACTATTTCATTGGTTGTAGGAACTATTTCATGTAGACATATCACCTCTCTAAGGTTGCTTTGTATTAAGCATCTCTTGATAAAGCTCTGAATGAAACCCTGCTCTGTGGACTTACATGGTAATTGGCACTCCTATCTCTAATAGAAGGTGATTTCTTAAACCATAGAAATCTACTTCGTGTTTATGTGTAAAGTAGAGCAGACTCTAAACTCTGATCATTACAAAGACTTTCGCCTACACGAGTGTCCTGCAGAGTATAAAGAATCATATGGGCCTCAGGACAATCCTTTCTTGCACAGGATTCAAGAATATTGCAAGATACCAAGCATTGTTGTCTGTCCGGTTCTTGGGACAACCTGAGATGCTCCAAAAAGTTTCAAAAATGTCTACTTGTGGGCATTCTGGCCCAGATTGGAGAATTATGGTTCTCTGTCATTGCTTCTACTCACTCACTGTTTCTGCTGCCTGCTAACATTAGCTTTTTTGCATATGCCTTAACAAGGCCTCACTGTCACTGTAGAGACAGGCAGACATCATGAACTGTCACATTCAACTTCCATTGCACATTGTCTTTGTTTCTTGGTAGTGTTTTTTTTTTTTTTTTTTTTTTTTTTTTTTTTTTTTTTTTTTATTTATTTAAATTCCAGGCCAAAGGTCTTATTCAATGACCATCCTGTAGATGAGCTGCCCCGGACCAATCACCTGTAGCAATTGAAGGGCAAGGTTGCAGAAAGAATGAGCATTCAGGCTTCAAAATGGACATGTTTGGTATCCGCTGCTTTCCCTAAAATGGAAGTGCATTGCATGAGGACTTAATTTGGTTCACTTTTCTATTTCTAGCCCTGAAAATAATTTCTAGTATGCCTGATCACGTGGGAAATGTCTTAGTCTGTTGGGGACTGGCTGACTTAGACAATTGAAATGTTTCTCACGGTACTGGAGGCTGGCTGTCTGAGATCAGGGCACCAGTATAGGCAGGTTCTTGTGAGGGCCCTCTTCTGGGTCGCAGGCGGCCTACGTCTCAGTGTGCTCTCACGTGGCAGAGGGCCCAAAGGGGACGCATACTCCCTCTGACTCCAGCCACGGGCAGCAGAACCTCTTCTGCTGTCCACCTGGGATGGACTTCTTCATTCTCTCTTTGTCTTCCTGAGTTTCTGCCTTGGTACTCAGACTTGGTAAAACAGACAGTTCCCAGCAGCCCACATCAGCGATGGTGGCCTTCATCACCCCATTGAATGTAGGAAGACCATGTATATATGATGCTCGTGAATCAATCAGCCCTGCCCAGGAGAGAATTACAGAGCAGGAGACGTCAACTCTGCTCATTTCACTAATCAAGTCCTCTGTCTCTCATTTGGAGGAGCCAGTGTGAGAAGGAAACAGTTTCAAGTCAATTCTGTGGAAACACAGAGAGGGGAGGATGGTTCTGTTTAAATGATTAATCTCTGGGTTTGCAGTTATCTAGCATAGAACATAATAGGCATTTACAAATAGATGGATGAACCTCACATGCATTTACTCATTGAAGCCCAGTAACTACAAACTAGTATGGCTGTGACCACAGTAGGTGCCAGATAAGTCACCTTTGTAATCCAGCAATGAAGAGCATGGCATTTCCTATGAAGATCTTTTTGGGTGGCATTTCAGGTACTCAATTAGGTAGATGAGGGCAAGGGAAAAAAGTCACCTTACCTACAGAAGGGTGGAGAGTCATACCTAAGCTGAAGCAAACCATCCATTAGAGTTCTCTCTGGCATGGTCCAGCCCTTCATTCCTAATAGTAAGCTTAGATTTTGACAGCAAGTTTCCAAAGAAGAAAGCCCTGGAAGCTCCATTTCAAGTTCTGCATTGTGAAAATGTGCTAATTTAATGAAAAGGCAAGCTTCCTTGCCAGGTAATCTTTAGAAAATGGGGTGGCCGTGCGCATTACTGCTGCGTGGGAAAGCAAGGTGCTATGTCAGATGTTCTGCTGTGCGCAGGAATCGTACAGTATGGAGGGAGGACCCTCATTCGTCTGTATGTGTCAGCCAGTTCTCTGTGCTCTGTGTTGTTCAACACTGGGGTATTTTGGCTGCTCCTCAGTGCAGAGTACTTCTAGGGCTTCCATATTTATGACAACTTCAGGCCATCTGCTGCTCGACTACCCTCAGAGAATGCAGAACAATTTTCAACTTAAATGGAGCCTTACTCATCACACTTTCCACAGTATCTTCCATTACACTCTATCTTGTTGTTCTGAACTCACATTACTTGGTCTTATTTTTATTTATTTATTTTTTAGAATTATCCTTCCTGCCACAGGAAAAAAAGAAAAGCCAGCCTGCTGCCTTTTCTTCCTGGGCCAATGTATAGGGCTCTAAACATGACAGAGATTCATTCTGACCTTCTGATTTAGCATGTAAATTAGGCTGCTTGAAGCAGAAGGCTCCATATTTTCTTCCAGTTCACGTGTAATGCCAACAGATTGGTATGAATCAAAATGGAACACTAGAAGCAGATACCATTTATAAAATGTCAATTAGAGAAGGCAAAACTGCTTAGAAAAGTTAGCTAATTTGTGAGATCAGTTAGGATAGTTTTCTCAATCGCCTAATTCCACCATTATCATTTTGCACCAGAGTAAAAATGTAATGTAACCTTCCCTCTGTTATATTGAAAAACCTAGTGAACATAGGTACGTGTCAGTGTTCTCTAATCTCACTTACCTGCCAAAAAAACCTGAGGATATCTTGCACCTCATTGTAGATTTCTGGACTCTGGCAGGAAAATACATGCAAAGGATTTGAATGATTAGGGGGTTAGTTAAAATTCCAATAATGGGTTTTCCTTCCCACCTGTGATTAGGCTTTCTTAATTACCTAGATCAGAGGAATTCAAGCTATACCACCTTGAACCAAATCTGATCCACTACACGTTCTCATAGAGCCCATGAACTAAGAATAGTCTCTATATTTGTATTTATTTTATTATTATGTTGAATTGTTAGATGGCATATGTGCTCCCCAGACAGAGAGAGAGCAAGAGACAGAGTGTGTGTGTGTGTTGTGTGTATGTGTGTGTTTGTGGGAAGCACCTCCCAATGGACGGTGGCCACACTGTAATCCCTTTGCCTCCATGTTTCTGGGCTCTTGAAATTTGGGCATGCACTCACGTGCACCCAGTGCTTTTTCCCGAGCCACCAGGGCAGGGTCACAAACTGTAGCTGGCCATACAGGGTCTGGCTTCCTTAACCACTAGGCTATTGATTCAGCCTAGGCTTTACATTCAAAACGAAAAACAAACCATACATATGTATGTATGTATGTATGTATGTATGTATGTATGTATTTGTTGTGATTTTTTAAGCTGCCTGGCCTGGGACTTGAACCATGGTCAGCCATATGGGAATCCAGTGTCCCAACCACCATGCCACCTGATGGCCCCCAGACTACATTTTTTTTTCTTTTTTTTGGAGAGGTTTTTGCTATAGGGCGTGTGCGCTTGCCAGAAAGACAGAGACAGAGAGATAGAAAGCGAGAAATTACCCCTCCAGGGGGGATGGTCATGCCGCAGTCCCTTCTCCTCCATTCTCCTCTCGGGATCTTGGGCACGCACGCACATGCGCCTGGTGTGAGTTTAAGCCACCAAGTCTGGGACTCGAACCACAGTCGACTACATGGGAGTCCAGTGACATAGCCATTAGGCCAACTGCTGGTCCCCCAGACTACATTTTTGAATGGTCACATTTTAAATGATTACTTAGGCACCAATATAATAGCTTTGATTTTACAGCTTTGTTCACAAAGCCTGAAAAATACACTGTTAGGTGTTTTGAGTGAAGTTCATTAACCCATGATTTAGATTATGGTGATAATACTTTGCCAAAATGGAATCACCACAGTTGATGTGTGGTAGGTAAAAATACCTTTCTGGGCTACATTAATGTTGTGGCCAACAGATATTTATCGTAAGAAAAACACCACCATGATTTGTCCTGTGAGTGAAACTATCAGAACTACGATGCTCTTTAATCCCAATTTTTTATATAACCTACTGAACAGCCTATGAGTGGAAAAGAGATCTGAGTTGTTCCCAAGCTGGACCTGTATATTCTCCCCAAAGTTTATAGCAAAATTCTCCAGGATTCTAAAGCTAGTTCATAGCCACGAGGTAATGTCAGTCAGGAGAATGAAACAGGGCTGCATCAACAGAACAATAATTCCTCTTAATAATATGACTAAGTGGTATATGGGTATATTTTTTACTTGGAAATCTACATTTCAATGAGTGACAACTAGAAAAATAATATATATTAATTTTTTTCTCTCTATGAAAACAAAACTAATAGCTCCAGCATGGTAGGTGAACTTACTTGGGCCTTAAATCTAGAAGTCTCATTCTGGTTGTGAAACTCTGGAATCTTCAAGAAAAGGTAGTGCAAGTTAATGGTGGGCTCCTTTGTACCAGGCCAATTGGTCATTCAGCACTTGAAAGCCCAATTAACTCTGCAACTGTTAAAGGTGGCGTCTGTTCCCTTCTTGGATTTTCGCCTTTTGTTCATGGCTTGGGTAGCAAAGCTGATGTCCCATCATTTTGATCTCATAGTTTTTGTCTTTTCCTTAGCCTCATTTTCAAGGTCACATCTTATTAATGATTTTACCTCATTTCTTCATGTGCTTCAGTTCTCGTTAAATTTGCGGAATATACACCTGGCAGAGAGATTTGCTTTTCTTCTCCTGTTAAGTTTTGACAAGCTTTCAACCATGTTGTGATGAAATTCTTCAAGGGAAGCCTCTCTATTGCATTGTCAAACCCTGAAGAGCTGAGAAGTCAGTCTGGAACAGACTTGTTAGAAAGGGGGGGCTAGCAGTTAGTGTAATGGCTATGTCACTGGACTCCCATGTAGTCGACCGCAGTTCGCGTCCTGGACCTGGTGGCTTAAAACTCACGCCGGGCGCGTGTGTGTGCGTGCCCAAGATCCCGAGAGGAGAATGGAGGAGAAGGGATTGCGGCGTGACCATCACCCCTGGGGGGTGATTTCTCACTTTCTGTCTCTCTCTGCCTGTCTGGCGAGTGCACGTGCCCTATAGAAAAAAAGCTCTAAAAAAAAAAAAGGGGGGCGGGGAACATGGCCTGGGAAGCAGAGAATTGAGTTTCTACATTGGTACAGTTGCCCAGCCACTCCATGGCTCTGTTTTTCTCATACGCAAATTAGAGGGGCTGGATAAAATCCATTCCATGTTTCCATCTGTAAATCCATTCCATGTTTCCATCTGTTTGAAACATTTGAGACTAGGATAGAATGCCTGCATAAAAACATGTCTTATACTCAGATTGTTGTACTCACTGGTGTTCAGGAATAGCACTGTTATTCCACGATAGATTCCAACTGCCACTTTGACAAATGACCACAAACTGAGTTACTTAAAACAACACAAATTTATCATAGTTCTGGAGTCACGAAGTTCTAAAATCAAGGTGTTAGCAGGGCTAGTTTTCTGGATGTTGCAGGGAATAAACCATTTCTTTGCCCTGTCCTGCTTCTAGGGCTGTCCTGATTCCTTAGCACATGGCCTCTCATCACTCCCCTCCAACCCCACTTTCTCTGTCTCATTGCCTATTCTCTGACTCTGATCTCCCTGCCTCCTCTTATAAAGACCTATGTGACTTAATTGACTCCTTGGATAATCCAGGATATTGTTTTACCACTCCAGGATCCTTAATTTAGTCACACTAGCAAAGTGCCCTTTACCGAGTGCTACAATCTGAATGTTGTTGTCCCCAACGTGAAGGTATTAAGAGGTGGGGCCTCTGGGAAGTGATTAGATTATGACAACAGAGTCCTTACCAGTGGGATTATGCGCTTAGAAGAGAGACTGCAGAGAGCGGGGTAGCTTCTTTCATCATGTGAGGACACAGCAAGAACATTCTTTAGAACTGGGAGTAGGTCTTCACCATACACCAAATCTGCAGGTACCTTGATCTTGGACTTCCCAGTCTCCAGAACTGTGAGAAATAAATATTGTTTATAAGTGACTGAGTTGTTGGTATTTTGTTACAGCAGCCTGAACAGACTACAGTGGTTTCCTGCTGCCTAGAAAGTACAGAATTTTTCAAGTTGTATCTTTCTTTTAAAATAGAGCAAACAAGGACTATGATAAAATAAATTGCAGTAGCCTTTTACCCTGATTACCAGGAAGCTCAGCAACGTATTTAAACTTGATTGTACTAATCATGCTGACATTTAAATTTGCTTGTTTTCTTCTTTTCCTTCCTCCTTTTCTATTTTGTATAACTTAATTTTACTATTTTTGCTTTTCTGAAAAAGTCAATTTACTACTCTATTTTGCATATAGTTGTTTTTAGTGAAAAGCAATTGTATAAATTTCAATGAGAATTCAAACACAGTACAACTGTATGAATAGACCATAAACTATGGAATTGAATACTTTAAATGGATAAATTGGGATATGAATTATGTCTCAAGCTGTCATTCACACATATATGTGAATCCAAACATAGAAAACTATTTTTTATATTGCTAGTCTTGAAGGTATGTATCTCAAAATAAGCAATGTCCTGTGAGTGTAACTAAATGGTCATCAACTGCCACGTATGAAGCTGGACCATATCTGTCTTGTAACTACTAGTTCTAGATTTTGAAGACATTTCTAACAGGTTCTGCTTATTACATCCAGCTCTTTTCTTTTTGTTTTCTTGCACTTGCATTGTCAAAACACAATACTTTTGAAAAATGTAATGCCTCATAATCTTGTTGAAAAGAAGCTATTTATTTTTTTCCATAATTATAAATTTTTTTAGATCGACAAACAATAGAGTGATCAAGTCAGTGAATTATTTTCTTTTCTGCATCTATTTCCCTCCATTCATCTTTGTACATACTGTTGCCTTCAGCATATCTTCATTTATCAATTCTGTCAAGTACTTTTTGGTACATGGGCATCATAAAATAGAAAAGAATATCATCACACCACCTTTACAAAACAGAATGGTCCAGGTTTTTATTGCAAAATACTGGGATGAAATCCTTTCTGTTGAATGACTTAGCTGGATGAAAATACTATATTTCCTTTTGGTCTCCAGAAATATATTGTTCACTTATCAAGTCTTTAAGTGTACAGGTCAGTGACATTTTGTACATTTCCATTGGTGAACTAACACCTCCACCATTTGTCTTTGGAACTCTTCGTCTTCCACAACTTGGACTCTGAGCCCACTTCAAAAAAAAAAAAAAAAAAAAAAAAAAAAACAACAACAACAACAACAGTCCATTAACCCTTTCCTCAGCCCCTAGCCATGACCTTTCCACTTTCTATCCCTATAAATTCGACTGTTCTAGGTACTTCATAACAGTGGAATTGTACAGTATCTATTTTTTGTGACTAGCTCATTGCATTTAGCATAATGTCCTCATGGCTTATCTATGTTGTAGCAGGTGTCAGAATTTTTTCTTCCTTCTTTTCTTTTTTTTTTTCTCTTCTCTTCTCTTCTCTCTTTTTTTCCTTCTTTCCTTCTTTCCTTCCTTCTCTGCCATAGGGTGTATGTGCTCACTAGAGAGAAGCAGAGAGAGGGAAAGTGAGAACTCACCTCTCTGGGGTGAGATTGTCACACTGAAATCCCTTATCCTCTATTCTCCTCCTGGGATTTTGGGCACACACATACACGTGCTTGGTGTGATTTTTCAAGCCACTGGCTCTAGGGCTTGAACTGCAGTCAGACATGTGGGAGTCCTAGTGCCTTAACCACCACACCTCCTGCTGGCCAAGAGTTTTCTTTCTTTTTATGGTTGAATAATATTCCATTATATGGATGTACCACATTTTGCATATTTGTCCATCCATTGATGGATGCTTGAGTTGCTTCACCTTTTTTTTTTTTTTTTTTTGGAGAGGTTTTCGCTATAGGGTACATGCACTCGCCAGACAGACAGAGAGACATAGAGACAGAAAGCGAGAAATCACCCCCCAGAGGGGATGGTCACGCCGCAATCCCTTCTCCTCCATTCTCCTCTCGGGATCTCGGGCACGCATGCACACGCGCCCGGCGTGAGTTTTAAACCACTGGGTCCGGGACGCGAACAGCCGTCGACTACATGGGAGTCCAGCAACATAGCCATTACGCTAACTGCTGGTTCCCGAGTTGCTTCACCTTTTTGACTGTTGGAATAATACCAGTATGAACATGGATGTAAAAATATGTCTCTGCTTTCAGTTCTTTTGGATATATACCCACAAGTGAGATTGCTGGGTCATATGGTAATTAATTTTTAATTTTTTGTTGAAATGTCATATTGTTTTCCATAGTAGTTATACTTTTTTAAATTCCCACCAGCAGTGCACATGGGTTCTGGTTTCTCCAAATCCTCGATAACACTTTCTATTTTAGGCTTTTCTGATAGTAGCCATTCTAATGAGTATGAGGGGTATCTCATTGTGGCTTTGACTTACATTTTCCTTATAATTAGTGGTGTTGAACATCTCTTCATGTGCTTATTATTCATTTGCATATCTTTGAAGAAATATATGTCTTAGTCCTTTGCCCAGTTGTAAATTGTTTTTGTTGTTGCTGTTGTTGGACTATAGGAATTTTTTATATATTGTGGGTATAAACCTCTAATCAGAGATATGATTTGGAAATATTTTTTCCTGTTCTGTGGGCTTCCTTTTTATTCTGCTGATTTTGCCTTCTAATGCATATAAGTTTTAAATTTCAATGCAGTCCAATTTATTTATTTTTTACTTTTGTTGCCTACACTTTTGTTGTCACATCCAAGAACTCATTGCCAAATTCAGTAACATGAAGCTTTATCCCATGTTTTCTTCTAAGGATTTTATAGTCTAGGTCTTATGTTAGGTCTTTGATCATTTGGAGTTTTATGTATAGGTTGGTTTTTTTTTGTTTTTGTTTTATAGGTTTTTATTTATTTATTTCTCACATTGAGTAGTAACCCTGCTGTGTTCTTTTTGGAAGATACGGTTTCAAAATCCATGTATGTATACACATATACATTATAGTAATATGTAATCTTTTCACATCTGAAGTATGTATATTTGGGCATTTGTTATTCTAAAGTTTGTCCTTGTCTTATTTTTATTCAGCTTCCTCTCCTAATCATCAACATATACGTTCAACTATACTAGTTTGTGGTTTATTTAGAGATTGTAGAACTTAAGAACTTACCCTGAGTTTTACAGATTTATTCATATAGCTGCTTATTTTGCTTGGGTCTTTTTCCAGTTCACAGGAACTCATTTAATTTGTCTTAAGCAGAAGAATATGTTGGTTCTTGTGAAAGTGGACCTAACTCTGGTTATAGCTTGAGCTTCAAAACAAGATTTTGAATTTCAGTGTAGGGCGATGGAGCAATGAACTCTCTTTGGGCACATGACCTTGAGTTACCTTTATGTGGGCCTGCTTGGTTTGAGTCATGAACTTGTTACTAAACCAGTCACTGTCACTGGGAGCAAAGGAAAGGCGTGAGGTGCCATAGGACTGAGTCATGTGACCTATAGTGGTAGATCCCTCCTTATACCACAAGCACCACAAGATTGAGAATGGGGAAAGGGCATTTTACTGAAAGGAAATTGGGGTTCTTACTATCATAGTGGGCAATGGAGGTTGGGTGACCCAAAAGTAAGAAGTGTCAAAGCTGTCCCCATCTAGAATGTATTCTGCCTTCTTTGTTACAAGTATTTGGATCTGTTCTTTGACGTCTAGTTAAAAATCTTCACCTCTTTGAGTCCCAGCACAAAATAGTGTTTAAGTTTTCTAAATAACTTGGATTCTTGTCCTTTATTTTAACAAGCACTTAAAATATTATTTATCTCTCAGATCCTCTGGGCTAAGCACAAAATGATTGATCATTTTCTCCAAGGGACGTACGATGTATGTGTGTGTGTGTTTATTTTATATACATACATATATATGTATATGTGTGTATATATGTGAGTATATGTATATATCCATATATACATACGTTATTTAGACAAAGCATGTATGTATATAGTCTAACAATCAAGGTAAAAAAAATTATGGTGGGCCAGCAGCATGGAGGTTAAGGTGTTGACTCTCACATGGCTGACCATGCAGTTTGAGTCCCAGACCTGGTGGCCTGAAAATCATGCTGGGTATGTGTGGGTGCGTCCTCCAAATCCTGCGAAGAGAATGGACGAGAGGGGATTGGGGCATGGCCATTCCCTTGAGGGATGATTTCTCACTTTCTTTCTTGCTGTCTCTCTTTGTTGTCTTCCAGTGAGCACACGCATCTTATAGCAAAAATTAAAACAAAAACTATGGTAGCACAAAAAAGAAATGAGTATGTTGGTGTGTAAGATTTTGCCCCCAAATTTATGGTTAAGACAACCACCATTTATTTACCTCAAACTTCTTCTGGAAAGTCCATTTGGTCTACGTGAGGTTCATGTGCGTCTAACAGGGCTCGCTGCGAGTGTGGCGAGCAGGTGGACTTTGGGGCTAGCTGTTCAAGAGGGTTCCATTTACATACCTGAGGTTGGCTGGTGACAGGTAACTGGGCCGCGTGTCTCTCATCTAGCAGGTTAGTCCAGGCTTGTTTATCTGGGGACCAGGTTCACAGAACAAGGAGGCAAGCCCTAATGTGCAAGCACTTTACAAATGTTTGCTAATGTCACGTTGGTAAAAAGCAAGTGGCATGTCCAACACGTGTTTTTTTTTTTTTTTTCTTTTTTAAGAATTATTTTATTTTACTTTATTTATTTTAATTGACTAGAGAGAGACAGAGTGAATAAGAGAGAGAGAGAGTGAGAGCGAGAAAGCAAGACACCAGGTCTGGAACTCAAACTGTGGTTGGTCAGGCATGTGGGAGTCCATCGCCCCCAGCCACCATGCCACCTGCTGGCCCTTCCAATGCTGTTTTGATGGGTAGAAAAAGTCTTCACCTCTCGGAACGATCAGCTACAAAACCTATTGCAAGGGCATCGATAAAAGGCGAGGAGGAATCGGTAGCTGTGGTTAACAAGCATTTACTGCCAGCCCGAACACAAACAGGGCAGAGCACCTATTATCCGACACCTCACACAGGGATTTTACCTCGCAGGTAGAAATCTGTATTTGTTGTCCAATTAAGTAAAACGTTCCTGTTCTCAGTGTTGCCACCTGCCTGAGTTTGACATCAGGGCACTGATTTTTGCCATAGATGGGCTAGGAGAATACCTGTTATTCCAAGTCCTACATACAAATGAACCTTGTGCAAAACTTCAACACGTTCTTCCTGAGAAATAGCTCTGCAAACCTCGATTCTTTCTGCTATGACACATTTGATCATTTTGTATGCTGACTCTTACTCTTCTGGCCTCATTCCTTTGAGCATGTGTACATATATAGGTCAAAATAGTCGGCAGTTCTACTAAGAATATTGAGTACGGGAAGTCATTGCTAATCCCAGGTTCATACAGTGAAAAAGACGGAGTACTCCATGAGGGTGGGGACCAAGACTCTGTTGCTCTGAACTGTAGTCCCCAGTGTTCAATACAGAGTCTAACATTCTATCGGTTTTATTTTACTTTTTAAAAATTAAGTTTATTCGTTTATTTCCTTCATCAGAGGGAGAGCGAGACAGAGAACCCTAGTAGGGTATCCATGCTGCAATCCATGCCTAGTCTCAGCCAGGCTGGATCACTAACCCCTAACCTTTAACCTCTAACTCCTAACCCTAACTTGTGTATGTGCCTGGCATGATCCAGGAAGTCCCCAACATGAACCAAGAACCCCTCCCATGTGGATCCTGCTTCATGAATGCTGTGCCACCTCCTGGCCCATACAATAGGCTTTAAGCATGTATTTGTTGAAAGAGAGAACCCCCGTTTTTCTGTAGTTCATGGACTTGTATACCTGACTGTCTTCTCTAAACAGGAGATCCAAAAGCAAATCAGAAAAGCAGCCTCTGCACCCCTTCACATCCTTGCCCCAGTGCCTTAGCTAACTCTATTTCTGCCATAGAAGTCTGATTTATGCATATTATCTCTGTTATCTGTGATTTTGGTATAGATGACTATAAAAATCCAAGTATGTTTTTAGGTGCTAATAAAGCAGTGATCACACTGTATATTTAATTAAAAAATTATTGTCACTTCACTGTTAAGACATAAACATGATTCAAAAACAGGGGCTTAGTTTATACTTTGTAGCAGTAGAGTATGTATTTTTTCATCTTTATCTACACTTCAAGAGCTGTTTTTCTTTCATCTCTTTGTCTTTTTATTTTTCTAATTTTTATTTAGAGAGATTTTTGTTACAGGATGCGTGCGCTTGCCAGAGAGACAGAAAGCAAGAAATCACCCCCTCACTCCCCCGTCCCCAGTGGGAATGGCCACACTGCAGTCCCTTCTCCTCTGTTCTCCTCTCCAGATTTTGGGCGGGCACACGTGCACACATGCCCAGCATGAGTTTCAAACCAAGGGGTCCAAGACTTCACAGTCAAATACGTGGGAGTCCAACAACGTAACCATTATACCATCTACTAGCCCCTTCTTTGTCTTTTCTTTAAATTGATGATAGAGGATATGTGTACATGAGAGAGAGAATCATCCTCCACAGGGGTAGGTCACACCATGGCCCCCTTCCTCCAGTCTCCTAGCCTACCAGGAGCCAAAGGGGCTGGGGACTCGAATTGTGGTCAACATGTGGCTTCCAGCTCTGCATTCTGAGTATGCTGTCAGCTGCTCCATAGTCTGGGTCTCTTTATCTTTTTGATGGAAACAATTCCCTATTATCTCTGTGCATTAGTGGTATTAATTAGATTATTAAAAAATAATAAACAGACCTAGAATAGTTGGGTTACGTTAAGTATTGACATCATATCATGCTTTCTGAGGTGTGGCATGTATATATGTCCCCCCACTCTAGATGCCTGACAAAGGTAACATTTTAGCTACTGGGTTGCAGGCAAGAATACCAGGTCTGGTATCTGCAGGTAGGCCCAAGTTCACTACTGAGATCAAAACATGGTGTGGACTTTTGAAAGAAATAAGAAGAAAGGGAGCCACAGAAAGTAGAAGGGATATGGAAGCTTTCTGGAGATGAGAGATGAGAGCATTGGTGAATGATGGGGGAAGGAGAGGAAGTCATTTGAAAGCTAGAGATGTTCCTGTTACTTTTATTCAATCGAGAGTAAAGGTATTAATAAGGTCAGATATTAGATTACTCTGTAATAATGCAGCATATGTTTAACATAAGTAAAAAACACACTGATCTTTCCATACCCCACCATTTTTTAAATTCAAGGAGAGAAATGAAAACAGCCAGAATAGAAAAAAAATTTCCCCATGTTGATTAGTGTTCTAGGAAGGGTGCGCAGAGGGGAAAGAAATGATACCAATTAATTGGTGTCATCTTTTCTTAGCTTGTGTTCCTGGACAGTGCCATCTTATAACATGAATTCCATATTCTTATCAATGGCAAAATAAATCCTCATCTACCTAGCAAGATCTACTAAAAGGGACTAGAATTTTTCAAGAATACCTCCTATTCCAAAAAGAAGAGTTTGAAAAAATAACGGGTTGCAGAGGTCAGGATCCTTGCACCTCCTCAGGGAATAGAAGGTGTTTATGTCCCATTGATTCTAACAAGCTGCCCACTTTTAAATGAGTCATCAGGGACCCGGTGTAAGTGGAGAAGCGTTGCAATTGCAGTGTCTTGACACAATTTTTGATTGTACCATTAAACACAGTAAGACTACATCTTGAGTTATTATGTAGACTGGCAGGTAAAGAGATGACATTTTCTGAATTTTACTTTTATCTGACTTGGAATCCCTGTTTTTGCGCCTACGTTTGATTCATTGTTAGAGTGAATTAAACTTGCATGTGCGATATGGTTTTTAAAATCTGTAACTCAAGCACAGCAATAAAAATGGCAGCTCCCTTTGTAAAGAAAAAAAAAAGGCTCAGAGTCTCACTCATTTTTTTCATGGAAGATTGTAATTGTTACTGTCCATGAAATTCAGCTAACTGCTACAGGAGAGAGCACGGTTCATGCTCCGTGTTTTTAATGTTCTCTTGCTCAAATATAAGCTCAAAATTAAAATGCCATTTTTGCCATTTAGCTTTCTGACTAATTATTGTGTAAGTAGCAATTGGATTTTGGATTTTGGATTTCTGAATTGGACTGCCTTGCTATGAACCACCAAATAGGATTGCTTATCTGAAACAGTTTGCTGCAAAACCAAACCCTGAAACGAATTATAACCAAGCAATTAAAACACAGGGCGTTTTCAGCGGAGCAATGGCCATCTGAGTGCAGTTATTGGCCATATATTCTCTTAATTATGTAGTCTGCTTAGTAGAATTTAAAAACAATATTCCATTTCCCTTTTCTGTTTAGTAAATGTTGAGGTCAGGCCAGCAGACCATCTTTTTTTCTGAATTGAATCAGATGATCTCATTTGAAGATCTATCTCCCAGGGTAGGATTTGGATACGTTGATTTCTGTGTCCCTGAAATCAGAGAGCGATTAACTGCCTGTATTTGCCTGCCAAAGTCAAAATACTTTGCGAAGTCAAGAATCATAAAAGCAGAAACATAGGAAAAATGTAATCCCCCCATTAAAAGACAATATAACCCCTTGATCTCCCAGAAGCAGTAGCTCAGCTGTACAAGGGTAATGAGTAGAGTGAGGAGGCTTTTTACCTGTGTGTAGATGGCCATCAATTTAATAGAAATATGAAAGTATCAAACTCATTTCATTTTGGTGCTCGAATTTAAGATGAAAGGTCTGGGTTTCATTAGAAGGGAAGTCAAGTTGTTTCCATCTTCAGAATACATTTTGTTCCTAAGAAGTGGCATTCTTTTAATCTAGTTAATTTGAAAACATCTTAGTTGAAAATTATTGCCACGTGAAGAACAATAATTGCAAATTGATATGGGCAACATTAGACCAATTTAAGAAGCCAGAAGATTTTCATCAGCTAAAATTAGGACAAGAGACAGCACAAATCAATCTGTTTTGAAACGTTGAAAGCTTTGAAGAAATTATCTTTTGGGGTATGTGTGTACCAAATTTTCAATCTGAAATAGAGAAAAAGTTATTCTAGTGTTAGAAAAAGTCCTTCATTCTTGTGCCTACTTAGAGTTTTGCAAACTTTGCTGCATGCTAAAACACTGGGTAAGCTTTTAAAAAATTTTTAATTTAGTTTTAGTTTTGCTATGGGGTATGTGCTCTCACTGACAAGAGACAGACATGGAGAGAGAGGAAGAATGGCCACCCCACAATCCCTTCTCCATGCTCCCCCTCCTCTGGGACATGCACGTATGTGCACCCAGAGTGACTTTCCAGCCACTGGCTCCAGGACTCGAACCATGCAGTTGGCCATATGGGATCCAACTGCCTTAACTCCAAGCCCCCTATTGACCCACACTGGCAAAGGTTTTAAAAATTCCAATGCCCAGGCCATATCCCAGACTGTGAAATCAGAATATGTATCTCCAAATTTGAAATTTCAATTCAGTGTTTTCCAAACACTTTCCTTGACTCATTGAGGGAGAACATGATTGTCAGCAGGCAAATCCATCAATTTAATTGTAACTAATGCACTCAACCAAAAAAAATAAAAATAAGATTAATAATTGATAATTTCCCTCCACTAATGACAGAAAGTTTTTTTATCCATTAACCTCTTATCCTCGATAAGTATTATTTAATAATGTGGTATCAGTTCAGCATTTCATTTTGTAAATGAGTGAAATGAGCTTATAAGGATGGACGTTGATGGCATATTTCGAGGAGAATAATAAGATTATTTAATAAATTGAGAAAATCCAGAACACTAGTTAAATCCCTTAGTACACCATTAAACATAGAAAGTCTTGTGTTTTTTTCCTGACCGTCTCAAGGTTTTGTTAGAATCTGAATCTCTGCTTTGGGATACATGGGGTGCCCCACAGCAAGTTAAGAACTGTGGCCTATGGGATGTGTTGGCTCAAAATGCTGAATTCAGCCTACAAGTATTTCAGTTTCCAGAAATATCATGTCAGTTTCTAGTTTTTCTTTAAGAGATTTTTGCCTTAGGGCATGTGCGCTCACCAGAGAGAGACAGAGACAGTGAGAGGGAAAGTGAGAAATCCCCCCAGCCCCCCCAAGGGGAATGACTATACCACAATCTATTCTCCTCCATTCTCCTCCCAGGATCTTGGGCATTCATGCACACATGCCAGGCGTGAGTTTCAAGTTGCTGGGTCTGGGACTCCAACCATAGTCAGCCATGTGGCAGTCTAGTGAACTAACCACTATGCCATCCGCTGGCCCCAGTTTCTATGTTCTAACCAAAGTTTAGCATATATCAGAGCTGAGAAGCATGTCGTTCCTCTTAGACAGAGATCCCACTGGCCTTTGGGTCCCATGAAGTTATATGCCTGCTTCTCTCATGCATTTACCTTGTAGTCCATAAAGCTGAAAATCACTGCTTCGTAACAAGTGAGTGCGATGCGGTATAGTTTATTTCTTCAGTGTTTGTTTCTTGGTCCTTCTCATGAAAACAAAGCCATTTCTTTTTCTGCAAATGTTTCTTATTCCAAGGACAAATATGAGGGGATTTCAAAGAGTTTATGGAAAAATAAAATTAAAGTATGAGTTTATGTTGGTGCAAAAAAAAAAAAAAAAAAGTGAAATCTGCATAGTTTTTCATAAAACACATTTCCCAGGAACCTTTTTAAAATTGTTACCTACTATTTGTATTACCCTTACCTATCACTTAAAAAAACGTTTTAGAGGTTTTATGCCATAGGGTGCGTGAGCTGGCTAAAGAGAGAAAGAGAGAAAGAGAGAGAGAGAGACAGAGAGAGAGACAGTGAGAGGGAAAGTGAGAAATCATTCCTCAGTGGGGATGGCCATGCTGCAATCCCTTCTCCTCCATTCTCCTCCTGGGATCTTGGGCATACATGGCCCTGATGTGATTTTCAAGCTGACAGTTCTAGGACTCAAACCATAGTCAGCCATGTGGGAGTCCAGTGACGTAACCACTATGCCATCTGCTGGCTTCTCCATGAACCTTTTGAAGACTTTATACTTGCTTGGTACTTGCATGTGCAGGCCCACCCAGGATCTGAGCCCCAGGTTTTCCATGTGGATCCAGTATGACAGTTGAGTGCCCCTATGGCTTGACCTGCAAACATTAATATAACTGTGAAATTATTACCACAGTGAAACTTACTAATATATTTGTCACCTTACATAGTTGCCTTTTTCGTGTGTTTGGGGTGAGAATACCTAAGATGGTCTATCATAGCAAATTTAGGTAATGGAAGAGTGTAGGATCAGCTCATGAAAAGGCACCTAGGCCAAGGGAATAGCCTAGAAAATCCAGAAATATAAACCCACATGTACAACATGACCACAAGAAATGCATGAAAAAAGGAAATGAAGAGTTTATTTTGGTGCGAGCATTTGTCAAAATCCACGCTTAGCTGCTTCATGATATTTATTTTCCATGAACTTTCTGAAGACGTACATGGTCAACTAATATTTGACAAAGATGCCAAGAAATCACAGTGGGGAAAGGATGGTCTCTTCAATGATTAGGGATGGGAAAAACAGAAAAAAGAAATGGGCTCCTTATTTTACACTATACACAAAAATCAAAGGTTGAAAATGGATCAAGTCCTGAAGCTATATCACTGCTGGAAGAAAACATAAGTAAACAGCTCCATGGCAGTGACTCTTTGGATATATTATAACACCACAAACACAACAAAAGCAAAAATAAATAATGGGACTGTATAAAAAAAGCTTTTGCACAGCAAAGACATGTATTTTTTGATAGACTCCTTGAGAAGATAATGTTGAAATAAAGACTTGAAAGCGATGAGGGAGCCAGCCCTGATAGTGACTGCGAGGGAAAAAAAAATTCTAGGTGAGGGGACGAAGAGTGCAGATGTCCGGAATCAGAGGTGACTGTCGTGCCTAAGGAACAGCAGGGAGTCTGGTGTGGCTAGGGAAAGAAAAAAGGTGACAAAGAACGTGGCCAGTGAGGTGAGGCTGAGCCAGAGAGATGCTGCTGTGAAAAGGAGGCGAGAGGGCAGCCATGTTTTCCACACCACCGCAGGAAAGGTACGTAGGGAAAGCTATTTTTTATTTTGAAATTTTCATTCTTCTAGGGCTATCCAAGTCAAAAAAACTCAAACACCTGAAAGGGACTGTGTAGTGTTGTCTTTTACAGAAATATGCAAAGGCACGTCTACTGTTGGAATTTTCCAGTGACGCCAGGTAGTCTGGAGAGTCAGCATGAAGTTATGTGTCTTGATTTTTAAATGTTGAGAAAAACTGAACATTTTTAGGAAACCGTAGCCGAACAAAACACTTGTGGGCTGGAGTTGGGCTCCGAGGTGCCAGCTGTTGGGTGCTGGTCTAGCAGCTTTATCAAACAAGCAATCCCAGTCCATCACTCTCTAAGGAGAACAGTGGTCTGCGCATAGCTTCCTTTAAATCCGATCTGCGTTTTGCTTGTGTGTTTTGCTAAGGGGAACATGCTCTTGTCAGAGAGAGACAGAGAGAGAGAGGAAGAAGGAGAAAGTACCCCCTAATGGGGTGTGGTCATACCACAACCCCTTCTCCCCACTTTCGCTCTCCTGTCTGGATTTGGGCACACATCCGCATGCTGGCCACGTTTTTGTTCAAGCCATCAGGGCTGGGACCTGAGCTGTGGTAGGCCATGTGGTATTCAGCCCTCTTGGCCACTGGGCCATGAGGCCGGCCCCTGGTTTGTGCTCTTTATGATGTCTTTTGTGTAATTTAATGCTGTAGTCAAGGACTGTATATGATGGTGACTGACTAGGTGAAACATTTTATTTGCAAGTGTCGCTGCTTGTAGCATCGATTAGAAGTGACCTCGTGAGGTTAGTCATGGGGCTCTGGTTTGTAAGGGCTCAAGGACAAGTTCCATGATGCTTGTGGGCAGCTCTCTCTCTCCTCTTCTCTCCTCTTTATGCGGCAGACTTTGGACATTCATTCGGTTTTATTGCTAGAGAGGTTTATTATACTTAGCACAGCCTTCTCCGCAGCCAGATAATGTAATTATGATTGTTATTTTCTCCTTATCTTCCCCCTCTCGCTCCCTTTTATGAGATGAAACCTCTGGTATAAATATGTGACAGCCAGGGCATGTGCTTTTTCTTCTCTTCAGCCTAATGGATGAACAGCTGGGAGTTAATGAGCTTTTAATCGTGAGTGTAGGGGGTTAGTTTGTTGCAATTTCAGTCTCCGCTGAATACTCTGAGGTCTCGTTGTTTTTCTATTTTCCCTTACCGTTTGCTTTATTGATACCTGCAAACACCTGTTTAAAATTCACTCAGCATGGAGGGGACATATTTCTCTTTGGATCACCTTGGCCTCAATTGACTCTTCTTTAATTATGAGGCTCCCGTGGAACTTCAAGTGAGGTTTTATGTCTTCATTTTCCAGGACCTCGAAAATGTTGTATAGGATTACATTTTTATTTAGCACAAAAATAACTTTTTGCGAGCGCTTTCATATATTTTTCTTGACCCTTTTTATTTTATTGACTCAGCCTTAAAGTCCGAGCTTTTGTCTATTTTTCTTGACCCTTTTCATTTTATCTACTCTACGCGTCCATGTGTTCTTTGTAGCAATGTTCTTAGCCTTTGTCCCCTTAAATTAAAATTTCCTCAGACCTATCCATTGTAAATTCTGTCATAAAATGCTTTTCTTTAGCTTAAAGATATCACGATTAAAATAATATCAAACCTTTATGCAGCTTATGGATCACCATATAAAGCTTACTGATCATTTTTATGCATCTGTTTGTTTTTGTTGTTGTTCGGTATTCTCAATTACCTTATGAGATAAACTAGGCAAGTATCCCAACCATTTTGGAAAGTAGGAAACCAAGGTATAGTACATTCTCAAAGTTAAATGATTATATAAGCTAATACTTAAGTAGAATATAATAAGATTTTTAAACAATTTGCTCGAGGGCATGTGCCTCCATCAGAGAGAGAGAGAGAGAGAGAGAGCGCGAGTGAGCGAACGCGAGCGCGCGCGTGTGCGCGAGCAGGAAGGTAAGAAAGGACTGTCCATGGGAGAAGGTCACACTATAGTCCCTTCTCCATTTCTCCTTTCAGGATTTTAGGGATGCACACATATGTGCTGGATCCAGGACTCAAACCATGCTATTGGCCGTGTGGGATCCAGCCACCTTATGTACCATGCCATCAGCTGGAACAAAGTTCTGGAGACTGAGAAGCCAAGAGTTTAGTGCCTACATGTGGTAATGGCTGTGTTACCACGTCATCACATGGCCGAGGGCCTCGTCTCTACCCACGGAGAGCTTGCTTTTATAACAATCCACCCCAGTGACTGTGACATTTATCCTTCATGAGGGCAGAAGGATTACGGCTCAGTGATGAGTTTTGGAGGGGTCGTTCAAACCATAGCAATGCATCTTCCTAACAGTGTCCTGTACTTATAACAAGATCACACATTGTAACAATTTACACAAAAGACCGCTTTCCCCTTACAACCTCTTTTAGTGCTTTGAGTCATAAAGCTTTTTTTTTTTTTTTTTAATTGAAATACTGTGCTTTTAATTTGTTTCTGTAATTATTAGGGGGGTTCAGCATCTTTTCATATGGTTATATGTCATTTGTATTTCCTTTCCGGTGTTTTGTTTAGGCCGGTCTTATAGCCTATTGGTTAAGGGAGCCAAATTCCACATGGCTAATTGTGTGGTTTGAATCCCAGCCTCAGTGGCTTGAAAAACACCGGGCATGTATGTGTGGCTACTCAAAATCTTAGCAGGGAAGAGAAATGAAGAAAGGATTATAGGAGACCAGCAGTTAGTGTAATGGCTATGTCGCTGAACTCCCATGTTAGCTGACTGTGGTTTGAGTCTCTGACCCGGTGGCTTAAACTCACGCCGGGCACGTATGCATGTGTGCCCAAGATCCCAAAAGGAGAATGGAGGAGAAGGGATTGCAGTGTGGCCATCCCCCCGGAGGGGGTGATTTCTCACTTTCTGTCCCTCTGTCTCTCTCTGTCTTTCTGGCGAGCGCACATGCCCTAAAACCTCTACAAAAAAACAAAAAAAAGAGAAAGGATTATAGCATGGACATGCCCGACTAGGGCATGATTTCAACCCTCTGGCAAGCAACAGGGTGCCCTTAAGCAAATAATTTTTTTTTAAAGTTTTAATTTTGTCTTGTTTTTGAACTACTGTACATGTGGAAATTTATTTTGTGATTTCTTCTTTGATGCAGTGACTTAGTCTTATTATTGGTTTCTAATGAAGTTATATTGTCTTAATCTACCAAGCTATTTATGATTTTAATACTTTAAATTTACTGAGTCTTATTATATGGCCCACAATCTTTTCTACTTCAATAAATTTACCATATGTGCCTAAAATTACGTGTATTCTGAAGTGGTCGGGCATGGTGTTCCATAAATATTAAGTCCAGCTGGGGTAGTGTTCTGACTTACTGTGCCTGTCAGGATGGTGTGTGGGTGCTGTGAGAAGGGGGTGGTTAGGGTTGCGTTTTGCTCCCTTTAATTGCGTCACTTTTGCTTCACGTATATTTAAACTATAAGATACTTTCCTGATTTCTATATCTTCCTATTAAACTGAACTTTTTATTAAAAGGAAATCTTCTCTTTACCCACAGTAATAACATTTTTTGGAAATATATTCATTCTACCACTAATACAGTTATTCCAATCATTTTATGCTTGCTTTTGCATGGACTTTTTTTTTTTTTTTTATTCATTTACTTTCAGCCTTCCTGTTTCTTTTCTTTTTTTTTTTTTTTTTTTAAATGATGATTAAGAAATAGAACAGGGACCAGCAGTTAGCATAATGGCTATGTCACTGGACTCCCATGTAGTCAACGGTGGTTTGAGTCCTGGACCCAATGGCTTAAACTCATGCCGGGCACGTGAGCATGCGTGCCCAAGATCCCGAGAGGATGGAGGAGAAGGGGTTGCGGCGTGGCAATCGCCCCTGGGGGGTGATTTCTCACTTTCTGTCTCTGTCTCTCTCTGTCTATCTGGCAAGCGCATGTACCCTATAGCAAAAACCTCTCCAAAAAAAAAAGAAAAAAAACATTTATTAACAGCAATTTATTTATTTATTTGAAGAGGCTTTTTTGCTATAGGGTGCATGCGCTCGCCAGAAAGACAGACAGAAAGCGAGAAATCACCCCCCAGGGGAGATGGCCACACCGCAATCCCTTCTCCTCCATTCTTCTCTTGGGATCTTGGGCATGCATGCACATGCGCCTGGCATGAGTTTAAACCACTGGGTCCGGGACTTGAACCGTGGGCGACTACATGGGAGTCTAGCGACATAGCCATTACGCTAACTGCTGGCCCCAGCCTTCCTGTTTCTTAAAATGTGTCTATTGTAGATAGCATATATTTGGGTCTTGTTTTTATTTCATCTGGTCTGACAGTCTCTATCTTTTAATTGAATTTTAGTCTACTACCATTTACTATAATTATTAATATATTTGGATTTGAGTTTGTCAACTTAGCGTGTATTTTTTTGCCCATTGCTTCCATTTTTCTGTCCCTTCATTCCGCTGACATTTTTGAATAATTTTTGGAGTTCTAATTTAACTTTTCTGCTCTATTTGGTTGTCTTTTTTTTTTTTTTTTGAAGAGATTTTTGCTATGGGGCACTACAATCGAGAGAGACAAAGTGAGTAATCACCCCCTAGGGGGGATGGCTACTCTACAATCCCTTCTCTCCATTCTCTTCTCAGGATTTTGGGCACATATGTACACACACCTAGTGTGAGTTTTAAGCCACTAGGGTCCGGACTCAAACCACAGTCAACTACACAGGAGTACAGTAACATAACCATTATGCCATCTGTTGGTCCCTTGCCTTCCTTTTTGAATATGAAATTCTGGTCTAATGATATTTCCCTCCTCTTTAGTACTTCAAAGATGTTGCTCCATTGTCTTGTGGGTCTTTTTCATTAGGATGGATTTCTTTTTTACTGTCATATATATGGAGTGTCATCATTCTTCATTGAATGCTGGGAAGTGCTGAACATGAGACTGAGGTAAATGTTATTTAAGACCATTATTGGACCCTAGCCTTCTGTCAGGACATGAGTTGAGTCAGTCTAGTCTGTAGTTGTCTTTGTTCGTTGTTGTTGCCATCATTATCCCAATGTTTCTCCTCCCTCCCCCACCTCCAGCCTTTCCGTCCCTTCTGCAGTGGACTATTGTTATCCTGTGGTTATGTTGTAAGACCTGTATTACCAGAGCATTTTTTTCGGTGTTCCTGCTTCTCCCCCAGCTTCCAGCAGGCCCTGTACACCTGCAACAAAGACATTATCTCCTTCCTCACTCTGCCTCCTCCTCAGTTATAGATTGGACTTTCTACTGAGTGTAAGTCTTGAGATGAGAGCAGGGTTTTTTCCCTGGCTCTTCAATTTGTGTATCAGTCTTTGGTAGCCCTGTGTGCCTGTGTTCAAGGATAAGACTCTCAAGTCTTCTGCTACTCCCTTTTTGGCAGAGGAACTTGTCATTGTATCTTCAGAGCCTCTGCTTTTTATCATTGTAGGATCCTTGGATTGAGTGGGTTTTCTTGTTTCTCTTTTAGTGGCAGATGGCTTTTGCCTGGTGCCAATCTGTGGAAGGTCTTTTTGTTCTCATATAACTGTCTGTCTGACTTTTTAGTTTTCCTGGCATAGCACTCCCTTCAGAACCTCTTGAAGAGCTGGTCTGGAGTTGGTAAATTCCTTCAAATGTTGTTTATCCAAGAATGTTTTTTATCTTTTTTTCCCATATGAAAAATAATCTTGCCGGGCATAGTATTCTTGGTTGAAATTGTTTTTCATTCAACACTTTGACTATATTTCTCCCTTCTTTCCTTGTCTGCATTGTTTCCTCCAAGAGATCCGATGTTAGCCTGATGGGGTGACCTTTGTAAGTAACTTGACATTTTCCTCTTGCCAACTTTAGTATCTTGTCTTTGTTGTTTTTGCTAGTCTGGCTATGATATGCCTTGGAGAGGATCTTCTTGGGTTGATTCTACTTGGGGTCCTATTTATTTCTTGGGTCTGGATATTTGAATGCCTTTCTAGGTTTGGAAATTTTTCTTCCAGGATTTCATGGAATAAGTTATCTATGCCCTTATTATTTTCTTCCTCTTCTGGAATACCGACTATCTGGATGTTGGGACGCTTGATGGTATACAGTATTCTTCGTATTTTATCCTCATTTTTCATGGTTGTTTTCTCAGTCTTCTTGGTACTTTTTTCTAGGTCAGATGTTTTGTCTTCTACATTAGAGATTCTATCTTCTGCCTGGTCTAACCTACTTTTAATACTTTCAGGGGAGGTTTTGATTTCCTGTATCACATTCTTCAACCCTAGAAGTTCCATCTGGTTCTTCTTTAAGGTATCTATTTCTTCTTTCAAATCATGAAAGGACTTCCTCATCTCCTGGAGCTCCTTGTCTCTTTTCTCTTCCATCTCAGTTAGTTTGGTCATTACAAATATTCTGAATTCCTTATCCAACATGTCCGTGATGTCTATTATATTGACTGTGGGTGATATAGGCTTGATGATTTCCCTTGAGGGAGAGGCCTTTTGGTGGTTGCTCATATTTTTTTTTTTTTTTGGAGAGGTTTTTGCTATAGGCCGCATGCACTCACCAGACAGAGACAGACAGAGATACAGAAAGCGAGAAATCACTCCCCAGGGGGTATGGCCACACTGCAATCCCTTCTCTTCCATTCTCCTCTCGGGACCTTGGGCACACACGTACATGCACCTGGCATGAGTTTTAAGCCACTGGGACATGAACCGCGGTCGACTACATGGGAGTCCAGAGACATAGCCATTACTCTAACTGCTGGTCCCGGTTGCTCATACTTCTTGAGCCTCTGCGATTGTTCCTAGTCATCAGGTGATCTGTATGTTGCTTCCTAACTTATTTGAGGTATCTCTGAGTGTTAAAAGGTTTGCAGAATTAGAAAATTGGTGATTTCTCTTAAGGTTGGCCTACCTGTTGCTCATCAGTACCATGTACTGTTGTCACCTGTCCTGGGTGACCCAGAGTCCTCTCTGTTTCTAAGGAGTGGTGAGCCTCCAACTGACCCAATAAGCAACACCTCAAGAGCAAAGAAAAGTGCGCCACATGCTATTCAAAACACTGAAATTCAGAGAGTCCAAAGGCAAGTGGGGAAGGGGCAGAGGATGAGCGACTGGTCCCAGCCGTAAGGGCCTGCAGCCACAGGCAGCCTGGTGTCCGGAACTGTTCGCTGGCTTGAACTGGTTTCTGGGTGGGTTGGCGGGAGGGTGAAAGTTTGTCTTAAAGTCCCAAGAAACCAACCTGAAGTCTAGAGACAAGTAGGGGTGGGGATGAGTGATGGTCCCAGTGTAAGGGCCTGCAGCCGCAGGCAGCTTGGTGTCTGGAACTGCTTGTTGGCTTGAACCAGTTTCCCAAAATAAAAGTTTTGAGGAAGGGTCTGAAATACTTTTGTCTCATGCTTTATTGATAGTTTTGTTGGGTATACAAATCTTTTTTAGAATTTTATAGCCTGAATCCATGGTTTTTTAGCATATAGTATTGCTTTTGGTAAGTCTAATAAAATTGTTTGTTTCTTTTTACACATGTTAATAGGTTCCCCCAATCCCTGTCTTTTCAGAGTACTCACAATTTTTTTCCCACTTGTGCTGTTATTCCATAAAGTATGAATTTCATGATGATGTGCTCTGTATAAGTCTGTTCTTTATTCTGCTTATGAGTGTTGATTGAATTCAAGTCCTTTTGATCTGGGACATGTATTATTGCTTTAACTGTATCCTCACTGTGTTTTTTTATAAGAGAGATTTTTTTGTTAAAGGACATGTGTGCTTGCTGGAAAGATAGATAGAGACAGAGAGACATAAAGTGAGAAGTCACCTCCCCAGGGAGATGGCCATGCTGCAATCCCTTCTTCTTCATTCTGCTCTCGGGATCTTGGGCACACATGCACATGTGCCTGGCATAAGTTTTAAGCCTACGAGTCCAGGACTCGAACCGTGGTCAACTATGTGGGAGTTCAGCAATTTAACCATTATGCCACCTGTTGGTTCCTCCTTTTTGTGCTTTTTGTAGTTGTTTTCTATCTCTAAAATAGAATACTAGGCCATCTGGATCAATTTTCTAAATACTTTCTGATTGATTTTATAATTTATTTTTGTTTTTAAAATTTTCTGAGATATTTGAGAAAATTGATTTAAATCATTAACAAATTCTCAAGAGTAACTTATTTTTCATCATAGCATTTTGTAATATGTTCATATAGTTCTGTCTGAGAATTATCCTAGTAAAAAGTTATTAGCATTGCTTGAGAATTTGCATTAGCTGGATTTGATGTGTGGGAGTTTTTTTTATTTATGTTTTGAGTATTTTATGGATGACTTGGTGAAATTTTTTTCTTGTCCCCTTATTTTACCTATTGTCAAAGATTTAACAAGATAGATCATGTATGTGTGTGTATATTTGTTCTACAATTGAGATTTCAAATGATATATGTGTATATACACTAAAGAGATACATTTAAATTTAGAACACCTGGCACATGATAGGTGCTAATCATTATCCCCTCCTCTCCCTCTTCTTTTTTTTTTTTAATAATTATTTCTTTTAATTTAATTAATTAATTAATTTTAAGTTGACCAGAGAGGGACACAGTGTGAGAGAGAGTGAGTGAGAAAGTGAGAAAGCAAGTTGCCAGGTCTAGGAATTGAACCATGGTCAGCCTTGAGGGAGTCCATCTCCCTTAATCACCATGCCACCTGCTGGCTTCCTCTCCCTCTTTTTACTTATTACCACTACTATTAGGACTCTTGGGTCCTTCTCTGTTTCTTGCATTAACTCTTTCTCTAGTTTTATTTTTTGTTTGTTTATTTTGGTCTCTTTCATATTAGAGACGTTCTCCAAATGTTGTACCTCCTTATGGAAGTATGGAATCTCTCAGTACGAACAGGACTTGATGACCAGTGGGCTTACTTTTGATTACACTCATGGTCACCAGGCCTCCTGCTTTCAGTCCATGTCTTCAAGCACCTATTGAGGTCCTTTCAAGTGAATTAGTCTTTTCCATGCTATAGCCTCTTCTGCCTGTCTCAATCAGGCACTCCCAATCCACCCACTTGTCATCTTCCAAATGTCTTTTAAATGTCTCTCAACTGCTGATGCCTCTACTTCTGTTCTTTGCTCTTGTGAATGTGGATCTTTTATCTTCCTTTACTGTGATTTTACCGGGGTCTTAGGAAGGAGAGAAGATTAAACATAGGGGGCTATTCTGCTATCTTTAACTGGAATTAAAAATTTAACACACCTATTGAAATTCCATTCTACTGGGACCAGCAGGTGGCATGGTGGTTAAGGTGCTGGACTCCCACATGGCCAACTGTAGTTTAAGTCCTGGACCTGGCAGTTTAGTTTCTCTCTTTCCCTCTCTCTTTCTGTTTTTCTCTGGTGATTTCACCTATCTTGTAGCAAATTAAAAAAAAAAAGAAAAAGAAAAAGAAAATTAAGTAAATAACTCCTTAAAAAAAGAAATTCAGTTCTGCTAAGTGCTATTAAGATGAAGCCCATAGTACCATGTCAGCAAAACATTCTTATAATGTAATACTGAGCTTAGATATTTAATGACATGTATAGTGTGTCGACAAAAATAACATTTGGAAGAGAGTTTAAATTACACCTGAAATACTATTTAGCTTATAATACAAAACATTATGCAGTTTATTGCTGAAGTCTATTTTACTTAAAAGAAAGAAAGAACAAAATTTCCTCAGGGAAATATTAACAATACATACATATTTTTTATGTTTTAAATGTATAGAGAGAAACTTATCACCAATTTCTACATTCTGTGTATACAGATTTATTTATTTTTGTCCACTGAGATGGTTCTGCATACAAATGTAATAGAAGAACAAATAATAAGTCTATCCAAGTGCCAATGAAATGTTGAAATCACAAATGGATATACTGAAAGCGACATGTAAGGACGGAAACAAGTCCTTTTACTTATTTTTTTTTTTATCAGTTTGGCTTTATTCTAGATTTAATACATCTAGTTTTGTAACAAGTTCTTTGGAACTGACCTCGAGAAATTTCACTTCTCCTGTCTTAGTATTCCTTAGTATTTCTTTTGAAGGAATACTGGGGAAGGGTGTGTGTGCATTGTGTGTGTGTGTGTGTGTGTGTGTGCCCCCCACCCCCACCCCCAGGAGTGACTAGGACAGGGAGTGGAGGTTCCAGGGAAGCATAATGTCAGTATTTTTCTTCATTGGTTGCCTTCAATTGGAAAAGGTTTCACAGTCTCTTCTGTGTCTCTGTAGTGATGTTCTTTCAGAGACAAGGTGCTCAGTGTGACTGAATGCACGTAGGAAGCACTTCATTTTATTTCCTCTTTCCTGGTGTCCCTGCTGGGTTTGAAATCTTTCAAAATACTGGGCAATGGGAAAACCAGAGGCCAGATGAACAGGCTTTAAGAATGTCCAATATAGATGAGGGCAACAGGATGGGAGCTATGACTCATATGGTTGGAGATGCCCTAGCATTTGACCAGGGTTGGTTCTTATGGGGGAGCTGAGACTATAGGGAGGCATTGGGTGGATACTTGTGGGAAAATGAAGGGTGTCATGGGCCAGGTTGAACCTCTAATACAAAGAATATCAGTTAAGTGAGAGCTTTCATAATACTGATTTGTGCTCCCAGAAGGCATTTATGTTTTTCTTATTCTGAGAAGAACAGTTAAAAAAGAGTTAAAATTAATTATTTGGGGGCCAGCAAGTGGCGTGGTGGTTAAGGGTCCTAGACTCTCACATGGCTGATAGTTCAAGTCCTGGACCTGGCAGTTTGCTTTCTTGATACCCCCTGCCCCTCTCTCTCATTCTGTCCCTCTCTGGTCAAACTAAAATAAAAAAAGAAAGGAAGAAAGAAATTTAAATAAAATAATTCATTAAAAAAGACATTTATTCTTTTTATTTATTCCCAGATCATCCCAGTTTAATAGTTGTTTAAATAGTTCAGCTTATAACAATAGTAGTAGCAGTAATAATATTTTTAAGCTTGTTTACTATTAATAATTAATATTATCACCATTACTATTTACTGAACATTTCCTCCATAGCAGTCACCATTCTCATCATTTTACCAACATGACCATCAAACCTCTGCAGGTTTATTGTTTTGCAAAAATGGAAACTGAGGCAAACAAGTGAAGCCACTTGTTGAAAACTGCACAGAAGTAGTGTCAGCAGAGTAGCCAATTCAAACAGAAGAAACTGATTTTCTGTTTATTTTTTACTTCCATAATGCCTTCTAGTTATTTCTTGTGGTGATTCTCCCCATTTGCACCAGCTCCTCATTCAAGTAGTTGTTGTAATCTATGTTGATATAAATTCAGGCAGACTAAGGTTCCACAGTACCAGCCGTTGTGGATGAATCTTATAATTGATATTTTCCAATGCTCTGTAATGAGAGGCTTGAAAAGCCAGTGTACTGGGGCCAGCAGGTGGCATGGTAGTTGAGTCATTAAACTCCCACATGGTCAACCATGGTTTGAGTCCTGGACCCAGCGGCTTGAAACTCAGCTGGGTGTGTGTGTGTGCATGCTTGAAATCTGGAGAGGAGAATGGAGGAGAGGGGACTGAAGTATGGCCATCTCGCCTGAGGGGTGGTTTCTCACTTTCTCTCTCTTTTTTTGTCCCTGGCAAGTGCACTTGCCCTATGGCAAAAATCTCTCTTCAAAAAAAGAAAAAAAAAAAAAAAAAAGCCAGTGTACTCCACACAGATACACACATGGAGAGAGACATTTCAGAAACATAACGAATCCCAAAAGATTTGTTTTGCCCAATTGCTTCTAGTGTGATACCCCTTAATATAAAATGTTTTACCTTTATTCAAAAGAATTATTTATTTAATTTTGTTATTTTTATTTATTTTTATATTTGACCAGAGAGAGAGAGAGACAGAAAGAGAGAGAGAGAGGGAAAGTGAGAATGCAAGCTGCCAGGTCCAAGACTCAAGCCACGGTTGGCCAAGTGGGAGTCCAGTGCCTCAACCACCACACCACCCGCCGGCCCCACATTTTCACCTTTTTTCAGCCTTTGAAGTTCTAATTACTAAGTGACAGTGTGTTATTAGTCAGCTGAGACTGCCATGACAACATACCACAAACTAGATAGCTTCAACAACAGAAATGTATTGTGTCACAGAACTGGAGACTCCAAGTCCAAGGTCAAGGAGTTCTTGATTGCAAAGTCCTAAGAGTTCGGTCTCCCATGTGGTTGACCGCAGTTTGAGTCCTGGGTCCCGTGGCTTAAACTCATGCTGGGTACGTGTGCGTGTGTGCCCAAGATCCGAAGAGGAGAATGGAGGAGAAGGGATTGCGGCGTGGCCATCCCCCTGGGGGGTGATTTCTCGCTTTCTGTCTCTCTTTATCTGGCGAGCGCATGCGCCCTATAGCAAAAACCTCTCCAAGAAAAAAAAAAGCTATTTAGTTTTATTTATTATTATTGTTGTTATTATTACTTAATTTGCTATAAAATATTTATGCTCACCAGAAAGAGAGAGAAGGTGGGAAAGCAAGCTGCCAGATCCGGAATTTGAACTGTGATCAGCTGTGTGGGAATCCAGCACTTGAACCACCAAGCCACCTGCTGGCCCCCTTAAATTCAATCTATTAGCAAAATCCTGTCACCTCTGTCTTCTAAGCATGCGCAGAGCCCAATCTCTTATTACTACCGTCACGATTTCCACTTTTGTCTAAGCCACGATCTCTTCTCCCCGGATGATGTGATAGGAGCTGGCGTCTGTTCCCATCTGTGCTCTTCTTCAATCTGTCCTCAACACTGTGGGTCCTTTTAGAATACAAGTCACTTTACGTCATTCTAAGTTCACATTTTCCAGTGTTCCCTCATCCTACTTTGAGTAAAAGCTCAAGTCCCCACAGGGACCCACAAAGCTCCATTAATGGTCCAATCACCTGTCATTATCTTTTGGCGTCATCTATGGATTATCTTTTGTCACCCAGCTCCAGTCATAAGAGCTTTCTTTTCTGAGGTGTTTTCAGGGCTTGTGTTTTCACCTGCTGTAACTTCTTAGTACTATTGAGATGTTGGGAAAGTCCTGACGTATTTTTCTATGTAAAGTGATTTTGCTGAACACCTATAATAAAATGTTAGTTTGTTAGGCCCTCCCTCTTTTAAATTCTGTTTTTCCTGCTTTCTGTTTCTTTTATCACCGAAATATGAAAGGTCTGGAAGGAAGATGATACGTTTGTCCTGTGTTATGTTTCCATGTGCTTGACGCAAAGTTAATTCTCAACTAATACTGATTGAAGTATGTCAACAACAAACAAAATAGAAGTAATTTGCTAGACATCTCTGCTGTGTCAAGAAAGTCACTATGTCTGTTAAGCACTTGTTTAATTTAAACTTCATGACAATCTTGTGAGGTAGATAGTATACTATTTGTATGTGGGGGGAAAAAAATCAAGAGACTCAGTCGAACTGCCCGAGTCTGGAAGCTGGCATTGTAGCTCACACCTTCTGAATTCAACTCCAGGGTTCTCTCCTTTGTTACCAGCAGGTAAGGATAAGTCCACGTGCACGTAAGGAGAATTGTCAGATATTTCTGTGGGCTGTCTTTACTTCTTGAGATCAGAGCTGTCTCTCTCTTGCTCCGTCTCCAACACTTAGTAGAGACCTGGCCCAGAGTAGGGAGTTAGATATTTGTCCCCACAACTGCATTGCCACGTTTGTCCGATGGGTGGCTTACCACAGGCTTCACCTATACTGTGAGATCTTCCATGGCTAAAGCCAAGTTGGGTAGAAATAGGGGAAGAAAGGTGAGAATTAGAAGGACACCACTACCGGGAATACTGGACATGTCTGCCAAAGGCAATGACTAGCCACAGCCTCATTCTCTGCTTTGATTTCATGAAATCTTGTAATCAGCCTTCTGTGTCCTCTTCTGCTTCCATGGAGAGAAAGTCTGAGCACGCCATAGAGAAAACCACTCTCAACTAAAGTAAATGCCTTCTAAGAAGATAACTGGAGTATGAAGATTCCCTTTGAGGGTGTTTTTTTTTTCTAGGGCTGAACAAGAGGAGGAAGGGGAAAAAGGATTTGAACAAAAGGAAGAGGATGCGAAGGAAATAATAGCATGAGGAAGTCATCCTAATCTGATGCCTTGTGTCTATCAGCTTTCAAGTAGTTTCAACTGAAGAACTTTCATTGCAGATGTAGTTTTGTATTTTATCCCTTTCACAATGGAAAGGCCTTGCCTGCATTGAGACAAATGGATATTTTTCTTTTGGTTTGAAACTTTTCTTAAAAGTGTATTTTATAAGAAAAAAAGTGATATGTGTTTAAGCTATTTACCCTTCAGATAATGTTAATCCATCCTCTATAGCAATTCTGAAGCAATCAATTGTTGTTGTAAGGATTATTATAATGCTTTTAATGGTGTCCACATTATTCTGGAGAATGAGGAAGCAGGCATGTAACTTTTAATAGTCCTGCTAATATCCGTTCCCTGCTCCTGGGCCCCACCTCTGTAATACTTAAGTCTTGATTTTTGAAAAGAGAATATGCAACTTAATTGCAATTTGAGAAGTGTGGAAAGGAATCAAATAACAATTTAAAATTTTTCCATTTAAAAAATACAGGAGGACTTTAGAAAGTGGAATTAAAATATTCATCTATCCTGGTGCAAAAAATTTAAATCCATGCATAGTTTTTCATAATATGCATTTTTAATGAACTTGTGAAGACCTGAGCTGTTCCAACAACTCAGTAATTTCTGTGTGTGACTCACGCTGCATCCTTATTTTCTGCCATCAAGCTTTGAGCAGGCTTTTCCTTTTCCTTTTCCTTTTCTTTTCCTTTCCCAGAGGACATATGTGCTTACCAGACAGGCAAGGAAAGGGAGAAGGCACCCCCGCTCCATGTGGCATTATCATGTTGCAGTCCCCTCTCCATTTTGCCATCCTGTCTGGATTTTGGACATACATGTGCACACACTTACCTGGTGTGTTTTTCAAGCTACGACAGCCAGGATTTAAACTGCGTAGTTGGCTTGGGGGAGATCTGGCTCCCTTAACCACCAGGCCATAGGACCAGCCCAAGCTTGGAGCAGGTTTTTTTTTTTTTTTTTTTTTTTTTTTCCTTTTCCTTAGGTAGAAAAGAGAATTTAATAGGAAAGAAAGATTTTAGAAAGCTACACCCAAAAGACTTTTGGCAGGTTGCTATGTAGTACGTACTGCATTTGGAACTGGTTTAGGTGTTACTTTTATTACCAGAGGTGATAATGAATATTTAACAGTGGGAGGTCCGTCATACTATCTATGTTCTTTGTTTGGATTCCAGGGCTTTATCCTGGGCTTGCTTGCTTATCTCTCTCACAGAGGAATTTGATGAGGCAGCATGGCTCACACTGGGCATGTGCAGTTAGGTCATCACATTCCTCAAATTCTTGAGCAGTTTTAAGTGCCTGCTTCTGAGTACCTATCTTCAGTGCCAGGACAAAAGATCACAGTTTCAGTATCACTAGAACACAATTTCCTAAAAGCCACTCTGTATAGAGCCATACAAACCCTATCATTAAGGAGGAGAAGATGTCTACAATGAAAAACAGCCATGTCCTGGGACTCTGGTATGAGAAGATGCTATTTTACTTGCTAAAATAGGAGCTACAGCAAGGTTGGGAAGGGGGGCTTTTCTCTATCCCATGAGAGCATAGACACTGCTTGGGTGTGAACATAACCTCTTTGCAAATTTCTAGTCCTGTGGCCTTGGACGGATTAGTTCATTTTTGTACATGTCGTTCAATATAAGGGAGGGGTAAAAGTAGTACCTACTTCATAGCATTTTTAAAAGTAGTATTTCTTTTTTATTTTTTAAAAAACATTTTAATTATTACAATCTGTGTAGTCTTGCAAAGTTAACTTCAGCAGATTTTTTCATTTTTAAAACTGATATTTAATTACTGTACATCTCTACAGTGTACAACATGGTTGCCTCGGCATGAGTACTGTGCATATTAGTCAAGCCAAAGACACGATCATCAGTAGATAACTTGTCATTATTGTGTCTGTTAAATGTTTTGTTTTTCTCTTGACCCCCTTCCTCTTAACCCTTATTACCTACTCCCTAATACTCACCCCCTCCCTACTCCCTAATACTCACCCTCCGCTATACTGTCTGTAGTATCTATAGTTGTCCTCCCTGCTTTTATAACTTCTAGTCTTTCAGTTTCTGCTATAGAGTGCAGACATTTGGTATATATTAAGTGGGGATAAACAATGCCTGTCTTTCATGGTTCGACTTGTTTCTCTTAGCATTCAGTCTTATCTATTCGTCCACTTTGTATCGAATGTCATGGTCTCGTTGTTATTTATGACTGAGTAGTAGTCCGTAGTGTATATATGTGCTATAGTTTTTCAATCCACTCATCTGCTCTTGGATATCTTGGATGATTTCATGTCTTAGCAATTGTGAAAAAAGCCACAATAAACATAGATATGCAAGTGTTTTTCTGACTGTTTTCCTATCCTTGAGGTAGATACCTAATGGTGGAATTACTGGGTTGTATGGCAGTTCTATTTGTAGGTATCTGAGAAACCTCCATGTGTTCTCCTCACTGGCTATACTAATTTATATTCCTACCAGCAGTATAGGAGAGTCCCCTTTTCTCCACAGCCTCACCAGCACTTATCATTCTTTCTTTTTTCTTTTTCTTTTTTCAATCTTAACCATTCTGAGCTGGGTTACATGCAATGTTGATTTGCATTCTCCTTATGATAAGAGATGTTGAACATTTTTCTCCATATGCTTTTTGGTCATTTGTATATGTCTTCTTTGAAGAGTTGTCTGCTCAGTTAATTTGTTCATCTTTTAACTGGACTTATTATTTTTTTTTCAGCCAAGCCACTTGAATTCCCTGTATATTTTGGTTATCAGTCCCTTATTTGAGGCAGAGTCGCAAATACATTCTCCCATTCTGAGAGTTGTCTCTTCATTCTAACTTATTGTTTCTCTTTCTGTGCAGGAGCTTTTTATCCTGATGTAGTCCCACTTTTCTGTTTTGGGGATTATTGCCTGTGCAATAAGATTTCTTAGTTAAGAAGTCTTTGCCTACTCAGATGTCTTCAAGAGTTACATTTGTTTTCTCCACTATTATTTTTATATTTAAGGTTTTGTGTTTAGATATTTGATCCATTTGGAGTTGATTTTTGTTAATGGTGAAATATAAAGTTCCAGTTTATTTTTCTGCAGGTGGATGTCCAGTTTTTCTAGTATCATTTGCTGAAGAGATTTTCTTTATCACACTGGATTGTCTTGTACCCTTTGTCAAAAATTAGTCGTCTGTTCTGTTCTGGATTCTCTATTCATTACCATTGGTCTACCAGCCTATTTTTCTGCCAGTACCATGCTGTTTTGATTATCAGAGCTTTGTAATGTCTTCTGAGTCCTACTTTATTATTTTTGTACAGTATTGCTTTGGCAGTTTGGGGCCTTTCATGACTCCAGCCTCAGCAGTTTTATAAAATTACACAGGAAAATGTTTATAGAAACTTTAGAACAGTATTTGCAGCTTACTATATTTCACCAAATCTAAGATGTCCTCAGTTGTGAGCTGTACTATTATGTGTACTCCTAAGAAGGAAAGCAGTGCAAGTTATAATTGTAAGATGCTATTAGTTGTACCACTTTCTGATATGTTAAATGATGAAAATTTATGTATCTTAAAAGTAATGAAATAAAGTAATTGATTCCATGTAAATAATACAATCCTGTACCAGGCAAGCTAATCTTTCAGTGCATTTTTGGCCAGTCCTAAATCTGAATAGAAAAGAAGTCTATTTGCATTGTGAATGATTATTTAAATAGTAAGAAAGTCGAAGAAAATTATAACATTACTGAATGTCCTAATCACTTCTTCACTATTCCAAGAAGTAAGTAAAGCATATTTCTTTCATTTTCTTCATGGGGATTAGAGCTGCCTTCATTCTTGACTCATCAGGGTTATTTAATAATCTCATAAGGGCCAATGGTTGCTTACAGACTGAGTGTGTCTTCCCCAAGTACATATGTTGAAATCCTAACTCCCAATATGACTTATTTGGAGATGGGCCTGTGAAGAGTTGATAGTGGTTAAATGATGTCCTATGGTGAGGTCCCACTATGACAGAGCTGTGCCCTTATGAACAGAGCAGTAAATTTGGCACTCTCTCTGTTTTCCATGTGAGGTCATAACAAGAGGGTGTGTATAGAAGTCAGAAATAGAGTTCTCACCATAAATCAAATTGACCGATAATCTTGATTTTGGGGCATTGAGTTTCCAAAACTATGAGAAATAAATGTCTTATTTAAACCATGCAGTCTGTGGTATTTTGCCATGGCAGCCCAAGCAGCCTGAGATGATGACCAACAGGTAGGGTAGTCACCAAGAGAGAACTGTGGATGAATATGTCTTGACCATTCCACATGGCCTGTCATTAGCTGTAAGGAAATGTTCATTCTGACATTGTTTATGTGCAATTGTAAAGCAAAGACCGGATTTCTCCACCCATTTTTCCTAGTTCTCCCTTTCCTGCTTGCTTAGTGTTAAAGTCCCATGCTAATTTACTGCCATTAGAATTACTGTTTATTTATTTTTACAATTGTATACAACTACCTGTGGGAAATCAACACTCTTGTTTTGAAGCTTTAATTAGGTTTATAATGTTAATGACTTTTCAATATTCATGCTTTCTTCAGCTGGTAGGATTGAAATTTTCCTCTCTTGCTGGTAGTTTGAGTCTCTGGACACTGGATTTTGCCTCTCTCTGTTTTTATAAGTGAAACTTCGACTCAGTATTTGTTCTCACAAGTGATTGAATTTTTGCTTCTACCAATACTTAAGATTGTATTAATGATAGGGATAGTAGTCCAAGGAAAAATTCAGAATCAAATAGTTTATTTTTTAGAAAGTCTGTCCCTATGGATAAAATGTCTGAATTATGGAATACTTTTAAACTAGTTTTATTCTGAATTGCATGCACCGGTAGAAACCAAGCATAGCATTAACCACTGAGAATCCTTGGGGAAACCTGTTTTAATGAGTGGATAAGATTGCTTACAATTCACATAACAATTTATATGTAAATGGATGTATCTGGAAATCACAAGTATGCTTGAGAGTACTTGACAAGGTTGTCTTTCATTAATACTTTCTATACATTACCTCTACGTCTTGTTGACATTATTTTTTTATCAGAGCAAATGTAAGTCTCTCCAGTCTAGTATAGCCAGAGGTGGTGTATTAGGTAACTGTCACTGTGTATCAAGTCACCCTAAATCTTAGAAGCTTAAATAATCAACACATATTATCTCACACCGTTTCTGAGCATTAAGAATCTGGTCGTGGCTTAGATGGTGGTTCTGGCTCAGGATCTCTCATGAGATTGTAGAGAAGCTGTTGACTGGGGCTATGGGCTACACTTTCAAACTTATTCCTACGACTGATGGCAAGAGAATTGAGTTCCTTAATATATGGGCTTCTCTGTTGACTCTCCACAACATGGTTTTCCTCAAGGGGGAAAAAAAAATGATGAGTGAGCAAGGAAGCCTGCTTCTATGTTTTATAACTTAATTGTATAAAGTAGCAAACCCCAACTTCTGTTGTGGCATGCTCTTGTCACAGATAAGCTGTGGTCCAGTGTAGGAAGGGCCAATATAAAGGAGGATCTGCTTTCAGGGTTACTTATATGCAACCCTGGCAAGAGGCTTAAATTTCTTGCCACTTGGGTGTGCTTGTAGGAGTACTCATGCCATATTTCCTCAGAGTGAGTGATATGAGGGGCATGAGATGAAAACCACTTTCTTGGACATGATATACCATCACTTTTGTTGTATGTATGTAGCATGATCATAAAAACCAACCCTGGTACCATGTGGGCAGAGACTGTACAAGGGTGTGGATACCAGGAGAAGGAGATGATTGGGAACATCACAGAGGGTGGTTCCTACAGTTGACACATTACCAAAGCCAGGCCAGTCTACTACTCCCATTCTAGAATTGATACTAAGTAGAATGACAGACTCAAAGAGTGGAATTATTCACTCAGGCCGAACCATGAGAATGGTTCCACTTTCTGTTAAGCTGAGTTCCCTCTTGGTTCTGAAGATGCTTGATAACCTCCTAATAAACTGTCTTTGCATTAAACTTGCTATCAGTTTCTGTTATTATATCAGAAGACTCCTGAATGATAAAAATGGATCCCAACTCAAATTATATTTTTTAAGAGGATTTTTCCTATTGGGCATGTGCGTTCACCAGAAAGACAGGGATACAGAAAGTGAGAAATCACTCTTCCGGGGGACATGGCCATACTTCAATCCCTTCTCTCCCATTCTCCTCTTGGGATTTTGATCATGTGTGCACATGTGCCTGGCATGAATTTCAAGCCACCGGGTCTGGGACCATGGTTCCATGTTTGGCCATGTAGGAGTCCAGCAAGTAACTGCTACGCCATTTGCTGGCCCCCAAATTTGCAAATTACATTTAAGAATGTGTAATATTGAAACTACTCTCTCTTTGTCATAGGACTATGGATATCGGGTTTCTCATTGTTAGTTATGGGAGACACAAATATAAGGACGGGGGGAGGAAGAGTAGCGAGTAACTGTGGTGCTAGGTTGGAAGTGGAGACACCTCTGAATTTATGCTGCACCTACACACACACACACACACACATACACACACACACAACTTCCTTGATCCATAAACTTCCTTGATTTGTAAACAAGTCACTCCTTGGAGCAGTGAGTTAGCCTCACTCATGAAATACTGGTTCCTAAATGTGATGCCCCCTCAGGAGGACTCAAGGCTCCTTGAAGAAATTACGGGGATGGGAGAATACAAGGCAAGCCCAGATCATTTTTTGGGTCAGAAAGTTAGTAAGTTCTCAAAGAATGATGGGGATTTGTCAAAATGACACAGCTGCCAGTTCAAAGGATCTCCCCTTGCCCAGATTTGGCAGAACATTAAAGAGTATCAGTCTCACAGCTATCGGATTAGTGATTGAGTCAGGTGGAAATGATCAATGGATACTAAAATTTGTGGGTAAAAGTTTGATGAAGAGGTTTGAGTCCTGGACCCAGCGACTTAAAACTCAGGTCGGGTGCATGTGCGTGCGTGCACAGGATTCTGAGAGGAGAACGGAGGAGAAGGGATTGCAATGTGGCCACTCCTCCTGGGAAGGGGTGATTTCTTGCTTTCTGTCTCTCTCTCTCTGTCTCTCCAGCGAGTGCAGGCGCCCTATAGTAAAAAAAATCACTCTTTAAAAAAGGGGGGGAAAAAAAAGCTGGTTTGATCACATTGCCCTTATCTGGGTAATCCAGGATATACTTTATTTGTTAAAATCAACTGGAGCCAGCCAGCAGATGGCATGGTGATTAAGGTGCTGGACTCTCACATGGCTGACTGTGGTTCAAGTCCTGGATCTGACAGCCTGAAAGTCATGCCAGGTCCATGTGCATCCAAAATCCCAGGAGAATAGAGGAAAAAGGATTGTGGCATGGCCATCTTCCTGGGGAAGTGGTTTCTCACTTTCCCTCTCACTGTCCTCTGGTGAGTGAACGTGCTCTATGACAAAATCTTAAAAAAAAAAAAATCAATGGATTAGTAGTCATTTTCTAAAAAAGTTAAGATATATTAATCCATTATCGTGTTAGTAAACAGAAATAGCAGAGACTGGGAGATTTACAAAGAATAGGGATTACTTGACTCACGATTCTAGTGGTTGGGAAATCTAAGTGCACAGGCCCAGTATCTGGTCAGTCTCTGCTACACCAGAAGGTGGCTGAGAGAAATAAGCAGGTCAGGATCTTTGTGCGGACAGAGAGGGAAGGAGAAAACAGACTTTTTTTCACTTTGTTGCTTTGTCCCTGCCACACTCCTAGCCAATGGGATGGTGCATGACCCCACCAAAGGTGGGCCTTCTTCTGTTCACGGACGCACACCAATCTTATCTGGCAAGGTGCCCACCCATGTTGAAGGGAAATTTTCCTCTTAAGGCCAGCAGGTGGCTTAGTGGTTAAGGCTCTGGACTCCAGTGTAGCCAACCATGGTTCGAGTCCTGGACCCAGTGGTTTAAAACTGTCACCGGGCACATGTGCATAGGTGCTCAAAATCCCAAGAGGAGAATGGAGGAGAAAGAATTGTGGCATGGTCATACCCCCAAGGGGTGATTTCTCACTGTCTCTCTCTGTCTTCAGTGAGTGCATACACCCTTTAGTAAAAATCACTTAAAGGAAAAAAATCTCACCACCTCCCAATGCTATTACATTAGGGACCAAATTGCAGCACATAAAGCTTTGGAGGACAAACTATTATGTAAGCTATAGCATAGGGTCATGATTCTCTTACCCCAGCCTCCCAAATAACTGGAACAATGGGCATGTGCCACTGTGTTAAACTTCTAGGGTGGGCTGGGAATCGAACCTGACCTCCCATGTGTCCTTACACTGCCAAGTAGCAGCATCTACCAGTATGTCACTGCAGCTGGTAGTAATTGTAATCACATCTGTAAAATCTCTTTTGCCATGTAATTAATGCAGAATAACCACGGGGTATGACCCCAGGGGCTTAGAATCCTGGAGGCCAAATTTCTGCCTTCATGGGTTCATAGGAATCTTCTGCATGATTCTTGCCACCTTTTTTTTTTGGAGAGGTTTTCGCTATAGGGCGCGTGCGCTTGCCAGACAGACAGAGAGAGACATAGAGACAGAAAGCGAGAAATCACCCCCCAGGGGGGATGGTCACGCCACAATCCCTTCTCCTCCATTCTCTTCTCGGGATCTTGGGCACGCACGCACACACACCCAGCGTGAGTTTTAAGCCACCGGGTCCAGGACGTGAACCGCGGTCGACTATGTGGGAGTCCAGCGACATAGCCATTATGCTATGCTAACTGCTGGTTCCCTTGCCACCTTTATATAAAATTGAAATTACATCAAGATAGAAGGTAAGAGATACTCATAAGCATACTATCATAAGCAGAGCACAGCAAGTTGGAAAATGTTAGTCATAGTATCACTCCTGTTTTTGGTTTCATTCCCCCCTAACAGCACTGGTTCTGTGTTTCTCTTGTATTACTACCAGGCCACCACCAGATCAAGCAAGGGACCTGTGAGGTGGTCGCTGTGCACAGATGCTGCAATAAGAACCGCATAGAAGAGCGGTCACAGACGGTCAAGTGTTCTTGCTTCCCGGGACAGGTTGCTGGCACCACTCGAGCTCAGCCTTCTTGTGTTGAAGGTAAGATCTCTCTGGCCATTTTCTTTAGTATTTCAATAGGGCTTAAGCTGCTAAGAATCTCCCTACTTTGTTGTCTTTGCAACCCAAAGAAATCTGCATTACTTCACAATTGGTGTCAATCAAAAGGGAACGTATATCCAACTCCCCACGTTTCTTGGTGCAAAAGGTATGTCTTTCATAGCATCTCTCAATAGGTACCAATGGGGAGTCAGTCACATGACGGGACAGCTGAGATGTGCTTCGAGTCCTTTTTACACACCTGTCTCCTTATCTCACCCATCAAAGCGGTTATTTCCCTAGATCCTCTTTTCTCCCCTCTTCATGGTCTCTACTTAAAATGAGCAGTGTGGGGTTCTCACCTCATGCTTAGTCTCTTTATTTCCAGTTTATCATTTTAACAAACATTTGTCAAACATTTTCTTGGGCGTAATGTCTGCAAGACTAGTTTGGGATCATGTATTTGTAGTCTCCTAAGCCACTAGCAGAGAACTGTGCCAAAGATTAAAATATACATGTGAGTGAATGTTGGTGATTGTAGGAGGAGGGCTGGGATTGGTTTCATTTGATGTTCAGGATGTCTTCCAGCAGTCTTGTTAGAAACGAGTACCGGACTCCAAGGAGTAAACCCATGGGGTTGTCTCGGCAACATTGCCTTGTGCGGGCATGAAACTTCCCTGCTAGTGAACATTTCCAGTCTCTAATGCACAACCAAAGGTCAGCGGTGAAAATACACATTTCATCTATTTATAACTTCCATGAGTGTGAGAGACGGGCATCCCTAATAGGGTCTTCATGCAACAATTCACCCCCAGCTTCATCCCGCCCTGGATCATTGGCACACATGCACCCATTGTGTTCATGGAGGTCTTTGAACATCAACCCAGAACTTTCCTACAAGCCAACTTTGTGAAGTGTTGTTTCTAACTCTGTCCCCAAAACACACATTTTTAACTCTGTATTTTAGTGCACAATCAACAATAACAGCTGACTTAACAATGTCCCACGTCTCCTATGAAACACATAGACTTACACAAAATTGATGGGCTGTCTGCTGTCGGTGGTTTGCATCAGCACCATTTCAGCTATCTCCAAAGTACAAAAGGGAAAGTGGAAAATTTCCCATCTACAATTCCTTAATAGAAACCCTGGGGCCAAGCAAATGTGTTGCTGAATTCAGATTTTATAAGGTTAACATTTACACATATTGCATCTATTATATTACCTAACAAACCTAATATGTCCTCTATTTGCACTCTATAATCATAGATATTAATATTTCTACAGTGAAATATATGAATATTCATCCAGAATCAGATGAGGCAAGATTAAAAAAAAAAAAAAAAAAAAAAAAAAAAACCACAAAACAGAAAACAACCTGTTAATTCAAGTCACGTTTTGCTGTCATTTTATGGTAAACTTTTCCATTTTCAGAACTTTTTGGATTTGGGGATCATTGATAAACGACTGGACCTATACAACATCATGAGTAGCTTTAACATTAGAAATTTGCTAAGTTCCAGGGCTGGCAGATTGTGTGGTGGTTAAGGCACTGAACTCCCATATGGTTGAACATGGTTTCAGTCTCTGACCTGGTGGCTTGTTTGCTTACTCCCCCACCTCGGTCAAATTAAAATAATAATAACAATGATGAATAAAATTAAATAGTTCTTTAAAAAAGAAATTTGCTAAGTTCCTATGGGTAGAGGGACAGCTGAAACAGCATAATGTAGTCATCCTCTCCACTATCTAAATCCGAATCATACCCAGTCTGTCCCCTCGCTCGCTCCCAAATCTGTCCAACTTTTTCCATCCGCACTGCTACATCTATAGCTAGGGGCCAACATTGCATCTTGCCCAGCTCACTGCTCCTAGACGTCCATTTTCCAGTCTGTAGCACCAATGATTGTTTTCATAAAACCAGAACTGATTATGTTGCTTCCATTCTGAAAACCACACTTGAGTCTCTTCTCGCTCTCTTTAAGATAAACTCTGCATTCTTTACCGTGGCTGACAAAGCCCTGCATCATTTAGCTCCATCAGTTCTCCTTTTCAACTTTTTTAATATACTCTTTCCATTCCCTTTCATCTCAGCATTGTCCATATCTGTATTCACTGAATCATCTCGTGTCTCCCATGACACACTTAATTCTCCCACTAACGAAGTAGTTGGCCTATGTGATTCCTACTTTGTCTTCACATCTGCATGTTTTTGTTTTTCTTGGACTTCCAGTTCATGTCGTTCTCCCCATGTTGTTGTACAACCTTCCAGAACATATACCTTCCTGGTAGCGTGAAAGCAGCTTGATGATGAGGGAGTCCCTTATTTTCGTCTCTTTCACTGGTTGGACCATGAATTGGCTCATGGCTGTGTATCACAGATTGTTCTCAGAGGTGGTAACTGTGTCCATTAGGCTCCATAGACTTTAAACGTTTTCTTCTAAGGGATGCATGAATCGTAACGTCATAAACTATAGTTGTACTTCGTGTAGCCTAGAGTCTTTGTATATTAAAAAGTCTGAAATATTAATAATGTTTTATAGTACTCAGAGCACTTCTATCAGCACCTAAGAAGTACTATTTGGCAGCCAGCCTGGGAAGGCATCTGCTTCCTGGCGGCCTATTCCCTTTTGTCCCAGCGCCAGCACTAGCGGGCCACTCTTTTCCTTCCCAGCGCCCCACGCGCTCCTGTGCTCCACAGGATGGTAAGCGCTGCAGGTGGATCCTGCCCCTGCACCTGCTCAGCACCATCGCCTTTGACATCATCACACTGGCCGGCCGTGGCTGGCTGCCGTCGCGTGACCACATCCAGACGTCCTCGCTGTGGTGGAGATGCTTCCACGAAGGCGGTGGCAGTGGGTCCTATAAGGATGGCTGTCAGAGCCTCCTGGAATACGTATGGGGAAGAGCAGCTGCTGCCACGCTCTTCTGTGGTTTTGTCATCCTGATCATCTACCCTGTGAAATACACTCAGACCTCCGACCTTCATGCCAACTCTGCTGTCACTCACATCTATAACTGGGCCTATGGCTTTGGGTGGTCGGCCACGATCATCCTGATTGGCTGTGCCTTTTTCCTCTGCTGCCTCCCTAACTGTGAGGATGACCTCTTGGGTAATGCCAAGCCCAGGTACTTCTACACATCTGCCTAAGGTGGGCAGTGAGCCAGGAAAGTCACTGCTGTCGAGATGGATTCCAGAGGAAGAAACGGTGTTCAGACTACTTTGTGCAGTGTTCATGTTATTAAGCTAGTTTAAAGTGGTTTGTAGGTCTAGGGTATGGGAAAATGCTACATTTATAAATCTGTACCATTTTGAGCCTGTATTTTCAGGACCAGACATAGACACCGTTTCTGATACTTTGCAACTTAAGCAGAAACCTACACGTAGTAGAAAAACCTGATCTTCCTTAGTATGCCGATTTAAAATGTCTGGCATAAAACATACAACAGGAGAATTCAAGGACGTGAGTTTCTTTGAGTGGCATACATATGATATATCAGATGAGTTTTTTTCTTTTTTAACCATTTGAGCTTACATAATGAAAACCAACTCATTTTTATATCAAATCACTATTTTATAAGTTGCAGAAAAGCAACTGCAGTTTTCATGATGAATTTTCTCCAATAAACCAGGTATTCACATCTCAAAAAAAAGGTACTATTTGGGTAGTTATTACTATTATCATCTTTATCTTGGTAAGACACATACAAGTACCTTGCCCTAAACTAGCCTAGGATTTCATATATATACAAAATCTTCTTGGCCACTACCCTCAGAGTAACTACATTGAACTGTTTGGTCACTATATATTGAGGTGTCAGAAAAGTCATGACATTTTTGTTTGCAAAACGGTGTCAGGACTTTTCTGATGACTCAATGTATCTCTATATATTTGAATACAGGCTTGTAAAAAAACAGTGGTAGGTTTCTATATGAATGTATATTTTATAGAAGTAGTATTATCTTGGGTATTTCTTAGCTTGCCTTATTCCTATCTGTACTAGGTTGTATAGGTACTTGTGTGCTAGCACATGGGATGGTACTTTTAAAACATTTATGGGATAGTATTAGAGTATGAGCTTATTTTGATACATATGTAGTATTTTCATAATATATCTTTTAAAAAATAATTTGATTTTTTCATTTATTTACTTATTTTTAATTTGGAGAGAGGGAGGGAGGGAGGGAGGGAGGGAGGGAGGGAGGGAGGGAGAGAGAGAGAGAGAATGGATGAGTTCTATTAAGGTCTGGGACTCGAACTGTGATTGGCCATATGGGAGTCCAGTGCCTTAACCACCATGCCACTTGCTGGCTCCATCATTTGCATTTTTCCATTCACTTTTTGAAGACCCCTCTTGTTGGTCTCACTTGGCTTTTTTCAACTGCTTCCTAGCATTCCATCGTATGGATAGGTCATAATTTATGTTGTCATTCCTCTACTGATGGACACTTTGGTTGTGCGTGTAGCAAGGCACACAGACTCACAGGCTGTTTTCCCTAGCATCATCGGATTGGTAGCAGATAGACACCTATCATTTAGCATCTCTGCAGAGTACACAGTGCTGTGTAATTGAGCTTTCTGTGACGTGGCAAATGTGGTCTCTCTAGCTTGGTATCTATAGAAATATCTGTACAGATAGAGAGATGTGATGACGCACATATGCCCAGCATGGTTAGTAGCTAGTACCCACATGGGGCTATGAGTAGCTGCAATATCACTGGTTTGAACTGAGTGAAATGTGACGCGTGGGAATTTAAGTTTAATGGGTACTTACAGCTGGAAGCTTCATATTGGACAGTGCAGGGTAGCGCTTTTGTAGTGTTTGTAACCAGAGAATACCAGCACTCTGAAAGATGGGATTGGACTGTGTCCCCTCCATCTAGCATTGCCTACCAGTGTTCAATAAATGTTTATTGGATCAAAATCACTGAGAAGTGTAGAAGTTTAGGTTTCAGTCAGGATGTATGTCTGTTTTTATATCCCCTTGATCTGAGTGTGTTTCCATTAGGGCTTTTTAGCTTTACCTGCTTAATCTTTATCCCGTAATAATTATGCAGTATCATGCTGTTAATTGGCATGTGGGAAGACCTATTCTCTGCTGATATGTTCCTCTTATCTTACTTGTCAATAAGAATAGAGAGGATCTAAAATATAAAATTCATTTAAATTTACATTTAAATTAAAACAAAGGCAAGACAATGTTGGTGCGGGGCACTAATTAATGTTGACATAGAAACTGGAATATCCTTTTGCATTTTTGTTAATCCATACTACAGATATTTATCTAGTATTTTCATTGCTTTTCCACAAGACCATAGCTTTTATTAGTTCAACAGGGAGAAACACGAGCTGTTTCTCCCCTCTCCAAAAGTTGTTTCTGTCATAGTTAACTTATGATATCTCCCTGAATTAAAAAAGTTTTTTTTTTTTTTTTTTTTTTTTTTTTTTTTTTTTTTCTGAAAGAGAGAAAGGGAGAAGGAGGCACTCCTTTGACAAGAATCCATCAAGTGATAAACCATACAACTCATTCCCCGGAGCCTCCAGTTTTTCCAGCCAGGGACTGAATGCTTGGCATGTTAAGGGTGACCAGGGATCCGAACCTCTGGTCTTCCATATGGCTTCCAGCATTGCAGAGCAATGTCCTCCTGCCTGTACCACCATAGCTGGGTCCCTTTGAAGTACTAAAATGTGTCTTTGATACATGTTAGGAATTTAGGAGAGGAGATGGGAAAGTATTTGACTGATTGGTTACTTAGGTCCTAACAGGCAACCATTCAGCTGGTAAACATTTTCCTTTTGACTCTTTAACCAGCAGATACAGGACTGTTTTTGGCGGAGCTATATCCCACATGTTTATCAAAGCACAGCTCTATAGAGATAACACTGAATGGTTTATGATAAAATGAGATAAATGTGTAGTACAGGAAGCTTAATTTATTTTGTCAAAATGAATGCTCTCTAAACATTGGGTTTAAAAGAGATTAATAAGACAAAAGCTTAGGAACAAAAGACAAAAGCTTAGGAACAAAAGGCAGTGGCTCGGAAAAAAAGCTTTTTCTTTCTTTCTTTTAAAAAATCTTTTGATGATACCCTAATTTCTTCTACTTTTCTGAGAGGTCAGAATTTTAGTTAGAGAGGCAGCTTCTTGTTTGGCCTATAGACAACTTTCATAGCTTTATGGACTATGGGATAAGACATAGGGTTTCTCTTTATGATGTAATTTCACTGTTTTTTTTTTTTTTTTTTTTTTTTTTAAATTGGGTGTGTTCTTGCCACATAAAAGATGAGGGACCAGCAGTTAGCGTAATGGCTATGTCGCTGGACTCCCACGTAGTCGACCGCGGTTCGTGTCCCGGACCCAGTGGCTTAAACTCATGCCGGGCGCGTGTGCGTGCGTGCCCAAGATCCTGAGAGGAGAATGGAGGAGAGGGGATTGCGACGTGGCCATCCCCCCTGGGGGGGGTGATTTCCTGCTTTCTGTCTCTATGTCTCTCTCTGTCTGTCTGGCGAGCGCACGCGCCCTATAGCGAAAAGCCTCTCCAAAAAAAAAAAAAAAAAAAAGATGAGGCAGTTTTTCTCCGTGGCAGTCAAGTGGGTGATGGTGAGGATTGGTGAGGATTACTTGACAAGAACACTTTGAGAATTGGATGGGCATGTATGTTCGTACTTAGTTCATTCACCAAGTTATGATCTAGCCCTTTGAGGTTGTCCTGTCCTCAGTGCTGGGGGATAGGATGGTGATGATGAGACTCAGGACCTACTTTCAAGGAGTCCTTTGTTCACCAGAGAGAAACTGTCATGAGTGAAGAGTTCCCCAAGAAAGCAGAGAAGGGCCAGGGATGGTGTCCCGTGAGAGGCAATGAGTCTAAATTTACCAGGAAGGCAAATATGAGGGTAGAGAGCATTAGGGAACGAGGCAGCATGAAGCAGATGAGACTGAGGGGGGTGGGCTTGGAGATGGTAGAAGACAAGACTGGAGAGGTGAATAGAGCCCTTGATGGTAGCGGCCTTAGATAAATTCAATTTCAGGATTCAATTCCTGCCCTGTGCAGATTCACTTTTTAGGAGAGTGGAAGAAACAGAGTATACCAAGCAGAGAGCAGAAAGTGCCATGGATGACATTCCTGTATAGCATCCTATGATTTCTGAAAAGGAAAAACACGATCCCTGAACTGGACACATTTCCTTGTCAGCATAGGTAAACCTGGGATTAGCCACAATTTGGGGGTACGTGTGTGCACAAAACTTTGGGTTTGTGGAAGTCCCCATGGTAGGGGCAGAGAGAAACAAGGGAAAGCAGCAGCCTGGCATTGCTGTGAGTTAGGATTATTTTTGCAAGCCAAAGCTTTGAGTAGGCCTCATGAACCAGCACAGATAGAATTTTAAGGTAAGTATGTCTACAAACTATAGATCGGTGTTTCTTAGGGGTGATTTTGTCCCCCTAGGGACATTGTGTGGAGACACTTTGGAGAAGGTGATACTGGTATCTAGTGTGTAGAAGCCATAAATGCTCCTCAACATCTTATGATGCATAGGATAGACACCACAATAAAAAAAAACATGACCCCAAATGTTAATAATCTTGGGGGCCAGCAGGTGGTGTTGTGGGTAAGGTGCTGGACTTCCATGTTGTTGACTGAAGTTCGAGCCTTGGACCCCGCAGCTTGAAACTCACACTGGGTACGTGTGCGTGCATGCCCCAAATCCCAAGAGGACAGTGAAGGAGAAGGGATTGTGATGTGGCCATCCCCACTGGGGGGTGATTTTTCTCTTTCTGTCTCTCTGGCAAATGCATGCACCCTGTAGCATAAACATCCCCCCACCCCCTTCCCCCCCCCAAAAAAAAAAAGTTGAGAAACTCTGATGTAGAGGTTCCCTATATATGTGGTACTGTAGTTAGCCAAGAGGATAAACCTAGATCATGAAAGGTCAGTCTATACAAACTTGGGCACCAACTCGCTTAGTACTATTTGTACTTTTGCAAATAATAGTACTGGGTTGTGTTATCTGCAGAATGTATGAACAAGAAAGATTTCTTTAAAAAGTCATTAGTACTTTTGGGCTGGCCCTACTAGTCAAGGGAGGTGGGTGCCACATGGTTGACCATGTGGCTTGGATCCTGGCCCCTGTGACTTGAAAAACATGCTGGGTGCATGTGCGTGTGTGCTCTAAATCCTAGCAGGATGGAGACATCCAGAAGAAAGGATTGTGCTGAGGAGTGCTTTTTCCCTTGGTTTTTCTTTTGTAGCAAGTGCATGCACCTTCTGGCAATTTTTAAAAAATGAACTTAGCAGAGGCCTCCTTGTGTATGTATTCACCCATTATGTGAACTTTGTGGAAATACTACTGTATTGTGTTATTTTAGAACGCGTGTATAGGATAGGTTGCTTGAAGAACTCATTAGTGCTCTAACTACTGCTGCTAGGCCTGTTAGCTGGGTTGGTATGGCTTCTATTCTTGAAATAATAAGAAATATAAAAGTTAATAAAATGGTTTAGTTTTTAAAGCACACCATGAGTGTCTTGAAATAATAGTGGTATGAACAAAACAAAGATGCACGAAAATCTCAGCGCATATTCTAGAAGACAGACTCTGAGAAGATGTTTTCTTAATCTTTCTACCCATAGCTGTAGTGTGAAAATACAGTTTTCTTTAGAATGACCTTAACTCTGTGTAAATACCTCTAAATTAAGTCCACAAATGAGAGGCCACCCCTTGAAAAGTGAGGCTGTTCTTTGTTAGTCTAATTCTTCGGTGAGCTTATCTTAGTAGCTATATAAATACCTATTGTGTTTTATTTAACCGAGTGATATTTATTTGGGACAAGAGATACAAAATAAAACTCAATTTATTTTATACAGCAGAGGAGAGTAAGGAAAATGCACCAGAAGCAAAACAGCTAATTAGTCACATTAAATTTTCACTTAGGCAGTAACATTGTACTAGTCACTACTCTTAAGCCAGGGAGGGCTTTGTCGTCTTTTTATTTTTGATTCCTTTCTGCATAAAACTGGAAATTCATTGTAGGTTGGCAGCTTGAAGATTAGGGATATTAGGTGTTTTAATAAATCAGGAAGGCGTGAGGTTTTTTTTTAAAGACTTTCATTTTAAAAATAGAAGTGACAAGACACTCTCATTTAAAGTGTATTATGATATTCTGTAACAGGAAAGAATATGCCTCCTACAAGCTTGTTTTCTTTGGAGACAAGGCTTAGGAAAGTGGGCAGATGTTCTCAACAGTTATGTTAATAGAACCTAGTTCTGGGTCCTTTGTCTCAGCCCATAGCCACGCTCCACAAGCACTTGATGCTTAAATTTCCAGGCCATTTAATCACCTTCTTCACCCTCTAGTGGAACCCTCCCCTCTATCACCATTGTTGTGAGTACCTTACTGAATCCTTAACTCCTTTTTTTTTTTTTTTTTTTTTTGGAGAGATTTTCGCTATAGGGCGCGTGCGCTCGCCAGACAGACAGAGAGAGACATAGAGACAGAAAGCAAGAAATCACTCCCCAGGGGGGATGGTCATGCCGCAATCCCTTCTCCTCCATTCTTCTCTCGGGATCTTGGGCACGCACGCACACGCGCCTGGCGTGAGTTTTAAGCCACCGGGTCTGGGACGCGAACCGCAGTCAACTACGTGGGAGTCCAGCAACATAGCCATTACGCTAACTGCTGGTTCCCTCCTTAACTCCTTTTTAAAAATTATTTTTTATTATTGTCGTTATTTTTTAAATTTGACGAGAGAGAGAAAGAAAGAGAAAGCAAAAGCTGTTAGGTTCAGGACTCAAACCTCAGGCAGCCATGGGGGAATCCAGTGCCTTAACCACTTTGCCACCTGCTGGCCTCTCATTAAGGAATTTCAAAGTGGTATTTGGGTAACTTTGGTGGCTTCTTTTATATTATATTATTCCAGGGAATATTTGCTATTAACTCTTAAACAAAGAAACTCTCTTATAGAGAAAGTATCTACTGGTGGGAACCTTACCTCATTCTATGTACTGTTCTGTAAGATAAGAAATTATTTTTTGTGTGTGTGAGTGTGTGTTTGTAAATGGAATGATTTTAAATTCCAGAGCAGCTTACTATTTTTTTTTTTTTGGAGAAGTTTTTGCTATAGGGCGTGTGCGCTCACCAAAAAGAGAGAGATAGCAAGATAGAAAGCAAGAAATCACACCCCGGGGGGGATGGTCACGCCGCAATCCCTTCTCCTCCATTCTCCTCTCAGGATCTTGGGCACGCATGCACGCGCACCCGGCGTGAGTTTAAGCCACCAGGTCCGAGGACTTGAACTGAAGTCGGCTACCTGGGAGTTCAGTGACACAGCCATTAATTATGCTAACTGCTGATCCCAAGCAATTTACTATTTTAAAGATTCTGTTGGAAAACTTTATCTAGAAAAAGTTATTTTCCAGCTAAATGAAGGAAAACTGGTAAATAATTCTGTTTGAATGTAATATTTTAAAAAATTGCCAGAGGACATGTGTTCTCACCAGAGAGAGAGAGAGAGAGAGAGAGAGAGAGAGAGAGAGAGAGAGAAAGAGAGAAACACCACTTTGTGGGGATGGTCATGCTGCAGTCCCCTCTCCTCCATTTTTCCAGCCACACATGCATAGGCATCCAGTGTGACTTTCCAGTCATGGGCTGGGATTCCAACCACAGTTGGTTTTTTGGGATCTGGCTCCCTTAACCACTAGGATGCAGGCTGGTGCAGGGATGTGAACTTGAACTTGATGCTTCCTTCTTGAATTTACTTAAATCCATATTGTATTTTTTTCCCCCTGTGGTTAAGAAAGTGGCATCTATTCCTATAATTTATCTCTACTGGAATTAATTCATTCCTTTGCTGTGGAATTGAGAAAATTGGATTCTCTTTCTCTGTAGGGATTTCCTCCCCTCCTCAATTTCTTTTTTCTTTCTTTTCTTTTCTTTATTTTTTAAATTTCTTTAATAAGTCTACTCAGGTTGGGGCTGCCAGGTGTCCTGGTTAGAGTGCTGGACTCCCAAGGCCAATTGCAGTTTGAGTCTCAGACTTGATGACTTACTCTCTTTCACTCTGTCTCTGGTCAAATTAAAGAAAATGATAGTGAATAAAATATTTGGAAAAAAAGACTACTTAGGTTTCTTTTTGAGTAAGCTATGGCAGATTATATGATTCAAAGATTTTTTTCTATTACTTGTAAGTTGTCAAATGTATAGCATATAGCTCTTCATATAATAATGCTTTTATAATCTGTGGAGTCGGTAGTGCTGTTACCTCTTAAATTCCTGATATTAGTAATGCTACTATAAATGTATTAGAATATAATCTTATTTGGAGCAAGGTGAATATTTCTGGGAGAAATAACCCAGAAACAGAAATACATAGTCATGAAAGTAGGGAATAGAATGGCAATTACCAGGGACTAGGAAACTAGCCTTGCCCTGGGTGATGGGGTCGGCCTTGATCTTGGCCTTAGCTTTTGAAATTTACTTTGGCCTTAAACTTGACTTTAGCTTTTTTTTTTTAAAATATTTATTTATTTATTCATTCATTCCTTTTAATTTGACCAGAGAGAGACACAGAGAGAGAGAGAAAGTGAGAAAGCAAGCCACCAGGCCCAGGATTCGAACCATGGTCGGCCATGTGGGAGTGTCCAGCACCTTAACCACCATGCCACCTGCTGGTCCCCAGAAAACAAGCCGCCAGGTCCAGGACTTGAACCTCGGTCGGCCACATGGGAGTACACCACCTTAACCACCACACCACTTGCTGGCCCGCCTTGACTTTAGCTTTTAAACTCTGCTTTGGCCTTGACATTAAACTTGACCTTGATGTCTAAACTTCGCTTTGCCCTTGAGATGGTTACACTTCTCTCTGGCATTGAACTTGACATTAAACCTGACTTTGAACTTGAAGCTAAAACTTCTTTCTGGCCTTGACCTTGATGGTTAAACTTTGTTCTGACTTTGATCTTGCAATTGAATCTGACCTTGGCTTTTAAACTTTACTTTAACCTTGACCTTGACTCTGGCCATAACCATGGACTTGATCTTGTTTCTTTGCTGACTTGAACGCCAGGAGCAGGGCAAGGATGTTTTTCTCATCAGTGCTTTTGAACATCATACTGGAAGTTTTAACATTCTGGTGACTGGGAAATCCAAGCCCCAGGCATCCTCTGCAGCATGGCCAGGGGAAGCACAGAGGATAGCGGGCACATGTGGAGCCCCCGCTCCTCAATTTCATACTTCAGTAAGACCTCAGTTGTTTGCTTCTCTCTTGTTCTCCTTCTTTCATTTGCTTATTTGTCCAGTTATCTGTTGTGTTTTTCAGGCCACCAGTTCTGGGACTTGAACCACAGTTGAGTGCCTCAACCACTACAGCACCTGTCGACTCTTTTGGAATTCTTTCTGTATGAAATTTTCTCCTCATCTCCTGCCAATCTACTCTTTCAGGCTCACAGGCTTCCGTACTTTATTGTACTATCTTGCTCAAACACCTCCCATGGCTCTCCGCTACTTAAAGAACCAAGAGTAATGTCCAGCTGTCCTCAGGAGCACCTGATGGTTCATTCCTAACCACTTTACCTGGGTACCCAGTGCTTCTCTGATAATCTCACTTCAACCACATGGGTGTCCCGATTTCCTGGTGGTTTCCTGGTGGACTACTCATTGTTTCGCTGTCACTCCCACCTTATGTGGCCAGGCCCCCAGTCTCCTGCCCAGGCTTCTGGATCTCCTCTGTAGTTCTGAAAGCTCCAGAGGACTTGGATTTCACTCCTGCTTGGAAAAAAGGGGACAGAGTCTGCTCCATGGCTCCTGAGATGTAGACATGCTGGGAGGAAGGAAGAGGTCCCACTCCTAACTGGGCCTCCAGCATACAAAATCCCACATGAACAGCCCTTCTTCAAGAGACAGTCTGCTCCATGGCTCCTGAGATGTAGACATGCTGGGAGGAAGGAAGAGGTCCCACTCCTAACTGGGCCTCCAGCATACAAAATCCCACATGGTAGGAAAACCCCTTTCATATCTCCTGTCTCTGAATCAATCTTGGTCTCTCTCTACCTCTCACTCTCTCTCTCTCTCTCTCTCTCTCTCTCTCTGTCTGTCTGTCTGTCTGTCTTTTTTTTAATTTTTGCTTTTTAGAATTTTTTAAGGTGAGGCGTCTTACAGGGCCCTTTGGCCCCTCCCTCCTAGGCCTTTGGTTTGTTAATAATCCCCTCTGCTCCTCCCAGAACAGCCCTTCTTCAAGAGACAGTCTGCTCCATGGCTCCTGAGATGTAGACATTTCGCGCGGCGCGCTAGCGCGCCGCGCGGTTTTCTAATTTTTGATTTTTATTGAAATTTTTTGAATATTAATTTTTTTTTTTTTTAGATTTATTCCAAAGTTTTTCTCTTCTTTTTCTCTGTTTCTTGTCTGTTTTTTGTTGTTGTTGGTATTGTTTCCCTCTCTCTGCTTCCTTTTCTGCACACTTCCCAACCCTCGTATTAATCTTCAAAATTTCGGGAAGAAACCGACCATCCACCAGATGACTAGAAATCGCTGCAGGACCACAAGAAATATGGAGAAGCAGGAAAATGCCTCTCCTCCAATTGAAACGGATAGCTCCTCTTCATCCACACACAGTTCAAGGGAATTCATGGAAATGTCTGATAAACAATTCAGATCACTCATAATGGCAAAGCTAACGGAGAGCAAAGAGAAGAGAGACAAGGATCTGCTGAAGGGGAAGGAGAAAAGAGTTGAAGAGTTCTAGGAGGTGAGGAAATTCATGCAAGATCTAAAAGAGGAGTTTCACACTTTACAAAAGAATCAGATGGAGCTGTTAGAGATGAAGGATATAATACAAGAAGTCAAAATCTTCCTTGAAAGTATTAAAAGCAGACTAGATCATTCAGAAAATGGAATCTCTAATGTAGAAGAGAAAATGGCTGGCCTAGAAAGGTCCACCATAAAGACTGAGATAATGGCCCAAAACTTTGAGAATAATATGCAAGAAGTACTAGATACAATTAAACGTCCAGGGGCGGCAGTCGGGGGCTCCGCTCCGCGTGCCGGCGCATGGGGTTGGGGAGGCGGGTGCGGGGGCTCCACTCCACGTGCTGGGGTGCGGGGTCAGGGCACAGGGGCTCCGCTCCACGTGCCCTTCTGGAGTTCCGGCCCGATTGGGGCTCTGCCCCGCGTGCCGTGGCCGGGGCTCTGTCCCCGCGTGCCGTGGCCGGGGCCTGCCCCGCGAGCCGTGGCCAGGGTCGGCCCCGCGAGCCGTGGCCGGGGCCTGCCCCGCGCGCCGTGGCCGGGGCTCTGACCCTGCGTGCCGTGGCCGGGGCTCTGACCCTGCGTGCCGTGGCCGGGGTCTGCCCCCGCGAGCCGTGGCCGGGGCCAGCCCCGCGTGCCGTGGCCGGGGCCAGCCCCGCGTGCCGTGGCCGGGGTCTGCCCCGCGAGCCGTGGCCTGGGCCTGCCCCGTGTGCCGTGGCCGGGGCTCTGACCCTGCGTGCCGTGGCCGGGGCCTGCCCCGCGAGCCGTGGCCGGGGCCAGCCCCGCGTGCCGTGGCCGGGGTCTGCCCCGCGAGCCGTGGCCTGGGCCTGCCCCGTGTGCCGTGGCCGGGGCTCTGACCCTGCGTGCCGTGGCCGGGGTCTGCCCCGCGAGCCGTGGCCCGGGCCTGGCCCGCGAGCCGTGGCCGGGGCTCTGACCCGCGAGCCGTGGCCGGGGCTCTGACCCTGCGAGCCGTGGCCGGGGTCTGCCCCGCGTGCCGTGGCCGGGGCTCTGACCCTGCGAGCCGTGGCCGGGGCCTGCCCCGCGTGCCGTGGCCGGGGCCTGCCCCGCGTGCCGTGGCCCGGGCCTGCCCCGCGAGCCGTGGCCCGGGCCTGCCCCGCGAGCCGTGGCCGGGGCTCTGACCCGCGAGCCGTGGCCGGGGTCTGCCCCGCGTGCCGTGGCCCGGGCCTGGCCCGCGAGCCGTGGCCGGGGCTCTGACCCTGCGAGCCGTGGCCAGGGTCTGCCCCGCGAGCCGTGGTCAGGGCTCTGACCCGCGTGACGTGGCCGGGGTCTGCCCCGCGAGCCGTGGCCCGGGCCTGGCCCGCGAGCCGTGGCCGGGGCTCTGACCCTGCGAGCCGTGGCCAGGGTCTGCCCCGCGAGCCGTGGCCGGGGCTCTGACCCCGCGAGCCGTGGCCGGGGTCTGCCCCGCGTGCCGTGCCCGGGCCTGCCCCGCGTGCCGTGGCCGGGGCCTGCCCCGCGAGCCGTGGCCGGGGCCTGCACCGCGAGCCGTGGCCCGGGCCTGGCCCGCGAGCCGTGGCCAGGGTCTGCCCCGCGTGCCGTGGCCGGGGCTTGCACCGCGAGCCGTGGCCCGGGCCTGGCCCGCGAGCCGTGGCCGGGGCTCTGACCCCGCGAGCCGTGGCCGGGGGTCTGCCCCGCGTGCCGTGGCCGGGGCTCTGACCCCGCGAGCCGTGGCCGGGGTCTGCCCCGCGTGCCGTGGCCGGGGCCTGCCCCGCGTGCCGTGGCCGGGGCCTGCCCCTCGAGCCGTGGCCGGGGTCTGCCTCGCGTGCTGCATCAGCTGATGGCCGTCTCTGCTTCCCTGAGCCGCGTTCCTGAAACTGTGTTCCATGGAGATTCACCTACATTTGCGGGGCTGCACGAGACCCACCCTTGGTCCAGCCCTGAGTGAAGTCTACGTTCCCTCTTGTTGGGAACTTTATGATCTGATAATTGGAGAAAAAAAAAAAAATCATGTTTATCATAAAAAATAATTAGAATAATAATAATAATGATTGGGGGATACATAGGAAAGATATTGAATGTTGAAGTGGGGAGATTAATGTCTCTGTACTGACTGACATGTATGGCATTCCCTTTTGAAAAAGCAATGTAATACACTGTAAAGTTATATGTAATTCAATGTAACAAAAAATGGATAATAATAAAAAAAAAAGAGAAAAGAAAAAAAAAAAAAAAAAAAAAAAAGAAAAAAGGGGACAGTATTTTAAAAATTCATCTCTAACTCATACAAATATAACCAGACTCTGTCAACATTCATGTAACTTTTCTAGTCCTGCAGAATGGTATTTTAAAGTGACAGTTGGGAACCATTTGATGTTCATGGTTCTATCTACTTGGGACCAACACAAGGAATTCAGAAAATAAGTGATGGTCATGACAGTGAGTAGGTCATGACAGTGAGTAAGGCGAGATACCATGCAGCGCCTACTAATCTAATAGAATACTATTGTCAATTGTGGTAGAATAGAAAGGCTATGGGAGGAGGAGGAAATCTGAATTCTTGTACCTGCTACCCCTTTTATGGAGAGTTGTGACACCAATAATTTCTTCTTTCAAAAGAGGAATAGGAGGTAAAAGTGCCTTGAAAGGGAGCTAGGTTCCATGAAGTTGTAAGATGATACTGTTAATGATATTGAGGATTGATGGGTTCTACTCCAGTTCAGTAACTGCTTCTGATGAAATACATAAGTGTGTAACTATATTCCTTTCTCAGTGCCGGCACTTCCTGATTTAAATAGCAAATGATTATCCTAGATCACAAACCTACCTGACTCAGGACTAAGGTTTTGATGGGTGTCATCAGGTAGTAGCTCAGTATTTGGCTAGAATCAGCCACCACATATGAAGACATATGGCCCCTTCCATTACTAGTGAAATCATCCATGAGACTAGAGTATGGCACAGTAGTAAAACGTGAAGTTCTGTGAGGCCAACCCCCAGGGAAAGTTCCAAGTTCAGGTCCAGAGACCTCAATGAGTATGCTAGGCATACGTGTTTCCTTAGCCTGAGTCCGGCTGAAGCTGGGGAGTGGTGAATTGGGGTGTCAAGACCCTGTTGGGGGTGCTCTTTCTCTTGCTTGAGAAATAAAGAAACTTCCAAAAACTTGAAATCATCCTGTGCTCCCGCCATACCGTGTAACATTTGCCCAAATGGGGACGTATGTGCATGCACTGACTTGCCGCGATCCCTGCTTTTGTCACCGAGTATGTACTAGGTCTTGTTTCCAGTAGAAGCTTTGTTCTACTGTAAGGGTGTCGATTTAGATTTAGCACTTGGAGTCTAGGGGCAAGTTGCCTCTCTTCCAATGCTGGTTTGATTTCTTTGAATCTGTGTGACCTTGTGTGAATCGCTTAAGACCCTCAGGCCTCGGTGTTTTTTTTTTTTTTTTTTTTTTTTTCCTATGAAAGGCAGGAAAATAATTGTAACCTTAGGGTTATAGTGAGATTAAATTGGAAAATGCAGGGAAGGTAAGTAACAGGGTGTCTCTAAGAAGTACTAATGGGTTGAACATCAGTACTCCAAAATTTGAAACCTTTTTTTAAATTTCTTTTCTTTCTTTTTTTTTTTTTTTTTTTTAAGTTTTTGCCTTAGGGTGTATGTGCTAGTTGGAGAGAGAGGGAACATGAGAAATCAACTCCCCACCCCCACCAACTCCCGGGGGAGTAGGATGGCTGTGCTGCAATCCCTCCTCCTCTATTCTGCTTCTGAGATCTTGGGTATGTGAGTAAATGTACCCAGCATGATTTTCAAGCCACTGGGTCTGGGACTTGAACTGTGATCAGCCATGAGGGAGTCCATAAACATAACTGCTATGTCATCTCTAGGCTCCCAAATTTGAAACTGTGAGTGCTGACATGAGGCTACCCTAGAAGATTCCAGATCTAACCTTATATGATGGGTCATAGTCAAAACAAAATACAAACATACTGTATAAAGTTACCTTCAGGCTACATGTATAAGGTATGTACAAAATGAATTTTGTGTTTAGACTTGGCTCTTATTCCCAAGATACCTCATTATGTTATATCCACAAATATTCCAAAATCTGTAAAAATTCAAAATAGGAAACCGTTTTGGTCCCACACATTTTGAGTATGGGATACTGAATCTGTAAAAGCGTTTGTAAAACTTTCTTGAACTTGACGGTCAGACTTCACAGGCAGTGGCAGTTTCAGTCAAATCCATTGGGAAGTCTTTAGGGTTTTCTCTATATAAGATCATGTACTCTGAAAACAGAGACAATTTGACTTTCTTTTCTGACTTGGATGTCTTTTATTTCATTCTCTTACACAATTGCCTGGCTAGGACTTCCAGGAGTATGTTGAACAGAAGCGGCAAGAGTGGGCATCCTTGTCCTGTTTCAGAAATATTATTATAGGAAAAGCTATCGTCTTTTTACTGTTGGGCACGATGTTAGTTATGGACTTGTTTTGTATTTTCTTTATCATGTGAAAGTACCTTCTTTCTGTACCTACTTTTTTTTTTTTTTTTTTTTTTTTTTTTGGAGAGGTTTTTGCTATAGGGCGCGTGCGCTCGCCAGACAGACAGAGAGAGACAGAGAGACAGAAAGCAGGAAATCACCCCCCAGGGGGGATGGCCACGCCGCAATCCCTTCTCCTCCATTCTCCTCTCGGGATCTTGGGCACGCACGCACACGCGCCCGGCGTGAGTTTAAGCCGCCGGGTCCGGGACTCGAACCGCGGTCGACTACGTGGGAGTCCAGCAACATAGCCATTACGCTAACTGCTGGTCCCTGTACCTACTTTTTTGAAATCTTTTTGTCATGAAAACATGCTTAATTTTGTCCAATGCTTTCTCTGCCTCTATTGAGATGATCATATGATTTTTGTCCTTCATTCTGTTAATGCAGCGTATCACATTAATTCATTTGCGTATGTTAAATATTCTTGGACTTTAAGGATAAATCCATTTGATCATGGTGTGTGATCCCTTTAATGTGCCATTGAATCAGTTTGCTAGTAGACATGGTCATATAATTTTCTTTTCTCATGACATCCTTATCTGGCTTTGGTATAAGGATAATGGTGGCTTTTTAAAATGAGTTTAGAAGTGCTACTTCCTCTTCAGTATTTTTTCAGAGTTTGAGGAAGATGGGTGTTAATTCTATTTTAAATACTTGGTGCTGATAAATCAATTCAGTAAAGGTGCCAGATACAAAATTGGCATTCAAAAGAGTTGCATTTTCATGTACAGAAGTCTCCCCTTATCCACAGGGGATTCATTCCAAGACTTCCTATGGATCCCTGAAACCATAAATACTTTTGTCCTAGACCTAAAAAGTTTATAAGTTAGGCAAAGGAAGATTAACAATAGTTAATAAGAAAGTAAATCTATTAAAATATTCTAAAGTAAAATGATGTGAATGTGGACTCCCTCTCCCAAAATATCTTATTGTACTGTTCATTCTTCTTCTTAGGATTTGGGATAATAAAATGCTTACATCATTAGATGAAGTGAAGGGAATGATATAGGCATGTGACATAATGTTTAAAACTCACAGATTGTTTTTGTTTCTATTTATTTTTGACAATCTAATTAGGGATATTACCATAAACATTTTTAACAGAGAATCTTACATTCTTGGGTCTGCTAAATGTTTCTTCCCTGAGCCGCCCCGGCCCTCCCCCATACAGTCTTTGATAGTTACACTTGTGCTTCCTCCTATCTTTTTACTTTTCTTGTTCTTTTTAAGAATTTTTTTTTGCTATAGGGCGTGTGCACTCCCCAGACAGAGACAGAGAGAGTGACATCACCCCCCCAAGGGGGGATGGCCACGCTGCAATCCCTTCTCCTCCTTTCTCCTCTCAGGGTCTTGGGCACACACACACACGTGCCCGGCGTGAGTTTAACCCACCAGGGCGGGACTCAAACTGCTGTCGGCCACATGGGAGTCCAGTGACATAGCCATTACGCTAACTGCTGGTCCCCTCCCTCCTATCTTCAGATCTTTCCATTTTTGCCACAGAGTGCAGACGTCTGGTATATTATTGAGTGGAGATAGTGTTTGCCTTTTTAAGTCTGATTTGCTTTGCTTAGCAGTAAGTCATCCATATTCAACCACTTTGAGTCAAATGAAAAAGTTTCTCACACTGTTCCTTATGGCTGAATAGTATTCCATAATATATATGTGCCACAATTTTCAACTCAGTCATCAGCGTTTTGGGACTTAAGTTTTTCCATGTCTTTGTGATTGTGAATAATACTGAATAAACTTCGAAGTGCAAGTGTCCTTACAAATGAGTGCTTTCACATTTTTTGGGTAAATACCAAGGAGTAGGATTACTGGGTTGTATGGTTAATTCCATTTGTAGGTTTTTGAGGAACATCCATATTGTTTTTCATAGTGGATGTACCAATTTATATTCCCATCAACAGTGCAGGAGGGGGTTCCCTCTTTGTCACAGTCTCACTAGTGCTTGTTAGTCTTTGTTTTATTTGTCATAGCCATTCTGACTGGGGTTGAGTGGTAGCTCATTGCCCCGACCCGCAGGACAGTCGAACGGGTACCTGGGTGAGGATGGTGAAAACCGGGATCCTTTGTGTTTAGGCTGGTGAAGTTCTTACTGACACACAGAGTGGAGACAAGATGAGGTGCTGATCAAGTCTTCCGTTTATTGCAGAACAAACAGTGCTTTATATACAGGCTGGTGGGCACACCAATTGGTTGCCCAAAAATGAGATACAACAGTATGAGCCAATCATTGATGTGGGTGAATCTCCCATTACCTAGCAACAGTTGGTTACATGATTTCTGAAATATGGTTTGCTCAATGAGGAAGTGAAGCCTAAGATTTCTAAGATGGCAGACAGTTCTCAAGAAGCTCCCAAGATGGCTTCCATATGCAATGCCCTCCACAGCTCATTGTTTTGATGTGCATTTTTTTTTTTGAGAGTTTTTTGCTATAGGGTGTGTGCGCGCGCCAGACAGAGAGAGACAGAGAGACTGAAAGCGAGACATAACCCCCCCAGGGGGGATGGCCACGCCACAATCCCTTCTTCTCCTTTCTCCTCTCAGGATCTTGGGCATGCATGCACTCGCGCCTGGCATGAGTTTAAGCCACCAGGTCCGGGATGCGAACCGCGGTCAACTACATGGGAGTCCAGCGACATAGCCATTACGCCAACTGCTGGTCCCCCTTAGACAGTTCTTTAACTAGGTATCTCCTCCCACCCCCCAAGCTGCTTGAGTTCTCTGTATCTTCTGGTTATCAGTCCCTTACCTGAGATATAGTTTGCAGATATAGTCTCCCATTCCAAGGGTTGCTGATTCATTCTAATTATTGTTTCTTTCACTGAGCAGACGCTTTCTAATCTGATATAATCCCACTTGTCTGTTTTCAAGATGATTGCTTGTGCTTTAGCGGTCTTCTTTAAGAAGTCTTTGCCTGCTAAGATGTCTCCAAGACTTTCCTCTGTGATATCCACCAGTAGCTTTATAGTTTGAGTCCTCAGGTTTAGATCTTTGATCCATTTTGAGTTGATTTTTTTTTTTTTTTTTTTTTTTTTGGGAGAGGTTTTTTTCGCTAGAGGGCACGTGTGCTCACCAGACAGACAGAGAGAGACATAGAGACAGAAAGCGAGAAATCACCCCCCAGGGGGCATGGTCACGCCGCAATCCCTTCTCCTCCATTCTCCTCTCGGGATCTTGGGCACGCACGCACACGCGCCCGGCGTGAGTTGTAAGCCACCGGGTCCGGGACGCGAACCGCGGTTGACTACGTGGGAGTCCAGCGACATAGCCATTACGCTAACTGCTGGTTCCCAGTTGATTTTTATTAATGGTGAGAGAGAAGGGTCCAGGTTTTTTCTTTCTGCAAGTAGGTTTTCCAGCACTATTTGCTAAAGAGATTTTCTTTTCCCCATTGGATTGGCTAGTGCCCTTTGTCAAAAATCAGGTGGCTGTATGTTTTGGGGTTTATTTATGGGGTTTCTATTCTGTTCCATTGATCCACATGCCTGTTTTTGTGCCCATACCATGCTGTTTTGATGATCACAGTTTGTAATATACTTTGGGGTCAGTATTGTTTTGGCAATATGGGGTCTTTTATAATTTCAGACTGATTTTGTGATTTTTTTTCCCTTAATCTGTAAAGAATCTCTCTGGTAATTTGGATGGAATTGTGTTAAATTTGTAGATTTGGATAGGACTGACATTTTGATTACATTAATTATTGTAATCCAGGAACATGGATGTCTTTCCACATTTTTCTTCCCATAGTTTTACTTTTAGAGGTCTTTGCCTTCTTTGGTTAGGTTTATTTCTAGATATCGTAATTCTTTTGTAATGGAATTGCATTCTTTGCTTCTACCTCAGTCTATTCACTGTTGATGCATAGATATGCTATAGATTTTTTTTGGGGGGAGAGGTTTTTGCTATAGGGTGCATGCGCTCACCAGAGAGACAGAGAGATAGAAAGCGAGAAATCACCCCCCAGGGGGGATGGCCACGCCGCAATACCTTCTCCTCCATTCTCCTCCTGGGATCTTGGGCACGCACGCACACGCGCCTGGCGTGAGTTTAAGCCACCGGGTCCGGGACGCGGACCGCGGTCGACTACGTGGGAGTCTAGTGACATAGCCATTCCGCTAACTGCTGGTCCCGATATACTATAGATTTGAGGAGCCCTCCAGTTCCATCTCTAGGCTCCTGGCCCACAAGGGAGGCTGAGGCAGGGGCACCACTGCCCCCCGCCCCACTTCCAGGCTCCCAAGACCAGGACCCCATGCCCCAGAGAGACAGCTGAATAGAGTACACCTCTTGATACCACATTGCTAAAAACAACAAAAGAGTGACTTCTGCACACATCACATCACAGAAAAAGGGAAACATACTTGCTCCTAGTCGAAGAAACGTTCTCATAAGAAAGTGAATACATCTTCCAATGGCTAGAAGAAGAGCCTCAGACCTGAATAAACCAGGAAATATGTCTCCATCAAAGGAACAGAGTAACTCTCCTCCATCTCCTAAAATCTGAGGATGCTACCAAAATGTCAGATAAAGAATTTAGAACGTTTATGGTGAACAAATTCTATAAGTTGGAACAGACAAGAAACAACAAACTACAGGAAACTAGGAAGTCCTTCCATGATCATGACTTTTCCAATGATCTAAGTTTGTTACAATGAATATTCTGAATTCTTTGTGATTTCCTTTGCTGGGAGGGGGTTATTATGTTCTTCTGAGGTAAAGTTACTAACTCTACGAGAAAGTAGGTTAGTAATTACACTTCACTGTAGGTCGGGGGTGGGGGGGACAGGGGGTTCTGCTTTGCTGTTTAGAAATCTTGTGTCATCTCATTTCTTCCTAATTGTTAGATAAGTTTCTGTAGCTATATACCATGCACTTCCTATGGTATGTTAGCTCCATGTCAGTTTCCCTACTATGCTGTAAGTGGAAGTGCTACTGAGAATTTTGGTGTTCAGAATTTCAGAGGGGATGTTTCCTTTTTCATCACAAATAAACTGGATGGGGGAGAATGTCTCCAGAGCTGCACTATCCTTAGGAGGTTGGTTCCTTTCCCCAACTGTCCAGCCCCAATGTGTTGTGAGCTGAGCAAAGAAGGTGGAATGTGCAGATGGGATCCTACCTGGCTCTGGCTGATAGGACAGGAGATGAGGCGGCAAGCTGGATGCAAAGTCCTTTGATTTATTTCTGATGAAACCAGAAGGGGGCAAAACAGTGAGTGAAGCACAGGCTGCAGATGGCCTCTTACCTTGTTCCAGGGCAAGGCGAAGCAGCAAACAACATACAGGCTGGGAACAAAGTCCCTTCCTTCCTCTCCTCAAGAAGACTGGTATGGGATGGAGTGGTGAGTGAAGCACAGATCAGACATCAGCGGGCCTTGTACTTTGCTCTGCTTGGTCAGATGGGTGGCGAATCCACCACTCTCTCCAAGACTGGGGTAGGACAGGATGTGATCGAAGCATACTGTACCTGCAGACATCCTCCCATCTTGTTCCAGTTTTTTGGTTGTGGGGTGGTGGTCAGTAGGCAGTGAATAGCACAAAGGCCAGATGGAAAGTTTTTTCATCCTCTTTCACAAGACTGGCATAGGGCATGGTGATGAGTGAGGTACAGACCAGCCTGTAGAGAGCCCCCTACCTTGCTCTGACTGGTCCGATCCAGGAAGATGGCAGAGTACAGCAGACAGGTCAGATGGAGTGTTCTTTCTTCTTCTCATCAATGAGACTGGTGTGGGGTGAGGTAGAGAATGAAGCATAAATGGCTTCCTACCTTCCTCTGGAAGGCTGGGGGGAGGGGGTGAGGTGGTGGACAGTACAGAGGCTGGATGCAGAGTCTCTCACTTCCTCTCTTTGCAGAGACTGGCATGGGGCAGGGTGGTGTGTAAAGCACAGATGAGGCAGTAGACAGCCTTCTACCTTGCTCTGGTGGTTGGACAGGAGCTGACACAGCAAAGTCCTTTCCTTTCTCTCTTAGATGAGACTAGGGCAGGTCAATGAGACAAGCACAAGCCAGATGCCAAGTCCTTTCCTTCTCTCTGATGAGACAGGCTTGTAGTGGTAAGTGACGTACAAGCCAGGCTACAGCCAGCCTCATTCCTTGCTTTGGCTAGTCAGATGCAGGGAGATAGCGGAGTAGAGCACACAGGGAAAGTTCCTTTCTTCAATGAGACTGGCATGGGGTGGGAGAGTGAATGAAGCACAGGCTGGGTGGCTGCAGACAGCTCCTATCCTGGGTGGTTGGATATTTAGTTGGCAGGGGTTGCATAACGCAGAATTGTTTCTTTTTGAAATTTTTTCATTTAGTATATTCTGACTGATAAATGAAACCACATTTAAGGGAGACTGCACGAAGAAAACATGTCCATTTACAGTAGGATAAAAAAAAAAGAATTAAATGTAACCAAGAAGGTGAAGGATCTATATACTGAAAACTATGAGGCATTGATGAAATAACTTGTAGAAGACATACCATGGTTTAGAAGAATTAATAATATGACACAACACAATCCAAACCAAGATTTCAGGGGTATTTTCACAGAAGAAAAGTTTAAAATTTATATGTAACAACCAGTCTTTGAATAAAAAATTCAATCACTGCATATAATTAAAGCATACAAAAGGAATTTTTCCAGCATGATGAAGCTGAAATCATCACGTGTCCTAGTTCTTAGTATTGTGCTGTTAACAGACAGACCCGAGACTGAGTGCATTAAGTAGAATAGAGATTTTAACTCACAGTTCTGGTTGCTGGCAAGTCCAAAGGCAGAAGGCAGTTTTAGCAGCAGACTGTGTTCTATCTCCATGTGGCTTCCTCTCTGCTGTTCTGTTCTTATTCTGTCTCCTTATATACCAACCAGAACTTAAAGGCCCCACCCAGGGACACCATGAAGTAATTAAGTTAACTCTTAACACCTTTACAATGTAATCAAGTCCCAACACATTTATTTTTTTAAACGTTTATCAGTATTTTTTAATTTGCTACAGAGCATGTTTGCTCTCTAGAGAGAGAAAGTGAGAAAGCAAGCCACCAGGTCTTGAACTTGAACTACAGCCAGCTATATGGGAATCCAGCACCTTAACCACCATGCCACCTGCTGGCCCAACGCATTAATTTCTAGGAGACATCTAAGTTACAAACGTGAAACTTCTGGGGACGAACTATAATCCAACCATAATACTAAATACCAGATCAACACAGTTTGTTATAGACATCAAAACAGACACATCAGCCAATGGAGTGGAATATAAAGCTTAGGAATAAACCCAGTATATGTCAGCTATCAATAGACTCTTCAATAAATTATGTTTGGACAACTGGATATTCACATGCAAAAAGATATACAAGAGGTAACTCTAAAGACTTAAACTGTCAAGCTTCAAAATAGGGGAAATGCTTCTTGCCTTGGAAATGATTAAAAAAATGATTTTGACACCGTAAGCATAGACAATGATAGCAATAATAAACAACTGGTACTATATCATAGCAAAGGAAGTAACCAACAAAATGTCAAGGTAACCTACAAACTGGAGAAAATATTTGCAAACATATTTGATAAGGGATTAACATCTAAACTAAAAGCAACTCACAACTCAGTAACAAGAAAATAACCAAATTTAAAGTAGACATGGATTTTTTTGAAAGAATTAATTTTATTTAGTATTATTTTAAAATTTGACCAGAGAGAGAAAGAGAGAAAATGAGAAAGCAGGCTAGCAAGCTGCCAGATCCTGGACTCAAACCATGGTTAACCATGTGACAGTCCAGTGCCTTAACCACCACACCACCTGCCAACCCTGATATTTTTTTTTCTTAAGATAAAAATACCCAACAAATATAAGATGCTTTAGCACCATTAATTATATAGAAAATCCAAATGAAAACCACAATGAGATAATACCTCACACATGTTAGAATGGTTATTCTCAGAAAGAGAGATGATAAATGTTGGTGAAGGTATAAGAACAGGGAGCACTAGTATGCTGTACAGCCAACATGGAAAACCATAGAGAGACTTCTTAAAACAAGACAACTACTATATGACCCCATAATCCCACCTCTTGCATATATAACTAAAGGAAAGGAAATCATCATCCCCAAGATACATCTGTGCTCCACATTCATTGCAGCATTATTCACATAAGACAAGATACGGAGACAATGTAAGTGTCCATTGACAGAGGAACAAAAATTTGGGATAGCTACACTATGAAATACTATTGAGCTTTAAAAAAGAAAGTAAATTCTGACATTTGTGATAACATGGATGAACCTGCAGGAAATTATAGTAAGTGAAACAAGTCAGACATAGACACATAAGCTACTCATCCTAAAAGTGAGACCAAAGCAAAACAAGGGCTGAGGGAGGTAGGAAATGTTGATCAAGAGGTACAAACTGTTATAAAGTGAAGTTCTCAGGATCTAATATACAGCATTTGATAGTAATGGAGTTGTTAATTTGTGGTAATCATTATATAATGGTATATCAAATCATCAAACCACACAAGGGGGGGGGGACCTTTCTCAAGTTTGTGGAAAAAAAACCTTTAACTGTGAAAAATCTTATTTTAGCTTCCAGATCCAGTAAAGGATCAGGGCTATTTGGCTGGGTCTTCTATCACCAGCCAGGCCCTCTGTGGGTCCCAGAGCCAGAGAGGTGCAGGTTCATCAGGCCCATGCATTACATGACCTTATCTACTACCTTAAGCTCAGCTATCTCAAGTCAGCACTTAGGCACCCTGGAATTAAAAAAATATTGAAACAAGAGGGAAATTGGTGTGGAGTTAAAGTATACCACAGAGAAATGTACAAACATACAGCCCCAGAAACCTCCCCTAAACAAGTAGGGAAAAGCAAATACCTCACCAGATGCCTAGAAAAGGCAGAATCTCCAGATATGGGAGAAAACAAGGAAGGATATCTTCTTCAAAAGAACACAGCAACTCATAAGATATAAGAAAAAATGGACAAGAAATTCCAGGACATTATGGAATTCCTCCTTCATGTCATGGAATGATTTTCTAAAGAGATACCCTAAAAAATAATCAAACAGAACTTATAAAGAATATACAATGCAAGAAATCAAAATCTCCCTTGAAAGCATCAATAGCAAGTTGGACCACACAGAAGAAAAGAATCTCTGTTCTGGAAGACAAAGCTTCTGACTTAATCCAAATCATAAAAAAGAAAAACAATAACAACAAAAATACTCCAAGGTAAGGAAGGTAAGGATACTATATGGGAAATACTAGACACCATTAAACACCCAAATATCCATATAATGGGAATTCCTGATGGCAACGAAGCTGAGAAAGGCATAGAAAACCTCTTTCATGAAATACTAAATGAAAACTTTAAACACAAAGGACACCAAATAGAATTGACCCAAGAAGATCCTCTTCATGGTACATCGTAATCAGAAGGGTAAAAATCAAAGACAAGAGTTTAAAAATGGCAAGAGAAAAGTGACAAGTTATGTACAAAGGCTATCATATTAGGCTACTATCAGATCACTTGACTGGAAAAGTAGGCAAGGAAAACAATTTCAACTGAGAATACTAATAATGTACCTAGTAAGATTATCCTTTAAATGGGAAGGAGAAAAAAAAAATTCTCAGATACACAAGAAGCTGAAAGAATTTACAGTAGGTAGACCAGTTCTTCAAGAAGGACTGAAGGGAATACTATACCAAGAAAACTAAAGAAAGACAAATGGAAATAAGAGAACACAAAACAACCAAGAAAATGGCTAACAAAATGACAGGGATAATCTACAAATATTGAAAATAATGAATGTTAACGAATTACATTCTCCAGTCAAAAGACACAGACTGGCTAAATTGATAAACCCCAAGAACCCTGTATTTGCTGCTTATAAGAAACACACTTCTTTGATAAAGACATACATAGACTGAAAGTGAAGTGCTAGAAAAAGACATTCCATGCAAATAGAAACAAAACAAAAAGAAGGGGCTGACATCGTGATCCTAGTATCAGACAAAATAGACTTCAAGACAAAAACTGTAAGAAGAGACAAAGATGGGTACTATCTAATGTTACACTAAAAGGGCAAATCCATCAAGATTATCTAACACTTATAAATATCTGTACATCCAGCACTGAAGTACCCAAATATGTGAAAGAAAGAATACTAGATCTAAAAGGAGAGATAGATTGCAACACACTCATCTTTGGGGGGGTCTCAGCTCTCCACTGTCTTCTCCTGACAGATCCAGACCAAAAATAAATACAAGATCTAAATCATACCATGAGTCAAATGGTCTTGACAGATACCTAAAGAACATATTTTTCTCACCTCCACATGGAACATTTCCAAATATTGACCACATGATAGAACACAAAACAAGCCTTTACAAATTATCCAGAAACTATGTCCAGCATCTTTTCTGACCATGATGAAGTCAAACTTGAAATCAACTACCTAAAGAACTCTCAAAAATACACAAACATGTGGAAACTAAACAAACTACTCCTGAATGATTTTACAGCTACTGAAGAAATTAAGACAGAAATCAAAAGGTTCATAGAAAGAGGGAAGTTCATAGCAATTAATGCTCACAAGAAAAAAAAGAAAGGTGGCAAATAACAAAAGAACCCTCAAAACATCAGGAGAAAAGAAATGTTTGAGCAGAAAGAATTGAGAATAAAAGAACTTTACAGAAAATAAATGAAACCAAGAGCTGATTCTTTGAGAAAATAAACAAAATTGACACACCATTAGCTAGCTAATCAAGGAGAACCCAGAAAGACCCAGGTAAATCAGATCAGCAATAAAATAGGCAGTATACAGCAGAAAGAACAGAAATACAAAAGCTCAAGGGAGAAAACTATGAGCGACTATATGCCAACAAACAAGAATACCTAGATGAGATGGATAAAAACTGGACACATATAATTTACTAAGGTTGAACTAGGAAGAAAGTAGAAGACCTGAATAGACCAGTAACAAGTAATGACATCAAATCAGTAATAAATAGTCTCCCAACAAAGAAGAGCCTCAGGTCCTGATGACTTTACCTCTGAATTCTACAAAACATCTGAAAAAGAGCTAACCCAAATTGTCCTCAAATTATTTCTAAATATCCAAAATGAAGCAACCCTCCCAAATGTATTCTGTGAAACGTCTATCACCCCCATTCCTAAAACAGATAAAAAGAAAAAAAAAGAAAAAAAGAAAACTACAGGTCAATATCCCTGATGAGTACAGATGTACAAATTCTCAACATATTTTGTCCAACAACACAAAAAGATTATATGCCATGATGGCTTTATTCCAGGGATATAAGGGTGGTTCAGCATATGTGAAACAATAAATGTAATACATCACATTAATGCAAGGAAAGATAAAACCCATGATCAAATGCTTTTTCTACAACATTCCTTCATGATTAAGGCTCAGCAAAAATTGGCCTAGAAGGAACATTTCTCAACACAATAAAAGCCATGTATGATAAACTCATAGCTAACATCATACTGAATGGGACAAGACAAGGTTGCATGCTTTTTCTAATCCTCTTTAACAGAGTACTAGAAATCCTATCCAATGCAATCAGACAAGAAACTAAAATAAAAGGCATTCAAATAAGAACAGAGGAAGTGAAATTACCTCTATTTGTAAGATGGCATGATTATATACATAGAAAACCCATAAGAAAGCATGCATGTACACACAAAAACTCCTGGAAGTGATAAATGAAAATAGTAAAGTGGCAAGATACAAAATCAACATTTTTATACACCAACAATGAACAGACTGAGGCAGAATTAAAGAAAGCAATCACATTCTCAGTAGCTGACAAAAAAGAGAGATAGCTAGGAATCAACTTAACCCTAACCAAGGCAGTTAAAGACTTCTACAATGAGAACTATGCACACCTAAAAAAAAAGTTGAAAATGCTATACAAAAGTGGAAAAATACTTCATGTTCCTAGTTTGGAAGAATTAAAATGCCTGTTCTACCCAAACTAATTATAAATTTAATGCTATTCTGATGGAATTACCAGAGATACTCTTCACAGAAATAGAAAAAAAAAATCATAAAATTTATCTGGAGTCATAAACAGCCCTATATTGCCAAAGCAATATTGTGCAAAAAGAATAAAGTAGGAGGCATCTCACTTCCTGACCTCGAAATAGATTATGAAGCTGTGATGATCCCAACAGCATGGTACTAGCACAAACACAGACATGTAAACCAATGGAGCAGAATAGAGAATCCAGAAGTAAATCCCAAAATACAGTGAAATGTATTTTGACAAAGGGCACAGGACAATCCAGTGAGGAAAAGAAAATCTCTTCAGCAATTGGTGCTGGGAAAACTGGATATCCATCTGTTAAAAATGAACCTGGCCCCTTATTTCTCACCATTAACAAAAATCAACCCCAAATGGATCAAAGACCTAAACATAAAACTTCAAATTATAATGCTACTGATGGAAAACACATGGGAAACTTGGAGACATTGGAACAGGCAATGACTTCTTAAATAAGAGCCCAAAGTACAGGCACTAATTCCAAAAAAGAGATAAGTGGGTATACATCAGGCTAAAACATTTCTGTACAGGAAAAACAAAAACAAAAACAAACACTAAAGTGAGGAAACATTCCTTTGAGTGGGAGAATATATTTGCAAACTATATCTCAGATAAGGGACTACATTATGCAAGGAACTCAAGTAGCTTACTTTCAAAAATCTAATCAGTCCAATTAAAAGATGAACAAATCAAAAAAAATGAAAAAATGCTCAACCTCTCATCATAAGAGAAATGCAAATCAAAACCACAATGAGATACCACTTAACCCTTGTCAGAATGGCTAAGATTAAAAAAATAATGTTAAGTGGTGAGGCTGTGGTGAAATGGGAACCCTCCTATACTGTTGGTAGGAATATAAATTAGTACAGCCACTGTGGAGAACAATGTGGAGGTTCCTCAGAAACGTGCAAATAGAACTACCATATGATCCAGTAATTCTCCTGTTGGGTATGTGCCCAAAGGGTAGGAAAACACCCAGTCAGAAAAACTCTTGTACATCCATGTTCATTGCAGCATTATTCATAGTTACTAAGATTTGGAATTAATCCAAATGTCTAAGAACAGCTGAGTGGACTGAAAAATGTGGTATATATACACTATGGAATATTACTCAGCCAAAGAGAACAATGAGACCCTGACTTTTGATACAAAGTGAATGAATATGGAAGATTTAATGTTAAGCAAAGTAAGCCAGACTATGAAAAGAGACATTGTATGTTCCTGCTCAGTATATACCAAATATCTGCACTCTATGGCAGAAACTGAAAGACTAGAAGGTAGAGTATCAGGGAGGCCAACTGATGATATTAGAAACGGTGCAAGAGAATGGATCAGGGGAAAAAACATTTGACACAAACAAAAATGAAAAGTTATCTGTTGATGATAAAGTATATAATAACATCTATGACTTGGCTATTATGCATTATACTCATGCTGGGAAAAACCATTTTACATGCAGTAAAGATGGACTGTGATTAATAAAAAGAAGAGAAAATTTTGGACCACAATAAACTACTCTAATTCAATTTTCCCTTGTACTTTTCCCTCATATACAGTCTTTATTTGTCAATTAAATATCTTAAAACAGTAAACAAGGAAATTTATGGGTCACCAATCTCTCTATTTGGGAAACAAACAGAATAAGTCCTTCGCTATGCAAAGGAAGGTTATTTGAACATGCATAGGAGGTTATTTTCCATGTAACTGCGGCCATTTCAACAAGAAAAACAGGAGTAATTCCTCTCCTTTCAACATGTCTTCATCCCACAGAGCCTTGTCTTATATCAGCCCATTGGATGCGTTCACTTTTAAAAATCAATCACAATCTCTTCTGTTTTCTGAATTTGTGGGAATATCTTTCTAGGAGGGAGTGTCCTCCACTGTTTTAGCATCAGTGTCCACACTCAGAATATTCATGTGTACAAATGAGAGGGATTGCCAGTCTCTCTTACCTTTAGTTGGCTTCTAATAATTGACCGTAAGTGGTTACTCACCAATGAATGAATTGTAATGGAGAGATGAGCACTATATGTATGATGGAAATATTTCCTGGTTTTAGTATTTGCTGTTGACAACAAAGAACATCAAACATGACAATGCTGCAGTATCACCGTCCACAGTTGTAACCTGCAACGAAAGGTCATGACCCTACCGGAAGCTAACATTTGCTGAGATCACAGTAACTGGACCAAAGTCAACAGAGACTTCCACACCAGTTACTTTTACCATCTGGGGAAAGGCTCTCTTTTTATTCCTGTTTTCCAAATATAGAAACTGAGACTAAGAGAAGTTAGTTAAATAGTCCAAAATCATTTGCAGACCTTGAAAGTGGCACAACCAGATTCATACCCAGGCAAGCTCACTGCAAAGTCTCAGAACTCAATCACTATATTACCACTAGGTAGCCAACTGTGGAAAGAAGTACTTTATTTGGAATAGCATATGGCTGATTAGAATCTTTAAATTTGCTTATGGTGAAATAATTCCTGTTAGCCATCTTGGAGGCCCATACGCTAATTCATATTGAGCTATCTTTTGCATGTATTTGGAAGAAGCCACGGTGTGTGCCAAATATCATTTGGTCTTTCTTTTCCAGCTTCCATCGTCATTCAGAAATGGTGGTGTCACATGAATCCCTGTTTGGAAGGAGAGGACTGCAAAGTGCTGCCAGATTACTCAGGTTGGTCCTGTAGCAGTGGCAATAAAGTCAAAACTACAAAGGCAAGTATAGACAAAACACCGTAATTTACACCTTTAATACACTGTTGACCATGGGACTTCCCCTTCGTTTTATCCTGCCATCAAGAGAACAACATTATGGTTTTTTTTTTTATTTTTTTTTTTTTTTTTGAGAGGTTTTTGCTATAGGGCACGTGCGCTTGCCATACAGAGAGAGACAGAGAGACAGAAAGCGAGAAATCACCCCCCAGGGGGGATGGCCACGCCGCAATCCCTTCTCCTCCATTCCCTCTCGGGATCTTGGGCACGCACGCACACGTGCCCGGCGTGAGTTCTAAGCCACCTGGTCCAGGACTGGAACCGCAGTCAACTACATGGGAGTCCAGCGACATAGCCATTACTCCAACTGCTGGTTCCCAACATTATGTTATGTTGATGTATCTACTTGGGCAGTGCTACTCTATGGCTTTGGTCTTTTGGAAGAGCCCATTTCCCAGCATCCCTCTTGGTGTCAGATTTTGTAGAACATTGATTTGCTGGATGAACTTATTATTTTAGCTAGGACCACTCAGTTCATTTCAACTCCTTCATGAGCTTGATTCAGAGTAACAGTTTTATACTTGCCAGGCCAGTGTATCAAAACACCATGACAAGAATCCACATACAGATGATTTATTAAAGTAGAAACATCAATTGCCTTAAAGGAGAATTAATGGCTGAAGACTCTTATCTACACGTCAGCTCTCCACATGGTCTTCTTTCTAGTTCTTCCTATCTCTGAAGGGTGCCAGTGTCTACCTTCTTCTGGCAGAAACCTTTCTTACCTCATGCCTGGTTTACATTGTCCTTGGATTTTTCACTACCAAATCTGTGTGACTCAGCATCGCTGTACTTACAGCCCCCATCCACTCTTCAACCTCATCTGGGCTGGTAGGTTGCTGCCTTCTAGCTTCGTCCTAAATAAAAATCTGGCAGTTACCCATGAGTTAGGGTCTTATCTCTACTAGTGATAAATGTTTTCTTTCCTTGTACTTCTTATAGATTAAGGAGTAACGTTTTAGAAAATCTTATTTGTATTGATTTCTACATAAAAATATAACATAAGACCATGATCAGAAGCCAACTGTATTTTGGAAAAGAATGTGTCCAAGTTGTTATTTAGGTACTGTGGTGCAAGCGCTGTCTCCATTTATGTGCAGTTAGAGAGGACATTTGCAGGAAGCAAACCTTTAGGGGCATTTTGGCTCTGTGTGCTGGGAATATAAGTTTGCTCTAGCCAAATCCTCCATGGTACTGACATTTCATTTAGCACTTTGAAAAGTTGAAGAAACATAATACAGTTCCCCCAGCCATCATGATACTTGGGCTGCCTTTTTTTTTTTTTTTTTTTTCCCAGTAATATGCCACTTGAGAATAATCTTCAAGTTGTAAAACTTTGTTTCCTTTTTTAATCCAAGTCAGTACAACTTGAACTGCATAAAACATTTTATGTCTTTTATGGATCTTATGCACACAGTGTAAATTCATTTGAGGAACTGGGACTGGCTTGCATTTGCTAGCTTGGTGCCCCCAGATGCTCTATCATTTTCTTCACATTGGTGCTGACCTTACACCACAGGTGAGACAGCATTCCTGTAACGGCAGCACAATTGCCTCCCTGGAGGGGGTATTAACACTGTATCACAATAGTTTCTACTCTCCTTAAAACAGTTCATGCACAGCAGCCTCAAAATGCAGAAAGGTAAAAATGTAAGATTGTCTGCAGTAAGCTGCCTATGTCAGAATTTTATTTTCCATTTAAATGCAAATATGAGAAGAGTTAGCATTCCACTTGAGATATTAATAGTGTTAGATGAAGAAATGAAAATAAGAGAGGGGACAATTCCCTAGCCAGTCATCTTTTTCAGAAAGTACAGACTAGCACTAGTTCTTTCTGCCTCTGTAGTTTCTGGTGTCTCCAGAGAGGGTGCAGCTACTGCGTCTTGCGGGAAAATACAATTCTCTCTGTCATCCTGCCTCCGTTTTCCTTTTCTTAAATTTAATTTTGGGTTTTTCTGCAGTCTCTTTGCTAAAAGGTTCTTCCCTCTTTGAAGTTATCAGTGTTAATAGGCTTCCAATACATATATGGTACACTTTCCAGGGTTTTTTTTGTTGTTGTTGTAGTTTGTGAAAACAAGTAAATCACAGTGAATGTTGGAAAACTTAGTTTAAAATCTTGCAAGAGTGTGTGTTTGCTTGCTGGAGAGACAGAGGGAAAGCAAGAAAAAACCCACCATGGGACACGGTGGCACTCGAGGCCCTGCTCCATCTCTCTCTGTTTGGGATTTTGGGCACACACACACATGCACCAGGCATGTTTCTTAAGCCGTGCGGTCCACACTGGTACCAAATACAGTGTAAGAACCTTGAATGGGCTTCTCTACCACTCACTCTATAGGCACATATGATCCAAAGCCAGTAACTGCTTCTCCTTCTGAAAATCTGCTCTCTGTCAAGGTCGAGCTGAGATGACGTATTCTCCCTGGAGTCTTATCTTCCCCGATACGTTTAATTGGAGCTTGTGATGTTTAGGAACCCTGATGCATGGGAGGAAGTTGGTGTGGGCATTTTAGTAACCCAGCATCAGTCTCCTGTATGTGATTAGTGCAATAATAATGTAAAGGAAAACAATGCATCGTTTAGCGTTCTTGTTCCAAATGAGCTGGGCATGGGCTACCTCAAATAAGATGCTTTTGAAAATCACATCCTCAATGTAGATTGATATTGTGCTATAAATGTGTTCAGGTTAAACGTTGATAGATCCAGAAGGATGATATGTCAGTATGACAGTAGCCACCATTTCCCAAGTGCTGACCACGTGGTGGGCACTGAGCCTTGCACAATTCAATTCACACCGCTCGTTCACTCTTTGCTATGGGGGGGGGGTGTTATCTCTACTGTATGGAGGCAGACACTAAGGCAATGGGAGTCTAGTCTACTTCATCTCACCCTGTGCCAACTCCATCACCTAGTTGCTCAAGCTGAAGACTTGGAGCTGTCCTGGATTATTATTGATTTTTTCAGAGAGAGAGAGAAGAGAAAGTATCTCCCCCACACCCCCATGGGGAATGGTCCAGCCATAATCCCTTATTTTCCATTTCTGCCTCCTTCTGGGGTTTTGGGCATGTACGCACGCTCATCTAGTACATTTCCTAAGACACCAGGTTCAGGAATTGAACATGCACTCAGCCACCTGGGGACCAGCTGCCTAAACCATCATGCCATGGGGCTGGCTCCCTGGATTCCTCTTTTACTCATGTCCTCATCCTACAGTCACAGGTCCTGCTGGCTTCCCCTTCATCACTTTGGCCAAACTGATCTCTGATGTAGACAGCCTTACATTCCTCACCTCATCTCTGGACCTCCTTCAGACAGAGGCCAAAGTCCTTGAACTGACCTGCACCTACCTCTGTCTGTACCAATAAAGGTCTTCCCCCAGAAGGTCAAACCTTCCTCACTTTAAGTGTCCCTTCAAATATCTTCTTCCTTGACCATCTGCTACAGAAGAGCAGCCCTGTTTTCTCCCTCCCCCGTTCTCTTCTCAGTGGTGCTGCTTTACTTCCTCCACTGCACGCACTACCTTCTGACACACTTTTTTTTTTTTTTTTTTAAGGTTTTTCCATAGGTTGCATGCAGTCACGAGAGAGAGAGACAGAGACAGAGACAGTGAGAAGGAAAGTGAGAAATCACCCTCATGGGGGGGACCACGCTGCAACCTCTTCTCCATTGTCCTCCTGGGATCTTGGGCACACATACATAACGTACCTGGTGTGAGTTTCAAGTCACCAGGTATGGGACTCAAACCGCTGTTGGCCATGTGGGAGTCCAGTGACTTAACCACTAAGCCACCTGCCAGCCCTGACCCACTTTTTTATGTATTTGTCTTAATGCTTCCTCTGGAATAGCAGTCAGTGAACTGGCTCACAGATCAAAGCCTGTGAGCTAAGAATGGAATATCAAAAGAATAACACATCCAAATATGAAATTCAAACTTCAGTCTCTATAAAACATTCACTGGAACAACAGAGTACCTCCCAGTTTACCTGCTATCTGTGGCTGCTTTTGTACGTGAAATAAAGGCAGAGTTGTGTAGTTGCTGCAGTGACTACACAATCTGCAAAGCTACAAGTATTTCTTGTATCTACTTCCTTACAGAAAAGGTTTCCCTGCCCCTGCTAGAATGTAAGCTCTAAGAGGACAGGGTTTTCTTTGCTTGTCTGCTTTAGTATGTCTCTCTAAACTAGAGTGTTTATATTGTTACATCTATAAATACAGATCATATGATATGTCAGTTAATAGTGAAGCTGAGATTTGAATAAATCTGATCGGGTTCAAAAACCAGGCATGATAACTGCTATCAAATAATTTACTTTGAAAATACATTGTATAGGCATATTAAAGTATTATGCTTTTTTCTTTGCAGAGCTGGGATAATTTAACAAGTATGTAACCTGTAAAATGTCTTATGTGACCATATCAAATTATACAAACTGCTGTTCTATATTCTTAGCTCATAAAAAATGAAAAATACAGCTACCACCTTCATGAAAATATATTTCCAGTGAATATCGCAGTTTTATAAACTAATCTATATTTTAATGGTGGAAGTTAACTGCATTAAAAAAGTAACAAAGGGAACATTTTAATCTTGATGTACACTGATTTTAATCAGCATTCATTTGAAAAACTTTTAGCACCATTAAAAGCATGCTCAGCACGCAGGAATGGACGGGCAATCAGTGTACCTAATCAGATGGGATTTTTATAACCTCAAAAAGTACAAAGCCAGAGTACATAAAGCCCTGGTAAAGAAGCCTTTGTATGTGTCTTTTTTTTTTTTTTTTTTTTGCCTAAAGGCAATGTAAAGAAGAATTTGATTTTAACAGTTGATTTGGTGAGGTTAATTACAGATACAAGTACAAGCTGATAAAGTATACACAAATGACCAAATGACTCAGGGACTGATGATGCTCATAGCAGGATGGGGTATCTTTGGAGGGTATGGGGTGTTGAAAGCTCACTTCTTTACTTTGTTTTTAGGTAACACGGTAGCAAAGAGAGAGGTGTGTTTTCATCCTGGAGGGACGACAGGATGGAGAGCTCTCTTGAGTGGATCAACATCCTCGCCACTTGGTGGGAAATTGTCTTGGATTCTAGCAACGTCACATTTCTCCGTGTGTACTGTGAGAAGTGGCGCTCACTGAACTGTCCCAGCCCCCTCTGCTTTGTGACTTTATTACATTGAATTTTAACCACAGGCTGCCACATGATTGACATCCTATCTGGATTCCAAAGGAACATACCTCTGAGAAAATCCTGGAGAAACAGCTGATGTCAACATGGATCACCAATAAGAAATGTCTGAGTTTTGATTTCTTTCTGCGTTTCGAAGGGTCCTCATTCTATTCTTTTATTTTGAACTTTCCCTTTAGCCTTCAAACTAAAGTGGTTTGAAAGGGATTTAAATAACAAAAGCTTTTGGCAAAACAAATTTGCAGATGTAGACTACCTTATGAAGAACACAGATTTCATGCACCTTTAAGAATAGGAGGACTTAGTTGACTTAGTTTATGTATATGTGTAGTTTTGTTTATAACGTGCAATCTTTGCATTTTAAGTTCTATTGTCAGGTTTGGGAAATAAAATGGGGGCATTTTAACTTCAGTTCATTTTACTGAATGCTAAGGAAGCATATCGATTCCAATATTTAATAACCAAAGCCCTGTCATGATGTGGTCACAGAAGAAATACATCTTGCTAGGATTTTTATGGCTATGGGTACTCTTATAGGTAAATTATTTAAAATATAGAACAGTCTGTTTCATTCAAGGGTGGTCTTAGATCCAGTCTAGGCTAATTATGAGCGACTATTTTGTTAACTCCTGGACGGGAGTTTTTACATGTTTAATTGTTAGGTTGTACATGATTTCTTACCTCAGCTTTTCTCCTAGCGTGTGTGTTTCCCATCTTATTTAAGTGTAAGTAAAATCTGAGTCATTTTTTTCTTGCTTTAATGATTTGCAGCAGACGCGTCTCCATGTATTCTTAGATGCTGCCATGCGAAAACGTATCAAACAGATGAAGAGCGACTGACCCAGATTTTAAATGCATAATGTTATTAAAACACATATACTGTAATGCTGTGGGATGGATTTTATATAACAAATGCCAAAACCATACTTTCTGGACTGTTAATTACTCCTACCCTTTCGCGATTATAGGGTGGGGGTGGAAGTGAATTCTATAATGTTGTTTATAGCAGTAACAATGATTCAATTTTATTCTTGCAGAAGAAATAGGTGATATCCATTTGTTTGCTACATTTTGTTTAAATTTGACTGACTAGATGCTTACCAATTTACTATCCTATTAAGTAAAAACTCATTCTGCTGATGGCATATAAGTTTTGTTAATTTTTTGTTTTAAGAGGTTTTTGCTATAGGGCATGTGCGCTCGCCAGACAGAGACAGAGACAAAAAGCAAGAAATCACGCCCCAGGGGGGATGGTCACTCTGCAATCCCTTCTCCTCCATTCACCTCTCGGGATATTGGGCACGCACGCACACGTGCCCAGCGTATTAAGCCACCAGGTCTGGGACGCGAACCGCAGTCGACTACGTGGGAGTCCAGCGACATAGCCATTACGCTAGCTGCTGGTCCCAGTTTTGTGATTATTTTACGTATTAAGACTTTGTGTCAACATCCGAGGCTTGCACGTTTTAAATGTAAATATGATAAACACCTCATTTAAAAAGTAACACTTAACTTTGGGGACATGAACTCTACGGCAATGGCTGGGAAGTAAATTTGGGTTGCTAGTTTCTTTCTTATTCCAAACCTACGTAGCATTACAGAGAATTTAAAATCTAAAGAGTTTCAGCTAAGTGAAGGCATATTCATAATGTTTTATCCATACTTCACTGCTTTAGTATAAGACCTTCCATTAGGAGAGAAGAGAGAGCTAAGGGGGAAAAAAAACGTAAAGAGATTTTATGGTACATGAACAATGACTTAGGTCTTTTAGCTTACACATCTGGTCTTGTACCCCAAATAAGATTAAGTAACAATGACACGACTTCACCTTGAGCTACATTTCTAGGGAGTAAACTACTTCTAGGAAATAAATGGTCCATTTGGGAAAATGGTAGACCTCAAAGGTGCCATTTCATACATTATTGCTTCAAAGTGTGCTTTTTACCTAGTTCACAAGTACGCCCTGAAATGAGGCTATCTCTGAGAAGCTTTGTAATGCTACCATCCCTGTTTCTTTCCTGCTCAGAAGTAGGAGAATTTTCTGCCTTGTTACAGATTTTGAAACAAAGATACCAAGGGAGTCATATCAGCACTAGGTTCTTGTCTCAGACCCTGAGATATTTTTGACTCTTACATCTTAAAACATGCTCACCTAGTAGGACTGGGGACACACAGCCCAGGAACCAGTAATTTACCTAGAATTTATAATGTTATCTCATGTCCAAACTATGTATACCTGTGTTACAAAATGGCCAACTCTGTTCAGACATTAAATTGAACAAACACTTGGCACCAGCAGATAGCGTAATGGTTACGTCACTGGACTCCCATGTAGTCAACTGCAGTTCGAGTCCCAGACCTGGCAGCTTCAAACCCATGCCAGGCACGTGTGTGTGTGTGTGCGTGCGTGCGTGTGTGTGCATGCCCAAAATCTTGAGAATGGAGGATAAGGGATTCTCCAGCATGGCCCTCTCTTCCTGGGGTGATTTCTCACTCTGTCTCTCTGGCACTCGCACACATCCTATATCAAAATACTCTCTCAAATTCAACAAACACGTACTGAACTTCCTCAAAGACTCTAAGACATTGGCAAGATTATCCTTACACAAATACATTTTTCCTATTCTACCTGGGAGATCTTTATGAATAGTCTCACTTCATGGAGGAGGAGCTAAAACTTGGTAAAACGAAACTTGTCCTAATTCCCAGTGTCCTTCTTGGAATTTATACAGGAAGCGGTCATGACAAAACATAGGACATTTCAGACTTACTTTTTCTCTGAGTGTACTTTAAAAATGTTACTCTCTATTGGCAGGCTCAGGGAAATGGGCTAGCCTTGGAATCTGGCTGCTCTCCGACGTGGTAAGCTTTCTAGCACCTGTATTCTTTGCTACTATTACATGCCAGTAAGCTGATGAAGAATAGCATACTTCTGACTTTTTAAAAACAGGGTTAAAATATAACTTATAACCGAATTACTATCAATACTTGAGTTTAAAATAGCTGTAGTTTTAAAAAAATTGTATTTACTAAAATCACTGACCTGTTCTGTAGTTGGTCTTGGGCTATTGGCTGCCCACAAGGCCCCACGTCAGAGGCTTTGGTCAGAGGCTGTGTGAGGCCGGATGCAATCCAGCTGAGTTATGTAAGTGCCTGCGTCTCCTCAGGTAGGAGGATGTGGCGACCTGGAACGGCGCATGCTCTCCACATCAGTACTATCGGATGAAAAGGAGAAGCAGCCCCTCTGATGCGTAAACGCTCCTCAGTCCACCACTATCACCATGTGGTGAGCTCCCCTTATTTGACTTTTTACATTTTTATTTATTTTTTAGAGTGTACAGGGTCTTGCCATGTTGCCCTTGCTGGCCTCTACATCGAGAGCCTCCTGCCTGGGCCTCCCAGGTAACTAGCAGTGCAGGCACACGTCACAGCTTCCTGGGCATTTTATTTTATTTTTAAAGAACATGTTGGTCTGCAAGGTTGGGAGTTGCCTCCTAAAAGTGGCAATGGAGAGAACCTTCCTCCCACATGCTTCCTTCACGCATCCATTCTCCAGGACTATGAGATGCTTCTGCACAGAATTCTTCGTGAACTCTTAGGGACCCACGAAGGACATGCCTCCAACAGGCGTCTGATGACAGATTTCGCTATTTAAGGTGTCTCTGACACAGGCCGAGCATTCAGAGTTGTAAATAAAGGATGTGGGTTCTTCTGGTCGAGCCGTTGGCAAACTGAGGCCCAGAGGTACAAACCAGCCTGCCAGTGTTTGTGTAAGATTGATTGGAATACGGCCTTGGCTTCTCTTTATGTTTTGTCTCTGAGTGCTTCTGGACTACAGCAGCAGGCTAGCGTAGTGGATTAGTTGTGACAGAGATCACCTGGTCTGCAAAGCCTGGAGTATTTACTCTTGGCCTTTATAGAAAAAGTTGGCTCACTCCTGTTCTACACAATAGACAACATGCCCTCCCCCCATTTTTTTTTTTCCCCAAATTTGTACGAGGTCACATGTACTTGCCAGAAAGACACAGAGAAAGAGGGGAGAAAGCACTCCTCTCATAGGAATGGACAAACCGTTATCCTTTCCCCTCCAATTCTCTTTTTTTCTTTTTCTGGAATTTTTGGCACAGATGTACATGCACCTGGTGTGTTTCTCATGCTGCTGGGGCTGGGATTTGAACTGCAGAGTTGACCCTGTAGGATCCAGCTCCCTTCATCACCAGCCCACAGGCCGGCCCTGAAGAAATACAGCTTTTTAAATCAGCTCTTTTTTGAATAACTTGTTCAAGGAATAACTTCATACAAAAAGAAAAATAGACTCGCCTCAAAACTGGCGCTTCCAGTTTAAGTGGATGTAGCTGACGAAAAACTGGGAACAGTTAGGATTAGATTTTAAAGTTTTTTTGTTTTTTTTTTTTTTTTTTTTTTTCCACTTTGGCTGCAAGTCAGTGAGAAGGTTGAGAAAGTAAAGGAAGGACCGACTCAGAAAACCAGTCCAGGGGCCTTCCTTCCCCCGCCCTTGGCTGTCAGGCTGGTGAACTGAAAACCCTGGTGCTTTCTTCACGGACAGGTCAACGCCTGGGTCTGTAATACCTGTCCGGTGGAAGCCAGAGCATCACTGGAAAGAAAGTTCTACCACACAGGTTCCCCCGATTTGAATCTGAAACCCGAGATGACAGTTGCAAGACACACCCACGTGGTTCTTTCAGGTTCATCTTACACAAAACTGGAGCCCTACCCAGCAGCCTTGTGAAAGGAAACAATCATTTCAAGTTACAAAGTAATCTTGTAAACAGAAACTTTGAACAAAAGAGCCCTGTAAATAATTGATGAACAGCTACTGAAGCATGTTGGGCAGTCTTAGTGGTATTGATTTTGGGCTGTGAACAAAGCTCATACTTGGGTTCCTTTCGCTCCTATTTGGTCATCAATATTCATGGCCCACTCACATGTTGGGAATGCAAAGTGATGTGTCTTTCATGCTGTTCTTCGGGGCCTTTGCTCTCTGTGGGTACAGTCTCTTACCCATTCTTTAATTATTGGCTTGATTCTCTTAATGAGGAGTTATGAGATTAGTTCAGGACACTGAATTATTAATTGAATAACTGATTAATAATCGAGAAATGGAAGCAAGCAAGTGAACTTTGGTTTTCTACTTCCAAATCTAAATTTTTTTTTGAGAGAGATTTTTGCTATAGGACACGTGCGCTCGCAAGACAGAGACAGAGAGACAGAAAGCGAGAAATCACCGCCTCCCCCCCCCCCCCCAGGGGATGACCACACTGCAATCCCTTCTCCTCCATTCTCCTCTCGGGATCTTGGGCACGCACACACACCCGACATGAGTTTAAGCCACTGGGTCTGGGACTCGAGCCGCGGTCGACTACGTGGGAGTTCAGTGACATAGCCATTATGCCAACTGCTGGTCCCCCAAATCTAAAATCCTACTCTTAATAGATAAGTTTGGGTCTTTGAATGTCTCTGTCTCCTTTTAGAATTTCATCTTTACCAATGCCTTGTTTTATATATATGTATAAGTTAATAATTTATGTATTATATATTCATATATATTTCTTTAAGTATAATCTATGTATAAATATGTTATACATAATATATAAATTCAGTATTATTAAACTTAATTATATATTTATACATAAATACATATTACATATATTTATAGGTAAATATTATCTATAATTAAGTGCAACATTAAGTGTTTTGTAGACCCTTTGCAGACATAGAAAACAAAATCATGCCCCTACTATTTCAGCAGGGCAGTAACTGAAAAAAATATCAACATGAATTTCTAGTTTCTCTCTCACACATAAATCAATAGAGTGGAATGCTTAGGTCAGCTGGAAGAGTGCAGGGCATGTGTTGAAATAAGAATCAGGACAATACTCTGGAATATTTAAATATTTATCAGTGTTCTCTGATAGACGTCTGAAACTGCTTCTTAATGCCACAGTAAGGTAACTAGAGTAGAATCTCAGCTTGAAGAAAAGTTAGTGACAACTCTTGAAACTGTCAAAGTCAGAACAATTGGCATCTGATGGTGCCATAAGCCATTTTCATCACTTTCTTTTCTGATTCTACTAGAGCACAAAGAATAACAATAGGGGAGGGGATCTTTAGGAGACAATCTCTAAAGAAGTCAAAGTACTCTTCAAGGAAACGAGGAAAAACTAAAGAAAGAAGTTGAAAATGACAAAGAAAGTAGAGACATCCCATGTTCCTGGATTGGAAGAATTAATATAATCAAAATGTCCATTTTGACCAAATTAACTTAAAAATGTAATGCAATCCCAATCCAATTACTGGAGCTAGTCTTCACAGAAGACTATCTGTGAAGATAGAAAACAATTGTTAAATTTGTCTGGAATCATAAAAGGTTCACTATTGTCAAAGCGATACTGTGCAAAAAGAATAAGAGGCATCTTACTCCCTGACCCCAAAATGTATTACACAAAGCTGTGCTAGTCAAAACAGCATGATAATGGCATAAAAACAGGCATGTGGACCAATGCAACTGAATAGGGAACCCAGAAATAAACCCCATACAGTCAACTGATTTTTGACAAAAGGCACCAATCAGTAGGGAAAAGAACAATCTCTTCAGCAAATGATGCTTGAAAAACTGGATATCCACCTGCAGAAAAATGAAACTGAACCCTTCTCTCTCACCATTAGCCAAAAAAAAAAAACAAAAAAAAACCCAAAAAAAAATGATGGATCCCAAACCCCTTAAAATGATGGATCAAAGATCTAAACATAAAACCTCAAACTATAACACTACTGGTGGAAAACACAGGTGACTCTTGAAGACATTGGGGTAGGTAGAGACTTCTTAAATAAGACCCTCAAAGCACAGGCAATTATATTGAAAACAAGTAAGTGGAATTACATCAGATTGCAAAGGTTCTGCACAGCAACAGAAACAATTAGAGTGAAGAAGACAACCCTCAGAATGGGAGAATATATTTACAAACTCTCTGCCTCTGATAAGGGACTGATAACCAGAATATAGAGGGAATTCGAGCAGCTTACCACCCCCCCAAAATAAATTCAATCAAAAGATGGGCAAATGAACTGAACATACAACTCTCCAAGGAAGACATACAAACAGCCAAAAACCATACGAAAAATGCTCAACATCCCTTATCATAAAGGAGATGCCTATCAAAACCATAGTAAGATGCCACCTCACCCCAGTCAGAATGGCTAAGATTAAAAAAAATAGAAAGTGTTAAGTGTTTGCGAGGGTGCAGTGAAAAGGGAACTCTCCCACACAATTGGTGAGAATATATTATAAAATAGTTCAGCCACTGTGGAGAACAACATAGAGGTTCCTCAAAGACCTACAAATAGAACTACCACATGATCAAGCAATTCTACTCCGGGGTATCTACCCAAAGGACAGGAATATACTCAGAAAAACAGATGCACATCCCTGTTTATTACAGCATTGTTCACAATTGCTAAGACATAGAATCAACCCAGATGCCCAAGAACAATGAATGGACTGAAAAAATGTGTCCCATAAACACCATGGAATACTACTCAGCCATAAAAAATCATGAAATCCTGCCATTTGATAGGAAGTGGCTGAATATGGAAGATTTAATGCTAAGTGAAGCCAGACACTGAAAGAAAGGCAGTTCCTGTCCCCACTTAACATACTATGCACGTCTGTGCTCGATGGGCGGAACTGAAAGACCAGAAGGTATGAAGGCATGGAGAGCAATTGTGCTGGAGACAGCGCGGGGGGAGTGTGGAAAATGCAGGGAGGTTAGGAGTGAGGGAGTCAAATGGGGACAAAGGCAAAACGTTTAACGGACACAAAATGGAAACTTATCCTGTTGAGGATAATGTGAACGGTAATTATTTTGACTGGACTAATATACAGTGTATAGTGTATTCATGCTGGGAAAGTAGTTTTATATGCTGTAAAGACATACATTGATTAAATGTAAAAAAAATAATTAAAGGAAATAAAAATCCAACCAACAGGCCATTTGTGACATCCTCAAGGGACGGGGACTTTCCTGGCCAATAGGCAGCGCAAGGGTCTCTGACTTAGCGAGGCAGGCATTTGGGCAAAGGTCACAGATGGTGAAGAAGAAAGGGATTTGAGTGCAGAGTCTGAGGACTCTTCACTTCTGAGTAGACAGAAACCCTGGGCCAGCTGGTGGTATGGTGGTGAAGGTGCTGGATTCCACGTGCCCAACTACATGGTTCGAGTTTCAGACCTAGCTGTCGAAGAAACTACCCGGGGTTGTGTGTGTGCTTGTGTCCACATCTCCAATGGGGGAGAAATGGAGAAAGGATTGCAGTGTGGCTGCCCCCATGGGAGCTGCCTTCCTACTTTACTTCTGGCAAGTGCACACACCACCTGGCCAATAATAATAATAATAACAGCAGTTAACTGAGAAGACCTCCATTTGTTACTCCATTCATCTTTTGCACATTTAAAGAGTGCTATGTGGGATTTCCATCCTGATATCTCAAAAAGGGGAGAGGACACAGAGTAGGGCCTAAAAGGCAGATCTACCCAACAGGAAAATATTGGTAAGAATGGATAGGTTTGAACACATCAGAAACAAAGCCTCGTACATGTCCAAACCTCGTAAACTAAACATTAACTTGGGAATAGTATGTACAGTCTATATGGCAGACAAAATATTAATATCCATATATAAAGGTTTTCTAAACCACTACACATAACATGGACACTTCAACAGAAAGGTAAAAGGTAAAAATTCATAAAACAATATGTACAAAATAGCTAAGGTTTACAGTTTTTGATGAGTTGAAATTGAACAGTCTTATATGTATTGCTGTGGCCAATCTCAAGAAGAAAGATGATATTTAATAAGAATTATGGGACTATTGTGTTGAAGTATACATACTTACATAAAGAACCTTAGCAGCGTAGTACCTTTTTTTTTTCCTTTGAGATTTTTGCTATAGGATGCATGCGCTCACCAGAGAGACAGAAAGTGAGAAATCACCCCTTGGGGGGTGGCCACACTGCAAGCACTTCGCCTCTTGGGAATTTGGACACTCACATGTGTCCGGCCTGAGTTTTAAGCTGCCGGGTCTGGGACTCAAACTGCAGTTGACTATGTGCAGTCAATCGACATAACCATTATGCCATCTGCTGGTCCCAAGTGAGAAATCACTCCCCAGGGATATGGCCATGCCTGCAATCCCTTCTCCATTCTCCTCCTGGGATCTTGGGCACACGTGCCTTTGCGCCCAGTGTGATTTTCAAGCCACCGGGTCCAGGACTAGAACAGCAGTCAGCCATGTGGGAGTCCAGCAATGTAATTGCTTTGCCATCTGCTGATCCCATACAGTGTAATATCTCTTGACTCAAGATTTATACTGGTAGGCATTTATCTGAAGGAATTAAGAGGCTACGTGGCATGAGCAAGATCATCATGGTACAATACATCACGGTATTGTTGACAAGACCAAAAAAAAAAAATAGGAAATCCTAAACAGCCATCCAAAGTTACTGGCTGTACTTCCAGTTCTGGGCAAGGTGCATTCTATTTTACTGTGTCCTAATTGCAGCTGAAATTCCTGGAGAAAACAAAAGTTACCTAGTAAAGGTCTCTGGAAGGCGGAGGATAACAGACTCAGTAGGGCTTCTGGAGCTCAAGGAATTATCTGCTAGTGAGGTTCTGGGTTTGCTTGTTTTTGCCTTCTTTCCTCCTGTATGCCCTGGCCTGAGCCCTAGAGAATCCTGTAATAAAAATACCAGTGGGTGCAGACAAAAAAAAAAAAAAAAAAAACACAAAACCCCAGAAAAATCAGCTTTATCTTGCCCAAGGAATTGGGAATAGTGTCACCTAACAACACAGAAACCTTTAAAGATACCTGAATTTTTTCTAAATTATTATCTTTAATCGACAAATACCTAGACATACTTATGGTGTAGGGTATAATGTTTCAATACATATATACAATGTATACATGTACAATTATCAAATCAGGTTAATGAGCAATCTGTCACCTTAAATATTCAGAACTCTCTTAGCTATTTTCTCTTAGCTATTTTGAAATATACAGTAAGATGTTGTTACGTATAGTCACCTACTGTATTACTGAACACTAGAACTTACTCCAAGCATCTAGAGATAATTTTGTGTTAGCAAGTCTCTTCCAACCTCTCCTTCCCCTCCTGTTCTTCCTTGCTTCTAGAAACCACCACTCTGCTTTCTACTTAGATGACATAATTTTTTTTAGCTCTTAATATACCTACAAACACACAGTATTTGTCTGTCTGTCTTTCTTTTTTTTGAGAGATTTTTGCTATAGGGCATTAAGAGAGAAATCATCCCCCAGGGCTATGACCACACCACACTCCCTTCTCCTCTCAGGATCTTGGGCACGCATGCACATGCACTTTGTGTGAGTTTTAAGCTGCTGGGTCTAGGACTCAAACCCTGGTTAACTATGTGGGAATCCAGTGATGTAACCATTACGCCATCCATGGGTCCCAACAATATTTGTCTATACCCCTGATTTCTTTCACTTAATATAATGTCCTCCAGACTCATTCGTGTTGCCAAGAATGACAATTTCTTCTTTCTTTTTTGAAACGGCTGAATAGTATTCAGTTGTGTACATAAACCCCCTTTGTCTGTATCCAGTCATCTGCAGGGACCGTAGCTTAGATATTGTGAATAGCGCTGCAAAATATCTGCCTGTTCTTGGGGTGACCACCTTGGAAGAAACCTGTACCTACCTCCCACACCAGCAGGTGCTATGGCAGCAGAGTCTGCGGGTAGGGCCCTTTTTTCTATCCCCATGCCCCTCAGTGTCGAGGCCATGTCCCTCCACTGCAGAACCCAAGGATCAACTCTGATTTAACTACCCTCTGAGGATCGCAGGAAGTGTGCCCCTCCCTGTGTAGCCAGTGGGCAGAGCTGTCTTCAGTATCCCCCAAAGCAGTGAGAGCGCACTGCTTCCTCACTGAACCTGCAGGCAGTACTCCGCACTCCCCTCCCCTAACTCCCGGTGATGGGTAATGACGCAACCTCTCCCCCCGTGGGTAGTACTGATTTCTGCCTCCCTACCCCCACGATAAGGAATGCTTCACCAAGTAATTAGGGACAGTTTTGAAACAAATTGTAACATAGATGATCCGAACAATGAAATAGAAGATATAAAAGGCCAAGTCAAAACAAAACAAAACAAAACCGTAACTTGAATTAAATTCACTGAATGGATTTAAAAGGGAAAGTGAGATGAGACGGGGAAGAATCAGTGACCTTGAAGACAAACCAATAGAAATCATCCAGTCTGAACGACAGAGAGAAAATGAATTCAAATGAACTAAGCCTCATGGATTGGTAAGAAAACAACAACAAGAAGATCTAATATTTATACACTTTGAGTCTCACAAGGGGAGGAAATAGATGATAGAGCTGAAAAAACTACTTGGAAAAAAAAGAGAAAAATTCAACGAAGTCCATAAAGCTGCAAGTTTAAGAGTATACATATGAATGTAGCTTTTTCCCCCTGGAATAAATATTGTACAATTAGTAGGATGCATGATAAGCATCTATTTAACTTTGTAAGAAAGGTTTCGACATTTTTCCGGAACTGCCGGACAATTCTCTCTCCTCCCTTGCCATGTCCAGGAGATCTTGCTGCTCCGCACACCGACTGGCACCATGCAGTTGGTCTCACTGTCCTGGCTGGGATGGTCTATAATGTTGCCGTGCACGCCGGATTAGAGAACACGTGATCAAGGCTCCGAGGGGGAATGCTTGGTGAGGTTTATGCCATCGTCTGGCCGCTCCATTTTCACCAGCCATTCGACACACAACCTTGCTTTGTCTGTGTTCCTGCTGAAAGGCACCTTATGGAATACATGATTGTTCTTCCCTTCACATTGAGCTCACGGCCAAGAGCACTGTAACTCAGGCCTGAGCACGGCTTATCAAACACGCACACTTCTCTGTAAGTCTACTGTTCATTTTCAAACTAGCCAACCCGAAACTGTTTACCCGCCCAGGCCTTGCTCTTGCAGCAATCTCTGTGAAGGCCCCAGTGCCAGGTCTTTGTTCCTGATTCTGCCCCCTGAGCAAAACCTTATGCTTCTCTTTTGACCCTGCCTGCCATGGTGTGCTCCATTCTCTCGGGAACTGTAAGTGGTAATTTCTTCTTTCAATGGCCTTGACCTCCCCCTGTCATCACTCAGGTTTCTCCATAAGTTACAGTCCCTGCTGTACAAATGACACAGGTTTAATTCCTTCTTTAAACTGTCCTTTGACACAGATTCGCCAGTCTATTTAATCTCCAATCGGGCTTCCTCTTAGAAACTCCCTTGGCTTAACTCTGCATCCTCACGTACACTTAGGTATTATTCTAGAGCAGGGAGAAGCATCCGACTAGCTAGAAATGAATTCTGATTCACTATCAAAAGATGAGATTTTAGTGGCCAGCAGGTGGCGTAGTAGTTAAGGGGCCGGACTCCCACATAGTCGACTGCAGTAGTCCCAAACCCAGCGCCTTGAAACTCATGCCAGAGTGTGTGTATGTGTGTGCCCAAAATCCCGAGAGAAGAGTGAAGGAGAAGGGATTGTGATGTGGCCATCTCCCCTGGGGTGGGGAGTGATTTCTTGCTTCCTGTCTGTCTCTGTCTCACCAGTGAGTACATGAGACCAATAGCAAAAATATCTTTCTCTCAATCACTCAATAAATAAAAAGGCAGAGATCATCACTGTGTTTCAACTTGGTTCCTCATACTCATATACAAATTATACCCACCCAGAGATTTTATGCATCCGCATGTTTGGGAGAGATCTGTATAGACATAAGAACTCATCTATGACCTTTTCCTCTCATGTCCCAAGCTCTAGGTTTTGATGCCACCCTGAGATATCTTTGTCTCCCCTGAGAACTCACCAGAGAAAGACAAAGAATATGTATCAGCACCTGCTATGGATAAGGCACAACATAGTATGCCATCAGTATTTTCCTGATGATAAGACTGAGTCTTGGAAGCAGTCCTGAGAATTCAGAGAGGATAAATGTGAGCTGAGATGCATATGCTTTGTTGCTCTCAAAGATCTGCAATTTGAGAGTGTTAGTAAACAGTACGGTCAGGGACCACAAGCCATTCTCAAGGCTTTAATAGTTGAGTTAAAAACAAAGGGCCCCCCCCCCCCCCAAATCCCCAAAGCCTTCTGTTTTTGTTTGTTTGTTTCTGTTAGGTTTTTGCCATAGAGTATGTGCGCTTGCTGGAGAGGGAGAAAGTGAGAAGTCATTCCCACAAGAGGGGGGCCACACCGCCATCTCTTCTCCTATTGGGACTTTGGACCCGAATGCACACATGCCCACTGTGTTTTTACAAGCTGCCAGGTCTGGGATTTGAACCACACAGTTGGCCACGAGGGATCCAGCACCTTAACCACCATGTCACCTGCTAGCCCCAGAAAAGGGGTTTTAAAAACAAAGGTGGTGAAAGTTGAAAGGAGCTTGGGAACTAATGTAATAACACTTGTAATTATATAGGTCTAAAACTGGGAATTTGAGTTCTTAGAAGGTAAATAGATTTAAATGAGAATTAACTAAAAACTTCTATTAGGACTACTAAAGACCTTCTGCCCAGACTTCATTCTCCAGTCCCCCAGAACTAGCCAGGAGCCACGACAAACCAATCGCCAGCCATTTATAACTGAGTTCTGAGTGGCCCCTTTCAGGGATTGGGACCACTGAAGACTTTCTGCCCAGACTTCACCCTCCTGCCCCTAGATCTAGCCAGGAGACAGGTTAGAACACACTATCTATTTTCTCTGTCTCTTTTCATCTCTCTCTCTATATTTTTAATTAAAAATTTTTTTTTAAACTTCTTAGCTCTTTGTCTCTCTTTGATCTTGCCAATTCTTCCCCCGCCCCCATAGGACAAGCCAATGACCAGCCATCTGTATCTGAGTTCTGAGCAGTCCCTTTGGAGTGGTGTGCTAGCTAGCAGCATGGTTTTCATGTTTGCTTAAAATTTTTTTCCTCTCTTTTTTTTTATTGTTTTTGTCTCATGTTTTCTCTGTTTTTGGGTTGTTTTCTTTTCCTTTTCTTTTTACCTTTCTCACTCTTCTGGTCAGCATCCACACACCGAGTTTCTTAGATAGGTCTAGGTGCATAGTAGTCAAATATCTGAATACTTTAAGGGTCAGATTAATCCTCAATTTGCATTGAATCTGCTGTACAAAAGATGAAAAACAGTACTGTTTAGAGATTTCAGGTCACCTCCTCCTGCATGCCTCTGGATGCTCAGATTAAACTCCAAAAAATAGGAAAAATGTGTAATCCTTCAGATGATCAGAAACCACCACAGGGGCACAAAAAATATGAGAAATGAAGAAAATATCTCTCCCCTAAGGGAAGCAAATAACTCCTCATCCTCCACAGACAATACTAGGAAACTTGTGGAAATGTCAGATAAAGAATTTAGAATATACATAGTGACAAAGCTAACAGAGATGCAAGAGAAGAGAGACAAAGAACTCCAGACAATGCACGAAAAAAAGAGACAATGAGTTCCAGGGAGTGAAGAAGTTCTTGCATGATCTGAAAGGGGAGATATACATCATAAAAAAAGAATCAAACAGAATAGACATGAAGGCTGTAATACAGGAAATCAAAACCTCCCTTGAAAGTATTAGAAGCAGATTAGATTATGCAGAAGATTGAATCTCCGATGTAGAAGATAGAACCTTTGACCTAGAAAAATTCACCAAAAAGACTGAGAAAATAACTCCCCCAAAATGAGAATAACATATGAGTAATACTAGATACCATTAAACGCCCAAACATCTGGATCACTGGTATCCCAGAAGGTAAAGAAACTAATAAGGGCATTGAAATCTTGGAAAAAAAATTTCCGAACTTAGAGAGGTACTCAAATATCCAGGCTCAAGAAATATAAAGGACGTCGCATAGAACCAGCTCGAGATCTTCTCCAAGGCACATCATAGCCAGGCTGACCAAAACCACAGACAGAGACAAGATACTGAATTCAGCAGGAGAAAAAAGTCAAGTTACTTCCAAAGGATATCCTATCAAGCTAACGTCAGACCTCTCATCGGAAACAATGTGAGCAAGGAAAGAATGGGAAAATATATCCAAAGTGTTGAGTGAAAAACAATTTCAACCAAGAATACTATACCCGACAAGATTATCCTTTATATGGAAAAAAAAGACAAAAATATTCTCAGATAAACAAAACCTGAAAGAATTTACCACCACCAGACCAGCTCTCCAAGAAGTGCTGAAGGGAGTGCTATACTAGGTAAACTAAAGTTGGACACACAGAAATAAGAGTACAAAATCAACCAAGAAAATGGCCAGCCTAATGGTAGAAACAAGTCTGGAGTTGAATATTAACTTCAGAGTTTAAATGGAAAGATCGAACCATAGTAAAACTGTAAATTCAATAGAAGACACATTAATTACATGAGACTGAACTGGTGAATTAGAATTTTATGACTTTTGGCTAAAACACTACTGATTTTCTATGCTTTTAAAAAAAAAAATTTAACTTTATTTTTATTCTAATTTGACCAGAAAGGGACAGAGCGAGCAAGAGTGAGAGAGAGAGAGAGAGAGAGAGAGAGAGTGATAAAACAAGCTGCCAGGTCCGAGACTCGAAAAGCTGCCGGCCATGTGGGAGTCCAGCATCCTTAACCACCACGCCACCTGCTGGCCCTCTTTGTTTTCTATATTTAAGGATTTTTGTCTTCTCTTGAACTTTTGATAATCTCATCTACCTACTATTTGAACTGAATCCTAACCTTTTTCCTGGCTTTAAGTCTTAAGCAAATTTCTCAACATTTTTTGAGTTTGATCTATTAAAACTATTTTTCTTGAAATTGAAAAATACACTAAAAATGCCTATTTAGATTTCCATCTCCAGACCCCTGGCCTAAGGGACACTGAGGCAGCCCCCTCCCCCGCCCCAGCTCCAACTCCAGCTGCCGCAACTCCAGTGACGCTCTCTCTCTGTCAGCAAGGTAGGCCCTTTTTCCCCTCCCTTTTCTTCTTTTTTTTGGTTAATTTCCCACTTCTTTTTATCTCATAGGACTGCTCCCAGCTCTCTAGCAGAGGCCATTTCTATCTCCAGACTCCTGGCGCAGTGCACAAATTTTTTATTTTTTACTTTTTATTCTCTTTCATACTCTTTTCTCTTCTGCCTTATGTTGTCATCTCCTGGTAATCCTCCATGCACCATAAGGGGCTATACATGTCTAGAATCATAGTTTTCACATACCCTGGTGTGAGGCTCCCTGGGATCCTCCCTTTTACTTAACCACTTGCAAAAAAGTAAAGACTGCTCTTCAGACTCATGAATAGAAGACTCCTTCTGTGCATACCACATTGCAAAACACAGCAGAAGAGAGACTATGGCACATCAGTCCACAATAAAAGGGAAGCACACTTGTTCCCAGTCAAAGAAACATTCTCCAGAAATGTATCCAAAAGTGAATACCTCTCCCCATGGCTAGAAGTAGAAGAGCTTCAGGTCTGAATAAACCAGGAAATATGTCTCCATCAAAAGAGAATAATAACTACCCTCCATCTCTTGAAAAAAGAAAAAAAATTACCAAAATGTCAGAGAAGAATTTAGAACATTCTTGGTGACAAAATTCTATGAATTGAAACAGGAAAGAGCTACAGGAGATTAGGAAGTCCTTCCATGATATGAAAGAAGAAATGGACACTAAGAAAGAATCAGATGGAACTACTAGAGATGAAGTCTGTAATACAGGAAATCAAAAACTCTCTTGAAAGTATTAAAAGTCAATTAGACCATGCTGAAGATCGAATCTCTGACGTAGAAGATAAAACCTCTGACCTAGAAAAAAAAACACCAAAAAGATAGAGAAAATAACGAAAAAAACCCCCAAAACACAAGGATAATATACAAGAAATATTAGACTCCATTAAACGTTCAAACATCCGAATGATGGGTATGCCAGAAGGTGAAGAAACTAATAAGGGCATGGAAAATCTATTTCATGAAATCCTGGAAGAAAAATTCCCAAGTCTGGAGAAGCACTCACACACCCAGACCCAAGAAATACAAAGAACTCTGAATAGAATTGACCCAAGAAGATCTTCCCCAAGGCACATCTTAGCCAGACTGGCCAAGACCACATACAAAGACAAGATACTAAAACTGGCAAGAGAGAAACGAGAAGTGATTTACAAAGGTCATTCCATTGGGCTAACTCCGGACCTTTCAACAGAAACAATGCAACCAAGGAAAGAATGAGAAGACGAATTGAAAGTGTTAAGAGAGAATCCAGCAAGATTATCCTTCATATGGGAAAAAATATTAGAATCTTCTCAGACAAACAAAACCTGAAAGAATTTGCCAACACAAGACCAGCTCTTTAAGAAACTCTGAAGAGAGTCCTGTTCCAGGAAAACTAAGAATGAACACCAGATATAAGAGAATGAAAGACAACTGCCAACTTAAAGGTAAGGACAAGCCTGAAAATATTGATAACAACATTGAATGTTAATGGATTAAAGTCTCCTATCAAGAGACACAGACTGAATAGATAAAAAAACAGAAACCTTCTACCTGTTGCCTATAAGAAATGCATCTCATGGATAAAGACACACAAAGACTAAAAGTGCAGGGCTGGAAAAAGATATTCCATGGAAATGGGAACCTAATAAAAAAGCTGGTGTAGTGATACTAATTTCTGACAAGATAGGCTTTAAAACAAATACTGTTTGAAGAGACAAAGAAGGGCACTCTATTGTAGTTAAAGGATTAATTCATTAAGAAGATATAACACTAATAAATATCTATGTTCTTAACACAGGAGCACCCAAATATGTGAAGGAAAGACTTATAGATCTAAAAGGAGAAATAGATTGCAACACACTAATTGTTGGAGACCTCAACATCTCACTATCTCCTCTGGACAGATCATCCAGACAAAAAATAAGTAAAGCGATAAAGGATCTAAATGATACCATAAATCAAATGGACTTAAAACATCTATAGAACTTTCCACCTGAAAACCACTAGATATACTTTTTTCTCACCCCCACATGGAACCTTTTTGAAGACTGACTACATGATAGGGCACAAAGCGAGCCTCTACAGATTCAAAGGCATAGAAACTATATCCAGCATCTTCTCCAACCATGATGGAAATAAACTTGATTTTAATTTCAAGAGAAACCCTCAAAAATACACAAATACACGGACACAAAATAGCCTACTCCTAAATGACTTCACAACTACTGAAGAAATTAAGACTGAAATTAAAAGATTCATGGAAACTAATGACAATGAGGACACGAGTTTCCATCATCTTTGGGACACTGCAAAAGCAGTCATAAGAGGGAAGTTCGCAGCAATTAGTGCACATAAGAAGATGGAAAGAAGGCAAATGGATCACCTAACATCATGCCTCAGAGAATTAGAAAAGCAACAGCAAAAAAAAAAAAAAAAAAAAAAAAAAAAAAAAAAAAAAAAAAAATCCAAAAACTCCAGGAGAAAAATTATGGTAAAGATTTGAGCAGAGTTAAATAAAATAGAAAATAAACGATACAGAAAATAAATAAAAGTAAAAGCTAGTTATTTGAAAAGATAAACAAAATCGACACACTACTTGTGAGACTTATTAAGAAGAAGAGAGAAAGGAACCAGGTAAATCAAATTTGCAATGAAGCTGGCAATATAACAGACATAACAAATACAAAACATCATTAAAGAATACTATGAACAACTATATTCTAACAAACAAGAAAATCTGGATGAGATGGACAAATTCCTGGACACATATAATCTACCAAGATTGAGCCAGGAGGATATAGAAAGTCTGAATAGGCCCATAACAAGCCAGAAGATTGAATCAATAATAAATAATCTCACATCAAAGAAAAGCCCTGGTCCTGATGAATTCACCTCTGAATTATCCAAAACTTTTAAAGAAGAGGGGCCAGCAGTTGGCATAATGACTATGTTGCTGGATTCTCATGTAGTCGACCGCAGTTCGAGTCCTGGACCTGGTGGCTTAAACTCATGCCGGGTGCATGTTTGTGCGTGCCCAAGATACTGAGAGGAGAATGAAGGAGAAGGGATTGCAGTGTGGCCATCCCCTGGGGGCGGGGGTATGACTTTTCTCGGTTTCTATCTCTCTCTCTCTCTCTCTCTCTCTCTCTCTCTCTTTCTGGCAAGCGCACGTGCCCTATAGCAAAAAAAAAAAAAAAAAAAAAAAAAAAAAGTTAACTCCCATTCTGCTCAAGTTATTTCTAAAGGACAAAACTCTCCCAAATTCATTCTATGAAGCCTCCATCACCCTTATCCACAAAACAGATAAGGACAAGACCAGGAAGGAAAACTATAGACCAATATCTCTGATGAATATAAATGCAAAAATTCTCAACAAGATACTAGCAAACTGTATCCAACAACATATAAAAAAGATTATACATTATGACCAGGTAGGCTTTATACCAGGGATGCAAGGCTTGTTTAACATACGTAAAACCATAATGTAATATACCATATTAACAGAAAGAAAGATAAAAACCATATGATTTTATCAATAGATACAGAAAGAACATTTGATAGGATACAACATCCCTTCATGATCAAGACTCTGAGGAAAATTGGCATAGAAGGGTCATTTCTCAACACAATAAAAGCTATCTATGAAAAACCCATAGCTAACATCATCCTGAATGGAGAGAGATTGAAAGCTTTTCCACTAAAAACTGGTACAAGACAAGGATGCCCACTTTCTCCACTCTTTTTCAGTATAGTACTGGAAGTCCTTGCCAATACAATCAGAAAAGAGAATAAAATAAAAGGCATTCAAACAGGAAAAGAAGAGGTGAAACTATCTCTATTTGCAAATGACATGATGGTATACATAGAAGACCCAATGGTATCTGTGAAAAAGTTCCTGGAAGAAATACATGAATACAGTAAAGTTGCAGGATATAAAATCAATATACAAAAATCTATAGTATTTCTATATATGAACAGCAGGCAGACTGAGATAGAACTGAAAAAAAGTTATTCCATTACCATAGCCACCAAAAGTATAAGGTATTTAGGAACAAATCTAACCAAAGAAGTTAAAGACCTCCCTATGAGAAGCTAAAAAAAGAAATTGAAAATGACACAAAAAAGTGGAAGGACATCCCATGTTCCTGGATTGGAAGAATTAACATAATCAAAATGGCAATTCTACCCAAATTAGTCTACCTATTTAATGTAATGCCAATCAAAGTACCAGACACATTCTTCACAGATCTAGAAAAGACAATCATAAAATTTTTCTGGAATCATAAAAGACCCCATGCTGCCAAAGCAATTCTACACAAGAAGAGTAGAGTGGGTGGCATCTCACTCCCTGACCCAAAAATATACTACAAAGCTGTGGTAATCAAAACAGCATGGTACTGGCACAGAAACAGACATGTGGACCAATGGCACAGAATAGAGTCCCCAGAAATAAATTCCCAGACATAAAGTCAACTGATTTTTGACAAAGGGTGCCAATTAATACAGTGGGGAAAGGAAAACCTCTTTAGCAAATCGTGTTGGAAAAACTGGATATCCATCTGCAGAAAGATAATTCTGAACCCCTACCTCTCACCTCTGACAAAAAATCAACTCAAAGTGGATGAAAAATCTAAACCTAAGACCTCAAACTATAAAACTGCTACTGGAAAACAATGGGAAAACTCTGGGAGACACTGGGGCAGGCCAAGACTTCTTAAATAAGACCCCCAAAGCATAGTCAGTAAGCCTCAAAATAGACAAGAGGGATTACATCAGATAAAGAAGTTTCTGCATGGCAAAAGACAAAGTAATTAGTGTGAGTTGACAGCCCTCAGAATGGAAAAATATTTTTGTAAACTATGCATCAGATAAGGGACTGATAATCAGAATACACAAGGAAGTCAAGTAGCTGTTCCGAAAAAAGGATGATTAATCCTATCAAAAGATGGGAGAATGAGTTGAAAAAACCACTCTCTAGGAAGACATACGAATAGTCCCAAAGCATATGAAAAAATGTTCATCATCCCTCATTGTAAGGGAGGGGCAGATCAAAACCACAATGAGATACCACCTACCCCCAGTCAGAATGATTAAGATTAAAAAAACAGAACATGGTAAGTGCTGATGGAAGTGTGGTGAAAGGAGAACTCTCCTACACTGCTGGTGGGAATGTAAATTGGTCCAACCCCTCTGGAGAACAATGTGGAGATTCCGTAAAGACCTACAAATAGAATTACCATATGATCCAGCAATCCCACTTCTTGGTATCTACCCAAAGGGCAGAATAATTCTTAATTGGAAAAGTGCTTGTACATCAATGTTTACTGTGGCATAATTCACAATTGCTAAGACATGAAACCAACCCAAATGCCCACAACAGATGAATAGATTAAAAAATTGTGGCACATATACTCTATAGAATATTACTCACCTATAAAAAACAACAAGATCCTGGCTTTTGACAGAAAGTGGGTGACTGTGGAAAATTGACTGCTGAGTGAAGCAAGCCAGGAGATGAAGGAGAGACCTTTTATGTCTCCACCTAATATATACCGAGTGCCTGCTTAAACCGAATGACTGAAGGCTATAGAAACTAAGTAAGTGGTTGTGACCCTAAGATACAGTGTGGGAAGAAGATGGGTGAAGGACTAGAGGAAGATAACTTTCTAGTATGGTGAACTGGACTGATGAAAAAGGTATACCTGTTGGAATATTCACTTTGTAAACTGGGTATCATGAATGAATAATAGAAATAAAAATGAAAAAAAATGCCTATTAAATGACTACAGTAAGCTATAGAAACCCAGTAGGTGCTACTTTATAGTATATTCACTTTACTCACTGAGGTTTATGCCTAAAGGCAGACATGTGTTCATAGATATGTATATATCAGCTGTGCTTGCTATTGAGAGTTTTTAGATTAATTAAGATCTTTAGTGAATCAATAAAATGTGTGGGGGGGGAAAGGCATGGAAAACAACTGTAGATACTAGAGGCAGTGTGGGCGGAGCATGGGAAATGGCAGAGGTAGGGAATCAAGGGAGGGAAAAAAACCCAAAATTTATAAGAAAGAAGAAATGGAAAATTATTTGTCGATGATAACATGTATGGCAATATCCTTGACTGAGCCAATATACAGTATATTCTGGATGGAAAGTCTCATTTTGTATACTGTTTTGATGTACAGTGAATGAATGTAAATAAATTAAAAATATTTTAAAAAGAATTAACTAAAAAATTGTAGGCTACTAATTGATTTCAGCAGTGAGATCTGCGAATTACAGTCAACAAGACTGCTAGAAGAAGGAAGTACGTGTCTTAGAGTTTCACAGAACATCATGCCAATGGCCAAGATACCATCTCCGTGAAAGTGGGAGCCAATGGGATGATATTGGGTAACAGGAGGTTGTTTTCATGGCTAAAAGGAAGGATGAACAAGGCCTACAAGAAATTTCTTTGGATTTTACAGTTATGCAAGCGATGACCAACTACTTTCTGATGGATTGCCAAACACAGGATTTCCTTGACTGACCAGTATTTCTTCAGGTTAGATAAAGATACTCCTCACAACTAGACACCTCCTCCACGTGAGGGCCAGAGAAACAATGGTAGAATCAAGTCCTGAGACAAAACAAAACACGAAACAAAATGTCCTATCTCCAAAAGAGATTTGCGGCTGTATGGGTTTCCCAGTGAATAGTCTCACTATACTTTCTCACAATCTTTAACAAAGGTGAATGCTGTTTATCTAGAACTTCTATCTGAAAAGTTCCCTTGTCAGAAAGACAGTACTCTGCCTACATGACCACTGTCAAATCAGTTTTAATAACTGTTTAGAATAAAAAACAGAAGTCAAAAGATCAAATTATAAAATTGTGCTGTTTCATGGCATCCCCATGGGGGGGGGGGGGGGGAATCCCAGCGGATGTTGATTTACTGAATCAAAGGAAAGCCTTTGTTGATAAAAGTGCCTAATGATATAATTAGACATTTGATCATAGGCAGTGTTTGAGCTCTGTTTTAGCCTTTCAATGAACCTGTAAAAGTGGTATCAACTCTAGTATACAGTTAAAAATAGGAGGAATCAGGAAATGAAAAGGTTTCCTTTTACTTTTATTTCTGATATAGTCAACAGGTACATTGATTTGCTCATTCAGACAATTCTGTGCTCATTTAAAGGGTGGTCGAAATACTCCAGCCCATCAGCTTCAATTTTCCTGTTTTCATTCTACAATTGTGTCTGAAATTTTGTTGCCCAGACAGCCTTAAGACATGGAAGTAGGCATATAATTTTTCCATTAGATTCTGAGGTGTTTTGAAGAGAAGGCAGGTCATATACAGGAAACCTGACTCTCTAACAGTAGTGAGAGTTATTAACAAAATGGCACATTTTAAAACTGGGGAAATGGCTCACTCTTGGATTTTTTTTTAAACTTTTAATTTTGAAATAATTATAGGATGTTACAAAGATAATGCAGGGAGAAAGATCCCTGTACCTTTCACCCAGATCATTTGCTGGTTGGATTTTACATCATTATAGCAGTGCCCAAGTCAGGAGTTGGACCTTGGTACAACATGTGTGTATAGTTTTAGGTATAGAACTATTCCATCCTCACAGAGGTCTCTATGTCACCCCTTTTCAGTCACGCCAACCCCTCTGCCACCCACCACCTCAACCCCTGATAACCACTATTTAATTTTCAATCTCTAAAAATTCACCATAATCCTCTCGAGATCTTACTCAAAGCTGCTATGAATAATTATGTATAGATTTTTATGTAAATATAAATTTTTATTTCTCTGAGACAAAAGCCCAGGAGTGTAATTGCAGGATCATATAGTTTTTATATAAAAATATATTCCTTTTTTTTTTCTTAAAAAAAAAAAAAAAACTATCCAACTTTGAGACTGGCTAGACCATTTTATGTCCTACTAGGAACGGGCAGGGGACTCAGTTTCTTTACATCCTTAGCAGCGCTTGTTTTGAATTTTGCGATTTATATATTGTACATCTGTTGTCTTCTTTGCATGTTTTGTCAGACACAAGATTTGTAAAAGTTTAAGTCAGTTTGTATAAATATAATATAGATACACACACACACATAAATATGCACACACACATTCCCTCCCCTCCCCGCCCCAGACATCCCATTCTCTTGCTGTGTTTTCCAGCCTGCCTCAAACGCGTGATCCTCCTTCCTCGCCTTCTGTGGTTGTAAGTGCACTCACCTCACATTTCCTTTTATTTCTCTTTTCTTCTTCTTCTTCTTCTTTTTTTTTTTTTTTTTTTTTTTTTTTTTTAAGTTTTTTGCTACAGGGCATGTGCTCTCACTGGAGAGACAGAGACAGATATATAAAGAGAGAAAGTGAGAAATCATCCTAGGGAGAATAACCACACCACAATCCTCCTCCTCCATTCTCCTCTCAGGATTTTGGGTACGCATGCACATGGGCCCAGCATGATTTTCTTTTTCTTTTCTATTTATTTATTTATTTTTTTGGTTATAGGCTGCATGTGCTTGCCAGACAGACAGAGACAGAAAGTGAGAAATAATCCTCCAGGGGGGATGGCCACACAAGGCCTGAAAAAGACGAAACACTCGGCCACTAAATCCAGGACTGAAAAGAAAAAAGAGAAGGTTCTTGCCACTGTCACAATACCAGTTAGTGGGGACAAGCCTGGTGGTACCCAGGTGGTGAGACTTCACAAAATGCCTAGGTTTTATCCTATTTGAAGATATGCTTCAAAAGTGGTTGAGCCACAGCAAACCCCCTCTAATCAGCATGTGAGAAAGCTGTGAGCCATCATCACACCCCTGGGACCATTTTGATCATCCTCACTGGACGCCGTAGAGGCCAGAGAGTGGTTTTCCCGAAGCAGCTGAGCAGTGGTTTGCTGCTCGAGACTGGACTTCTGGTCCTCAGTTGAGTTCCACTGCACAGAACAGCACAGAAAGCTGTGGACTCGGGAGCCGGCAGGTGGCATGGTGGTTAAGGGCACTGGATTCCCACGTGGAGTGATGCTGTCCGAGTCCTGAACCTGGCGGCTTGCCTTCTCACTTTCTCTCTCTCTCGCTGTCCTTCTCTGGTCAAATTAAATAAATAAATGAAATAATCTCTAAACAAAATTTAAAAGACAAAACTGATTTAAAAAAAAAAAAAAACTCTAGCAAGACTTTTCCAAAAATAAAGAAATTACAACCAATGTTGAAATTAAAAAAAAAAAAAAAAGTTCTTCTTTAGCTCCAGGGTTACCTGCAATCCATGTTTGTCCTTACAAATGGAGTTTATCCTCACAAATTGGTGTTATTGGTTTCTTGCCAAGAACCTAATTAATTAACTGATATTTATTTAAAAATTAAAAAAATAAGATTCTTTGGACTATTTCCATTATCTGGGTTCTCTCTCTCTCTCTCGTTCTCTCTCTCTTTCTCTCTTTTAAATTCTCTCTCCCCCTTCCCTTCCCATTAACTTTTTTGCCATTGGTATGTGTGCTCGCCAGAGAGAGGGAAAGTGGGAGATCAACTCTCAGACGGATGGACACGACACAATCCCTTCTCCCCCATTCTCCTTCTGGGATTTTGGGCACGCACACACACATGCCTGGAGTGACTTTGAAGCCATTAGGTGCAGGATTCAAACACCTTAACTACTATGTCACTTGCCGGCCCCAGTCTTGTATTTCTATTGGAATTTTACAACCAGTTTGTAAATTTCTGCAGAACAGCCAGCTGAGAGTATGATAGTGTTCCTCAAATTAACAGCACATGCTATCGGGAACCAGCAGTTAGCATAATGGCTATGTTGCTGGACTCCCATGTAGGACCGTGGTTCGCGTCCTGGACCCGGTGGCTTAAAACTCATGCCGGGCACGTGTGCGTGCATTCCCAAGATCCCGAGAGGAGAATGGAGGAGAATGGAGAAGGGATTGTGGCGTGATCATCCCCCCTGGGGGGTGATTTCTCGCTTTCTGTCTCTATGTCTCTCTCTCTCTGCCTGGCGAGCGCACGCGCCCTATAGTGAAAAACCTCTCCAAAAAAAAAAAAAAAATCGCACATGCTATCATCTTAACAATATTTCTAATCTATGAACCCAGGATGTCCATCCATTTACTTAGTTAATTTCTTTCAATAACATTTTATAGTTTTCAATGTAAAAAATTTTTACACTTATCTTGATAAATTTATTTCTAAGCATTTTACTCAGTGACATTGGAAATGGAATTTTAAAAATTTTATGATTTGACTGTTGATTACTAATGTGTACAAATACAACTGATCTTCCATTACTGATCTTGAATCCTATAACCTTGAACTCCTCTGTTAAAATTTCTCTGTGGAGTCTTTAAGATTCCTATAGTCATGATCATGTTACCTGCAAATACAGACAATTTTTCCTTTCCAATCTGGATGTATTTAAAACTTTCTTCTTTCCTAATTGCCTTGACTAGAACTTCCTATGTGGATTAAGAAGGGGCCATGTACCCGGTGTGAGTTTAAGCCACCGGGTCCAGGATTTGAACCGCGGTCGACTACGTGGGAGTTCAGCGACATAGCCATTACGCTAACTGCTGGTCCCTTCTTCATTCTATTAATATGGTATATAGTGGTTGACACTCATGATGTTAAACCAACCTTGCACATCTGGGATAAACTGCACTGTTTAATATTCATATAACAAATTCCCCAAATTTTGTGTTAATGATTTCTAATTTCATTCCATTGTAAAGAGAGAACATACTTTACATAACTTCAGTTCTTTTAACTCTATTAAGACTTATTGCCTAACATATGATCTATTAGGTCATTAGAAAAGCCTTGATATCTTTTTTACACAAAAAATGTTATCATAACTTTCCTGATGACTCAATACTGAATAGAATCTTTCATGTGCACTTGAGAGGAACGTATATTCTACTGTAACTGGATGGACTGTTCTATAGCTGAATATTAGATACATTGGTTCACAGAATCATTCCATTCTTCTAGTTCCTTGATCATCTTTCTGTCTAGTCATCTATTGTGGAAAGTAGGGTATTGAAATCTCCAAGTATTTGTGTCAAATCATCTATTTCTTCCTTTGATTTTGTCAGTTTTTGCTTTTTGTATTCTGAGACTCTATCCTTAGGTGCTTTTCGTCTTTTCTTGATATGCTTACTATCTTCATTTATTTCCTTGTAACTTAACTGTAGATATGGAAGTACTCTAAATGTATTTTGTATTCAATTGTCTTTAAAAAGGTAAGTTAATAACTAATGCACTAGACCAGAGGCCAGGAAATTTTTCTGGGTAAGAGTCAAATAACACATATTTTAGGCTCTGTGGGTCATATGGTCTCTGTCCTACCTACTCAACTTTGCAGTTGTTGTGAGAAAATAGCCATAGATAATATAGAAACAAATGTCATCATAATCCACTAAACTTTACATTCAAAAACAGATCATAGACTGGACTATTTCTGCCAATCCCTGGCTTACAAAATGTTCTTTAGTAGAATGATCAACAGGGCTCTTTTATTGATATTATTCTCTGTGCTTTTGGGGGCCATTGCCTCTGTATAATTTCAGTTAGTAATTTGATTTCATATACTTTTTAAAGTTGTCATATTAGAATGATTCTAATCTACCAACTCATGAGAAGTTTACTTGAAAGAAAGACTTGTTCCTCTTTTAATGTTTTCATTCACTGTAGGTACGAAAATACATTCCCATTTTATTTTCCAGTCATGTCTGCTATTGAAATCTCAAATATTGATATTTAACCTAGAATGAATCCAAAATGATATTCTTATACCAAACCAAAACAGCCTGATGCATGGATTTGAATGAGTCGCATCTGTGTTCAGAGCAAATCCCTGCAAATCGATTATAAAAGAGCATCCTAAGATGTATCACGTCTGGCTGAGAATGCATGCAACCATGTGTTAGAAAATATCTGGCAAGTACTGAACCTTTAAGATTCCAAGAATTCTCCTGAGATTTCCGAAGCACGGGGCAGAGAAACTGTGCCCATTCCAACCTGCAGGTGTGACAACAGGAAAATTCAGCACTAATTGATTACTGGCTGCTCAGCAGTATGAAACCGTCTGTAGCAAAGTCTAAATGAATAAATAATCAAATCCCAGCTATAAACTAATGGAATGATAGATTGCTCAGGAAGGTTGTGTTACCAAGACACGTTAGTCAGAGCTGCAAGAATACCTTCATGCTCCAGGAGGAAACAGAGTCATGGATGCAAGGTATTTATCACTGTATTATTATCCCAGGGCACCTTAATTCTAAGAGCTTTGAATTGCTGCCACAAAGTTCCTCAGTGAGGGGAAGCAAGGGGGAGGAGGTTATCTCAGTTTAACAGACTCAGAAATGATGGTCTGGAGTGGCTTAGTGACACCCTGGTGAACTTGTTTGCTCTAACTCTACAGCCCCTTCTGGGACGAACCCTGGACAGCTTCCCAAGCTGCCTACCTCCAGCTGCTCTATAGCAACAAGTCTTTATCTGGCTTCGGCTGTGCCTGGTGAGGAGGATAAGGAGAACAGCAGCCACCAGTTGCTACGAGCGCATCAGCTACCAGGTCCTAGGCTAAAGGTTTGACATATATTATCTTGCTTATTCTCACAAGTAATTCTGTGAGGGTGAGCCCAGTGATCCCCATTCTAAAGATGGGGACATTGAGGCTATGGGCAATGAAGGGGAATGACCATACTGAGCACTTCACTCTGATTGCAAAACTCTCTTTCAGTAGTTTCTGCAGTTTCTTCAGTCAACTGTTCTGGTCTACCTAGCTGTGATATTTTGAACCCCTAAGTAGATGTTATTCCGGCTTACTGACCAGTCTCTAGTGAACCTGGACAGCCGAAATCAGGCTTTCAGAGCAGGATAGATGACCAAATTAAATTGCCAAAAAATGATAGATTGTAGGGCCACTCCACAGCTTAGTGGTTAAGGGAGCTACATCCCACACAGCTGACCATGGTTTGAATCCCAGCCCAAGAGGCTTGAAAACACATTGGGCAAGTGTGTGTGCATACATGCCCCAAATTCTAATAGGATGGGGAAGTAAAGGAGAGTGGATTGTGGCATAACCATGGTGCATTGGGGCGGGGGGGCTCCTGGTCTCCCCCTCCCTCCATGTTTTATTCTGATTATCTATCATGTGCACATGCCTTATAGCAGTTGAAAGAAAAAGAATGACAGACTGTGGCTTCTTTTGACTCCGGAATAAACCACTTCTCTGGGGGCAACAGTTGTCTGCTTCTTCTTCCTTCCTATGCAGCCAAGAACCACCCTGGGAGGTTCTAAGAGGCTAAATGCTGTGTGAACTTAGCCAAAAAAGTTGTGGTAGGCAGAATTTGAAAAGTATCCCATACGCAAGATTTGTGATCCTTGGAATATAAGCCTCGTGTAATTCCCTCTCCTTGCTTATGGGAAGGACATTGAATGTGATGTGATATTCCTTCATGATTAGGTAAAGTCATGTGGGAAAAGTGAAGGGATTTGCGGATATATATCATGTCTCAACTTTGTAGGTATGGAGTTAGTCAAAGGAGAGACTACCCTGGGTGGGTCTGACTTAATCAGATGGAAGCTCTTATAAGAAAGGTCAACTGGTTCTAAGGAGATCGATTCTCTTGTTGGCTCTGAAGAAGTAAACCACCATGTAGCGACAGGGCCACATAGCAAGGAATTGTGGGCCCTGACAATGACTGGCAGTGGTCACCTATGAAGAAGAAAAGGCTCTCGATTCTATAGCATAAGGAACTGAATTCTACCAACCATCACATGGACTTGGAAGAAAATAGAGTGCCAGCAAAGAGTATAGCTTGGGCACTGGGCTTGTAGCCTGGTAAACCCTGAGGAGAAGCCCAGCTATGGTGTACTAAGACCCCTGATCCATGGGAACTGAGGTCATAAATGGTCTTGTGCCTTGACATGTTTTTCAAGATGCCAGGCAGGGACTCAAATTGTGGTCAGCCATGTAGGATCCAGCAATGCACAGGGTTTAATCGTGCACTACGGGGGCCAGACCATGAGTATTTTTTTTTTTTTTTTGGAGAGGTTTTTGCTATAGGGCACATGCGCTCGCCAGACAGAGAGAGAGAGACATAGAGACAGAAAGCGAGAAATCACCCCCCAGGGGGGATGGTCACGCCGCAATCCCTTCTCCTCCATTCTCCTCTCGGGATTTTGGGCACACACGCACACATGCCCGGCGTGAGTTTTAAGCCACCGGGTCCGGGACGCGAACCGCGGTCGACTACGTGGGAGTCCAGTGACATAGCCATTACGCTAACTGCTGGTTCCCCAGTATTTTTTAAGCTACTATGTCAGCAGTAACTCGTTATGCACAGCAGAGACAGAAGCCTTCCCAACGAATAATTTTCCCTCTTCTCTCTTGTTCCTCTTCAAGCCTATTGTCCAAGAAGCTGCCAGGAAGGTCTTTTAGTACTGCACATGAAATGTCTCTCCCTGCATGCAACTTTCTAGTGGCTTCCCTTTGACTAGACTTAACTCTAAACTTCACCAGAGCTTCCACACTTAGAGAATGGCACTTGTTCTGCCAGCATTCACTGACTCCAGCCTCTAGGGTCTCCTTCCACTTTCTAGAAGACACCACCAAGCACCACCTAAAATCAGAGCATTTACATGTTCTTTTTTTTTGGTCCAAAATACCTTTTACCACACTATGCACCACTTCATAACTATCATTCAAGTTATTTTTTTCCCCCAGAAGTCTAATTCTCTATGTGAGTCTTAATTTAAACTAGTTATCCGGTTTTAAAGATTGGAAGTCACACATTTGTGTGTATAGTTTTAATGATTATCTCTATCCTCCCTAACCCACGTAGCTCTAAGCTATATGGGTCAAGGCACATACCTATGTTCTTTTGTACTGAATATTCAGAACAGTGGAGGCGTAGAATTGAATAGTTCCACTCACTGATACTTTTGTGTCTCCTCCTACAAAGTCAAGGGAGGATTGCGCTATCTGACTGCTGAGAGCTACTGTAGGTGGTATGTGACTTGCTTTGGCCTCTTAAACATGAGAGGGTGTGATGCTTATCATTTCCAAGGAGAAGCTTTTCAGGACCAGTAAGTAAGGGCCTATGTTTCTTCTCCCTGCCATGTGCTGTTCTGCACCTACACTTTCCAGTACAGTAGCCACTGACCAAATTTTGGTTATTAAAATTTAAATAGATTAAAATTAAATATAGGTAAAAGCTCAGTTTTTCAAGTGCACTGGCCATAGTTCAAGTACTCCGTTGACATCTTTGACTAGTGCGTGTCAGTTTGAGCAATGTGGATATGGACCATTTCCTTCAACACAAAAAGATCTATTGAATAGGTCTGCCATAGGGGCTGGATGCTCTGCTTGTGAGTGAGGAAGACACAGAACAGAGCTGCCAGGTGGCTCTAGTAGACATGGAATATAAGAGATATAAGTGTAAAATAATATGTGCTATCAGCTACATATACTCCAGGCTTGTTTGTCACTGCAGCAAAGTCCAGCCTGTCCTGACTACTGATAAATGTAGTCATTAAGTAAATATTTACTAAATCACTTAATTGCATTTCACATGGGGGTTCGGATGAAGAGGAGGAAAGGAAGAGTTTATGAGAGATGCTTGCAATGCTTGCAACATAAGCTAAGGCTTGGATCTGGGAAATCAACAGGATCTCTGGGACTAGTAGAGTTTACATGAGAAAGCTTCACATAGGAAATGGGCCTGGAGAAAACTAGAGAAGCCAGTTAGAATTGGTACATGGGAAATTAGGATTCAATACCAAACCCACATCTGATTCCTAGATCTCCTGGATAGTCATGATTTGTAGAGTCTACAGCTTGAACTATGTCTGGAATTGCATTGTTCACTTAACCACTATGTCATGCTGCTTCTCCAAATTGCCACATCTACCAAACGGGGAACACAAGGTTACTTCAGAGCGTCAGTTTGCTAAGGAGAGCATATGTAAGGAATCTGGACAATACTCTGTACCCGGAAGCCCGAGGGCATCCTGGAATTGTGACTAAGGCCATAGCTGAGGAAGCAGCTGCAAGTACACTACATACATGGCACAGAAAGGAGGGCACCACTGCAGAAAAGCTAGTTGTTCCTTCTTGACTTGGTCTTGTTGCCTAGTTAAGAAGAGATGTATAGTGATTAAATGTTAAAGAAAAGACAAGTACAGCAAGAAAACTATTATCTGTCTTTCTTCCCAGAGGTTTGTGGGAGGTACTCCTTCTCTCTGTAGTCTAGAGACAGTTCTCTAGAAAAGTTATCTCCCCTTCCCCCCACCCCCTCTACCCAAGAGTTTTTTGCTATAGGGCACGTGTTCTAGTTGTAAAGACAGAGACAGAAGGTGAGAAACTGCCCCTCCCGGGGTGGGGGGGATGGCCATGCTGCAATCCACCCTCTTCCATGCTCCTCTTGGGATTTTGGGTATGCACACACATGCGCCTGGTTTGAGTTTTAAGTTTCAGGGTCCAGGACTTGAATCACAGTCGACCACGTGGAAGTCCAGCAACATAACTGTTATGTCATCTGCTGGCCCCAAAAAGTTCCTTAAGCTAGTGAGTGACACAACTATTCCCTTCATGTACCCACTAGGTAGGAATGAGATAGTCTCTTCAACTGTGGTGAGACTTAGAACTAGACACAAATGTGACAAAAATGAAAAAAGACCAGAATGATGTTTAAAATCAAACAAACAGAACTGAATCTCAAAATGCAAAAGAAGACCTTTGGAATAAGCAGAAAACACTTAAAATTTATAGAATTGGGCTAAAATATAAAGCAGGCCATTACTTGGCTGAAAAATTTGGTATATACTCCAGAAGGCTATTATAAGAAAAAAGTTGTCCCAGTTAATATGCCAATCTCCTGGGACTTTTCTACGAGCCAGTAACCTTTGGCGGTGACTGGACACTGCAAGTCTTTGGTGACCTCTCAGATGCTACAAGCTTGTGAGATGTTTAAAAACTGGCTCTCGAGTGCTCTTCAACTCCATCCTTTAAGAGCCAAGTTGATGAGACATAAAGGAATCATTACAAGAAACTGTGAGGAATATAATTTGATATTCATATAGTATTTCTAGTTTTATAATTAATTCATGGATGAAAGAGCCATTATCCGATAGCATCCAGAAATGTGGAAAGTATTCATTTCAGACAAGCAACCTTGGTTTCGGTATAGGTTTTGATTAAAATGAAAACTTACCAAGTTTTATTTCTCAAAATATGATAGCTTCACAGGCAATTGAAATCAGCCCATTTCATTGTGGGGTTTCTAATTCTAGGGCTTATAATAATATTTTTTGGAGTCAAACATGACATAATGCCCAAACTCCTGGAGCTAGCAAAGATGATAAAGTGTTTTAGCCGCGGCAGGGGCTCTGCAAAATCCTTTATTAAAAAGAACTGCCACACACACACTCAGAGTGTGATGGATTGTACAGAAATTAAGAGTGACATGCTATGAATTTACAGCATTAAATTTCCCCCCCTAATTAAAGCAATAGGTATGGAATCCAAACAGAATCCAGCTGGAGCTGGACAAGAATGATTGTATTCCCTCACACCCTAGAGGATGGATTCTTGACCCAGTGTTCTCACTACCAGAGTGCTCGAATTAAACTATGAGCTGACGGCAAAAGGTAGCTGACATTATTTAATTAAAAGCCTCTCTCTTCTGTTATACCTTGACTTCTAGCTCCAACTTGATATGTGGACAGTTTTCTTTTTCTCTTCTGTGCATAATTAGCCTTGGTAATGTAGCTATCCTGTTGACAGATAAACCCTCCTAACAGTAAGAGGGGCTGGCTTCCAGACATCAGAGGGGTTCGTGGAGTAATTCGTACTGTGATGGTGTGAGTGTCAGTGGGGACTAAAGAAATCTTGACAAGCAGTAACTACTAACAAGTCCACAATTGCTCAGGAAGGTGTCGAATGACTTTGTTTTTTTCTGTCCATTCCTTTGTGCACAGAGAGAAATGAAGGTCTAGGCTTATCACCTCTAGGAGGTGTTTAATGAGCCACAACTACGTTGTGAGAACAGAGAAATATATTTTTCAAAGTCTTTAGAAGAAACAGGATGGATGGCCACATACTCATGACAAGTAGATTACATCTGGAACACAGGGTTATTCAGAAACAATACTGTGCCCAAATGCAGAAGAGACTCACACCTAAGCAAAGCCCACTGGTCCCCAAAGGTTTACTCAGCTCCCAAATGCCAGCCATGTCTGTCTCACGCTGGTCCATACAGGCAAAGAGGAGTGGCTGTTTCATTGATAGCTTGTTCCTGCTCTCAGAACACCGAGGAGGACATGAACAGAAACACACACACACTTACATCTACATCTGGACTTCTCATTTCAATAAATCATTTATTCTAATTGCTTTCTCTGCTAGGATGAATAGCATCGTTATTAAGAGAATGGACTTCAAGGGTCAGTAGATGGTATGGAGGTTAAGGAAGCTGGATCCTGCTTGGCTAACTGCTCGGTTTGAGTCCCAGATTTGGTGGCTTGAAAATCATGCCAGGCACATGTGGGTGTGTTGTCCAAAATCCCGAGAAGAGACTGGAGGAGGAGAGATTGCAGTGGGGTTATCCCCCCCAACCCCAGCCCCTGGGGAATGATTTCTCAATACCCTCCCCCTTCTCTGGCAAACACATGCACTTTATAGCAATAAACCTGAAAAAAGGAAGAGCATGTACTCTGGAACTAAGCAGCGCCTTGACTTTTTTGCTGAGGGATCATGGAAAATGTCTTAACTCTCTTTTGCCAAAGGTGATATTAATAGTGTTCTAAAGATGAAATAAAGTTATGCCCATATGGCAAGGATATGGAAACACCTACCAAATGTTAGTTATGAGTAGTAACCATCATTATGATTATTATCAATGAATCGAGACCTGAAATCACTCAAGCTTATTAAAAATTACATTTGCAGAACGCTGAATGCAGAAATTGGTAATAAATGATAAAAACCTAAGAGGAGGTTCAATCTATTGTGTCATCAGGAAAATCATGACACAGTTTTGCATAGAAAAACATAGGAAAATATGGCATGACTTTCCTGAAGATCTAATATTTCAGAAAGACAAGGTATAGCCTTTTTTTATTTTTAAATACCTCTCTTTGGAATAGTGTTAGAGATGGGAAACATCAGAAATAGAGGTAAGAAAAGTGAACGGAAAGGCAAGGTAGAAAAAAAAAGTGAGAAGATGAAGTGGAGGGATGTTCCAGCATGCAGTATCTCCTCCTCATTTTTTTTTTCATTTTTAAAATTATTTGTTTTATTTTATTATTATTATTTAATTTGACCACAGAGAGACAGAGACAGAGAGAAAGGGAAAGGGAGCAAGCAAGCCTCTGAGTCTGGGACTCAACCCAGTCAGCACCTCAACCACCATGGCGTCTGCTGGCTTTCCCTTTTTACTAAGTCTCACTCATATGCTTCGCATTGGCATGCTGCAAACACTTGGTAATACATGCTGAGTGATTGACATCCAGAAGTTAAGATGTTTTGAGTTCACAGAAGCAAGTCATGTGACATGTCTTCTTTCTTCTCTAAATTTTTTCTTATTAACACTAGAAATGTAAAACCTCCTCAACTGTCTTGGTACTTTTCAAAGGGAAATACTCATACATTTCCCATTCAAGGTAATGGAAGTGTCATTCCTCAGCCCTGCCAAACATTGGGAACAGCTGGCCAGAAATGGCAGAGCTCTCGGAAGGAAACACACCACTCCTAACTTCCCCAAGAACTACCCTGAAAAGGGTGTTCACAGCAAAAATCACGGCTTGCTTGAAAAAGCAAGCAACTACTCACACAATTCACGCAATGATGCTGTGAACTTTCCTTGTTCCCCATCACTTCCCTCACTGGGTTTGTGAAAAAGTTCTAAAAAATCAACATGGCAGTGCAGAATAATTGCAAGGCAGAATAATTGCTGCAATTTTAGTCTGTTTGGAAGTAGGTGAGAAAGACGGGCTCTAGTTGGGGTACACAAAGCAAGGGTATGTGCATGAAGGTGCAGCTGAGGTCATCGCAGCCATCTCCGTTTCTCAGAACTCTTGCCAATGCAGATCAAGCCAGGGGGTATTCGCTGGTAAGGAGCTGAGATGTTACTTGGGTGGCCCTGGCAAGGGCTAATAGCTGGAGAAATGTCAATGTCTATACTACAAGATGTGAAAAGGATTTACCTTCATCAGACTAAACCAAGGGTTCTCAACTACTGACAGGGTGGGTCAAATAGTTGGTTGGGTGCTGTGCTATGTACTGGGGACTCTTTAGTGGCATATCTGGCCTGAATCTACCAGATGCCAGTAGCACCCACTTCCGTTTGTGAAAACTAAACTGTCTCCACATATTACCAAATGTGCGCAGAGGGCAAAATCACTCCTTGTTGAGAACTACTGGACCAGGGACCAGCAGTTAGCATAGTGGCTATGTCACTGGACTCCCATGTTGCTGACTGCGGTTCAAGTCCAGGACCCAGTGGCTTAAACTCACGCCGGGCATGTGTGCGTGCATGCCCAAGATCCCGAGAGGATAAAGGAGAAGGGATTGTAGCGTGGCCATCCCCCCTGGAGGGCGATTTCTTGCTTTCTGTCTCTCTGTGTCTTTCTGGCAAGTGTACGCACCCTGTAGCAAAAACCTCTCCAAAAAAAAAAAATATATATATAATATATATATATATATATATATATACATACACACACACATATATATATATACACACACACTGGACCAGACCTTTCCCTTTGAGTTACCCAAGGTTGAAAGAAATGTCAATGCAGGATCTGTTGGTGATCTGGTTTCCCACGTTTACACAGGTTCTTGTGTTTTATTTCTCTCTTAGCACTGCCTTGTGAGAAATATGTATCTATTTCAAGCAATGATTGTGTTAACAATTTCTTTAGTGTATTAAATACTTTCAAAGAACATCAAATTATAATTGGAAATGTATCAGACTACACTCAAAGTATTTTTATGCAGATAGAAATATCTATCCAAACACAAACAAGTTACAACCATGAATCATGGCAAAGCTGGCAGTACAACTAAATTGTAAATGAGTCTACAAAATAAATGAAAACACAAAAACATTATAGAGTAAGTATATTCCCTACTGCATCCATTATGAGACTGTTATAAATTAGGGAAAAAAGAAAAATATGTACAGTGGAAATTAGATATACAGTACACTCTGTCATAATAGACCAACAAATAATTTATGAGCAGGTATATCTCACTGCTGTTGTCATTAGTCTAAATTTATAAACATCTTGACTTTCCAATAAAAGGGTGAAGAAAACAAATAAAATTGTTACCAGCATTAACTGAATGACAAAGCAATGTTGGAGATATACCATATCACAAGTTTTCAATCAAAATCCTTAGGCTAGGTATTACTAGATATTTCTTCTATTTGACTAAAATTCAACTATTATTAATTAACTTGTTGGATAGATAAGGTGTCAAGAACAAAGATGGATGCATGACCTTAAGTATGCTTTTCAAATCACTGCTCTATTTTTTTTTGAGTCCAAAGACAAACATTCAGATAAATTGTTTTTGCCAAGTAAATGGGCTATTAATAGAGCCCAAGCAATGAATAAATGTTTTAAGTGTAGTTCTTACCACTCGAAAAAAGAGCTAAAATACACAAAAGGTCATCTCAGCATTATACTTAGATTGGATCATTTAACTGAGTAGGTAGTAATTTTATCAAAGTCAATCATTACTTTGTTCTTATCAATTCTCAAAGCAAAGATATTTTAAAATCCAAATAAAATATATTCTCTAACTTCTGACAACCCTCTGCGCTCACAGTTTGTCTTTAGTTCTTTATATTCTAAGGGAAAACCTTCCCACTTCATTTGATAAAACAGTGGCCTCTTTTATTTTTAATGTACTTGGTAGTTAGCTTGATAATCAGGTGTCTGCACTGGAAGACAACCACTGACAACTGAATTGGCACTGTTTACACTTCTATTGTTAAAGATAACCCTTTGTTTGCTGAAATATCCCCCATACCCCTACTGCAAGTATCAGCATTTGAAAATATGGATGGAGTCTGCTCTCTGTTTGAAATGCAGCCAGTTGCTGCAAATCACCTGCTAACATACCTGCAAAATCTTGAGGCATTTTTTTTTTTTTGTTGACTGACATTAATGTCTTCCATGAATCTACACATGCCATAAAATGACTAGAGTTAAAAACAGCATCATCTCTCCAGCCTCAGCTCAGAGGGTACTGCCTTCATAAACCAGATACGTTGAGTTTCTGTTTCTTCTGTGCCATTGCATTTTGAATACAACTCTGTTAACCTTTATCCACCATAATAGGATTATTTCATGTCTTTCTTCCCTAACAGACTGTGAAATATGTGATAGCAATGAATATATTTTATTCATCTGTCTCTCACTCAGAGATTGTCCTTGCAAGATACTTAGCTTGTTCACAGTCATTTGTCTAGTGTCTGTCTTCCCTACTGTACTATTAGTGGGTGGCTAAAATTGATAATAACCTGTACCTACATAGTACTTAAAATGTGCCAGACACTGTTCAAAACATGCTGATAAAGTTAATTACACCCTACTTAATACCCACAACATCATATGAGGTAAAAACAAATATACTCATTTTACAATTGGAAAAACTGACAGCCAAGAGGTTAAGTAACCTGCCTAAAGTAATAGACCTGCTAAGTGCGAGCACAGATTTTGAACTTAGGCAGTCTGGCCCAGAAGCATTTTCTCTCTCTCTCTCTAAAGAGATTTTTTGCTATAGGTGTGTACACTCGCTGGAGAGACAGAGAGAGAAAGTGAGAAATTACTCCCCATAGGGGATGGTCACATTTCAATTCCTTCTCCTCCATTCTCTCGGGATTTTGAGCATGCACACACACATACTCAGTGTGTTTCAAGCCACTGGATCCAGGACTTGAACCGTGGTTAACTATGTGGGAATCCAGCAACATAACCATTATGCCACCTGCTGGTCCTGAGTCATTTACTCTTAATTGTTTTATTATACTACCTATTGGAGCCTCAACAATATTTGGTCAATGACTGCAAGAAGGAAGGAAAACAAAGAACAAAGGAAAGGAGCAAATGAACAAGTAACATGCAGTCATTGAATGTTTACTGAGTGACTGAGGAGTAGAATCAAATTGTCTCTGCAAGAAAAACTAAGCATCACACACACACAAACATACATAGGATGTTTCTATATGCTATGGTGTACAGTAATACTATCTTACTGTAAAACGCTGATATGTCGAATAGATACACAAAATAGCAATCTCAGAGAATTACATGTGGCTTGCACAAAGATGCCTGGGCTATAATGTTAAGTGAAAAAGGAGGATATAGTATGGAGAAGAATAGCATGAGAACAAATAGATAGTCATGACATTAGTGGGATTCAGATATGGTTTATTACCTGTTGATGATGACGTGTATAGTATTCTCAACTGGATAGGTCTGAGAAGTATTTCATGTTGGGTAAAGTCTTTTTACAAGCAAAATGATAGTGATTGAATGTTTAAAAAAATAATTGGAATAATAATAATCACCTGGAAAAAAATGAAAAGCTATTGGATGATGATGATGGGGGTTTTAAAGTCTCTGTCTTGACTGATATGAATGGTATTCCTTCTGGAAAAAGAAATGTAGCTCACTGTAAAGTTATATTGATTCAATGTAATATAAACAAGATTATGATAATAAAAAAATGAAAAAAGAGGATATAAAGCAACATATCAGTCCTATTTAATAGAAAAATTATGAGATAACAGATAAGAATTATGTGATTTTAAATGTTCTAGAAGCCACATTTAATAAAAGAGTTTAACTAATGGATAAAGTAAGTTTTACTTAACCAATATGATCAAAATTTTATCATTTTAACATGCAAAATAAAATTTATAAATGAAGTAATTTTTATAATGCATCTTCTAAAAAGTAGAATATCTGCCTATCTTAGGGCATCTCAGAAAGACATTCAGATTTCAAAGCTTTAATAGCCACTTATGAGTCGTGGACGCCATCTTGAACAAAGCAGGTAGATGGTATGATTCTTATTTAACACAGCGAGTTGGTCAGCCCTTCTATTTATATCTATTTGCATAACAAGAAAACTATTGTCAAGCACTGTTGGCAAGGAATACACTAAAATATACACTGCAATTATCTTTTGATTGAAGAGATACAGGTATATGTTTTAGTCTGCCGTGTTGCTAAAATCAGAGATATCTGGGTAATTTATAAAGGATAGAGGGTTATTTGACTGATGGTTTTAAAGGCAAAGTTCTTTTGGTGGGGCTCTTTTTGTTGTTGGGAACTCTGTAGAATCACATAGCAAGAGCTTGTGTGTTTGTTTGTCTACTCAGCAGCAGACACACAGAAAAGCTACTAGGAGTCAATCATGGAAACCTCACTCTGATGACTTCTTCCAATCCCAATCACTTCCCAAAGGCTTCAACTTTCAACAATAATTGTTTGAAGTATCTACCTTCTAAATGTCCTTACAATGGCTCATCAAATTTCAACACATGCATTTTGGAGGGATACATTAAAATCATAGCAGTATTTTTTATTTTCTTTTAAAAATGTTCAAGAGGTATTACTCTTAAAGAAGGTAAATTAAGACATTACATTCCTCATGGTCTCTGAGGAAATACAAATATTATACAAAGGAATGAACATAGGAGACATGAAAGAATAAATTCAACATGGGGTTCTTGCCAGATATTCTTAAACTCACATGATAATCAAGGTTCTGGCAGACTATGAGAAAAGAATGAAAGAGCCACAGATGTTTTTGAAATACTGGACTTCTAAAATGGAAAAAATAAAATAATAGAGACTCGAAATTCTATGAATGGCAGGTTACCATTTCCAAATAAATTCTGCCATGGAAAACAACAAAAATGCTGGATATGTTATTTTAAAAAGCTCTTAAAAATAACAAAGAAAAACAGAAGATATAGGCAGGTCAAAAATGAAACAAACAAACAAACAAAAAGCAAAAACCCTGTGGGGCCAGCAGGTGGCGTGGTGGATAAGGGGCTGGACTCCCACATGGCTAACCACAGTTCAAGTCCTAGATCTGGATGCTTGCTTTCTTTCTCTCTCTGGTCAAATTAAAAATAAATAAAATAAAATAAAATAAAAACTGAAGAAGCAGAGAATTAAGCATAGAATGGAAGTTAAACCCTTTAGGTTTTTGCTGAATTTTTAAAATTTAAACTTTAGTTTTGCCAGGCTGTTAGGGAGAAATTCAAAGAAACACACACTGGTGATTCTCAACAAAGATGCTCTTCATATATTCTAGGACTCTCCAGGTCTGTACCATGAACAAAATGGAAGATTAAATACAACTCAAAATAAGTAGAAGGCAGATTAGATAAAAGGAGAGACTAATGATATAGAAAACTAAAAATAAAGACAAATCAATTAAATCATAGATGTTCTTTGACTAAAATAAAACTGACAAACCTCTAGTCATATTGACCCTGAAGACAGAAAGTAAAAACTACCTATAACAGAATGAAAGAAAGCACTACAAATCCAACATTTAAAAAATAAAGCAATGTTATATTCGATTTCAATTTTATTTCAGTAAGTTTGGTGACATAAAAGAAATGAACATGTTTTAAAAGGTGGAAATTACCAAAGCTAACTTAACAAGAAATACACCATGAGAATAGTTCTACATTTATTAAAGAAACTCTACATAGATACATCAGGTTTGGTTTCATTATATAGTGTCATCAAGTAATTTATGTAGAATACCAAATCTTACACTGATTCCATCAGAATAAATTATAAATACTTCCCCACTAACTGAGTCTAGAATTATCCAAATGCTCAAACCAGACAAATAGATGAAAAGAAAACTAGAATTGAATATCCCTTAAGATGCAAAAATTCCCAACAAAATATTATTAAATCAAATTCATTCTTATATAAAAAAGAATAATATATTATGGCTAAGTGGTGTTTATTTGAGGAAGTCAAGGCTAGCTTAACATCAGTCAACTAATCAGTCAATATAATTTCTCATAAAGGAGAAAAGCCGAATTATTATCTTAATACATGCAGAAATATCTCTGGGCCTAAGTCAATGACCACTCATAGAAATCCAGAGCTCATTCTCAGTAGGCATGCTATTGGAAAGAATTGCTTCAACCTGATAAATTATATCATGGAAATGGGGAACCCACTTAGTTCTTATAAACCAACAATGGGTCAGAGAAGAAATCATGAAGGAAATTAGAAAATACTTAGAGATGAGTTAAAATGAAAACATAACACACTAAAACTAAAGGGTACAGAAAAAGTACTGCTAAGAAGAAGGAAATTTACAACTGTTAATGAACACTAAATCTAAAGATAGTAAAGAAAGAAAAAGATCAGTGGTAGAAGAAAGAAAAAGAGCAGTGATAAAATAAAGAATAGAAAAACAATACAGAAAAAAGTCAATGAAACCAACAGTTGGTTCTTTGAAAAGATGAATAAAGTCAACAGACCTTTAGCTAGATTAAAAAGAAAAGACACTCAAATGACCAAAATCAGAAATGAAAGTGGAGACATTACTACTGATTTTAAAGAAATAAAAAGAATTATAAGGGAATTGTATTAACAATTGTATACCAAAAAAATTGGATAAGCTAGATGAAATGGATAAATTTCTAGAAAGATACAATCAACCAAAACTGACTGATGAAAAAACTGAATAAATAACATTTTTGGGAGATTGGAGCAGCAAATGAAAACCTGCCAACAAAGAAAAACTCAAGACCAGATGGTTTCAGTTTTGAATTCTACGAAAAATTAAACAATCAATTTTCTTAAAAGCTTTCAAAAACGTTGAAAAAGGGGGCACATTTCCTCACTTACTCTGTGAAGCCCGAATGACACTAATCTCTACACTAAAAACATTGTAAGAAAATAAACAAAAAAAATTTTTTGAGAGGTTTTTGCTATAGGGCACGTGTGCTCGCCAGAGAGACAGAAAGAGGCAGAAAGTAAGAAATCACCCCCCAGGGGGATGGCCATGCTGCAATCCCTTCTCCTCCATTCTCCTCTCAGGATCTTGGGCACACTTACACACGCTCAGCATGAGTTTACACCACTGGGTCCAGGACTTGGACCATGGCCGACTACATGGGAGTCCAGTGACATAACCATTACACCAACTGCTGGTCCCGCAAAAATTCTTAACAAAATATTAGCAAATGAATTCAGTTACACATTAAGAACGGGATTTATTCCTGGACTATAAGGAAAGTTCAACATACAAAAATTGTTCAATGTAATACACCACATTAACAGAATGAAGGAAAAAAGGCATATGATCAACTCGATTGATACAGAAAAAGCATTTAACAAAATTTGGTATCGTTTCATGAGTAAAAAATAAAATCAAAATAAACAAAACCTCAATAAACTAGGAATTAGAAAAGAACTTTCTGAACATGATGAAAGACTTCCATGGGAAAAAAAAAAAAACACAACTGGGTGCCAGCAAGTGGTATGGTGGTTGAAGCACTGGACTACCACATGGCCAACCATGGTTCGAGTCCTGGACCTGGTGGCTTGAAAATCATGCTGGGCACATATGCATGTGTGCCTGAAATACTGGGTGGAGAAGAAAGAGAAGGGATTGCGATGTAACCATCCCTCCGGGGGGATGATTTACTTTCCTTCTCACTGTCTTTGTCTGCCTCTCTCTGATGAGTATACACTCCCTATGGCAAAAAACTAAAAGCAAAACATAAAAACCCCACAACTAATTGAAATGGTAAAATGCTGAAAGCTTTTCTTCCAATATCAGAAATAAGACAAAGATGACTGTTTTTGCCACTTACATTCAACACAGTATAGGAAATCTAGGCACTGCAACTAGGAAAGAAAAAGAAAAGGCATATACATTTATTATGTAGAAATATAACAGGTGCATGTTATTTTATATATGGTTATATATAAGTACAATTTGTTTTCAGATGACATGATTTTATGTATAGAAAACCCTAAAGATTACATGCAACAAACACACACTGTTAGTACTAATAAATGAATTCAACAAAGTTAAAGGGTACAAAAATCAATGTTCATAATCAGTTGTGTGCATTTCTATACACCAGTATTGACCAATACAAAGGAGTAAAGTATTTAGGAATAAGTTAAGCACAGGGACAATAGACTTACACACTGAAAACTAAAATACTGTCGAAAGAAGGAAAACAAATAAATGAAAAGATATCTATCCCATGTTAATGGTTTAGAAGACTTAATATTGTTAAGGTGATATTATTACACAATCGAATGATTTATTGCAATTTTTACAATCACAATGAGGGTTCTTTCTTTTTTTTTGTCTGAAAGGAAATATCCATCCTAAAATTTATATGAAATCTAAATGAAATTCACATGGCCAAAACAGTCTTGAAAAAGAACAAAGGTGCATGCACCACCCTTCCTGATCTCAAACTATATTACAAAGCTATATTAATCAAAACAGCATGTTCCTGGCATAAGGACAGACACATAGATCGATGCAGTAGAATATAGAGAGTAGAGATAAAACCCTTCATACTTATGAGTAGTTGATTTTGTAGCACAGATACATCATTCAGAAATGGAAAGGATAGTGTTTTCAGCAAATGAAGCTTGGAAAATAGGATATTCACATGCAAACTTATGACAGTTGACTGTTTGCACCCTATACAAAAAATAATGCAAAATGGATAAAGGGCTTAAAGATAGTAGCTAAAAGTATAAAACTCTTAAAATAATACACAAGACAAAATTTTCATGAAATCAAGCTGGACATTAATTTTTAGATACGACACCAAAACCATAAGCAAACAGCAACAAAAAACTAGATAAATTGGACTTTGTCAAAATTAAGCTCTTCTATGTGCTGAAGAACATTATCAAGAGGGTGAAAGGCAATCCAAAGAATGGGAGAAAACATGCAAATATTGTCTAATAAACATCTAAAATATATAATTTCAAAACTCAGCAACAAACCAATTAAAACAAAGGACATCAATAGAAATAGCAAATAGCCAAAAAAGGGAGGAGCCTGTAAGTGTGGGTGAGAATGCAGAGAAATTAGAACACTTGTGCATAGTTGGTGGGAATGTAAAATGAAGCAGATGCTGTGGAAAACAGTTTGGTGGTTACACAAAAACTAAAAAGAATTCTACTCACAGAATTTCCATACGAACCAGTAATCCCAGTCGTAGATTATACCCTAAAGAATTGAGATCATGGGACCAGCAGTTAGTGTAATGGCTATGTCGCTGGTCTCCCACGTAGTCAACTGCGTTTCGAGTTCTGGACCCGGTGACTTAAACTCACGCTGGGCGCGTGTGCGTGCGTGCCCAAGATCCCGAGAGGAGAATGGAGGAGAAGGGATTGCGACATGGCCATCCCCTCTGGGGGGGTGATTTCTCGCTTTCTATCTCTCTGTCTCTCTCTGTCTGTCTGGCGAGCGCACGCGCCCTATAGCAAAAAACAAAAACAAAAAACAAAAACAACCTCTCCAGAAAAAAACAAAAAACAAAAAACAAAAAAACCAGAAAACAAGAATTGAGATCATGAGCTTGAAGATACATTTGCACCTGTATGTGCATAGCGGGACTTTCACACTAGCCAAAAGTTAGAAACAACACAATGTCCAATGGCAGATATATGAATAAAGATAATATAGCACATGCAATAGAATATTATTCAAGCATGAACAATGCAGGAAGTTTTACTATATGTAACAACATAGATGAACCTTGAAAAGATGCTAGGTGAAATAAGCTAGATAGGAGAGAAAATGTGATTGCATTTTTTGAGACAGTTAGAATAGACAAATTTGAAGACACAGAAAGTATTGATAGAATAGAGGTTACCAGGGGCTGGAAGAACATGGAGAGTTATTGTTTAATGGAGAGTTATTGTCTAATGGGTTTCGCTTCTGTCTGGGATAATAAATTCTGGATATAGATGGTGATAATGATTGCAATACTGTAAATATTCATAATGCCACTGAATTACACACATAAACATGTAACCAGTTGCATACATAAACAAATCTGTCATAACTGAAATCATACAGAGGGTGCTCTCTGACCATGATGGAATCATAGCAGAAATCCTAAGAGAAAGACAACAGTAAAATCTCTAAATATGTGCAAATTCATGTCATGCTTCTAAATAACTCATGGGTCAAAAAGGAAGCCTCAAAGAAAGTTAAAAATCACATAGTACTAGAGACCAGCAGATAGTGTAATGGTTACATTGCTGGACTCTCACATAGTCGATCACAGTTCAAGTCCTGGACTCAGCAGCTTAAAACTCACACCAGTCATGGGAACCAGCAGTTAGCGTAATGGCTATGTCGCTGGACTCCCACGTAGTCGACCACGGTTCGTGTCCCAGACCCAGTGGCTTAAAACTCACGCCAGGCGCGTGTGCGTGGGTGCCCAAGATCCCGAGAGGAGAATGGAGAAGGGATTGCGGCGTGACCATGCCCCCTGGGGGGTGATTTCTCGCTTTCTGTCTCTATGTCTCTCTCTGTCTGTCTGGCGAGCGCACGCGCCCTATAGTGAAAACCTCTCAAAAAAACAAACAAACAAACAAAAAACAAAAAAAAAACCTCACACTGGTCATGTATGTGTGTGTGCCCCAAATTCTAAGAGAATGGAGGAAAAGGGATTGCAGCATGGTCATCCCCCCTGCAGGGTGATTTTTTACTATCTGTCTACTTGTCTCTCTCTGTCTCTCCAGCAAGTGCACATGCCCTATAGCAATACTCATTCTTAAAAAAAAAAAATCACGTAGCACTAAATCAATATGAACACACAACATATCGAAATACAGGATATACAGCTAAATAAGTACCGAGAGGGATATTTGTAGTGCCGAATGCTTACAAAAGAAATGAGAAAGGGTCTCAAATCAATAATTTAACTTGGTAACTCACAAAATTAGAAACAAAATAAATTTAAAGCAAGCAGAAGGAAAAATAATACAGTAGAAATCAATTAAATTAAAAATAAGAAAATAGAAAAGAATGAAACAAAAAGCTGGTTCTTTGAAAGATGTTTATAAAATCAATAAGCATCTAGGAAGAATGCCATACTAAAAAGAGAGAAGACACAAAAACAATATTAGCAATGAGATAGGAGATACCATTACAGTTCTTGCATCTGATAAAAAGATAGGAACACTGAAAAAAACTTTATGCTCATAAATTAGATAACTTAGAAGAAATGAACCAATTTTTTCCCAAAAAACATAAATTATCCAAATTCTATCAAGATGAAATAGATATTCTGGGAACCAGCAGTTAGCGTAATGGCTATGTCACTGGACTCCCACGTAGTCGACCGCGGTTCGCGTCCCTGGCCTGGTGGCTTAAAACTCACGCCGGGCGCGTGTGCGTGCGTGCCCAAGATCCCGAGAGGAGAATGGAGGAGAAGGGATTGCAGCGTGACCATGCCCCCTGGGGGGTGATTTCTTGCTTTCTGTCTCTATGTTTCTCTCTGTCTGTCTGGTGAGCACATATGCCCTATAGCGAAAACCTCTCAAAAAAAAAAAAAAATGAAGTAGATATTCTGAAAAGTTTCATAATCACAAAACACATTGAATTTTTAATGAAAAAAACTTCCTCAAATAAAATTTCTAGGTTTAAATTGTTTCATTAGAAAATTAATCTAGTGATTTAAAGAATTTACCCAGGACCAGAAGATGCCATAATGGTTACGTCACTGGACTCCCACTATTGATTAAGGTTTGAATCCTGGACCCGGTGGCCTAAAACTCATGGTGGACATGTGTGCATGCATGCCCAAAATCCCAAGAGGAGAATGGAGGAGAAGGGACTGCAGGGTGGCCAGTCTCCCTGGGGGGTTATTTCTTGCTTTCAGTCTCTGGCTCTCTGGTGAGCGCATGCGCACTATAGCAAAAATCTCCCTCTTGAAAAAAAATAACATGAATTAATGAAACTTTATATAATCTCTTCCAATGAACAGACAAAAAAGGAAATACTTCTCAATTTTTTGTGAGACCAACATCATGCTGATATCGAAACCATACAAAGATAGTCAAAATATAGAAATGTGTAGACCGTTATCTCTCAGAAATTTAGATGCGAAAATTCTCCAGGAAATATTATCAATCTCTGTATTGTAAATTTCAGTTGTTTGCTACAACCACATGTAAACTTAAATTATCCCAAAATAATGTTAAATCACAAAAAGTGGTAAACTTTTATTCAACATAGTAGTGAGAGTCTTAGCCAGAGCAATTAGGGAAAAAAAAGAAACAGGAATAAAAGGCATTTGAGTTAAAAAGGAAGGAATTAAATGATCTGTTCACAGACAATATGATTTTATGTATAGAAAACTAAAGAATCCACCAACAAACAAAAATCACTTGCATTTCTGTACACAAAAAATGAACTTTTCAAAACAAACTAAGAAAATAATCTCATTTACAATAACATCAAAAAATAAAAAAAGGGGACCAGCTGTTGGCGTAGTAGCTACTTTTTTTTTTTTTTGGAGAGGTTTTTGCTATAGGGCACGTGCACTCGCCAGAAAGACAGAGAGAGACAGAAAGTCAGACGTCACCCTTGGGGGGATGGCCATGGTGCAATCCTTTCTCCTCCAGTCTCCTCTTGGGATCTTGGGCACGCATGCATACACTCCCAGTGTGAGTTTAAGCCACTGGGTCCAGGACTCAAACTGCGGTCAACTACATGGGAGTCCAGTGACATAGCCATTATGCCAACGCTGGTCCCTACCTCTCACCTCTGATGAACATCAAGTCAAAGTGTATCAAAGATCTAAATCTAAGACCTCAAACTATAAAACTGCTCCTGGAAAACACTGGAGAAACTCTGGGAGACATTGGAGTAGGGAAAGACTTCTTAAATAAGATCCCCAAAGCACAGTTGAAAATTCCCAAAATAGATGAGTGGGATTATATCAGACTAAGAAGTTTCTGTATGGCAAAAGACACAGTAATTAGTGTGAATCAACAGGCCTCAGAATGGGAAAATATTTTTTGTAAATTATGCGTCAGATAAGGGACTTATAATGAGAATACACAAGGAACTCAAGCAGCTGTTTGGAAAAGAGATGATCAACCCTATTAAAAGATGGGAGAAGGAGTTGAAAAAAACTCTCTAAAGATGACATACAACTAGCCAAAAGGCATATGAAAAAATGCTCCGCATCCCTCATCGTAAGGGAAATGCAGATCAAAACAATGAGATACCACCTAACCCCAGTCAGAATAGCTAAGATTAAAAAAACAAAACATGGTAAGTGCTGGCGGGAGTGTGTTGAAAGTGGAACTCTCCTACACTGTGGGTGGGAATGTAAATTGGTCCAGCCACTGTGGAGAACAATTTGGAGATTCCTCAAAAATCTACAAATAGAACTACCATATGACCCAGCAATTTCACTCCTTGGTATCTACCAAAGGACAGAAGAATACTTCATCGGAAAAGTGCTTGCACATCGGTGTTTATTATGGCACTATTCATAATTGCTAAGTCATGGAAACAACCCAAATGCCCATGAAAAGATGAATGGATAGAAAACTGTGGCACATATACACTATGAACTACTATTCAGCCCTGAAAAACAACAAAACTCTGGCTTTTAACAGGAAGTGGATGACTATGGAAGATTTACTGCTGAGTGAAGCAAGCCAGGCTATGAAGGAGAGGCATTGTATGTTCCCCCTTAATAATATACCAAGTGTCTGTACTCTATGACTAAAACTGATTGACTAAAGGATATAGAAACACAGTATAGATGTAAATACCAGATATAGTGTGTGTGTGAAAGAGGAGGGTCTGAGAAAGGACCTTTAGGAAAAAAATAGGGAGGCAAAACATTAATGGGACGAAGAAATGTGGTATTATCTATTGAAGATAATTTATAATTTTATCAACTGTACTAGGGAGAAATGTGCACCGGTTGAAATATCCATTTTGTAAGCCAAGTAATGTGATTGAATGTATAAAAGAAAGTTAAGTAAAAAAATAAAAAAACAAAACAAAAACAAAAAAGAATACAATAGTGGGCCAATATCATGGTGCAGTGGTAACATGCTACTTAAAAGAAGCTGGGTTTCTTGGGGGCCAGCAGGTGGAGGTTAAGACAACTTTGCAGTTCAAGTCCTGAACCTGGTGACTTGAAAATCACATGTGCATGCTCAAAGTCCTCAGAGGAGAATGGAGGAGAAGGGATTGTGGCATAGCCACTCCCACCCCCAGGGGGTGATTTCCCACTTTCCTTCTTTCTCTCACTCTGTCTTCTCTCTCTAGCTAGTGCACGTACTACATAGGAGAAAACCAGAAGAGAGGAGAAAAAGGGAGGAGGAGGATGAAGCAGAAAAAGCTGGATTCTTAAATTTTCAGCCTGGTTAGTCAGAAGTATAGTGGGCAAATGTACAAGATCCAAGGGGCTGAAGTACTAGAGGAAGGGGATTATATCATGAGTAGACCCTGTCAAGTATGCCGATTTATATATCTTTTTTTCTCTCTCTTACATGTGTGTATTCAAATATTTTATGAGGAATAACAGAAAATAATGCTTAGTAATGAATTTAACTAAAGAGGTTAAAGATACACTAAAAACTGTGAAGCGTTAATGAAAGAAATTGATGATACAGAAATATGAAGAGATATCCTGTGTTCATGCCTCAGGAAAAAAAAAATCTGTATTTCAGTGTCATTAATGTCCCAAAGTAATCTACAGATTTAATGTAATCCCTATCAAAATTCTAATGACATTTTTCATTGAAATAGGAAAAACAACCCCAAACTCTATATGGAACTCAACCACAAAATAAACCCTGAATATTGCATCTTGACCAAAAGAAACAAAGTTGGAAGCATTGGACTTCCATAATTTAAATTATATTATAAAGCTATTGTAATCTGAATAGTATTGTACTGGCATAAAAAAAGACACATAGACTAATGGGGAAGAATAGAGAGCTCATCAATAAACCTAGGTGTGGTCCACTAATTGACATAGGCAACGAAAAGACACAATGAGGTAAGGATAGTCCTTTCAACAAATGTTGTGGGAAAAACTGACTACCCACATGCAAAAAAAATAAAATTGATCCTTATCTTACAAAACACACAAAAATCAATTCAAAATGTATGAAAAGAACCAACCAGTAGCATGGTGGTTAAGGCAGCTGAATCCCACATGTCTGACTTCATGGTTCGAGTCCTGGACCTGGTGGCTTGAAAAATACCATGGAAGCATGTGGTTGCCTGTCCAAAATTTCAAAATGAGGGAGAAATGGAGGAAAAGGGATTGCAGCACGACCATTCCCCACTGGGGTGGGAAGGCATATTCTTGGTTTCTATCTTGCTCTCTTTCTCTTTCTCTCTCTCTGTCACTACCTAGCAAGTGAACCCTCTGGCAAATTAAAAAGGAAAAATATGTACTAAAGATTTAAATGTAAAATTTAAAGCCAAAAAATTTTTAGAAGGAAAGAGAAAAATCTTAACCTTGGTCTTCGCAATGATTTTCTGGATATGACACCAAAGAACTGGTAATAAAAACAAAAATAAACAAGTCGGACTAAATTAAATTAAAAAATTTCTACACAGCAATAGAAACAATCAATAAAATGAAAAAGACAACACACAATTGAAGAAAATATTTGTAAACCATATATCTGATAAGGGGCTAATATTCAAATACATAAGGAACTCCAGTAAAATACAAGCAGAAAGACCCCCAAGTTGTTAAAAATAGGCAAGGGACCTGAACAGAGATTTTTCCAAAGAGATGAATATGGCCAAAAGGTATATGAAAAGGTATTCGATACCATTCATTGGGGAAATACAAGCCAACATCACAAGGAAGTAAACACCTCACCTTTGTTAGAGTGGGTATTAACTAAAAAGATAGAGTGTTGGTGAGAGTGTAAAGAAGAGGGAACCCTTATATACTGTCAGTAGGAGCATAAATTTATGCAGCCAAAAACCTCTTAAAAAATAGAAGAAAAAAACATCCCTGCAGTACAAGTAGTATAAGGTACATCTAAGTGCACATAGTAAAAGTTTAACCAGCTGGAAAGTAAATCTTCTAATGATTCATAGGCTAAAGCTTCATTGTTTACAGAAAAACAGGAGAAGTGCAATTTCTTTTTTTTTTTTTAAAAAGAATTATTTTATTTAACTTTATTATTATTATCATTATAATTTTCCAGTTTGATCAGAGAGACACAGCGAGAGAGAGAGAGGAAGTAAGAAAGCAAGCCACCAGGCCCGAGACTTGAACTGTGGTCGGCCATGTGGGAGTCCAGCGCCTTTAATCACCATGCCATTTGCCGGCCCCGAGAAGTGCAATTTCAACAGTGAAATTATAGACTTTCAGAAAGTATTATTAATGAGATTTGTACTTATTAAAGTATAGCATGCAGGAATAATAAAAATTAAAAAAATAAAAAACAACTCAAGAGAGAAAAGATACTACTCTTTACTGGGTCCACTAAGAAACAAAAAACAGTATCAAATAAACTTAGAGTTTAATAACATAAAAAGAAAAATATCTAACAAAATGTTTGAAAAAAATAAGATCAAAGCAGAAATTAATCAGAAAAGAAAAAAGACTTGATAGCAAACTGCAAAAGCTAAGATATGTAAAAGGATTTTCACTAGTTGAATTTTCAAAAAAGACAGGGTGATTTTAGAAATGAGAAAGAGCTTATAATGACACCTGGAAGAGATTTCAAAATTGTGAGAAAATGCATGTAAAGCTCAGTTCTAGGTTAAACAAATGATTATTTAGAGAAATAGCATTTAACAAAATTGATTCAAGATCAGTATGCCAGCAGAGCAAGTTAAAAAGGATATAAAAGATCTATGCTCTACAAAGGAAGCAGAACAAAAATATTTCACTGCTAACTATGTATAAAGCTAATTAGTATGTTTTGAAGCACATACAAAGATTATTCTACGGACTTGATTGCACCCTCTCCTCAAACTTATATATTGAAGTCCTAATCCCCAATGTGACTGTATTTGGAGATAGGACCTTTGGTACGTAATTAAGGTTAAGTGAGGTCATAATGGTGGGGCCTTAATCCAACAGGATTGGCTCCCTTATAAGAGACACCAGAGATATCTCTCTCCCCTCCTCTCTTCCCCACCCTGCGTGTGACAACACAATGAGAAGGCAGACTACGATCTAGGAAGAGAGCCTATACCAGCAAATGAATCAGCCTGCATCTTGATCTTGGACTTTCTAGCCTCTAGAAGTGTGAGAAATTGATCACTTAAACAATCCAGTCTATGGCATTTTGTTATGGCAACCTGAACTGACTAATACAGATGGAGACCTTCTCAACTTCTTTCTTTGACCGTAATATATCACTAGTTGCAAAACTTGACAAATAATCGTACCTAAATTTACAGGCTAATATTGCAATTTAAAAATCGGAAAGGCATATTACCAAATGAATGCACCAAAGAATTTAAAGAATTAACAATATGACAGTGTTTAAATTCATGTAGAGCAAGAATAACTAAACAGGGTATTTTTATTAATATGTACTTGAATAGATTAAAGCAATGGTCTGAAGACTTCTTTTGTAAAAATAACTACTTATTTATTTAATTCCATTTGCTATTATTATTATTATTATTATTATTATTATTAACTTGACCAGAAAGAAAGAGAAAAACAAAGTGAGAAAGCAAGCCGTTAGGTCCAGGACTCGAACCACAGTCAGCCATGTGGGAATCCAGCCTTTAACCACCATGCCACCTGCTGGTCCCCAGAAGATTTTTTTTTCCTACAAAAGGCCAATAAATAAATTTTGTGAGAGGAACGATGTCTATTTAAAATACTTAACTCTGCTACAGTAGCACAAAAACAGTCTTGGGTAATGTTAAAATGAATGAGTATGGCTGCATTTAATAGAGCATAAAAAGAAGAGTGGACTTGCCAACTTCTGAGCCAAAGAAGGAAAAAATATGTCATAAATCTGGATGCTAAACCTGGACTTGGTAAAATCAAACATATAGTATTTAAATACAACTATCAGTACATCAATGGATAAAATTAATTTAGTGAACACAGTTATTATTTTAGTATTATTTTTCTTTACAGGAAATCATGGAACATGCAGCCATTAAAATAAAGGAAAAAGTTACTGATGCCTGCTATTAATGCTATTATTAAATGTTGTGTTGGATATGTTAGCTAAAGCAATGCGATAAAAAAATAGTAACAAATACTCTAGTAGAGAATTAACTTTCAGGTAATAAATTTGATTGTATTGAAGTACAAGAGAATCAACCCAAACCTCATTAGAATGAACACATATATGAATTGTGTTGTTAAAGAAAAATTTACAGATGAGACCAGCAGTTGGCATAAAGGTTGTGTCGCTGGACTTCCATATAATGGACTGTGGTTTGAGTCCCAGACCCGGTGGCTTAAACTTACACCGGGCGGGTGCGCGTGCCTGTGTGCCCAAGATTCTGAGAGGAGAATGGAGGAGAAAGGATTGTGGCATGGCCATTCCCCGTGGGGGATGATTTCTTGCTTTCTGTCTCTCTGTCTCTGTTTTACTGGCAAGCACATGTGCCTTATAGCAAAAAACCTCTCCACAAAAAGAAAAAAAAAGATATACAGAAATATACCAATAGTGTTCCTCTTTATAAAAATGGAAAGACTCACAGTAACATCATTTTCCTAAATGATGACCCACTCTGCACAGTGACTGTCTCCACTGAAGGCAAACACAGCTGTTGTGAGACATCATCAGCAATGGGAATTGCTTGCATCTTCTAAGTGGGATACATGGAGAAGTAACTTTTAAATTTCACTTAAGAATGTAAAGGGAAGTTTGTTTCATTTCTCTGGAAGCATTGGTCATTGTAAGAACACTTAGACTCCAATAAGTCAGAAAGGCAATGGATTTGAACTATAAATAGTATTCATTCATTCCACAAATAACTAGTCCAGTAACTCTTTCAGGTACTTGGACTCATTGAAGAGTGAAATGACAAGGGCACCTGCTTGTGTAGAGATGATCTAGTCAGGAAACAGGCTTTAAACAGTAAGTATAATATATTTCAGAGGGTCAATTTTCACCTATAGAACGGTGTATGATTTACAAATTTGTACTGAAATTTGTAAATTTTTGCTTTTATTTCTTGTACTTTTGGTACCATATCCAAAAATCCTCCCCAATATTAACATCAAGGTTTTTTCTATGTTTTCTTCTAGGACTGTTTTTTTTTTTCCTTTTAATTTTTAAACAGATTTTTTTTACTATAGGGTGTGCGCACTTGCCAGAGACAGACACCAAAAGTGAGAAATCGCCCCCAGAGGAGATGACCACTCTGCAATCCTTTCTCCTCCATTCTCTTCTTGGAATCTTGGACATGCATACACACATGCCCTGTGTGAGTTTCAAGCCCCAGGGTCTAGTACTTGAACCAGTCAGCCATGTGGGAGTCCAGAGACATAACCATTAGGCCATCTGCTGGTCTTCTAAGACTTAAATGTGAAATCCAAAACCATTAAAATCTTTAACTCATTTAGGGTTAAAGTTTTTTCTATATGGAGTAAGACTAAGTGTACAATTTCATTTTTTTGCCATGTGGATATCCATTTGTCCCAATACCATTTATTGAAGAGACTATCTTTTGCCATTGAGTATTCTTGATGTTCTTGTCAAAGACAAGTCGACCATTTGAAGAGCATTGAAAGACTTCATGGAAAATATGTATCATAAAACAATTATGCATGGATTTCAAAAATGTTTGCACCCAAATAAAAAACATTAATTTCATTATTCCATAAACTTTCTGAAATCCCTTCGTATACATGTGGGTTTATTTCTAGGCTCTGCGTCTTGTACTATTGATGTATGTGTCTGTTTTTATCCCAGTGTAGACTGTGTTGATTACCGTGGCTTTACAATATTGTTCGAGATCACTCAGTGTGATGCCTCCAGCTTTGTCATTTTGGGTCTAGATTGCTTTAAGCTCTTTGGGATCTACTGTTGTTCAGTTCCATACAGATTTAGGATTGTTTTTCTATTTCAGCAAAAAAAGGCATTGGAAGTCTGACAGGATTTAGTTGGAATCTGTACATTGTTTTGAGTAGTACCAACATCAATCCTTCTGATCTATGAACATGAGATCGTTTATTTGTATCTTCAATTTCTTTCCTCAATATTTTATAGTTGGAGTACACAAATTGTTCATCTTCTTGATTAAAGTCATTCCTAAATATTTTATTCTTTTTGATGCTATTATAAGGGGGGATTGTTTTTCTTAATTTTTTTCAGATACTTTATTGTGAATGTCTAGAAACACAACTGATTAGATGTTGATTTTTGATTTTTTGACTTTACTGAATTCATTTACTACTACCAAGATTTTAAAGAATAATCAATGCTCATATTTCTCAAACTCGTCCAAAATTGTGAAGATGAGGGTACAGTCCACACTTTATTTTGTGAGGCCAGCATTACTGTTATACTAAAGGAAGGTAAGAACTCTACAAGAAAATGGCCATTATCCTTGGTAAACATAGATGTAAAAATTCTCAAAAAAAAAAAATCACCTCACCAAATTAAATAGCACATTAAAAGAATCATACATATCAAGATCAAGTGGAATTTATTCCTGGGATGCAAGGATGGTTCAGCACATACAAATCAATGTTACAGAGAATATCTGTAGCTCCATGTTCACTGTAGCATTATCCACAATAGCCCAAATGTAGAAAAACCTAAATGTCCATTCATGAATAGATGAACTTTTAAAAAAGTTTTCCCATTTACATACACACACACTTTAGGTCGCTGTAAAGAAGGGAATCCTGCTTTACGTCTAGCATGTATGAATCTGGAGGACACTATACTAAGTGAAATAAGCCAGACAGAGAATGTCAACTATTGTATCACCTCATTTATATGAAGTCTAAAAAGTCGAACTCATAGAAGCAGAGAATAGAACAGCGGTTTCCAAGGGATATGAGTGGGGCTAGTTAGAGGGAAGAGGAGTTTTTGTAGAACTTTATGCAAATTAAAAACTTCTGTCACAGCAAAAGGATATAGCAGTAATAACTAAAATAGGAACAAAAAACATAGGAAAATGTGCTTTATGTATAATGATATACTAATACTCTTAAAAACTAAAATCACTATAAATAATCAATGTGAAAGGCACCCTTCTCATAACAAAATGGGCAAAGGTGGGAGGTATAAAAGTTATTGAAGAAGAAATATTAATACAAACAGCCACCCATGAGAAACATATTTAAGTTCACTGATAAAGAAATAAATGCTTTCATGTAATGAGTTTGTTATTTCTCTCCGGCCAAGGTTAAAGTTGATGATCATGCCCAGGAAGGGAGAAAGTGGGGAAGGAAACGGGAATTTCCACAAACTGGTAGCTTGTAGGATATTTAAATTGATGGACTGTTTCTTAAGGTCATGATGGCTAGATTATCACGATTCTAAAGATGTAGCTGATTTAGAGAGTTCACCTCTAAAAATTTATCTTAAGGATTAAGTATAGAACTTCAGAGATATGCAGAATGATATATAATACTGAATAATAAAAACTGGAAGATCTTAAATGTCTCTCAGAATGGCTAATTATAGAACATTTCTATAATTATCAATGAGCTAAAATGAAGGTGCTAATGACGATGAACTAATGCATTACCAGGGGACATTTTTCTTCCCATGCAACAAGCAGAATGTATATCCTATGAGCAGAGTTCTGAACGTTATGTAATTATAGATGCATACAAAGTCTGAAAGGAGATATTCCTCATTTAGAAAAAATATTTGCAATTTGGAAAAATAACCAGCAGCAGCAATTATTTCCATGTTCATAGCATTGAGTATTTTTGTTGTATTTTCTGACTGTAGTATTCATTCATAAAATATGCACAATTTATAAAAATGATTTTACATAAAATGTGTAACAGTAAGGGAGGCAGTGTCTAAGTGATAAAAAATTTTAGAAGCTAAATGAATGCTAATATAATGACCTTGCTAAATATCTCAGAATGTAGGCAAAATAGGTAAAGAGAGAAACGGTTAAAATGATGAAGAAAAGACATACTAAAAATCCCTAAGTAAGAACAGAATGGTTGGAGTAAAATGAGTAACAACAAAACAGTGGGCAACTCTTCCATCTTCAGGAAGGATCTGGGGGCCAGGCAGGACACAGCAGGGGTGCAGCTGGACCCACACGGCAGAGTCCTGGGTTCATGTCCTGGGACCTATCTGTGCACATCAGGTGTACATAGATGTGCCCGTGATCTGGGTTGGCTGAAACTGGAACTAGATTACAGTGTAGAGACCCTGTTGGGGATGCCTTTCCTTTTATCTGTTTGAAGAGATACAAAAACAAAACAAAACAAAACAAAACAAAAACAAACCCAAAAAACTCTAAGTAGCAAAAGAAAGGCATGAAGAAAAATTAATGAAAAGACTTAAACGTCTATGGATGTCCTGTGACATGTTATATAAATATTCAAATTCTGAGGACCAGCAGAGGGTATAATGGTTACATTGCTGGATTCCCACATAGTCAACTGTGGTTTGAGTCCTGGATCCAGTGGCTTAAAAATACTCATGCTGAGGACCATCAGATTGCCTAATGGTTATGTCACTGAACTCCCACGTAGTCGGCAGCAGTTTGAGTCCCAGACCTGGCAGCTTAAAACTCACGCTGGGTGCATGTGCATGTGTGGCCAAAGTCCTAAGAGGAGACTGGAGAAGGGACTGTGGTGTGGCCATCGCCTCTGGGGTGGGGGAGGCGATTTCTTGCTTTCTGTCTCTCTGGTTTGCTCTCTGGCAAGCACATGCACCCTAAAGCAAAGAACTCAAAAATAAATAAAGGAAGAAATAGAATAATAAACATTCAAATTCTGTATTCACATAGATATCCGAATTTCTTTTAAATTTCTTGAGTTTAAAAAAATCTTATAAATTACCAGAAAAGGTGTCACCTAGAAAGGACAAAACTATAGCTATATATAAGAATCATCAATAATTAAAAAAAAAAAAGCTGGAAAATAGCTAATTACCTACAACACTTGAGAAAAACATTTCAGAAATGTATATATATATTAAAAATTATTTCACTTTATTCATTTTATTTGACCAGAGAGAGACAGAGTGAGAGTAAGTGAGAAAGTAAGTCATGAGGTCCAGGACTTGAACTGTGGTCGACCATGTGGGAGTACAGTGCCCCTAACCACCATACCACCTGCTGGCCTCCAAGAAATGTATTTCTAACCAAGTCATTTTCTATCTGTGATGACAATAACAGGACAGTCAGATACGGAGAGGTTCAGAAAGAAGGCCATGCATGCACCCCTCCTGAGCACATCATAAGTAAAATCTTTATATAAATTAGGCCTGGTGTAAGAGTAATTAGTACTAAGACAAATAAAACAGGAATTCTATATGATTGTTGCTACTCTGGTCACAAAACAATACGAAACTGAAATAAATTCCTGTTCCCCTCGTTTTTTTATAATTGCTAGAGGGCTTGTGTGCTTGTCAGGCTGAAGGGGGGAGTTTTCCTCCTATGGAGTATGGTCATGTTTTCTATTTTATTTTTAAGTTGGAAAAAAATCCTTATTTTATGATTACTTTGAATCTTAAGACTGATTATATTTCTTTTTGCTTTAGATCCTGAGAATATTAGATATAACTTCTTACCTAGAATTAACAATATTTTAAGAGTTTCTGTTACTTCATCTGGATACTAATATTAACCTTATTTCTCTTCCAATTAGCACTTTCAATTTTTTTTATATACATTCCAACACTGGATATCATTACAGCTTACAAAATGAATTTTCCTAGCATGGAATATATATTGGAACAGTTAAAGATATTATCATACACGTTATCATTAACAGGCGATTTTCCATTTTTGTGTCCCTTAAATGTTTTGCTTCTTTTTCCTCCTTGATTCTCTGCTCCTCATTCTTTCCCATTTCCTCCCTCCTCTCACACTCTCTCTAGTAAGAGTGGTCATGTTATAATCCTTTTTCTTCCATCCCTCCTTCCCATCAGGACTTTGGGCAAAAATGCACACATGCTTGAGTGTGTCCCTGTAACCTGAGTTTGCTTTCAAGTCCCTGCAACTGGAGTTTGAACCAATGTTAGCCATATGGGATCTGTCTTCTGAGGCACTGTGCTTAACACTGTGATACACTACTGGCCCCAAAATAATTTTTGAAAGAGAATATATATATATTTTTTCATTTAACAAACCGTAAGATTTTTAATACTTTAAAATTTAGCATAGTTTAATTCCAAAATATATAATTTAAACTGGGCAGTAGGCATGGAGAAGCTATGGAATTAAATGTAATGACTCATCTACGTAAACCCAGATATGTTTTCATTTTGTTATAGAAAATTCATTTAGGATAGGCTGATTTCTTCTCTTCATGTTAAAAGTCATGTCAGTCATTTTTTAGTAGTTTTCTAAACATCCATGCCTATACAAGAGAATTAATTCCACCCAAAGAGGAATACCTTTATTTTTCCTCCTGCTGGTAATTAGAATAGATTGTATATTGTGTATTCTTTTATTCCTGGTTCCCGAGCAGGTTTATAAGTTGGCAACAGAGGGATTTTTACCAATCATGAATGATGGAAATGACTTTAATTAAACAGTCAACCATAGTATATTCTTAGTGAAAATGTCCAATGGGAAAAAAGAAATAAAAGATAGGATTGAGAGGTTTGATGAGCCGATACTAGTTCTTCTCCCAAGGTCAACCCACATAAAAAAAATATATCTGGTGGGACCAGCAGTTAGTGTAATGGCTATGTCGCTGGACTCCCATGTAGTCGACCACAGTTCGAGTCACGGACCCGATAGCTTAAAACTCACACTAGGCGCGTGTGCGTGTGTGCCCAAGATCCCGAGAGGAGAATGGAGGAGAAGGGATTGCGGTGTGGCCATCCCCCTTGGGGGGTGATTTCTCACTTTCTGTCTCTCTGACTCTGTCTGTCTGGTGAGTGCACGCGCCCTATGGCCAAAAAAAAAAAGTGTCTGGTGAATGCTTGTAAATGGACAAATAGAGAATTGTATATTTAAAACATCTGTAAGAAGAGAAATAAACAGAGAGGGTATCTGGGTGGGGCTTGCCTTTTCAGACTCAAGACCAAAGAGCTGGTGTTTCCAAATGGTAGTAGGTAAAAGATCCAAGGATGGCTTTTCAGGTAATCCCTTTAAATTCTAGCACTTTCTGTGTAGTTAGCTATCTGGGGAGAAGCAGCTTCAATCTCCCTAGGACCAAACCCTGGCACTTATTTATTTATTTATTTATTTATTTATTTATTTATTTTTTTGAGAGGTTTTCGCTATAGGGCGCGTGCGCTCACCAGATAGACAGAGAGAGACATAGAGACAGAAAGCGAGAAATCACCCCCCAGGGGGGATAGTCACGCCGCAATCCCTTCTCCTCCATTTTCCCCTCGGGATCCTGGGCATGCACGCACACGCGCCCGGCGTGAGTTCTAAGCCACCGGGTCAGGGACACGAACCGCGGTCGACTACGTGGGAGTCCAGCGACATAGCCATTATGCTAACTGCTGGTCCCGTCACTGGCTACTTTTAAGATAAGCCAGAGAGAGCCACTGAGCACCTATCAGTGCATGATGGTAGGCAAGACCTCTGGGGTTGGTGTCCAAACAACTTTAGGTTAAACCTTTAACAGAGCAGAGTAGTGTGGAAGCATGGACCGATTGGTCTCTCTGTTTGTCATTGCTCCCATCTTCAAAGACAGCCAGAACTCCTGTTTTAGTTAGGAATTGAACATACACATAATTAGATTGTATACACACACACATAAATCACAAGGTCTGATACTTAGGTGCCTAGTAATTTAGTTCCTTTTCCCTTCTTTATCAGAAGGAAAATATTAGGTCATTGGAAAAGTCACGACGTATTTTTCTATGCAAAAAATGTGTCATGACTTTTCCAATGACCTGATAGTTTCCTTTTCGTTATGCCAGATGGCCTGTATGCATCAGAGAAAAAGAGCAAGCATCCCTGATGGGGCTTGGTCACACCACAATCATTTTTACTCCAATTATCATCCTGTCAGGATCCTGAGCATGTATGTGCATAACCAGTATGATTTTTGAGCCATCAAAATTGTGACTCAAACCCTGGTCGCATGTGGGACCTGGCTTTCTCTGCACTGAACTGAACCATTGTATTATAGGGCTGGCCCTGAAAAATATCCTTGAAATAGGACAGTGGTAATAAAAGCTTGCTTGTTTTTATGCCAAACTTATTATCAACAGTAGCCCCATGAGACTGGTATTGTTATTTTCATCTTACTAATTGGAAAACTGAGGCTGAAAGGGATAAGAAGCTTGCTTAGACAATAAGTAGAAGCACAGAACTTTTTTTTTTTTTTTTGAGAGGTTTTTCGCTATAGGGCGCGTGCGCTCGCCAGACAGACAGAGAGAGACATAGAGACAGAAAGCGAGAAATCACCCCCCAGGGGGGATGGTCACGCCGCAATCCCTTCTCCTCCATTCTCCTCTCGGGATCTTGGGCATGCACGCACACGCGCCCGGCGTGAGTTGTAAGCCACCGGGTCCGAGACGCGAACCGCGGTCGACTACGTGGGAGTCCAGCGACATAGCCATTACGCTAACTGTTGGTTCCCGAAGCACAGAACTTTTATAATGTCCTGCGTCTAACTTGTTTCAGAGCTCTACTTTTAATCACACTGTTTAATGCCTTAATAATTATCTACGTATGTAAGAGGTTTTACATACATTATGCATTTTACTGAAAATGACCTCATTAAAGATAAAGCCTCAATTTTCCTTTCTTAATCATAAAATGAGAAGACAAGTTTTGGTGGCACATAACGCTGATTCCTTAGAGAGCAAGAACACTTTTAATCCTCTATGGAATCAGGAAATGGTGAAGTTTGTCAAAAAGTAAAATATTATAAAGGTTATTAATTTTTAAATAATTGCTGGATCTTAGTTCCATCAGCAAGAAGCTACATATATATTCTGTCTAATTTGATGGGAATGAACTTCAAAAACATATTAAGTCTTCTTAGTTTTTCACCTCAAAGATAATTAGCTTGAAATACAGAAGATGAGAATAAATCACTAATACTGTTATTTCAAAGACATTTCCTTTGACTTGATTCTGATTTGCTTGATGTCTTGATTCATAAAAAGTAATGTTCCATCTGTATTCAAGTTTCTCACATTTTGCTCAGAAATACCATTCTTATATTTTAGCCTCTAGACGGTAATTTCCAAGGTTTCATCTCCTCTTTGACGGCTATTCAGTGATTGTGTGTGGTCTCATGAGAATAAACAGCAAATAAGGGAATGTGGTGAAACTGAGAAATATCAGTAGGTCAAAGATGAAGAGAGGGAATTTTTCTTTATGTCTAAAAGCAGCAGTTAGTTCAATTTTCCTTGCTGCATTCAAAGACCAGCAGGCACCCCTAAGTCCTTTTCTTGTGGCTTCGTTATGTCAGCTGGAGTCCTCCCTGGCTTAAAGGGATCTCAAGAAGACATAAATTTCAACATCCCTCATCATAAGGGAGATGCAGATTAAAACCACAATGAGATACCACCAACCCCTGTCAGAATGGCAAAGATTAAAAATATAAGAAGTGATAAGTGTTGGTGGGGATGTGGTGAAAAGGGAACTCTCCTACACTGTTGGTGGGAATGTAAACTGGTTTAGCCACTGTGGAGAACTATATGGAAGTTCCTCAAAGATCTACAAATAGAACTACCATTTGATGCAGTAATCCCACTTCTAGGTATCTACCCAAAGAACAGGATAATGCTCAGTTGGAAAAGTGCTTGTACATCAATGCTTATTGCAGCTTTATTTACGATCGCTAAGACATGGAACCAACCCAAATGCCAACAGATGAATGGATTGAAAAAGTGTGATGCATACATTCTATGGAATACTACTCAGCCATAAAAAATAACAAGACTCTGGCATTTGATAGAAAGTGGTCAGATATGGAGGATCTATTGCTGAGTGAAGTAAGCCAGGATATGAAAGAAAAATAGTCTACATATATTAAGTGGATACATATACTATCTGCACTTTATGGTAGAGAGCAAAATATTGGAGGACATAAAAGCACTGAAAATAGCGATGATAAGACAGTGTGGAATGGGGTGGGAGAAGAGAAGAGTATGGAGAAGGATAGCAAGAGAACAAATAGAGAGACATGACATTAGTGGGATTCAGATATGGTTTATTACCTGTTGATGATGACGTGTATAGTATTCTCAACTGGACAAGTCTGAGAAGTATTTCATGTTGGGAAAAGTCTTTTTACAAGCAAAATGATAAATGGTGATTAATGTTTAAAAAATAATTGGAATAATAATAATCTGGGAAAAAAAAAGGAAAGGTTATTGGATGATGATGATGGGGATTTTAATGTCTCTGTATTGACTAATATGAATGGTATTCCTTCTGGAAAAAAAATGCAATACACTGTAAAGTTATATGTGATTCAATGTAATATAAACAAGATTATTATAATAAAAAAATTTAATAAAGAGGAGACATATTTCTTCCTCCAAGTGTCTTGCAAGGTTTTGCCCAATATGGCAACACAGACATCTGGGTAGTGCTTATAAAACTGAAAAAAATTCATCAACAAAGCCCTAAGTTTGCTTAAAGAACTTCATTTTCCAATATTATCTCATATTCAGCAAAACCCTGTAAGACTGTCTACAAGTTGAGATGATTTCTCTCTGGTTTTGGCTCAGTAACAAAATGCCAAGAGGATACTTCTCTTATTTTGTCCTTTCCGTTAGATTGACTGGCTACATGCACCGTGTTGGTGTTTGGTTGCTACAGTGGACCAGGAAGTGGGGGAAGAGCTTGTATTTGTTTCGAAAATGATCCTACCAAATCATGGACTATCACCGCATATCTTCTAGTCAAACATGTCTAAACCTGACCAAACTGCCGGAAAGACATTTGTAGTAAAACGCTGCCTTTTGTATCACATTCTATTCTTCGCCTCATTACTATGACAAAAACTGTATTAGTGTCTGAACATTTCACCAGTTCTGAGAACTGTCGCTGTAGGCAGTTCATAAAATGTAAATTGGTAACTGGTTGGATTCCTTATTTGTGCGCCACACCCGGGTTGTTTAATTTGCACTGCATGTGCACTCTTCATGCTCAGATCTTATACATGGTGCACCAACAGCTCAGCCATTAGTGGTGGAAGGAATTGATTTAATGACTGAATGACCAATTTTGAGGGTGCTTGTATAATAGATAACAAGTCAAACCATTGCAAAATACTGAATTAGTCTAAAGTAATACCTTAAATATCCCCTTCCAGGGTCATTTGTATTTATATTCTACCTGGCAAATTTTATTGCAGGGCTAGATGGAATCAATTGACTCTTTTATGGATCAGATAAAAGAATCATTGCTTAATTGTCTATTTAAAGTTTTGGGGAAAATTTTTGATCATGGTAAAGTTGATCTGTGCAAATCATAAACCATGCACGTAGGGACATAAAGATCTGCACAACAATGTCTTACTACAATGTGTTTGCTTTGAAAAGATTTTCTGTAGGATAGCAAATAATCATACATAAACAAACATACATGTTTATTTCTTCCATGAGCAAGTAAGAGAGAGACAGCACCCCCAACAGGGTCTCTTGACACTACAAGTGGTCCCCTACCTTCAGTCAGCCCCAAATCATAGGCAACAACATGCCTGGCATACTTAGAGAAGTCTCTGGACTTGAAACAGAACCTTCGAGTGTGTGATTGCCTTGCAGAGCATCACGTTTTACTGCTGCACCACCACCTGGCCCTATTCATCCTAACATCTATCCTAACTTTACATGAGCTAGGCTTTACAGACTACTGCAATAAACCCACATATATCCAAACACAAGCATTGACATTCATGGCCCTGAAGACCCAAGATGAAGTGTTCACCTCCATGTGTAGGCTAGTAAGTGGCCTGTCACCAGTACCTCTCTCACTCATGCTAAGTGATAATGAAGCGGGGTCTCAGGACTTGTATCTTCTGTACTTTAATATAGAATTCAAGGCACCAAGTTAGTTTCTGTTAGGTTGTTAGGAAAGTCATGACGTGTTTTTCTAAGCAAAAATGCGTCAAGATTTTCCTTACAACCCAAGACGTCAATTGTCACATCAAAGTTCGCAAGGGCCGCAGCCAACATTGGCTGTTGTCAATCTCTAAGTTTCTCCTTCTAGTGACTTTCCACCTTCCTTCATTGCTAGCTCTCAGACCAACCCATACTAGAGAACTAGGGAAGGTAGCTATTGAATTATTCTAAAATAATGTCATCCGTGTCCTCTTTGTCATTATCTGTATTTTTAGCCTATTGTTGAGGAACCATTATGAGTACCAGAGTTAGTTCTCAAAAACTGACCCACACAAAGAAACTGGAGTGATCTGGGCAGACACTAAATCCATATGTGCCCCAGAGAGTGGGTCTCTTCTGCCTCTCAAGGGCCGCCCAGGAAGATTCATTGTTGGTCCATAAATGACAGTGACAAAAATCTGTCAGAGGGAGAATTTGGAGCAGCCAGGGTCCTTATGGTAGCAGATGAGAACAGGATTAATACGTTGTTAATAACCCCCTTATCATTAAAGAAACTGGTGATTGGTTCTATTATTAATGCTGTGGCAAACTCTCAGAAATTCATTCAATTGAAAAAGACTTCTTAAAAGCTACGATTGGGGGACCAGCAGTTAGCTTAATGGCTATGTCTCTGGACTCCCATGTAGTTGACTGCGGTTCAAGTCCAGAACCCGGTGGCTTAAACTCACACCGAGCGCATGTGCATGCGTGCCTAAGATCCCTAGAGGAGAATGGAGGAGAAGGGATTGCGGTGTGGCCATCCCCCTGGGGGTGATTTCTTGTTTTTTGTCTCTCTGTTTCTCTCTGTCTTTCTGGTGAGTGCACTCGCCCTATAGCAAAAAAAAAAAAAAAAAAAAAAAAAAAAAAAAAATCCTCTCCAAAAAAAAAGCTGTGATTGGACAAATGTCATGAAAAAAGCTATGATTGGACAATTGTCATGAAAAGATAGGGTCAGGCAGAGTTGTGTTATAGACAGACACCAACTCACTATTTATCTCAGTGTTTTGAAACAATTTTTTTTCTAAAATTCTGTCTTGCCTCTACCACCAACCTATACCTTCACCAAGACTGAAAACTTATTTCAGTCTGATTATTATCAGACCACTACCACTATCTAAGTCTTTGATGGACCGCAAAGTCACCCCAGAAAATATAAAACCATGATCCTCAAAGGGATTACATCCATTAGGCTGTCTAGAAAGTCATGATACATCTTCAGTTTTTTGATGCAAAAATACGTCATGACTTTCCCGACAACCCAATAGGTGGGAAAGGAAAAACATTTTTATCTACAATTAGCAAGAAATTTTGTTTTACGAATATTTCAGAAGATCACTGTATACTGGGGCATGTTAAAAGAAATTAAGTTAAATAGAATTGAAAAAGAAAAAGTATCTACCTATTTGAGTATTTGACTGGTTACAGGGTAATTTATTTCTCCCACTTGCTAGAAAAGCAGGCCTCATACTGAACATTAGAGTCATGTGGGGACTGAATGAAAACTACAGTGTGGGAACCAGCAGTTAGCGTAATGGCTATGTCGCTGGACTCCCACGTAGTCGACCGCGGTTCACATCCCGGACCCGGTGGCTTAAAACTCACGCCGGGCGCGTGTGCATGCGTGCCCAAGATCCCGAGAGGAGAAGGGATTGCGGCGTGACCATCCCCCCTGGGAGGTGATTTCTCGCTTTCTGTCTGTCTGTCGAGTGCACGCGCCCTATAGCGAAAAACCTCTCCAAAAGAAAAAAAAAAAAAAAAAAAAAATCTCACGCCGGGCGCGTGTGCATGCGTGCCCAGAATCCCGAGAGGAGAATGGAGGAGAAGGGATTGCGGCGTGACCATCCCCCCTGGGGGGTGATTTCTCGCTTTCTGTCTCTATGTCTCTCTCTGTCTGTCTGGCAAGTGCATGCGCCCTATAGCGAAAACCTCTCCAAAAAAACCAAAAAAAAAACCAAAAAAAACCCCAAAACTACAGTGTGAGGCATCCTCTCAGTCAGTGTGCCTGCCCACATGCAAAACTGGGTCTGAACCTTCCTCAAGTTATTTCTCAGAAGATAGTCAGGAACTGTAAACAGTAACACTTCCTTAACTTATGTCCACTTACAATAGATGGACTGGAACACTAAGATAAAATAAAAGCCAGACTCAGAGCTGGTTTCCTTGGGCAGCTAGCACAGAGGTGGAGAAGGGGTCTCTGGATGGGTTGCTGCTGGGAACAAGAGAAGGGATAATTATACAGTTGGATCAGGGAGAAAAGACAAAGGGCCAGAGAATTTGGCGGGACAAATTTATGTTGCGAAATGGGGATATTTCAGTCTTTGTGGGGTCTGGGTCCTGACTGCCATGTACTTAGCCACGTGAATCTGCCCAGGTTCTTAATTTCTCTGCATGCCAGTTTTGAGGCTAACTGGATCCTGGTGCCACTTATCTAAAATTGATATTAATATGACCAACCTTTACTTGCAAGGATTGTTGTGCATGGGAAATAATTTGTATGAAGTTTGGTGGGATGAAAGTTAATTAGCTTGATTTTGTATATTTAGTTAATTTTAAATTGTTTGAATATTCTGACCATTGCTTATATTCGTTGTCTTATTAAAATGTCTTATGTGGCATGCAATACATGTGCTGAGTTTGGAATAAACTTTTTCTTTTTTATTTAAAACAAAAAGAAAAGAGCACAATTGCTTGATCCTTATCCTGAGAGATTTTGCCCCAGGAGCTTTGGGATGGGACCAAAGAATCTGCATTTTGGAGGTACTTCTGGTGATTACAGCTCATGCTGTCTGAGCTTTTGAGTTGTTGAGAAAGTCATAATGCATTTTTGAATAGAAAAACACATCATGGATCTTCCCACAACCCAGTATCTTTTTTTTAAAAAAGGCACTTTTATTGCAAAGATGGTTCCTTACTCTTTTAGATAGTCTAAGAGCTGGTGCAGAGCATGGCGCATTATAGGTGCTAATAAATAGGTGATGAATGAATGACATTCAGGTCGATCCTGAATGAAAGGACTGTGTCTGGATGACTCACTCTCAGTACTACTGACATTCTAGGCCAAGCAATTCGTCATTGCCGGGGCTGTCCAGAGCATGGTAGGATATTTACGAGCACCCCTGACCTCTACCCACTAGATCCTAATAATATCTCCTCCCATTGCAAAAACCAGAAAATCACCAGACACCACCAAATGTCCCGAGGGCTAAATCATCCCCAGTTTGAACCACTGTCATAGACTGATGCTGTTAGCAGCGTAAGAGAAGACCTCTTCGGCAGGGTGTTGCACCTGGCAGGGAATAAGCAAACATTCATATCATTGCTGAAAAGACTGCTAATGCTTAAAGCCATTTTGGATGCTGAATTTTAAAAATGACCTTTGGATGAAGTGGAGAGACTCCAAGAGAGCCTTCCAGCTGAAAGGGCTGTATGATGGTTCTGCAGTCCTTCTTGTAAGGCTAGATAATTATTTTCTCCTTCAGAATGGTTATCTGAGTATGGTCATAAGAAAAAAAATTAATTTGATTTTGAGCATCCCTAGTGGATGTCTGGCCCTTAGTTTAAGAAAATGTTATGTGTTGTAATTTATCAGTGTGATTCCCATTAAGTCAGTGGGGAGTCAATGAATAAATCCATACATAAGACGTGAAAATGTAACCTTGGATGTAATCCACTTGTTATATTCATGAGAATTATAATGATTGCCTATATAAGGACATCTCTCTCCTCTCTCCCCTTTAAAATGTTAAAGTCACACACACACACTTAGCAAAAGGTACTCATTTTGTCAAGAACGCAAATAGAAGACAGAGGTTAAGAAGGTTAATGTCATAAATACCATCCTCACTTCATTCGTTAAGCATATGGCTGCTCCTACAGTTTTAATTGAACAACTGAGTTTCCCTGGGGTTGGGGCATCCGAGGCCGTGATCGGAAATAGAAGATGACTGTGCTCTCCGGTGTCACAGGGAAAAATGGAGACTGTATTCTCATGGAAGCACAGGTGGATACACGTCATCTTAGACTGAACTGTGCCTTCTACCTGGGATTCCAAGTACTCATTTGGAACACTTGTGACACAGGTAAAATTAAAGATATATTCAATAGAGGATCTAGCCTGCACCTGCCCACGTCCAACCACCACAGGGGCTATCGCTGCTGTAGCACCTGCACCATGAATGACACCTGTTCTACTCCAACAGCTGCTACTACTAATACAGACTTCTACCTACCACTGCTATTCCTATGCAGTCACAAAGACCATTGCAACACATGGCCACAATGGCAGCAGCCACACTGACGACGACTACAACTCTGCTACTCCTCCTCTGCTCCTTTTGCAAAATAACCCTGTTGGGAATTTACTGTATTCCAGGGATTTCACAATAATCCTCTGGAGTACAAAAGGATAACCCTGTTTTTCCAAAAACTGAGGTTTAGCCTTTGCCTAATCTGCTCACTGAATGCACTTTAGAGTCCCAGGGAGTCCACACCAGGTGATTTCCAGCTCACTGCTGTGCTGCTGTACACACGATCTCCTCTGTGGCCTTGTGGTGTCTCCTATGGGGGCAGCTGATCCCGCCCGCCTGGGACTTGGCCATCTGGCATGCAGAATGCGCAGGCTGGATGAGCTAGTGCACAGGCAGGCCCCTCTGTTCTGCAGGCTCACGGCACCTCTGTATCATGTGAGACTGAGCAGCGTGGCACCACAGCGGCACCTTACTGAACATTCGAACACGTCCTCTGGGTTCCCATGGGTACGGCTGGCTAGAGCTGCAGCTCAAGCCAACAGGTGATAATTGAATTTGTCCTCTCTCAGCCAGCAGGACAATGTTGACATCAGGATCCCCAGTACCCACACCACGGCTGGCCAGCAGGCAGAACTTTTTTTATTGAAATGTAGCTCTTCTTTGGCATTCCAAAAAATAATGATTATAGAAACCTCCTAGACAATCTTCAAAAGCACTTTAAAGCAAGCTAAAAAGACTGCAGGAGGATTAGGAAGCAGGAAGAACAAGTCCAGGCTGGTTTGTAAGTAACGAAATTGGAGATCAGTGTTGTTTAAAGTGGTAAAAAAAAAAAAAAAAAATGATACCACTTACATGCCCATGAGAAGCCCGAGTACATAAATTATGAACCCTCCCTGCCACGTGACACTGTGAAGCCATTAGAACTATGTGCGATTTTATGTTTGACACAGAACGATACTCATTTTATAGTCAATGACAAGATAAATTGTTATATAGCATTATCTCACTTCAAACAAAAAGTTCAACATTTCAAACTATGTATATAAGGGCACTTTAAAACAAAACAGCCAAAAACACAAATCATAGTTACCTCTTGGCAGTAAAATTAAACTTGATTTTTATATCCGTCTAAATTTTAAATATGCAGAAAAAAATAGATCTATAAAGCTACTGTATTGTTGGAAAAGTCATGATGTACTTTTTTCTGTTTTTCAATGCAAAAATGCATTGTGACTTTCCCGAAAACTCACTATATCTAATTAGGGAAACGGTTTAGGTAGGGGGCTATAACATAGTCTATTGATATGGCCTTACTTTGAAAAGATTTTCCATCTCAGCTTTGCAAACTGTTTGCAGATTTAATTTACATGCCACTTTAGAAAATCAAGACTCTTGATTTTAAAAACTGAAATCTTTTTATCGGTTCAGCCATGTTGTTAGTTAGCTTGGATACTGAGCAACTGGTGGCTTCTTGGTAAAGTCAAATCCTCCTGGAAGGAGACGGGTTAATCCAGGCAGGTGCAAAAGGTTCTGAAAGTTCTGACCACAGCTTCTGTGAGTATCACCACAGTAGTGCTGAGCTTCAAAGACAACTATTTTGAGGGGAGCAATGCTTCTATGGATACCTATGTTATATGGTATGACATATGGAAAGTACCTTTTTAAACACGGGGGTGTGGGGGGGGACACAAAAATGCATGACCCCCTGTCCCTTTTTTGGGGGGATAAATTTCCTATAATTTTCCAAATAAATCCTTCCAATCTCCAGTGCTGCCTCTCAGACCCAGTTTGGCTTGCTGATCTTTTATTTATTTATTTATTTATTTTTCTTTTCTTTTTTTCCCCATTAGGTTTCTCTTTGAGCACAGTGCATTCTGGGCTTAACTTTTCTTAGAGGCCTGGAGGCATTTAGACAGGAGTCAACAAATGAGCTTAATTGATCCTGTTGGGCCTTCATTTATGCAAGGTGGTAAGGAGCTGCTGGCTCAGTCCTCCCCTGAAAATGATCATTTTGAAAAACTGCATTTCCATCTCATTTTATTTGCTTAAAGAATATCCATCTATGTATTATTCCATATATATTGATCACTAGATTATAAGCATCTCCACTTTTTAAAATTTTGCCAAAGGGTGTGTGTATTCACCAGAGAGAAGGAAAGTGAGAAAGCACCCCCCACAGAGCACAGTCATGCTGCAATCCTGCTCTCCACTTTACCCTCCTTTCTGGACTTTTCCATACAAGCACTCACACCGGCATGTTTATCAAGACACTGGGTCAGACGTAAACCTTGCAGTCTGCCATGTGGAATCCAGCCACCTTAACCACTACGTCACCAGTTGGCCCAGCCTCCCAGACAGGTTTCCCCAAATCTGCCAGCATCCCCACTAGACCGCCACTTAGTGATTTACAGTAGCTCTTCTTCAAAGAGGTGCAATGCTTTCATATACCATCTCAAACTTCTCCCCAGAGCTGGAGGTTTGAGGGTGACAAGGAAAGATCTATTTACCCAAAGATTAAGCACTAGCTCGAAGTCAATACCAAACTTAAGTCAAACAGTATACAAGACGTGTTTCTCAGAGGCCGCCTAATTCTCCCCATTTGGCTTCGCCCTTGCCTCCATTCTCATAGGTTGCCAAGACCCAACGAGTCTGCCAAGGCTCGCGAGTTTGCACCCTTCACGGTCTGTCCAGAATACACTCCGCAAAACAACCTCCAGCGCTAGACTTTATCCTGCCTATCTACTCCCGGTGGAAAGTGCTCGGCTCCTGTTCCTGTTTTTCCACTGCCTCGGGCGTTCAGCCATGGCACTTGGCATTATTACGCATCTGCTTTCTCGCTCCTGACTCCTCACGTCGCAAAACGCGGATGTCTCCTGCTTGTCACCCTTTGCTGATGAACTCGCAGTTTCCTTCTCTAAACCCATAACATGGAAATTCCGCAAGCCCCTGCAGCATTGACTCACCCTTCAGCATCTGTGGCCATGTACACTGCCGTCCTCCTTGTCACTGAAGGTGAATTGTCCCCTTTTCTCCAAAGGCGATGGCTTCCCCAGCCAGAGTAGAAGAGTCCATCCTCTCTCTTTAGTTCAAAAACCTGGTCCAGAAGCTTGTCCCTCTCTTCCTCCCATATAAGCAAGCCTTCCCACTCTATTGGATGATTCCCAGCTGTGTAGAAAACACAGCAGTCTCTCCACCTTAAAACAATCTTCTCTAATTCTCTTAATCCGTGTGGCTACACTTCACGTTTTGGTTTTCTTCTAAGAAGCCTCCTCTAGGAGTTGGCTCTCCCATTCCCTGACCGTGTTTGGCCAGTGTCTCCTGGCTTCCCTGTACACCACTATACTTGCAAGTTTTCCTGGCAAGGCTCCCAACACTTTCCTTCTTGCCAATTTTAGTAATCTCCCAACCAGTCTTCCTTTGCCCACCCTTGTGTTCCAGACTATTCTAAATCCAGACATTAATCATGTTATACCTCTGCTCCAAACCCTTTCCTGGGCTCAGCTGTGGTAGCATGTGCTGGGAGATGCTGCTACTTGGCAGGCTGAGGAAACAAGGGAGTTCCAGGTGCAATTCCTTGTGCCCTACAGCCAGAGGTGGGGACATGCACCTGTAATCTCAGCTACTGGGGCAGGAGGCTTTCATTATAGTGACACATTTTCTTAAAAAGAAAAGTGAAACAAAAGCCAAAAAATACTTTCATGGCTTCTCATTGTATGAAGTCTTCATAATTTTCTTTCTTTTTTTTTTTTTTTTTTTTTTTTTTAAGGATTTTGCCATAGAGTATGTGTGTTCGCCAGGGAGACAGAGAGAGGGAAAGTGAGAGATCACCCCTCCCCCCCGCCCCCAGAGGGATGGCCATGCCATAGATCTTTCTCCATTCTCTCCTTGGGATTTTGGGCCAACATGCAAGCATGCTTGGTATGAGTTTCAAGCCACTGGGTCTGGGACTTGAACCTCTCTGCCAACGTGGGAGTGCCGCACCTTAGCAACCATGCCACCTGCTGGCCCAGTCCTCATAATTCTATACAAGATCCTACGTGACATGGTTCCCTCGTACCTCTCAGTATGCTTCCCATCTTCCACGTCCCCATGCTCACCTTCCCTCACTAAGCTACGTCATCTCCTTGCTATTTCTTGAAAAAGTCAGGGCACACCACCTCAGGGCTTTTGCACAGGCTGTCTTCCTGACCCCCATATGCTTTTTACCCCCAAGAGATGCATGACACACTTCCTCAAATCCTCCAGGTGTCTACTCAATGTGACTCCCTCATTGAGGTTGACCTTGTCCACTCTGTTGACAACTGTATTTTATCTCTGCTCTGGGCCTGTTCTCTACCCCAGTTACATCTGCTATTTTCCTATGTAACTTACCACATTTCATTATTCTGTATTATTTGCTATGTACTATGTTCATTGTTTCTCTCCTTCTAGAATGAAAATTCCTTGGAGGAAGTGATTTTTGTATTTAGCTTTTAGAACAACTGTTGGCACAGTACACACTCAATTAATGTACTTCAGGGGAAGGCACTAGTGGCAACGTGACCCATAGTGACTTTGGAATGAGGTCGCAAAGAGCTTAACAAAAATTCTAGATTTTTGTTGTTCTACGCATGATGTCCTAATTACAGTCTTTGCTGGCAGGTCTTGAGAATCTCGTTGATTCTTACACACAATTATCCCTTATTGATGCTTCCAAGAGGGTTAAGGAACCAGAAGTGCAGAGTCCTGAATGGCTATTTGGTAATAATCCAGGAAGAGGTAAGCTACTCCAATGGCTTGACTAGACTCCTAGTTTTGAACCAGGGGTGATTTAATCGACTAAACATCTGAACATTTTGCCAATGTCTGGAGACGTTTCTGGTTGTCCAAATTTAAGGAAGAAAGAAGAGTGTGCTACTTGCATTTGTTGAGTAGAGGCCAGGAATGCTGCCAAGTATCCTACGATTCAAGTTGACCACTGATGTGGTGAAGGCCTCTGGATCCTACATAGCCTACTGTGTAGCCCAAGTTCCAGACCCAACAACTTGATGGTCATGTTGCAATTGCTTCTCCTCCATTTCTCCTTTCAGGATTTTCGGCATGTGCCCATCTGCACCCAGTATGTTTTTCAAGCCACTGGGTCTAGGACTCAAACCCTACTGTTAACCACCATGCCGCTGGCTGGCCTGCAAGTTGAACTTCTGCTCCTAAAGAAATGCTGACAGTGAATCTATTTTGAGAAATATAGTCAGCTCAGGACTTCTCTTCGGTGAAGGTTAAATTGGAAACAGGAGGGCCCTTGTAACATTTGAGAGACACTGAAGTTCTGGTGGTGAGACAGTCCTATTCTGACCTTGTGGAAGATGAGAGAGAGAAGAGAAATACACCTGGAAACTAGTTTTTAACAGGTGCCAGGAATGCAAGTTGGCTTTGGTGGTGAGGGGTCACATATGACATGCATTTCATGAGGTACCCAGTGTGGAAACAGGGTTTATGGCCCTCAGAAGAAGACAGTCATAACTCAAGAGTTATTACCAAAAATAATAGGGCTGAGGCCCCGAGGAACTTTCCTTAGAATGCCTACACACATTCCACCTAGTCTAATTTAAGCAATGTCATGAGTCAGAACAGATCCCCATCAAGTTTGTCATGCTTGTCACAACATGGCATTTGACTAGAAGACATCCTTCCCAAGAGAAATTCCTGCTAAGAAACTGCGTTATTTAATGAAGTTTAAATATTCCTTTTAAGTTTCAGGGTCCATTTGAATGAAATTTACATTGGAAAAAGCAACTGTGGGCTGAGCTGTGTTTAAAGGAAAACAAGCTTTCTCTAGGCAAGGATTCAGAAGGAAGATTCCTTGGGTGGAATTAACTCCTGATGGCCGTGGAGCAGATCAAAGAAAGCTTCAATTTGGAATTACAGGTGTAGGCTATTTTGTTTTTCAAAGCTACCACCTGTGATTCTGAGTGATGTCCAAAATAACACTGTAGTTACTAGTGACAATGCTTGTCATTCCTCTGACTGGGTTGTAGAGGCTGTATTTGCTTCCATCCCCAATAATGCCCACATCTTGGAGTCCCTGGAGCACAGAGCTCATCCTTTTCTTTTCTCAGACTTTACCATATTTCACCCTAACACATCTTGGGATTTTAGTACCAGTAATAGTTATGAGTAGAATTCCCAATTATCTTCCTTAAATAAGGAAGGGGTAGGAAGCCTTACTACTCAATTTGATATAATGCTTTATTTGGCATCTACTGAGAGTAACAGGCTTAAGGTGTTAGCTGGCTGGGCTGAGCAGATTAATAACTTGCCTTGGGTTATCAGCTGAGTTTCATCCAGAAATAAATCCTGTCTGATCTCTTGGTACAAGCCGTGAGATTATTCTATCTAGTCTGGAGGCAAGGATTTTTTGCCTTGTAATTGAGCAACAAAATGACTCTGATTACAGTATATTTTGTGTGTCTTGTGGTTTGGCTAATTTATGAATTAGGATCATAGGAGAAAGACGGCTTTGCTCACTGTCATCAGAAATAATACAATCAAGGAGCATATGATCAAATGAGAGCAGTGGTTTTTTTAGCCCAGGAGCAGTTTTTCTGTCTCTCCTCCCCTTGGGAACTTTGTCAATGCCTGGAGACATTTCTGTTCATCACAGCCATTGGGGTGGTGCTATTGGCATCTAGCAGGTAGGGGCCAGCGATGCTGTTAAATATCCTTCAAGGTGTGGGAAAATTCCACAAAAAGAACTATCTAGCTCCAAATGTTAATGATGCTGAGGTGGAAAGAGCCTACAGTAAGTCCTAAGTATTGAAAGATGACACTCAAGCTCCCAATCATGTGGGACATTTTTTTGGGCTCCCTCTGTTTGGCAGACGCTGCCACTGAGGAACTTCATCCTTGTCTTAATGTCTTACTGCTGCCGTAACAAATGACCCCAATCTAGGTGGCCATACTAATACAAATGTATTATCTCATACATTTAGAAGTCATAAGTTTCATTCTGTCTTTTCTGGAGTCTACAGGGGAGAACCTATTCCTTGTGTTTCTTGATTTCTTGAGGTTGCCTGCATTCCTTGGCTTGTGACTGTCTTCCTTTCTCAAGGGGAGAAGTCTCGTCATTCACCTATGCTTCCCTCCCATCTCTTCAGACTCTGTAATGCTCCTGCCTCCATCTGGTAATGATCCTTGTGATTCATGGGACCCATGTGGAAAATCCAGGAAGAGTTTCCCAACTCAAAGCCTGTGATTTTCTTACATCTGAAAAATCCCCTTTGCCATATAAAGGTAACGTATTCACATTGTGTTTGGAATTAGGACATGGCCGTCTTTGAGGGACTCTTATTCTGCCTACCATAGTTCCTTTCCTGTGTTAGAAGAATCTATTGCCTACTCCTGTTCTGTGAGACACCTTGACCCAAAGTCCCCTGCATTACTAGACTCCCGAGACTAGAGAAAAATCAAAATCAGTTTTAGAAAAACAAAACCAAACAACACCTCCAACTTCAAAGACAGAAAGCTCTTATTGAAACTTCTGGACACTTGCTCAAATAATTTGGACAGAAGAGTGAATACAACAGTGATTATAATTTCTTGATTCTAAGAAGTTTAAATGTGGACCCGTTCTTTGGGGCTTCCATTATTTCTTCTTTATGGAGATAAATTAGCACTATATGGAATTTTATTAAAAAATTTTGAATCTCTACTTTTTATTCCCTCAACACTGCTTAGCCAAAATTTTTTAGGGGGCCAGCTCTGTAGCCCTGTAACTCAGTGGTAATGTGCTATTCAAGAGATGCTGTATCTCACAGGTGACCATAGTTCAAATCCCTTGCCCTGTCAGCCTGAAATATGTCACACGAGTGCATGAGTGACAAAGATATGATGACTGAAGGTCTGAAGGAAGGAGATTATGCTATGATCATACCTTGTGGAGGGTGTTCCTTTCCCTCTCTCTGGTCCCATCACTCTCACATGTGTGTGTGTGCATGATCTACCATGAATACAGAAAAGAATTAAAAGATTTTTTTTTGAATATAGCTACTATTTGGTTGTCAGAAGAATCATGACACATTTTTGCATAGAAAAAAATACATTGTGACTTTTCAAACAACCTAATATGTTGGTCTCGAGATGTGTCAGTGTCCAACTCAGTCCTTCATGGTCTCCCCAAATGTGGATGCTGAACTCGAAGCTCACTATAATAGAATTTCCTGTAGGGTCTTTAGTTTTACATTATTTGGGTTCCAAATAGTTCATGGAAAATGCAGATTATGAAGAAACTCTTCATGAATTAAAAAAAAAATTTGTATCAAAATAAACTCACACTTTAATTCTATTTTTCCATGAACTTTTACAAGACTTATTTATTTTATCTGTTATTATTATTATTTCTTGATTTGATGAGAGAGAGAGAGAAAGTGAGAAAGCAATCTACCATGTCCTGGTCTTGAACTGTGGTCAGCCTGGTCAGCCATGTGTGAGTTTAGCATCTCAACCACCATGCCGCCTGCTGGCCCTTCCATGAACTTTTTGACGTACCCTCATACATTGTTATCATTATGCTCTGGAAGGGAAAAGTAAGTACCAAAGAAATACCAGTCATTCTCTCAGGGTATAAGAAACTTGAAGTGCATTTGGCTTCGCCAAGAGGTTTGGGAACTACAGTAAAATTTGAGCAATTGAATGAACATTTATGGAGCATGTACTCTGCACCAGCTTGGCATAAAACACAAGTACACAAATGCTTCTCCGGGACTTACTACCCAGGAGGGATTTGCTATGATCTGTCTTTGCATAGTTTTCCATAATAGCAAGGGTTCAATGTATTCCCATCTCTAAAAAATGTTACATCTCTATGTGACATTGTGTTTAAAAAAAAAATCGAAGTAATTTCTTTTGTGGTTGAGCCTTCAAATCCTAGGGTTTCTCATTTGGTCTCTTTTTAGAGAGACTATGACCAGTGAGAAAGTGCACTGGCTCTCTAGTATCCAGACCTCAGTTAAACCCCAGACTCACCTCTTCCCAGGCCAGGCAAGGTCATTTCCTGTTTCCTGCATGCGGTACGCTCTTTTGTAAAATGGGATTAATATGGTCCAATTAAAGCACATTAGTGGGCCAGCTGGTGGTGTAGTTGAGGCAGCTGGATCTCATGTGGCTAACTATATGGTTTGAGTCCCAGACCCAGTGGCTTGAGAAACACGCTAGGTGCATGTGCATATGTGCCCTAAGTCCCAAGAGGAGAATGGAGGAGAAGGGACTATGGTATGGACATCTTCCTGGGGGGTGCTTTCTCCCACACAACCCCTGGACCTGGTCTTTCTCTCTCTCTGGTGAGCACACAGCCCTCTGGCCAGAAAAAAAAAGGAAAAGGAAAGCTGTTGGTAAGGACCAGGAAGAAAAATATAAGGGCCTTCCACTTTGCATAGAAGCTATAGTGGATGGCTATTGAAGGATGACTGTGGTCATCACTCTCCCCATGTGACCCTGATTATGATACAGGCTTCTTCAAACACACACAGCAAGCTCCAGTCTTCTGGGTTGCATGTCTACCTTTATAGTTTCTTCACCTCCCTCACAGGCATGGCAAGAGCTTCATATGGGGACCAGCTACCATTGCTCACACTTCTTTTTATTTTTTTTGGAGAGATTTTTTTGCTATAGGGCGCGTGCGCTCGCCAGACAGACAGAGAGAGACATAGAGACAGAAAGCGAGAAATCACCCCCCAGGGGGGTTGGTCACGCCGCAATCCCTTCTCCTCCATTCTCCTCTCGGGATCTTGGGCATGCACGCACACACGCCCGGTGTGAGTTTTAAGCCACCGGGTCTGGGACTTGAACCGCGGTCGACTACGTGGGAGTCCAGTGACATAGCCATTATGCTAACTGCTGGTTCCCCATTGCTCACACTTCTCATTTCATATTTGGAATAATTTTCTCACTGTCCTTAAATGTAACTCACTTGTCATATAATTGAATGCTATAAAAGCTGCCACCATTGTTTCTTTTTTCTTTCTTTCTTTTTTTTTTTTAAGTTTTTATTATGCGACTGAGTATCTTCTGGAAGATGCTGACTCTATAGTTTTTGAAAAACTATTACTAATGGAGCCATTTTTTATTTTGGAAGCAATCTCTCATTTTCATGGAGCACAGAGGGCTGGCCACAATTGGGAGCTTTTAAAACTTTCCACACCGTTCACAGAATTCCCATTTGGGATTATTTCTCTTAAGTAAAAATAAAATGATATCAATATTTTTTGATTCATCCCGTAATTATAGAATACTTGAACACTGACATCTTCATTTTATTATGCAGTATTTATTGGGTTGTAGAAAAAGTCATGACTTCATTTATTTATTTATTTATTTTTCTGACAACTCAATATGAGGTTTGGAGTTGGTGGGCAATTGAGATCTTGGGATATGGAGCCAGGGAGGACTGAGTTTCAATTCCAAATCTGTCACTTACTTGCTGTGTGGCATTGGGCAGTATGCTTAACCTTTCTGTATCCCAGTTTACTCATTAGCATGACAGAGACTATAATAGAACTTCCCCAAACAGATCATTGTAAGAGATGACCTAATATTCAGCATAGTACCTAGTGCATGTGTTAATATTACTGCCATCATGGATATTATCGTTATTATTGATTCCTGTGGTTTAAATGCTCTGTCTCTCTATCTCCCAAACTTTGTGCTATAATTTGATACCCAGTGTGGCAGTGTTGGGAGGTGAGAGTCAAGGTGGAGGTGATTGGGACATGGGGACAGATTTTTCATGAGTAATCAATGCCACTTCTGTTTCTGAGGAGGGCGAAGGTTCTAATCACTAATTAGTTCCCACTAGGGTGGGTTGATATGACCGCCAGCTGGCTGCCCGCAGGTCTCTCTCTTTGCACACTGCCATCTTTCTTTCTACTTCTAGTGGCCATGCTGTGCTGTAGCTCCAGGCCGGCCAGATGTAGGCTCCGTGCTCTTGGATTTCCCAATCCCTAGTTGTGAGCAAAATAAGCCCCCCCCCCTTTTAAAAAAATAGATCATCAAGCATCAAATATTCCACGATAGCAATGCAAATGGCCTAAGATGCTAGTGTATTTCATTGATTTGTAAGTAGAATAAATTGATCTATTCTGTAGCAAGTGCTTAGCATGTTTGGCAAAAAGTGAGTTCTGAATAAATGGCAAACATTAAACTTCATTTAATCATTATAATAATCCTATACACTGATTCTATTACCCCCATTTTATAGATAGATAAACTGAAGCACTAAGGGGCTAAATATCTTGTTCAAAGTCACACAGGTATTAAGTGGCAAAGCTAGGATTTGAACCCAGGCTATTATTAAACTGAATTATTTTATATCATTTGGCTACAAATTTCTGCTCTAAGAGCTGTCTCACACACACACACACACACACACACACATGTCCTTGGTGTGTCACTCAAGTTATGGCCATGCTGAAAGGCTAGTTAAATTATCAAGTGCAAGGCTGGACAAATGAGATTATAAAAGTATTACTGGGCTTCCTATGGTCTCTCTGCTTCCAGGCAGCACACCACCTGGCTACTCCAGATAAGACAGGAATATCCTTAATAAACTGACCCTCTGGGTGTGAAACAGCCATGAATTAAGCACTGCTGGAAATGAATGAGACACCCACTGATTCTAGCAGACCTGTTCTTCAGTAAGAATGACTAAACCCCTCATTGTTCTGATGGCAATTTAAACAACTTCTAACCAGCCACAGCGTCACCCCCCTTAAGAAGAAAGAAGGTCTTAATTGGGGAGACATCGCTAAGGAACACAGCTTCCATAGGGAACTGAAGTGTGAGATTATGTTACCAGGCTGAAGCCACTCCAGTGAGGGAGAATGACGTCGTGAATTCAGAGGGTCTCTGGAAATCAGCCGGCTGGGTTACTCAAGGATCCCTGGAGATCAGCAGGCTACTCCTCCTAAAGAACACTCCAAAATCTGCAGCGGAGGATGGAGAAGGGATTGCAGTATGGCCATCCCCTCTACTGGCTATCTCTCTGTTTCTCTCTGTCTCTGTCTCTCTCTGGTGAGTGTACACATCCTGTGGCAAAAACCTAAAAAAAAAAAAAGAACACTCCTTGGCTTGGAGTAATCTGCTCTGTGTGTAATCACTGCATTTGTGGGCAGCAGTGTATAGCAATGATGTGATAGACTGACAGCCGTGTTCTAAAGGGACATGGTTTATTGAGCATTTGGCAAGCAGTTGTCCTCAGCCTTACTCATTCTCATCGGCTCCTCACACCAGCTACCTAAAGGAAATACTACTGTTTAAATCTGCTACCCAAAGGAGCTACTACTGTTTCACTCTGCTATTGTAGATAGTAGATGGGTACTACATAAGGGCATGAATCCTGGGAGGGGCTCGTCTACACCACTGGAGTCATTTTAGAAGATTGCAACCACATGATAGGAAATTATCTCCCAGGCAAACTCTTAGCAAGGTCAGGATGTTAGGCACAATATGTTTTCGTGGCTCTATACACATTTCTGTGAATATATATACATGTATATTCCTAGAGATTTTTTCTGAAAGAACAACTAATGCAGGGAATAAGAGAAACAAAGATTGCCTACTGATAATTCATGCTCCGGCCCTCAGTCTCGAGCGGAGAGGCAAGGGGCAGGCATTCAGAGGAAGACTCTGCCATTGCAGCTGAGAACTAGTGCTTTCAGGGAATAAGAGAAATAAAGAGTTTCTACTGATAATTCAGCCTCCAGCCCCTAATCTCAAGTGTTAGGGTGCCCCCTCTATCCCTCTCTCTGTCTCTCTCTGCATCTCTCTGTCTTCTCAGTTTTTGGTTATTTTTCATTTTTTTTTTTTTTTAATTTTAAAGTAAAGTATTCTCTTGGCTTTCAGAACCTTTCAGAATCTCCTTTATCTTGCTAAGGGGATTCTCTTCCCCCTCCCATCTAGGAGAGGCAAGGGGCAGGCCTTCAGAAGAAGACTCCTCCATTGGAGTTGAGAACTAGTGCTTTCATCTTTTGCTTTCTAAAAATAATAAATAAATTTTTTGATTGTTTTTTTTTTTAAATTTTTTCTTCCTTTTCTCTCTCTTTCTCTTTCTTTTTCTCTTTCTCTATTTTCTTATCCTTTTTCTTTTACCTTATCACTTTGCTGCTCAGTCTCCATGTACTGAGTGTCCGGACAGGTCTAAGGGAACTGTAGTCAAACATCCTAATACTATTAGGGTCGACGTATTTCTCAATATCCACTGAATTTGCTGCACAAAGGGATAAAAACAGAACGGCAAAGAGATTGTAGATCATCTCCTTCTGCATGGCCCTCAATGCTCAGATTGAATTTCTAGAAATTAGGAAGAATCTTATAACCCATCACATGACTAGAAATCACTGCAAAGGCACACGAAATATGAGAAACCAAGATAATACTTGCCCCCCCCCAAGGGAAGAGAATAATTCCTCTCCATCTACAGACAGTACAATGGAACTCGTGAAAATGTCTGAAAAAAAATTAGAATATTCATAGTGACAAAGTTAATAGAGATGTAAGAGAAGAGAGACAATTAACTCCAGAAGAGAATAGAGTCGAGGAGTTCTAGTAGGTGAGGAAGTTCTTGCATCATCTGAAAGAGAAAATATACATCATAAAAAAGAATCAAGTGGAACTGTTAGAGATGAAGGCTTTAATATAGGAAATCAAGACCTCCCTTGAAAGTATTAAAAGCAGACTAGATCATACAGAAGATCGAATCTTAGATGTAGAAAACAGAATCATTGGCCTAGAAAAATCCACCACAAAGACTGAGAATATACTCCCAAAAATAAGAATAATATATGAGAAATACTAGATAATATTAAACATTTAAACATCCAGATAATCAGTATCCCAGAAAGTGAAGAGACTAAGGGCATTGATAATTTATTCCATGAAATCCTAGAAGTAAACTTTCCAAATCTAGAGAGGCATTCAAAGATCCAGACCCAAGAAATACAGAGGACCCCAAATAGAATCAACCCAAGATGATCTCCAAGATACATGATAGCCAGATTGACCAAAACCACAGACAAAGACAAGATACTCAGACTAGCATGAGAGAAACAACAAGTTACCTTCAAAGGATAACCCATCAGGCTAACAGCAGACCTCTTGTTGGAAACAATGTGAGCAAGGAAAAAATGTGAAAGTATATTCAAAGTGTTAAGGGAAAAGCAATTTCAATCAAGAATACTATATGTGGCAAGATTATCCTTCATATGAGAAGACAAGAACATTCTCAGAAACAAAACCTGAAAGAATTTGCTGACACCAGACCAGTTTTCCAAGAAGTTCTGAAAGAAGCATTATTTAAGGAAAATCAAAGTAGAACACAGAGATAAGATTTAAAAGACATCTAAGAAAAGGGCCAGCTTAATGGTAGGACAAGTCCAGAGTTGAATATTATCTTCCAGAATTTAAACAGAAAGCTTGGGCCACAACAGAAGTTAGATTAAGTGCATGAGACTAAGCTGATAAAATAGAATTTTATAACTTTTGAGTAAAACAATATTGATCTTTTTCTATGCTTTGTACTCCAGAGATAAGGATTTTTGTCTTCTCTTGAATTGCCGATGGATCCATGTAACTACTATTTGAACAGAATCCTTACCTGCTTCCTGGCTTTAAGTCTTAAGCAAAGTTCTCTTAACATATTTTGATTTTGATTTATTAAAGCAAAAACTGCCTTTCTTGAAATTAAAAAATATATTTAATGACCATAGCAAGCTATATAGCCTTAGCTAGGTGCTATTCTATAGTATATTCATTTTACTCACAGTTTCATGCCTAAAGTCAAACATTTGTTCACAGATTATACATCAGCTGAACTTGCTATTGAAAGTAGTTAGATCAAGGAACCAGCAGTTATCGTAATGGCTATGTCACCGAACTCCCATGTAGTCAACTGCGGTTCGAGTCTTGGACCCGGTGGCTTAAACTCACTCTGGGCACCTATATGTGTGTGCCCAAGATCCCGAGAGGAGAATGGAGGAGAAAGGATTGCATCGTGGCCATCCCCCCTGGAGGGTGATTTCTCGCTTTCTGTCTCTGTCTTTCTGGTGAGCGTACATGCCCTATAGCAAAAAACCTCTCCAAAAAAAGAAAGAAAAGAAAGTAGTTAGATCAATGAAGATATTTTGTTAACCAATAGAATAAATGTGTGTGTGTGTGTTTGTGTGAGGGGAGAATGGAAAGCATCTGCAGATACCAGAGATAGTGTGGGAGGAGGGTGGGAAATGGCACAGGGTGAGAAATGGGGTGGGGGGCAAAACAAGAAAGAGAAAATTATTTGTTGATAAGATGTATGACTAAGTCACTATACAGTGTATTCTGGATGGGAAACTACATTTTGCATGCTGTGATGATGTTCAGTGAATGAATGTAAAATAAATAAATAAAATTTTAAAAAAAGAACAGCTAGCAAACTGGTAACAGAGAAAGCCTCTATAGTAGAAGAGAGGGCATAGAGGAGGGTAGTGTCTTTTATGATACTTCGTTTTGTATAGTTTGATGTACATATTTATATTTTAGCTGATATTTAGACAAAGCATTACTTTTTATTAAAAAGCCAAACAAGGGTCCAGCAGACGGCATAGCGGTTATGTTGCTGGACTCCCCCTTGGCTGACCATAGCTGAGTTCTGGACCTGGTGACTTGAAAGTCATGCTGGGTGTGTGTGCATGTGTTTCTAAGATCCCGGGAGGAGGAAGAAGAAAGGGCTGCATGTGGCCATCACCCTGGTGGATGATTTCTCAGTTTTCCTCTCATTGTCTCTGTCCCCCCACACTCCCACCCCATGAGTGCACATGCCCTAAGACAAGAACTTCTTTTTTGTTTTTGAGAGGTTTTTGCTATAGGGTGCATACACTCGCCAGAAAGACAGAGAGAGACAGAGAGATAGAAAGCGAGAAATCACCCCCCAGGGGGGATAACCACAACACAATCCCTTCTCCTCCATTCTCCTCTCGGGATCTCGGGCACGCACACACACGTGACCGGAGTGAGTTTAAGCCACCGGGTCCGGGACTCGAACCATGCGTGGTCAACTACGTGGGAGTCCAGTGACATAGCCATTATGCCAACTGCTGGTCCCCAAAAACTTCTTAAAAAAACACCAAAAACTAATAACAAAATGACAAAACAAACAAAAAAAACCCCTGATATCCTAACTTGGATTCAATATCTAGCCATTCCTAAGAAAGCAAGCTAGTGTTACAATTTGATATTGCTTTTTTTCCCTCCTCAGACTAATAAATCATTGAGTTAAACAGTATATTCTGAGTTTCTGGGTAAAAAGCAGTTTTCCAAAGCAGCAATTTCTTTGAAGAGTTAATATCTTTTCTGTAAAGCACAGAAATTTGAAAGTTAAAGTTGGAAATGCAGGAAAACACATAGTATCATCAGTAGTAAATGTGTTCAGCAGGCAGAAATAACAAAGAAACATAATGAACTCCATATTTCACTTCTAGAAGAATAACTTCTCTTATGTCACCAAAGGCATTTAAATGCTCCTAATTGATATGGTGGTGCGTGTCTTGAAACAGAACAGGCCAAGACTGCAAAATCCACAAAGTTGTTTGCTAACAGTGAATAAACTCTGTTATTGGAAATGTCTCATAGTATAGACTGTGTTTTTCAAAAGGGAAAGGGAGATTTTTTTTTTCAAATTAGCCGTAACTATTAATTAACAGAAATAATAACAATTCTTTGTTTAGACCCAAGCACTGGAGTGTCCAATAGGGCTTCTATACATAATTAGGGAAAAGTGAAAGATGGCAAAAATTCTATCTATTGGTGACCATTCATTGCTGGTCAGTCGTATCACTGCATCTCATAGATCTATGGTGAGGGAAGTTTTAAAAAATCCTGATCCATGGTGTGACCAACATAGAACTCACACCCCATGTGACTAACCAAAATGGCATCCAGACCAGTTCATTCCTTTTAAACAAAGTAAGTCCATTGAGTACCTGCTTGAATTTCACAGCAATGTCAACTTGCTATGGACGTTTCTGAAACTTACTCTCCATTGCTATATTTGTCACACCCAGACCCATTCAGACAGTCCACGATGGAGATTAGTCACTACACCAGACTTTGAGTGATACTAAACCATGTCACAGTTAATGGTCAGGGGTTATTTGGCCCAAATAAAGTATGACTGTAGGCATTCGTTTTATATACACACTGTTATGGGTTAAATTATGTCCCTCTAAAAGATATGTTCAAGTCCCAATCCCTGGTCCCTGTCAATGGGACCTCATTTGCAAATAAGTCTTTGCAATGAGATCATACTGGGTTAGACTGAGCCCTGAAGCCAATGATTAGTGTCCTTATAAGGTGAGATAGATTTGAAGACCAGCAGAGCCACAGGGAAGAAAACCATCTGAAGACAAAGGCAGAGACTGAAATGATGCAGTTGCAAGCTGAGGAACTCCAAGGTTTGCTGGTAACTACTAGAAAGTAGAAATGACAAGGAAAGATTCTACTTGTCTATAGTATTGAAAGAAAGAGAGTCTGTTAACACCTTGATTTGGACTATTAGCTTCCAAAACTATGAGATAATTTCTTTCTGTTGTTTTAGCACCAGGTTTGTGGAGATGGCATCTCTAGAAAACTAGTCCATACACCAAGAGTAGAACCTGTGGAACAATAATCTTAAAGGTTAATATGATAGGATTAGAAAAAGTTCATGAAGAAATAGAATTAAATATACATTTTTTGAGAGATTTTTGTATAGAGTGTGTGTGGTCACCAGAGAGACAGAAAGCAAGAAATCACCCTCAGAGGGAATACCCATACCACAGTCCCTTTTCCTCCATTATCCTCTCAGGATTTTGGGCAGGTATGTATGTGTATATGTGTATATGTATATGTATGTGTGTGTGTGTATATATATATATATATATATATATATATATATATATATATATATATGCCTGACATGAGTTTCAAGCCTCTGGGTCTGGGACTTGAACCATGGGCAGCCATGTGGGAGTCCAGTGCTTTAACCACCACACCTGCTGGCCCTTATAACTTAATTTTGATGCAAAAGGTTTGTGAAATTTATGTGCAATTTTCTCATGATATGCTTTTTCCACAAACTTTTGGAAGACTGCTTCCATATATTGCATAATGAAAGATTTCTATGGCTAAATACATTGAACAAAGAGAAAGTTTAAGTTAATAATTGTATCCCTAAAAAATTTCCGAGGGTTTTTAATGTATAGTTAGCAACTACTGTCCACTGAACATTACCTTCCTCCCTAATGGAACATTGACGACGTTAGACACATTAACTCCTATGATGGTTGCAACAGCTCTGGTGATGGGAATATTACTCATTCAATTTCAGAGATGATTAAACTGAGGCCTAGCATGGTTAAAAGACTTTTATCACTGGTGGGGACTATGGAGCTGATTCAAAGCCAGACAGTTGGGTCTAGAGTCTGGGCTATCCTGGCATGTGAAGGACACGGGGATCTCTAAGCTCTCATGGTAATGTCAGGATGATTCTCGGTGCAGAGGGTTCATAGCAGGATTATTCATTTGCAAATGAGTGTTGACCTGTGGTTGGACCGTCTACTGCTGAGAGTATTTGGGGATTCAAGTAGTTTGGGAAAACTAATTGAAATAATTATCAGTGGCTTCTAGTAGGAGCAAGTAGAGTCAAAGAGCTGATCAGATTATTTTTATAACTAAAAAGTCGCACTTGGGATCAACTTTTTCCTTTAATTTTCCAGCAGGTCTTGAGATTGGAACGGAGACACACGTTGGTTAATGAAAAATACAGCCTGACAAAAACATAAGAAAAACCCGCTATAGTAAATGGGAAAAAGGAGCTAAATCAATGGGCTGGAGAACAGGAGAGCTGACTCAAAAAGCTCATGAAGAAGTAGAATTAAAAGTGTGAAGAAATGGTGTGGTTGTGAATCATGCCATATTGCCGGAGAGGGTGAACTTGTGTTAGAAAAGGAAGAACACAGAAAGAATCAAGAGGACCTTGACAGGTAACCAGGGGAGGGGATACAACCATTGGGAAAGGAAAGACAAGTGAGACATGACAAGCATTTAAAAAGCCACACATTTCACAAATGAAGTGGGTGTAAGACTGCAGGGGAGTAAGAGATGATGCTTCCAGTATCAGAAGGTCAGCATCAGTTTTCTCCTGTTTGTATTAATGTTCTAGCTTCTTCATTGAGAATATAGGAGCAATCAGAAAACAAATGCTCCATATTTCCACCCCCAAATCTACCACCCACATGCAACTATGCCCATTCATTTTTCTCCCTCCTAGTACATTGGATAAATTGCCCCTTCTCATACCTGTTCCCTCCATAATGCACTAGGTGGTGTTTCCTCTCACCCATTTTAGTACCTTCTTCCTATAACCTTCCTTTTTCCCATTCCCCCACCACTGTTCCTTATTTTTTAAAAATTTGCTATAGGGTGTGTGTGTTTGCTGGAGAAAGACAGAGAGAAGGAAAGTGAGGAAGTACCCCCATACCCCTACAACTGCTCCCCTACCCCCTGCCGTGGAGGGGAGAATGGCCTCACTGCAATCCCTTCTCTATTTTCCTGTCAGGATTTTGGGCACTTGTGCCTGGTGAGTTTTTCAAGTCACCAGGTCAGGACTCGAACCATGCAGTCATCCATGTATCCATGTGTGATCCAGCTGCCTCAACTACCATGTCACTGACTGACTCCCTCTTTCCTTTTTGTGTCATTAATTTTTCACTCTCTATATAATCATATCAATCAGTTTAAAACCATTATATTAATAAAATTATTTTCCTCCTTAAAATGCTTTCCTCAACCCTATTTCTTCCTTCATCTGCAGCCCTATTTTCACATTCCCCTTTATAGCAAAACTGAAGATTCTTCAAACTCCTTTTTTCCACTTCTTTACCTCCCATCTATCTTGAAAACACTCCAATCAAGCTTTTATCCGGGCCATTCCACCGAATCATTCTTGTCAAGTTGGCGATGACTCTGTCTTGCCAATCTAACGATCACCTCTCTGTCCTCATCTTCCTCGACCTCTCAGCACCTTGTCATGACTAATCACCTCATTGAAATTCTTTCTAAACCGGGTTTCCAGGATATCAGACTCCTCTGGTTCTCTTTTTCATCCCTGGCTGTTTTTATTTTCTCTCTTTTTTTTCTCTTTATTATTATTCATACATTAAATCGCTATACGTCATTTAGATGGTGAAGATACTTTTCAATCTCCTTCATTGGATTCTTTTTTTCTGACCTCTGAATGTTAGAGCTCAAGTCTGGGTGTCCTTTTCTTCCCTGCATTTGTTCTCTAAGAGATCTCACTGAGTCCCACGGCTTTAGGTACCATTCATAAGTTTTGGTTTCCCAAATTTGTGCTTCCGGTCCTGACCTTCCTCCTAAGCGTTAGGTTTGCCTTATATAGAATTACTTCTTTGACATCTCCCTTTAGTTCTCTGATGAATACACTGTACATATTGTGTCTGAAACAGAAGTCTTCATTTTCTTCCCTCTCTGCTCCTAAACCTGCTCATGCAGGTTGGGTTCTCTGGAAGTGTATGTTAGGTTGGAGTTTGGTGTGTGGGGTATTTATTAAGGATTAGCACCTGTGGAGGGGGAGGTGGAGAAGGGATGAGAAGCAGAATTGAGAAGAGGGAGAAGTTTTTCCGGGAGGCAGATCCAGCACAGTCTTGGCCCAACCCAAGGATCACACTGGAGTGCACATGGCCATTGGAGTTGTGTCGGGTAAAGCCCACATGAATCCCCTAACAACTTTCTAGAGCCTGTCACCTTTGTGTCTCGGTTCAATATGCAGTCCTTTGTGAATCCAGGTATTTTTCCAATTTTGGATATTTTATCCCAAGCTTTAAGTATTCATTGTCCAACCTTGGGACACTTTTTCTCACTCATTCTGCAATGTTTATGTATATAATTTCTCTGGTATCATTGCATACTCTCTTTTATTTCAAAGAGTTATTTAAAAGGCCCATTTATGACACTGAATCTTTGCAACTGTGAGGGTCATGGCTCCAGAAATAATCAGTCCATGTATAAAGGTGGGCACGAAATAAAGGTAAGAAACCAATTCTATACAGGAGTTTCTACAAGTATCTTAGACTGAAATTGACTGAGAGTCTTAAAGAATAAGTTTTTCCCCAAACTATTCTTGGTTTTTCAAAATAAAGTAATTGAACTTTGTAAAGACTTATACGTAAGATGAATCTCTGTTTTCTAAATGGTGAGTTTTTGGGGAAAATCTTGCCTCATATTCAGGTACATATGTTATTTAAGTCTACATAAAGACCAAATGGAACTGCCACAGTTGTACAAGGAAACCTTACTCTATATTCTGAAGTCAATTCCTTGCAGGCCTATACAATAAAACCACTTTTCTTTTAAGCATACATCTTGAGAAAATTGTACATTGTCTGTCTCACTTCAATTTCATTTTTAACACAAAACTCCTCTTGAAAACACAAGCACCTCAGAGAAAGTGACAGACTTAATTTGAGGCATAAACTTTAGCATTCCGTAACACATGGGATCAAGAAACCAATTTCATATTTTATAACCTGCTTTTGAAAAAATCTTGCTTGTCCCCCTCTCTGATAGGGTTGGTTTCCTTACTAAGGACATTCAGGTTGTCTTCTCAAGTCAAGAAGAAATAATGAGAGAGCTCCAGGGTATGTTTGCCTGTAGCCCAGCAGAAGCCCACACATAATGCCGTTATGTTCCAATGGAATTTATGGATATTTCTGCCACCTTATTCTGCCACCTCGCTATTTGTCAGGACCTCAGAGATGGATAAATGTGGACTTGAAAAATGAACATTTAGAGTAGACGTTTTCCTGATTAGTAAGTTTTATTTTAAAAAAGTTCAACACTGAAAAACTTTCAAGATAGTCTATTCTTTTAAAACATTTCTGTTAAGACAGATACCTTTTTTCTTTTTTTAATTACCAAAGAGTGCATGTGCCTGCTAGAGAGAGATGGAAAGACACGCAGAAAGAGACAGAGAGAGAGAAAGCACCCCCAAGGGTCAAGGTCATGCTGCAATCCCTTCTCCTCCATTTCTCTATCTTGTCAGAATGTGGGGCATACATAAATACATGCCTGGCATGTTTCCCAAGCTTCCTAGGCCAGGATTTGAACTGTAGTCAGCCATGTGGGATTTGGCTCCCTTAACCACTAGGCTACAGGGCCAGAAGATAATACTGTTTTTTTAATGTATAAATCCTTGTCTTTCTCCAACTTCACTATGCTCACTATAATTAAAAACCTAAAAAATAATCCTCACTAAGAGGAACAGGTAATATAATCTAACTTTGTCTCATGATGAACCAAGTAGACCTGCGGTTACAGAGACCACCATGTGGCATGACCTTGGGTTGCCACTATACACCTTTCTTCTATATTACTTCCTGCTTAAGTTCTCTCCATAACATCTTTTGGTTTGAAAAGCCAAAATTCCAGTCATTGTTACAAAACAGAATGGCGTCACGGGAACCAGCAGTTAGCGTAATGGCTATGTCACTGGACTCCCACGTGGTCGACCGCGGTTCGCGTCTCGGACCCGGTGGCTTACAACTCACGCCGGGCGCGTGTGCGTGCGTGCCCAAGATCCCGAGAGGAGAATGGAGGAGAAGGGATTGCAGCGTGACCATCCCCCCTGGGGGATGATTTCTCGCTTTCTGTCTCTATGTCTCTCTCTGTCTGTCTGGCGAGCGCACGCGCCCTATAGCAAAAAACCTCTCCAAACAAACAAACAAACAAACAAACAAACAAAAAAAACCCCAAAAAAACAAAATGGCATCACAAAGAGCACCAGCTATTATTTATTGCTTGTATGTTTCATTTTAGGGTTTACTTACGTGCTTAGCCTAAACTATTATCTCCTTGTCAGGTAGACACTTTGGTTAACTTTTCCAGAGAAGGAAACTGAGGTTTAGGTTTAAAGCAGTTAAGAAACTTCATAGACAAAGCTATTTTTTTTTTAGAGAGAGATTTTTGCTGTAGGGGGCATGTGCTCACCTGAGACAGAGAGAGAGAAAGTGAGAAATTACCCCCTGGGGGGATGGCCACATCACAATCCCTTCTCCTCTATTCTCCTTTCTGGACTTTGGGCATGCATGCGTAAGTGCCTAGTATGAGTTCCAAGCTGCTGGATTTGGACCTCAAACCATGAGTTTCAAGCAGCTGGGTCTAGGACTCGAACCATACTCAGCCATGTGGGAATCCAGCACCACAACCACTACGCCACCTGCTGGCACCTAGACAAAGCTTTTTAAGTGGAAGGTATGGTGATAGTCCATGTTTTTAACTTCTTTGCATATCTCCCCATTCTCAGAGCTAACATGTACGTGGTAGATTGATCCAAGTGCTTTGTTTCAGGACACAGAGGACTGCCCAGACAGGCAATGATTGTCAAGCCACAGTAGCTGCCCCAGAACCATAGCCTGGATCCTTCTCATTCAAGTCTCATGATCCAGGTACAACATGCTATTGCCTCCAACCTGACCAGGATTCCGGAAGATAAACAACTCATCCTTCACACTGCTCTTTTCTTTTTTTGAATTTTAAAGAATTATTTATTTAATTTTATTTATTCATTCATTTATTTTAATTTGACGAGACACACACACACACACACACACACACACAGAGAGAGAGAGAGAGAGAGAGAGAGAAAGAGAGAGAAAGAGAGAGAAAGAGAGAAGTGAGAAAGCAATTCATCAGATCCAGGACTCGAACCATGGTCGGCCATGTGGGAGTGTTCAGCAGCTTAACCACCATGTCACCTGCTGGTCCCTCACACTGCTCTTTGACTCAGAGGAAACTGATTTCAAATTGTAGTAAATTTATGTGCAGGTAGACACACAGGTTAGAGAATAGTGACTGTTTAGTTCTAGTTCCTTTCCAGCTGCTCTTAGTTCATTCTCATCATGCTAGGTTGGCAATCTTCAGCCTATACAAAGAGCTGTCATTGATTTAGTGTCTACCCATGTGGGCGTTTGGATAAGACTCAGGATGAAATTTCTTTGCTCATTTCATCCTCCAGGATTTTGCTCTATCCTCATTCATCAGGCATGTTTGGAAGGTGAGACCAATGGCGTCACCAAGATGTATTTTGAGATATTTTACCTGCTACATCTTAATGCTAGTTATTCAAGGATATGTATACATTTTCTCCCTTTAAGCTTTACTTTTCTATCTACTACCTACCTACCTACCTACCTATCATTTATTGGGTCAACAGAAAGGTTATGATGTATTTTTTTCTCTTTTTCTATGCAAAAATGCATCATGCCTTTTCTGGTGACCCAATATCTATCTGTAATTATATTTTATTTCTATAATGACCAGAGGAGAAGACAGATTTATATACCAAGTAAAGCATGACAAAGTAACTGCTTGCCCCATAGAGCTAACAGTTAAATTTTCTATACACTCTGATTCGACTAGGTTTTGCTAGGATTTTGCTTTAACATGTTATTGGGCATGCTGGAGAATTTCAGAACCATGTCGGAGGTTGACTGCCAAAGCAACAAATTAATGAAATTAACAGAGACAGTGACTCCACATTGCCAGTGGTACAGAAGAGGCATCAGTGCAACGCACGCCAGAGATTTGCTCTACCAAACTCTTCTAACGGATTACCTGGCTCAGGTTTCAATTCTTATTTGCCGTGGCATTAATGCAGACTATTTTTCATGGATGAAAACAAATGATTGTGTTGCAGAATAATTTGCCACCTCTTTTAGTGGAGTTTGACAGAACTATTCAAAGCCATGTGATCGATGAATTATTTATAAACTACCGTACTAATGCCTTGTAGCAGTGCTATTGTTAAGGGTCTGTCAGCCTTTCCAATAGATCCTGGCCTTTTTTTTTTCTTTCTCCCTGAGCGTGGATCACTTGCCTATTTAAAATTGTAAGGAGTGGAAATTTGGTGGAGAAAATGACATTTTATAACAAAAATCACCGGTGGCTCAGTAGACAGCAAAGAAAATTGCCCTCTCTCCAGTCACATTAAAATCCCCAGGGACACAAAATTTGGACGAAAGGAAGTTGGAATAAGTGTACATTTTCTCAAAAGAAAACCAAGGTGGTTTGTATCAAGGAGAATGACAATGTGTTTTTATGTAAGATTTGAAGTGAGATGAAAATATGAGTAAAGTTGTGTGCAAACTAATGGTTTTATCAACACACTCTCACACGTTTCTTTCTATATTTGTGGGGAGTCATTGGCCCCTGTCAGAGGTAGATCTACCCCTAAAGTCAGACAGGGTAGCATTTCTTAACATTCCCTTTTCTAACTATCCTAAAATGCCCAGCAGTATTGTTTGTGGCTATAACAGACATCACTAATCAATTGCAGCACCATTACAACCCTATTTAATTCTGAACCTGGCTCAGCCAAATCATACTTAATATTAGTTACCTGTCTATGCACTGGTATTTATGACGAATGCATCTCACTATCCCCATTTTATTGGAAGGGCAAACGAGTTTTAAAAGTTACATATCCACAAGATGGTGTAATGGTTATGTTATTGGATGGTGTAATGATTATGTTGTTGGACTCCCACATAGTCGACTGTGGTTCACGTCCCAGACCTGGTGGCTTAAGATTCACACCAGGCACGTATGTGTGCATGCCTGAAATTTCAAGAGGAGAATGGAGAAAAAGGGAATGCGGCATGGCCATCCCCTTCGAGGGGGTGATTTCTTGCTTTTTGTCTCTCTCGCTCTCTCTCTCTCTCTGTCTCTCCAGTGAGTACATACTCCCTATAGCATAAATCTCTCTCTTAAAAAAAAGTTACATATCCAATACTGGAAGCAAGCTCTAAATCCTATTTCAAATCAGCTTAATAACTGTTTCAGGTGTTGTGAGGACAGTGAAAGAAGAAAAAGATGTTAACCCAGCCTTCAGTTAGTTTATTAGACCACCGCTAAATGCATATATTTTAAACCCCAAATTTTTATAGAATAATAGATGTATGTGTCTCATTTTAGACTTTAGAGCCACATATTCTTGATAAACAATAGGAATAAGTAGGATTTGGACAAACAGGCCATACCTTGGGGACATGATATGTGTGAGTCTGAGTGTGTGTGTGTGTGTGTGTGTGAGTATAGCAGCCACTATGTGTTACAATGTTCATTCACTGTTTCCCAAATCCCACCAAGCCTACTATAATGTAGGCCATCACCACTTCTATTTGTAATATTGCAATATCATCCCAACTCCAAGGTTCTTAACCTGGTTCATGCATAGAATTCCAGGAGTCCTTGAACTTGGGTGAAAAAATAATCTTCATTTTCACTAGCCTCTGTCTGAAATTGAGTATTTCTTTCAATTGTGCCTAAATGTAGTAAACAATTATTCCTAAAGGTAGAATATGTGACTTGTTATTGTACCACAAAAGTCATAGAAAATTTCATACATTACAGATATTCACAGTATCTTGAAATAATATTTATACTCATTGCATATTGGAAATTATGGTAGATTTATCACTAGAGTCTATCATTGAGTGGTTGCACAGAAAGACGGGTATATTCCTAAATGGCAGTTTTCTTTTAATATTTAGCTAAGTGCATTTTGTATTACTGTTTGCCTTGCGGTCCTATGTACTTTTTGGACATGTAAATGCATTTTCCTGAGGAGGAGTCAGATGCCAAAGGGACACCAAGTTTCACCTCTTGTTCTTACTGGTTTCTGCTTTTACCTGTTCTCTCTGTAATGTATCCTCCAAGCAATGAGCTCAGTAATTCTTGTCAAAGGTTAGCTATATCATGCTTCCTTCTACCAATAACTTTCAACGCAGAATAAAATCTGGGGTCCTTGCTATGATCTATACAAGACCCTGTGTGACCTGTTTCCTCACCTTCCTCATTTTGCAGATCTCACCTGCTGCAACTCCACCTCAGTTACGCTCCAGCTGGCACGTCCACACTGACCTCTTCACTTTCTCTTTGCAGTTACTCTTCCATGTGACTGGAGACCTTGCCCCTGGTTATCCTCATGGCTCCTTTCCTAATTCTTTCAGGTTTCTGCTCAAATGTCAGTTTATCAAAGAGACTTCCTATCTTATTTAAAAGAGCAACCCTGGGTTGGCCCCATCGTGCTGTGGTTAAGCATTATGCATTGGGAGCCAGACCCAAATGGATGACTGCAGTTCAAATCTCAGCCCTGACGGCTTGAAGGACACACTGGGTGCATGCTCTGAATCCTGCCTGGACAGGATGGAGGACAAATGGACAAATGGAGGAAAAACAACTGCAGTATGACCATACCCCACTGGAAGGGTGCTTTCTCTCCCTCTGGTGAGTGTACATGCCCTCTGGTGATCTAATGGATGAATGAATTAATTAATAATGAACAATAGCACTCCCAAGCTCACCGGAGTGAGCTTTTATACAAGTTAGTATAGAAGCCTGAGAAGCAACAGTGGCACTTAAATTTGAGTGCGTACCAAAACTTTCTGTGTTGTGTATTGAAATATCCAGAGATTCTGATTCATGGGTGAGTGATGAGATCTAATAATCTGCATTTGCAACAAGCGCCATATGGAATTCTGACATAGGTAGTCCCAGGGTCATTTTTTTTAAAGAGAGGTATTTGCTAAAGAGTGTGTGCACTTGCCGGAAAGACAGAGAGAGAGACAGAGAGACAGAAAGCAAGAAATCACCTCCCAGAAAGGATGGCCATGCTGCAACCCCTTCTGCTCTTGGGATCTTGGGTATGCATGCACATGCGCCTGGCATGAGTTTAAGTCACTGGGTCTGGGACTCAAACTGCAGTCAACTATGTGGGAGTCCAGCAACATAACCATGATGCAATCTACTGGTCCCCCCAGGTTCATTATTAAAAGGATGGATTGAAAAGAAAGAGGTTAAAAAGCAGGCTTCTTGAGGCCAGCTGGTGATGTGGTGGTTGAGGTGCTGGATTCCCAGATGGCTGACCATAGTTTGAGTCCTGGACCTGGTGACGCGCTTTCTCTCTTTCTCTCACCTCTCTCTCTCTCTCTCTCTCTCTCTCGCTCACACATATATGCCCTATAGAACATTTAAATAATAATAATAATAATAAATACAAATTTTGAAAAAGTAGGCTTCTTAGGAAATTTCAGCCCAGCTCACTAGAGTTCAAAGGGCACAGGATGCAGGGTGGGCCTTCCAGGTAGCAAAAATAAGATGCATTCACATGGAGTACCTTTTGTATTTGAAGTCTTAGAGACTTATGCAGTAATGGGAGGGTAGTTGAGGCTTAGAGAGGCTTATCATCTCCCCCTTGGGAACAGAGCTCATATCCACTACATTTTCTACGATGCATTCATAGTCCTTTTTATTCCAGAACACTTTTTACTCTGTCCAAGAACCCTAGTGGAGCCAGCAGGTGGCGTGGTGGTTCGGGGCACTGGACTCCCACATGGCCGACTGTGGTTCGGGTCCTGGTCCTGGTGCTTTGCTTTCTCACTTTCTCTCTCTCTGGTCAAATTGAAATGGATGGATAAATAAGGTTAAATGAAAATCATTCTTAAAAAACAAACAAACAAAAAAGAATCCTTAGTTAAGTTCTGAGTTGTCTCTTGGGATTCTAGATTTAGAAGGAAAACCTAGGATACAAATGCTACCAAAGAAACAGAACAACATGTGGTAGATTTCTCTTTAGGGAAAAAAAAAATTACTTTTACTGTCCCCCAGAGAACAGTGTATTTCCCAATGTTATGGTTATCAGCCTCAGCGTGGCGACTTCTTTGGCTAATGAAAGGTGAGTGAAGGGACGATGCACAAATTCTAAACTTATTCTGAATATTATAGAAGCCCCTGTACTATCAGACCTTTTGTATGTTTTTATGCATCCCCTGTATGTTGGTTTTCTGTAGTTGCTGTAACAAATTCCTGTGACCTTGATGGTTTAAAACAACTGCTGTGGTAGCACAGGCAGTAGGGGCATTGCTGCGAGATGCTGGCCCACAAGAAGGGTCCAGGTTGCATCCCAGGTCTGTCTAAACACACCAGCGTGCCGGTAAGTGCACCCATGAACCTACTGGCTGCAAGCCTGAGGGGAGGATCGTGGCATGAAAACCCTACTGAAGCACTCCCCCATCCCTATCTTGATCTCTGTCTCTTTCTCTCTCTCATGAAGGAAGCAAATACATTTAAAACACCACCAAAAAGTCCTTTACTGTTCTAGGAGCCAGAAATCCAAAACTAGGATGTCTACAGGGCTATTCTTTGTCCAAAGTCCCTAATGGAGACTCAGTCCTCACCTCTTCCAGCTTGTTGTGGCTCCAGGCATTCCTTGGCTTGTGATGGTTTAACTCCAACTGCTGTTTCTGTCCTCACATGGCCTTCTCCCCATGCCATCTTCTCTTCTGTATCTTTTTGTGTGTGTATGCACGTGTGTGTGTGTGTGTGTGTGTGTGTTTATAATGTCTTAGACAGCATCTTGCTGTGTTGCAATTCTGCCTCAGCCTCTCCGGTAGAGGAATCACAGGTACATGCTACTATGCGTGATTTTCTAGAGCCCAGAGCCACTCTTTGGACCTGGGTCTCCCATGTGGCCCTAACCTGTCAAGCAGCAGCATCTAGCACAAGGTAACCTGAGAAGGTCTTCTTCTATATCTTATGAGAACATTTGGTCATGGGATTTAGGGCACACTGGATTACAAATTATCTCATTTTGAGATGCTGAATTTAAGTATATCTGAAAAACCTTATCTTAGCTTGGGCTGCTATGACAAGATACCATAGACTGGGTAGCCTTCCTGGAAGCATTTACTTCTCATGGTTCTTGAGGCTGGGATGTCCAAGGTCAACACAGTATCTGTGAGGGCTCTCTTTTTGGTTTGTGGATAGCCACCTTCTTGCTGTGTCCTGACATGATGAAGAAAGAGAGGTTCTGGTCTCTTTCCCTTCTTATTAGGGCACTAATATCACTATAGGCTCTCTACTCTCATCCAAATCTAATTATCTCCCAAAGGTCCCACTTCTAAATCCTACCACATTGAGGGTTCAGGCTTCAACAAATGACTTTGGGAGAGATAAACACATTCTGTTCATAAAAAAATCTTTTTTTTTTTTCCAAATAAGATTGCATTCATAGGTTCAAGAGGTTAGCACACGGACATGTCACTGGGGAATCACCATTTACCTCACTACTCTCTGAGTTTATGACTTCTCCAATGAGAAGAACACACCCCAGTTCTTCAGTCTGAGCCTCAGAAGACTTGAACTCCACACACAGCCTGAAGCACACAGGATAGTAGCTGATTTGCCAAACTTAGCTGAGAGCTAATTGCTGACTTTAGTGGGCCACTGAGACTTTGTGATAGCTTGTTATGTAGCAAAAGCTGACTAATATGTCAGGTAGGAAGAACATACACACCTATTCCCCTCTTGGCAAAACAGAATTTGTAAGCTATGTCATAGGCACAGCAACCATAGGAGTGATTTTGTGTTACGGAAGTCATTAGGGAGGCTGGTTTTGGGTTTTTGTACCAGATAATTTACCCCCAAATTGGCCTGAAAACATTGATTCTGTCTAAGGATTCCCATAGAATGATGTAACTGCCAATTTGGAGAGGGTTGGAGTGATTTTAGCACTCTTGCTCCTCAATAAAGCAAACCATAGTTGCAAATGATAAGACTCCTTTGGATAATATGCATTTTTTCTTTACAGAGAGAAATTGGCTTTTTGAAATCTGATGAAATGTATCTTGCTACAGAACACTTTAGCTGAATATATACCAGCCCTGGCTCAGACATAAGAAAGGAGTTATTAGTCAGATTAGGGAAGGTAATGGGTGAGGCTGTGAAAAATTGGTTTGCCACCATGCAAGCAAAAGGCAATCTGTGGGAATAGCAGAGGCTCTCAGCACTGAATAAAATTACAGCCTCACTCACAGCCCCTGGTCCTTGCCCATGTACACAATTAAAGAAGACATTTACTCGTCTTCACTGCAACCTGTGTAAATGGCTGCTGCAGAATCTGTGAACTGGAAGAAGGTATTAGACTTTGTTCAACTTTGTGTCCTCAGTAGCTGCCCTCAAGTCTGATGCAAGCAGTTGGGGTTCGTTATTGCATCTACAGGAGCCAGAGTGATTCTTTCAAAATGGAAGATAGATCATGTCATTCTTCAGCTCAGAACCTTTCAGTGGTTTGCATCTTATCCAGAGACAAAGTCCCTTTGATGCCTTTCAGAGCTTGACAAGGTCTGACCTTGAACTCCCACTCTGACCTTGGCTTTCCCCTTCTACCCTACAGCTCATGCATTCCTTTGGGCAGCACTGTCCTCCCTGCCATCGCTCAGACTCACAACCATGCTCTTTGCACTTCCCGGCGTCTCTGCTTGTTTCGCTCTTTCCCAATATTTTCATCCAATGAAAAATATGGCTCACTTTCTTGTGCCCTTCAGGTCATTACTTAAATGTTTCCTCCTCATTCAACCTTCCATGACTACCGTGTATAATATTGCAACTCCCAGCATCACTCCCTAACCATTTCTTCTTTTATCACTATCTTCTTTTTTCTCCTGCTTTCTTTTCTTCTTCTCCTTTCCTTCTTTTATTTTCCTTTCCTTTTCTTCTTTCTTTTCTTTATTCTTATCCCATATAACAATGTATACTGATATATTTCTCTCTCTCTCTCTTGCCTCCTCACCCCTTCCCTTTAGCTAGGCTGCAAACTCCCCTCAAGAAAAAATATATTTTATCATTTTTTTGCTTATTGTTATATATTGCAATAGTGCCCACACAAAGTCTAACAATACATATTTATCAAATGAGTGAAAAAAGGCTGCTTGTGCCACACACTGGGTGAGCCCCTGAACAAAGAAACGCATGTTGGTAATGAATGCTGTTGCCACAGCTTAGGCCCAGGGCATCTCTGCAAAGCTTCCATGAAAGAAGTGCTAGGCTTGAGACAGGTGGAAGGTGTATAGGAAATCATCCTTCACGTTGTTTGTGATTATCTAACCTTGACAGCTGGAATAATAAACCAACATGGTGCTGATGTACAGTGTCAAGGTAGAAAGTGTGTTTCAGCTCAATATTTCAAATCAGTCTACATCTTTGTACCGGTCAATAGGAAACAGCCAGGTAAGTGTTGTGATTTATTAAACGTGTCTTCCTAATTAAGATGAAACAGTTGATGCATTAATATTTTCTCTGTCTGCTGAGTCTTAGAAGTAAAATAATATCGTGAGAGATGTGCCTTTGGGATTCTGATGAACTGCCTTGGGGAAGGAACTTCTAAAAAGCTGGCTCTTTTCTGATGAAAAAAATTAGGGCGACGTAGCCTAAAATTCTGGGTTCCAGAACAGATTGTGGATTCATATTTGTCATTATAACCCAGCCTTTGGAGTAAGGAGGTCCTTTAACTCTTCCTGGGATGGAAAATATGTGAGCCAAAGCCAGTGGATCATAAAATGCCATCATGGTAGCATTCTCCATAAATCAAACCAGCCCCTAGGTGGCCAGTCCTCAGAGCCTAGGCTACTTTGGTGTGTACTGTCTCGGGGTCAGGCAGAGAAGAGAGAAGGAGGCTGAGATATCAACTTTATCTCTACCTTTTCTGATCATAAACACATTATTTTACCTCTTAAACAGGCATTTTTCATACTGGGATAAAACAATACTTACATCAAGTGGATGGGCTAAAGAAAACTTACACACACTGTGAATCAAGGTAATTTGGAAATAATCCAAATGAAATTATATAAAATTATTTGGTGCTGTAGTATGCAAAGAAAAACTCCCAACTCATCAAACCCTGGGGTATAGATTAGAGGTTGCCCTGGGACTCGGAGAAGTAAAGATGCTTATATTTATTGAGTATTGGCAATGCATAGGCAAGGTGTATTAGGCACAGCATCTGATATAATTCTCTATGCAACCTCATTAAGCAGGTCATATCACACAAATTTGCTAATAAGCATCATAGGGGAACCCTATATAGCTTGATTAGGCAATTATAGTCTTATTATTTTTTTAGCCGACCAAGAGCTAATTTCAGAGATGTTGGGTAACTTGTTTGACATCGAAGAGTCGGAAGAGACAGAGCTATGAGGTGCACCTGTGCCTTTTCCTGCCTATGTCTTTTTCACTTAGCCTCTTTATTTTACTGACAGCATGAGGGAATTGAATTGATGGCACCATAAAGAAATACAATATTGTGTAGAAAATAGCTGATTGCAAAATGCGTTCACTAAAAATGGTATTACCAGAAAGCTCAAAGTTTCAGAAATGATTCTGGATAAATCTGCATCCTATCCACATCTTTGTCTCTGTATCATATTTTATTTGACTTTCCAGTCAAATATGATGAGGAGTTTTCAAAAAAGTTCATGGAGGATGTCGATTATGAACAAAACTATGCATAGGTTTCAAAATCTTTTACATCACAAGAAATGTGCTCTTTTATTTTATGTTTCTGTGAACATTTTGGGTTCCCCTCATATTTCTCATAGAATTTCTCATCTCCATGGCTTCACATGGGTAGTGCTTCTCTCCTATGGAGTGCTCCAATTCCCACATACAAATAGTATGTACAACCTAGACAAAAAAACTTCCTTTCTTTGAAGCAATCCTGTATTTACTCAGGAACTTTATACATCACACTGAGAACAAGAATTTTTTTTTCCTGACTTATTTCTGTGTTGCATGGTGGGCACTGAGAGCGTGGTTACCAATGAATATATGAAAATAGACGGCCATGATACACCTGATAAGAACTAGGAGCCAGGCCAGCCTCAGTGACAGGTGGTGGCACGCTGATCTGCAGTGCAGGAAGCCAAATGGCTGACCACAGATTCTGATCACAAGTTGACCTGAAACACAATGGACACATATGTGTCCAAAATCCTGTCTGACTGTCTGGTTGGAGTGTTGGAGGACAGTGATCTCGGTGTGGAGAGATCCTGTCTGGGGTGCCCCTATCTCTTTTTCTCTTACACATGCACACACTCTCTCGTTAATGAAAAAAAAAAAAATGAAATAAACTTTAAAAAAGAAAAAAAGGAATAGGAGCCAGATCTGACCTTTAGAACATAACCAACAATTCCACATTAGCACCTTGGAGAGCAGCCACCCTGCTGAGAATCTGGCCAGATGCTTTCTTTGACATTTGTGTATTCCACTATTTTTCTTCATTAGAGAAAGAGAGAGAGAGAGAGAGAGAGAGAGAGAGAGAGAGAGAGAGAGAGACCATAGGGCATATGTACTCACTGGAGAGAGAGAGAGAGAGAGAGAGAGAGAGAGAGAGAGAGAATGAGGACCCTCTATGGAGGATGTTCACACTGCAACCCCTTCTCCACCTCTCCATCCTTTTGGGATTTGGGGCACACAAGCATCTGTGCCCTGTATGTTTCTCAAACTACCCTGTCTGGGACTTGAACTGCATAGTTAGTGAAATGAGATCCAGTTGCCCTCATCACCATGCCATTGGCTGGCTCTGTGTATTCCCTTCTAAAAGCTCTCTCAATTGTTATTAAATAGACACAAACAAAATATAGCAGATAAATTAAAAAACTGGGATTTTTTTTAACCTGTTTTAAAACTTCACTTGCCCTGAGCAATCTTTTGGTTGTCACGGCCCACCACCTGATATGGCATTCAGAGACATGTTCTTCTATTAGAGAAACAGATGAGGTAATTTGGTAGTAGTGATGAACACAGATGAAGGAGTCAGGAGAGCCAGGTTAGAGAGCCAATTATGCTACCCTGGGCAAGTCATGTAATCTCACTGAGCCTCAATTTGCTAACTTGTGAAACATAATTAACTGCAGTTTCTTTACCTACTTTTGTGAGTTATTTTAGCAATCATTAAAAACATCTATGTCTGGAGCTGGCTCCATAGGCTAGTGGTTAAGGGAGAAGACCCCACACAGCTGACTGTGGTTCACATTCCAGCCCCAGTGGCTGGAAAAACACACTGAATATGTGTGTGTGTGCTCAGAATCCTGATGGACGGACAGATGGAGGCAGGATTACAACACAGCCATACACCTTTCTCTCTCTATTTCTTCCTGTCTCTCTAGCTCTCTCTGGTGTGCATGTGCATCCTCTGGCAATTAAAACAACAATGTGTATGTCTGATAACTGTTTAAGCATAGTTTAAATTTTTTTTCTAAGTAACAGAAATCAATAAGTTTAGTTAACACAATCTTTATCTATTATTTTTTTTAGAGAGATTTTGTTTTGAAAGGTTTTTGCTATAGGGTGCGTGTGCTCACCAGACAGACAGAGAGAGACAGAGAGACAGAAAGCGAGAAATCACCCCCCAGGGGGGATGGCCATGCCACAATCCCTTCTCCTCCATTCTCCTCTTGGGATCTTGGGCGTGCACGCATATGCGCCGGGTGTGAGTTTAAGCCACCGTGTCTGGGACTCGAACTGCAGTCGACTACATGGGTGTCCAGCGACACAGCCATTACGCTAACTGCTGGTCCCTTTTAGAGAGATTTTTGCTATAGGGTACATGCGCTTACTAGAGAGACAGAGAGAGACACAGAGACAGAAAGTGAGAAATCACCTCCTGAGGGGATGGCCATGCCACAATCCCTTCTCTATTCTCCTCTCAGGATTTTGGGCACTCATGCACATGTGTCTGGTGTGAGTTTTAAGCCACTGGGTCTCGAACTTGAACCATGGTTGACAACATGGGAGTCCAGCAACGTAACCATTACACCATCTGCTGGCCCCCACAATCTTAATCTTGCAAACCCCAGCAGGGGCTGACCAATGGATCCACCACACAGCTGCAATTGTGTGGGCAGAGGATATTTAAGACTATTACAAATCAGATTTCTTTTGAATAAGTCATTATCTTATTTCTGAAGTTGCCCATGTATTAGCATTACTGTGAAATTAGAATGTATAAAATTTCTTCCCACCCCCTTGTAAGGATTTAAATAACTCATAGGTGAGTTGAGGCAAAAAAAACAACTACACGTTCAATGTAGTTATTGCTCCTTAGGGTTCCAAGTCAGCATTTAAGATCCTACCTGGAAAACCTTAATAGAAGATGAAACTATGCTAATTAAGGTAATGGACATTTATGTACCTAAGTGGAAAGATCCTGTGTGTATGTGCTTGTGCATGTGCTGGGGGGGAATGTTTCCTTGGGCAGATTCTCCCTCCAGTGGGAATAGAAAAGATACATTGGGAAGGTGATAAATGTTTGCTACTCTATGAAAATATATTTAAAAGGCAGTTTTACCCTCTGCTTGGGGAACAGAGTTAAAGTAGTTTTAAGGATGCCGAAGTTTTTTTTTTTTTTTTTTTTTTTTTTTTTTTTTGAGAGAGATTTTTGCTATAGGTACGTGCACTTGCCGGAGAGACAGAAAGTGAGAAATCACCCCGTGGGGGGGATGGCCATGCTGCAATCCCTACTCCTCCATTCTCCTCTTGGGATCCTGGGCACGCACGCACACGCATCTGGTGTGAGGTATAAGCTGCCGTGTCTGGAACTTGAACCGCAGTCGACTACGTGGGAGTTCAGCAACGTAACCATTACACCATCTGCTGGTCCCTGGATGCCGAGGGATTTCTCAGAGGTCAGCAAACATACCTCCCAATACCCTCAGTCTCCGGTAATTCCTTCCATTCACACGCCCCCATCTGCAATGCCATTTGGAACTCAGTTTCCTTTCTAAATTTATTTGCATGACAAGGGCCCTGCATTTTATATCGAAATGATCACCTCTCTGCATCACTCTCTTTGTTGCTTCTCCTAAGAAAAAAGGATAATAATTTTATTGATCAGATACTAGGATGCTTTGGGGCATTATGTATTCCCCCCCCCCCTTTTTGTTTATGAGCCAGGGGGCACATATGCTTGTCAGAGAGAGAGAGAGAGAGAGGGAAAAGAGAGGGAGAAAGCACTCCCCAGTGGGGTGTGGTCATGCCACAGTTCTTTTTCCTTCATTTATCCACCCTGTGCGAAATGTGGGCATACGCACACATACATCAGGGTGTTTTTCAAATTGCCAGAGCTAGGATTCAAACTATAGGGTTGGCTAGGTTGATCCAGCGTCTTTAGCCACTAGGCCATAGGTTTGGTCCTACTTTCAGGCAAATTTACTAGTGAACGAAGTCACTGCAAATTAAGATGTTAGACATATGGTACTGAGGTATAGTATCAAATTGCTACAGTATAATCTTAAAATAGACTTTGAATGAACTAGAGCAGATTCTACATCTATAAATCTTTCTCTAGTTTCTGATTCAGACCTACTAAGCTAGATCCCTTTTGCTGGGTTGCCAGGAAAGTCATGATGCATGTTTGCATAAAAAAATGTGTCATGATTTCCGTAACAACCTAATAATAGTAAGACAATGGCATAGTGAATTTTCTTGGTTTTCTGTCTTTCCAAGCTGAGTTCAATATTCTTCTTTATTCATATTTCAGCTTTGAGAGCCAGCTACAGCCTGCCATTGGCAAAGTTATAGGTGGGAAAGATAGTTAAAAATAATTTTTTCTCATCTAGGGGTTTATGTTTTTGAAGCCTTTTTATTGGGTGCTGAAGAGTTTGTTCTTATATCTGTGAAAAATTAAATGCTCAGCATTCTCAGTCCTTCGCCTCCTCCTCTCCTCTTGTAGAGACACCCCCATTTACAGTCTGTGGCTGAAGGAATTAGTGGAAGTGAGTTTATGACTTGTTATCATATTGGAATTTATGCAGTCCTGGTGAAAGCCTTTTCCTCCGAGTCAGTCTGGGCCTGGGACTTTGCTTGACTCTCTTAGCCTGGGCTGTAGCACCAGGAAGGATAACATTCCCTATGGTCCTGCCAGCCTCATGGTGTCTTTCTTCAGGGCACTGACTAGAAGGGAGAGAGTGGCACCGGTGATTCACAGATCCAACAGTTGATGGTAACTCTTTTCCTGCTCCTCTCTCTACCTCGTTTGGCTTCTAAGAGATGTGTGCATACAGTCACGGAGGGGTTCGTATTGAAATATATGTTCTGACTTAGTAGGTTGGGTGGCCAGTGAGTCTGCATCTAACAAGCTCTCAGATGATGCTGTTGCCGTGAACCACACACAAGGGCTGCCCTCAGCCACAGGGCTGCAGCTCAGCTGGCCAGGAGTGCATCGTCCGCAGGGCAGCAGGCACAGACTCACTAACAGGTAGTTGGTTTCTTGTATTAGCTTCTATTTCTTGCAGCTCCCTCAAGCTCTCTTTGTGGACAGATGATTAGGAAGGCAGGTAGCGTCTTTTGGAGTAAATATCACATAAATTCCTTGAGGATGTTACCACTATTTCTACCAACAATCCTATGTAAATTTCGAGACTTGAAACTACAGTAGTGAAGTAATTACCCTCCAAAAGATGATGGCTGGTGGCCAGAAGGGTGTCGCTGTCATTATTTTCCTTGATATATGTTTAATTAAAGTGTCTTAAGACACCTGGTCTCCAGGGCACCCATAGTGGTTAGGCTGCTGATATTTTTAGAGACTCCTATGCAGGGGCTAGTAAGAGCTTTTGCAAACTAATGACACCTGAATTAAAATAACATTCACTAACGCAGTTTTAAACACAAATGGAAACTCAACAAAGCTGCAGAGACATATTAGCCTGTTTAACGAGGCAGGCAGGCAGGCAGGGAGATAGAGAATTATTGTAGTCAGATTCAGGATGTTGGCAGCCTTGGTCACATATTTCTTTAGTATCAGTAATAATACTGAATTGTATTCCTTTAGGGGATGGTTCTTCTACAAACACCACTGAGCATTTGCTTGGTATTAGGGACCACATGAGGTGCCGTGGGAAAAACAAAGATAAATAATACAAGTGTCTGACTTCTAGAGATCTAAAGGTGGCCCCAAACTTAACACATTAATGACTATATTTTTATTTTGGAGACGTTTATGAAATAGGGCATGTGTACTCACCAGAAAGACAAAGAGAGACAGAGAGACAGAAAACAAGAAATCACCCTCAGGTGGGATGGCCACGCTGCAATCCCTTCTCCTCCATTGTCCTCTCAGGATCTTGGGCATGCATGCACACGCGCCTGGCGTGAGTTTAAGCCACTGGATCCGGGACTCGAACCACGGTTGACGGTCGACTACCGTGACATAGCCAGCGACATAGCCATTACACCAACTACTGGTCCCTACATTAATGACTAGATTTTAAAGGACTCACCGGAGGCCCTTCATGTATGCATTTGATAAATATTTACTGTCACTACCATGTGTCTGATGTAGTAATAGAAACCACAGACATGTCTGTCCTTTTTTGGGGCTTATGAAATAGCCAATTACTTAAATAAATAGGTGATGATGAGTGATGTGTCAAAAAAGGTGAATAGGCTATAAGGAAACACAGAAAGAGACTTAGTCAAGAATGAGATCGTAAAGAGCTTCTCTGAGGAAGAGAAAATTCTCCTGAGACCTGAAGGATGCTAAAGAGTTTGTTAAGAAAAGAGATGGGGGGACCAGCAGTTAGCGTAATAGCTGTCGCTGGACTCCCACATAGTCCCGGACTCGGTGGCTTAAACTCATGCTGGGCGCGTGTGCGTGCATGCCCAAGATCCCGAGAGGAGAATGGAGGAGAAGGGATTGTGGTGTGGCCATTCCCCCTGGGGGGTGATTTCTCGCTTTCTGTCTCTCTGTCTCTCTCTGTCTGTCTGGCGAGCGCATGTGCCCTATAGCAAAAACCTCTCCAAAAAAAAAAAAGGAAAGAAAAGAGATGGGAAGGCCAGCCAAGGAAGAAAGAATAGCATTAATAAGGCCCTGACACATCAAGAACACCCAGCACTGATTAGAACGCCTGAGGCCAATGTGGAGATAATTTGGTCAGAACATTTCATTCATGTCTGTGGTAATAATTAATTAAATACAAACGGTCGGGACCAATGGATGGCGAATGGATGTTGGACTCCTACATGGCTGACCGCAGTTTGAGTCCCAGACCTGATGGCTTGAAACTCATGCCGGGTGCTTGTGTGTGTGCCCAAAATCCTGAGAGGAGAGTGGAGGAGAAAGCATTGCGGCGTGGCCATCCCTTCTGGGGGTGATTTCTCACTTTCTGTCTTTCTGAGCACACATGCCTTATAGCAAAATTTGATCTCTAAAATAAACAAATAAATATAAAGGGTCTTTGAAAAGTAAATTTAAAATACATGTTATAAAAAAAAAACTAAGTATGAATTTCAAATCTTTTGCACCAAAATAAGCTCATAATTTAATTCAATTTTCCACGAACTTTTTGAAGTCCCCTTATATCCTATATGCTGGTTACTGAGGACACAGAAAAGAATAAACAAGAGGCTGGTATGGTGATTAAGGACACTGGACTCCCACATGGCTGACTGCGGTTTGAGTCCCGGACCTGGCAGCTTGCTTTCTCACTTTCCTTCTCCCTCTCTCTCTCACCCTCTCACTCTGTCTCACTCTCTTGCTCTGTCCTTCTCTGGTCAAATGAAAACAAATAAATAAATAGAGTTAAATAAAATAATGCTAAAAAAAGAAAAAAGGAATAAACAAAAATTCCTTCACTCCCTTACCACCTTCTCCCTTTCCCTCCTTCTTTTCATCCTTTTTCCTAAAATGTTAAGAGGCTTCTATGTTCTGGCACCCTGTTATAGTTTGTTAATGTGTGTGTGTGTGTGTGTGTGTGTGTGTTTGTATTTTTTTCCTTTATGTGCATATCCTCTTGAGTAGATCTAATTTATTAGTCATTACCATCTAAATTGTAATATCATGAGATGATGCCTCCTATAAATGTTTATTATTATTGTTAATAAGCAGCAATTCCTTTTATTCCTCCTTTTTAAAATCTTTTTTATTTTTGAGAATTATTCTATTTAATTTTATTTGTTATTATTATTTTTAAAAAATTAAACCAGACAGTGACAGAGAAAGAGAGAAAGAGAAAGTGAAAAACCAAGCCGCCAGGTCCAGGACATAAACCGTGGTTGGCCACATGGGAATCCGAGTTACCACCATGCCACCTGCCGGCCCCTCTTTTATTCCTGCTTTATTCTAAGATCAGATGCCTTAAAGGACATAGTTGAAGAAGGATTTTTAGAGTATGTCCTTCAGAGAAGAGAGTGAGTTTTAGAGATGATCTACAAATATACAAGGTTATTTTCAAAAAGTTTGTAGGGAAATGGAATTAAGGTACAAATTTTATTTTGGTGCAGGACAACTTTGAAATCCATGCATAATATTTCATAAAATGTCTTTTCCATGAACATTTTGAAGACTCCTTGTATAATAAATCTTAAGTTACTCTTTTGAGTAAGAGCAATATTCTAGATGTGGTAGGGCTCGAGTTTCACATCCCTAATTCACTATTTATAAATTATAACCTTGGGGAGAATGCTTATTTTTCTCATATCCAAAGTGGAAAGACTGAATTATACAATTTCTCGAGAGTCTATTCTGCAATGTTAATTTGTGGACCCGAACACTGGATATGGAATCAGAGGACCTGGCACGTTAGCTCGGCGTGTTTGCCAAGTCACTTACCGTTCCTAAAATCAGGTTCTTCGTCTGAAAATCAAGTGAGAAGCAATACTATCTAGAATTGTGGATCCAACATTGAAGACAATGCCTAACAGTAGGAATTAAAACACTATTTTGTAATGAATAAATACTTTTCTACCTTGGAAAGATTACATGAGATCAGGCATGTGAAAGAAGTTTGGAAACTGCATAGCTCTATTTCAATAATAGTTCATATACTCATTGTGAAGTCAATTTACATTTATTAAAATATTAAAAATTAAAATAACTTCCCTGTGTTCTGAGCTGAGCTTGGCTCTTTATCAAGTATTATTTGTTAAAATGGGAGTACATCTCCAAATCCTTAGTACACATTAAAACAACAGAAAGTGAGGCTGGAAAAATAATGAGTGTGCGTGGCATTTATTGAGCTAGTAAATTTCCCATCAGAAAACCAGAAACTCAGAAGGAGTCCAAAATAGCAACTTCTGCATAACCAGCCAAATAATAACCTACACTTAAGAGCTAGCCGTCTATTCTTTTTTTTTTTTTTTTTTTTTTTTTTGAGAGGTTTTTCGCTATAGGGCGCGTGCGCTCGCCAGACAGACAGAGAGAGACATAGAGACAGAAAGCGAGAAATCACCCCCCAGGGGGGATGGTCACGCCGCAATCCCTTCTCCTCCATTCTCCTCTCGGGATCTTGGGCACGCATGCACACGCGCCCGGCGTGAGTTGTAAGCCACCGGGTCTGAGACGCGAACCGCGGTCGACTGCGTGGGAGTCCAGCGACATAGCCATTACGCTAACTGCTGGTTCCCTAGCCGTCTATTCTTAACACACCTAAAAGATAAACTAAACAGGGGGAAAAAGGAAGCCAGCTTTGGCTCAGACTTCCCTGTAAAGTAACTTTATTCATCAACTTTAACACTTCAATTTTCAAGCAACAGTTTCTTAATATGGACTTTCAGGCTTCCTATGAGAATGACAAGTAGTTTAAAGCATGAAAAGTTGTCTCTGCTGCAGAGTATTTGTCTTGGGTTGGAATTTCCTTGAAATGTTGGTTTTATTTCACCCTGTCGATGTTATTTCAATGCCAGGGTTGTTGCTCAACCTTGCTCCCACCCCCTACCCCACCATTCCTGTTTTTTTTTTTTTCTTTTTTTCTTTTTTTTTAGCTGCTGCTTTTCTATTCTTGAGAGAGTTGCAGCAGGGTAACCAGCTGTGGTTGTTTGGCTTTGAACTTGAGTAGACTGCCCATGTCTCCCGTGAGTGATTTCTCTCATTGAGAGCTACTTTGAGCTTGAGGTAGAGTTCAATGTTCTCAGAAGACTTAAAAAAAATTCCCTTAGGTGTGTGATATAAAGAAAGAACATTGCCTTCTTATTTCTGTTCCAGTTCATCCATCTAGAAGGCAAACCAGTGGGAAGGCTGGAACAAAGGCTAGGCTAAATTACCATTCTGGTTCCAACATTTGCTATTTATATATTGCACCAGGAAACCTACTGGTGGCCCCATGGAGTGGGCTGGAAAAGAGAGATGACAGAGATGACTATGAGTGAAAAGGCACGGAAGCCAGGAGCTAATGTTTCCTCAGGGGCAGTCTGAGCCAGGTGTGGTATCAGTAAGAACAGCAACAAAAATAGCAACACCATCAACAACGAAGAGACTACCATTTTGTTAAGTGCCTACTGTGTGACAGGTATTCAAAGTTCATCAGCTACATTGACTTGTTTATTCTTTACAAAAACTATGTGAGATTTTTCCTGTTGAAAAATTGGAAGGCAAGACAGGTTAAGTGGTTTGTCCAAAGTCATTTAGCTAGAATGTTATGGAAGTGAGATGTGGACTCGGATCCATCACAGTCTAGATCCTTTCTATTTTATCATGCTATGGAGTATCAAAAAGAATCTTGGGTCCAGCAGGTGGCGTGGTGGTTAAGGTGCTGGTTTCCCACATGGCTGACCACTGTTCAAGTTGGATGTGTGTGCATGAGAGCTCAATATCCAGAGAGGAGAAAAGAAGAGAAGAGATTGTGGCATGGCCATCTCCCCAACTGGGTATTTTGGCATACATGCACACATGCCCAGCAAGATTTTCAAGCTGCTGGGGTCCAGGACTGGAACCGCACAATCAGCCATGTGGGATCCAGGGCCTTAACCTGCATGCAACCTGCTGGCCCAATTTGTGATCTTTTCAAGGGTATTTTTGATCAGTCATAATTTCTACCTTACATATTGACTTTAATGCCTATCTTTTACCTTCTGACTAAATGATGGATCTAAACTAAGAATCACTGGGTTATATAGCCCAGAACACTATATTTTCACAGCAATTAGAAGGCTGTTAACACTGTGCTTACGTAACTCAGTGAATTTAGGAGGGGAATACTAGGACCTAGTCTAAAAACTTGTAATTGGATTGAAATTGGAGAAGAATCTCTAGTTTGTGTTTATGGAGTATATTAATCAGCTATGGCCTTGATAATGCCATGTAACAAATTATCCCCAAATGCAATGACTTATGTTCATGTATTTGGAACAGTAGTTTAGCTGGTTTAGGCTGCGGGCATCTGGTCAACTCTTTTCCCAGCTGCTGGGCTCTTAGGTTGAGCTGAAATTATTCTGTAGCACAAGCTGAAAGGGCAGTATCAACCTGTAGCATACTTTCTTTGAGCAAGACAGTAAGCACAAACATAAAAGCACAATTCAAGTTTATATTTGTATCATTTTTACTAATTTCCCATTGTCAAAGTAGGTTGCATGGCCAAATACAAAGTCAAGGTCTGAAAAATATATTCTAACTACCACAACACTATGGCAGAGGTGTGGATATATAATTCTACTTGAGAGGATGAAAAAATCAAGATCAATAATTTATGCTACCCCAGGGAGAAGTACAGCTATGCCATGGGATGAAGAGTTTTGGTTGGATAAGAGGCCAAAACCTTTTTAACTGATAACTTGAGACAAATTACTTAATCTCTCTCTGTTTCAGTTTCTGTACTGGTGCAACAGGTCTAATGCTATCTACTTCGTAGGGTTCTTGAGAAGGAATAATAGGATAATGCAGATGTAACACTTGCTACAATAATTTCTCAATAAATATTTTTCTTCTATTAGTATTTAAACAAGTCTCAGGTAATATATAGATAGACAAGAAAGGATGCCTCTGAACATGCTGTGTCAAAGTCTTCTCAAAATGAGTGAATGGCCAACTCAGTGGCATCATAGTACTGGGCTGCTCAAAGGAAGCTGGTTCCTTGGAAGGTTTCCAGTAGACCTATCCACGCTGGGTGTGTGTTCCCACGATCTGGGCTGGCTGGACAGGGCTGAAGGGGGGATTGTGGCACTGGACTCTGTTGAGATGCTGTTTTTTTTTTTTTTTTTTTTTTTTTTTTTCCTGTTTCTCATTCTCATAAAATAAATAAATAAACAAACTAACTGAAAAGGAAGAATATTAGAGTGGTACGTTTAAGTGATATTGTGTGACAACAGAGCAAAAATGGATATTGAAATATGGGGTTTCAATGCATGTAGGTGTTCAATGTTAGCAGCTCCCCATTTTTGTATTGCATTGTGGTTTTACATGTTGGGCTCTGGGTCACTGCAGGGAAAATTTGCTGACTGCTGGCAGGGACTTCACTAGAAAAACAAAATGGCTTTTAGAAGCTCTGTTTATGAGCCCTCTCAGCTTTATTCTTTATTTTGCCATGCTTTGAACTTCTAAGAGAACTTAGGAATGGGTTCATTAGTTTGAATTTATAAAAAGTATCATCTGAGAAGTCTTTCTGTAAGTCACAAACCTGTCTGGACACAGTGACCTAGGACACAGATAGTTCTCAGTAAATATCAGAGTTTTTTTTCTTAGAGGTTTTTGCCATGGGGCATGTGCACTCACCAGAGAGAGACAGAGAAAGTGAGAGGGAAAGTGAGAAATCACCACCACCCTCCCCAAGGGGAATGAGCATGCCTCAATCCCTTCTTTTCCACTTTCTTCCTGGAATCTTGGGTACGCATGCACATGCACCTGGCTTGATTTTCAAGCCACCGGGTCCAGGATTTGAACCATAGTCAGCCATGTGGGAGTCTAGTGACATAACCAGTATGCCACCTGCTACCCTCATACTACAGCTTTTTTGACTTGTGAAATCGTGATCCAATCCTAGGCTGAAAGTTTTGGGCAGTGACACTATCCTAGTCTTTGTGGTACAATTCCAGGAGCAGTTATTACTGTTTGAAATAAAAATTGAATCCAGTGATGCTCCAAATTTCTCAGAAGGGATGTTACAATATTACTGGTGTACCATGACTCCTTCACATGTTTGCCTTAAAATTTTGATCATTTGTACCATTAACTTATTTTTACAACTGTAGGTGCATAGTATTATAATGATTTCTGTCAGATATGAGGCTGCGCTGAGTGAGACTTAAAAGCCCTGTGGAGTTGAGAAAACTTGCTGATGATAAGAAGAGGCTAGTCATGATAGAAGATCAGCATCAAGAAAAAAGCCTGGGTTTCTATGAATATTGCCTTGTAGTTTTATTAGACAGCTTAGCCAGGAGAGTAAACTCTTCTTTACCTAGTCTACATTGGGTTGAAGGACAACCAACCAGACGATAAAACTATGGTTACTTTGGTAGATACCATGAAACATTAGCCTATTGGAATAGAATTTCACTTTTTAAAAAAATTTGCTACAGGATTCGTACACTTGCCAGAGAAGGACAGAGAGAGAGACATGGGTCATCCTGCAGTCCTTTTTTGTCCATTTCTCTATCTTGAGATGTTTTTTTCATTTTTTATTTTATAGAGAATTTTTTTTTCCTATAGGACATGTGTGCTCACCAGAGAGATACAGAGAAACAAAGCAAGAAATCCCCCCAACTCCCGGGAGGGAATGGCCATGCCACAATCCCTTCTCCTCTCGGGATTTTGAGCAAGCACGTGCATGTGCCTGGCTTGAGTTTAATCCTCCAGGTTAGGGACTTAAACCAGAGTTGGCCATGTGGGAGTTTAGCGATGTAACCAGTAAGCCATTTGCTGGTCCCATGCCTGGTGTGTTTTTCAAGCCAGCAGGACTTGAATTTGAACCATGTGGTCAGCCATGTGGGATACAGTTTCATTAACCATCAGGTCATAGAGCTGGCCTGATTTCAATTGCTTAATTGATTTCATGTGGAGCCAAAATTTCTGAGTTTGAATTAGTAATCGAGTACCATAAAATCTCATCCTTTAAATGCTCTGGGAGGATGTTTTTCATGAGTGGGTAGGATTCTAGGATCTCTGTGCTCAATCCAGGGTTTCAAGAGGGCTGGGGATTTGAAGAAGCACAAAAATATTTGGAACCTACTCATATTAAAAAGTTGCGGGGGCAGGACCAGCAAATGGTGTAATAGCTACATTGCTGGATTCCCAAGTAGTTGATCGTGGTTCGAGTCCTGGACCCAGTGGCTTAAAACACACACTGGGTGCGTGTGCATGCGTACCCAAGATCCTGAGAGGAGAATGGAGGAGAAGGGATTGAGGTGTGGCCAACTCCCCTGAAGCATGATTCATCACTTTTTGTCTTTCTCTGTTTCACTGGTGAGTGCATGTGCCCTATAGCAAAAATTTCTCTCTCTAAAAGAGTTACAGCATCAGAGAGGGAAGTGATAACAGTAAGTCAAATGTTCTAAAAATAAATACTATATAGCTAACAAAAATTTCTGCAGGCAGGATTTTGAAGGAGAAGAATACCAATAGTTGAATATGTATCTTAAACAGAGAAATAAAGGAATGAATCAATGAATAGAATGTCTTTACCATATATTGTGGATTTACTGTTTCATATATATATATATATATATATATATATATATATATATATATATATATATGTTCCTGTCCTCGCAGGCTTACATTCTTCTAGAAGAGTCTTTCTCCAAATCTTTTTAGATGTCTAAATAAATGCCACTGACAGATCTGTTGATTACTTTGTCCAATTAGAGGCTCTATTTTCTTACCTTATTGCCTACATCGTTTTGTGAAATTGGTCTTTTTGCTTGTTTACTGTTTCTTACCTCCAGGAGTAAGAGACCCTCTCAGTATTATTATGATAGCCCCAGTTCCTGAAGCAATACCTGATACATAGTAGGCATTCAACTAGCATCTATAAAAGGAACGAACAAATTTCTTTTGGAGCAAAGACTGAATGCCGTTTGTCATCATAAATGTATTTATTATGTCTGAGAGATGAATGATATCTTAGAGGGTAGGGAGGTAGAAAAAATAAGGTCTGGGTAAAATGTTGTCACTTTATGAAAGCACAAGATTGATCAAGGAACATTACCCCTCAGCCTGTAAGTACTAGGCAGCTAAAAGATGAAGTTGAAACATGGAATTGAAAAGGGTGAAAATTTGTGGTCATATTCTCACTGGTCAGGTTAAACTCCATGACCTCCGAATGGCACAGGTAAAAAGGAATTTTGGCCAAAGTTAGCTGATGACGAATTTGGCTACAGGGTCACCAGGCAGACACTGTTTTAATGTCAACAACCTTCCATAGTGGGGACACTGTCCTATCTGTGAGTGTGATTCCAAGTCGTATTTTGAAGGACTGCTGCAATTTTGGACAGACACAGAACTCTAGAAATTTCTAAGTTTAAACCTCTACAGAATTCAGAATATGTTGTCTGAATGTTGATTTGCAAACTCTAAGCTCTAGCAAGTTTTAGATGACAAATCAATTCCCATTCAGCTACCCGTCCCAAGGTTAAGGTACCTCTGAGGAACGGGCTCTGGGACTCAGTCGTAGTTTGGAATTTAACAGTTATTGTTTCAGGTTAGGAGCATAATCTAATGAAGTGTGCAGTAATATCCCGTGGTGAGCCTCCGAACGTTAATCTGTTTGGAACAGGCAGTGGATCTCATCCGACCTTGTCATCTATATTGAATTTAACACTCCCAGTGAACGCATTTCAAGCAGCTCACCTCAAATGGATGCGATCTATTTCGATTTTCATTCTTCCTCCTAATAGTTTAACACAGCTGAGTAACTACAGAGGCCTTGGTGCAAATCAGGAGTGTTGCTCCCCGTTGCCAGTTAAGGGCTGGGACATGATATAGCTAGAAATTGACCTTCCCTGCAACACTTTTCTATTCCACCACGGATCCTAACTCCAGGAAGCTACTGAGAAATGCGACAGTGAATTCTCCCCCTAGGTCCTCCCCCTCCAGGCCCGCGGAGGGAGATGTAGGAATTGTGAGAAATGGGAATTGGCAACATCTGTTTCCTTTCATAATTAAGGATAAACTGCTTTAATGCTGTGGGGTAACATTTGCAGGAGTTTCTGCTGTCCATATTTTATAGAGCATAGTGAGTAAGACAGAATTTCACTGATCAGACACATTTTTCTAGAGGAGTTGGTTACTGCAAAAGGATAAGAAATGGGATTTCCTTTTTCAGGATATTCATATCAATTCTATGTGGACAGTCCACTGCATTTCCAAAGGCTGGGAAGAGTGGCCTTATTTTATACTACATCCAAGTAAATATTAGATAATTGTTTACCCAATATTATCGCAGAGATAACTGGAAAATCCAAGTCTCAGAAAAGGGGTACTTAGGAGAGCTCTGTTGAAAATAAATGTGTTGGGACCAGAAGGTGGTGTAATGGTTACATTGCTGGACTACCATGTACTCCAGTGGTTCAAGTCCTAGACCCAGAGACTTAAAATTCATGCCGGGTGCATGTGCACACGTGCCCAAGACCCTGAGAGGAGAATGGAGGAGAAGGGATTGTGGTGTGGTCATCCCCCATGGGGTATGATTTTCTGCTTTCTGTCTCTCTGTCTCTGTCTTTCCAGAAGCACACATGCCCTATGGCAAAAATCTCTCAAAAAAGAAAGTGAAAATGAATGTGTTAATTAAGAAAGTAGAATGGTTACCTTTGGGAAAAATATCCCATTTGGCTTTTAAGAGGATATAATATTCTGCTTGTACAAATCAGATTAAGCTATATTAACAAAAACCCTCCATTTCTTTCTGAAGTAGTTTACATAATTTTCCTCTTCTAGAAAGCAATTCAAAAAGAAAGCAAAAACAAGGTAAGATTTCACCTGAATCATTTAGGGGGAACCTGCTATGTGCTGGTCCCTGTGATAGATTGAACAGCTAAGTCTCATACAATAAGGCATTTTAGAGTGAGAGGATTGAGACTCGGAGAGATTAAGAGACTTTGCAAAGGTCCCCATGCCAGCCAGGGGCAGTACTAGGACAGGAGCTCGGGTCCTTTCTGACTTAAAGCTCCAGCTGTTTGCATAACATCCATCTGCATTTGACCTTTGGGATTCCATCCTCCAAGCAAGGGACCAATTCCAAAGGAGGGACTCTGAAGATGCTTTCTGAGCTACCACCACATGGCACACTGGGCACTGGAATGCTTTGAAGTTCATCTCTATACATGCTAAGTTCCTTGAGGATGGCATTATGTTTGTTTTATTCACTGTCTTAGTCACCATTTAATACCTGGGAGATAATAAGCACTTAATAAATTAGTGTGTGAATGAATGACTTCTCAGATAAACATCCCATGTAGGTAAAGGCCAACATATGAATGCTTTTTAAGTAGGAAGTAGTTAGATGATCAGATCTGGGTCAGGCACACAAAGTTCAACAACCAAAAGTCATCAAGAATATCCCCAGATCAGGTCTTCGGCACTGGCTGCCACATTGCCTGGGTAGTTCTTTCTTCAAATCCCTGCATGTTTGGATTCTCTCTGCCTTTGTATCTCATCTATAAGGCTGTGTCTCTGGAGATGCTTTCCTTACCCCTATCCAGAATTTACCTACACTCTGGTTACCTTCTGTCCCTGGCTCTGATTTAGTTTCTTTATAGAGCTCATTACCGAGGTGGTCTTGTTTATTCATTTGTTTATCTGTTTTTCCTCATGCATTGTTTATTTCTACCTTTAGAAAGCTAGCTGCCATTCTGCTTGTGTTCACTACTGTATCTCCTGTACCCAGCAACGGTAGGCACTGAGCAATTACTTCTTGAATGAAGGAGTGAGTGTAGTCAGAGAAGTGGGCTCAATCAGGATTTCAGAGGTCAGAGTTCAAGGGAAGGGGCAAGGCCAAAGAAGCCAAAGAGAGGGGGAACCAGCAGTTAGCGTAATGGCTATGTCGCTGGACTCCCACGTAGTCGACCACGGTTCGCGTCTCGGACCCGGTGGTTTAAAACTCACGCGGGGCGCGTGTGCGTGCGTGCCCAAGATCCCGAGAGGAGAATGGAGAAGGGATTGCGGTGTGACCATCCCTTGCTGGAGGGTGATTTCTTGCTTTCCGTCTCTATGTCTCTCTCTGTCTGTCTGGAGAGCGCATGCGCCCTATAGCAAAAACCTCTCCAAAAAAAAAAAAAAAAAAAAAAAAGAAGCCAAAGAGTAACCAATGCAACAGCTCATGGCCAATTTCCCCGAATCTTACATGTCTGTCTCTCATGGGGTCGAGGGGCCTATCCCCGATCCCGATCCCAATTAGCCTTCTCTCCAGCACCCTCTCCCACTGAAGACTGATTAGACCAAGCACTTCTCATCATGTGGTCCTTTAATTTATTGTTTGGTAACTGCGTGCAGGGATGTGATTAAACAGGTTCTACTCTTTTCTTTCAAAAAATTATTTAATTTTATTTATTATTATTATCATTTTAAATTTGAACAGAGAGAGACAGAGAGAGAGGGAAAGTGAGAAGGCGAGGCACTGGGTCTAGCACTAGAACTGCAGTTGGCCATGTGGGAGTCCAGTGCCTTTAAAAACCATGGTATTTGTTGGTTCCCAGATTCTACTCTTTCTTAACTCCAGCTCTAAGGGGATAAGGCATCCAATTGGTCCTTAGTTGGCGAGAACGAAGATTTGTCTTTTAGAAGATACAGTGTGTTCTTCTTATGTCCCTGAATGTCAGGAAGTCATCATTCCCCAGGAACAGCATGCCTAGGGTCACTGTCCTCTCTCTAGACATTGTTACCTCTCTGGGTCCTTTTGGTTTCTTTTGACAAAATATTCTAATTTATTCTTCACAGTCACACTTCTAGAGAAAGAAACGAAAGCGTGGAGGGACGCCTCTTAGTGCAGTGGCTAAGCCCTGTGCATAGAACACTAGACTTCATATGGATGACCTAGGGGACCTGAAAAACACACCAGGACACGTGTGCATATGTGCCCAAAATCCCAACAGAAAGGACAAATGGAGGCAAAAGGATTGCAATGTGCGCATAGTTTTTCCTTTTTTCTCTCTCTTGTGGGAGCATGTGCCTCTGGCAATAAATAAAAAGAAAAAAGAAATGGAAGCTCAGGGAAGTGAGTGAGCCTGGCCACAGGCTCTCGACTGGAAAGTAGCAGTGGAGGAATCTGAATCCAGGGTACTGTGATGCCAGGGCTCCTACTTTACTCCGTTGCCATGTAAGTGACATCTTTGTGTATTTTTCCAAGTTGTAGGTGTCCAGAGTGGTAGCCTTCTGTGGCCCTTATCTGTGTTCCTTGAGAAATGAAATTGTATGTTGTTCCATGGTTTCTATCAGCCGTATGCTCCCTAACAGCAGAGGTTTCGTTCGTTCGTTTTTTATCTAGACCACTGTGAGGCCAGGACACTGTGAAGTGGGAGTTTCAACGACTACAGTTTAAATATTCTATAGCCGAAGAGTAGTGTGGAAACTTCCCATGGGCATAATTCACCCTAAACCCATCCAGCATCCGGGCAACTCCTCGTGGAATGGCGTCCACTCTTGTCACTTCCCCAATCCTTGTTCTCCAGCAGACGAATGGCTCCATCTCCCACTTCTGCCATCATGCTTCCTTTCTTGCCATGGGATTCAATAAATGAGTCCAACCAAAGTAAATCTGATGCGGGCTGCTGGGCTGTCTCACATTAGTGTGGAAAATGCCACCATCCATCAGTGTTTGGGCTTTTCCTGAGAAAGGCTGCAGGTTCAGGGCAGAGTCTGTCATTTTCTAAAAGGCACATTCTGTTCTTCAAAGCAAGAAGGGAGATTTGTCTAAACCAGTTTGCCCTTGAAGTGTTTTTTTTTTTTTTTTTTTTTTTTTCCCTAGAGCCTGGTGTGTTAACAACAAGTGTGTCAATAGTTGGTCACTCGGACAAAGTAAACTGATAATACTAATTATCACGGACACTGTTGTCATTGACAGCATCTATCGAGTGTTTGTTAAGTGCCAATCGACATAGGTTACCTCACTTAATCCTCATGTCAGTTCTTTGAGGTCATTTTAATTTTTTAAGAGAGATTTTTGCTATAGGGTGTTTTGCGCTTTCCAGTGAGCCAGAGAGAGAGAGACAGAGACAGAAAGCGAGAAATCACCCCCAGGGGGATGGCCACGCCCCAATCCTTTCTCCTCCATTCTCCTCTCGGGATCTTGGGCATGCACAACACACACACCTGGCATGAGTTTTAAGCTGCTGGATCTGGGACTTGAACCACAGTTGACTACATGGGAGTCCCCAGCAATGTAACCATGACACCATCTGCTGGTCCCGAGATCGTTTCCATTTTTTGGTGGCTCAGAGATATATTAAGGAATTTGCCCAATGCCGCACAGCCAGAAAGGACTTATATATGGGACTTGAGCCCAATTATTCCATGATAGTGTTTTCAGCTGGGGGTGACATTTGGCTATGTCTGGAAACTATTATTATTTTAGGTTTTTACCATAGAGCACATCCACTTGCTATGGGGAGACAGAGAGAGGGAAAATAAATCTACCCCAAGGGGGATGACCATGCTGCAATCCCTTCTCCATTCTCCTCTCAGGATTTTGAGCATGCACACACATGCACATGCATTTGTGTCTGGCATGATTTTCAAGCTGTCAGGTCCTGGACTTGAACTGTGGTTGACCATTTAGGAAACCAGTGCCTTAATCATCACACCACATGCTGGCTCTGAAACATTATTTCTTAAAATTATTTTTTAATGTTAGACGAGTTTTAGATTTACAGAGAAATGATGAAGACAGTGCAGAGGGTTCCCATGTATCACGCACCTGGTTTGTGTTATTGTTAACATCGCTCATGTTAATAATTGTCTGGTACATTTGTAACAATAATGAGCTCAGATCAATACATTAAGTGAATACTTTATTCAGATTTCTTGATTTTTTGTGAGATGTTATCTGATGTCCCTTTTCTATTCAGGATCCCATGCAAGATACATGTTAAGTTCATCTGTGTCTTTAGTTTCCTCTTGGCCATGACAATTTCTCAGACTTTCCTTGTTTTTTGATGAGCTTGACAATTTTGAGGAGTATTGGTACAGATATTTTGTAGCCTGTCCCTCGATTTGGATTTTTCAGATGTTTTTCTCACAATTAGACTGAGGTTATGGGGTTTGGAAGGAAGACCACCAAGATAAAGTGCCACTGTCATCCTGTCACATTGAAGGCCCACACTGTTTATAGGACTTGCCACTATAGGTGCTGACCTTGACCTCACTGAGGTGCTGTTTGTCAGGTTTCTCTGCTGTAAAGTTACTCTTTTCTTCCGTTTTTTTTCTTCTCTTTTTTCTTATTTTGCCAAAGGGCACATACACTGGCTAGAGAGAGGCAGAGATGGAGAGGGAGTATGGACTCCCCATGGGTCATGAGCACACCACAATTTCCTCTCCTCTATTTCTCCATCCTGTTGGGATATGGGACATGTCAGCTTATAGGTCTGGCATGTTTCCCAAGCCATCAGAAACATGATTTGAACCTCATGGTTGACTTCATGTGGGAGTCTGCAAAAATATGCAACACTTCACAGGTTTGCATGTCATCTCATTCTTATGTAGGGGCTGTGCTAATCTTCTTTGTATCTTTCTAGTTTTAATATATGTGCTGCTGAAGCAGGCAAAATGTTAGTCTTTTTTGTCCCCCTTTTCCATACTGTTCTCTTTGGGAGGAAAGAACATATGCAGATGATGCTTAAGGAGTGGTGAATTACATACTTTCTCTTTGAAGTGGTGAATTACATACTTTCTCTTTGAGAGGTGAGTATCTACATAAATTATTTGAAATTCTTCTGCACGGGAAGCTTGTCCATTATCTTCATTTAATTATCCAATCATTTATTTATTTATTTTTAAGAATCTTGAAGAATTATTCATTTAACTTAACTTATTATTTTTAAAATTTGCTATAGGGAGGGAGGGGGGAGGGAGGGAGAGAGAAAGAGAGAGAGAGAGAGAGAGAGAGAGAGAGAGAATGAGAATGAAAGCAAGCTGCAAGGTCTGGGACTCAAACCTGTCATCAGCCGTGTGGGAGTCCAGTACCTCAACCTCCATGCCACCTGCTGGTCCTTCAGTCATTCATTTATGTCAGCATGAGCTTGTGAAAATTTATTTTATTACTTCAGGTTACAATCCAATACTATTTTATTTGCTTTCCTGCTCCACTTGTCCCACCTTCAGCCACTGAGAACTCTGTCAGTAGGCTCCTGCATTCTGTTGACAAACCCTTTTCATTGATTTGATATGTGTATATGTTTTGATAACTTCCTTTTTTCTGACACTTAAAGAGTGTATGAGGTTCATCTTCATATTTTGTCCCCAGTCACAGAATCATCTATTACTCTGATATTTGACTGTCATGGTTGGGGGATGGCTGAGTGCTGCTGGTAAGCAGTGGGTAGAGACCAGGAATGCTGTTACACACCTTGTAGTGTAGAGGACAACACCCCATAGCAAAGAATGACTCAGCTGAAAATGTCAGCGGTACCAAGGCTGAGAAACCCTGCAATATTCTCTGTTAGAAGATAGAATGTATCATCTTGATAATTAGTGCCTATTGTTTATCCACTTCTGGGTAAAATAAAAGTGGAGGTGTCATCTCTGGGTGCCATATCCTCTTCCAACCAAAATGAAAATATCAGGGGAAATGATTCATATACTATTTTTTTAGGAATTATTAATTTAATTTAATTATTATTATTATAGTTTTAAAGTTTGAGCTGTAAGAGAGAGAGAGAGAGAGAGAGAGAGCAAGCCACCAAGTCCAGGACTTGAACTGTGGTCAGCCTTGTGGGAGTCCAGTGCCTTAACCACCATACTACTTGCCAGCACCAAAACCTCTGTTTTTATTTGCAAAGATTTTCCTCATCTTTCTGGTTGTCTTAATGATGGTGGATATATGTCAATAAAGGAAGGGATTTTCAATGCAGACCACATAAGATAGAGGAGCAGTGAGTGAAAACGTGAACTTAGCATCCACTAAATGAAAAACAGAAGTTTCTGTTCTTGGGCCATTCCATTATTTTTTTTTATTATTATTATTATTTTTTAACCTCTGAAAATTGTTTTTCATAACGAGAAGTAAAACACTTTCCCAGTCCTTCTCTGTAGGAGAACCTTTTAGAATATTTTCATATTTATTGCAGCATTATTCACAAAGGCCAAGACAAAGAATCAACCTAAGTGTCTATAACAACTGAATGAATAAAGCCAACATGGTACAATGTACGACAGGATATTACTTGGCCTCAGGACCAGCAGTTAGTGTAATGGCTATGTCGCTGGACTCCCATGTAGTCGACTGCGGTTCACATCCCGCACCCGGTGGCTTAAAACTCACGCTGGGCACGTGTGCGTGTGTGCCCAAGATCCCGAGAGAATGAAGGAGAAGGGATTGCGGTATGGCCATCTCCTCTGGGGGGTGATTTCTCACTTTCTGTCTCTCTGTCTCTCTCTCTCTGGCGAGCACACACACCCTATAGCAAAAACCTCTCAAAAAAAAAAAAAAAAAAAAAGGAGAGAGAATATTACTCGGCCTTCAAAAAGAAGGAAATCCTGTCATTTGGACAACATGGATTAAACTAAAGGATGCCACGGTAGTTAAACAAGCCTGGTACAGATCGACAAATGCTTCATGATCTGATTTATGTGAGGGATCTTCTAAAAACTCATGGAAAATTCACATTATGAAAAAGCTATGGATCAATTTTGAAGAGTTTTGTACCAAAATAAACCTTCACCTTAATTTCATTTTTCCACAAATTTTTTGAAGTTCTCTGGAATGTGGAATCCAAATAAGGGGAACTCATAGAAATATTACAATGATGATTTCCAGAAGCTGAGAGGTGGGGAAATACTGATCAAAGAACACAAAATTTCAGTTAAAGAGTAGGAATAAGTTGAAGACATCTATTTTACCTTGTATTGACTACAGTTAATAATATGTTACATACTTAAAAAGTGCTAAGAAAGAGTGGATTTTAAGTGTTCTTACCACACACCCACCCCACACACACAAAGATAAGCATGTGAGGTAATACATATGTTAAAAAGCTTAGTTTTGCTAATGCATACATTCTACAATATATATGTATATCAAAAAATATATTGTACAACATGAATAGATCTCATTTTTACTAGTCATTTAAAACATTTTTGTGTGTCATCTTAACTGGGCCATGGGGCACCCAAATATTTGGTCAAATATTATTCTGGGTATGCATGAGAGGGTATTTTTGAATGGGTTTAACATTTAAGTTGGTAGACTGAGTAAAGCAGACTGACCTCTCTAATGTGGGTGGAACTCATTGAATCATTGAAGGTCTGTATGGAGTGTGCACTATACATAAACATTTGCTCTCCCGCATTCCCCCCTCCTGGGGTTAGTTTCTGGCCAGAGCTGACCCCATAGGAATGCCACTCCCCTCTCTCCTCTAATGAGTGACCCTTGCCCGGGGCCAGTTCTGAAGAAATACCACACATCTCCCACTTAATCACCAAAAGACTCAGGCAGCCATATGTAAAGAATATATTTTGTTAGTCCTGTTGATAAACAAGTATCCTTTACTATAATGAATGTGCTCAAACTTAGACTATAGCCAGATCCAGACACTGAGAAGTGGAAGGTGCACCAGACCCTATAATTATTAACATGATTCTTTTGATCTAATGGTATTTAATTAAAAGCTGCATTGTATGGTGGTGCCAATCTTTTACTGACTGGCTGTCATTAGTGCACCTGGTAAATTGAATAAACTCCTATCTCTGGGGACCTCTGATGACTTTCTTGGAATAGGTAAGCATTACGCACAAGCCCTCTCAGACTTGGAGCTCTTGCGGTACAACCTGAATAGAACAGAAAGGCCTACCCTGGCAGAAATAAGGAAGAGACCCTCCTGCCTGACTGCTTTAGAGGTGGGACATTTGTTTTATACCTGCCTTCAGATGTGAACTGAAACATCAGTTCTTCCTGGGTTATAAACCTGCTACAGCATTGGCTCTCCTTGTTATCAAGCCTCTGGACTCGAACTGGAATTACACCATGGCTCTTCTGGCTCTCCATCTTACCAACTGCAGATTTTGGGACTTGTCAGTCTCACATGGGCCAATTTTTTATTTTACATAAACACACACACACACTATTGGTTCTGTTTCTCTGGAGAACATAATATACAAAATCAAATCTACTTCAGGTCTCACTATGATATGCTCATTGTTTTTTTAGCCCAGGGGTCAGCAAACTAAAGCCCATAGAAGTAGTACATTCTGATTTGGTAAATACAGTCTGATCAGGAAACAGCCTCGCTCATTCATTTATGTATGAAGAGACTTCAAAAATTTCATGGAAAAACAGAATTATACCCTGAATTTATTTAGGTGCAAAAATTTTTTTTGAAATCTGTACATAGTTTTTTCATAATACATAATACATAATTCATTCCTATGAACTTTTTGAAGGCCCACCTCTTAACGTCTGGGGCTGCTTTCAGATCACAATGGTAGAGTTGTCTGGTGGTTGTGGCAGAGGCTATGTGACTCCCAGAGCAGAAAAGCTTATCCTATCTGGCCCTTTACAGGAAAAATTTGCTGACTCTTGTCAAGATTCATAGTGGCCTTCTTGCAGTTCTAAGCATACACCAAGCCTTGCACCCTCCCTCAGGGCCTTTACTCCTACTGTTCCCTCTGCCTGGAATGTTCTCCCCTCAGACATTTGTATGACTCAACTAATTCCTTGTTTCCTTCAAGTCTTCAGTCAAAAATCATAATGTCAAAGAGGCCTTCTCCTCCCTTTTCTAACGTTTTTCTCATGTCAGTCTTTTTATACATTTTGTTTGTTTACTATCTGTCTCTCCCTGCTCAATATAAGCCCTCTAAAACTACATTAATTTTGATTCATTTATTCCTTGCTGAATTATATAAGAGATGTTCAATAGAAATGCTGGGTGAATAAAGGAATCTACCTCAATCTATTTCTAGGCCATTGAGCTATGTCTCTTAAGTAAGATACCACAGACTGAACTATCAACAATGACATGGCCTATAGATTCACTAGGTTCTGTGCATATCTAGCCCATGTAAATGTATATTGGCACAGAGTCACACCGAGTGAACAAAAATAGAAGAGAAATAGATTCCATTCCTCGGAGAACACAAGAAAGTGGGAGTGCATGCTTTAGGTAATGCAAAATTTCCTTTTAATCTTTTTTCTGAACTCCTCCAGCTCTCATCAGCATGTGCCATCCTTTGCTTACTCCCTTGACTATTTGACTTTCCGGAAATGACTACATTTGATTTTCCTGGTCTTATTATCTTCCGATCCCCTTCTATTTGCCCAGACCATCTTGACTCTAATCCTTTAATTCCATTTGGCAAATAGGAGTGGAAAGAATGAAAAAGAGAGATAAACCTCAAGCACAGAGGTTGTGGACAAAAATAAGTTCTCATGAGGAACAGACATTGGTCTCTTTCATTAAACGGCTCCTGAGAGTCTGCTGGGCCACTTTGCACAATTGCTTTTCACAAAAGCAGGTTTTAGTAGACTTGCATATTGCAGATGAGTACAAGGATTGTAGGGACCTGGTGACCCTTCTTTGAGAGCCTCTATTTTATTATTATTTAACTATCTGTGGACTAAGAGCCAAGATATTTCTGTACCTCTCTCCTAAATACAGTGCCGTATCCCTACATATAGATAGAGACAAAGATATGTATATGTATTTTATACATACAGAGAAGAGCAAAATAATACATATATACTTATATATGTGAATTCATACATATATATTAATATATAATTTAAATATAAATATATAAAAATAAATACATATATATTTATATATGTGAGTTCATACATATAATATATACTAATATATAACTTATATATAAATATATCGAAATAAATACATTTATTTATATATGTGAGTTCATACATATCATATATATTAATATATAATTTCTATATAAATATATCAAAATAAATTATGTATAATATATAAAAATCTATATAATTATATATAATCTATATAAATAAATGTATGAAATATATATGAATTATATATAATATATAAATATAAATATATGAAAATTATACATATAATATATAAATATAAATTATATATAAGTTATATATATCCCAAAATATTGATCAGATTGTGTGATAAAGCAAAAATCAATAGAATATAAATTCCTGCTTCCCGTGTGCTTTCTTTAGTCCTCATTGATCTATAGGGTAAGACACTTCACTCAAACTGGTTGAACTGAAAGAAAATTTGCTGATTGACATAACTAAAATGTCTGTGGGATGACATCAGGTACACTGTGGTTCAAAGGCACAAACTGCATCAGCTAAGTCCCACTTTGTCAAAACCCTAATAGGGAAACTAGCCAAGTGCTAGGTAGCAAATGCTGCAGGGATCCACCCACGTCCCCCTCTTCCTTATTTCAGTGCAATAGGTTCTGACTTCTAAATCCCAGCATCTGTATCTCTTTACCTGAGGTGATTCTTTGGTGAATATAGCAACTTCTCTGTTAGTGTTCGGGCAGGCCAGTGGTGCTAGAGAATTAAATCCCTGGGAAATAGCCTTCTGCAACAACTGCCCCATGGGGTTAATGTTGGGGCTAACTGTTCTACACTGCCTTCCACAGACTTCCCCAAGATTATGTCCCAGTTCCCCTCAGCTATAATTTACCTCATAACATGGGTTTTATTGGCTACTTTTTCCCCCCAACACTATCTACTGGGCTCACTTCTCAGATAAACCATTTACATTCAAATCTTCATCTAGAGAGGCAAGACACTGATGGGACACAGAAATGGATTATTATCAGTTGATAATAATGTGTATAGAATCCCTAACGGGACTGGTGTGAAATGTATTCATGTTGGAAAAATCACTTTACAAGCAAAGTGATATATAGTGATTGAATGTATAAAAGAAATGAAAACATATTATTAAAATACAACAAACAAACAAAAACCAAATTTTCACCTTGTGATCTACTTTGGAGGGATTCTTCCTGGTAGAACACATTGCTAATTAACTGGTCCCCTAAGTTGGGACCACTTCATCTCTGCACTTGTCACTGTGGCTAGCGAGATTGGTGTGATCACTAGTTAGATTTAGGTCTTATTTTCTCCTCCCCATGGGACAAGAGTCCGGTCCAGACAAAAGCACAAGGACCAAGTATAAGGATGACAGTGGTTTCTGAAGAGCCTCAATGGAAATAGATTGTAGGGAAACCAGAAAACAAAACAAACAATGCGCAGTGTAGCTTGCGTCTGCTCTGTCTCCAATAGGCAAGTATATTTGCATGCCCTTGTTTTGATCCTGTGATGTTGTATCTAATGGCAGACAGAGCTTCTTCAGTGCAGATCAGAGGTCAGCAAACTAGGACCTGTGGGCTCAATGCAGCTGCTGACTCTCCTTTGTAAACAAGGATTTATCAACACTCAGCCATAGGGCTTAGTTGATTTATTTGTCCATGACTGTTTTCACACCGTAACACTGAGGTTGAATAACTGCAATGGAGATGTTACAGATCACAAAGCCTAAAATATTTATTCTATGACTCTTTACAGGAAAACTTTGCCAACTCCTGAGCTAGACAGTAACCATTTTGGTTTCTCCAATAGAAGTTGTCTTTTAAGGGCCCTGATGGCATGTAAAGAGTTATTATCCTCAGCTCTTCACTTTCTTTTTCTGTCATTGTTACCTCCATCTGAGGGGTAGCAGTACCTGCAAATACCAAGTCATTTAGCAGATTCTGATTGTCATGCATTCTTTAAGCAAGAACTAGGTATTGAAATGTAGATCTTCTAAACACAGTGGTCATGAGAATGATTGATTCAATGGCATTGCCCACACTTGGCTGGGGAGAATGAGTTACTGAAAGGCAACTTTGGGTGGGTTATGAACCTAAAGTCACAATTTTGGGTGTGAGAAGATTAACTTCATTTTGATAAAACCTTTTGACTTTTGGACTCTTTAGTTTCCTAAAGTAAAAGTTAATCCTGTCCTTTTTAGGATTTTTCTCAGTTCAACCCAGGGATTTTTATTTAAGCTACTTCCTGGGTTAAAACCCTGTAAGTACTCTTTAGAAGAGGCCCACGCAGGCATCTTGAGGTTCTCTTCCTCACTCCACTTTAGTCCTGATTTTAAATGTTGTGGAGCTAAGACAATTTCTACAAGCTGCCATTGGGTCTGTAGGTCTTTCTATTTGTATAATCATATCATCTGCAAAAAGAGGCAATTTGACTTCCTCCTTTGGATATGGATGCCCTAATTTTTTTTTTTCTTTTGCCTAAGTTTTATGGTAAGATTTACACTATTATATTGAATAAGAGTGAAGTGGACACCCTGCTTGTTCCAGTTCTTAGATGAAAAGCTTTCAACTTTTTTACACCTTGTACAATGTTAACAGTGGGTTTTCCATGGTTTTTTTTTTTTTTTTTTTTTTTTTTTTTTTTTTTTTTTTTAATTTGCTAGAAGGTATGTGCGCTCACTGGAGAGAAGTAAAAAGTACCTCCACCAGTAATGAGTTGTAGTCATGCTGCAATTCCCTCTCCTCCATCTCTCCTTTTGAGATTTTGGGCATACATACATGTGCATCTGGTATGGGTTTCTTTCTTTTTGTTTTTGCTATAGGGTGCATGCACTTGCCAGGGGAAGAGAGAGAGATCTCACTTCCCGGGAGGGATGGCCATGCTACAATCCCTTCTCCTCCAGTCTTCTTTCGGGATTTCAAGCACGCATGCATGTACATGTGCCCAGTGTGTTCTTCTAAGCCACTAGATCCAGGACTCAAACTGCACATGTGGGATCCAGCTGCCTCAACCAACATGCCACCAGTTATGGTCCTCATATGTATGCCCTTATATGTGCTCTTCACTATTTTGAAATGTGTGTGTTCTATATCTAATTTGACTTTATCATTAAAACATGCTGTATTTTTATCAAATGTTTTCTCTATGTTAACTGAGATGATAGTTAAGACATGGAACCAAGCTAAGTGCCTATCAGCTGATGAATGGATTAAAAAATATTGTACATTACAAAGTGGAAGCATTCATTCATTAGAGGGAATGAAATCCTATCATTTGAGGCAAAGTAAAGAACCCCTGAGGAAATCATGATAAATGGAATAAGCAGACACTGAAAGACAAATACTGCACATTCTCACTGGTTAGTGGAAGCTAAAAGATGTGTTTGCATGGAAGTGGAGAGTGAAATGGTGGATATCACAAGTTAGGAAGTGGAGAGGGGAAGGCAGGATGGGGGAACTTTGTTAACAGACACAAAATTGCAAATAGCTAAGTGGAATGAGTCCCAGAGTATTATAGCACAGTAGAGAAATTATAGTTGGTGACAATTCAATGTATTCTTTAAAAAGAACTAGAAGAGAGAATTTTCCACATTTATAACATAAAGAATAAATGTTAGAGATAACAGATATGGTTTTTGCCCTGATTTGACTATCACACATTGTTTTTACATGTTTTGAAAAATTGCACAGTATCCCATAAAAAATAATTTCTCACTTTCTACTGGCCCCCTATGGAGCACATGTGTACTACAGCAAACAAACAAAGAAACAAAATGCCATTGGGCCAAACTTGGAAAGGTGTGACATAGTCACGGGGGCTAGAATATCAAAGGTTAAGGGCAGGGAAGCAGGTTGACTCAGGAGGTCTAAATGACTGCTCCAGGTTAGATTTTGACTCAGCAAGAAACTCCAGTTCAGGGCTAGTGCTAAATAACTCAGAAAAGCAGAAGAGTGGAGGGGCACATGGATGACATCAGGGTGTCCTACTATGCACTCACACACCATATCACATCATATTTTAGAGCTGTTGATATCTCAGTGCTGGGCTTACAATGTGCACTTAACAAATAGAACTCTTGACTGAAGAGTTCCACAGGAATATTCTATAGGAAGGGAAGATTATGACATCTTGAGCATGTAAGGAATGACATCACAAGCAGGTAGAATACAGGGAAAACTTTGCCACGGCTGCAGTAAGACATAAGAAGTTTGAAAGAAGCCAGATTAGAAGCTGTAGGAGTGAGGCAGGAGCAGGCTGTGAATACCTTGGGTGCTGTCTTAAGCAGTTTCGACTTTACTCTGCTGACTAGGAAGCCAGGAGTCATCTTGAAGACGGTAAGAACCCTGATTCAGTTGGGTATTTAGGGGCATAACATTTTTGGTAAAGAGACCAGGGCTGCAGGGGGCTTGTTTGGGGTAGTATGACTGTACAAAATGCATTTGTCTTACAAATGATTGTCACCATCTTGAATGCAAGCATTTCCCTAATACTAACTCTGTGTCTGGCACCATGCTGATTGTTTTTCAGAAGTTATCTAATTTAATGATCCCAGAAATCTTATAACTTGGTATATTATAAACCTCAACAGATAGGAGGAACATGTGCACTTAGAAAAGTTAAGTGACTTGCTCAAGGTTACCCACCTAGCAGGGAGCAAAAAGAGGATTTGAGTTGTCAACAGAAATAACTAACTCTGAAGAAATAATAATTAATTTGGTTTATTTCTAAACACAAATATGTGTGATCAACCTTGAGAAATGTAAACATCCTTTTCTTAGAGTGATAAGATACAGGGGTCTCTTATTTGGTCTTAAGAGTGAGGGACAAGTTTGGAATTTAGTGAAAAGAGTTCTTTCATTGGCTTGGTCCAAAAAGGTGGGACATCTATAAGTGGGGGCTTTTAGGCCAGAGGTGGGTTTTACAATTGGCTGTGATTGGGAAAAAAAAGGTCTTTGTTTTGGAAGGGATCAACAAAGAGTGTACTTTAACAGAGATAAGGGTGCTTGCATACATCATAAGATACTGTCCCAAGGACAGGATGTAGGAAGAGACCTGTTATCAATGAGTCAAAATGGTCAGTTAATGTTTTGAGTGTGACTCACTCATTGTAAAGATACTATGCCAGGGACAGGAGGTAGGAAGTGTCCTGTTATCAAATGGGCCCAAATAGTCTGTTAATATTTGTGGGCATAACTCACCCCGGGCCCTCTGGAAGGGATTTTTGGAAATAGGAAAAAGAACTCATACTTCTGTCCTCAGAGTCCAAGCCTTTATGATGCCAAGGGTTACTGGGTTATTTTTCACTTCTAGTTCTGCAATGCCATAAGTAAAGTCATCTTTTGATGAAGTCCTTGGATCCTTAAAAATTAAATTAGGACTTTATGAAGGACCCTCACTCTCTTCAATTCCATTCTTTCTTGAACTGTGCAAGAGAAAGTATGCAATGTAATAGTTTCTCTGTGAGCTCATTCTTCAGTCTAGTAGTCATATATACTAGAGACTATTTAACCACTGAATGTCTTTATTGCTGTAAATGTATGCCCTCCTCTTCATCCGGCAGATGAAATAATAGCTATTGATGAGCCAGCCAAGCACTGCTGATGCTGGCACTGTAGAAACATAGCCAATTAAATTCATTCGGTAGAAATGAACGGCTTTTGCTTTTTAAAAGTGCATCATAGATCATATCTGCTTTGGAGGGTGCAGAAGACTTTGTGATAGCAACTTTGAGATCTTATGTGGAAGGAGTGACACAGAAGATTGAGGGAAGACCTTTGGTTGTGGAATCATTTCACCTAACTTCTTTCAATAGAGATTATTAAGGACAACTTACCTACCTTCAGTCACCTAACCTTAAACATAAAATGTCTGAATACTATAATAACAACAACAACAAGATCCTACAATCTGAGGTTGCAAACTTAAGGACAAAATAAACTGAAGAGTAACTTGAAACACAAGAGGTAATTTGTGTTTCCTAAAACTAAAACAGGTGGGATACACTGGAAAAGGGAAAAAAAAAGGAGAAATAGAGAAGTATAGGCCTTAATAACTGGGAAGTATTAGCTCATCTAGTCAAGAGCAAATAGATCTGGTTCATTATATATTATGGCAGCCCTGTAGGAAGGGATCTGGGAGATTAATACTTTGACCTAATTTTTCTGCCTCCTTCTATTCTTGTGTATGTGCTCTCTGTTGGCTGGACCTAAATGACAGCCAGAAAATAAGGAAAGCTGCAGGTTAACACTGAGGCAGAGGCAAGGTGGTGAGTAGATACAGAGGGGGAAAAATGAGACATCCACAATATTGGAGTGTGAAATTAATCTTTAGGCTAATAATTGGAAAGGGTTCCCAAGTTGCAAGCTATATAAAAGTCCAGGGTGAAGCCATATGATGATTGGCACATCTCGGATATCTAAGCTGGCCACCCCAGGACAAGAACTTCGTTTCTGCATAGCATCTCCCTCCATACTTTTAAAGAATCAGGTAGCAATCTTGAGTTTTGCTCTTACTAAGCCAATGGTTCATCTCAACAAATACTTGGTGACAAAGGTTTTATTGTTATGCATTAATTGGACTCAAAACCAGACCCAGCTGGTGGAAACCATTCTAGGTAAGTTACAGGTCCTGTTTTCCTTCAAGATTCAACAGTCTAACAGCTGCAGATGTTTAGTTCCTAGTTCTACCTCCTCTCCACCCTACCTTCTTATGAATTTTTATCAACTCATTTCTACCAAGCCATCATCTTCTTCAGATTAAGCTGTGCAGCTGTGGAATATACTATTCACTTCTCCACCTTATAAAAATAAATGCAATAGTACCACATAATTCATCAAGATGTACATGTATGAAATATGCACTTTTCTGTAAGGGTCCATATTATACTTCAGTTAAAAAGTTAAAACTATTAGCCTGAGAAAAGTGATACTACTACCTACCATGTGTGCATTTGTTGCTTTGAGAAGATGCGTTCCTCAGAAGTAAGAAGCAAGAGTTCTTTGTGGATACATATATTTTTTCTCTCCTCAATTCCATTTTCTTTGGGGGATCATTTGTCTCACTTGCAATATGATATTGTGTGGCTGTCTCTGCTCCCTGAGCTCAAGGATGAGTATGCAATCCAGTTCTGGCCAATGCAACCCATTCCTCTAGCTGTGTAGAGACTGGAGTATGAATGGATACCCAACCGGAATTAGCCACCTCTTTGCTGGGGACATTTCTGCTGGAACTTTGAAGAAGACGGGTTCTCTTATGTTTGGATGCCACATTGTAAAAAAGATGGAGGGAAACACAGAACAGCTGTTTTCCATCTTTTCAAATACATGGCAGAATAAAGAGTATGAGGCCAATGCATATTTGAATTGGAGGTGAGAGAGAGAGAGAGAGAGAGCGCAAAAAAGGCAAGCAGACCTCATCCGAGCCCCTAAAGGCTGCAATGCACAACATGTAAATACCTTCTAAGTCTGTGTCTACTCCTCGACTTCACAGCTAGAGGATACAATATACTCTTTATTTTTAGCTCATTTTAGTCATTTTTTTGTCAGTTTGTTGATATAATGCTATTATTATTATTTTCTTGCAGAGGTTGAAACATATCTTGGGATTCCCACCACCCCCTTTTTTTTGGAAACAGAAATTAAATAAATAATTGTCCTGTATTTTCCAACCTGTTGTGCCTCTCAGTGAAGGGAGAATCATCTCATTATTATTTTTTCTGTGGAGAGGTTTTTGCTATAGGGAGAGTGTGCTCGCCAGAAAGACAGAGAGAGACAGAGAGAGACAGAGAGACAGAAAGTGAGAAACCACCCCCCAGGGGGGATGGCTACACCGCAATCCCTTCTCCTCTATTCTCCTCTCGAGATCTTGGGCACGCACGCACACGCGCCTGGTGGGAGTTTAAGCCGCCGGGTCCGGGACTCAAACCACGGTCGATTACATGGGAATCTAGCAACACAGTCATTATGCTAACTGCTGGGTCCCAGGAGAATAATCTTATATGCCTTAGCATTTATGTAGGCCAGTTTCCAGATCCAGGCTAAATTTCTCCCTTCTTTTCTATTGCTAGAGGGTGTGTTTAGGCACCAGAGAGATAGTGGAAAGTATCCTCCAATGGAGCCTGGTCATGCCACAATCCTTTTCCCTTCATTTTTCTATACCATCAAGATCCTAGGCATGCACGCACATTCACCCAGTATGTTTTCTCAAACCTCAGGAATAGGACGCCAATTGCGGTTGCCCATGTGGGATCTGCTCCCTATGCACAGGACTTCTGTGCAAAGGAGCTGGCCATGTAGGCACTGTTAAAGGCATTTTTTATTTACAGGTAAATAAAGCCCTAACAAAGCCATAGAACATTTCGGGTTTCGGGCTTCCTCCAATCTTACTGAGGACTTGTCCTGGAAACTACAACTCTGAGAAACCACTTAAATGAAATAGAACCAATCTCAACTTCCTGAAGAAATTTTTTGTAGGGAGAAAAAGAAAACTAACGTCTCTCCCATTTGAGAAGCAGAGGATCCCTGGTGCTTGAGGAAGTCAAGCCTCTCAAGGACAAGGACCACTGAGTGATCAGCAGAGCTGTTGCCACCTACTGAAAAATTGACCCCTGGGCCACTGTATGGTGTGTAAGGCTGCTGTATCACACATGGCTGACCACATGGTTCAAGTCCCAGACTTGGCAGTTCGGAAAACATGCCAGGCACATGTGCGTGTGTGCCCAAAATCCCAAAAGGTGGGAGAGAGGGAGGAGAAGGGATTGTGGTGTGGCCATCCATCATGGGGCTGCTTTCTCGTGCCCTTTCTCTCTTTCCTTCTCTCTGATGAGTATGTGTGTGCCTCTGGCAAAATTAAAAAAAAAAAAATGACCCTCGAGGGCAGGCCCATAGCCTGGCATCCTCACAGCTGGCCATTTCCTTAGGCTCTGCCCTCACTCATCCTATGTTAGTTGCCAAAAAGTCCGGCTCAATAAGACCTTCCTTATTCTTTGGTCCAGACTCAGAGTCTTTACTTTTTATTTAAAATAAAAACAAAAACAAGCACACACACACACACACACACACACACACACACACATACACACACAGGCTCTAACTCTTTCTTGGAGTAGCTGGCAAACAGAAACATTTTCTTCTCCCAGCTTGAGTGGTTTTACAGTGGGACCTACAACAACCTAAGGAGATAGCACAGGAGGACATGGCCTCGACCTTAAATAACCAGTAAGTCCTTACCTTAAGAAGTTTGCCCCATAAGATGTCACCTCAGATGCTAAGACTTGCTTTCTAGGCTGAACTTGGTCTTTCCCTGAGGTCTGAAGATTCTATGTATTTCACATTTCACCACTTTTGGACTGAAGTGGACTTACTTACTTATCAGTGTGTTGGAGTCTCAAAAATGGTATGCCCCGTCTCCTAAGCTGTTTTTGAAGTTTGCTATAGGGCATGCGTGCTCGCTAGACAAAGAAAAGTGTGCAATCCCTTCTCTTTGTTTCTCCTTTCTGGATTCTGGGCCTGCACTTATGTGTGCTCAGTATGGTTTTCATGCTGCCAGGTCCAGCCAGCTTGGCTGTGTGGAATCCGGCTGCTGTGCAGTTGGTCATGTGAAATCCAGCTCCCCGAACCCCCATGCCATCTGCTGGCCCCTGTGCATTTTATAGGATCTATTTCTTACCACTACTACCCCTGTGAGTTCTGGCCACTGTCGTTTCTCATCTGGATTGTGGTCTGTTTCCACCCTTGCACTTCTACAATATAATAGAACAGCCAGAGTGATTTTGTTAAGTGGAATTAGATCGCATCACTTCTGCTCAATACTCTCCCATGGCTCCCATCTCACTTGCAAAAACCTGAAGTCCTCAGTGAAATCGACAGACTCCGCCTAACATAGGAGCTCACTCCGGTCCTAACCTTGCACTAGCCTCTTCCTTATCATCTCTACACCTACCACATTGTTCTTCCTGCTGCCTTTGACCTTCCTCAGATTTGCCAGGCATCCACTCACCTCAGGGCTTTTGCCCTTGTCATCTCCTCTGCCCGGAATGTCCTTCTTTCAGATGTTCTCACGGTTAGCACTCTCATTTCCTCAGGATATTTTCTCAAATCACTTTCTCATTGAGGCCATGTATGACCACATGCTCTAAATTTCAGCCCTCACTATTTATCATCCGCGTCTTTCCCTGCTCCCTATGACAGGCCACGTCTCTCTCCCATTTATCTTCTGTTTATCCCATTAGGAAGTAACCTCTGCAGGGCAAGACCGCTGGTCTTCCCTCCCCCCCACTATTGAGTCCTCAAAAAAAGTCACTGATACATGGAGTGTGCCAGTAAACAGTTGTGGAGTGAATAAATAAGTGGGTGGATATTTAAAATGGAAGGTAGGAAGACATGGTTGAGAGACAAACTGAGGATGAGTGTGGAAGATTTTTCAGAGAAGGCGTTGCTCAAATTGGGGAGGGGCAGAGAAAATATGCGTGGAATGCTACCTAGGAGTTAAAAAATAAGAGGTTGAAATAAATAAACTAACATGGAACTATCTACAGATACACTGTCACATAAATGAAGCAAGTTACAGAGCAATGAACAAATACAACCTTATTTCCATATACAAATAAAAAATCAATAGACATCTATATGTATCTATGCCTATATATTTATAAACACACACATACACACACATCCCTAGACAAAAGTCTATGTCACTGACCAATTTTATTTTTCAGTAAAGGGCCAGCCTATAAATATTTCAGGCTTTGTAGGTCAAATAGCAGTTTGTCCTTTAAACATATATACAAAAACCCTTTCAAATGTAAAAGAAGTTTTTTAGCTCATAGAATGTACAAAACCAAAATCTAGCCTGTGGGCCCACGGGTTGTTGACTTCTAATTCAGATTTTGGTTTGGTTGCTTTTTTGTTTTTTTAGTTTCTTTCTTTCTTTTTCCTATGAGAGGGAGAGAGAGAGAGACAGAGACAGAGATATAGCACCCCTCATAGTGTTTTGATGCCAGGACACACCACCAGCGTGAACTCATAAGTATGCATGTGTCTGGAGTACTCAAAGAAGTCCCTGGACATGAACCCAGAACCTTCCCATGTGGGTCAACTTTGCAGAGTGTTGTATTTTACCACTGTACACTATCCAGTCCCCAGGGTTTGGTAAGTTACGGTAAAGGCGGTGGCATTGGGAGTAGTAAAGAACGCTGTACTTTTTCCCGTTAGATGCTCTATATTGTTTGAATGTTTTTTTTAGGAAAAGTATTCTTTAAATTTATGGGTTAAAAAAAGTGCAAAAATAAATAAATAAATTAGATAAAAAACTGGTATATAAAAGTATTTGAGAAATATTGGTTGAATATGTGAATGAATTTTAAATGATTGGATGACAATGTTCAAATGAATGAATGAATGAGTGAATGCCTGGATTCATGTATTTCCAGTTCTTTTGCTTTATTTTGCATAGTGGCAAAGAAGCAGTTTTGAAGGTATAAGACTACCAGAGTAGGCCTTAAAAAAAGTCTTTAAAAATTCACAGAGCAAGGTACTGACTTTATGCTTTTTGTTTTCAGTTCTTACAATATGAGTACTAAAAAGCCTGCTAAAAAGTAAACTATTTGCAATGAAAACCATTTTACCTAATGCATTAATCTTTGCTTTGCTTCAGGTTTTGGTACAATGCACGACAGAAAAGCTTAAAATAATATTTAGTTATTTCCACATCTTGTTCCCAGCTTAAGTGGGCATTGGGCTGTGAATATTTATTCATATTCAACCTACTTGTTAGCTATGAGCTGCTTTGCAGGCTCAATATGTCAAACCTTTTGTGGAATAAGCATTTTAAACCCGTCTGGATTTTGTAAAAACCTATGGTTCAATGGCCTCTTTGCAAAGAAGCAAAACAAAACACATGCACATACCTGTGTCCTTGTACAGAACTCAGACTGCCTTCACTTTTGCTTTAAAATGCTATTTTATATAGTGCTGATATAAATTTCATATTGTCCTCAAAAATACTAATTGTTAATAACTGTTTGAAATACCCCGTCATGCTATAGTAACTATCCCGTGTGGTTTCACAAAATAGAATATTTATCATCATCAATGTAAATCTCATTAAAAATACACATTAAGCACCCATCTGTACATTCTGTACAGATTTGGGAGAAACAACCCCCCAAATTTAAGTCTAGGAAGTCCTTTAAAAGTCATTATCAATATTTATTTTAACACTTGTAAGATTTTGGTTTCTCTCTCTCACTGTTTTTCTTTTCAATTTGCTGTAGGGTGCTTGCATTCATCAGAGAGAAACAGACAGGAAGAGAGAGAGAGAGAGATGGAAACTGACTAAGTCCCCTCAGCGGGGTTGGCCATGCGGTAATCCCTTCTCCCTTATTCTATTGGGATTTTTGGGCATGCACACACACCTGCCCAGCATCTATTTAATTCCTCAGGTCAGGGACTCAAACCACACAATTGCCTGTGAGGGAGCCAGCCACCTTAACCACCACACTACAGGCTGGTCTGATTTTGGTCTCTTAAATATCTAGTTTTTCATGCACCTCCCCACCCCCTAGTGTGTTGAAAATTTCACTTTCTACTTAATAGGTTTCCTAATATGATTTTTAAAAAAGTGTTTGGAGTCTATATCTTACTGTTTTAATCTAGAGTTGCCATTATCACATGGGGGTTTCTTTTGACTTTAATCGAGGTTATCACATTTAACTGCACTTAATACCATTTAAAATGAATGCTAAAACTCAACAGTAAGCATCTATGAGTAAATATCATGTTATGATATGCAAACTACTTAGTGTTTCCTTATCATACTAAAAAGTGTGAAATAAATTATGATATAATGAGAAACTAGCAGTCTGAAGTCATTCCAAATGTGACAAATCTTCACCAGTGCCTAATGATTTTCAGTGATTTTGAAAAAACATCAGAGTGGGCTAAATGATGTATATGTGAGTGAATGTATAAAAATAAGTAATAATAAAAATAATAAAAAACATCAGAGTGGTTCAAGCCTTGAAGCTTTCTCCCAACAACTAAAAAGGGCCCTGAACAAACAAGCACAACTAAGCATTTCATCCTGGAAGCAGCTTATTGAATTAATAAGACAAGTCAATTAATGTAATGCTCTGTTGCTTCAGGATAAAACAAGAAAATGAAAAAACGTGGAGCTGTTTACCATCCTGGGATCAAGTCACTAGGAAGACTGAATATAATGTCTGTCTCTAAATCTTAAAGAAGAACTCAAAATGGCTTCTGCTGTTGTGGAGTTATTGCCCCCAAATTCATAGATTGAAGCCGTGACCCACAATGTGACTGTGTGTTCTCGCTCTCTCTTTCTTTGCCATGAAGACAGGAATTAGCTAGAATTCTGATCTTGGACTTCTCAGCTTCCAGAACTATGAAGGAAAAAATTATTTTTCTAAATTATTTATTTAATTTTATTTGTTATTATGATTTCTTTTTTAAATTTGATCAGAGAAAGACAGACAGAGAGAAAGGGAAAATGAGCAAGCTACCAGGTCCAGGACCCGAACTGCAGTTGGCTATGTGGGAGTCCAGTGCCTTAACTGCCACTCACCTGCTGGCCCTCTAAATATATATATCTACTGGGTTGTTGGGAAAGCCATGCCTCATTTTTGCAGAGAAAAACATGTCATGACCTAGTATTATTTATTTATTTTTTTGGAGAGTTTTTTTTTTTTTTTTTTTTTTTTTTTTTTTTTTTTTTTTTGTTATAGGGCGCGCTTGCTCACCAGCTAGACAGAGACAGAGAGACAGAAAGTAAGAAATCACCCCCAGGGGTAATGGCCATGCCACAGTCCCTTCTCCTCCATTCTCCTCTCGGGATCTTGGGCACGCACGCACACGCGCCCGACATGAGTTTTAAGCCACTGGGTCCAGGACTCGAACCGCAGTCGGCTACATGGGAGTCCAGCGATATAGCCATTACGCTAACTGCTGGTCCCGATGACCTAGTATTTTTAATTTTCCAGGGTGCATGTGCACTTCTCAGAGAGAGATGGGGTCAGGAGGGGCTAGAGAGAGAGGGAAAGCGTTCACCATGAGGAATGGTCATGCCACAATCCCTTCTCCTCTCTGTACCCCACCATTTCAAGATTCTGGGTGCCATACACACAGGCCTGGCATGTTTTTCAAGCCACTGAGTCTGGGATTTGAATTGCACAATCGGCCTTGTGAGATCCAGCTACCTAATCACCATGCCATGGACTGGCCCAAATCCCTCAGACTGTGCTATTCTGTTATGGCAGCCAAAGCTGATACTGCTGCTTACGATGGTCTTCCATGTAGTGCCCTGGAGAGGAGGTTGTGGTGAGCATGGGCAAGCTATTCCTTCTTTCTCCTGGGCACACCATAGGATTCTTTTCCCAGAATTTCTTATAATTAGGGGAGCCATAAGCCAGAGTTCTACATAATGGAAAGTGGGCAATCGTATCCTAAACCACTCTCAAGTCTTCCCCGTAATAACTCTGCAATATTCTTCTGTGCGTGCTCTCTCTTCCTGCCTGCTGGTCGAAAAAAGAGGCTTAGGGGAAGATTTTATGGGCCCAAAACAGGCAGGGCCTTTGGGGTATTTTTAGCTTGGAATCATGGATCTTTTGGTCTCTGGATAAAGTTCAAGGAGTCCATAAGCTTGATCAAAAAAATATTACATCTGTATTTTCAGAAAAACTCTAACTTAAATTTAGCATTTCCTTCCATTATAAATGTAGGTAAATCACCACCGTGATATTAGCACTACTTATGACTTTGTCACCTAGAGAAATTATAGGTATTTCATGTCACAGTATAGTGGTTGCAGATATTTCAAAATATTTTTACCTTCAAGACTGCTTAAAAATTATGATCGTTATTAAACCTGCCACTCAATTTTGTTATTTACTGCTTTAATAAAAAGTATGTATATTACTAGATCTCAAATGTTTTAATAGTTTGATTGCTGAGTGTTAATATCATTTTATTTAAATATTATGTATTTTAGTTTATGTATTCGAAGCCTATTACCCTTATGAAAAGGTTGACAGATTTCCCCGGACTGCCCAAAGTTCAAGGCATAAAGAGATTAAGAACCTCAATGCCAGAGGACGATGCTTGTGTCGATGTGACCTGGTAACAGAAATAAACATTCTGTTGGGTTAACTCTCTGAGACTTTGAAGTTTCGTTATGTTCCTTCATCTTCCCAAATAAAATGGTCTACGTCCTCTAAGACTTGGGCAGGCAAACTCTTCTGTAAAGGACCAGATAGTAAATATTTGGGGCTTTGTGGGCCCTGTTGCAATTACTCATCTCTACAGTTGCATTGTGAAAGCAACCACAGATAAGATGTAAATAAATGCAGTTGGCTGTGTTCCCGTAAAACTTTATTTCTAGACACCCAAATTTGAATTTCAAGTCATTTTGACACGTCAGTAATAGTAGCCTTCATTTTTTTTAACCATTTAAATATATAAGAACCATTCACATCTCAAAGGCTATACAAAAGCAGGCAGGGGGCTGTAATTTTGTCAACCTCTGATAGAAGATCTGGGTCAGGTGGTCCTAGAGGGAAGGATTAGGTTGTGTCATTAGGCTATTTTCAAATATTTACAAGTGGGGAGATTTCACAGAAAGGTTAGAGGTGGATACTGGACATTTCCACGTGGTGACCATCGACTCCAGCTGAGTAGCAGGGTCTCTCTACACTGGCAGGGAGGCTTCTTTCCATTTGACTATAGTCTCATCTGACTATAGTCTCATCCTTTGCAAATATCTGATGCATACCTATGTTTCTCATGAGACTGAACATTTTCACACTGTCAAAATCTGAGTGTAGCCCCCTCACTGAGCCAGTGGGTTAGAAAAATATCCTTTGATCTGTACCTCTCCTCTCACACCTGCACAACTAATTTCAGTTTCTCAGACAAAGGCAAGCTCTTCTGTCACCATCCACACCAGAAGTCTGCAAACTATAGCCGCCATACCAAATCTGGCCTGCTGCTGTTTCTGTGAATAATTTTGGATATAAAATGTATTGGAATACAGCCTTCTCCAATTTTTTTATATCTTGTTTATGGTTCCTTTTAGACACTATATTGCAGAGTTCATTAGTTGCCTGCAAAGCCTAAAATAATGACAGTATTGTCATTTACAGAATGGTTTGCTGAGGCCAGCAGGTGGCATGGTGATTAAGGGTGCTGGATTCCCACATGGCCAAATGAAGTTCAAGTGCCAAACCTGGTGGCTTCCTTTCTCACTTTCTGTCTCTCTCTCTCTCAATCTCTGTCTCTCTATCTCTCACTCTGTGTCTGGTCAAATAAAATAAATAAAAGTAAATAAAAGAATTCTTATAAAAAGAGTTTGCTAACTAATGATCTGGATAATTAGCATAAGAAATTTGTATAACTGTGGTTATACAAACACCACAATGGCACAGTGGTAATGGAATGCTCTGAGATGTTGAAGTCATGTGGGAAAGTCTCTGCTCCTCATTCTGAGTTCTCCCTGTACATGCTAAGCACATACATGCATGTGCCTTGATAGTGAGGTTGGGTGTGGATTCCAGCATGAAGACCCTGTGGAGGGTTCCTCTCTCTCTCTCTCTCATGGAAAAGCTAAATAAATAAAAAAAGAAATTCACACACTTAGCCATCTATTCAAGCCTGGTCCATTTCACTTTTAGCTTTTCAATCAGATGTTCAATATTGTGGCACTCATGCACTTCCTTGTCGCTTCTTAGGCAACCCAAAGGTCCTAGCCCATCTATTTGGAGAGAACAGCTATAATAGGGGACAAATATGGAGAGATGTTACTGGCATATGTTATTCTTTGGCTGGAATATCTTTGCTTTCATGGTAATTTAAATAACATTTTTTTTTTAGTCAATTGTTTCTTTGAAGAGTCACTAAGAGAAACATTTTATTCCATCTTATGTAAATGTTGTTACCTTGCTCAGAGAACAAAATCATTGCTTGACTTTTCAACAAATTCCCACTTATTCCCAAATTCACTGACCCACACAGTGTAATAGGAAATGTGATGAGAGAAACAGCTAATGGTTGAAGAGCATTAGACCATTTTAAACATTACGATTACAGCTAATCTACTTGAAACACGCTTAAGATACTGCGTTCATTTTATATCTTCAGTCAGCAGGAAAAAGATCTAGTTTATTGGGTTAGAAAAGAAAATTCAAGGTAAGTTTTTGGATAAGTAAGATACCTGTCAAAAGGCTTAACCCTCTCCCAAGAAAACCTAGTCTAGCTGAAAACAAAACAAAACAAAACAAAACAAAACAAAACAAAACAAAAGACTCCCTACTCTTCATCTTTTCTCTATGCCTTGTTCAACAAATTAGGGCTTCATAAAATAATATATTTCTCCCTATAAAAGTTCCTACTCTCTGCAATACCTTCTCAATGTTCTTCTATTCTAGGGGATGGGTTTCAGGCCAAGCTCCATGGACTGTGGTCCATACTCAAGATGAAATATAACACACACTGTAGTCCAGCATGGCACCATATCATGACAGTGTTCCACAGGCAGTTATTAGCGCTCTTACAGGCCCATGTTTGTATTGTCAAGTGCCTAGAAGGTGCCCAAGGTAGTTCTCATAATAAGAGTAATTATAAGGGAATCACAAAAAAAATTAGGAAGGAGGCTAAACTCAGCTTTGTTACGGTAGCATGAAAAGCCCTGAAATCAGAAATTTGGCTATCTCATCATGGCTTTGCCACCAAGAGGCACTGATGACCTTGAAAAAGTGGCTTCATTTACCTGGACTGTGTGTCCCCTTCTGTACAATGTGGATACCAGTATGGCCTGCCTGAGAGCTGAGCTCTCATGACTTTGAAGGAGCCCAAAATAGATGAGAGAGTGTCAAGTAGGAGAGTGATTAGGAGGGACTGGGGGGACTGGGAAGGGCAGGGGTGGGAACAGAGGGATGCTGGGTAATGGACACAACTACTAAGGAAGGGCATTCTTAATGACTGCTCAGGAAGCCCTTCAAATTGCTACTAGAATCTTCTTTTCCTCATCTTCTTTTTTTTTTTTTTTTTGGAGAGGTTTTTCACTATAGGGCGCGTGCGCTCGCCAGACAGACAAAGAGAGACAGAGAGATAGAAAGCGAGAAATCACCCCCCAGGGGTGATGGTCACGCCGCAATCCCTTCTCCTCCATTCTCCTCTCGGGATCTTGGGCACGCACGCACACGCGCCCAGCGTTGAGTTTCAAGACACCGGGTCCGGGACGCGAACCGCGGTCAACTACGTGGGAGTCCAGCGACATAGCCATTACGCTAACTGCTGGTTCCCCCTCATCTTCTTTTTGAAGTCTCTGGCAAGACCTCAATCAATTTTAACTGGCTGTATTCAATGTCAATTTTACCATCAGTAAGGAGAATATGTGCAAAGCGATAAAACACATCCAAGGGGCCAGCAGGTGGTGCAGTGGTTACGTCGCTGGACTCCCACTATGGTTTGAGTCCCAGACCTGGAGGCTTAAACTCATTTCCGGTACATGTGCATGCATGCCCAAAGATCCCAGGAGGAGAATGGAGAAGGGATTGTGGTGTGGCCATCCCCCCTGGGGGGGTGACTTCTCAATTTCTCTGTCTTTCTCGTGAGCACACACACTCTCTGGCCCCAACCAAAATAAAAATACACACACACACACACACACACACACACACACACGCTCATATTTACTTCTATTTACTTCTATAAAATCATAGTAATACTAAAACATACACTGGTTACTTTGGAGGTAGCTGGTGAGAAATCTCAATAGTCTGAAAGCTGATAAATCAAGAGAAAAAAAGCATTTATCTAGCTTCTGGATAATGAGGTGGGAACATTTTCTTCTTACTGATTATCAGTAAGATGTTAATAAACACAGGTCAGCTAATAAGCACAGAAGGAATAATATAAAATATCACTATTTGTAACTGTTAAAATTAGTGTATCTGATGGCTGGTAATGTCAGGGAAACAACCAACCAGACGCTGTGTTTCCTCTTAATGGAAGCTCACATCTTGACTCATGAAGCAGTATTGACTAAACAAAGAGCTAAAGAAAAAAAAAATATGCTTTTGATCAAGTCCTTGATCTACTCGCTTTCAAAAAAAATCAAGAGATAGAGGATCATTTAAAATAGTACCATGGAAATGTAATCCCCCACATGCCAACTTTGAGAAAACTATATAGGACAGAGATGATCCACTTAAAAAGTGTGTGTGTGTGTGTGTGTGTGTGTGTGTTTTTTTTTCCCCAGCAGAAAAAGAAGAGAGAAGAAAAATCTATAAATTAATAGAAACTTAAGATACACAGAGATCAATTGTAGTGCACGGAACTTATCTGAATCCTGACTGAAGCAATTAACTGAAAAATGCTAAGGAAATCCAAACATCAGAAATATCACTCACCTGACAGTTGATGATATTAATGACTTACTGTTCATTTGTTTTGATAATTATATTGTGGTTATGTTCTCTTATTGAGGCCAGCAGTGGTGTGGTGGTTAAGGAGCTAGATTCCCACATGGTTGACATGGTTTGAATCCTGGACTGGTGGCTTGAATTCTGGACTGGTGGGCACTCAAGTGCCCAAAAATTCCCGAGAGGAGAATGGAGGGATGATTTCTCACTTTCCCTCTCTGTCTCTCTCAGAAGAGCACATGCATCCTATGGCCAGAACCTTAAAAATAAAACCAAAGGATGTTTTATTGTTTATAGATACAGTGTGATATATTTACAGACGGCATGATGTGCTTTCATATAACCCGGAGCTGAGGATTTGGATGGGGTAGGAATGAGCAAATGTACTAGCACTGTTCAGGCTGGGTGATGAGTACATGGTTTGTTGTGCAATTCTGTCTACCCTTGATTGTGTTCAAAATTTCCTATAGTATAACAAAATGTTTTTAAAAATAGCAAAGAAGGGACCAGCAGTTAGCATAATGGCTACATCGCTGGACTCTCATGTAGTTGTTGACCGTGGTTCAAGTACCGGACCCGGTGGCTTAAACTCACGCCAGGTGCGTGTGCGTGCGTGACCAAGATCCCGAGAGGAGAATGGAGGAGAAGGGATTGCGGCGTGGCCATCCCCCCTAGGGGGTGATTTCTCACTTTCTGTATCTCTGTCTCTGTCTTTCTGGTGAGCACAGACGCCCTGTAGCAAAAGCCTCTCACCCGCCCAGAAATGTGATAAAAAAGAAGACACAGAACTTTAACGTGGAATAAGTAATAGACCTAAGAATTATCATGTATTTTCAGGGCCTCTCATATTAGAGATGGCAGGGTAGAATAAGGGCCCAAATGGATCATTTTTCTACCAAATGCTTGAATTAGGTTATGACCAGCAATGTCTGAAATCCACAGAATTTGAAAGCTCCCTCAGTAAAATTCTTATCTTATACACACACACATACACACTTCAACTGTCACTGAAATCTGTTAAAAATCTCAGAAGTTATAAAAACCAATATAATGACCACTGTTGCAAATTGAGTCTGTCTTGAGTTTCTGTAATAGTATACTTGATCTGACCCACAACTGTTCTTTCTAGAGATAATCTTAAACAATAGAAAAAGCTGAGTGGATAATGTCTTAGCTAGAATTTACTTTATTGAAAGATAATTAATCATACATTCAAATTAAAATATTTGACAAAAGGAGTTTTTATTTCCAGTTGTAGCATTCACAATGCTTCTGTTAGGAAGTCAAATGGAATTAGTGCAGAAAAACATAACACATGGATCTAATCCTACTATGGGATTTAAAAATCTTCTATGGTATTTAGAAAGAGAATGACAGTTTTGAATAAAATGCCTTCTTTTCTCTTCTCTTGGGGACTATGGTTAATGTTTAAACTGAATATTGTTTCATCGAAATCCCATGCTACAAATGGCATTGGTCCATAGGAGGCTTGCATGGTATCCATCCGGGCCCAGCAGTCTGGGGTCTACCTTTACCTTTGGGAGAACCTAAGCTGCATTGCCTACCTTGTCTAAGTTACTCTGGAGGCATATTATATTTTGAGAAATAATGCCAGTGAAAGTGAAGCATTTTGGGAAGTTTAGACTCTCCTTGAAACTGTTAGAGACATTCGATTTGTATGCGCCAAAATTGGTTTAGGAATCAAAGACTTAGATGCTGGTTTTAAGCCTTCAGCACTTGGAAGGGGTCAATTAATGAAAAGAAAAACTGAACAATTCTTTGTGGTCTTTGGTGGTGCCAGCAGCCTCTGGTGCTTTTAGAACTTTGCAAGCACTCAGCTATTCAGCTTTACATTTGAAGCCCTTTCCATGCCTAGAGGCCCTCTTAATGGCTGTTTTAAATGCAAAACTAAGTAAGAATAAAAAAATCTTTGAGAAACAAAGAAACATCTAGTTCTTATAACTTTTTCTAAATAGCTTGGAAGCTTTTTTAGGTTTTTATCCTCTACCTCAAGGCACCATTGCTGAATACGTCCTCCTTAAGAAACACATGATTGAACCTTAAGGGATGCTGCAAAGTCTGAGAAATACTGAACATCCTAATCATATTTGTTTAGAGAAAAAACTGAGAATCCTGCAAAGATTTCATGGATCTTTGCACAAGAGAACATTCTGTACTATTGTCTTAACAGCTGGAGTGGGGGCCAGTAAGGTGGCACAGTGGCAAAATGCTGCGCTCTGCCTGGCTGCTTGGTAAGTTCTGATTTTGCGACCAGCGACCTTCTGGAGTACACCAGGCATGCACATGCCCATGGTTCAGGGCTGGCTGAGGGTGGAGGTGGATCATGGTGTCAAAAACCCATTGAAGGGACCAGCAGAGCGTAATGGTTACGTTGCTGGACTTCCACATAGGCCACCGCAGTTCGAGTCCTGGACCTAGCAGCTTAAAACACTCTGGGTGATTGTGTGTGTGTGCCCAACATCCTGAGAGAAGAATGGAAGAGAAGGGGTTGCAGTGTGGCCATCCCCCGTGGAGGCTGATTTCTTCCTTTCTGTCTCTTGGTCTCTCTCTGTCTCTCCAGTGAGCCCACGCATCCTATCGCAAAAATCTCGCTAAAAGAAACAAGCGAGCAAACAAACAAGCAAACCAAAGAAACTCTGTTGGGGATACTCTTTCTCTCAGTTTTTCTCACTCATACGATGAGTGAATGAGTACATGAATATGTCAACTTTAAAAAGTTAGGATGGGATTGGAAAAAGGGCAGATGAGGTGATTAACTAACACAACTAGAATAGTCCTTGAAACGGTTTCTTAGTGGAGGTAAATAGTGTTTTTGTTTGTTTGTTTTCTTTTTTTTCAGTTTGGAAATTCAGAAATTTGCAGTGTAAAGAATTTGTACGTCTTGATTGTTTTTGCATGTTGTTAGAGTTGTACTTTTTAATCAGTACAATCCCTTAACTTTGAGGGGCAAATGGAAATCTGTACAGTGATTTCTTGGTCACTATGGTTATGGGGTGTTACTATTATGTGGTAAGCTGGAAGAAATCCTGAAGTATATAACACATTTCTGCTCAAGGAAAAATTGTCCTACTGAATTATTGCTGTCCTGTTTAACACAAATGTAAGTGAAAAAACCTTTTCAGAATATGACAAGCCCAGAAATGAACTCGGTTTATAAAAACTAATTTAAAAAATTGAGATACAATTAACATACCATAAAATTCACCCTTTTTATTTTTTTAAAGACTTACGTATTTTATTCTTCTATTATTATTTTTGAAAATTTTGCTATAGGGCACATGTGCTCACCAGAGAGAGACAGAAAAAGAGAGAAAGAGAGAGAGAGAGAGAGAGAGAGAGAGAGAGAGAGAGAGAGAGAGACAGGTCTGGGACTCAAGCTGCAGTTGGCCATGTGAGAGTCCAGTGCCCCAATCATCATGCCATCTGTAATGACTATCTAATCCCAGAACATTCCTATTTCCCCAAAAATTAAACAAATAGCAGTCAATTCCCCCCCTCTCTCAAGCCCAGAGCAATGAATTTTCTGTCACTGTGGATTTGCCTATGCAGGACATTTTATATAAATGGAATCACACAATATGTGGCATTTTGTTTCTGGCTTCTTCACTTAGAATTTTGTTTTCAAGGTTCATATGTTGTAGCATGATTTACTGCTTCCTTCCTTTTCATGGCTGAATAATATTCCATTGTATGGCTATGCCACATTTTGTTGTATCCACTTATGGGTTGATAGACATTTGTGCTGGCATGATTTTGATGAACATGATACTAAGATTATTTAAAAGCACAATGGGGGAAAGATAGTACTCTTTTTGCTTTTGTTTTACTATAGGGTGCCTCCACTCACCAGAGAGAAAATGAGATATGAGAAATCACCCCTTGGGGGGATGGCCACACTGCAATCCCCTCATCTCTCCATTCTTCTTTCAGGATTTTGGAAAAGCACACACAGACACACACACACACACACACACACACACACACACACAACACACCCTGGTGTGTTTCTCAAGCCACTAAACTGTGACTCAAATAGTGGAGTTGGCCATGTGGGAAACAGCTCCTTAACCATCGTGGCTCCGGCTGGCTCCAACAGATGGTACTGTTTTGTTCTGAATTTTACTAAGAATCATTCATTTAGGTAAATTACATTCATGTAATTTATGATTTCAGGGGCAGCACATGGTGTAGCAGTGATGTTGCTGGACTCCCACATGGCTGATTACAGTTCAAGTGAGTGGCATGGCCATCTGCCCGGGGGGGGGGGGGGGGGGGCATGATTTCTCACTTCCCTCTCACTATCTCTGTCTGTCTCTCTCTGGCAAGAACACACACACCCTAAGGCAAACAAAAACAAAAACAACAAAAACAAACAAAACAAAACCAAACCTCTAAAAAAGGAAAAAAAAATATACATGATTTCTTTTGAGAGAGAGAGGGAGAGGGAGGGAAAGAGACACACACTCCCAACAGGGTCCTCAACAGGGTCCCACAATTCACCTCCAGTGTCAGCCCTCCAGGATGATGGGCGGGTCTGAGGGCCCAGGGGAAGGAGGCCCCAAAACACAAACCTAGGGTCTTCCCGTGTGGGTCCAGCTGCACCTAATGCTGTGCCACCACCCAGCCCAGAAAAATCATGTTGGAGCAAAACTAAAAAAAAAAAAAAAAACTCACGTTGGAGTGACATGGCTCGTGATTTTGAGTCATCGATGTACCTACTGGTTTCAGTTTATCTTTTCAGATGTTGTATCCTCAGTTTTCTATAGACATTGTATAGAGCAACAGCGAGTTGGGGCTGAACTGTGGCCCAGCACTAAAATGCAGTGTTTTGCAAAGCTAACTCACAGGGGAGGGTTCTGAGTTCGTGTCTCAAGTCCTCCCTGAATGTACCAGGCAATGTGTGAGTTCATGATCCAGGGCTGGCTGAGGCTGGGAGTGCATTGAGATGTCAGGGTCCTGTTGGGGTGCCTGTGTCTTTCTCTCTCTCTGTCCCTTCCACTCATGGAAAAAAATAAATAAACTTAAAAAATATATTTAAAAAATGCATGCATGAGCCCACCTGAAAACAAGCGCCTGAACAAGGCCACTCTGATCCAAATAAAAACCCCTTCGGACCAGTGGATGGCAAATGGTTATGTTGTTGGACTCTGATGAAGTCAACCACAGTTCAAGTCCCAGACCCAGTGGCTTAAAACTCATGCTGAGCGGGACCAGCAGTTAGCGTAATGGCTATGTCGCTGGACTCCCACGTAGTCGACCGCGGTTCACGTCCCAGACCTGGTGCTTAAAACTCATGCCTGGTGTGTGTGCGTGCGTGCCCAGGATCCCGAGAGGAGAATGGAGAAGGGATTGCGGTGTAGCCATGCCCCCTGGGGGGTGATTTCTCGCTTTCTGTCTCTCTGTCTCCCTCTGTCTGTCTGGAGAGCACACGTGCCCTGTATCCTTCTTGGTAACCCATTTTCTGGGACCCTTCTCATTTTCTTGGGAGCTCTTTTTTTCCTTCCCTCTCCTTCAATAAGCTCCCTGCTTTCCTATGCACCCCCCAAAAACAACAAGTAAATAAAGACTGACTTCATGTGTGAAGCTTGTTTTTTTTTAAAATAATTATTTATTTTATTTTATTTATTCATTCATTTATATTTTAATTTGACCAGAGAGAGACAGAGGGTGAAAGTGAGAGAGAGAGGAAGTGAGAAAGCAAGCCACCAGATTCAGGACTTGAACCCTGGTCAGTCATGTGGGAGTGTCCAGCGCCTTAACCACCATGCCACCTGCTGGCCCCCTGTGAAGCTTGTTTTGAAGAATAACGGGTGTAAATGTGATATCGCCCCCACTCTCATGAATATCCCTACATGCAAATGAATCATGTATGGAACCTTAGATCAGCACTAGAGCTTGTTCTTTTGAAGATATAAAACCAGTCACAGATCAAGACTGGCCTACACTATCAGTAGGTACATAACTGCATTGGAGCCCCATCCTTAGAAGGAAGCCACCCACCTTCTTGAAATTGCCTCTCAAGGTGGGGACAGTGTCAGGACCAGACTTCATCACGGGACTGTGATATTCTCCTTCAGTCTTGACCTTAGTTCGTTAACCTCTCTTTTCTCCAGTTAGCTATAGTGTGGAGTACGCTGACATGTTAATTATATAAGCTCCCATGTAAGTACGCAGTTATATAAGTGATATATGTACAATTATCAGTATGTAGCTCCCAGCTGGATGTGAGCTAAGTCTTAATATCTGTGCATGTGTGTAGAAGTTTGTTTTTTATTTGACTGTAGCTGTGACTCTCATGCTAAACCCTATACCTTAACCATCGGCTATGACTGCTGATGTGAATTTGTTCAAATTGCAAACAAATCAAGTCTGACAACGTGGAAAGAAACAAATCACTTGTAGTAGTTTTTACTCCTGCTTGTGACACAGGCCCATGCACATTAGTCTGTATTTTAAAACAGAGTATGTAATATGTCAACAGTATTTGGTACATTTTACTTCTCATAAATCTAAAACTTATTTATGGTAAGTATATACACACCTCTAACTATTTCATTAAGTCTCTAGCATTATGTGCCAGGCTGTTTGCAAATTTAAAAATACTTATTTTTATAAATGGATTTTCTTTTATTTCTTCTTTATATTACATCTGAGCTTTATATCGATTTTTCTGAGTTACACAGATGGGAAGGTTGTATTATTCATGAATTTCATTTCAGGAGAATAGGTGATGTCAGAAAATATCTGTTATCTGAAGAAGACATAGCAGCTGACTCAGTGGTGCAGCAGTAAGCAGTGCTTGATCCATATGGAAAATTGTGGGTTCAGTTCCCTGGTTGACCTGTGCATGCTAGGAACATGTGCACCCAAGATCCTGGCTGCTTGTTGGGGAGGGAAGTGGCGGGGAGTGCCATTGTGTGAACTTGAGGGTATTTATCTTCCTCTCACTCTCATGAAAAGAATAAATAGATAAATAAGCATTGGATCTTTTAGGGTTGACGATCACCGCATTAGGGCAAGACTGCAGTAAAATGATTTTGCAGAGTGCCTTCTCTCAGCCCTAGACCATGCACTCTCTGGTGGCGTTTGTGTGTTCACATGCGTTGTTCAGCTTCTTAGGGTATTTGGGATAAGTGACTTGCTTATTGGTGTTGAACTCTGGGTAAATTTGCCTCAGTGACAAATTAATTAACAATGACCATTGCATCTCTATGTTAGTATCAACTAGTCCCATGTCATAACTATCCCCCACATAAGAACAAAACATGCAATGGGACAAAGGCATATCTGTCCAGCTTCCTTTTTAGACATTCATGGAAACAGTGTTGAGATTGTATGTAGCATGCTAAAAATGGAATGTGAAATATAGTGGAAAGATTTTTGTGTAGGGACCAGCAGTTAGTGTAATGGCTATGTCGCTGGACTCCCATGTGGTTGATCGTGGTTTGAGTCCCGGACCTGGTGGCTTAAACTCACACTGGGTGTGTGTACGTGCATGCCTAAGATCCCGAGAGGAGAATGGAGAAGGGATTGTGGCGTGGCCATCCCTCCTGGGGGGGGGGGGGGGGTGTGATTTCTCGCTTTCTGTCTCTCTGTCTCTCTGTCTTTCTGGCAAGTGCACGCGCCCTATAGCAAAAGCCTCTCAAAAAAAAAATAATAAAAAGATTTTTGTGTAGATGAGTTTTCATTAATTAAATATCCTATGACTTACATGTTATTGCTTTTTAAAATCTAGCATATAATTAGGTGATATCTGGGCTGGCCCCATAGCCTTGTGGTTAAGGGAACTGGATTCCACATGGCTGGCTGTGGTTCAAATCCTGGGCCCAGTGGCATGAAGAAAACACTGGGCACATGTGCATGCGTGCCCCAAATCCTAAACAGATGGAGACATGGAAGGGAAGGGTCTGTGATGTGACCATGCCCCTTTAGAGGTGCTTCTCTCACCCCCGTCTCTCTTCTGAGCACACAAACCCTTTGGCAATAAAAAGAAGGGAAAAAAAATGAGAAGAAATCTATAATCTGACAACACATTATTTGGAAAGGTAGTGAAGAAATCTCTGGCTAAAACATTCAGTTACCTACTTAATTTTACATTTTGAATGTATTCATGCCTTCAACCATCTTGTAATTTTGGCCTACTTATTTTTGCCTAATTGGTTTTGGTCGGTGTCCCAGTTTTTCATCTTTCAGCTGGTTTATCCTTGCAGTTATAGCTATATCTCTGAACACCTCTAAAGTCTTTTTGCCAGTCTCCATAAGCAAAGGGATGTTGGTTTATTATAAAATTCCTATGGCTCCAAGTCATTTCCATCATCTTCCCATTGTTGATGTAACAGACTAATTAGAGCTGGAGCTGGCTTGCCTCAGCTGTGGCCTATTTACTGTGAATGAACATATGCCACTGAAGTTGGGGGGAATGACCTATCTCTGTGATAAGCAATGCTTTTAGGGCAGTTAAGGGATATCTGTATGTCTGAACCAAGCAATGTGCTATACGTGTTTTTGAGTTGCTCATCAGAATTTGGAATTTGTTGTGTTTTAATAATCTGGCTTTAGAGAGTATCTCTAATTTTACTTTTATTATGCTCATAAGAAATAGACACAAGGAATCATAGATTCTGAAGAGGGGGAGATTTCTTGGCAAGAATCCTTTTATAGCACTTTCAACCATTTTTCCAGTCTATATTTGAACATCATCGATAACAAGAACCGTGCTACTTACTGAAAAAAGTCTGTTGGGTAGTGTGATTTTATGTTAAATTTACATATATTTAGCTATACATTTTATGCACTCTTTAGAAGCTAATTAATCCTCTTCTGAGAGACCTTTAAATATTTAAATGCAATTCTCACTCTTGATCAGCTTATTCTTTTTCCATGAATCTAAATATCATGTTTTAAACTATTTCTAATCCTCAACCTGCTTTTGTCTGCTCTGTTTGCTTGAACTTGCTTCAATCGTGTAAGGCAGTCAATGGCCACTTTGCAGGTCATCTGCAGAGCTGGTCTGCAGGCCACCTCAATGCCCTGTTTCACATCATGGTTGAGAATAAAACATTGCACAAGACAAGAGCAGCACAAAACTTAGGATTCTGCTACTACAAATCTTTTTCTTGGAAACATTACTCTATGCACTAGGAACATCTAAAAATGGCTACCCATTCTGGCTACTATGATCCAGCCTTCTCCATAACAGACCAGGTGTTAGCACACTTCCTTTGTAATGGATCACATAGCACAAATTTTAGGCTTTCAGAATCTGAAGATCTCTTGCAGCTATTCAACAGCTATTGCAGAGCAAAAGCAGTTGCTGATCCATATGGAAACAAGTGGCTGTGTTAAAATAAAACTTTATTTTAAAAAAATGCCACAGGCCACAGTTAGTGGCAGAGTCATTGGCCCAGTCCCTGGTATAGACTTATATTTTGCTAAAGTATACATATATATGTCCATCTTTTTTTTTTTTTTTCAATTTTCCAGACGACATGTGTACTTGGGGGAGACAGAGGAAGTGAGAAAGTATCCTTCCATAGGAGATGATCACACTATAATCCCTTCTACAATTCTCTCTCATTTTGGGATTTTGGGCATACACATTTATGTGCCTGCAGTGTTTTTTTAAGCTGTCAGGTATGGGGCTTAAATTGCATGGTTTGCCATGTGGGATCCAGGTGCTTCCACTACCAGATCACTGGATAGCCATTTTGTTTTACTTTTTAATTCTTCAGACTAGTTAAACAATGAAGCAGAAAAAGTCATCCAACTTTTTTTTTTTTTTTTTTTTTTTTTTTTAACCTTAGTGAAACTAACTTGACTCTTGGTGATTACAATTTAATTATTCACAAAATTTCCCTTAATGACTACTTCAGAATCTTGCCCTGGTTTGACTTCAGCATCTCTAGTCTTTAGTTTTAAGTTCCACTTTCTCCTTTTGACAATAATAACTATACTTAACCAATTCTAACTCCTAACACCTCTCCTGAATCTCTCTAAATCCCCTGACACTGGTATGGTGATGTTTCCATAGTGTTTGCTTTCTTTCCTTCTTTCTTTCTTTCTCTCTCTCTCTCTCTTTCTTTCTTTTTTTTCTTTTTTCAGTACTATGAAAGTCATTCCTCTCATATAGGTAGTGAAGGCTGGAGCTGGCTCTCACTGACTTGTGAGAGCTGATGGTGTGCATCTTTTCTCAATGTCATGTCGATATCTTAGGGTTGGCTATGTTGGGAGGATTTACACTACACAAATCAAGAAATGCTATAAACCAGGGCTTTCGCTCATCTTCCTTCACTGCCTGTAGAGTAACTGGATTATCTTAGGACCACTAGCTGCTGTCTTACACATTCTTTTCCTATCTTAGGTTTATTTATCTCCTCACAATATTCCTTATCTTAAAGATAATTTTTATTGATACAGAAACCAGCACAATACAGCTTGAGATAAACATGAGTTCTCTATTCTTTGTATATTACTGGATTCAGACAGTAGGTTTGCCTTTTCCTTATTTTTCTTGCTCTGAACATAGTTACAAAAATCTTTTTAGGCTGTATTTCTGAAAAGTCATTGTCAGTAGGGGAATTTAATCTTCCTAACTATTTGGTTGTATTGATGTATTTTTCTATACAAAAATGCATCATGACTTTCCAAACAACCCAATATATGCTTAGAGGTCTCTGTCACTCTTGCATATAGTCTTTTGTGATGATTTGTGATTGATAAATCTTTTGCCTCTTTTAAAACTGCAAGCTGATTCTTTACTAACTCACTATAGCCACCCCCCCCCCCCCACCCCAACCCATTGTTTGCTGTTGCCTGCAAAGGCTGCCAGTTCTAAGAACCTATTCAAGAAGTTTAAGTGACTTTCCAAGTTAAGACTACTAATCAGGATCTCGGCCTTTGTAGGTCCTCTGGGTTCATCTTTATAGCTGTGAAGACCTCCGCCCCCCAGAGAGGGCCTTCCCTCCCTTCTGGGCCCCAGTGCTAGTCAGGTAGGCAAGTGTCTCTCACCCTCTTGTTCTTCTCTATCCCTTTTAACTTTTTTTCCTCTTTTTAAAAAACAGCTTTCTGCCCCATTTGTGCCTTTGTCTTGCTAATTTGTCCCCTCTTCCCTCACCTAGGACAGAAAGTGTCCAGACAGTACCATTCTGCCTCTGCTGTCCCTTCCATTTTTAACCCAATTTTATTTTCTGTGATGTGATTTCTGTTTTTTTCCTCATCTTTTTGTTCTAGTTCTTTCCTTCTTTTTACTTTGCTTTTCCTTCCTATTTCTATTTCCTACTTTCTTCTTCTTTTACCTTATTTTCCTGTTTTACTGCTCAGCCCTTACCCACTGCCTAGAGAAAACGAGGTGCATAGTAGCTAAGCATCCAAATATAGTGAGTTTTAGAGAATTCTTTGCACCTCACTGTAGTGGTTGCAAAAAGAGTGAAATTTCTCTTCATAAATCTGATTTCAAAACTCCTCCTGTGATTTCCACACTGGAGGACACAGCAGGAGGGAGAAAATAGCACCGAATTTCACAGTAGGGGAAACATGCGAGCTCACAGTTACAGAATCCTTCTCCAACAAGTTAGCCAAAAATGAATAAATTACCAAATGACTAAAAATTGGAGAAAAGCCTCAAGGATGAGAGAATCAAGTAATACATCTCCAGCAAAGGAACACTGTAACTCATTTCCAAGTAGGGAAAAATTAGAAGATATTACCGAAATGTCAGAAAAAGAATTTAGAATATTTCTGGTAACAAAACTCTATGAGATGCAAGAGAAAAGAGACATTGAGTTCCAAGAGATGAGGAAGCCCTTTCACGGTATGAAAGAAGAATTGGACAATATAAAAAATAATCCAACAGAACTGTTACATATGAAGGCTGTAACACAGGAAATCAAAACCTTCCTCGAAAGTATTAAAAGCAGGTTAGAACATCAGAAGACCAAATCTTGGAAGTAGAAGACAAAACTTCTGACCTAGAAAAAATTATTAAAAATACTGAGAAAATAGCCGAGAAAATTGAGGATTCTATATGAGAAATACTAGATACCATGAAAAGCCCAAAACATCCAAATAATTGGTATCCTGGAAGGTGAAGAAAGTGATAAGGGCATTGATAGTCTATTCCAAAAAATTCTGGAAGAAAACTTTCCAAGTCCAGAGAGGCACTCAAACATCCTGACCCAAGAAATACAAAGAACCCCAAGTATAATCAATCCAGGAAGATCTTCTCCACAGCACATCATAGCTAGACTGGCCAAAACCACAAAGACAAGATACTGACACTGGCAAGAGAGAAATGGCAAATCACTCACAAAGGCTATTCCATCAGGCTAACATCAGACGTCTCATCGGATAGAATGCAAGCAAGGAAAGAATGGGAAAAGATATTCAAAGTGTTAAATGAAAGGCAATTTCAACCAATAATACTATACCTGGCAAGATTATCCTTCATATGGGAAAAGAAGATAAAAACATTCTCAGATAAACAAAACCTGAAAGAATTTACCAACTCCAGGGACCAGCAGTTAGCATAATGGCTATGTCGCTGGACTCCCACGTAGTCGACCGCAGTTCGCGTCCCGGACCCGGTGGCTTAAAACTCACGCCGGGCGCTTGTGCGTGCGTGCCCAAGATCCCGAGAGCAGAATGGAGGAGAAGGGATTGCGGCGTAGCCATCCCCCCTGGGGGGGTGATTTCTCGCTTTTTGTCTCTCTGTCTGTCTCTGTCTGTCTGGCGAGCGCACGCACCCTATAGCAAAAAACCTCTCAAAAAAAAAAAAAAAAAAAAGAATTTACCAACTCCAGACTAGCTCTTCAAGGAATTCTGAAAGGAGTACTATACCAAGAAAACCAAAGACAGACAAGACAGCAATAAGAGAACAAAAAAATACTGAGAATATGGCTAACTTAATGGTAGGGACAAGTCTGGAAATATAGATAATAATGTTGAATGTTAATGGCTTAAATTCTCCAGTCAAGACACACGGACTGAAGGAATGGATTAAAAATCAGAAACCCTCCATCTGCTGCCTACAAGAAACCAATTTCATGGATAAAGACATATATAAACTAAAAGTAAAGGGCAAGAAAAAGGTATTCCATGCAAATGGAAACCAAAAAAGAGCAGAAGTCACTATACTGATTTCGGACCAAATAGGCTTTAAGACAAAAACCATAAGAAGAGACAAAGAAGGGCATCATACAGTAGTAAAAGGGCTAATTCACCAAGAAGACATAACACTTATAAATATTCACCCAACTCAGGAGCACTCAAATATGTAGAGGAAAGACTGCTAGATGTAAAGGGAGAGATAGACTGTAACACAATAATTGTTGGAGATCTCAACATCCCATTATCTCCTTTAGACAGGTCAATGAGATAAAAAATAAGCAAAGAGATTCAGGACCTAGATGATACCACAAATCAGATGGACTTGACAGACATCTATAGAACTTTCCACCCAAAAAACACAAAATATACCCCACATGGTACTTTCTCAAAGATTGACTGCATGATACAGCACAAAACCAGCCTTTATAGATTAAAAGGCATAGAAACTTTATCCAGCTTCTTTTCCAATCATGAAGGAATTAAACTTGATATTAATCTCAGGAAAAACTCTACAAAAAACACAAATACATGAAAACTAAATAACCTGCTTCTGAATGACTTCATGACTGCTGAAGAGATTAAGACTGAAATAAAAAGATTCTTAGAAACATATGATAATGAGTACATAAATATCCATAATTTAAGTGATACTGCTATAGCAGTTATAAGAGGGAGTTCATAGCAATTAGCGTGCACAAGAAAAAGATGGAGGTGGCAAAAGAACAATATAATACCATGCCTCAGGGAACTGGAAAAACAACAACAACAAAAATCCAAAAAAATCCAGGAGAAAAGGAATAATAAAGATTTGAGCAGAAAAAAAAAAAAAAAAGATTTGAGCAGAAATAAATGAAATAAAAAAATAAACTATACAGAAAATAAATGAAAGGAAAAGCTGGTTCTTTAAAAAGAGAAATAAGATTGGGAACCAGCAGTTAGCGTAATGGCTATGTCGCTGGACTCCCACGTAGTCGACCGCGGTTCGCGTCTCGGACCCGGTGGCTTACAACTCACGCCGGGCGCGTGTGCGTGCGTGCCCAAGATCCCGAGAGGAGAATGGAGGAGAAGGGATTGCGGCGTGACCATCCCCCCTGGGGGGTGATTTCTCGCTTTCTGTCTCTATGTCTCTCTCTGTGTGTCTGGCGAGCGCACGCGCCCTATAGCGAAAAACCTCTCAAAAAAAAAAAAAAAAAGAGAGAGAGAGAGAAATAAGATTGACATGCCATTAGCTAGACTAATTAAGAGAGAAAGGAACCAGATGAATCAAATTCACAATGAATCAGGCAACATTACAACAAACATAATAGAAATACATAACATCATTAGAGGATACTATAAGTGACTATATGCCAATGAAGAAGAAAACATGGATAAGATGGACAAATTCATGGACACATATAATCTACCAAAATTGACTTAGGAGGACATAGAAAGCCTGAATAGACCTATAACAAGCAATGAGATTGAATTAGTAATAAATAACCTCCCAAAAAAGAAAAGTCCAGGTCCTGATGGCTTCACTATTGAATTGTATAAATCTTTTAAAGAAGAGGTATCCCCCATCCTACTCAACTGTTTTTAGAGATCCGAAAGGAAGAAAACCTTCCCAATTCATTCCATGAAGTCTCCATTACCCTCATTCCCAAAATGGATAAGGATACGACAAAAAAGGAAAACTATAGATCTATATCACTGATGAATACAGATGCAAAAATTCTCAACAAGATACTTGCTAACCCTATTCAACAGCATATAAAAAAGGTTACTCATCATGACCAGGTTGGCTTTATTCCAGGGATGCAAGGGTGTTTCAACATATGCAAAACCTTAAGTGTAATACACCATATTAACGGAAAGAAAGATTAAAACCCATATGATCATTTCAATGGATGCAGAAAAGGCATTTGACAAAATACAACATTCCTTTATGATTGAAATACTCAGTAAAATTGGCATAGAATAATCGTTTCTTAGCATCAAAAAAGCCATATATGGAAAACCTATAGCTAATATTATACTGAATGGGGAAAAGCTGAAAGCTTTTCCATTCAAAACTATCACAAGACGAGGCTGCCCACTTTCTCTGCTCCTATTGAATATAGTACTAGAAGTCCTATCCAATGTGATGAGACAAGAGAATGAAATAAAAGGCATTCCAATAGGAAAAGAAGAGGTGAAATTATCTCTGTTTGCAGATGACATGATTGTATACATAGAATACCCAATAGTATTTATGATAAAACTTCTTGAAGTTATAAATGCATACAGTAAAGTGACAGGATACAAAATTAACTAACAAAAATCTATAGCATTTCTATATACAAACAACAAGCAGACAGAGACAGGACTGAAAAAAGTAATCCCATTTGTCATCACCACAAGAAGTGTAAGGTACCTAGGAATAAAACTAACCAAAGAAGTCAAAGATCTCTATAAGGAAAACTGTGAAAACTTTAAAAAGGACACAAAAAAAGTGGAAGGACATCCCATGTTCCTGGATTGGAAGAATTGATATAATCAAAATGGCAATCCTACCCAAATTAATCTACATGTCTAATGCAATCCCTATAAAATTACAAGAGATGTTCTTGGGAACCAGCAGTTAGCATAATGGCTATGTCGCTGGACTCCCACATAGTTGTCCGCGGTTCGTGTCCCGGACCCGGTGGCTTAAAACTCACGCCGGGCGCATGTGTGTGCATGCCCAAGATCCCTAGAGGAGAATGGAGGAGAAGGGATTGCGGCATGACCATCCCCCCTGGGGGGTGATTTCTCGCTTTCTGTCTCTCTGTCTGTCTCTGTCTGTCTGGCGAGCACACGCGCCCTATAGCGAAAACCTCTCCAAAAAAAAAAAAAAAAATTACAAGAGATGTTCTTCACAGATCTAGAAAAGACAATCATAGACTTTGTCTGGAATCATAAAAGACCCCATATTGCCAAAGCCATCCTGCTCAAGAAGAGTGGAGTGGGTGGCATCTCACTTCCTGACCCCAAAATATAATACAAAGCTGTGATCATCAAAACAGCATGGTATCGGGACAAAAAAAGACATGAGGACCAATGAAACAGAGTAAAGACCCCAGAAATAAACCCAAAAACATACAGCCAGTTGATCTTTGACAAAAAGTACCAGTCAATCCAGTGGGAAAAGGAAAACTTTTTTAGTAAATCTTGCTGGAAAAACTGGGTATCCACCTGCACAAAGACAAATCTGATCCCCTATCTGTCACCATTAACAAAAATCAACTCAAAGTGGATCAAAGACCTAAACCTAAGACTGCAAACTATAAACTACTGGTGGAAAACACTGGGGAAACTCTGGGAGACATTGGGGTAGGCAAAGACTTCTTAAGCAAGAACGCCTAAAGCACAGGCAATAATCCCCAAAACAGACAGGTGGGATTACATCAGATTCAGAAGTTTCTGCATAGCAAAGGACACCATAATTAATTTGAATCAACAACCCTAGGAATGGGAGAGAATTTCTGTTAACTGTGCCTCAGACAAGGGACTGACTACCAGAATACACAGGAAATTCAAGTGGCTTACTTGGAAAAAAATGATTAATCCAATTAAAAGATGGGAAAATGAGCTGAATAAACCACTCTCCAAGGAAGACATGAACAGCCAAAAAGCATATGAAAAAATGCTCAACATCCCCCATCATAAGGAAGATGCAGATCAAAACCATAATGAGATACCACCCAACTCCAGTCATAATGAAGATTAAAAAAAAAAAAAAGATAAGTGCTTGAGGGGATGTGGTGAAAGTGAAACACTCTTACATTATTGTGGGAATGAAAATTGGTCCAGCCACTGTGGAGAAAAATACGGAGGCTCTTCAAAGACCTTTAAATAGAACTACCATATAATCCAGCAGTTCCACTCCTGGGTACCTACCCAAAGGACAGGAGAATGCTCAGTCAGAAAAGTTCTTGCACAACTATATTTACTGTAGCATTATTCATGATTGCTAAGACATGGAACCAACCCAAATGTCCACAAACAGATGAATGGATTGAAAAAGTGTGGCGTATATATTCCATGGAATATTATTCAGCCATAAAAAAGAGTAAAGTCCTGGGATTTGATAGAAAGTGGATGAATATGGAAGATTTGTTGCTGAGTTAAGCAAGTCAAGCTATGAAAAAGAGACACTGTATGTCTCCACCTAACATATACCGACTGTCTGCACTCTGTGGTAGAGACTGAAAGACTGGAGGACATAAAAGCATTGAAAATTGTTATGGACAGTAGAGACAAAGTGGAAGGAGAGTGTGGGAGGGGAAGAGTGTAGGAAAAGAAATTTGGGGAAAAATAGAGAGGTAAGACATTAGTGGGACAAAGATGATATGGTTTATTATCTGTTGATGAGGACGTGTATAGTATTCTCAACTGGACTGGACTGCGGTGTATATCATGCTGGGTAAAGTCTGTTTACAATCTAGATGATGTATAGCAATTGAATGTATAAATAATAATAATAAATGCAAAAAAAAAAAGACCACAAATCAGGATCCTTTTAACCCAATGTATTTACTAGTGTGCCATGCTTTATTTACCACTTGGTAAAAGAAACTATCAGGATTAAGAGACAAATTTGAAACCTTCTCATTAATAATTCAATTTGCATTTTGTTTATGGACAATGTGGGTAGGTCTCATTGGAGCAGACTCGAATCACATGAAACTATAGCTTCCTCTCTGTGAATTACTTCTAAGGGAGAACACATAGCTATATGCTTGCTTTACCAAGATGATGGATTATTAGGTTCACTGAATGGCAATTGACTGATGTCACTGAGACCTGAATTTGAGCCGTCAGCTCCTCCATGAAAGGAACTGTATTATTCCCTGCTCTGTCCTCATGCTCTCATAGGTATGTGCTTCATGTATGTTCCTAATCACTATAAAAACCTCCTTACTGGTTCCCTCACTTTTCCTTGTATGACTGTCAATCTCTTCTCCATCTTGGAAACAGAGTAGTCACCTTGCCTTAGGCGGGTCTCTGTGAAGACCTTGGGGCAAGCATTTGACACTTCTGGATTGAAATCCTTGCCCCGAGGTCTTCATTATGGAGATACTCATCTAAGGCAAGGTGATCACTCTGTTGATGATAATGTGTATGATATCTTCAATTGGACTGGTGTGAAGTATATTCATGTTGGGTAATTCATTTTACAGGTTGTAGTGGTGTACAGTTATTGAATGTATAAAATAAAATAATGAAAAGGAAAAAAAGAAAGAGCATTTGAGAGATAAGTGAGAAAACAAGGCAAGAAAACAAAGGAAGTCTGCCAAGTATGTGTTTATGAGAAGGCTATTGCTTTGGGCAATAAGGGCTCAGTCCCACCAGGGACTTCTTGAAGGCTGAAGAAAACAGTGCTGGCCAGTGTGATAGCCACTGGTCACATGCTACTTGTCAAATTCAAAGTTAGTTAATATTTCTAGTGGCTTAAATACAATGGCATTGGTGTTAGCAGATGGAGTTTTATGCAATTGAATTTTTGTCCCGTCTTTGAGTTTTTTATAATAAGAGGGGAAATAATACTTTGGGTGTACTTTTCAGGTTCATTTGCCTTGGAAGGGGCTAGAATTGATCAGAGAGTTTCAGATGACACTAGAGTAACAGTAGTCTGAGACTAATAATAATTGCTTATATACTGCTTTATATTTGTAAAATATGTCCACTTTCTCTATTTCCAAGGCCTTCCATAACATTTAAATTTTACATAATGATCTCCATTTTACAGACATGAGCACTCAGAAAATTTGCAGGCTTTTCTAGGCTGAGTGGAAAGCAAGCAGTTGAAAAATCGGAGGGCTCTTCAATACACAGATGTCTTTGAGGTCTGAAATGTGAAGGGGAGAAGAGAAGAGGAAATGTGATGGTGGTGAGGTGAGTGGCAGGGGTGGGAAAGGTCAGAAATCCCAAGGACTTCTCTGTCTTCCCATCTTGGGTAGATCCACATCAGGACCAAATAAAATAAGGATTCACGTGGAGTCCAGGTACGTGTGCAAACAGTGGTCTTTCACTACAGGGAAGGGGTCCCACATGATATCTCATGTAAGAGGTTGTGTGTGGAACTAGAAGGAGAAGAGGGAGTCATTTTAATAAGCTTATATCTGGCATTCTTTTGAGTTAATGTATAAGCTTCTCAAGTCGTTTTGCACCAGCTGGTGGGATCTGCCAACCTTACTCTGCTTCTCTCTGGTTTGTCACTTTTGATCCCACAATACCTTGGTTACCCTAAAGTCAGGGCCTATGGAAAATGACTATCCACCTTAGTGCAGTAATGGGCCCTTTTTTGTGACCTTGGCATGCACCTGATAGTGGACAACTGCTGGGTGAGCTGTACGCGTGGTGTCCTCGGTGGCATCGGTAAGCTGGGCTGAGGGAGATGCAACTGACTGCGAACTAGCTAGCTCTGCTTCTGTCCATTTTCCCACCACCAAAAGCACACGAGAATGCAAATATGTGATAATACGGTAATTTAAGGCTAGATTTGTAAACGGATGTTTCATGGATAGAGCAGTTTTCTGTTACATCTTTTGACAAAATTTCAGCGGAGTATACATATGTAAAATTGGAGATTTAATGTTAACATATGAATTTTAAAATGTTCTTTAAAAAATTAGAAGAATTTGGCTCCGTAATACTACATGGCAGCTGAAGTCTGGCTATAGTACACTGCAGCATGCCAGGGTCTCATCTCTAACCAGAATATGCTTAGGCACTGCAGGTGGCCCTGCTTACCTATCCTGTGTTCCCTGGCTAGCTTCGACAGGCATGCATGCCTTTCAGGTCCTATTTGAGGAATGCTTTAAACCACTTCTAATTCCTTAAACATTTCTTTGCAAACTATTAATAGCAAGAAGTTACTCACAATCTACTCCATGCAGTATGGCCAGAAATCCATGTCCTATGGCCTAATGGTTGATAAACGCCATCTTAGGCAAAATCTGGCTTTGGGTTTTTTCTTGTTGCATGTTTGAAGTTTATTCTTGGGTTATTGCTTCTCTAAACAGGTGGGAATCAGGGCTGGATAAACATTGTCTGGACTATAAATATAATCAGATACAGCTGGGGTCCTGACATTTGTGTTTGGTGGCTGATCATTATTAATTCTTAAATAATGTAAGTAGCTGCCAAAATAAGTAAACAAGTTTAATTTTTTTTTTGGGGGGGGGAAGGTGAGGTTTTTGTCTTAGGGCATGTGTGCTCACTGGAGAGAGAGACTGAGAGAGAAAGAGGGGAAGTGAGAAATCATCTCCTAGGGGTGATGGCCATGCCACTCCTTCTCTCTTGGGATTTAGGGCACACATGCACACATGCCCGCCGTGAGTTTTAAGCCACCGGGTCTGGGACTTGAACTGTGTTTTTAGCCATGTGGGAGTCCAGTGACATAACTGCTATGCCATCTGCTGACCTGCAAATTTAATATTTATTTTAAATTAAATACACTTCTAAATAAATAAAAATAATAAATGAGAGCAGCTTATGGCCTAATGACATGAGGCTGCTGTGACCTCCAATAGCATCTCCCTGAGATCTTTTACAACGTGAAAAAAATCCTGTTCTACTTATTCTTAAACCTCTAAACCTTTAATTGGGGGGGTTTTGTGTGTGTGTGTGTGTGTGTGTGTGTGTGTGTATATGTGTGTACAACTAAGGCTTCCTCTTTTTTTTGGGAGGGGGAGGTTTTTGCTATAGGGCATGTGCTCTTGTGCTCTCGCCAGAAAGACAGAGAAAGACAGAGAGACAGAAAGCGAGAAATCACCCCCTGGGGGGATGGCCACACCGCAATCCCTTCTCCTCTATTCTCCTCTCAGGACCTTGGGCACACATACACATATGCCCAGTGTGAGTTTAAGCCACCAGGTCTGGAACTCGAACTGCGGTCGACTACATGGGAGTCCAGTGACAGCCATTATGCCAACTGCTGGTCCCAAGGTTTCCTCTTTAATTTACTTTGAAACGTGAACACAATTCCATTTTATCACTTTCGCATTATGCCCCTAGGTATAAGATAACGGATTTGATCACTGCTGTTACTAGCCACAATTCCCCCACTTTTTAGTAGTGACTGTTACTATGTTTTCTTAAGTTATAAGCCAGATGGAGGTAGCTGGAATCCTAGAATTTACTAAACACTAAATCTTTCACTTAAAAGGGAGACAGTTCACAAAAAGAGACATGATACACTTTGTACAAGCAAACTCTCATAGCTTTTAAAAATGAGACTGCCAAGCTTAATTAAAAGTCATCTTATGACATGCTATTTAACCTCCTAGGAAGGAGTGTATACCCTATGCAAGTGAAGAATGTGGCAGATCTCCTATAAACAATTTGTATGCCCTCCTTAACTTATCCTATCAATGACAATGACAAGGTGGTATAATATACTGCACTATAAAATCACTATATTGCTTTGTGAAAGTTACACTCCATTTGATTGAAAAAAGATGCTGAATTGTGTGTGGGTGAAAACATTCTTTATCTTTCTGTAACAAAAAAGGGTCAAATAGTAAACATCTCAATGTGCTTGCCAAGTTCATTAACAGACAAATCTAATCACCTAAAAATGTCAACAAATGACCTTTACCCTACTCAAAAATCATTGTCTTATAAAATTAACCATATTTTCCTTTCACTGAGAGAAAGCCTGGGTTAAACTTTCCACATGTGCTCTAATTATAATATTATTCATTGTATTTGACGCACACGCTCAAAATCAGTATTAGTCATACCACACTGAGCTCTTTATTATCAGAAATACATGATATAAGTTTTTACACCATAAATGTTCAAATTCAATAGGCAGATGGTACCTACTGAATTTCCCATACTGGAGTAGTTAAATTTAAACACAATTTGATGGTTCACACATTTGTGTAAGGAACTTGGATAATTCCAAATTGAATTTGATGACATTTACAAATATTTGCACTGTCTTATTGGATGGTTGCCTGATTCTGATTTTTTTTCACCCCATTTATTTCCTCGAATCTTTTTAAGGGAGGCTAGTCTATGAATTGACCAATGAGAGATGAGTTAAAAGATGTGGCCCTCCAGACTAGCTCTTTCACTGATTTAAAGGCTCTGGTTACAGACTAGGAAAAGCTGTGAGCACCAAATATTGTAAATTATGAGATGTGTCTGCCTGTGTGAGGCCTTACAAACAGAAATAGCTTTTTTTATTTTCATTTTTCATTAGATTTCCATTTAGGATCAATGCTTTCAAAAGAGCATTTCAGGGAACACTAATCTCAGTAAAGCCCACATGTTCAGAGAATTTGGGGCAATAATAACTTTTCTTTTTAGAGATTTTTGCTACAGAGTGTGTGTCCTTGAGGAGAGAAGGAAAGAGACAGAGAGATAGAAAGTGAGAACTCACTCCCCAGGAGAGTGGCCATGCTGCAATCCCTTCTCTGTCATTCTCCTTTGGGCATGCATGTACATGCACCCACTGTGAGTTTCAAGTCTCTGGGTCCAGGACTTGAACCACGGTCGACCATGTGGGAGTCCAGCACTTTAACCGCTATGCCACCTGTTGGTCCCAGGGCAATAATTTTTACAGTATTTTTAAATGGAACTAGTTTATGGAACTAATAATGTTAGAACATTTTATGTAGATATCTAGATTTCTGATTCTTTTGAAAAGTTGAAGATATGACAATGCAATGATTTTGTTCTTACACAGGAATAATTTCTTGTAGCTTCCTTTTATGTAGGGCATGTGCCTTCCATAGCCAAGTGACCATACAACATGCCTGGATTCTGGAGGCTTTTTACTGAGTCCACCTGTTCTAGTCTTTCTTGAAGATATATAGTTCTTTCAATGTATTAGAGGCTCAATTCTTTCAGTATATATTTCTATTTTATTTAAAAATTTTTCCAAATTAAATTTGATTTATGCAAAATTTCTCTACATTTTGGAATGTACTGTTTTAGATATTTTGGGGGAGCTTATAATTTCATTTTTTTCTTTCAAGCTTATAGGTGAAAGGCAATTTTGAATATATTATTTGGTATATGCACTGGGACTATAAATGAAAGAAATTCTGACTTGGTAGTATGAATTTTATGCCACCTTCTAGCAAATATTTGTAAAGGTGTTTGGGAAGCCTAGGATTCCACTTCTACTTCTGGATGCTTTTACAGGGCTTCAAGAAGCAGAGTCAGTATATCTGGTTAGAGTGTTTATACATTCAAAGAGACTTCAGCCATCTTGGTAGAGATGAAGGAGCCTCTTGACTTCACCTGAAGTTTAACAAGTGCAGATTACAGGACCCATTGTGGGGCTGATGTAGCAATAGGCCCTAGCAATATGCATTCCAAAGGATACAATTTAGATAAAAAAGGATATATGTGGGAGATGATAGGGTGAGTGATAAAAATGGGAAGCACTCATATGCTTAATTGTATTGGCTAAATAATTCTCATAAAGGAAAGATAGATAATAACTTCTTTTGGAGGTCATGAACCTTATCTTTATCATCTAGTGACCACTATGGAAGCCCAATAATAGGATGAGATATTTCATTTTGCTGACATGGACATTACAATTAAAATAGTAAACTTCTGGTTTTCAATATATTAGGGTAGGAAATAATGGCTGTGATAGAAGTAAAGACGTCATAGAAGTTCTGGTGAACTATGATTCTCTGACCAGTTTATCATGGATTTGGTTTAAGCCAATCTGGATGAGAAAAAAAAAGTTAAAAAGCAAATAAAGAGGACAAATAGGTTTAGAAAGAAGTTGTTTACCACTTTAATAGGGCTGTCCAACATTTGGTCACATAGATCATTCTGAAACCTAATTGTTTTCATAGCCTTCCTATCTCACCAGAAGAAATCTGAATACTCTTGGAAAAAGCAAAGCAAACATAGAAAGAGGTGCCATGATAAGACTTGTTGCTACAGCACTATGTAGTTAATGATGCCAGACTTTGGATTTGATCAGAGGAATTTTTGCAGTCTAGGACAGCTATACAAAGCCTTAAGACATTGTATTTACAGGACTTATTAATACAGGGATCCATAACCTACCATAACTCTGTCAGAGTCTTAATAGCATGATGGAGCAGTTTTCCCTTAAGAATCCTCATTTTCTTATCTGTGGAAAAGCTAGGAGTTCTAAAAATATTTTCCTGGAAGAGGTTAGAACGGTTATTATATATCAATTGAATATAAAGTATGGTTATGTAAGCCAAGCTTGCATGCTAATATCGCACAGAGTAGAAAGCAATAAAACAGGACGATGTGCTTCCTTGGGCCATCAGGTAGAAACAGGAGGAAGTTCTTGATTCAGTATCATTATGATGCCTCAAATTCCAGGAGTCCACTGGTAGCTGACCTTCTAGTATCAGTGCCATCTTTAATTCTCAAAAGGGTATGTCTTCCTTGCCGATATTAAAAGAAATGACAAAGAAAACATAACAGACAAAACATCCAAAACTCAAAGGGGTATATCAGCCGTCTCAAACTGTGGTACTGTTCATTTCTTGAAGAGAATATATAATATTTCAAAATATTATATATATATACATATATTTCAAATGGTACAAAGTAACTATAGATCCAAATTAGAAGATAGTTGATCGTTCTTCATAATCCCAAAAAATTTTATTGAGAAAACTCTTTTGTTAAACCCACTTTCCATGGTGTTGCCAACAACTCCGAGTCTTCTCGTGATAGGCTATTTCATTACACACAGTAATCGCACTGTGATTATCTGGTAGCCAGTCAAAGTGCAAATAAGAAATCCATTTGGCTTGTAAATGAGGAAGGTGTTTTAACTTCTCAAATGACTTTCCATGGAGTTGGTTTTTCTTTACTATCACAAATGGTTCTGTTAGGTTCTTGGGTGAATCTGAAACCAAAGAAAGACAGACATTTCAGGAAGAAAAGTATAATATGAAGATACACAAAGAAATGTGATTATGAAGAAAATGAGGACACCTTCAATTTTTAGGATGTTGCTTCTTTGAGGTGATCTGAAGTAAAAATCTTTAAAATTGAAGTAGTAGTTCTCAAATGGTGATGAAAACATATTTTCGTCAATACATTAATTTTTGTCACTACTGAAGAGAAAGACTCTTGGAGCAACTCCCATCCAAGAGTGACTCCATAGGTGTGCAACCTATGCAGTTGCATGGGGTTCTGATTTAATGTCCTGCTGTTGCCATCTTGAAATTATGAATACTTTTTGAACAAGAGCTTTATATTTTCAGTTTTTACTGGGCCATGCAAACTATGTAATCAGTCTTATGTCTATCTGATGTTAGGTCAATTGAGAAGGTCCTTTGACAGCTTTGTAAGTTGGCCTGCTGTAAGAAATAGAGGGGTGGCAGAAGCAAAAATTGTTCCTAAGCTTAGATCACATTTATGTAGGAACATAGGCAATCTTTGCAAGGTAAGGAACTATTCCACTCTACGATAATATTCAAAGGTGATCAAGAGCATAATTCTCTAACTGTAGATGCCATTTAATCCATTTGAATATGGTATCGGAAACTCAAATCTTTCAAAGGATACATGTACAGAGAACCACTAGCTTAGAGTGTAAATGATGATTTTAATAGAGTTAACATCTCTAATGTTCTAGAAAATGAGGCATTTTTCCTTATAATCTCTTAATTCTTCATAGTTTTAGAAATTGACTGTTCTGAGTCCAGGAGTAGAAATCCATTTAAAGCTTTTGGGGTTAGGCAGAGCAATAATAAAAGTTTGTGTTCAAAATTTCCTTGGCCTATGGGCAGAATTTATGAGAAAGCTCCACATATTTATTTTCTTATCCTCTTATAAATGGTAGATCCTTCCAAACTTGGTTTTCAATATTCTAGTGGTCTTTATCACATTTAGTTTATGCTGTCTTCTTTTTCATCAGAAGGAAGGAAAAAGGAGATATTTATAAAACTGAATTGCAATTACTTTTATTTATTTATTTATTTTTTGACGAGATTTTTTGATATTGGGTGTGTGTGCCTGCTGGAGAAACAGAGAGAGAAAGAGACAGAAAGCAAGAAATCACCCCCCAGAGGGAATGGCCACACCACAATCCCTTCTCCTCCATTCTTCTGTCAGGTTTTGGGTGTGCACGCACATGTGCCCAGTGTGAGTTTTAAGCCGTTGGGTCTTGAACTTGAACTGTGGTTAACTATGTGGGAGTCCAGTGACACAAACATTATTCCATCTGCTGGTCCCAGTGAAATGACCTTTTAATAAAGCCTCTGCCCCATCCTAGTTCCAACTCTAGGCCCCATCTACTATGGAAGACCAGAAGCTCTGTCGCATTCAGTATTACATCCCCAAGACTTTAATACACTAAATTTAAGTAGTATGTGATTAAATAAATATGTTGGCTGAAGAAATGAATGTGTTCACTTGGACTCAGGAGCAACTATGATAGTACAAATTGGTCTATTCTTCCTGCAACCTCAAAATCTTGCAAAATTCTCCATGTCTTTTCGTCTTTTTCCAATCATTTATCTTTCTTGACAGCAATTGCTGTTATTAATAGTGCTTTCTTTATTGTCTCTTAAAAAGGTATTCTTGTAAAATGGACTCTAGGTCTTATGTGACTAATTCAGACATGGTGGAGTATTGAGTGAAGAAGAAGGTGGACTATGTCTAAGCTGGTACTTAGCCTTTTCAGTAATATGAAAGAAAACCATGGGGTCATTAGAATGGGTCGAGATTTGCAACATCAGAGATATTTCAGGAAGAGGTACTCAGGACGGTGTGCACAAATGATTGCCCTGGACTTATGTTGGGATGACCACATAAAACACCGATTTGACAAGATAGTAATTATGATTAGTAGTGTAACCTAAGTTCTGTTAACTCCCCCTTGTAGGAAATAAAATTTCACTTTACGTTGTACACTGTTAATTTTCTCACTAGTCTGAGATACATTTACATATCAGACTGAAGCAAATCCAAAGTTGTTTGATACTTCCCAAGATATTATTGTAACAAAGCCACAAGAGAATCAACTCTATATTGCACTTAGCCTTACAGTCCATTTCAATAGACAAAGCCTTAGGAGAATTAGTCTTTAAGTTACTTCCCTCACAATAGATGGAGCCTATTACTTAACTAATGATAGTTAGCAATAACCTTGCTAACTTTACAGAGACTGAGCTATGGACACAGGAAAGGAAAAGACTTCACTAGCCCCTCCCATAGGACTGGCTGAGAAGATTTTAATAGCTCAAGCATTGCAAAGCTTCTAAACCAGAATTTAAGGGTTGTTTTGACCATCTGCTTATTCTACCTTATTTATCATTGTTTATCTGTAAGCCTCTTGTAGAGAATGGAAATCAGTCTTTCCGCCCTGCCCTGCACGCCCAGAGGAGACACTGCCTCCCAAGCCGTGACTGCCCTGATACTATGTTATGTATTCTGCTTGTGACAAGCCTCCTGACTGCTTCAGCTTCTTCATTTTTGCCCCAAGACAATAAACAACTTGCCCTTTGTTTCTTTTTTACTTTTTAATTAATTAATTAATTAATTAATTTTTTGAGAGGTTTTTGCTATAGGGTGCATGAGCTCGCCAGACAGAGAGAGACAGAGAGAGAGAAAGCGAGAAATCACCCCCAGGGGGGATGGCCACGCCGCAATCCCTTCTCCTCCATTCTCCTCTCGGGATCTTGGGCATGCATGCACACACGCCCGGCGTGAGTTTTAAGCCACCGGGTTCGGGATGCGAACTGCGGTCAACTACATGGGAGTCCAGCGACATAGCCATTACGCTAATTGCTGGTCCCTTTTATACTTTTTAAAAAGATTTTTTGCCATAGGGCATGTATGCTTGCAGGAGAAAGAGAGAAGAGGAAGTGAGAAATCACCTCCTAGGAAGGATAGCCATGCTGCAATCCCCTCTCCACCATTCTCCTCTAGGGATTTGGAGCAGACCCGCATATGCACCCTGTATATCTTTCAGGCTGCCAGGTTTGGGACTTGAACCACAGAGTTGGCCATATGGGTTCCAGTCCCTTAACCACCACATGTACTGCTAGTCCCGCCCTTTGTTTCTAAATGTATTTTATACTATCTCTTCCCCTGTATAAGTTTTGCATCTAGTCCAGTTCTGCAGAGACAGTTATGTATTTTGGAGTTCTCTCTCCCTCGTGCTGGACTCACTGGTTAAATTCCTCTGCTTATTCACTAATTTTTGTCTCTTTGTGGTGGGTGGCACGGGCCTGGACCCCCTGAATGAACATCCCTGGCAGGTCTGGCATCATCAGGAGTCTTCCTCTTTTAAGAGATATTCTTCCAAATCTCCTGGAAGGAAAGCTTTTGCCTAATTGCACTTGTCTTTCTTTTCTTTTTCCCTGTGGACTGTATCATCACTTGGAGCCAACGTCCTCAAGTTTTTTCTTTTCACTGAGCCATTAACCAGGCCAGTTCACTTGCTGCTAGTATAGACAAGGCATGACATGTACACTCTCCACCCTCCTTAAAGAAATGAACACCATAAAATATTAAGTTAGATCACACTTTGAGACATGTTTATATATCTTGGAAACACTTCTAAGAATTTTGTCTTAGGATGATTAGTTTGGAAGAAACCTATAAAGTAGGAAAGTTTTTAGAAAGTATTTTTTAGGGGAACAGTATGAAATCTCGGGAAGCTTTCTTACAATTCTTGATACTTTTAAAATAACAGTGTGAGGAAACCCAACTGTCATTAACATTCTGGGTGTGTTTCTTCAGTTTTTTATTATCTCTCTTTTTTTATGAAGAGAGTTTTTTTGTTTGTTTGTTTGTTTTTTTTTTTTTTCTTTAGGGCACAGGCACTTGCTGGGGAAACAGAGAGATATAAAGGGAGAACTCACTCCCTGGGGGGGATGGCCATACTGCAGTACCTTCTCCATTCTCCTTTTGGGATTTTGGGCACTCACGCACATGTACCCTGTGTGAGTTTCAAGCCTCTGGGTCTGGGACTCAAACTGCAATCTGCCTCATGGGAGTCCAGTGCCTCAACTACCATGACACCTGTTGGCCCCATTCTCTCTTGTTTTTCTGAGAGTGTTGTCTTTTTTTTTTTTTTTTTTTTTTTTAATTTTTGCTTTAGGGTATATGTGCTTATTGGAGACAGAGAGAGAGGAGGAGGGAGAGTGAAAGTGAGAAGGCACTCCCCAGGCGGATGGCCATGCCATAATCCCTTCTCCTTCATCCTCCTCTTGGGATTTTTGGGTATGTATGCACATGTGCCTGGCATGTTTTCCACACTACTGGTTTGGAACTCAACATGAGCATGTGACCATGCGGGATCTGGCTGCCTAAACCTCCATGCTGTCTGCTCGCCAGAGAGTGCTGTCTTGGAATCAAACTTACACCTAAGAACGAAGGGGTGAGTTTATTTATTTTGCTTATCTCTAGAACAATGAAAACCCATGACTGACTCATAATTAAAGCACATCTGTGAATTAGGCTTTTGTAAAAGTAAAATTGCTAGAATTAGCATTTGAAATGTGTGGCATGTTTGAGCTTTGAGGGGGAAAATAATGTAGGGCATACTAGAAAAATTAACATAAACCCATTTTCAGAACAGTTGGTTTAAGGATTGGTGTTGACACACTACTTAGATGGAATAGATGGTTCCTATATGCATCATCTGGACTTCACTTGTGCCTTTTGTGTTTAAAAGTGTTTGTTTTATTATAAAGTTTCTGGGGTAGTTGGAGGGACAAGGAAAATGTCTGTCTGTATTTGAGTTCTTTCAAGGTTTGCAAAATAAAGTTGTTTTTTTTTTTTTTTTTTTTTTTTTTTTTTTTTTTTTTTTTTTTTTTTTTGTGGTGCCTTTTTTTTCTTCTTAGAAACAGACCTGTGAATTCTCAGTTGACAGATATGCAGCCCACAAGACTGTAGAGCAGTCTCTACATGTCAGGATAGGTGGGTCCTCTCCTTTCAAACCAACTGCAAGGGTGAGTTATTGCTCTCAACCACTCAGCTGTCTGGGTGGAACTCAGCCTACCCAGGGCTGTAGCAATAGTGTGCTCTAGTCTCTCTTACTGTGATCAGGTTATGCACACACAATACCCCTTGATGCTTCAAAACCTCTAGGGTACATTTACAATATGCTTGATGGCATTGAAATTTACTCCAGTGAGGGCCAAATGAAAGAAAGTAATGTAGCTCACAGAAAAGCAGTATTAACAATTTTCAATTTTTTTGTTCCTTTTTTTGAGTTCTCATTTTCTCTACCAAAGAGTCTCCTCATTGGTATGAGGTGAAATTTCATATGTTTAAATCCTGAAACGATATGCATTACTTTTATTTACTGAGTTTTAGGTCTACAGACAGCATAAGGAAAGGACTTCAATAAAGAGTGTGCAGTTATCATTTGGAATAAGTAAGGGATAGAGATTTGGCAGAAAATTGAGTAGCAACAGGTATTTATTTATTTATTTTTTGAGAGTTTTTTTTTTTTTTTTTTTTTTTTTTTTTTTCTTTTTCCCTATAGGGCATGTATGCTTGCTGGAGAGACAGAAAGTGAGAAATCACCCCCCAGGGGGATGGTCATGCCACAATTCCTTCTCCTCCAGTCTACTCTAGAGATTTTGGTCATGCATGCACACGCGCCTGGTGTGAATTTCAAGCTACTGGATCTGGGACTTGAATTGTGGTTGACCACATGGGAGCCCAGTGCCTAAACCACCACACCACCTGCTGGCCCCCAAGCAGCAACAGGTTTAAAACAAAGATAACTGGATTCTGATATACTAGCCATAAGTCTGAGAAGCTTAAAACAAACTAATTTATGAGGACAACTTCAGATTACTTGATAAAATTATTTTCAAGAAAAATGTAACCAAAGACAAACCCAATATCCACCCATCACTGGATAACTGAAGTGGTTTCTGTGGGTAAGTGGCACAAACTAGGCTAATTTCTGAATACTCTTTTGTAGGCATTTTACTGAAATTAATTACAGTTATCCACACTGATCTACTTGGGTACAGACAGATATATATTAATAAACTAGGGTGTTTAAGGATCATTCCAGGTGTAAGACAGGAAATATGGCCTTTTACTGGTTTGTTTTACTAGTACAGGCAACTAAATTTGACATTCAAAGTGTCTCCAGTCATTTTACATGTGAAAAATAATGAATGTTTTATGTAGCATTATTTTTATTTTCTGCATCACAAAGCTACAAGAACCAATTTCATTTATTGAAAAGATGATTCTGAGAGGAAAGATCCAGTTAAGACTCATAATAAAGGGTTAAAACCAAGGATAATTTTTAAAATTTGAATCACCTTGTCAGAAGTTCGCCATACTGATTTGTAATTGGTCGAGCTTGCTTTAAAAAAGATCCAATAAATTAACACACACACACACACACACACACACTCACATTTTACAGGGCTGGTACACATAAATATAACCATACTGGTTGTTAAAGTACTGGAAAGTTGGATTAGTGGATAAATAATTACTGTCTTATGCTCTAGTCTCTCTTATTGTGACCAGATTCTGCACAATAACCCTTGATGCTGCAAAACATCTAGGGTGCATTTACAATATGCTTGACAGCATTAAAATTTACTCCACTGAGGCCAAATGAAAGAAAGTAACATAGCTCAAAAAAAGCAGTATTATCAATTTTTGTTAATACCAAGAATCCAAACCTGAGTGTCATCCCATTTCTATCCTTGTTAGGACTCCTAGTGTGTCAAAGAAAAAGCTGCCTAGCTGGGGCTCTCCATGCTATATAACCTCATGACACCAATTCTGATGGGTTAGATAGACTCATCCTACAGGTTGTTTTTATTTTGAAGATCACTCCTGATTAAGCCAGGGAAATCAAGGAGCCATTATTCACTTCACAAAAAAACTTTTCAGTCCCCTAAATGATCATCAAAGAATTCCTTTAAACTTTAGAAAATGGCTCTACTTCAATACAGATCTCTTCACCAAGCCCTCTGGATGAATGAAGCAAGACCCTTATTTGATGATCATTCTGAGTACCATAGATGCTGGATAAATTATCCAAGAAATTATCTCATTGCTCCTCCTGCCTCTAGTGGGGGCAACCCAGCTTTACTCCTGAGTCAGTAACAGAAACGCTGAACTGCTCAGCGTGGAAAAGATGCTTAATCTCTACCTTCTTATTCATGGATGGACACTGATCAGTATTGTAAGGGTGATTTTCTGTCAGGAAAATGGCTTCCTTTTCTCCTGTTCATAGATACTCAGCATGCTGTTTGCACAACAAGAAGGCAAATATTACAGTTTGTAACATGCACAAGACATTTGAGACGAGGGAACTTACTCTTGTGGTCTTAATTTTGTTGCCTGTAGCACACATCCATCCGGAATTGTCAGGGAGTGTCTTACATTCTTCTCCCTCTAGACAAGGCTCCATCTCACACCACCATTTTCCAATCACTATGGAGGCTGTGCAAAAAGAAGAAATGACTGTGCTTATAATTCATCCAAACAACTGGGCACAGATTCTGTGCTCTTATGCAGATCCTAATGCTCTTTGAAGCACGTTAGGTCTTCTCTAAAGTTTATTTTTTTCTTGATAGAGGACAAAAAAAGAGAAAGAGGGAGGAAGCGGTGGCTCTCCTTGGCAAGGTCTCACCATGCCATGATTCTCCCTCTGATCTCCAGGATCACAGGTGCACATGAGCATGTACAGCATGTTTGGGTTGACCAGGAATCCAAACCTGGTCCTCCCATTTGGCTCCAGTATTTTATAGTGGCATCCTACTTCTTATGCCACCATAGCTGGGTCAATCTGCTTTAGTATTCTATAACTGGCTAAGAAAATCTTATTAATCAAAATAAGATTTTAATTTTTAAGTCTCATAATACCAATATAATTATGTTTGGTTTCATCAAGCAGTACCGTGTTCCAGAATCTCCTTATATGATGAAAACTTATGGTTAGGACACTTACTTTTTGGGTCTTGAGAAACTTTTGTTTTTGTAGATTGTGGACCTTGAACTATAACTTTTCAGTGAAGGGAACAAAAGAGATTCTTCAGAAAGTTCAAGGTATTCTATTCAGAGAGGCTAATTTATCCACCCCAACACTATGGTTTATTCCCTAGCCTAGAGCCTTAGAGAATTTCAAAGGTCTAACAGAAAAAAAAAATTGACAGAAAGTACAAGAGTTACAAAGTAAAAATCAAGAGTAGTAATTAATAAACCTATTTCTTTGCACTCAAAAGTATATTTACCATGGGTTGTGGTTTCCTTTCAATATGTTTGATATGAGGAATATCATAAGGTGAGTCTCTGATAATGTTCTACTCTTCAGGGTGATTTCAAGGAAGACCACAGTGCGAAGCTGGCGGTATATTTAGTTTACGTATTTACAGCAAACTTGTTTTGATAATGAGCCTTTATACGAACCAAGAGGCTCCATATTTTCCTCAATGACCTGGATAGAAAGTGATTTCTGGGACCAGCAGTTAGTGTAATAGCTATGTTGCTGAACTCCCATGTAGTTGATCGCGGTTCGAGTCCCGGGCCCGGTGGCTTAAACTCACGCCGGGCGCGTGTTCGTGCATGCCCAAGATCCTGAGAGGAGAATGGAGGAGAAGGGATTGTGGCGTGGCCATCCCCCCAGGGGGGTGATTTCTTCTTTCTATCTCTCTGTCTCTCTCTGTCTTTCTGGTGAGCGCACACACCCTATAGAAAAACCTCTCCAAAAAAAAAATTAAATAAATAAATAAAAAAGAAAGAGAAAAAGAAAGTGATTTCTACACAAACATTAGTCATTTTTGTAGCTTCTCAAAGCATTAGCTCTTCACAAATACAATTGGGTTTTTCCATTCAGAATATTCAAAATGTCAGCCAGTGTTGGTTCCGTGATACTTTCTGGTTGATTGTTTTTATATTGAGGCAGAATCCTAGCTCTTTGGCTCACCAGTCAATCCCACATGTCCCCAGAATGAATCTCCACCATGGTATTTAATCTTACAATGACAAAGAAGTCAAATGACATCTGTTCACTTCACAGAGGGTTAATATTAAAACACAGTGGAATAAACCCACAGTGAAGTGAAAGCACATTAAAATTCTCTATCTATCTATTGCTCACTAGAGGGATTAAACTTCCAACTTAAAAGCGTAATGGTTTAAACATGCCGACATCTATCTGTATTTAGGCTTTCCTTCTATACTTTCCATACTTCGCTTTTATCTTTTAGAATTCAGTGCTCCTCAGTCTTTACTTGGAGAGAAATTTCTATGCAAGGCCATGTCTACACTATTCTATTGTCAGTCTCCCAGGGTTGTTTTGTCAAATTATTTGAATTTTACCTTGCATGTGGGCCAGACCAAAGTGAGAAGTCACAGATCCTTCACAAGCTACAAAATAATTATGAGAGGTTTGTTTATTTATTTATTCATTCATTCATTCATTCATAACAGGGCTCTGTGTCTGGGCATGGAATAGAAGATTCTTGACATGGGTAAAGGAACTTATTTATGTGGACAAATAGGTGACAATACTAAATAGGAGAAGCACATGTGTTGGTAGCAAGAAAAACATGTTGTGTTGAAAGGGAACAAAAATAAATTGTAAAACTTCTGGTAAGAGAAGATAGAAATCAGGGGTTGGCAGGGTTTCCTGAAGATCCCTAATCTGAAGCTCCCTTTTGGCTAGCACCTAATCAGGAACAGTCCAGCCACACTTACTGCCATTGCTGATGCTGATCCCCTTGAAGCCCGTTAATATTTCAGTATTGCTGCCCCCATTCTAAACCATCGGGAATAGAAACCCTCAGATCTTCACTCAGAAGGGAAAGAGCCTTTCCTAACTATCCTTCAATGTAGCATTTTGTCATTCATTTTCCACAAAGCCGTGCTAAGGAAGAACAACTGCCAGTGGGGTCAGCCTTTAATATTTTTTGCACTTTCTGAAGAGCCCTGTTCGCCCTCGTTCTTCAGGCTGTCCTCTGCCTTCTTTGAGCTGACCTACTTTGTGGTAGGCTAACAAAGCAGTTCCCTTTCTCTTAAGCATTAATATCTCTTAAAGGAAAATACAGACAGCGGGGAAAAAATAGGTCTCCAAACCGATGTATCACCTTTAATTCAAGGTTGTGAAGAGCCACGAGCTCACAGAGGAAAAGAAAATGCTTTCTAAGAATAAAAATGTCCCCAGACCTGTTTATAATCTCTCAGAATTCATATTATAGTGGCCACTCAGAGAGTTTGATGATTTGGCACTACCCTCTGGCTTATTAGAATCTAGTTCACTCTTCCAGTGCTGCCTTTCTAGAGATGCTATTATACCAATTTTGTTTCTCGTTTTTGCAATACATGGTCATCTTAATGTATATCATTTCATGTTCTAGGTCAGGCTACAGTCTTTAATCTCCTCATTAACTTGTATTTCTTGCAATAACTTTAAAAAGTTCAGTTCACAGATAGGGACTGATCTGTCGTCTGGTGGTGAAGGGAGACAAATCCCACATGGCTGACTGTATAGTTCGAGTCCTGAACCTGGCAGCTTGGGAAAATGCTGGGCATGCGTGTATCATGCCCCAAATCTTGACAGCATAGAGAAATGAGGGGGAAAGGGGTTGCAGGGTGACCACTCCCCATGAGGGAATGCTTCCTCCCTCTCCCTCTTTCTGTCTCTGTATCTCTCTCTCTGTTGAGTGCATGTGCCCTCTGGCCACATACACACACACACAAAATCACAAAGATAATTTCAAAATCGGCTTCTTTTTTCTCAAACTGGAAGCTACCTAAAGTCTTCAGATTACTAGGAAAAGACTGAGCCAATAGATGTAATAAAATGAGCTAATATTTATGCTATTTAATTGTTTTTATATTTTTCACTTATGGAGACACTTATAACAAGAAAAATGTAAATATAAATAATTTTCAAATATTTTCAATTATTGCCAATGTGATGATAAATGATTATTAACATTTGTTGAATGCTTCACATGTTTCTGTGTTAGACATTTGAAATGTATTCTCTCAATCTTCACAGTAACTCTATAAAGTGGGTATTGTTATGCAACCATTTTATAGATGAGAAAAGTGAAGTCCTGGAGGCCAAGTAATTTCCCCTAGTTTACATAGTAGGAGGGCAGGAATTAACACAAGTATCCAGGGTGGCTTAACCATAAAATCTATGCTCTTTCTTTTTTCCTTTTTTTTTTTTTTAATTACTACAGTCCTAACTCATTCTAGTTTTATGTTGGTATTCAGAGAATTTAAAAAAATTTATTGACTGCTGAGTGAATAAATTTCCTCTGCTGCCTCACTATAGAAAATAAATTGCATGTCAAACATAATACATGTAGAAGACAAAAACATTTCATTTCTTATAAAAATTAAGTTAACTTAAAAAAGTAATTTTGTCAAGAGCCAGTTTATCATGCATGCATTTTCCTGATCTGAACTACCCACTGGTTGATTTCATTATTTATATCATTTTAATAGAAATGTCCACAATTACACAATTTTTGAAGCTATGGGATCTCTGTGAGGTAGATGCATAACAGCTCCAGGAACTTTTTACCTCCTAGAAGAACTGAATTAATTATAACTCAGCTATAAAAACTTTCTCTTATCTGTAGTGATTAGGAAGGAAGATCTTTAAGGTCTCTGGTAACCCTGGAGTTCTGAGATTTGCTCTGTGAGTGCACTGGACTCAGGAAAAGATCTCTTCTTCTACTCTCTAGAGAATGTTCATCTTTCCTTGAGAGAGTCCTAAAATCACTAAATCCACTTTAATCATGCATCTTGATTTCTCCTTATTCCAGAGCAAAGGGGAGACTGTAAAAGCAGAACCAATTCCTCCTTCAGTATAAATGCTACACAGAGCAGAAATTTTTTCCTTGTCATTGGTGTCATTCACGTATGAGGCCTTTTCCCCCCTCTGGAAATACGGCAAGGTAGTAATAAGCAAAGGGCTTAATAAACACAGTAAAGGGACAGGAAACTGACCAAGAAGCACAGTCAATTTTAATCATTTCAAAAGATAATATTTGCTCTCAATTTAGCAAATGTTTATCAAAGAACTCCCTGACTTACTGAGAGTGATAAAGGACAGGACCCTCATAGCTGGTGGAGTCCAGGGATGCCATTTGCCTTTTGGTATGAATTATATAAAGGAAGTATAAATGAGCACAGTGCTCCTCCAGGAGTAGGTAATGTTATTGTGCTGAAAGAGCAGGCTCACACTGAGAAACAGGAAGATGAAAAAAAATTTTAAGTTTATTTCTTCCAAGGGAGACAGGGAGAGAGCACCCCTAATAAGGTCTTGATGCTGTCATCCACCCCAGTTTCAGCTGGCCCAGATCCTGGGCGTGACATACCTGATGTACTCAGGGGTGTCTCTGGAGCCTTCCCATAGGAATTAGCCTTGCAGAAAGAATATTACGTTTTATTACTGTCATTGCTTGGTTCCCAAGAAGGGAAAACCTTACTATTAAGTTGTCAGGAACACCATGCCATACTTATGTAAAAATCCATCATGACTTTCTCAACAACCTAACAAGATGGTAGAAGTTCTGGAAAGCAAGGTGCTTGGGCATTTAAAAAAATGCTAATTTTTAATTTTAATTTTAAATTTTTATTATTATTTTAATTTTGCTATAGGCCATGTACACCCATCAGAAGGAGAGGAGAGAGAGGGAAAAGTGAGAAAACAAGCTACTAGGTCTGGGATGTGAACCGGGTCTGCCATGTGGGAGTCCAGTGCCCCAACCACTGTGCCACCGGCTGGCTCCTAAAAGTTTATTTTTAAGAGAATGGTGAGTTACTGAAGATTCTAGACTCTAGATTCAATAAGCCAAAGGAAGCCGTGAGTTAAGGAGATGTGGAAAAGATGCATTTGGCAGTGGTGTGAAACATGCAAACAAAAGGAAGCAATCAGAAATGCCAGCTCAGTGTCGCCGTATTCAGAGGGGTAAGGTCTAGTTTTAAATGCCTGCATTTGATGTGCGAAAAAGGGCAGAAATGAATGCAGTGTTTAGAACAACTGAGGAAATACTGTGGCCCTGTGGCCAGCAATTCAATCATCTATTGAATGGAATTACAGTCATGTAACCCTAACTCCTGACTCAGGCACCTGCCTACTCTTAGCAGGCAGTGGACTCCTTGAGGGCAGGAATCATACCGCACTCATCTTTGAATGGCACGGAGTAGCTCAAGATAAATTTCCAATTGATGAACAAACAAACAAACAAAAAAATGAAAAAAAAAAACACAAAAGGGAAAAAATGGAATGCATAGCAAACTGTTGTGAGCAGTAAGAAAAATGCTTATTTTGGCAATCGCCAAATGTTTAATAAATATTAGCTAGCATCATCTTTGGCCTCATGATTCTTCTTACTCTAAAGAGTAAAAATCATTTCAAATACAAAAGACAATTACTTCTTCATGAAGTTAAGAAAATAAAACCTTGTTCGTGGATGTGCCCAACTCTCACCTTGCTTCTATGACTCGGGAGAATTGAACATGTGTGATTGCATTTATGCTATTTATGCTCCCAGAAGTAGGTTATAAGTACATCCATCAAGACAAATTTCCAACCTTACTTTTGTCCAACCTGTCATGCTATTTAAAACAATAGCTAGAACTCCATTAGAGAGATGGGACAACTTTCCCTCCTCCCTTTTTGCACAGGTTGTTGGAACAGCTGTTACAATACTTTTCTTCGAAAGACCTGCTGGGGCTCCCTCTGTGTTTTTGTCTTTATCAAAGCAAATAGAAAACTAAAGGCACTGCACATGCCTTCCTTCAGTCATTCCAAACTTCCTCTTTTCTCTGGACACCCATTTAAGAATAGGATCCCATTTGGAAGTCTTATGTTGGTTAAGACGCTGCAGCAGTGGGTATGTGATAGAAGAAACTGGGTTCAAGCTTAATGCCATCCCTTACTATTAGCATAGCTTTGGAAAATTGCTCAGTTCAAAACTCAGTTTCCTTAGTATCATAACAACTGGTTATTGTGAATTTTAGATAAGACAGGATAGTTAGCATAATGTCTAATACACTTAGTACTCAACGCATGGACTTTTTTTTTTTTTTTTTTTTTTTTTTTTTTTTTGAGAGTGTTTTTGCTATAGGGCGCTTGAGCTCACTGGAAAGACAGAAAGAGACAGACAGAAAGTGAGAAATCACCCCCCTAGGGGAGATGGCCACACTGCAACCCTTCTCCTCCATTCTCCTCTCAGGATCTTGGGCACGCACACACACACCCCCGACATGAGTTTAAGCCACCGGGTCCAGGACTTGAACCACAGTCGACTACATGGGAGTACAGCGATGTAACATTACACCAACCGCTGGTCCCCATGACAGTTTTTTCCAGTATTTACCCATGTGTCCATTACTCTGCCCTGTAGCATCCACTCAACAATGCTCAATACAGTTAATGCCTTATTTTTAATGCAGGTTTATACTAATTCTGGGATGTGTTTTTAAAAAGGTTGCTATATTTTTTTATAGGATGTACAATATATTTCACAGATGCACATGTAGTTGACAACTAATGAGGGTAGTGAGGGGACTGATTAGTGTTGTATTTCTTTCTTTCTTTTCTTTTTCTTTTTTTTAGAGGTTTTTGCCTTAGGATATGTGCGCTCACTGGAGAAAGAGAGAGACAGTGAGAGGGAAAGTGATAAATCACTCGCTGGGGGATGGCCATACTGCAATCCCTTCTCTTCCATTCTCCTTCTGGGATCTTGGGCATGCATGCACATGTACCTGGTGTAATTTTCAAGCCACTGGGTCCAGGACTCGAACCGTGATAGATCATGTGGGAGTCCAGTGACATAACTACTATTCCATCTGCTAACTTCTAGCATTGCATTTCTTCTGCAAATTCTATTGTACTCATTTCATACTGAGGCAGTTTTAGTGTGGTAAAGGTATGGCGGTGAGAGTGTAGATTATAAAATGGGCAGGATTTAAAGCCACAGATAAGTGTGGTACAATTTCCTTGGGTGACAATTTTTCTTGAAGGTATTTGGAGATAAAAGGTCCTTTTTAAAGTTATTTTTATTATTTTTTTAATTTGCATAAGGCACATATACTCACCAGAGAGAGACAGTGAGAGTGAGAACAATAAAAGACAGAGAGAGAGAGAGAGAAAGTAAGCAAGCTGCCAGGTCTGGAACTCAAACCACGGTCGACTGTGTGGGAGTCCAGCACCTTAACTACCACACCACCTGCTGTCTCCAAAAGTTATCTTTTACTCATTCATTAACTGCTGTGCTGGACATAAAATAAAGAGATGCAGTTTCTACCCAAAAATGGCATTTAGTCTCTGTGGGAGCCTGTCTTTACCCTGAATGTAAGGACACATGATATTATGACAGATAACATACACTGACAAATTATTATACATTTAAAGATATTCTGCGTGGGGCAGTGGATGGCGTAGAGGTTACATCGCTGGGTTCCCACATGGCCAACTGCAGTTTGAGTCCCAGACCTGGTAGCTTGCAAAACTCACACTGGGTGCGTGTGTGTGCCAAGATTCCAGGAGAAGAGTGGAGGAGAAGGGATTGCTGCGTGGCCCTCCCCCCGGTGGGCTGATTTCTCATTTTCCCTCTCACTGTTTCTGTTTCTCTCTCTTTCTAGCAAATTACATGCACCCTGAGGCAAAACACTCCCCCCTCCCCCCCAAAAAAGATATTATGTGCTATACAAGAAAATAGTAAGTGAATCTATTCTAGATTGTCAGGGTGGTGGCAGTAAGAGGACTCCTCCTTGATGAAACTCTTTAACTACTAAGCATTAACAACTTTTTGTATATTGAAACACATAAGAAGACATACTTTGAGTTAACAGATGAACTTCACATTTACTTTAATATAAAGATACTTTACAATAAAACACAGAACAGCAAGCATCATTAAATTGTCAGGGGCTATTCTATGCTGCCTTACCAGTACTCTGGGGTACTGTTTCTACCTCTTGGACAAAAGCTGCCTGGTCTGAAGTTAGGGAGCATTCAGAGACTTTTTGTCAACTCAAGGGAGCTCTCCTAATTCCTCCCAGTAAAACCCCCTTGCTCTTGAGCTGGACGCCAAGTCTGGGGTCCATGGCTTATTGGATAATTTCAACTCGTGATCCTCTATCCTGAGTTACTTATAGACCAGGCACTGGATATTGGGCTTGTTTTTACTAAACAGAAAATTTCATCTTAGAATTAAATTCAGCCATATGTGTTTTTGCATTTGTGTAGGCACATACTTTTAATACATGGTTAAGAAGAAACACAAAGAATCATGCTTCTTCTTAAATAAATTTCCAACTGTACATCCCTGTATCTTCAAAGTAAAATGATATGTTTAAACTATGTGTCAGTGACCCTGAATTTACAGTAGAGAGCAAATTATCATTTTATTGCAGTAAAATTGTTAATATCCTTTATTTTGCCCATCACAGAAACTTTTGTTTTCCTCCCTAATTCTGAAAATAATACCTATTCTTTTCTAACACTCAAAGTGTACAGATAATTATAAAAAAGAAAATAAACATTAGACATTATCCTATTTGGCTGGTGCATATTGTTACTTTAGAGTATGTTTTCTTACAACTTTAGAAATAGCTCCTTAGGGGAATATATTTGTGTAGAGGTATTTTTCCAATTTTATAAAGTACTTTATGAGGGTATTACTGGATCCTATTACAGTTTTTGCTAGAATTCCTACAGACTTACCATAATCAAATAATGTCAGTTAAGTATCTTTTCCTCTTTTCATATGTAATCATTTTTATGGTTATCGATACATTAAAATACCACTTTGGGTTGATTCTACTTTGCAAATGATCCCAAATATTAAATTACGCCCTGAAAATTTGCTGGCATCACGCTTGTTTGCAAAACTAGTGCTCACAATCTTGGCAGTAATGGGCAAGTTGTACACTGATTGTAAGGGCTTTCATTTTAATCTCACTCCCACTAGAGAAGATGGATATAAATAAAATTTAAATAGAAAACACATTTCAGATGCCAGCAGTGAAAAAGACTTTGTCAGCCTAAAGAAAAGGTATCAATTTTCTCTACTTTATTCAATACATTGTGAGTCATTTTCTAAATGGATTAGATTAAAGGAAAGTTCCAACTCCCAGTGAGAAGCTCATGGTACTGTTGGAGCCTTTGGGCAAGAGAGAAAGAACAGGGCAGGCACAAACTCTCAGGCCACATCAGACCAGGAAAAACTGATACCAACTAGAAGAGGTGTCTCTAACCCTGAACTCAACCTCTTGCCTTAGATGACAAATCCCAGGGAATTAAATGAGACATATTGCTTCTCTTATTTTATTAGGATGTCATGGGTGATGGAGCGAATTACAGCTGAGAACGTGGAAATCACAGGAGGACTGAGGTTTGGATGAAAAGCTCATGGCTCTTGTGCTTTTTATGTTTGTCTCACAGACACTTATGCATGTGTTAATGCAGGTGTTTGATAAAATAAAAAACATGATTAATAATACTTCCTAGTATCATGGTTATGCAGTCTCTGGGGAGACAGATGCCTTTAGGTTTGTTGTAATTAATTTAACTTCAGCAAACACAATGACTTTTATGTGAAGATGAACTGTATAAACCTTGACCATAGAGCACTCTTTTTTTTAAGAATTATTTTTTGTTTATAATTTTATTATCATTATTTTGTTTTTATTTTTTTGAAGTTGATCAGAAAGACAGAGAGAGAGAACAGGAAAGCAAGCTGCCAGGTCTGGGAATCAAACCATGGTCAGTCATGTGGGAGAACAGCTGCTTTAACCACCATGCCACCTGCTGGCCCCCATAGAACACTCTTTTTTTTTTGAGAGGTTTCTGCTATAGGGTGCCTGCGCTCGCCAGACAGACAGAGAGAGACAGAGAGACAGAAAGCGAGAAATCACCCCCCAGGGGTGATGGCCACGCCGCAATCCCTTCTCCTCCATTCTCCTCTCGGGATCTTGGGCATGCATGCACATGAGCCCAGTGTGAATTTTAAGCCACCGGGTCCAGGACGTGAACCATGGTCGACTACACGGGAGTCTAGTGACATAGCCCTTACACTAACTGCTGGTCCCGCCCATAGAGCACTCTTAAATCCAATCTGATTTGTGTGTGTTTGAAGTGGAAAAAAAAAATGATAATTGGTTATTTCTATAATTTAGCAAGAACTCTCTTTGGAATAGGCCATTGCCTACCAGCCCTTTGAGAAGTGGAAGTTATTAATCAATTACTATTATTTTGGATGCTCTCTCCCCCTACAATGCCATATGTTTAGCATGGTTACTTCTGTGGAATTGTCTGGACAGTTTAGGAGAGTTTGGGGCAAACGGGCAGTGTGGTGTTTGGGGCACTCCACTCCCACATGGCTGATTGGTTTGAGTACCGGACCTAGTGACTTGCTTTTTCATTTTCCCTTTCTCTGTCTCTGTCTGGTGAGTGCCTGTGCCATGTAGCAAATTAAAAAAATAATAACAATAATAAAATAAATAATTCCTTAAAAAAAGAATCTTTGCTTATCACAAAATATTCTTAGACTGTCTGTTCTATGCTTAGTGCTCTTTAATACAGGCAGTTTCAACTACATAAAAAGCATACCAACTCTTTCTCCTATGAGTTTTAAAGTAGATGACATGAGAGAGAGATAGAAGGGTCTTATTTTTAAATACTTAATTTCAATAATTAATACTTAATTTCACTCCATCTTATGTAACCAGATTACGCTTTCAGAAACCATCACACATGGGAAAAGAAAATTTACAACACTGGCACTTTGCAACTTATTCTGTTGTCAATGATGATATCAGCAAATCTAGATAATCAAAGGAGACTTAGGAATATATGTGCAGCAATGTTACTGATGCTGTTTGCCAAAAGTTGAGAATCATGATTTACTGCCTGTGTCACATATATCTACTCTCCCATTTGAATTTCATGGCCGTAAAGCTAGCTGAGTCTGAAGCAGGATATACTACATTCCCAAGGTCCTACAGTAAAACTTAGAACTCTTGGGATACTACTTCCTAGTCTGAGGCTGATGATCCTCGGAGATGGAGATATTTGGAGTGATGTGAAAACTTGCTTTACTGGGACCAGCAGTTGGTGTCACTTGTCTCCCATGTAGTCGACCACGGTTCGAGTCCTGGACCCGGTGGCTTAAAGTCACGCCGGGTGCATGTGCATGTATGCCCAAGATCCCAAGAGGAGAATGGAGGAGAAGGGATTGCAGTGTGGCTATTCCCGCTGGGGGGTGATTTCTCATTTTCCGTCTGTCTGTTTCTGTCTTTCTGGCAAGTGCACGCGCCCTATAGCAAAAACCTCTCCAAATAAATAAATCTTTAAAAACAAAAGTTGCTTTACTAGCAACAGTGATTTAGTAATGCTCATTCATCATCATTATTATTATTTTTGTACTCACCATCTCTATGTCAGATGATACTAATTTCCATACAAAAATGTCCACAAATTCTTCCTCTCTCTTTATGCCCCTCCTTTGCAAAGTGACTTTCCCTTCCTTCCCATTAAGGATTACATTCTATTCTCCCACCCCTTTCAGGTGGGCTTGGTCATGTGATATGTCTGGCCAATAAGAGGTTAGCAAACCTGACACAAGGGGAGGTTTGTGGTGCCTATACTTGGTCCCAGCTGAGGCCCTTCTGACTCTTCAGCCTGCCACCACCTGATCAGTGACTGGGGGTCTCTAGGATTCCAGTTTCCACTGAGTCAGTCAAAACCTGAAGAAACTGCCTAGCCAACAGACGGAATCATGAAAAATAAGACTTTTTTTTTTTTTTTTTTTTTGCTTGAAGCCATTCAGCGTGAGATTTGTTAGACAGTATATGATATTAGGTATAAGTAGTAAGAAAATAATTACTGGAGGGACCAGCAGGTGGCATAGTGGTTAAGCAGTTGGAAATTCCCACATGGCCGACCACAGTTTGAGTCCCAGACCTGGTGGCTTGCTTTTTCACTTTCCTTCTCCATCTCCCTCTCTCTGTGTTTCTCTCTGGTCAAATTAAAATAAATGAATGAATAAATAATTTATTTTAAAAAAGAAAAGAATTATTGCAAAATTAATATGTCTAAGTCAACGTAAAGAAAAACATCAAGCAAGATTAAAAAATAGTACACTGGTATAGCAAATAATATGTAGATGATGTGAGGTGGCAGAATTTAGGAAAAAAATGATATATAAATGTTGGGTATTCTATTCTACACCTAAACCTCAAAGAAGAAACTCCAATCTATGTATGTGTTTTTTCCTTGCAATTAAAGGGGAGCAGGAATCCTACTATGGTAAGGAATGTTTGGAGAAAACACACACACACACACACACACACACACACACACACACACACCAAGCTTTTTGAAAGGAAAATAAAACAAAAGGCAAATATTCATATTTGTAATAGATTCAAACAGCAAAACACTGGGAAGATGAAAGCAATTTTAGTATAGTGGATCATTATTAAGAGTGTTATTTCAATGTTTATATCTTAGGGGAATATTTTATTTCAGTAAATTTGGAAATTTTATTTAAGAATTTTTGTTTCTAAGAGAACAGATGTAAGAATTAAGCCATTAATGACAGGGTTTTCTTTTCTTTTTTAATGGCAGCTTGGTCATTGGTTACTGATGTTACCATTGTACTTAAAGGCTGGGAAGTCTAAGAAATTACAGAACTAATTCATTTAGCATGATGGTCAAAACCTGGTTACTTGGCTGAAACTAACCTGTGGATTATTATTATTTTTTTAATCTTAAAAAGTAAATTTTAATAATTGCACCTAATTGTCTCTTTTACATCAAAATTGATTTAGGCTTGTGAAAAAGTGTAATAATTAGCAATACCGGAGCTGCATGTCCACAGTAACAGCTGAGTGGTGTTTTTTCCTTTAGAAACAGTCCGTTTCTCCAGTTTGCCATAGTCCCTGCTTCTCCTTAATAAGCCTGGCATTCACTTATCCTAGACACCCATACACTTTTTTTTTTCAAAAGGTTTTGGCTGTGGGGGCATGTGCACTCACTAGAGAGAGACAAAGGAGAAGTGAGAAAGCACCCTCTGGGGTGGGTTGGGTGGTTGCCACACTGCAATCCTTTCTGCTCCATTCTCCTCCTGGGATTTGGGCACACACATGTGCCCGGCATTATTTTCAAGCCACCAGGTAGAGGACTTGAACAATGGTAGGCCATGTGAGAGTCCAGTCCTTAACCAGCGCGCCACCTGCTGACCCATCCATACACCTCTTACAAATGTATTTTATAGACCCGTGTCCTGGCTCAGGGGCTGCCTTTGATATATTGCAACTGACTAGAAAAAGACCTGGAAGCCTTCCTTTTTCTACTTTAGCAAATCTGAGTGGCATCTAATTTGCTGATCCCTTCTCTGTCACTCCTTTGCACCTTTGCACACATCGCTCCCACTGCTAGGACACTTGTTCTTTTCACTGGCTCATGTCGGATAGAGTCTTCTCTTCTTACCATCCCAACCTAAAAGCTTGTTCTCTATGGGAACTTGGAGTGAGAAAAATGATTCACCCATCATCTAGCTAAATGGAAGGACACTGGCAGACATTACACAAAACCAACCCACTGCGTACCCTCCATTGCCAAGTTCTCAAGGCTTTCCAGAAAATTCTATAAATAACTGGTGTTTGATATTCTAATTGACTTATCCCAAGACAGAAAACCTAGACTCAGGTCTCTGCCCTGCACAGTGAGCAAACAAATTTCACTCTTTTCGAACTATCTTTGATTTTTTTTTCTCCCTTGTCTATTATGAGTTTTGTTCATGTCTTTGTTTCCTGGATCATCTCCTACTAACTCCCATATGTACCAGAGGGCCCCCTGCATGAGAAATAACTAAATGTCTCTTAGGGATTCTCTGACCCAGTGTAGAATTTTCCTTGACCACATCCACACTTGACTGAACTTAAGTCTTCTTTCTTTTAGGCTTCTATCATATTATCTTCCTATTTCTTCATATATTTTAAATATTGGTCTCTTGGTCTCCCTACTAAGTGGTCCAATTCTTGTGGCCAGGGATTGTACATTGCTACGTGTTTAAAGAACCAAGCAGAATAGGTGACACACAGAAACTGTGGCCGGCGTTGTAAATTTGATACAAAATCCCCTTCCCCCATTCTTTCTCCCTTGATACTGCCTACTCCAGTGGTTGAAGATAAAAAGGCAGGCATTCATTGCTGAACGACAGGGATATGTTCTGAGAAATACATCTGTAGGGGATTTTATTGCTGAAGGAGTGTCCTTACACACACTTAGATGGTATAGCCTGCTGTGCACCTAGGCTATGTGGCATAGCCTGTCACTCCTAGGCTACAAAACTTACAGCCTGTTACTGTGCTGAATACTGAAGGCAACTGTAAAAGTGGTAAGTACTTGTGCCGTAACCAAATGATGGAATGAATCCAGATGTTCAATTGTGCCAAGACCAGCTTGCTGCCATTTAGTACTAAGTATTCACAATGACTATAGGACGATATTTTCTTCATGAAAATTTGGAAATTCAGTTGACTTATAGATAACCCTGAGAGTAGCTTTCTAGCTTTATTACGTGTCCCTTCATTTTGCATGCACAAGCACACTGCCCTTTATGACATTGGATGCAGAGGACATGGAATGGTGTAACTGTATATAAAGTAGGCATCTTCCTGAAGCAGTATAGTACCAGTGACAATGGTGGGTTCTCTTAATTACAGTCCACACCTTCTCATAGTGGACTGATACTGTTAAGGTCTAGAGATGCCAAATTAAATGTTATTAAACTATTAAGATTCATTGGGATGTCTCTGGTATGACTTCAGCAAACAGAGGAAAGCAAACAGAAACTGGTCTCAGGGTGAAGTGTTTTCTGAGTTTTTTTTGGTAGCAAAGAAAGAAATTGGGAAAGAACTGAAAATCAGCTATCAAGAGAAAAAAGGGAAAATACTTAACTACAAAAAAAGGCTCCTAGTGTTTATTATTTATTTAAAACCATTTTTTTTTCTGTCTTACTTGTGGCAAGCTGAAATATATTTCTACCAGAGTCTGAGCAACAGGGACAAAATCTTAAAAATCTTTGTGCATTTTGCAGAGAAGACAGGTTTAAAGAATAAATTTTTTTTCTCATACTCTAAAATTTCATGTTGGCTCTAGCCCAAGTGCCAAGCTGAAAAACCAGTTTCATTTCATTTTCTGAGATGACAACTTTTCTCAAAGAAAAAATAATCACCACTGCAACATTCTGAGTAAAGGCAAATAACATTGTATTCTAGTATTTTATTGGGTGATAACATCCTCTTTCTACAAGAAGGAATACATTGAAATGACTTCTTTTCAGTTGTGAATCGTACTATGGAACTCTTCTTGAATTATGTTTTGCCTCAATTAGAAAAGTAAGTCACATACAATATTTAAGTCCATGTTATAGGCTAAATGTTTAGTTATCAGTTATATTAACTGCTGAAGTTATTGCCCTGGAAAGATCTAAGACCCATTTTTTACTGGAAAAATAAAAATTAATCTGAAAACAGTGTTGTTCCCATCTGTCATTTAGGCCTCCCCAGTCAGTAATTCTACTCTTTTCCCTCTGACAGTAGTACTTTGACTTACGAAACAACCTTCTCTCACTCTGTCAATCCATGTGATCATATGACCTAGAACCAGGCTCTTTGCATGTTCCATCTCTCCTATCTCAGAGATTGGTTCAGATGTGAATGAAACCAGCCAATGAGTACGCGCTGGGACTTCGACTATTTTGAGAACTAGAAGCTCTCTTTTCCTGTGAGGTTGCTAAACTGCTATCCTGTAAACCTACATATCCAGAGCTCCCACTTCAGTGGTCTTGCTTGGGAATAAAGACAACACACAGGACAGCACAGACAAGAGACCAGGACGAAGTTTTTAAGCTCTGCTGGATCAACTGAGTCCAGGTGACCTGAAGCTAAATTGGTATTTGAACTTTGCAGTTGGGAGCCACTGAAATTCCTGTTTCACTTAAGTCAGTTTGGCTGGTACTTCTGTAATTAACAAGGCAACTGGTTCAGATAAATATGATTATTACATGGTTTTGATGCACACAATGGTAACATGTTAAGCTTTATTTTAGCTTATTACCTGAAATAAATGGACAATTTATTGTATATACCTACACAGACATATATTATATAAATTTGTTGAGTAGCAATTTATTCAAGATTGTTGTTTTATTTTTATTTTTTAGAGACATTTTTGCTGTAGGGTACATGTGCTTGCCAGAGTGACAGAAAGCGAGAAATCCCCTTCTGCAGGGGAAGGGACAGTCATGCCACAATCCCTTCTCCTTCATTCTCCTTGGTATCTTGGGCATTTGCGTGCATACACTGGCATGAGTTTTAAGCCACTGGGTCCAGGAGTCGAATTCCTGGTGAGTCCAGTGATATAACCATTATGCCATTTGGTGGTCCCTAAGATCATTGTTAAGAAGGAACTCTGGGGAACCAGCAGTTAGCGTAATGGCTATGTCGCCAGACTCCCATGTAGTTGACCACGGTTCGCGTCCCGGACCCGGTGGCTTAAAACTCACACTGGGCGTGTGTGCGTGCGTGCCCAAGATCCCGAGAGGAGAATGGAGGAGAAGGGATTGCGGCGTGACCATTCCCTCTGGGGGGTGATTTCTCGCTTTCTGTCTCTATGTCTCTCTCTGTCTGTCTGGCGAGTGCACGCGCCCTATAGCGAAAAAACCTCTCCAAAAATAAAAAAGAACTCTGGAGTCAGAGTCAGACTCTCTGACTGCAAATTCTACTTCTGTATGAGCTTGACTTATTTTTCCTTCAGTTTTCTTGACTTTAAGATGGAAAAGGATCTCACTTAAAGAAGTTAAAACTGAAGAGATTAATATACATTAATCTCCAGATCCATGCTTGGTACAAATTAAGTGATTGATAACCTAGCTGTTGTTACAACTGTAAACATAACCATTAGTAATTAGTAATCAGAAATCACTGGCGAACCTCATCCAGGTGCAATTCAACACAGTTCAGTTAAATATAAAGGCACTGCTTTCCTGGTACGATGTGGGGGTTGAGAACAAATTGAACAAATTTCAGTGTATGCACCGAAGTAGCTCTTAGTTTAATAAAATATGTAATTAAAATATAATCTGTGTGGTCAGTGCCATGCTAAAATGAATAGTACTTTGAAATCATAACATTGATAGAGCACTTACAGCCAGTCTCTGAACTAAATGACTTGCATTGATTCTGTAATTTAACCCCCATACTAGTCCTGGGGTGTAGGCACTACTATTGTCCCATTTTACAGATGAGGAAACCAAAGGGAAGAGCAGCTAAGAACTTTGTGCACACACAGCGAGGAGGGTGTAGACCTGTGCACAGTCTTTAAACCTGGTGAGAGGCTGGAAAGTGATGTGTAAGATAAGTGCTAACAGATAAAAGGACTTGTGAAGTCACTGGCGTAGAGATGGAGTCTCAGTGGATGTAAAGCCTGTGCGCAGCCTGGAGGTGTGAGCTAGACTGGTGTATTCCAGCAACTATTACGATTATCAGCACTCCTGGAGCAAAAGTGTGTGTGTGGGGGGGTGGGGGAGTGGGGGGGTGGAGGGGGGTGGAACAGGAGAAGTTGGGAATATTTTAGGTACTGTGTAAGTTGATCAGAGTCTTTTTAACTAACAAGGCTTCTCATAGATGCAGTGGCTACGGTCAATCACAGATGCCCCAAGGACAATGGCAATGATCAGTTTTGATCCTGAGTAAGCTCTCTCTCATCTCAGGCGATACTCTTTGTCTGTCAGATGAATTTCCCCCTCGGGCCCTGGCTCTGCATTTGGAAAGTGCAATTTGCTAGATGGCACTGGGGAGGAATGAATCCATCTGACAGGAGCAAACGGTCTGTCCTCATGGAGTATTTCCTTCAGTCTAGATCTCCGTCAGATGCTGCCCGGAGGTTGCTTGCTCAGCATTTCTATTGCTCATCGTTATTACAGGCCACTGGCTGCAGGCTTGTGCAGCCTTCCCTGCACCCAGGTCACACAGGATGCTGGGATGCTTGGTTTATAAACAAGGAACCAGGGCGAGAGGAACTGCATGAGGCCATGACTGAAGCAAAGCGCTCCGTCTGAGCTCTGTAACACAGTGCCACTCTCAGGAGCTGTTTTTGTTGTTCTTGCGTCAATCAGTTTATATAAAAAGAAAAGTTTATTTCCTTATGATAAGTGGAAAACTGGTATCATTTACTCTAAGGTTAATATAAAATAAATACAGAACCAACAGTTAGTGTAATGGCTATGTCACTGGACTCCCACGTAGTAGACTGTGGTTCGAGTCCCGGACCCAGTGGCTTAAACTCGTTCCCGGCACGTGTGTGTGTGCATGCCCAAGATCCCAAGAGAAGAATGGAGGAGAAGGGACTGTGGCATAGCCATTCCCCCTGGGGGGGTTATTTCTCGCTTTCTGTCTCTCTCTGTCTTCCTGGTGAGCGCACGTGCCCTACAGCAAAAACCTCTCAATAAAATAAAATAAAATAAAATAAAATAAAATAAAATAAAATAAATACAACCAAAAGAATACTGATTCTAGTTAGATACTGTCATCCTCCTAAGGTGAAGTCTTCACCTGTTCAATTTAAATTTTGAGTTGCTAGAGGGTGCATGCATTCACCACAGAAAAATCGAGTGAATGAGAGTCCATCAGTGGGGTATGGTCACACCACAATCCCTTCTTCTCCATTTTTCCATCCTGTTGGGATTTTGGTCCTATGTGTGCAGGCACTGGACATATTTTTCAAGCTGCCAGGGCTGGAATTTGAACCATGGTTGAACATGTGGGATCCTCCTTCCTTAATCAGTAGGCTATGGGACTGGCCATGTTGTATGTTTTAGGAGATTGGAAGTGGACAACTTTTCAAGGGATGTTCAAGGTATCATAGTACCAAACTGAAATTCTTCTCTTGACTGATACCTGAAGGACTGAAGGAAAGTGAAGAAGGGGCAATTTATTTACTCTGTACCAGCTTCATTGTTGTTATTTCCATCATTACCTCAAATGACCTAATTAGTATTGCACTATGACCTCTATACACTGAACACAAGGAAATATTCTGCCCGTCTCTTATTTATTTTTATTGCATCTTGTAGAAGCAGGAGAGAGAAAGAGCTAGGGCTGTTCTTAGATGTCATATAATATCCTGATTGCTTTCAATCCAAGATCAAACTCTAGACACATGAGTGGAAAAGCTATACAAATGAAACTGCAATATGAAAGAGCTGCAGCATACATAGTTAAAGCTTTTCAAGAGCATTCACAATTAAAGATGAGTAAACCACATCTAACCATTTCTTCAAGGAGAGCTTGGTTTTAGCAGCAACTCTGTGATGAAAAGCACCAGCCTGAGAAGTCTTCAGTCTAGTATTTTAAGACACATTTAATCACTGAATTTGGAAATCAGCTTTCAGTACCCGAGTGTCCAGGAAAATATAGAAAGCAATCCAATTTTATCAGTGAAGGCCAATCAAAGAGAAAAGCTAGATTTAGCCTAAATTTCATTAAGATGGGTTGAAAACCTTCAATATTGCTTAAAGCACTAACGGGCTTGAATCCTTTGGCTTCTGAGAGAAGCGAATTTTGAAGATGAAACAGGAAATAGTATGTCACTACAAAGATGCACAGAGGCACTCTCTCATGTGAACAGAGACCAAACTGTACGTGCTTTTACCAAGCAAAGTGAAAATGTGAATTGCATGTGAGATGCAAGGGCCAGAGCGGCTGACAAATAATGCTTGGTCTCTGTATGAGACAGCTTTGAAAAGTGTGTGGAAAAAGGGAATTAAAGCACAAATTTATTTCGGTGTAAAAATATTTTTGGGAGTGCATGCACAGTTTTTCATAATGCACATTTTCCATGGACTTTTTGAAGACCCTGCATATATTTGAAAGCCCTTAGGCTACTATATTTCATGCTCCTCTCAAAAGGAATGCTAGTTTCAAGAGTGGCTTATATCCATCCACAGTGTCAGAGCTTCAACCAAGAAATAAAGAGAAGGAGAAAATGTTGAGCAAATCCTAAGTGCATTCTATATAATAGTACTTCATCTAATGCTTGCAGCCCCTCTAGAAGGAAGGTTATTATTATCCCCTGTTCACAGATAAGAAAGGGAAAGTACAGATTTTAAGTGCAAGTTTGAGTGACAATGCTTGGCTTTTATGAACCCTAAATATTTATATCTTTTTAATTCCAAAATGCCTGTTAGAATCACAAGTTTTAGTGATGTCAACATTAATTTGTAACATGCCTGGCATAGTCTCTCTTGCTTCTTCTTCTTTTTTTTTTTTTTTTTTTTTTTTTTTTTTTGAGAGGTTTTGCTATAGGGTGCATGTGCTCATCAGACAGACAGAGAGAGACAGAGAGACTGAAAGCGAGGCATCACCCTCCAGGGGGAATGGCCACACTGCAATCCCTTCTCCTCCATTCTCCTCTCGGGATCTTGGGCATGCATGTACATGTGCCCGGAGTGTGTTTAAGCCACCGGGTCTGGGACTCAAACCACGATTGACTACATGGGAGTCCAGCGACATAGCCATTTTTCTAACTGCTGGTCCTGTCTCTCTTGCTTCTAACAACAATCTGCTAATTTTTCCTTTGGAGAACTACTCTCCCCACATGTTAGTTGTTAGTCAGGTGCCTCAGGTGAAGCTGACCTCCCTCCTTGGAAACAGAGGTGACCACAGGACCAGATTTGTCCAGTCATCACTCTCTTTGTAAATTAAAGATTGTTGAGAAAAACAATTAGCTACCACTCCCATTGAAAAGTGAAGTATCATTCCTCTTCTGCTGAACCTGGCATGCCCCTCCTGTCATGCTGGACCACTCAAATGTAGCCAAAATGACACTTCAGGATTTCCTTTTTTCTTTTTTATAATTGCCAGAGGGTTGGTACACTTGCCAGAGAGAGAGGAGAGACAGACAGAAAAAACACCCCTATGATGGGGCATGGTCATGCCAAAATCTCTTTTCCCTCCATTTCCCCATTCCATCAGCACTTAGGCATGCATTCACCTGTGCCCAGTGTGTTTTTCAAGATGCTGGAGCTGAGATTCGAACTATAATGGACCATGTGGAATCCATCTCCTTATGCACAGTGCTTAACCATTGTGCTATGGGGTTGGCCCTCATTCTAGAATTTGTTAATGCAGGTCATAGAAAGCCTTGTAGCTTCCAGCCCTGGCTTCTTGGAATTTTCACCCTAGGAGTCCTGAGTCATCCTGTAAGAAGTCTGACCACCCCAAGACTACTGCACTGGAAAGGGCAAATGTAGAGCCCACAGAAGTCATCCTAGCTGAGTCCAATCTTCCAACCATTTTCTCAAGCCAAAGTAAAATAACCATTGTGGACTTCCTAGACCAGTCCAGTCTTGGCTGAATACTATGTAGTGACCTTTGCCAATGTCTTGTGGAACAGAAGACTTGCCTGTTGAACCTCACCCAAATTACTGGCTGATAAAATCATGAGATGTAATAAAATGGTTATTTTTAAGTCACTAAGTTTTGGGGTTGTCATGTAGCAATTAAAAATTGGAACAATCTTTTTGGCTACAGTGATTAATTAATGCTTGTGACTTTTAAAACCAGGAGTTTTGTTGATACTAACGGGAAAAAATGATGCTGTCTTTTCATTGCTGGGAGGTGACCTGGCAAGATATAAAACTAGGTCTGTTGGTAGCATTTTTTTATCATTACTGTGACACTGCTTTGCTTGAGGTAGAAGCCAATACAGAAGGAAACAGTAGAGACAGCGTAGAGACTTCGAAGCCAGCATTGCCTTGGCTTTCACATCATAGCCAAAAAACCTTCTAGTTAGGTATTGTTCCTCATCACTGAAAAAGTTTCAGCCAAGAAAACCTACATAAGAACAATTTCTGGTATATAATAAGTGCTCAATTAAATATTGGATTTCACTTATTATCAATTATAATTCTAAAATGATACATTTGGCTTTATCTTGAATAAGTAAATAATATTGAGAGTTATAATAAAGACAGATGAATGAATTTGATAAATTACATTTACCTATAACTGAGACTACAAGGAAAATATTAAAATACAAGTCTGGTGAATATGAACCTGTTTTTTATATAATTTTTTAAATTTAAAACTATGAATTTTTTATAACCAGATTTATTTTAGAATTTACTTATTTAGAGCAAAATATTTCTCAGAATTAATTTTCAGCATGAAAATCTCATGGTATTTGGCCCAGCCATGGTGGTGCAGGTAGTAGGGGACCACTGCATGGTGTTGGAGCCATATGAGAAGTCCCAGGGTTCAGGGTCTGTGTTGACTAAGCACACTGGGCATGCTTATAATTCTGGCTCCCTGGAAGGCCTGGGGGAGGATCGTGATATGATAAGACCCTGTTAGGGTTTCTATGTGCATCTCTCCATCTGCCTGTATATCTCTCTTTTGAAAAAAAAAAAAATCCTCATGATATTTACCCAGGTTACACCTGAATAGCTCTATTCAATTGAACTTTTTTACTTTTTAATTTTTAAAATTAAAAAAAAAAATGGAGAGACTTTTGCTACAGGGTGCATATGCTTGCTGGAGAGACAAAGAGAGAAAAAGTGAGAAATCATCCCCTGGGGGTGGCTATGCCACAATCCCTTCTCCTTCATTCTCCTCTTGGGATTTTGGGCATGCACGCACATGCACCTGGTGTGAGTTTTAGGCTGCTGGGTCCAGGACTTGAACCATGATCGGCCATGTGGGAGTTCAGCGCTTTAAACATCATGTCATCTGCTGGCCCCTTTATAGTTTTGATATAAGAAAAATGGTTATCTTTCCAAGTGTATTTCTAACCAAGGTCTAGCAAAAATAAGTTATTTTGACTTGTCTGCTAGGAGAAACACATGATTAGAAACCTACTGAAGCAATGAAGATAATTAAGTTAATAACATTTATGGCAATTCCATTTGCTAATAGTATTATTTTCACATTTGTTTTCATGCTTATTACTTCATGTTTAAATTCATCATAGCAAGAGGCTGAGCCTTATTTCCATATTTATTGCTACCCAGATATTTATACTATATGTTTATTTAAAAAACAGCAATGGGTGTGATCTTGAAGGCACAAAGGAAATGAAATACGATTGCAAAAGATCTAATGAGATTTTTCCCCTTTCAGGGACAAGAAAATAGCTAGTACAGCAGAGATACATTTGCATCGAGTCTTTTTAATATACACTGGAAAATCAATACAATAGATACCTGACCTTCCTCTGTTCTTCTGAATAAGCAAGAACAGAGAGAAATCAAAAGATATAACATCTTAAGGATTATAATGAGCTGATTTGTATCAGGGGCCATTTTTCTAATTTACATTTACCTGATAACCAAAGAAGAATAATAACTTACCTATTTCTTCCCTTTTCTTTTGTAGTGCCCAATAAATGTCACTTTTCGGCATTTTAATTTTTTTCCCCTGTACTATGTGAAATGCTACAGTGGGAAGAGCATTGAATTGGGAGTCAAAATTCCCCCTAGTGAGTTCTGTATTCTTGTTAATTAACTGTGTCATCTGGTTGTACTTATTCAACTTTTGTGAGTCTTGGGTTTTTTTTTTTTTTTTTTTTTTTTTTTTTTTTTTTTTTTTTTTTTTTTTTTTTTAATCCTGAAAAGTATGGAAACTCTAAAGTTTAGATTGCATATGAAATTCAGTAATATGTGGATAGCTAGAAGCACAGATGGCTGAGGCTTTTAGCTTGAGGCATGCAAATGAAAACTGTGAGTTGCACCTGGTCAACCACAGGTGGCCTCTGTGTTAGCAGGGATGGATGCTACTCTTCAGGAGACAGGAGAGTGAAATGGTGCTTTCTATAACTCAAAGTGGTGGTCCAGGCTTGCCTTCTCACTTCCAAAAGTCCCACTTTCTGCGCTTTAAACACTGGCGATAGTGATGGCCAAAGCAATGTCTATTTCCTCCTGGGGGTTGCTCAGACTCTAGCGGGGTAGGTCATGGCAAAAGGTGTTCAGGGTTTAGTGCAGTAAGTCCACCACACAGAGAGCACTGACTACTAAAGCAGCCCAGGTGAGAAGCGCTGGACTCTGCCCAGGAGAGTGATTAGTGACATTTTTGTTGGCGGGGAATGAAGCAAGCAGGATGGGAAGGAGCACTACCGGTGGAGGGCCAGCCTCTGCCAAGGCCTGAGTATGTGAGGAAGCCTGGAGCAAGAAGATGGGGACAGTCATTGAGATCTTTTCCACCTTCCTAATGACACTGGACTTTATCCTGAGACAACAGAAACTCAGAAAGTTAGATACAGTGTAGGAGTGTAGGTCTTTCCCATTGCAGGTCCAGAAAGGGCCTACACTGAGAAATGGGTGCAGGTAGGTTAAGGTCATAAAAGGTAACACAGTGAGTCATGCTAAGAGTCTAGGTGTCTTAATCATACCTCATGCTTATCAAGGTCAGAAAGATTCTTACTAAAACATAACCATCTTAGAGTCTAATCAGCCCCAGATCACAGGCACACATGTGCACAGTCTGCTGGAAGAGGTCTCTGGCCATGAACCAAGAACCTTCCTGTGTGGGTCAGCCTCAGAGCATCATGTTTCCTGCCTCACCGCTGTCTGTCCTCACTTTCCCTTTTGACATACCCTCTACCTACACTTACCATTCAGCTAAGCAGTGTCTATTATGAGAAACAGACCTTGTCCTACCAAATGACGAATGATAGCAATAGTTGCTGGAATACACCAGTCTAGTCACAACTCCAGGCTGTGCACAGGCTTTACATCCACTGAGACTCCATCTCTACGCCAGTGACTTCACAAGTTCTTTTATCTGTTAGCACTTATCTTACACATCACTTTCCAGCCTCTCACCAGGTTTAAAGACTGTGCACAGGTCTACACCCTCCTCGCTGTGTGTGCACAGTCAAGTTCTTAGCTGATCTTCACTTTGGCTTTTTTGTCTGCAAAATGGGACAATAGTAGTGCCTACACCCCAGGACTATTATGGGGACTAAATTACAGAATCAATGCAAGTCATTTAGTACAGAGACTGGCTCTAAGTACCCCACGTTATGATTTCAAAGCACTATTCATTTTATCATGACACTGTCCACACAGATTATAGTTTAATTGCATCTTCTATTAAACTAAGAGCTCCTTCAGTGCATACACTGGAATTTATTCAATTTGTTCTTGACCCCAACATCATACCAGGAAAGCAATGCATTTATATTTAATTTAACCGCATTGAATTGCACTTGGATGAGGATTGCCAATGATTTCTGATTACTAATTACTGATGGTTATTTATACTGTTAAAATAACAGCTAGGTTATCAAGTATGTCTTGATAATCACTTAGTACGACAAGGTCTGTTTCTCATAATAGACACTGCTTAGCTGAATCGTAAGTGTAGGTAGTGGGTATGTCAAAAGGGAAAGTGAGGGCAGACAGTGGTGAGATAGGAAACATGATGCTCTGAGGCTGACCCACACAGGCAGGTTCTTGGTTCATGATCAGAAACTTCTGTTGGTACACTGTGCACATGTGTGCCACTGACCTGGGGCTAACTATTACATCATGACGCTGTTTGGGGGTGCTTATCTCTTTGTCTCTCTTGATCAGAGAAGAAATAAATGAATACACTTTATAAAAATGGGGGGAGGGTTGAAGAATTCTAGCTACTAGTTTTAATCAAATTTGTTTGCCATGCTCTGATGACATGTTAATCAAACATTGTAATTTAAAAAGCATACTCCTCTATCTCATTTTGTTTCCCAAGTAAATAATTAAACAGAGCCTTTTTCTATGTTTCTTAGTAGCAAGGATCTCTTCCTCTACCCCACTGCATCAGTGTTCTCCATCAGCTGATGTTTGCTATTTGCTTTTCAGTAGATCATGTCATCTTCAGTTCAATTTGGGGGCCCAGAGGTGGATTTATGGTAAGGTAAGTTAATTGGCTAGCCAGACAAAGGCTGACAGACAGGCTTTAACTCAAGTTCTAATCTAGTTCTTGTTAGTGGCTGCCTTGGGTTAGAGTTTAAGATTTTTTTTTTTTTTTTTGGAGAGGTTTTTGCTATAGGGCGCGTGCGCTCGCCAGACAGACAGAGATAGAAAGCGAGAAATCACCCCCCAGAGGGGATGGCCACGCCGCAATCCCTTCTCCTCCATTCTCCTCTCGGGATCTTGGGCACGCACACACACGAGCCCGGCGTGAGTTTAAGCCACCGGGTCCGGGACGCGAACCGCGGTCGACTACGTAGGAGTCCAGCGACATAGCCATTATATTAACTGCTGGTCCCGAGTTTAAGATTTTTGAAGCTGCATCTAGATTTAAGGAGAAAGGATAGTGTGACTGACTGTCAGTGTCCGCCATAGGTGAGATGGGCAAAGTAGTAGCATGAACACTATGGATTTGCTATGCATAGTCAAGAATTTTAAATATCCAAGACCTGGGAACCAGCAGTTAGCGTAATGGCTATGTCGCTGGACTCCCACGTAGTCAACTGTGGTTCGCGTCCCGGACCCGGTGGCTTAACACTCACGCTGGGCATGTGTGCGTGCGTGCCCAAGATCCCGAGAGGAGAATGGAGGAGAAGGGATTGCGGCATGGCCATCCCCCCTGGGGGGTGATTTCTTGCTTTCTATCTCTCTGTCTCTCTCTGGCTGTCTGGCGAGCGCACGCGCCCTATAGCAAAAACCTCTCAAAAAAAAATAAATAAAAATCCAAGACCTTTCCTGCATCACAGTTCTTACATGAGGCCATGATAAACACCCAGTAGAGAAAAATAATATATTTTATTGACATAGGAAAAAAATTTTTTTTTTTTTGGAGAGGTTTTTCGCTATAGGGCGCATGCACTTGCCAGACAGACAGACAGAGACATAGAGACAGAAACGAGAAATCACCCCCCAGGGGGGATGGCCATGCCGCAATCCCTTCTCCTCCATTCTCCTCTCGGGATCCTGGGCACGCACGCACACGCGCCCGGCGTGAGTGTTAAGCCACCGGGTCTGGGACGCGAACCGCAGTTGACTACGTGGGAGTTCAGCGACATAGCCATTACGCTAACTGCTGGTTCCCATCATAGGAAAACATTTTTTTGATTTACTTGCAGTGTGACTTCTTTAAGAAAGATACAAATGAAATGAATGGGTATATTTCATTCAACTCATAATGAAGGGCATTTTTTGGGCTATTTCATTTAGTAAACTCACTGAAATAGTTGTTGTTATATACTAAAAGCAATCTGAAAACTAAACTTCTATGAAAAATATTAAAATATATATATAACATTTTCTCGATGCCAAAGTAGTATTTCACCCTGAATTCCTGAGTTATAGGACATCAATGACTAATGTTTGAATCAATCAGACCACACCTAATACCAATTACCAATGGAGCCAGGTCCTCAGTCATACATCAACAAGGAAATAATTTCTGCCAACATCTCAAAGGAGCTTGAAAACAGGTTTGTCCGTAGTCAAGCTTCCAGATGAGAATGCAGCCCGGCTAATATTTAGATTGCAGTCCAGTAAGGCAATGAGAAGAGGACCCAGCTAAGGCATGCTCAAACTTCTGACACACAGACATTTTGAGTTAATAAGTATGTATTATTTTAAGTTGGTAGATATGTTATGCAGAAACAGAAAAATAATATAAGGTGACAAAGATAAACTTAATATGTGGCCTTTGAACTAGACTAATATGATTATAAGGTTTTATAACTATACTTACAAATGTCAATGAGTGTGAGAAAACATACAAGAGATTAATAAGCAAGAGATTTTGAAAGAATAAAGCCTCTATCATACATGACAATTTTCTAAAGAGTAGTTTTGTTTTTGTTTTTTATGAGAGATTTTTGCTATGAGGTTAGTGCGCTCGCCAGAGAGACAGAAAGCAAGAAATCACCTTCTGGGGGGATGGTCATGCTGCAATCTTTTCTCCATTCTCCTCTTGGGATTTTGGCCATACACACAAATGTGCCTAGCGTGAGTTTTAAACTGCTGGGTCTGGAACTTGAACCACAGTCGACTGTGTGTGAGTCTAGTGATGTAACTGGTAGGCCATCTGCTGGTGCCTGAAGAGTAGTTCTTAACTTTTTGTGTTTGCTAGACACATTCAAACACTAAATATTTTGGGTGAATGCTGGAAAGAATTGAACTATTTCTGTCTCTGCAGTATTGCATTGTCCACTTGAATGTCCTCCAAAACCTGGCTGCTGTGTGAGTAGCACCATTTAGTGCCCTAACTCTACTTCCTCATATAGCCAGGAGACAGCTCTCCCCCGTGGCAGCAAACATACTTTGACCCTTGGCCTCTGCTTAATGGAATACCACACCTCACCTCTTCATTGCATAGGATTCAGTCTGTTCTTACTATTCCATATGCCCTACAAATTTTGCAGCCTTACGACTCATTTTTGAGTAGAAATCTGTTATAATCTTTGTTTTTGAATAGAAATCCATTTAGCAGGAACAATATGCATTCCTTGACTGTAATTTGATTCCTTTGAAGGAATTACCATACACTTGTGCAGTAGTGTAACACAAGGTTGAAAACACCCTCCTGTGGCCTTGCTCCCCTTACAGAGACTTACTTTTACTGGGCACTGGTATTTTTGTTGGAGCAGAACAGAAACATTTTAAAGCTCATTAGCTTAACAGTTACGTGGTTGGATGGTTAATTTTTAGTGGGGAGATAAGAAGAGGTTTGATAAGCACCATTTAGATTTGGTCTAAGATTCCCTTTTTGATTTTAAGAGGCCAGTGAGATGGAGAACACTTGATAAATGATGACACGACCGGGACAGCTGCAGGTCTCTTGTGATTGTGCGCTTGTGTGGACCAGGTGAAACTTATCAAATCAGCTCAGTGTCTCAGTGACAGACACTGCAGGAACAATGCGGCTGTCATGCTTGGGTCCTGGTTACATCCCTAGTTAAGTTGCTCCAGAAATGCATGCCAAGGTCTAGGGAGGCCCCTCACAGCGCCATGGCAGGCAGATGCACACTGCCTATTCCGGAACAGTTTGTGCTTAGAGCAATTTGGGTTAGGGTGGCAGCTAAGGAGCCCTGCTGGTTTTCAAAACAAAGATCTAGCATGCAGCATCTCTAGCTCGACCTGGTGAGCCAGGTCAAAGAACTCAGTTTTATAGAAAAGAATCCTTATGGAATAATGCCTAGGATAGACTAAGAGGATAAACAAGCTTCACGGCTGGAAAGATCCACTCTTTACTTCTTATGTGGTTTTACATAAATGCCCCTACAAAGTGATTACTAATATTCTCATCTCTTCCCCACAAATTTATGTTTCTAATTTGTAACTCTCAAACAAAGTAGTAAGTGAAGTATACACTGAAATACAGCAGTGGACACTGGATTCATTTTCTTTCCCTGTGGTTATCAAGTTTATCAAATTACGTGATGACATAATAATAATGATGATGGGCATCTTTTTACTGAATTAATCTCGCCACATTGAGTGTAAGTATAAAAACAAATCCCTGAGTACTGTTTTGTTGGCTCCCTTTCCAAAATATGCACTATCAGAAAATGATGCTCCTTTCTGGGGAAATAAAAATGTATTAGGTTTCCATCAGAAAGGCCTTCTTCGGGACCAGCAGTTAGCGTAATGGCTATGTTGCTGGACTCCCATGTGGGCGACCACGGTTCAAGTCCTGGACCCGGTGGCTTAAACTCACACCGGGTGCGTGTGCATACATGCCCAAGATCCCGAGAGGTGAATGGAGGAGAAGGGATTGCAGCGTGGCCATCCCCCCTGGGGGGTGATTTCTTGCTTTCTGTCTATCCGGCAAGCACACATGCCCTATAGCAAAAACCTCTCAAAAAATAAATAAATAAATAAAAAGGCCTTCTTCCTCTCAGGAATGAGTCTTAGGATGACTGTCTTTTTAATTATTGAGGTTAAATTTACACAACTAAGACTCACCATTGTGATCATTTTAAACTAGATAATGCAGTGATTTCATATGTGCACCCTGTGCAACCGTCACCACAGTCTAGTTATCTCTGATTTTAAAAGAATTATTTTATTTAACTTTATTTATTTATTTTTTAATTTGACCAGAGAGGGAGAGAGTGGGAGACTGAGAGAGTGAGAGAGTGTGAGAGTGAGAAAGCAAGCTGCCATATCTGGGACTCGAACCACTATCAGCCATGTGGGAGTCCAGTGCCCTTAACCACCACACCACCTGCTGGCTCCCACCACAATCTAGTTCTACAACATTTTCAGGATCTACAGAACCCCAGTACCCATTAAGCATCACTATCCTCCTCCCCCAAACTTCCGTGTAACCACCAATCTGTTTTCTGTCTCTGTGGATTCACCTTACCTGTTGATTCTGTATAAATGGAGTTATAAAATATGCAGTGTTTGAATCTGGCTTTTTTCTTTTTTTTTCCATTGGAATTAAAATATGAATTTATTTTGGTGCAAAAAATGTTTTAACAGGTGCACTATAATGTTTTTGTTCAATTTAATGAATTATTTTGATAACTGCAGACAGGTAAGGCTATTTGGTGATATTTAGAAATGGTGCAGTATTGGTGGGTTTCACCATTGGTGTGTCATCTTCAAAAATTATAAGGAGTTACTTGTATGAAACTGCTATTAAACCCGTAAGGCAGCATTTATGTATGCATCATTTTTAGGATTGTAGGAATCTGGCGGCTTTGACAAAGTATGTTTTTTGAGTTCAACTACACCATAGCAAAAATCAGTGCATCAGTGCAGCATTCCTTTTTAAGACTGAATATATTTGATTGATGGACATTGTGTTTACCTATGAACCTATCCATGGACATCTGGGTTGTGGACCTTTTAGCTATTAAGAATAATTACTGCTACGGACATTGGTGTAAGAGTGTTGGTTTGAATGCAAGTTTTCAATTCCTTTGGGCTTTGGGGTGATTTTTAGGGTTGATTTTATGTTTATTGGAGAAAACTTTAGATCTGGGCAAGACCATTTTTGACAATACCATAACTTACTTGTTTGTTTCTTCCAAATGAGGGAAGGAGAGAGGGAGAGAGAGAGGGGGGGAGAAAGGGAGAGAGAGAGAGAGAGAGAGAGAGAGAGAGAGAGAGCCCCCTAACAAGTCTGCATACTGTGATCTGTCCGCAGACGTCCTTGGATCATGAGCACATGTGCACCTGTCGTATTCAGGGATGTCTGTGGATGTTAACCTGGAACCTTTTCATGTAGGTCGGCCTCACAGAACATAATTTCACTGCTGTACCAGCATCCAGCCCCAACATAGCATAGTTTCTTTTTCTTCTCTCAGAGAGAGGGATTTTTGCTATAGGGTACATGTGCTCACTAGAGACACAGGGAGAGACGGAAAGAGAGAAAGTGAGAACCACCCTCCCCCCCCCCCCCCCAGTGGGGATGGCCATGCTACAATCTCTTCTCTTCCATTTTCCTCTCAGAATCTCAGGCATGCGCACACATGCACCCAGCATGAGTTTCAAGCCGCTGGGTCTGGGACTCGAACTGCAGTCTGCCATGTGGGAGTCTAGTGCCACAACCAGTATGCCACCTGCAGGCCCCAGTTCTTCTTCTTCTTTTTTTTTAAATGATAGAAAATGTATGTGCAAAACAGAGAAAGAGAGAGAGAAACAGCACCTTCAACATGGTTCCATCACCACAGTTCCCTTTCCCTAGCCTTCCAGCTTCTCAGGATCTTAGGCATCTGTGTGTGTACCTGGGCATTCTTTTCAGGCACACCTGGGGATCCAAATCCATGGTCGGCATGTGGCTTCTAACACTGCAGTCCACTAGGGACTACACTATCTTGGCTGGGTTCACCATAGCTTTTTGTGTATTATTTTTCAGAGTTTCAAGAAGGAACTGTGAGCTCAGGGAGGGTGAAGGTGGTTGATGAAAGCACCCGGAGGTGAAGAAGAGTCAGGGAGGAAAATATGCCAGAAAAGGAGACTTGGTTCTCTCTGAAGTATAACTCCTCATAATCTGCTACGTTGGCGATGTGGGGACTATATATACTTGCCTATGTTGACTAGTATTGCTGTCTACATTCACTATGTTTCTGGGAATATATTCAATTTCTACTCAGTTACTCAATGTTTAGTAATCCATCAACCATCTGAAGTGATTAGGATATTAGAGCCCAAATCAAGATGTTTGAGCACAGGAGCCCAGGTTTCATAAACGACTAATTTGTGTTTCATGACAGTCTTTGTTTCTTTTGTGTGTGTACAAAAAGAAAAGCACAAGAAGACTCAAATTTAATTTTCTAGCAGATGGTAAAAAAGTAATTATAATTATAATCCTTACCTGTAAATTGAGTTATTAATAGAGTTGCATCAGGATTAAATAATATGTTCAAACTGCTCACAATATTGCCCTTAATGTAAGTCAGCTATTATATCATTATTATACCTCATTCAATATATGACAACAAAGGTGATATTTTAGACAGATTTTTGCTATAGGGCATGTGCACTTGCTTGAGAGACAGAGAAAAACCGAGAGACAGAAAGCAAGAAATTATCCCCCGGGGGATGACCAAGCCTCAATCCCTTCTCCTCTAGTCTCCTCTCTGGATTTGGGTGTGCATGTACGTACGCGTGCCCGGTATGAGTTTTAAGCCACCAGATCTGGGACTATAAACACAGTCAACTATGTGGGAGTTCAGCGATGTAATCATTTTGCCATCTACTGGTCCAAAAAGGTGATACTTTAAAAAGTAAATCAAGGGACCAGCAGATGGCATGGTGGTATTGTTGCTGGACTCCCACATGGCTGACAATGGTTCAAGTCCTAGACCAAGTGGCTTAAAACTCATGGTGAGCATGTGTGCATGCCCAAGATTCTAGGAGGAGAATGGAGGGACAGGAATTGTAGCATGGCCAAACCCCCTGGGGGATGATTTCTCTCTCTTCCCCTCTCACTGTCTCTGTCTCTCTGGTAAGCACATATGCCCTATGGCAAGAACCTCTAAAAAGAAGAAAAAGAAAAAAAAAGTAAATCAATGGAATGGATAGTAGCCCAGTGATAAAACACAATGCATTACGAGACTGATCCACATGGAAAGGTTTGGGCTCCTGTCTAGAGATCTCCCTGAACACGCTGAGCATGCATGTACTGATGATCGAGGGCAGGTTGAAACTGGAGGTGGATTACAGCATCATGACCCTATTGGGGTGCTGTCTCTGTCTCTGTTACTCATCAAATAAATACGTAAGTAAGTAAGTAAGTAAAAGTATACCAAACCATGTCCACCACTTGCTTAAAGGCTTCCAATGTCTTTCTACTTCGCTGAATCAGTAAAGAATTTGTATGTATGGGTGGAGTCAGAACCTTTCTCAATTTCAGATTTTTTTAGGTTCTGGAATATTTGCTATATATTACAAGATATCTTAGGGATGGGCTCAAATCTAAATATGAAATTCAGTTATGTTTCATGTATGTCTCATACACATAGCCTGCAGGGGATTTATACAATCTTTCTCTATTGCAGTGGTATGATTGCAACTTATTTTATGAGGTCAGGTGTGGAAATGTCCACTTGTTGTATCATGACGGCACTCAAAAAGTTGTGAATTTTGGAACATGCCAGGTTTTAGAGTTGTAGATTAGGGATACTCAACCTGTACTGAGATCTTGTGTGAATGATTTGACCTACACCTTCCCAAACATTTGGGGACTATTTTTCTTCCAATTTATTCTAACCATACTGGTTTCATTTCCCAGAGCAAATCAAGATTTTTCTGCTGTAAGGACTTGGTGCCTGCTTCTCTTCTGCACACCTGCATACCACTTCTCTACACTGTGTCTATACTCTGCTTCTCTATTCAGGTCTACACTCCACTCTCTACACTGTGTGTACACTATGCCTCTCTACACCATGTCTACACTCCACTTCTCTGAACTGTCTACACTATGCATCTCTATACCATGCCTGCACTGCACTTCCCTACACTGTGTTACATTATGCTTCTCTACACTGCATCTACACCGTGCTTCTCTATGCTATACTGTGTCTGCACTTTGCTTTTCTGCACTGTCTACACTCAGAGACTCTTGGCTAATTGTTCCTCTTCTTGTGGAACTTTGCTTCAATATTACTTTCTTACAGATACCTTCCTTGCTAAAGGGGAATCTCCATTTTTAATTTCTATTTCTATTCCTTTTTTGTTAGAGTCAAATTATACACTAATTATAACCTGCAGTTATTTTATTTAATTTCCCAGTGACTAGTTTTGACTGTCTTAACTCCCTAACTCTCTTAAAGGGACCTGTCAATCCTGTTCATTCTTGTATTGCAATATTTAGCACAGTGTTTAGATATTCATGGCATATACTTATTAAATGTTTACTAAATGTAATTTCTAAATGTGAAGGCTCTTCAAAAAATTAATGAACAATGCATATTTTTTTTTATAAAAAGTATACCTGGCTTTCAAATTTTTTTCACTAAAATAAACTTGTATTTTAATTCCATTTTCTAAAAAGTTTTTAAAGTCCCTTCATAGTTTCTATTTCAATTTTTGGAATGCAGAGTTAAATAAGTCGTTTATGAATACAGTTATTTTATATCTAATACTATGAAGGGAGGTATTATCAATTTTTTTCAATAACATGTTAAAATTCCTTATTCTTTTGCATATTTCATCCTTCTTCATTTCTCAAAAGATTTGAGACAACAAATTTTAAGCTTTGGTTATGACCTAATTTCACTTAACGCATGTTTTAACTTGTCAGTATTCATTTTATATAGTAACTAAACTTTAAGAAGAATTGGGAAAAGATGAGGAAATTTAGAGTAAGAAAGTCTAAATTCTGTTGGGTCTTTGTTGTTGGCTCCCTAGAATAGTATTTTTGCTGTTACTGTTCGTTTGTTTTTGTTATAAAGCATGTGCACTTGCTGGAGGGAAACAGAGGGAGATACAGAGAGGGACAGTGAGAAATCAGCCCCAAAGGAGGGGGGGAAGGGCCACACAGCAATCCCTTCTCCTCTCAGGAGTTTGGATATACATGCACAAGTACTTCAGAGTCATTTTCAAACCTCCAGGTCCTGATTTGAACCTCGACTGGTCATGTGGAAGTCCAGTACCTTACCCACCACACCACCTGCTGGCCCCTAGAATAATTTTTTTAAAGTTCATTTATTTCTTACATGAATGAGACAGAGAAACAGAGAAAGACAGAGACACAGGCCTAGAGACACAACACTCCCAACAGTGTTTTTTCTTTTTTAAAGAATTATTTATTTAATTTTATTCATCTATTTTTTTTAATTTGACGAGAGAGAGAGAGAGAGAGAGAGAGAGAGAGAGAGAGACAATGAATGAATGAATGAATGAGAATAAATGTGAGAAAAGAAAATTCCAGGTCTGGGACTTGAAATGCAGCCAACTATGTGGGAGTCAAGCACCTTAACCACCATGCCACCTACAGGTCCCTATCAGGGTCTTGATGCAGCAATCTATCTTCAGTCTCAGCTAGCCTGGATGGTGACCCACATCATGGGCAAATGAGTTTCCAGCATACCCAGGGAGTCCCTGGAGGCAGACTCCTAACCTTCCTATGTGGGTCAGCCTGGCAGAACCCTGTACTTTCCTGCCAGGCCACCATGTAGTCCCACATTGTAGAATGGTTTCTCTCTTCTTCCGGTAGCTCAATCTCAATTTCCTTTGGAGAATCATCCCATTCTTCCTCTCTATCCATGGGCTTCTGGAGCATGCATGTGCTTTTGTCTTGGCCAATCATAAATCAGAGTGTTCTGGTAAGAGTGACTGCATAAACTGGGAATTAGACACTTTTTACTTTTTCATAAAAGACTAGACAGTAAAAATTGTGACCTTGTAAGATAGCCTTTGTCACAGCTATTCTGTCATTATATCATGAAAGCAGCATAGACAATGTGTAAGCAAATGAGTGTGGCTGTGTTTCAACAAAACTGTATTAAAAACAGTGGTGGGGCTGGTCTCATAGCATAGTGATTAAGGGAGCCAGATCCCATATGGCCTACAGTGGTTCAAATCCCAGCCCAGTGGCTTGAAAAACACACCATGTGTGTGTGCCCAAAGTCCTGATAGAAAGAAGGAATAAGGTGCAAAGGACTGTGGTGTGACTATGCCCTAGTGTTGGGGGGATGAGGGCGGTGCTTTGCTAGCACACATGCTCTCTGGCAAAGAAAATTACTTTTTAAAAAAAGAAGAAAGAAAGAAAGAAAAAGAAAACTAGTGGTGGGCTAGAGTTGGTTTGCGGGTTGTTACTTGCTAACACCTGGCTTACAGCACTGCTCTTTTATTTATTTATTTACTAATTCTCATCATCATAATCTTGTTTATATTACATTGAATCACATATAACTTTACAGTGTATAGCACTGATTACGAGCATAGCATGATTTAAACGGAGCCCATCAGCCCAATCCAAGCTGATCTCATGACTTATCTACAGAGAGACATTTTTCCTAGTTGGTACTCAAACCCAGACAAATGTGATTCTGGAGTTGTAGCTGTCTGTGGCCACATTAAAGAGCCCACATATGGAAAAGTACAAGCAAGAAAGACAGTATAGAAACTGAGCACGAATGACATCACTTCAGACTGTGCCTATTAAGACCTGCAGCTTACCTGTTACTGTTTACCTGTGGCCCTTTTCCCCAAGGACTGTTTCACTTCTGAACTTGACTTGTACAGAAAGCAAAATCCCCTGATACCCTTTAAAAATACCAAAACAAATAAATTTGAATTTTTTTTCAAATTGTGTGTGTTTGTTTCTCTTTTTCTATCACTTGTAACCAATAAGATCCTAACAAATATATTTTCTTTCCTTTTGTTTCCATTAACTACATATGGGATATGGGGAGGGGGGAGTCACTTCTTTTATTCACATATGCACTTCTACAACTATAAAAGTAAAGGAGTTTTACCAAATAATATCTTAGTTCCATTTGAATTTTAAATGTTTTCTTTTAATTTACATCTTTATGGTTAAATTGAAGGTATTTGTGTTCTAAATTTAACACATAAATTCAGAAATATTAGTCTGTAGTGTATAGTCTCAAAAAAGGAGGAAAGAAAGGGAGGAAAGAAGAATGAAGGAAGGAAATAAAATAAAAATAAATATCTACTCTACTGAGAATTCAGACTTAGGTGATATCATGCCATTGACAAAATACATTAAGAATTATTCAGATATGGCTATGTCGCTGGACTACCATGTAGCTGACCATGGTTTGAGTCCTGGACCTGGTGGCTTAAACTAATACTGGGAACATGTGTGTGTGCGCACCAAAGATCCCGAGAGGAGAATGGAGGAGAAGGGATTGTGGCCGGCCATCCCCCTGGGGTGTGATTTCTCACTTTCTGTCTCTTTGTCTCTCTCTGTCTTTCTGGTGAGTGCACACTCCCTATAGCAAAAACCTCTCAAAAAATTATTATTCAGATATGTAAAGAAACAGTATTTAAAAAAAATTAATTTATAGTTTCCATGGAAAATACTGACATCATTATTTATTATTCTTACTAGTTTGACCCTGACAAATAAAATGGGTTGCGTAGTATAAGTGAACATTCTGCATGGGCCCTAAAGGATATTTTAATACCCAGACTACATCGAGTGAGTTAGGAGAAAACATATCTTTGGTGATTTCTACAGTTCCATTTTAATGACATAAAGATGACTGCTTTAGCTCCTATCAGAATAAAGGGGAAGAAACTGTGGCAAAGGTAGGAGAGAGAAAATTTTCTCTGAGGCTCCAGCCAATACATGTCAAAAATCTCTTTTGCTGCAGACAGGCTTTCAAGACTCCTTTTCCCAGTAAGTGTTAAAAAATATCTCCTGTACTCAGGAAAGTCCCTGAAGACCATTTTAGTCAATCACCTTGGCAGCCAGCTCTTCATACATACAAGCACTCCTTCAAATGTTTCCTTCTGAAATAGTCCCGTTTTCTCTAAAAACAAAAACAAAAACAAAAACAAAAACAAAAAACAAAACACACACACACACACACACACACACACACAATTTTTGGAGGAATTTTTATGATCAAAAACAGGCTTTTTCTAATGATCCAGTTGAACCAGCCTTCAAAGGAAAACTATCTTTGTGTCCTCAAGGTGTCTTGCATCTTCAGTGACATCTTGGCTCAGTAACTACCATGTTTTTTAGCAAGTATTAGCCTTGGCCTTTTTTCTTAAATAATAAACTTCTTGGGCCAGCAGACAGTGTGATGGTTAAGACAGTTGGATCCCACTTGACTGACTTTGTGTATTTTTAAGAATTATTTTATTTAACTTTGTTTATTTATTTTAATTTGACCAGAGAGGGACAGAATGAGTGAGTGAGTGAGAGAGAGAGAGAGGGAAAGTGAGAAAGCAAGCTGCCAGGTTCAGGACTCTAAATGCAGTTAACCACCATACCACCTGCCAGCCCTGACTTTGTGTTTTGAGAGCCCTGACTTTGTGTTTTGAGTCTCTGGCCTTGAAAAATGCACCAGGTGTACATGCGTGCCCAAATTCCCAAGAGGACCGTGGAGAAGATGGAATTGTGGTGTGGCCATCTCCCTGGAGGGTGATTTCTCACTTTCCCTCTCTCTCTGGTGAGCACACACACACCCTATGGCAAAAATCTAAAAATAATAATAGTAAAATAAAATAAATTTCTCTGCCTGAGAGATGTGTAGGTTCTTGGATTCACTAGCATTTCTTATTTGGTATTTACATTTTGCATAGCTGCCCCATTGCCCTGTTTATTCCTGTGATTTGTAGCCTAACACTCTTAGATGTATCTTGGAGAGTGAAGACATGAACTAATTCACCTTTGAATTCCTAGTGCCTAACTTAATACATATATATGGATTAGATAATTTTTGGTCATTAGAAATATTTGGTCATTAGAAAAGACATACTTTTTTATGTTTTTCTATGCAAAAATGCATCATAACTTTCCCTACAACCCAATAATAATTATTATTGAGGAACCACTCATTCTAGTTGCCATTACAAATACTTTACGAACTTTTAATCCTCACTGCAATTCCACATGGCAGACACCATCCTTACGTTCATTTTACAGACGAGGAAACAGAAGCACGGAGAAATGATATTTCCAAGGTTATACAGAAATCAGTGATTGCTGAGCCCAGATCAACTCTGATCCAGAATCTCTCGGCTGTTTCACAATACCAGGTACTGAACATCAAGCCCTTACTTCCAGACAAGGAGTAATCGGAGTAATCTATGCCCTCTAGAGTAGAATCAGATCTAAGGGGATCCCACTGGAAAAATGCAATGATTTCACTACCAGTTGTGGCTAATTATCCAATAACATGACCCCTGAGCATTGTTCTCATTCACACCGTCAGTCCCCACAAGCTGTTATCCTTTTCCTCCCGGGTCACCTGTTTCCATCCGTATACAACAGCCAGAGATACATTTTAAACAACCATCTGACTGTCACTCCCCTACTTAATATAACTTCTTAGTATACTTCAAATCGCCTTAGGATGAAGTCAATATCATCCTCTAAAGGTAAAAGGTTCTTGGTGAGTAGCCTTGCTTACTGGTACAGGCTTCTCCTGTGCTCATTTCCCACCTAGCGCACCATGTCTTCTTTCATTTCCTGGAAGGAACCATGTTTATTCCTAACTCACTACATTTTCTCAGAATGATTCTTCTGCTGGGCACCAGACTACCCACCCAGCCACTCTTCCGCCCACCTACCTGGGTCACTTGGACCTGCTAATAATTTTTGACTCATCCTTAAGGTCTCAGCTTGGTCAGAAAAGACTTTCTTAATACCTCACAATCGCAGACCATGTTAGATTCGAGTAATGTGTAGAACCACAGCCTTGTCTTGCTATTCTCTTTTGTAAACTCTCCCTACCCTACAAGTAGGTGTTTAATATATGTCTGTCTTCCTTGCCATTGTCCTAGTCTCTCTCAAGGGTTCTGTCAATTGTTGACCCTCCATAAATAGTTGAATGAAGGATCACATGGACATATGTTAGCTAATTTAAAATTGCATCACTTCTTGGAACCATTACCTTAGAGATAAAAAAAAAAGACCATGAAATTTTCCTTCTTATTTTTTTTCCTTTTTCTTTTCTTTCTTTATTTTTTGCTGTGGCAAGATGTTTTGGATTTTGAATTCTTTGTTTGCTTTTTAGAGTTCCTTTCGAGGGAAGTGTGTCTTGGTGGGCTAGCTAGCAAAGTAGTTTACAGGTGTGTTTCCTTTGCTTTTCTGAAAAACTTTTTGGATGTTTACTTAAAACCAAAGAGTCTGATGATAAGGGAAAATAAGTCGAAACCAAAAATGCTTCTTGAGTCAGAAATTGAACATATTTTTAAAGTTTGATTAGTTGGTAGAGCATTAAAATAGTTTGCTCAAGGCCATTGACAATCAGAAAAAAAGAGGTAGTATAATAATACTAAATCATTGGGTAAGTCATGACATATTTTTCTATGCCAAGTGGTTAATATATACAAAGCATTGTTCTAAATACCACACAAAGTGGACATTTTTGCTTTGTTTCTCTATTGACTTTTTCATGTAAACCAAGTCAGAGATTTCTCTCTCTTCCTAAATGCTGGCAAGAGATGACTACATCATCATCATCATCATCATCATTACCATATCAGTAGTATTGGTAGAACTAATAGCAATAAGGATGATGGTGGTGGTGGTCAGTATGAGGGTGATAAAACCTTATAGTGCAATATATCATTTAAAGTCTGTATACTCAAATGTGGTTTTAAGGGCTACTGCCTGTCATAGGTATTATCCCTACCACAGAGATGAAGGAAACTGACATAAAGAAAGTAAATCATTATCTAAATTTACATAGATAATAAGGGGAGAGCCGGGGTTCACAACAACTTCCTCTTGACATTCAGAGTCCACACTTAACTTCTGTCCTTGACAGTAATTGTTCCAGTTACCTTTCTTTTTTTCCTTTTAAATTTCCAGAGGGTGCCTGTGTACACGAGAGGGGGGAAGAGCATCCCAATGGGACATGGTCATAGTGCAATCCCTTCTCCTCCATTTCTCTATCCTGCCTGGACTCAGGGCACACACACACATGTGCCCAGTGTGTTTTGCAAGACCCTGGGGCTGGGATTTGAACTGCAGTTGGCCATGTGGAATCTAACTTCTCTGTACAGCACTTAGCTTGTGTGGCTCTTGTTCCAGTTATCTATTGCACTAATTGCAAAGCAATGATACGATGTCTCATATTTATGGGTTGACTGGGTTCAGGTGATGGCTTTTGCTCGAGGTCTTTCATGATACTATAGCCAAATGTCATTTGGGGCCTTTAGGTATCTAGATGTCAGCTAGGCTAAACATCCAAGATGGCTTCCTTGCAGGGCTGGCACTTGGTGCTGCTGATGACTGAGAGCTCACTGAGGCGGTCAGCTGGAGTGCATACACCTCTCATGGTGTCTTGGGCTTCTCTCAGCATTGAGATGGAACATCCCCCAAAAAAGTATTCCAAGATACCAGAGGAAGCTGCAAGATTTCATATGACCACACGTAGAAGTTTAAAATATGATTTCTCATTCACATCATAAGTCAAGAAAGCACTTAAGATAGCTTAGGTTGAAGAGGAGAGGAAATAAATAAATAAAAAATAGTAAGCCACTTAATATAAGGAACAACCATTTTACACACAGAGGGAAGCCATTGATAAAAACCATTTTGGCCACTATTTACCACCATACATTATTTCTTTTCCTAATGTGTTCGCACTTGGTACTGATTCTCTTTAATGCCAATCATGCTGGGTAAGAGGTAGGCCTTCCATGTCTCATAGGAAAACAAACTCAGGATCCTTTACACAAACCATAGACACAGTGGTATTTGATTTGAGAAGGTCTGTTGTTTGTCTTTTTTTGCTTGAGGGAAAGAAAAGGTTCACTATCATTCTATTTCAAGAGGCAAGTGGGAAAATCCTGCAGAATAAACAAGAACACTTCAAAGAATGCCTCTTAAATCACTGTCCACAGAGATCGCTCTTCCCTTTAAGCCTGTGAAGGAAGTTCGTATGGAATTGCCTAACTTGCTTTGATGTAAATTCCTTCCTTGGTTTCCTTTCTTTCTTGATCCACATGTGAGCCAGGGGAGCGTGTGTCTTTCTGTACTCTCATGATCAAACCTGAATTGCTTTAGATATCTGTCCTTGGGCTATGCCTACAGCAGTTGGGCTCTGGATGGGATTTAAAATGTGCCCCCTAATCCAAAATGATTGAGAATAGTAGATGGTGAGTGAATTGAAACATTTAGTGAAAGCAGTAAATGACAAGTTGATCCACATACCTCATATTCATTTCAGTGTAACTTAACACAACTAAATGTACATGAAGTTTTCAATGTTTAAATGTCAGGCCAAGGATTTTTAAATTTTTTTTGGTGTGATAGTTCACATAGTGAGGTCTCAGATATTCATTCTAGCACAAACCACATTTATTATGCCTCATTTTCAATGCTTGGTTTTGTTTCTTTTTTGTTTCCCTCTGGGACTCAGATTTTTTATTTCCATGGGGTCATAGGTCCTAAGCTCTATGACGATGAGTAGAAAGAGGCAGGTAGGTAGTGGCCTGTCCTATCCATTTTATTTCTAGTCTGACTTTTTTTCTTATTGTTTTTACATTCTGTCACTATACATCCTAACAGCCTACAAAATGTTTCCTTAAAAGTAAAGTAAGAACTTAGGCACAGCACAGAATCCTTCCAGTTGCTTTTAATGATTTGGTCCAGCTGGAAAATGGCAATGTTTCTCTTTTATCTAAACTTCCCAGACTATTTAGTTTTTTTTTTTTTTTTTTTTCTTTTCCAATTCCTATTTCACTGGTTTACATAATACTTAATATAACTGTACATTTTGATAGTAAGTGCCACAGGCATAAACAGGTTTGGAAACACTGACTCTTGCTACCTATATAACTCATTTGGCCAGAATGGAGTACTCAGATGAACTAGAAAATGAACTACTGGAAGTTTCCATGTGTCTCCAGGATTTTTATAGAGGGGATGGAGTGCAGTTAACTCGATGTGATAGTTCGAGGTTGGTTATAAGCTTCTGTTGTGGGGACCAGCAGATGGCATAATGGTTACGTTACTGGACTCCCTTATAGTTTACTGTGATTCAAGTGCCGGACCCAGCAACTTAAAAACCCACACTGGGCACATGTGCATGTGTGCCCCAAATCCCGAGATGAGATTAGAGGAGGAGGGATTGTGGCATGGTCATCCCCCTGAAAGCTGATTTCTTACTTCCTGTCTCTCTGTCTCTCTCTGGCAAGCACACACGCCCTATAGCAAAAATCTATCTCTCTAAAAAAAAAAAACAAACAAAACTTCTGGTGTGATCCTTTGTTTTTACTTGTGGTTATCATTTAACCTTATAGAAAATCATACTGCTCATGGATCCAGAAGAAAATCCAAACTTTTAGCACAATAAGTCCTTTCTGATAAAGTCCTATGGAAGCTACGCCCAGTTTAGAAAAATAGGATCATTTTCTTTTAAAATTTATTTCTTTTTTCCATGAGAGTGAGTGAGAAAGATATAGACAGATAAGCACCCTCAACAGGGTCTCATGCTATAATTCATCCCCAACTTTGCCAGCCTACCAAGATTATGGGAACATGTACCCAGGGGGTACTGGTTGACCAGAGAGCTGAATCCTGATCTTCCATAAGGATCTAGCATTGTATTACCACTGTGCGACTGAGCACCCCCCGAATAAAGGATAATTTTACAGCATGTTCTATATATCGGGCACTATTATAAGTGCTCTGTGCTTTACCTAGCTTTATCCTTGTAACAACCCTGTAAGATAGAGTGCCAATTAGAGTTGCACCAACCTATTCTCGCAAGAATAACTGAGACTCAAAAAGAAGTTTAGTTTTCAAGTAAGGAAAATGATTTGAAAGGTAGTCATCTCAAGGTTTGTGAGGTATCATTAGGAATCCATTGATCCAGATTAACATAATGGGGCCAGGTGGTGGTGTGGTGGTTAAGGCATCTGGATTCCATGTGGCTGACTGTGTGCTCGGAGTCCTGGACCTGGCAGCTTGAGAAACATGCCTGGCACATGTGTATGTGTGCCCCAAATCCCAAAAGGAAGACAGAGGAGAAGGGATTGTAGCATAACCATTCTCCATAGGGAGTGCTTTCTCTCTCTTCCTGGCAAATTTCTTAAAAATTAAAAAAAAAAAGGAATAAAGATTACCAAGATTACCACAGAATCTAAGATGCCTATTGAACTCTTCATATCTGTTTTCTAGCAACAAATGATGAAAGAAAGGAAAATTCTCTGGGAGCCTTATTTAAGATCTAGGACTTACAGGCCGCAACTATCTTTTGGGATGACTATAGTATAGCTTTTTGAGCTGTGCAACTTAATACTCAGCAGAGCAATGAGGCTCTTTGGCAGATGAGGATGAGATTAATGATATTGACCATCAAGTAGCAGACTAGACCTAGATAGTTCTCCTCACTGTCTGATTTATAGAGGAGGAAACTGAAGCTTATCAAGATTAAAATTGTGATATTCAGGTAATAAATGGAAAGTCCAAAATTTATACCAGGTATGGGGTATATTTCACCCATAAAACCATTCCTAGAAAATTGACATTATCCATCCTAATTTTCTTTTTTTCTTTTTCTTTTTTTTTTTTTTTTTTTTTTTTTTTGAGGGGAGTTATTTTGCTACAGGGCACATGTGCTCTCCAGAAAGACAGAGAGAGAAAGAGAGACAGAAAGTGAGGAATACACCCTGGGGGGATGACCACAAGCAATCCTGTGGAGGGCACTGCATACGGAAGCCATCTTGAGCTATCTGCCATCTTGAGCTATCCACCATCTTGGAAACCATGAGGTTTCACTTCCTCACTGAGCAAACCATTTCTCAGAAATCATGTGACCAACTGTTCTCCCTGGAAGCGTTTGGGTTTCTAGGCAACAGGAGAGATCCACCCACATCAATGATTGGTTCATGCTGTTCTACCTCATTTGCATTTCGGGCAACAAATTGGTGCCCACCAGCTGTAAATAACTCGCCATTTTTCCTCAAGAAGAAGAAGAAGAAGAAGAAGAAGAAGAAGAAGAAGAAGAAGAAGAAGACGACGACGATGACTTGATCAGCATCTCATATTTTGTGTGCCTGTGTTTGTCCCATCTCTCACCCCCTCCCCCATGGAACCTGTTCGACTGTCCCCCAGGTCGGGCCATGTGGCGCCCGAACATGGACTTGGGTATGAGGAATCTAGTGAAAAGCTCCCGAGGAAGGCTCCAGTGCAGAGCAAGCGAGAAAAGCTGGCGGAAAACAGAAGAGGACGGCAGAGAATTGTCCAGAAGGGGATGGCAAAGAATCATCTCGGTAAATAACAACAGTTACATAACAAGTAATAAGGGTGATTATGGGACAAGAAATAAGTAAACATGAGTTATTTGTTCATGGGCTTACTGAAGCCCTCAAGATACGTGGAGTTAAAATTAAGATTAAACTCTTTCTTTCTTTCTTTCTTTCTTTCTTTCTTTCTTTCTTCCTTTCTCTCTTTCTTTCTTTCCTCTCTTATTGGAACCTAATAGATGAGATCATTAGGTTCCGGCCAACTGATCCTAAAATTGCGGCAGTTGTAGCAGAAGGAGAACAAATTATGCAAAGAAAAAAAAACTCAGACAGATAGTAAAGATGCCATAGAAACTAAAATAGACCCTGGCACCAAAAAAGAAAAAGATTTAATTTCTTTGGACAGTGAGGAAAAAGTGACAGAACTTAAAGCTCATTTGGATGACCAATTAACTAATTCTGAAAAAGAAACTTTAGAAACAAAGGCTGCTGTGTATAATAATTCAAAATGGCCCCCTGAGAAGGAAACTTCAGAAACGGAGGCGACTAAGTACAATTCAAAATGGCCACCTTTCAAAAAACAACCGCCATCTTATGATTTGGTCGCATCTGCACCGTCTTTGGTGTGTAATCATTCTTGCCATGAAAAGGCTGCCCCACCATCTTTGGCGATGCCTGTTATTGATCCTAGGGCAGAAGTTCAGGCTAAGATCGAAAAACTTAAAGAACATATTCAGTTAGAAGAAGAACAGCAAGAATTGGTATCACGAATAGAAAAACTGAAAGTGGGTAAATCTAAAGGTACAGTTTCTTTGCAAAATCACTGTGAGCCCTCTCTTACTTCTGGTGTAAAACTTAAGCCGGCTCAAAAACTACAACCACTGATAGACCTTGAGGAACAGGAAGCCTTTCCAGTTACGGAAACCATAGATCAACAAGGGCAAGCATGGCGTCATATACGTTCCTTTGATTTTAACATTATAAAAGAAATTAAAACAGCAGTTGCTCAGTATGGAGCTACAGCTCCATATACTTCAGTCATAGTTGACTCGGTGGCAGAAAATTGGCTTCCACTGTTACCTTTGTTCAGGACCAATTAGACTCCCTTGCAGAAGTAGTACTCCAAAATAGACGTGGGTTAGACCTCCTCTCGTCAGAACGGGGGGTGGGGGGGTGTCTCTGTCTTTCTTTACAGGAACACTGCTGCTTTTATGCAAACAAGTCCGACATAGTTCATGACAAGCTCAACCAATTACAAGAAGATCTTCAATGTAGAAAACAGCTTGCCGACAACCCCTTATGGACCACATGGAATGGACTTCTCCCCTTTTCTCCTCCCCATACTTGGTCTGATTCTGGGTTTACTGATTGTTTGCTCTTTGGGGCCTGTTCTCTTTAATAAGCTCATGGCTTTCCTTAAACAACAGATTAATTCCATAAAATGCAGCCTATCCAAGTCCACTATCACAACCTGGAGATGGAGTATTGCGGAGCCTAGACATTGCTCCTGCCTGAGGCGCTGAATCGGTTAGCCAAAGACGGGTAAGAGAGTCTGAGCCTAACAGCTGCACAGTCCTCACACCTAAGACAGGAAACCCACCATCGCAATGGGATTCTCCAATGACGGGTAAGGATGGACGTGTGGCTCTAAAAACGACTCCAACCTAAGACAGGCACGATTCCCCCAGGTTTTTCTCCTCTCTTTGAAAAAATAAAAAAGGGGGATATGTGGAGGGCACTGCATATGGAAGCCATCTTGAGCTATCTGCCATCTTGAGCTATCCACCATCTTGGAAACCATAAGGCTTCACTTCCTCACTGAGCAAACCATTTCTCAGAAATCATGTGACCAACTGTTCTCCCCAAAAGCGGTTGGGTTTCTAGGCAACGGGAGAGATCCACCCACATCAATGATTGGTTCATGCTGTTCTATCTCATTTGCATTTTGGGCAACAAATTGGTGCCCACCAGCTGTATATAACTCGCCATTTTTCCTCAAGAAGAAGAAGAAGAAGAAGAAGAAGAAGAAGAAGGAGAAGGAGAAGGAGAAGGAGAAGGAGAAGGAGAAGAAGACTTGATCAGCACCACGTGTGTGCGTGTGTTTGTCCCATCTCTCCCTCCCTCCCCCAGGGAACCTGTTCGACTGTCCCCTAGGTCGGGACAGGGGGATGACCACACTGCAATCCCTTCTCCTCTATTCTCCTCTTGGGATCTTGAGCATGCATGCACATGAACTGGCATGAGTTTAAGCCACTGGGTCTGGGACTCGAACTGTGGTCAACTATATGGGAATCCAGTGACATAGCCATTATGCCAACTGCTGGTCCCTCCATCCTAATTTTCAAGAAACTCAAGTTTAGAAAGGTTGGACCCCTGATTACACAGAAAATAAGATCAGAGGCTGAAATGGACTCCTGGGTTTGTAGCTACAAAGTGGGAGTTCCAAACCAACACACCACACTGATTTCATTCGGTGTACATGGGGAAAAGTCAACACAAATTCCAGATGCTGCCTAACCCTCTCTGCTTGAAGACTGCAGGAGATGATGTTCAGTGCAGGGAAATATTTTTCACCTACAAAAGCAATGTTTTACATTCTTAAATCTGTTTTTAAACCTCACATTCTGTGTCCAAAATTTGCCCGATCTTAAAAGTCACATAAGCTTTTGGTGAAACCAAAAGTAAAATAAGATAATTTCTTCCCACACTCGTTTGAACAGTTAATCTAAAAGACACACAAACAAAAACAACTGGAAAAATAACTAAATAGCAAGTGTTATTGAGGAAGTAGAGAAACGGAAGCCCTTGTGGTCCATTGGTAGGAATGTAAAATAGTATAGTCACGGTGGAAACCGTATGGAAATAAAAAATAGAATGACTGGGACCAGCAGGTGACATGGTGATTAAAGTGATAGATTACCACATGGTTGACCACAGTTTTAGTCCTGGACCTTGCGGCTTGACAATCATGCTGGGTGCATGTACATGTGTGCCCAAAATCCTGAGACGAGAATGGAGGGAAGAGACTGAAGAATGGCCATCCCCTCTGGGTGGCATTTCTCTTTTTTTCCTCTCTGTTTCTTTCTATCTCGCTCTAGCATACACACACACCCTATGTCAAAAACCTTAAAAAAAAAAAAAAAGAAAGGTAAAATTACCAGATTATCCAGCTTCTGGGACCCAAAAGAATGTAAAGCAGGAACATGAAGAGAGGTTTTTACATTCATGTTCATAGCACCATTATTCACAGTTGCCAAGAGAAGGAAGTGACTCAAATGTCTATTAATAGATAAATGGATTAACAAATATGGTATATACATACAATGGAATATTACTCACCCTTAAAAAAGAAAGAGATTCTGACACATGCTACCTTGAGTATATTGTATTAAGAACTAAGCCAGATACATAAAGATAAATATGGACTCCACCTGTATTTCACTACCTAAAACAGTTGAGTTCATAGGGAAAAAAATCTAAACTGGTGGTTGCCGAGGGAAGAAGAGACAAAAAAGTTGATTAATGAGTACAGAGGCTTGGTTTTACAGGATAGAAGAGTCCTGGAGAATGCAAAACAATATGATGTATTTAAAACTACTGAACTATTGACTCTCTCTCTCTCTCTCTCTTTTTTTTTTTTTTTTTTTTGAGAAAGATATTTTTGCTATATGGCATATGCACTAGCCAGAAACAGAGACAGAAAGCAAGAAATCTCCCCCAGGGGGATGGCCAAACCACAGTCCCCTGTCCTTTATTCTCCCTTTGGGATTCTGGGCATGCACGCACAGGCACCTGGTATGAGTTTCAAGCTGCTGGGTCCAGGACGTGAACTGCAGTCAGCCACATGGGAGTCCACCTGCTGGCCCCACTATTTAATATCTTAACTAAAAATAGTTACTAACTAAAAATAACAACATAATAAGTATCAGTGAGGATGTGGAGAATGAAACTCTTGGGCACTATTGGTGGGAATGTAACATGGAACAGTCACTGTGGAAAAACGGTATGAAGGTTTCTCAAAAAACAGTTACAGTTTTTAGTACAACTTAAAATAGTTACCAGTTTTAGTAAAACTTAAAAGTAGTTACTGTTTTTAATTAAGATAGTATATTTTATGGCATGTGCATTTCATTACAATTAAAAATAATATTAATAAAACAAACTTCTAGTTCCTTTCCCTAAGGATTATACCTAGTAAATCCGGGGTGGAGTCAAGAAATCGGTATATTTAAAACCAGCTACAGCTCATCTTTATGATCAGGGCAGTATGGGAAAAAATATAGTTCAGTCCAGCACTTTCTGCTTTAATGCTGAGTTTACAGAGTTCTTGAAGGTAAACATGTCTTTTTAAAAAAATTTATTTATTTTAGGTTTTTCCCATAAGGCATGTGTGCTCACCAGAGAGGTGAAAGACAGAGAGAGGGAGAGTGAAAAATCCCCCCCTGGGGAATGGCCATGCCACAATCCCTTCTCCTCCATTCTCCTCTCAGGACTTTTGGCATGCATGCACATGTGCCTGGCATGATTTTCAGGCCACCAGGTCTGGGACTTGAACTGTGGTCAGCCATGTAGGAACCCAGCCACCTTAACCACCACGCTACCAGCTGGTCCCTAAAAATGTCTTTTTACTGTTGTTATTTATTTTTTAAGTGCTTCCCTCTAATATAAAGAAAAAAAATATCCCTACAAAACACATCTTATCCTTTATTTGTTCCTGCTTTTCCTAGAAAATAAGTATGGCAACATGATAAAGTAACAGTTCAACTCCTGAGTTATTTATTTTGAAACCTGAGGATTAAAAACTCATCCATAAATAAAGTCAAGAATGAAAGACTATAATAAAACTGAGAACTCGAGCAAGCACTCCTTTTTGATTCATTCATTGGTTTTCTTCTTTCATTCATGGGGAGATCAGATGAATTCAGGGAGAAAGGAGGAAATGCAGACTATCAGAGAAGCAGGTACTCAGAAATTCTCTTTGTAGTTCAGCTTCCCTGAGCTTTACTGCCTTAACTTTTATAAAAGAAAGTCTCAGTGACATAGAAGCCTCTGCTGTGTTTTGGAGAAAGCTTAATGCAAAGAAAGTCACTGGATTAAAATTGGGGCTGGAAGAGGCAGTGATTTGTGATTGATCAAGACTCCATCGTAGGGGAAAGGGCTTTTTTTTTTTTTTTTTTTTTTTTTTTTTTAAACAAAGCTTTTAGTCTTTTTATGGAGCAGTGCAATTGAATTTAGGGACCCATAAGGACCAGACTCCATGTAAGAGGTACAACATGGAACTAGAACAGCAAACATCTCATCCTCCAATTTCTGTTTTATTTGTGTGTGTGCATGTTTTATATTTCATGTAGTGTTCATCATGCGGCAGTACGGAATTGTTGGTGTACAGAGTAAATAAATAATATACATAAATCAAGGTTATAGTGTCAAATATTTTTCACTAACTAGGTGATCAACACAGTTTGATGCAGAGGCTTCTCTATCTTCAGTGCACTTCTGAATCACCTAGAGGGCTTGTTAAACTAGATTCCTAGGACCCACATCCATGATTCTGATTTGGTAGATATAGAGTAGAACTCAGGAAATTGCATTTTTAACAATTTCCCAGGCAGCACTGATGCTGCCAGCACTTTGAGTAGCACCATTCCAGAGGAGTGGCCATTGTATGGTTTTGGGTTCAGGGTGACTTTTCACTCTTAAAAACTTTTATGGAGCCTGAACAACTTGGTCTGTGTATTACTATGTATCGCTACTTACTGAATTAGAAGTTAAAATGGAGACATTTAAATACATATTTTACATTAATTTAACTATAACAATAATGATGCTTGCATGTTAGCCTTAAGAGTGTATCTTAATGAAAAATAACTATATTTTTTAAAATGAGCAAGCAAGTGGCTTGTCTCACAATTTTTGAATCTCTTTCATGTCTGGCATAATAGAAGAAAATTTATATTTCGTATGTGCTCTGCATTCAATCTGGTGTGATCTGTGGTTTTGCCTTAATTATATGAAGATATCCTTTGTATACTTAGGGTGAAAAGGGAAGAGTCATTTAATAGACAAAAAAATATAGGGACCAGCAGTTAGCGTAATGACTATGTTGCTGGACTCCCACGTAGTCGACCGTGGTTTGCGTCCTGGACCCGGTGGCTTAAACTCACGCCGGGCGCGTGTGCGTGCGTGCCCAAGATCCCGAGAGGAGAATGGAGGAGAAGGGATTGTGGCGTGGCCAACCCCGCTGGGGGGTGATTTCTCGCTTTCTATCTCTCTGTCTCTGTCTGTCTGGCGAGCACACGCGCCCTATAGCAAAAACCTCTCCAAAAAAAAGAAAAAAAAATAAAGTTCTCTGTTGAAAAAAGCATATTACACACGTCATGAGGGGGACTTTACATAAAATATAAAATTAACCTGGAAACAAAGTTAAAAATTTTAAAAATCTGTTTTTACATTAATAGGTAGTAGGAAAAGGGATATTACATTATAATTATAATACTATGAAGCCTTAATAGTCTTTTTTTTCCTATGAGGTATGTGCACTCACCAGAAAGATATACAGATAGAGACAAAGAGAGAGGAATTAAAAAATCGCTCCCCAAGGAGGGTGGCCATGCCTCAAATCACACCCCAGGGAGGATGGTCACACCACAGTCCCTTCTCTTCCATTCTTCTCTTGGGATTTTGGGCTCACAAGCACATGTACCTGGCATGATTTTTAAGCCTCCTTGTCAGGGACTTGAATTGTGGTTGGCCAAGTGGGAATTCAGCACCTTAACCACTACATCACCTGCTAGTCCCATTATAATAGCCTTTTAAGATAATTGTGGATATTCTTTGATATTCAAATCTCAAAAGGTGTTGTTCCTTAAAATTTAGTTGCAATGTAGCTCTGAAACTATATCAATGAACTTTTCATGCTCAGTTACCTAAAAACCTATTGGTCTATATTTCACTTTGAATGATCTTATATCCATGCAAGATCTTATAATATAATGCACTGTTCAGTGGAGAATGTTGTTCACTCAGTTAAGCAGGTTTCTGAAATGTTGACATATTTCATTGTACAATATAAAAATAATGATATTTTAAAATATGATTACCAATCACATCATAAAAATCTTTTAAGTATTAGGAATCTGTCAAGCTGTAGTTTTCTAAAATTTTAATTTTTTACTCAAAAGCTTGAGTTTTATCTTTGGCAAACCATACTATCATTTATTGTCCTCAGAACTGACAGTCTCACATCTTTTTTATTTATTTATTTTTAAAATCTCTGCCAACAAGTGTGAACCAACAACCCTCAGAATGGGAAAATATTTTTGTTAAATATGCCTCAGACAAGGGACTGATAACCGGAATACACAGGGAACTCAAGTGCCTTATGCGAAAAAAAAATGATGAATCCAATTAAAAGATGGGAAAATGAGCTGAACAAAAATCTCTCTAAGGAAGACATACAAACAGCCAAAAAGCATATGAGGAAATGCTCAACATCCCTCATCATAAGGGAGATGCAGATAAAAACCACAATGAGATACACACCTAACCCCTGTCAGAATGGCAAAGATTAAGAATATAAAAAGTGGTAAGTGTTGGCGGGGATGTGGTGAAAAGGGAACCCTCCTACACTGTTGGTGGGAATGTAAACTAGTTCAACCACTATGGAGAACAATATGGAGGTTCCTCAGAGATCTACAAATAGAACTACCATTTGATCCAGCAATCCCAGTTCTGGGTATTTACCCGAAAGACAGGAGAACACTCAGTCAGAAAAGTGCTTGCACATCAATGTTTATTGCAGCATTATTCACAATTGCCAAGACATGGAACCAACCTAAATGTCCACAAACTGATGAATGGATTGGAAAAGTGTGGTATATATACTCTGTGAAATACTACTCAGCCATACAAAATAACAAGACCCTGGCATTTGATAGAAAGTGGTCAGATATAGAGGATCTATTGCTGAGTGAAGTAAGCCAGGCTATGAAAGAAAGATATTGGGACCAGCAGTTAGCGTAATGGCTATGTCGCTGGACTCCCACGTAGTCGACCGCGGTTCGAGTCCCGGACCCAGCGGCTTAAACTCACGCCGGGCGCGTGTGCGTGCGTGCCCAAGATCCCAAGAGGAGAATGGAGGAGAAGGGATTGCGGCGTGGCCATCCCCCCTGGGGGGTGATTTCTCGCTTTCTATCTCTCTGTCTCTCTCTGTCTGTCTGGCGAGCGCACGCGCCCTATAGCAAAAACCTCTCCAAAAAAAAAAAAAAAAAAAAAAAAAAGATATTGTAATGTATCCACTCAATATAGACCGACTATCTGCACTCTATGGTAGAGAGCAAAAAATTGGAGGACATAAAAGCAGGGAAGGTACTTAACGAGAATAGGACAGTGTGGAATGGGGGGGTGAGGAGAAGAGGATAGAGAAAGATAACAAGAGAACAATAGAGAGGCAGGACGTTAGTGAGAAACCAATATGGCTTATTACCTGTTGATGACGACATGTATAGTATTCTCAACTGGATTGGTCTGAGAAGTATTTCATGTGTGGAGGGCACTGCATACGGAAGCCATCTTGAGCTATCCGCCATCTTGAGCTATCCACCATCTTGGAAAACATTAGGTTTCACTTCCTCACTGAGCAAACCGCTTCTCAGAAATCATGTGACCAACCATTCTCCCCGGAAGTGGTTGGGTTTCTAGGCAATGGGAGAGATCCACCCACACCAATGATTGGTTCATGCTGTTCTATCTCATTTGCATTTCGGGCGACCAATCGATGCCCACCAGCCTGTATATAACTCGCCATTTTTCCTCAATAAATGGAGGAAGAAGAAGACTTGATCAGCACCTCGTATTGTCTCCACTCTGTGTGTGTGTGTGTGCGTGTGTTTGTCCCATCTCTCACTCCCTCCCCCAGGGAACCTGTTCGACTGTCCCCCAGGTTGGGACATGTGGCGCCTGAACACAAACTTGGGTATGAGGGATCCAGTGAAGAGCTCCCGAAGAAGGCTCCAGTGCAGAGCAAGTGAGAAAAGCTGGCGGAAACCAGAAGGGGATGGCAGAGAATCGTCCGAGCACCAAAATAAAGAGAAAGGCAGTGGCGGAAAACAGAAGAGGATGGCATAGAATCGTCCAGAAGGGGACGGCAAAGAATCATCCCGGTAAGTAACAAAGGTTACTTAACAAGTAATAAGGGTGATTATGGGACAAGAAATGAGTAAACATGAGTTATTTGTTCATGGGCTTACTGAAGCCCTCAAGATATGTGGAGTTAAAATTAAGATTAAACTCTTTCTTTCTCTCTCTCTCTCTCTTTCTCTCTCTCTTTCTTTCTTTCTTTCTTTCTTTCTTTCTTTCTTTCTTTCTTTCTTTCTTTCTTTCTTTCTTTCTTTCCTCTCTTATTGGAACCTAATAGATGAGATCATTAGGTTCCGGCCAACTGACCCTAAAATCGTGGCAGTTGTGGCAGAAGGAAAACAAAATATGCGAAAAAATAAAACTCAGACAGATAGTAAAGATGCCATGGAAACTAAAATAGACCCTGGCACCAAAAAAGAAAAAGATTTAATTTCTTTGGACAGTGAGGAAAAAGTGACAGAACTTAAAGCTCATTTGGATGACCAATTAACTAATTCTGAAAAAGAAACTCTAGAAACAAAGGCTGCTGCATATAACAATCAACATGGCCGTCTGAGAAAGAAACTTCAGAAACGGAGGCCACTAAGTACAACAATTCAAAATGGCCACCTTTCAAAAAACGACCGCCATTTTATGATTTGGTCGCATCTGCGCCATCTTTGGTGTGTAATCATTCTTGCCATGAAAACGGCGCCCCGCCATGTTTGGCGATGCCTGTTATTGATCCTAGGGCAGAAGTTCAGGCTAAGATCGAACAACTTAAAGAACATATTCAGTTAGAAGAAGAACATCAAGAATTGATATCACGATTAGAAAAACTGAAAGTGGGTAAATCTAAAGGTACAGTTTCTTTGCAAAATCGCTGTCAGCCCACTCTTACTTCTGGTGTAAAACTTAAGCCGGCTCAAAAACTACAACCACTGATAGACCTTGAGGAACAGGAAGCCTTTCCAGTTACGGAAACCATAGATCAACAAGGGCAAGCATGGCGTCATATACGTTCCTTTGATTTTAACATTATAAAAGAAATTAAAACAGCAATTGCTCAATATGGAGCTACAGCTCCATATACTTCAGTCATAGTTGACTTGGTGGCAGAAAATTGGCTTCCACTGTTACCTTTGTTCAGGACCAATTAGACTTCCTTGTAGAAGTAGTACTCCAAAATAGACGTGCTTTAGACCTCCTCTTGGCAGAACAGGGAGGGTCTCTGTCTTTCTTTACAGGAACACTGCTGCTTTTATGCCAATAAGTCCGACATAGTTCATGACAAGCTCAACCAATTACAAGAAGATCTTCAATGTAGAAAACAGCTTGCCGACAACCCCTTATGGACCATGTGGAATGGACTTCTCCCATTTTTACTCCCCTTACATGGTCCTCTTTTGGGCCTTATGATTGTTTGCTCTTTGGGGCCTATACTTTTTAATAAGTCATGGCTTTCCTTAAACACCAAATTGATGACTCCATAAAAGTGCAGCCTATCCAAGTCCACTACCACAACCTGGAGATGAAGTATTGCGGAGCCTAGACATTGCCCCTGCCTGAGGCGCTGAATTGGTTAGCCAAAGACGGGTAAGAGAGTCTGAGCCTAACAGCTGCACAGTCCTCACACCTAAGACAGGAAACCCATCATTGCAATGGGATTCTCCAATGACGGGTAAGGATGGACGTGTGGCTCTAAAAAATGACTCCAACCTAAGACAGGCACTTTTCCCCCAGGTTTTTCTCCTCTCTTTGAAAAAAATAAAAAAGGGGGATATGTGGAGGGCACTGCATAAGGAAGCCATCTTGAGCTATCTGCCATCTTGAGCTATCCACCATCTTGGAAACCATTAGGTTTCACTTCCTCACTGAACAAACTGTTTCTCAGAAATCATGTGATCAACCATTCACCCCTGAAGTGGTTGGGTTTCTAGGCAATGGGAGAGATCCACCCACAACAATGATTGGTTCATGCTATTCTATCTCATTTGCATTTTGGGCAACCAATCGGTGCCCACCAGCTGTATATAACTCGCCATTTTTTCTCAATAAACAGAGGAAGAAGAAGAAGAAGACTTGATCAGCACCTCGTATTGTCTCCACTCTGTGTGTGTGTGTGCGTGTGTTTGTCCCATCTCTCACTCCCTCCCCCAGGGAACCTGTTCGACTGTCCCCCAGGTCGGGACAATGATGGGTAAAGTCTTTTTTACAAGCAGAATGAGAAATAGTGATTGACTGTTTCAAAAAATAATTAGAATAATAATAATGATTGGGAAAAACATAGAAAAGATACTGAATGATGAAGTGGGGAGATTAATGTCTCTGTATTGACTGACATGCGTGGCATTCCCTTTTGAAAAAGCAATGTAATACACTGTAACGTTATATGTGATCCAATGTAACATAAAGAAGATTATGATGATAATAAAAGTAAAAAAAAAAAACAGAATCAAAAAAAATCTCTGCCAAATATCAAATTGGAATAGCCATAGTTCGTCAATTTTCCATTTAAGTAAAAATAGTATCCCATAAGGAAGGTGGCTAGTGTCACTTTCCATTTGATCAATTATAATAAATGGACTTTTTGTTTTGTTACATCAACTATTATATGCACTTAAGGATATAGGTGAAAAAAAATGAATAACTTCACTGCTTTATTAATGACATTTCTAAGAAAATGGGCATTGTCTTATTTTACTGTGAGCATGTGGCAGTGAATGAACCAGTGACTACTGGTGGATTTTGGTGTCATTGTGTAGATTCAGGCCAGAGCAATGGCAGTTCTACCCATCATTGCTGTAGTACCTAGTGCAAATATCAACAGGATGAAAAAATAATTGTATTATTTGTGAAAACAATTTAGGACATGGAGACCTTCTAAAAGAGTCTTAGAGGGAACCAGCAGTTAGCGTAATGGCTATGTCACTGGACTCCCACGCAGTCGACCGCGGTTCGCGTCCCGGACCCAGTGACTTAAAACTCACGCCGGGAGTGTGTGCGTGTGTGCCCAAGATCCTGAGAGGAGAATGGAGGAGAAGGGATTGAGGCGTGACCATCCCCCCTGGGGGGTGATTTCTCGCTTTCTGTCTCTCTGTCTCTCTCTGTCTGGTGAGCGCACATGCCCTACAGCGAAAACCTCTAAAAAATAAAAAAGAGTCTTTGAGGACCATCAGAAGTCTCCAAACCACACTTTGGGAACTGCTGTTCTAGAGGACAATATAGAGTAGACACAGAAAATTAAGTTGCAGGGCATGGTGTCACCAAGATGGTGGAATAAGAAAACTAGCCCCCTGCTCCCCACTCCAATACACAGAAAGTTTAACTATCAATTCTACAGACTAGAACATCATTATGCAAATGCTAACATCTAGAAACAAGCCTGACACACCTGCATGGTATACAAAATTGAATGAAATAGGAAATAGAAGGGTAAGAAGAATGATATCATACCAACCATACCACCCACTCTCTTTCTCTCCCAGAGAGATTGCCCCTGTGCTCACAATTTCTACAGGGAGGAAAGAGATTAGGAAATAATGCATCCAGCTTCTATGCATTATTTAACACTGTACAGGAGGTCCACTCAAATCTCACTTAATAGGAAACACAAGGAAAAATGGCTTGGCTTGACCACTTGGGGTTCAGGCAGAAATCAGGAAAGTGACAAGCCCATGGATCTTGGTGGTGCCTCTACATTTCTTTCAGCTGCAGCACCTGATCAGAAATATCAGCCAAGCTCATTGCATACCCTTGAAGCCAAACGGGTCACTTTTGAAGTGTAGTGGGAAGCACAATCTAGATTGAGGCTCTAGACTGCTGTTCTTCCTACCTACTTTTAAAACTTATCCCATCAACCCTGTCTAGGTAGGCAGATGCCCAACCTTAATAGACTCACAGAAGCAAAAAGACCAGAATGGCTTGACCTGGGAAGGTTAGCATCAGCTTCAGTCAAAAAGTTGATGTGATAGCTATACTTAGGAGATTCCCACCTCAGTGGATCTCAAAGATACAAAAGGGCTACATTGACTTAACATGGGAAGGCAAGTGGTGGTACCACATAGCTAAAAAGCTCACTCAGTGATCCCATCCAGTCAGGGACATGCTCAGCTCTATACATTTTGAAGAAATGTAAGAATTAGTTCTTCTTGATCCAGAAAGTCAAACAGCTACCCAACTCAGTTGAGAGCCCATCCCACAACTCTATCCAAGTGGGGAGACAATCCCCAATCACACATTTCTTTTTTTTTTTTTTTTGAGAGGTTTTTGCTATAGGGCGCGTGCGCTCGCCAGACAGACAGAGAGAGACAGAGAGATAGAAAGCGAGAAATCACCCCCCGGGGGGATGGCCACGCCGCAATCCCTTCTCCTCCATTCTCCTCTCGGGATCTTGGGCATGCACGCACACGCGCCCGGCGTGAGTTTAAGCCGCCAGGTCCGGGACTCGAACCGTGGTCGACTACGTGGGAGTCCAGCGACATAGCCATTACTCTAACTGCTGGTCCCCCCAATCACACATTTCTAAGGATCACAGCCTTGGGTCTGGCCTGTCCGAAGCAAAGATTCTGCCTAACATGTGCCCCAAAGTACAGTCCTGCCCAAATACGAATCTCAAATAGCAGCATTTCCCAGCCAGACAATATATTTTGTAACTTGCCCGACCCAAAGTCTTTGCAATACTCTGACAGCAGAGTTTCATTGGTCAGTGAAGCCTGGCCAGTATACCCATTCAACATAGGAACAAAGGAAATGAGTCAACCATCTAGAGAACTCAGGATAGGCTCTGCCTCCTGTGGATTGTCAGAAAGTTGGCCATCCCAGAATCACAGAGTAAACACTTCCAAAAAACACCTGCAAAGTCCAGAAAGGAGAGATGTCCAGCAGGTGGCATACTTGTTAAGGTGCCAGACATGGCAAATTGCAGTTTGAGTCCTAGATCTGGTGGCTTGAAAACAATGCCAAGCACATGTGTGTGCATGACCAAAATACCAAGAGAATGGAGGAGAAGGGATTAAGGTGGGGCCATCCCAATTGGGTGTGATTTCTCACTTTCTCTGCCTCTCTCTGTTTCTCCCTCTGGTAAGTATATGTGCCTTATGGCAAAAAACTAAATAATAATAATAATAATAATAATAAAAAATAAAAAAGAAAGAAAGAAAGATAAAAGGAGAGATGTTTCATTAAAAGCACAGATGACAATGTAAGGCCACAAGATTCATCATGAAGCTAGGAATCATGATACTTCAAAAAACAAAACAAAATAAAACAAAACAAATAAATATCCACCAACAGATTCCAAAGAAATGAAGATTTAGGAAAAGACTAACAAATGTTAGGTCATCCAGAAAGTTGTAATGTGTTTTTCTGATTTTCTATGCCAAAATGCATCATGGCTTTCCTGATGAACCACTAATTCAGAAGAATACTCAGGAAGAAGCATAGCAAATTAAAAGAATATGCACATAGTGGGGCCAGCAGATGGCATAGCAATTATGTTGCTGGATTTCCGCATGGCTGACTGCAATTCAGATCCTGGACTCAGTGGTTAGAAACTCATGCCGGTACACCATTTAACACCAAAAATGTAGAGTTCTCTGTTGAAAACTATATATGTATATGTATATTGTATACATCATAATGGGGACTTTATGTAAAATGTGAATTTAATTAATCTGAGAAAGAAAAATAAAAGAAAAAAAAAAGAAAAGAAACTCATGCCGGGTATGTGTGCTTACATGCCCAAGATCCTGGGAGGAGAAGGTAGGAGAAGGGATTGTGGCATGGCCATCCCTCCTGGGAGGTGATTTCTCACTGTCCCTCTCACTGTGTCTGTCTCTCTTCATCTCCAGCAAGTGTCTGTGCCCTTTGGCAAAAACCTCTCAAAACAACAACCACAAAACCCCCAAGAATACATAAATAGAAAATGTAATAAAATTTGGAAAACAATGTATTAAAAAGGCAAGAAGATCAACAAAGAAATAGAACAAAAAAGAACCAGATAGAAATCCTAGATATGAAGAAAACAATGACTGAACTATACAATTCACTAGAAAGTTTAAACAGAATAATCTATCAAGCAGAAGAAAGAATCAGTGAGCTAGAAGAAAGAACACTTGAAAGTACCAGCCAGGGGAACAATGACACAAAAGAATAAAAAATAATGAAGAAAGCTTGTAGAAATTTTGGGATACCATCAAGAGACCAAACATTTGCATAATAAAAATTGCATAAGGAGAAGATGAAAAAAAAAAAAGATCTGGAAAGCATAGTTAAAGAAATAATGGCTTAACATTTCCCTAACCTGGGGATAAATGAGAATACCCAGGAATAGGAAGAATATAAGTCTCCAACTATATTCAACCTAGAAAAGTACAGTAAGATGTATAATAAACTATCAAAAGTTAAATAAAAATTCTGCAAGCAGCAAAAAAAACCATGTTACATATAAAGGAGTGCTAATATGACTATCAGCAAATTCTCAGTAGAAATCTTATAAACCATGAATAAGTAAGATGATATACTTACACTGCAGAAGGGAATTAAAAAAATAAACTGTCATCCAAGAATACTTTATGCACTAAAACTACGTTTCAGAAATGGAAAATGAATGGGGACCAGCAGTTAGTGTAATGGCTATGTCGCTGGACTCCCACATAGTCGACTACGGTTCGTGTCCCGGACCCGGTGGCTTAAACTCATGCCGGGTGTGTGTGCGTGCATGCCCAAGATCCTGAGAGGAGAATGGAGGAGAAGGGATTGTGGCGTGGCCATCCCCCCTGGGGGGTGATTTCCTGCTTTCTGTCTCTCTGTCTCTGTCTGTCTGGAGAGCACATGCGCCCTATAGCAAAAACCTCTCCAAAAAAAGAAAAAAGAAAAAGAAATGGAAAATGAATGAAGATTTTCTGAGACAGACAAAGGTTGAGGAACTTTATCACCACCAGACCTGTACTAAAAGGAATGCTGAAAGGAGTTCTTGGAGCTGAAAGAAATAGACTCTAATGAATAACAAAATCATCTGAAAGTATAAAACTTACTGGTAAAAGTATAAATACAGTCAAACTTACCATTCTCTAACTCCAAATACTGTAACAATCATTTATGTGTGAATCATTTATGTCTTTGGTATTTAAAATAATTTGTTCTATCTAAATGATGATCTTGAAGCCTCATAGTAAACACACACATATACACACACAGAGACACACACACAAACCTATAATAGATACACTAAAAATAAAAAGCAATGAATCTAAAGACACTACCAGAAAAAAAATCACTTAATCATAAAGGCAAGCAGTTATAAAGGAGAAAAAGATCTACAAAACAACTAGGAAACAATGATGGCAATAATAAATTCATACATATCGATAATCACCTTGAATATAAATGAATTGAATTCTCCAACAAAAAGACATAGAGTGGCTGCATGAATAAAAGAGAGACAAATAACCCAGCTATATGCTTCCTACAAGAGACTCACTTTATCAGAAAGGACAAATATAGACTGAAAGTAAAGGTATAACAAATATTTAATACAAATGGAAACCATGAGAGAGCAGGAGTAGCTTTACTTTTAAAATACATATAAAATAGGTTTTAAATTTAAAATCATAAAAAGAGACCAAGGAGGTCATTACATAATGCCAAAAGAGTCAATTCACCAAGGATACAGAACGATTCTAAATATATATGCATCCAATATTGGAGCACAGTAATATATAAAACAAATGTTAATATATTTAAAGCTGTTAGTAATACAATAATAGTAGAGGATGTCAACACCTCACTTATAGCAATATATGGATCATCCAGACATAAAATCATCAAAGAAACATTGGATTTAAATTGCATTCTAGACTAAATGGACTTAAGAGACATTTATAGAACATTCCGTCCAACAGCTGAAGCATGTACATTCTTCTCAACTGCACATGGAACATTCTCCATCTGATAGGTCAGAGGTAGGTTATAAAACAAATCTTAACAAATTTATGAATATTGAAATCATATGTATCTCTACACAACAAAGGTTGCATTTGGCAAATCCACAGTTAATTTCAAACTGAAAGGGAAAAAATTGAAAGCTTTTCCTCTAAGATCTGTACAAGATAAAGATGCCTGTTTTCATAATTTCTATTCACATAGAACTGGAAGTAGTAGTCAGAGCAATTAGGTAAAATTAAAAAAAAGAAAGAAAGAAAAGGCATCTAGGGAACCAGCAGTTAGTGTAATGGCTATGTCACTGGACTCCCACGTAGTCGACTGTGGTTCGCATCCCGGACCCGGTGGCTTGAAACTCACGCCGGGCCTCTCTATTGTTCACTTGTTATCTTTCTCTATCCTCTTCTCTTCACTTCCCTGGACGTTAGTGAGAAACAGATATGGCTTATCAACTGTTGATGTTGACATGTATAGTATTCTCAACTGGATTTGTCTGAGAAGTATTTCATGATGGGCAAAGTATTTGATCAAGCAAAATGAGAAATAGCAATTGACTGTTTTAAAAAAATAATTAGAATAATAATAATAATGATTGGGGAAAACATAGAAAAGATATTGAATGTTGAAGCGGGGAGATTAATGTCTCTGTACTGACTGACATGCATGGCATTCCCTTTTGAAAAAGCAATGTAACACACTGTAAAGTTATATGTAATTCAATGTAATATAAAGAAGAATATGATGATAATAAAAAATTAAAAAAAAAAAAAACTCACGCCGGGCGCGTGTGTGTGTGCGCCCAAGATCCCGAGAGGAGAATGGAGGAGAAGGGATTGCGGCGTGGCCATCCCCCCTGGGGGGTGATTTCTCGCTTTCTGTCTCTCTGTCTCTGTCTGTCTGGCGAGCGCACACGCCCTATAGCAAAAGTCTCTCAAAAAAAAAAAAAAAAAAGGCATCTAAATTAGAATAAAAGAGTAAAATTGTCCCTGTTTGCAGGTGATTTTATAGATGGGAAACTTTAACAACACCACTAAAAAACTGTTAGGACTAATAAATTTTGTAAAATTGTAGGATATAAAATCAACATATAAAAACCAGTAGCATTTATATAATACATAGTAGCTATCTACAAAAGGAATCAAACAAATTATTTTATTTACAATAGATAAAAACAAAATTTAGAAATAAATTTAACCAAGGAAGTGAAAGATCGCAATACAAATTATAAAGCTTTGATGAAATAAATCAAAGAAGACAGAAATAAATGTGAAGGTATTCCATGTTTATGAACTGGAAGAATTAATAGTGTTAAAATGTCCATCCCACCCAAAGTTATCTACAGATTCAATGTAATCCCTGCAAAATACCAGTGATATTCTTCACTGAAATATAAACAACAATCCTAAAATTCATATGAAACTGTAAAAGACCTAGAATAGTTCAGACAATCTTGAGTGGGAAAAAAAATATAGCTGGTTGCATTATACTTCTTGACTTCGAAATATATTACAAAACTACAGCAACCAAAACAGCATGGTGTTGGGATAAAAATATATACATACACCAATGGAAGAGACTAGAAAGCCTAGAAATAAATACATATATTTATAGCCTATTGACTTTTGTCACAGGTGTCAGGAACAAAATGCAGAAAGGACAATCTCTTCCATAAATAATTTTGGGGAAACCAGATATCCATTTGAAGGAAAAAAATGAAACTGGACCCAATCATTTACCATATACAAAGTCAACTCTAAATGGGCTAAATACTTAAACATAAGAAATCAAATGATAAAACTACTAGAAGAAAACATAGGGGCAATGCTTCATGACATTATTGTCATTATCTGGGCAAGGACTTTTTGGATAAGACCAGAAAAATATAGGCAACCAAAGCAAAAATAGACAAATGGGATTACATCAAACTAAAGTCCTCTACACAGTGTTTGAATCCCGAACCCAGTGACTTGAAAATTAGACTGAGTGTGTGCCTGCATGCCCAAAATCCTGAGAGGAGAATGATGGAGAAGGGACTGCAGCATGGCCATCCCCCTTGGGGGGTAGGGGAGTGATTTTTCACTTTCTCTGTCTCTCTCCAGTGACTGCATGTGCCCTATGGCAAAAACTTAAAAACAAACAAAGAAACAAACAAAAAACCCAAGTCTTTTGTCTATTCACTATGTGACTTGTGAAGTTAGCTCAACATCTCTTTATCTTAGTTTTCCTATCTTTAACATAGGGAGAATATATAAAAGTTGTGAGAAGTAAATGAGATTAAGAAATTATGTATCTCAGATCTACTAAATTGATACATAAATTTTAAATGCTAGTTCTGTTGGTGATGTCAATTACAACTAAGCCACATGCCCACTTAGTCAGAATAGTAACACTGTGAAGAATGTGATTCTATTTTAGAGATAAGGAAAATGAGGAAGAGAAAGGTTAAACAACTTTTCCTAGATCATATAGCCAACAAATACCAACTGACCTAATGCCACTTCTACTAATAATGAGACAATAATGCTATATTGCAGGCACTATATTAATTATCATCTACTTACCAGCTCATTTAATTTTCATAAAATTCTGTAATGGGGACATCTTATGACCATTATAAACATGGAAAAGATGAAGCTCAGAGAATTTAAGAAATTTACTCTATGACTGAAACTGATTGACTAAAGGATGTACAAACACAAGAGATGGGTGTGAATGCCCGACGTGGTGTGTGTGTGGAGGAGTGGGGCCTGGGGAAGTACATTTGGAAGAGGGATATGGAGGCAGAGCATTGATGGAATGGGGAGGTGTGGTATTATCTGTTGAAGATATTTTGATGAACTGGACTGGAGAGAAATGTTCACATATTGAAATGTTCACTTTGTAAGCTAAATAATGTGATTGAATGTATAAAAAAATAAAAATAAATTTTAAAAAAGGAAAGAATTTTACTTGAGATCAACAGTAGAGTCTGGATTTGAACCCAGGCAGGGCTCCAAAGTTTTTGTGCTTGACAGCCCCAAGTACTGCTTTACATACACTAGAGTGGGAGAGGCCAAAATGTTACATCCAACTTTGCTGGTTAATCTGGTTACTGTCAGTGATGGAGAGACATCTGCAAAGAAAAGATCTATTCTCCTTTTTTTAAAACAAAACAAAACAAAACAAAACTTTGCCAGCAGGATCTTGCACTCCCCGGAGAGAAAGAGAGAGAGAGAGAGAGAAAGAGAGAGCAAGCGCTCAAGAAAGCACCTCCCGGGACCAGCAGTTAGCGTAATGGCTATGTCGCTGGACTCCCACGTAGTCGACCGCGGTTCAAGTCCCGGACCCGGCGGCTTAAACTCACGCCAGGCGCGTGTGCGTGCGTGCCCAAGATCCCAAGAGGAGAATGGAGGAGAAGGGATTGCGGCGTGGCCATCCCCCCTGGGGGGTGATTTCCTGCTTTCTATCTCTCTGTCTGTCTCTGTCTGTCTGGCGAGCGCACGCACCCTATAGCAAAAACCTCTCCAAAAAAAGAAAAAAAAAAAAAGCACCTCCCATGGGGAATGGTCATACCACAATCTCTTCTCCATTTCTGCTTTTGGGATTTGGGACTCACATGTCTAGTCTGTTTTTCAGGCTGCCGGGTCTGGAACATGAAATGTATTGTCAGCCATGTGGGTCCAGACACCCTTTCTATGCATTTTTGCATAGAAAATCATCTTGCCACTGGCTGGCCCTCTATGCTACTATTCAGACCTACTGATGCCAAATCACACAGATGTTCCTTTACGTGGATACCGTCCAATGCACACAATGAAAGGATAAGCAGAACATATATTACACTCTAAATACTTTCATAAGATTGATTTATAATTTATCATATCACTTTTTTTTGTTAGAGAGAACAGTTTGATACTGACAGCAGTGTCAATGTTTATAGAAATAAACACGTACTTCCACCTTTACAAATCTGTTGTGATTTGTGTATCATATAAGGAAGCATAATTAACTGGTTGTGAAAAATTGAAAGACTATAAACATGGTTGTCTTTTTTTTTCATCAAATGTACAGGTTTTAAATAATGAAAAAAATTCAGTGTGTTTAAAAAATTTTAAAAAGATATTGTTAGTTTCTAACTGTAATTAGAATAATCTGAACTTCTACAGAGAACTATCAAGCTTCCCCAAATCTTTCCTGACATTATAATATTTTGGATTTAGGTCACATTTCTAGGCAATTGAAATTCTCTCTTATTTGCAATTAAATTCTAAAGTTTTCAAACACTCTGACCCATCATAACATTTCCATACTTTTATAAGTTTAGGACTGACCTTACTTGGGTTAATTAGATCCCATAGGATCTATAATTTCTGGAATTTATTTAGTTTTTGTCCTTGGTTTATTGTCAAAACTTCCTGGTAATGAAACATCACAACAAACTCATATTTCTTTTTAAATGACTTCAAAACCAAGCATACCAAAACTAAGTATACCAAACAGTTTGGGCAATACCAAACTGCCCCTGAAATACTGCAGAAAGCACTAGTTATGGTGACAAATGCCAAGCAGTCAGATGAGAAAAGGATAACTCAGTAGTCCAAATGCCCAGATGTTAAGACATCTGGGCAAATGAACCTAATGCTTGCTTTTACAAGGATTACAGCTGTGCTGACACATTAAAAAAGGGCTCATTTCACAGACTGGGAGGTATCACTATAAGATGCTTTGCTATGTGCTATATATAGGTAAGTACAACGCATTATTTCTTACAATTATGATACAACTACCCAGTTTATAGATAAGAAAACTGAGGCCTAGAAAGATGAAGAAACTTTCTGTAAGTCACGGAAATCATAAATGGTGAAGTTGAGATTTGAAATAACTATTTCACTTGAAGGCCTGAGCTTTTCTTTTTTTTCTGCATGGCACAGACCAGGGGTTGCAAATGGAAATGCCCAGGAGCCAAGCAGATGGCCTGCATGTGTGAACGCAGTCATGTTTCAGACCACAGCAAGTGGTCAGACCTGTGAAAAACTGCAGATTGCATGCTTTGCCTGACTGTTTTCAACTCTGAAGTTCTAAAAAGCACTGCTAAGGCAAAGAAAACATAGTCACCTTGTCTTCCCAGTTCCTTAGTTTGCTGCACTGATGGAGACAAACAAGGCAGAAACAGTCCAAGAAATATGAATTTCTTTCTCTTTCTTTTTTCCCTCTTCCTTTTTCTTTTTTGTTTGTTTTGTTTTGCTATAGGGTGTGTACACTGTCGAGAGAGAGTGAGAGTCAGAGAGAGAGAAAGAGAGAGAGAGAGAGAGAGAGAGAGAAATCACCCCCTGGGGGCGGGGATGGCCCCATTGCAATGCCTTCTCCTCTATTCTCTGCTTGAGATTTTGGGCATGCACACACACATACTTGGTGTGTTTTTCAAGCTACTGGGTCTGGACTTGAACTGTGCAGTTGGCCATGTGGAATCCAGTCATTTAACCACCACACTACACATTTTTGCATAGAAAAATATGTCGTGACTTTTCCAACACAACCCAATAGTTGTCTAGGCAGTAGAAATCTTTTTCCCCCTCCTTTTATTATGCTAGAAGGCATGAGCACATACACAAGAAAAAGTAGGGGGTGAGGAGGAGAGAGAGAGAGAACTCCCAAAAGGGCCTGGTCATTCCACAATCCTTTTTCCTCCAGTTGTCTATTCTGTCTGGATCCTGGGCACATGCATATTTGCTCAGCATGGAAGCTGCTGGAGCCGAGGTCTGAACCCTGATCATCCATGTGGGATTCTGCTTCCTCTGCGTGGTGCATAACCACTGCACTATGGGTGAGGGACCTGAAGTGTTTTTTTTAAAAATATTTATTTATTTATTTCCATTTGTTGTTATATCATTTATAAATTTTGACCAGAGAGAGACAGAGAGAAAGGGAAAGTGAGAAAGCAAGCCTCCAGGTCCGGGACTCAAACCATGGTCGGCCACATGGGTATCCAGTGCTCTTAACCACCACGCCATCTGCCAGCCCCCCTGAAGTTTTTTTAATAAGATCTTATTGAAGAAAAGTTCTTCTTTTTTCCAAATTCAGGTGCAACACAGGTTAAACTAACTTACTTTCTTTCTTCCTTCCTTCCTTCCTTCCTTCCTTCCTTCCTTCCTTCCTTCCTTCCTTTCTTTCTTTCTTTCTTTTTTTTTTTTGGAGAGGTTTTTTGCTATAGGATGTGCACGCTTACCAGAAAGACAGAGAGACACAGAGAGACAGGAAGTGAGAAATCACCTCCCAGAGAAGATGGCCACACTGCAATCCCTTCTTCTCCAATCTTCTCTCGGGATCTTGGGCATGCACACACACACACACCTGGTGTGAGTTTAAGCCACTGGGTCCGGGACTTGAACCGTGGTCGACACCATGAGAGTCCAGTGACATAGCTACGATGCCAACTGTTGGTCTCCAGGTTAAACTTTCTATTTTTGGGGAGAGGTTTTTGCTATAGGGCAAGTGCGCTTGCCAGACAGACAGAGAGAGACAGAGAGACAGAAAGTGAGAAATCACCCCGCAGTGGGGATGGCCACGCCACAATCCCTTCTCCCCGATTCTCCTCTCGGGATCTTGAGCATGCACGCACATGCGCCCGGTGTGAGTTTTAAGCCACCGGGTCCGGGACACGAACCGCGGTCGACTAGGTGGGAGTCTAGCGACATAGCCATTACGCTAACTGCTGGTACTCTGGTTAAACTTTCTAAAAGCAGTGATTGGAGTGAAGTGAGTTACTTTGATCTTTCCTCTTAAATCCTTACCAGCTTTTAACTAGAGCAAAATGCACATTTTAAAGTACTTAAAGTTTCCTAGAAATAAGGGCCAAGGTACTAACCAGTGGTGACCTGCCTCAGCTAAGTAGCCAGTGAGGAAGTCTGAGTCATTTATGGATATGAACAGCTGGACATGTGAATTTAATTGGCTTGATATAGAATTCTTTATCAGGTATCTACAAAAGCTTTCATAGTAACTGCAAGTAACCATAACTCCATATATTTATTGGAGTGTCAGGAGAAAGAGAAGAATTAAACTATTTTAGATGCTTCTTGGTAAACATGGTGAACCTAGACTGTGTTTCAATATTGTATTAAGGAGGATTTGGTAGGATTTCATTGGGAACACTGGTCGTCTTATCTAAATCCTGACTTTGTCAGTAGGGGCAAAAGACTGCTGGTTTCTAGTTCTCTAAGGAAGACAGTGGTAAAGTAAAAAAAAAAAAATCAGACTCTTGTAGCTCACTGGTAAATTCTTAGGATGGGTTGGGTTAGGATGACTTAATACAGACAAATGGTTATTGTGCGAACAGCTGACTGGAGTCAGTTAAACATCTGGCAACCAACCCCTCTCCCCCAGCTGGCTTGTGTAAAAACATATTGAAATTGACCACCAGAAGAGAGATTGTGCCCTGTAGCTGTAGTAATCATTAAGAAGAGAAAAGATAGTTATTTGTTCTGGGTGGATCAGAGGTTGGGAACTGCAACCCATGGGCCCTTTTTCATGGCTTCTTTGTGGACACAGATACAGCCACCGCTACCTCCTTGAAATTCCAATCACCCTGAACCTTTGCAAGAGCGCATGTTGTCATGGAAGGTAATCAAGCACTGGGCTAAAATGGCCCTGGTTATGATTTTTGCCTTGAAATTAAACCCCAGCAAGCAGATTGTTTCCTTTTACCCTGAGAAGATTTTGAATTCCATTTATTTGAGTTTTCTATTTAAATTGAAAATACTGTGGCATCTCATGCAAAGTGAAATCAATCTCTTCAGAAATAGGGAGGAGGAGAAGATAGAAGGGGAAAATGAGGGCCAAGTGTATGTAGATTAAAACTTGCTTTTTCAAAGATTTTGATATATGAAAAACTACCTCTGCCTGTAAGATTAATGATGGATCCTTGAGACACAGCTACTCTGTTTAAATGCTTTCCTGGTGGCTTAATAGGCATCTCAAATGCAATATTGGGTTGTCGGGAAAGTCATGACGTATTTTTCTGTTTCTCTCTGCAAAAATGTGTCATGACTTTCCCGAACCAGAACCCAAACTCCTCATTCTGCTTCTGCACAGCTTTTCTCTCTTCTAGGCTTTCTTCCTTCTTAAAGTGGAACCAGCAGCTTGGTGGGTTAAGCCAGCCCCTGGATATCATCTTTGATTCCTCTCTTCACCTTCTGCTCAGATCCAGTTCATAGCCCCTTATTGCCCTACGTGTCCCAAATTAATCTCTCTTTGCCACCATCACCGTGCACCTTCCTCTCTCGCCTGGACCACTGCGCTAGCTTCCTAACTGGTGTCCTTGTTTCCACTCTGACTTTAGAGTTTCTAGTCCCTACTCAGTAGTCACACTGATCTTTCTAAGCGGTAGCCAGTAGACATAGGTGTCTTCTGAATTCCAGAAAGGTTGCTAGTGCCAATTGAGATGTGCTTTAAGTCTGAAATACATTCTGGGTTTTAAGGGTGCATGGAGAAAAGAATATAGCGTCTCAATAATTTTTGTATTGATTCCATATTCAAATGACCATACTTCGGCTGCATTTTAAAAAAAGAGTGATTTATTTTTAAAATTTTTTATTATTATTTTTAATTTGACCAGAGAGAGAGAGAGAGAGAGAGAGACAGACAGAGAGAGAGAGAGAGAGAGAGAGAGAGAGAGAAAGGAAAGTGAGAAAGCAAGTCACCATATCTGGGACTCGAACTGCACTTGGCCATGTGGGAATCCAGTGCCTTAACTATCACACCACCTGTTGGCTCCTGGATGTATTTTTTTTTTAAATTTATTTATTTGGTCCATGAGGGAGAGAGACACAGAGAGGGGGCTTCCCTAACAGAGTCTTCATGATCTACTGGCCTCAGCCAGCCCGGATCATGAGCACACACATGCCCAGTGTGTACAGGAAGGCGAACTCAGGTACCTCCCTTTCCCATGTATATATAATTTACAAGAGAGCAAATGTGCTCATTGGAGAGACAGGGAGAGAGAAAGTGAGAAAGCACCTCCCCATGGAGATGGTTACACTTAAACTCCTTCTCTGTTTCTGCTTCCTGTTGGGATTTGGGGCATGCACATACACACACCTGGTATATATTTTTTTCAAGCCACTGGGCCTGAGACTTAACAGTCAGCCATGTGGGATCCAGCCATGTTAGCAACCATGTCACAGGTTGGCCCTAGAGGCAAACTTTTACGTTTTTAATAAAAAAACTCAGATCAATGTAAAAAGTTATCATTTATTGATAGGTGCCTATGTGCTAAAAACCATGTTATCTGCTTGTTACATATTAGAAAATTACAGTCCCTCAATACCAGAAGTGGGTAATGATCAAATTTTAGAGATAAAAAAAAAGAGTTGCAGCAACATTAAACTGCCCATGGTTATACAGAGAATTAAGGTAGAATCTATTAGGTCATTGGGAAAATCATGACATATTTTTCAACATTTCTCTATGCAAAAGTGCGTCATGACATTTCCAATGACCCAATAGATCTGAATGAAAATCTGCCTCTGAAGAATGTGTTGTCATTAAGGCCAAAGAATATGTAAAGTTACCTAATATTCCTAAAACCCTTTTAGATCGCAAGATTCATGACTGAAACTGAGGATTCATATTAGTTTTAACAATTTGAGCAAGACACCACTTCTTTGTGGCAATTCTCTTCAGACAACTAATGGATTAAAACCCGCACTGTTTATAGACACACTCCCCAAGCCTATTGTCACAGCAAGGTCTCTGTATAATTTTCCTATTGAAGCCAGGTAAAGTCAGAATTCAGATTATGGTCAAGTGTTAAATAAACATCTCATGGTCTTGTTCCAGATTCAAGTGTCATTTCCAGCAAAAAATATTGAAAGTCTATCTGGAGTTTCAAAAACAGGATATTTGGGGGCTGGTCAGTGGCATGGTAGTTGAGGGCTCTGGGATTCCCATGGGCGACCATGGTTTGAGTCCTGGACCTGGAGGCTTGCTTTCTTACTTTCCCTTTCTCTTTCTCTCTGGTCAAATTAAAAAATAATAATAACAAATGGAATTAAATAAATGAATGATTCTTTTCAAAAAGAATGAAAAATATGATACTTGAATAGGTGGCCAAGCTTACAAAGAATTTTTATAATACTCATGCTCTTATTATTTGCTATATGAAGCAAAATATACTGACAATAAGTCAGATTTCTTGTCTACATTTTGCACTCAAAAGCTTACAATATAAAAATGAGAGAAGAGACATCTTGGCTCTTGGTGAGTTGAGAAATTTGTAGAGCTCTGGAAGAGATATTACAGAGCATTTAGGTCAGTGTTTTTCAAACTTCTGTGTGCTTCACGATGACCTGGAGGATGCTGCTGGAACATAAGTTAATAGATCCCACTGCCAGACTTTCTGATTTAGTTGGTATCTGAATGGACCCCAAGAATTTACATTTCTTTCTTTTTTTTTTTTTTTGGAGAGGTTTTCGCTATAGGGCGCGTGCGCTCGCCAGACAGAGAGAGACATAGAGACAAAAAGCGAGAAATCACCCCCCAGGGGGGATGGTCACACCGCAATCCCTTCTCCTCCATTCTCCTCTCGGGATCTTGGGCACGCACGCACATGCGCCCGGCGTGAGTTCTAAGCCACCGGGTCCAGGATGCGAACCATGGTCAACTATGTGGGAGTCCAGTGACATAGCCATTACGCTAACTACTGGTTCCCAAGAATTTACATTTCTAACCAATGTATGGGAACCACACTTTGAGTGCCATTATTTTAGGCCATGTGTCCATTTGGCAATGAGATAATCTAAGCCCAGAGAAGTGAAAGACTTGTCTCAAACCATGTTAGCTAATGTCATGGCTGAAAAAGAGGGCAATGGTAATTTGTGGGCTGTTCCTTAAAGTGGAAATGTGTGTGTGTGTGTGTGTGTGTGTGCATGTATACATGTATATATCATATGTTTATTTTAAGGGGGCAATGAAGCATTCATTCCCCCTTGTTCTGGTTATAACAATGCCTCCCATTCTCTAGGTTGCTGTGATTTGAACAGAGTTAACATCAAGCCCTTCTGTAGACACAAGAGAATAAAAAAAAAATCTGAAAATACTTTTAAAATTGACATAACCCCTCTGAGAATATATACTTTCTAAAATCTATCCTACAAATATAGTTTCATGCTATATCAAGATATAAAATATGAATGGCTAGCATTGTTTTAGTAGGGAAAAAACAGAGAAGAACCAAAATGTCCACCAAGAAGGGACTGTAACTGATTTACAATAAGCACCTGTAAGTAATGGATTCTTACACACAGCCATTTCAAATAAGAGTAGGGAAAGACTGACATTGATTCCTGAAAGTCTTACAATACTCTCACTTGAGATACTGAAAAGGCCCCAAGATCTAAGAAGTGAGGAAAAATCATAACTAAACAATATCTGGAGCTGCCGTTTATATAGGGTAGTGTGTGTGTACATATATTCACACACAACATATTAAGTACATATTTGTGTATGGAGCTACCATATATGTCACATGCATATACACCACACATTCACAATATATATAAATGTATATGTGATTATTAAGAGGTACAATGTATTTAATTTTTAAAAATATGTTTCATCTTGCTATAGGGCATGTGCACTCATCAGAGAAAGAGGGGAAGGGGGGGGGAGAGAGAGAGCGAGTGAGTGAGCGAGCGATTGAGCACTGCCCAGAGGGTATGGCAACAGCATGGCAAGCTTTTCCTCCATCTCTCCTTTCTCTCAGGATTTTGGCATGCATGCACATGTGCCCAGCATGTTTCTCAGGCTACCAGAACTTGAACAATGCAGTTGACTATGTGGGATCCAGACACTTTAACCACCGTGCCACTGGCTGGCCTCTAAATACTTTAAAAAATGAATTTCCTTTCTGGAATTTCCCATAATATAGACGTATAGAGTTAGGTATTTGCACATTTGATAGTCACAGTTTTCAAAAAGTTATTCACAAATAATATTTTCATTATGTGCACACTTACATGTTATAGTTCAAGTTGTTATGTTAATGAAAAAAGTGCTTGTTTCAAAGTAGAACAGAAGTTGAGGATGACTTATAATAATGTCTTAGAATAGATAGGTTCGCTCTACATAAACTTATTTTTATTCATCATATTTCATAGCTTTGAAACTACAGACATGATTCCAGAGTTTGGGGGAAGACTGATTATTTTAGCATCTTATGGAAGGTGAATAAATATTCATCGAGAAAGAGTTCTGTGTTTCTGAGTCTAAGCCCTACTGAAAATAATTTATACTTTTTTTTCCTACTCTGCCTTTATGTCATAGAAGTTGGAATTGCTGGATGTTTTATCTTAACCAGATTGCTGAACGGCTTCCAGATCCCTCATTTAGGAAGGACCTGCTGACTTTCTTGCTGAGGAGCAAGAGCAAATCAAATAAATATGCACAGGTGTCTCATGCACATTATAAGCATCGCTGAGAATTCTCAACTCTTCTGTCAGCTTGCCACACCATGTTCCGATTTGTTAAACAAAGAGAGTAGCAAAGTTGAGAATACCTAATGAGACAGCACATGCTGCTGCTGTCACCTGTGAAAATTGAAGAGAATGTGTCTGCTCAGACCTCCAAGGACCAAGTTCAGTCTTGATCTGATGGTCCTCCTCACTCTAAAATTTTATTTCATGATATAAGCATTCCCGTTTTTCTGGTGGATAAAGCACATGATGCAAATGTCTCATGAATCTACAGTGATCCTAAGCTATTTGAATTGTTTTCATGTCATGATGATCCATGCACCTCACTCAAAACTCAGATCCTAACACTCAAGTCAGAATGACCACGAGATACCTCTATACATTTAACAGTATAATTTTAAAATAACCTAAACATAACAATATGAACTATTGGTAGAATTTTTGGGAGAGATTGGTTTTCTCTTCTCAAGCTGAAAATATGCATATTCTTAGATGCAGATATTTCACCCTTACGGTTATATCTAGCAGAAATATATGTTTTCCAAAAGATGTGTAGAAGACTGTCTATAAAAGCATTATTCATAAAGTCCCAAACTAGAAGCTACTCAAATATCCATTAAAAGTAGAATAAATAGAGGCCAGCAGGTGGCCGTAGTAATTAGCACTGAACTCCCATGTGGTCAATCGTGGTTTGAGTCTGGACCCAGTGGCTTGAAAATCGTGTGGGGCATGTACACATGTGTGACCAAAATCCCGAGAGGAGAGTGGAGGAGAGGGGAATGTGGCATTGCCAATCCCCCGCCACAGGGTGATTTCTCACTTTCTCTCTCTCCCTGTCTCTCTCTCCAGTGAGCACACATTCCCTATAGCAAAAAAAATCTTAAAAAAGAAAGTAGAATAAAGATAGTAATGTGTTATGTTCATTATGTAGAATACTACACAGCAATGAGAATGAAGAAACTACTGTATGTAATAGCATGAATAAAACTCAAAACAAGTTTAAATACATGAACAAGTATAGATTGTAGAATTTGGCTGTACAATTTATAATTCAAAAAGAATTAAACCTAATATACGGTGTTAGAAGACTGGAGAGTAGATATCCTTGGGGAAAAGTCGAAGTTGAAAGCAGACACCAGGGTGCTTCTAGGATGCTGACAATGTTCTGTTTCATCATCTGGGTGCTGAATATATGGGTATGTTACTTTGCCTAAATTCCAGAAGCTTTTAATTTCATTTTTAATAAAAAATATATTTATTCAGAAACACTTTAAGAATTGAACAATAATATTTGTTTATTTTCTTTATATGAGGAGGGAGGCATGTATATATATATACACACACACACATGTTTTTGAGAGTTTTTTTTTTTTTTTTTTTTTTTGCTATAGGGTGCATGTGCTCACTGGAGAGACAGAGAGACAGAAAGGGAGAAATCACCTCCCAGAAGGATGCCTTTAGTCTCCTCCTGGGATTTTTGGGTATGCACACACATGCGCCTGGCATAAGATTCAAACCACTGGGCCTGGAACTCGAACCATGGTCAGCTATGTGGGAGTCCAGTGCCTTAATCCCTATGCCACTTGCTGGTCCCAGGAAGCATATTCTTTTTACTTTTTAAAAAATTAATTAATTAAATTTTATTTTTCTTCTACTTTTTTGACTGCTATACATCATTTAGCTTGTAAAGAGAATTTACCCAACATGAAATACATCTCAGACCAGTCCAGTTGAAAATACTATACCCATTATCACCAACAGGTAATAAGCCATTTCTGTGACCCACAAATGTCTTGCCTCTCTATTTTTTTCTCACTGATTTTCTTCCCTGTTCTCTTCCCTTCTCTCTTCTCCCACCCTCCGGGAGATGTATTCTTGACAGAATCTTTACACTGCCATCCATCTCCCAGCCCTGCAGCCAGCCAGGATCATGGGTGTGCACAGCATGTTCAGGTGGACCTAGGATGCGAACCCAAAGCCTTCCTATATGGCCTCCAGTATTGTGTAGCCCTGCCTCTACTGCCTGTGCCACTGAAGCTGTGCCTCAAACAGCTTTTCAGTGTGTTTGCTATTCATTGATAAAATAAGTTAAAATTAACAACAGCTATTGTGAGATTTTTTTCCCATTACATTATATTACTAATATTGAAAATATTGAGTCATTGGAGAAGTCATGATGCATTTTTGCACAGAAAAACAGAAAAATACATCATGACTTTTCTGATGGCCCAATACTAATAATTATGACTAATGTTGGTACAATATTTTTCAGGTTATGAATGGGTTTTATATCTCCTTTTGTAAAAACTTAGGAGGCCAGCAGGTGGCGTGTGGTTAAGGTGTTGATTCCCACATGACTGATTGTGGTTTGAGTCCCAGAGCTTGTGGTTTGCTTTTTCACTTTCCCTTTCTTTCTCTCTCTCTAATCAAATAAATAATAATAATAAATACAATTAAATAATTATTTTTAAAAAAGAGAAAAAATAAAATTGGATCCTAGTAATAAATTCTATATATTTGAAAATATGAGTATCAGAGAATAATCCATTCAGGGTTAATCTATGTAAGGCCCTAGGTTCTGTCATAGATTTCAGACTAAAATGTTATCTTAGGCCACTTAATGTTTAAATTTCTTTAATTTTTTACAAATTTTTGCTAGAAGGCATATTCACTTTCCAGGGAAAGATGGCAGAAGGGTATGGAGAGAAATAAGAAAGCACCCCTACCTGGGTAATAGCCACACTATAATCCCTTCTCCTCCATTTCTCCCCTGGGAGCCCTAGGCATACATGCATATGTGCCCAGCATGCCTCCCAAGCTGCTGGGTCCAGGACTAGAACTATGTAGTTGGCCATGCGGCGCTTTGCTGCCCAACAACCACACCACTGGCTGGCCCTACTGGGCTTCTTTAATCATGCAAAACTGTTTGTGATTACTTTATGCTTTCAGATATGTAGGAATAGATTTACAATTTAAGTTGGTTAGGTCTGAATTCTTCACACCTTTTGTATGTCACCTCAAGTTCTCCAGTGCCTGGTCTCTGCATTTTTACTGACTGACTGAGTTTCATGCTTCCCTTTCATAACCTTTGAGACGAACAGGACAGGTTGCAAGCTCTTCTCACTGTGTTAAATGGCAGCAAGTTTCTGAAGACTGTGGGCATCTCAGACTTAGCAGCTTAAGGTCAGGCCCTTTAATGAGAAACCAGCATCTGAAAAGTTGCTCTGGAGAATGGGACCAAAGTCTTTTCACATCTGACCCTGAGCAAGAGTGATTTTCAATTCCAACATCAATGGTGAACTCAGAGAACCAGAGCCTCTTTGATAAGGAAGTAGGACCTTAGCTAAACAGTTCAGCACACCTCACCTCAGCTGTCAGGAACTCTCCACATTTCTAATATGCAATAGGCAAACACAGCCAAACTGGAAACACAAACCTCACTAATATGATAAACAGGACCTCTGTACAGGAGTCGAAGTTATCTTTGCCATCTTCATTGCTTCTCTCTTGTCCTGTTATTTTTCTCCTCTTCTAGGGACCTTATCTTAGTGATGATTTATTTGGCCTACTTTGTTTTAATCTCTTGTATATCTTTCCCTGTATGACCTCTGTCTAAATTTGCTTTTTATGAGGAAGTAATAGAAAAGGTTGAGAGCATAGTTAGGGAGGCAGTCTTTAAGGATTTATGGAACTGAGATGCAGAGCCTGCAATACTCCCATGTAAACTTGGTACTTCATACAACCACTTCCCTCTAGAAGCTTCATTTAACTATTTCTGGTTAGTAGAGACTGGGGTTGTGCACTGAGCCCATACCTTACTGAGCTCAACTCCGCTGGCTTCTACCAGACAGCTAAAGCTTCTGGATGTTGATCAAGTTCTGATAACCAAATAGCTCTGGCTTGCTTTTATGGGTAGCGTGGCCAACTCGTCATAGTTTTCAGTTACAGGGCACAGATATGGAAGTCAATCCTTAAGCAAAGCCTTGGCTTCTAAATTGGATGAGTAGATAGATTAGTGTTTTATTCTCTAGGGTTGTTGGAAAAGTTGTAACATGTTTTTCTATGTAAAAAGTCAGCATGACTTTTCTGACAACCCAATATTTGCATCCCCTGTTCTTAGCCCATTTGCAGAAGGGAAGCTACCAAAAACAGCTGTGAAAATAAAAGCTTTTGGAAACATAGAATTATATCCTGGATGACTGTAGTAGTTGCAATTTAGTTACTTAATCTCTCTAATCTTTGTGTTGTTGTCTATACATGGGATCAATGGTAGGAACACACTAGTATTATGGCATCGGAAAACAGCTCGGTAAATTGCCTAGAAAATGGTTTGAGACTTACACTGTAGTCAAGACTTACACAAGTTTGGCATTTTATTTATTCATGGTGATATCTTGTTTTAAAAAATAAATCATTTAGTGGCCAGCATATGTCATAGTGGTTATGTCACTGGAGTCCCACATGGCCAACTGAGGTTTAAGTCCCAGACTCAGTGGCTTGAAAATCATGCCAAGTATGTGTGTATGCATGCCAAAGATCCAAGAAGGAGAATGGAGAAGTGGCTCCTTCAGTGGCTGCCCTCCCCCGGGGGGGTTATTTCTCACTTTCCCTCTCACTGTCTGTCTCTGCCTCTCTCTCCAGCGAGTATACACACCCTATGGAGAAAACCCCTAAAAAAAAGAGGAAAAAAAGAAACATATCATTTAATACTAGGCTCTGAGCTAATCAACTTTGCCCATGGTAACCTATTCTCTTTAAAGATTTTTTTTCATTCTGCAAATATTTACTCAGCATCTTTCATGTTTTGGGCATTCTTAGGCTCTGGGGATATATTGGGCTGCTGGAAAAGTCATGAGGTATTTTTGGTTTTTTTCTATGCAAAAATATGTCATGACTTTTCCAATGACCCAGTAGTATAGAAAATAGTATATAAAAAGTTAGAAAATATACTCCTTGTAGAGATTATATAATAGTGGAAGGAGATAAAGAGCAAATAAATAAGATCATTATATTAGGTTGTTGGAAAAGTCATGATATATTTTTCTCTTTTTCTATGTAAAAATGTGTCATGATTTTTCTGAAGACCTAATAGCTGCACTGCAGCTACCTGGAGCTTATTATCTCAGGTAATCATCCTTCCTTTGACCAATTCCCATAGAAACAGCAGCAAATGAAATGATGAGACTGTTGCTGTCTGGTGGCAAGTTTTATTGTGGAAACAATGCTACCTACTGATAAAACCACTAGATCTTTAGTGTCTGGTTATAAATATTAATTTGAAAATATATAGAGAAATTAAGGAAAAAAAATCCATTTAGTAAGTTATGCAAATAGAGCCATGGCAGAAGATTCTTTATTTTTAAATCTGCCTTAAACTGTCCTTAACTCACATCATAATATTTTCATAATCAATCATCAATCACTTTTCTACATTTCCTCTTTGTCACTGAGAAGAAGCTCAGCTGTATATTTTCTAGACTCCCATTCCCCATGGTCCTGGTTAGATGTAGCCACTTCAAGGCATTCCAGTGAAGTTTAGAAGGAGGAAGAGAAAGAGAAGACATTATTTCACAGCTTCCCAGAGCTACTTTTCAAGTAGTTGAGATAATGGACAAATGGTTCTTTTACCATCTTTGGCTTCTTTGGGCAATCACTTTGATCTTAGAGCAGTTGGGATGATTGACTTCAATTCATTTGCAATTATTTCAAGATGTATTAAAAGTGGTGTGCTAATAGTTTCCTCACTCCTCCTTCAGTCCTCATGCCATTGTGTAAACGTGTCATATCTGTATTATATAGCTAACCAAAGTATCCAGTATCTTCTGCTTTTCAGTTCAAAGTTTGACAGTTACACCATTCCTTATTCTTCATTACTCAAAGTAATTTATTAGATGACTATGCACTTCTATGAAAAGTACTTACCACTTATTGGGAACTTACAATATTCCAAGCATTGAACTCATTGGTTTATATATATTCATTTTTAAAATTGAGATAACTGTGTATTTACACACAAGATGAAGAGATAATAGAGATCCTAAGTAAACTTTACACAATTACTTCTCATAGTAACATTTTGTCAAACTATTTCCCAACCAGGATATTGATATTAATACAGGCTACTGATCTTATTCAAATTTTTCCAGACTTACTTATATTCATATATGTGTATTTAGTTTTAAACGATTTTATCACACATTGTGTGCTTGTACATCCCTCCCTCATCACTTAAGGATTCTACATATGCTTTTAAAATTAAACTCCTAGAGATGCTATTATTATCGACATTTTCCACATATTAGAAGCTTGGAAAGCATAAGTCCCTGGTCTGGGGTCTTTTTATTATTAAGTATCAGGCAGAGAATTTGAATATAAGTTATCTAACAGCAAAAAACAATAACCTGGCCAATAGGAACGTAGAGCTCCACTTATTGAGCTATTATAGCTCCTGATAGGCTCATTGAATGTCTCTCTACTTCTCAAAAGAGAAACTAGGATGGCTGTCTTGAAAGTGGACAACAAATGATGGTGAATTGCACTTTTCTTTGGTTAATGTGCCTTCTTTCCGATGGATAGCAATTAAGACTTCTGAGTGATCCTCACCAAATCTTTATTTCAATATCCTAAAACAAAACATAATAATGACCCAAACGCGTTTTTCTCTCTGGCCTCGTAAGCCTTTGCCAGCTTTGATCTTAATAATTATTTGGAAATGAACTTTGATTAGAACCATTTTGGCACGTACTTGGCCCTCAGTATCAGAGGGTTCTGCATCGGTTCAATTAATCATGGGTCAAAAATATTTGAAAAAAATAACAACACAGCAATAAAAATAATTCCAATTAAAAACTAGCAGTTTCCAGTCTCTGTGGCACAGTCAGTAGCATGCTGGAAGGCAGTGCTGGAAGCCACATGTGAAATGTTGTTCAAGACCCTTGCCCAGGTGGCCTGAAAGCATGTCAGGTGTGTGCACATGTGTGCCCAGGATCCTGATGGGCTGGGAGACTTAGAGCAAGGGTATTGTAGCGTGACCATGTCCTGTGGTGGGTGCCTCTCTATTTCTCTCACACGTATTTTATCATGAATAGAAACAACAAAAAATACCATATGGCAACTATTTGCATAGTATTTTACATTGACTTAGGTATTTTAAGTAATTGAGAGATGATTTAAAGTATTTGGAGAATGTTCATAGGATATGTGCAAATACAATGCCATGTCATATAAGGAACTTGAGTATCTGTGGATTTTGGTATCTATGGGGGTGTTGGAACCACTGCCCTGTCCATACCATGCGGCAACAATATGATTAATTTCTCCTTCTTTTTTCCTTTTTCTGTGACTTTCCAATGAACTAACTACTTTGACAAAGAATAATTTGACACCTCATGAAATTCATTTCTTGCTAAAAATGTTGTAGCTCTTGATGAGTCGGCAGTTTTAAAAGTCAGGTAGGCAACAAACATATGTCTTTCTTAGAAACCTGATTAGAAGATAACAGAAAAGTGCTGATAATGTGGGCTCTACATTGGATGTAGTTAACCAGAGAAATCTCATAAATCTCAACAACACTGCCCTCTCAACTATTGGTAGTAATAGGGGTCTGAGAGAGCACAAATACTGTAATTGAAATCCACTGATAACCTAAAAACTTCATTTTGCCCAATTGTTTCAGTGCCCTCTTGAGCCGCACTCTTGACAGGAATGGATAACAAGTAGTCAATGTGACTGATTGGAGTTTCATCTCCTTCTTCCTGTCTTGGCACAACCGAGCAGTGGAGGTGCTCAGTCTGGGAAAATGTGAAATGCAAGAAAGTAGAGCCTGTCATGGAGGGGCCAGGAGAGTGATTTGTTCACATCTCACAAATACAAAGAACCTCAACTTAGACTTTTGACGCTATCTCCAAATAAAATTTTGTACACATATTATCACAGGCACAATGTACAATTAAAAGAAAAATATGTTCTTACTTATTTTGAATTCTATACTATTTCTAGATCACCACTCCCTTAGTGGTAGTCTTCTAAAAGTAGCATGAATTACTTTATAAAATTTTTCTATTATTATGGTGTAGATAACACAATGATATTGTGTTTCTTCATTCTGAATTAAAAGCTTAAATTTGTTAAATATATCTTTAAAAGAGTCAAAACATTTTGAAATCAGTGTCTTAGTCGATCTTGTGCTGTTTCAATAGAATACCATAAACTGGGTAATTTAGAAAAAAACGGAAATTTAGGGGGACCAGCAGGTGGTGTGGTGGCTAAGGCACTGGACACTCCTACATGGCTGACCACGGTTCAAGTCCTGAATCTGGTGGCTTGCTTTCTCGCTTCCTCTCTCTCTGGTAAAATTAAAATAAATGAATGAATAAATAAAATTAAATAAATAATTCTTTTTTTTTTTTTTTTTTTTTTAATAAGAGAGAATGGAAATTTATTTTCTCACAGTTCTGGAGGCTGGAAAGCCCAAAATCAAGGCACCTGCATCCAATGAGGACCTTTTTTTTGCTGCATCTTTCAGAGGGGAAGAACACTGTGTCCTCACACAACAGAATGACATAAATGGCAAAAGGGGGCTGTACTTGCCCTTTATATGATGGTATTAATCTATTCATGAGGGTGGAGGCCTTATGACCTAAACACCTCCTATTGGTCCCTGCCTTCTTACACTGTTGCATTGGGGATTATATCTATTATCACAGGGTTTCTTGAATATTTCCTTACCAACTTCAACAAGCGTCATTGAATATTTTCCCCGTAATATTACCTACTCATAAACATGATCTTAGTGTGATTGATCCTTAGTTAATGTGTTAAAACAAAAATACTGAAATCAAGGGATGTGAGATTCTAGGAGGATGTGAAAATATAAATATAATTTGGCAAAGAGTATCTGTCATTAGAATAAATAAGCAGTTTGGGACCAGTCTTCCAAGAGGAGGATGGAGGAGAAGGGATTGAGGCATGGCCATCCCCTCTGGGGGAGGGGTGATTACTCGCTTTCTGTCTCTCTGTCTCTCTCTGTCTTTCTAGTGAGCACACGCACCCTATAGCAAAAACCTCTCAAAAAAATTATGAAGTGCAATAACAGTGGGTGTAGACTATCCAAGGTAGTAATATGTTTATCCCTTTTGAAGAATAGTCAGAAACCCCTACCAAGTGGAACAAAATGAAAGGAGAGTGACTCTAGATATGGAACCAAAAGAAGCCAGGGCCACACAGTGTAGGGCCTTATAGGACACAACCAGAAGGGTGGATGTTTTCATGTGTGCCATGGGACATCTTTGGTGGGATTTAAGCACGGGCAACAACGTTGTATGATTGTTTTTAAAAACTGCACAGCCAGCATCTGCTATTGAGAATAAGTCAGAGGTGGAAGAATGGGTGAAAGGCAAAGTAAAAATGAGATATCCTTTTTTCCCTACCCTCTCATGCATCCTTCTATATAGTTATACTAAATATGGAGCTATATGACTTCCTAAACAATTTGAATAATCTATTATTTGCTGTCAGATGTAGCATAATTGATATATCTGTGTGTAAACTTCCTAAGGCCTATCTAGTTCTTGATGAAAGTAAAAGGAGCAGGAAATTTCAGAATAGCCATGATTTAAATAAAGTAGAAAGTTATTTCTCAAGTTAAAGTCTAGATGCAGATATCCCATGATTAGTACAATATATCTTCAGTTTTAATCTCCTACCACTGGGGATTATTTGTTTTCATGTGATAGCCCTGCCTATCCTGATGGTTATAAGTACTTTTCTCTTAATCATAACAACCCTGAAATATAAATATTACCATCCCCACATTTCAGATGTTCAGAGAAGGTAGGTGACCTATCAAAAACCACATTCTAGGGCTAACAGGTGGTATGGTGGTTAAAGCACTGGACTCCCACATGGCCAATTATGGTTCAAATCCCAGACCTGGTGGCTTGAAAACCACACCAGCTACATGTGTGTGCATGCCCAAAACCCAGAGAGGAGAACAGAGAAGAGGGGATTGTGGCATGGCCATCAGTGGATCTTTCTTGTCCATTCAGGACTCACGGTAGATTTACCTTCTCTCAGGAACTCCACTGGCCATTCAGTCTAAGGAGCTCCCTCCACCCCTGCTATGTTCTTCTTCCCAGCTTTGCTTTCTCCATGGAATTTTCACTATCTGAAATGATGTTATTTTTGCAGTTACGTGCTTATTTACTCTTTTAACACCAATAGACATCAAGCTGAGTAAGGGCCAGTGTTTTGTTCATTTTCTTTATCTGCATAGCTCTAGCAAATAAATGGACTACTGTCTGGTACTTGGTAGGTGCTCAACAAATGAATAAAAAGTTTGGTGACAGTATTGGTATTCATTGCTCATCCCTGCCTGGATAACGGAAATACCATGAAATCAATTTTCTTTTGCCTATGTAAAAAAATATTCTGCCTCATTAAGAGTATGCTAAATCAAATCTGTTAGGTCACTGGGAAAGTCATGACATAGTTTTCTTAGCAAAAATACGTCATGACTTTCCTGACAACCCAATATAAATACTCCAGTAAAATATAGCAATTTTTTAAATTAAAAGCTAAAGCATAAGCCTATCCATTTGCTTAATGAGTAGTACTGTTACAATCCATGCACCCCACTGCATTTGTCTTATACCTGTTTTTTGTTCGTTTGTTTTTGGCAACAGTATTCATTTCATTTAAGATGACTTTTCTAGAGGTTATGACTGCCTGTAAATCTATGACCCACTATTCAGTGGAAATGGAGCAAGGAAAATAAAACTAAATGCTACCCCCTTCCCAAATTAAAAAACAAAACACCAAAAAACTGTCATTGGATTTTGGCTTAATCCAATACGACATGAAAATAGCAGAGCTCATTTTTGAATATGGGATTATGTTCAGTATTATATATTAAGATGCTCTTTTCTATGAAAGTCTGGAACTCAGAACATGGATTCAAGATTTAACATGCAATTGGACAGTGAGTTTACAAAGGACAACAGTGGAGTAGAGAAATTACTTGATTCCAGCATACAAGGACAGGTGAAGCAGATCCAGAAAGAAATTCCAACTGATCATACAAATAAAATTCCCATTTGTTTGTCCAAAAAAAAGGATTAATTTTAAATAAAAGAAAAACTAATGGGATCTGCCCTGTAGCCTAGTGGTTAAGGGAGCCGCATCCCATATGGACTGACTGTGGTTCGAGTACCAGCCTTGTCTGAGAAACACACCAGGTATGTGTGCATGCCTGTCCTAAATCCTAACAGAATGGAGAAATGGAGGAGAAGGGATTGTAGTATAATCATGCCTCATTGGGGGATGCTTTGTTTGTCTCTCTTCGGGGAGCACACGTGTCCCTCTGGCAATTAAAAAAAGAACTTACTAAAGTGAAATAGCTTGACAAACATTTTGTAAGTAACTGCATCTTTGTTTTAAGTTGTTTGTATCAACTTTGAAGTGAAACTGGTTTTTCTACTGTGCTCCAGGAAATAGATGCTTGCTAAATAACTGCTTTAACTTTTTTTTCTGGCATCTATTGATTATAGCCATAGAAATTAAGAAGAGAGGCAATTAAGTTTTAAATTTAATGGTGTTTTGCTGCTGTTAATTTACTGGCTGGCTCGATCAATGCATCACCCTGGATAGAAATCTATGCCCCCCATGTGCTAGAAAACTCCATGATGCCCTTTCAGCTAAAATTATGATAATCACAGTCAACCAAAGAACTGAGAAGCAGGTACCACACAAAGGAGTGAGAGTGACTAGAGTTACCTACTTTAATCTGTATTTTTAAAGAGGCCACTTAAATTGAAAAGAACAAACTGGTAGTGTTGTTTTGCTTGCTATGGGACTCACCAGTTTTAGAATTCGTGAAATGGTACATAACTCACATTTAACAATAGGTGAATTTTTCCTACCAAAAAGACCTAAAATGAATAGATGTCATGGAATTTCATTTTGCTCATCAGGCAATGAAAAGAAGCCTCAGATATATGCCATGATTTAGTTTGGAAAATACTTTGTGACTCTCAGAGAGATTATTCTATTAAACATAAGACATTAGTATATTAGGTAAGCGTAAGGCTTAACAATGAGTTTGCTTCATAATACGATTTAGGACAAAACTAGTGGTAGTTAGATATGAGTAACTAAAATATCTTGCTTTCTACAGAATACATTTGGGACTATCTATTAAGTTTATTTAACGCATTTATTTTTAATATTCTATAACAAATTAAGTGTGGATATATATTTATAAACATTTCAAAAAAAAATCAAGCCTTCTAGTCTCTAAAACTTTCTGTTTTTACTATCCATTGTGCCAAGAAATTTTCTAAAAAACTTCCAAAGCATAACTTTTTTTCTAACAGAGAGATTTTTTGCTATAAAAATTGGAAAAAATTGAATCACATAGCCAAGTCCAAGTTGTTCAAAATCTTTATGTGGGATTTGTACATACATGCAGTATAATAGCTCTGGGCTCCTTCAGGACATCCTAGCCGAGCAATTTGTATTCTTTCCTGTCCCGATAGTGGGCCTTGACAGCTCTTAATCTGTTGTATATCTTGGGTTTTTGAGAAAGATTTCATTCTAAGATATATTCCTCTCTGAAAATATACTTTAAATTGGGGGTGGGAGGGGGTTCCTAGTACAGCAGTTCTTGACGTCTGGTCCCCAGACCAGCAGTATCAGCGTCATCTGGAAACTTGCTACAAAGGCAAATTGTTGGGCTCCCGCCCCAGGTCTGTCATGAGAATCTCCAGCAGGAGGAGAGCAACCTGTGTGTTACTGAGCCACTCCAGGTCCTCTCTCCTCAGTCCTCGGCATCTGTGTGGGTGAATATTCATTCCCTGTTTCTCTGGGCTCCACTCTTGGGAATGAACAGGCGATGCTTTGAATCTGGAACACAGAGACAAGGCGGAGGATGTTCTCAAGGAAATCTTGCCTCCGAATACAATATCTAAAAATACAGTTCAACTGCTTTTATTAGGATGCCTGCGCTCCTGCTGGCATCTACCCGGCATCCTATTATGCTAAAAGTCTGTCTCTCTCGTGGACCTGAGTGACAGTATTAAAAAATAAAATACTTTATTCTAGGAGGAACCAGACCTCATGCAGTGGGTTGGGAAATGAAATCTCTTGCCACCTTTGCATTGAGGGAGTCCCTAGGTTCTGGAATTTTGCTATTTGGAAATACACTTTTTGTCCTCTCCTTTTTTTAACTTTACTAATGCCACTGCTAACCAATTTTCAGCTAAATTTTTGCTCTAGGGAGAGGTGGCATTAAAAAAAAAAAAAAAGAAAAAAATCCTCATTTATCCTTTTCTTCTGAGACCTATAAAAAGCTATTTCTTAATCCTGTTGGGAGATTGCCAGAACAGCCCTAAAGTGCTTCTTGCAGAGACGATGGTGCAGTTGTGCACTTTCAAACCCCAGCACAGGGCCCTGAGTGTGTTTCTCTGGTGGTCCATCTAAATAACAGAGCAGTGGTAATTACCGAGTGAATCTGAGCAAACTAACTAGAACTGAAAGCGCAGCCCAAGTTTAAGGATAATGAGGGCAATACTTTTGTTACGTTTTTTAGAGCTTCTGGTATGTCTAATTATACAAGAGACATTTACCTTTATTTGTCAATTTCTTCGATTCACCGGGGATAATATTACCTCATGAGCATTAGGCTGGGGCATTTAAAATGAAAGTTTTATGTGAGTAAGTAGGGAATTAGGGGAAAAGTGGCAATGAGTTTTCTTTGTATTGATCTTATCACTCATTTCAAAGATGAGATAATACTTTCTATCAACTGCAAACACTTTCATTCAGCTCATATAAAACTAGTATTAGTTCCATTTGTTTTGTCCTCAGAACCAGGATTTAGTTATATTTATTTAATTCTCAGAGCTCGTATTTTGCACAAATGAACATTAGAGGTTGAATCATTGCTTACTTCTGGTGCATGAAAAGGTAAATAGAACCAAAAACAATCATTTTTTTACATTAGTCACTACTTAAATTTTTTTTATTTCTTTCTAAGGTATAAATTTTAAACTCAAGATCAAAGTATAAAGATAATTTTTTAGTCATTTAAGTGTTTTGTTTTGTTTTTGTCTTTTGCTCACAGAGAGAGAGGAAAAATGAGAACCACCCCCCCCCCCCCCACACACACACACACCTCCAGGGAGAATGCCCACGCTGCAGTTCCTTCTCCTCCAGTCCCCTTAGGATTTGGGGCATGCAAGCAGATACACCTAGCATGGTTTTCAAGTTGCCAGGTCCGGGACTCAAAGCACATAGTCAGCCATATGGGATCCTGCTATCTTAACCTCTGTGTCATCTACTAACTCCCAGTGTGTTTTAGATTTGCTTTTTTAGCTACTTATTTCTCTTATGAGAATAAAGGGTAGCAAAAAACAGTGAGGGAAAGAGAAAAAGGGAAAGAGAAGGAGAGGTAGACAAGTTTTCCAACAGGGTTCCATACCACAATCCCAGCCAGCCAAGATCATGGAGGGTAACCAGTGTATACAAGTAGACCTCGGAATTGAACTCACCTTCAGTAAAGTCTTCTACATACCTCCAGCATCCCTACAGTAGGACACTATCATTGCACTATTAAGCCAGCCCTAAAGTGCTTTTAATATTCTAAAGCCTGCCTTTTTATTATTTTTTTTTTAGGTTTTTGCCTTAGGTTATATGCACTCACCCGAGAAAGAGAAAAAAAGAGACAGAGATGGTGAGAGAGAAAGGGTATGGCCACACCACAATTCCTTCTTCTCCGTTCTCCCAGGATTTTTGGCACACATACACATGTGCCCAGCATGAGTTTCAAGCCAATGGGTCTGGGACTTACTTGAACCAAGGTCGGCCATGTGGGAGTCCAGCAATGTAACTACTACACTATCTGCTGGCCTCTACTTTTTCTTTTAAAATAATCCTACAGGTTAAGAATGTATTGCTTGAAGTAGATGCTGTGGCGTGCCACCTATATCTTCCAAGCTCCTCTCTCAGGACGAGATACTGGTTCTCCCAACTCCTGTGATCACCAATGGCTCTAACAGAAAGAGAATTCAATGACAGGAACCTTGGGTTTATCTATTGCCTAACACCTTAGCAATGTTTGATGACTTGCTGCTATTATTTTGAGAATGTATTTCATTGCCCTGAAAAAGATGGTTTCTTAACGAGGAGAAAGAATGTGATCTCTTTGTTTTGTTTTCCTTGTTGGTTGTTTTCAGTCCATGTCATGTTTTTGATGACTATGTTATCAAAATTACCTAGAATGTTTGAAGATTCTTGGATTACACATATATGTGGAATCTTACAAAGTTGAATACATGCAAGTAGAAAACAAAATGTTATTAGGGGCTGGAGATTAGACATTTGGGGAAATGGTGGTCAAAGAATAAAAAAGTTCAATTTGAAAGAAGGAATAAGTTCAAGAGCTCTATTGTACAACATAGTGATCACTATGGTGATCTGTGTAAACAACATGGCTTTAATAACAGCATATTATATTCTTTTTTTGGAGAGGTTTTTGCTATAGGGTGCATGTGCTTGCCAGACAGACAGAAAGAGACAGAAAGCAAGAAATCACCCCCCCACCCCAGAGGGGATGGCTATGCCGCAATCCCTTCTCTTCCATTCTCCTCTCGGGATCTTGGGCACATACGCCGACGCACCTGGCATAAGTTTAAGCCACTGGCTTCAAGACTTGAACCATGGTCAACTACATGGGAGTCCAGCAACATAGCCATTACACCAACTGCTGGTCCCAGCATATTATATTATTGAAAACTGCAAGAGTAGATTCTAAGTGTTTACTCCACTAAAAACTAAGTATATGAGGTAATATGTGTTAATCATCTCAATTTAGGCATTCCACAATGTATACATATTTCAAAACAACATGTTTTACCTAACAAATATATAATTTATTTGTGAATTAAAAATAAATAGAAACAAACAGAAAATCTGTACATTCTTGGATCCCATCTCAGCCTACTGAATCAGAATCTCTGGGACTGGCTTTAGAATCACTGCATTTTAAGTAAATAATTTTGATCTTTCTTATGTGATCTGCATTGGAGAGCTGAGAGTACAGGTGGGAGGGAGTAGGGGCTCAAGGAGGGAAACGAAGACCTGACTCAGCAGCCCTTATGGCCTAACAACAACAGTAACAGTAATAGAATATTGGTGCTGAGAACTCAGGTAGGATTTATGAACTGGTTTTTACATAGTGTCCAAATAGTTTAAGATTTCCAGCTTATGGGCCAGCTGATGGCATAATGGTTACGTTGCTGGACTCCCACGTAGTCAAATGCAATTCAAGTCCCAAATCTGGTGGCTTAAATCTCACAAATAAGCATGTGTGCATGCGTGTCCAAAATTTCAAGAGGAGAATGGAGGAGAAAGAATTGTGGCATGGCCATCCTCCCTGGAGGGTGATTTCTTGCTTTCTGTCTCTCTGTCTCTCTGGTGTGTGCATATACCTTATAGCAAAAATCTCTCTCTAAAAAGGAGGAAAAAAGATTTCAATCATTCCTGAAAGCTTAGGAATGGGCTTGGCGGTAACATGCTTCTCTATTAATCCAGAGCTGGGGGCTGTATCAATAAGGTACAGTGAAGGAATATTGCTATGTTTATTCAAGTTTTGAGATATTTGAAATAGTTGGCCCTGAGATCTAAAACTAGAGAAGGGAATCAAAGCCAGGTAGGATCAGATGATTCAGGAAATAAAGAGGGAGTTCATAATTGTAGTAAAATCAAGTCTAGTAGAAGCAACTGAATAGATGTGGTGAAAGGAACAAAAGTTGTGGGCTGGTAGACCAACAGGTGGCATGGTGGCTAAGGTGGACTCTCACATGGTCAACAGTGGTTCAAGTCCAAGACTCAGTAGCTTGAAAATCACACCAGGTATGTGTATGTGCATGTGTTCTCAAAATTCTGAGAGAAGAGAATGGAGAAGAAGGTATTATGGCATGGCCATTGCTCCTGGGGGTGGGGTGGGGTTATTTCTCACATTATCCTACTGTCTCTCTCTGTTTCTCTCCAGTGATAGTACATGCCCTATAGCATTAAAAAATCGTGGGCTGGACCATAGGGCATACAACAAAGCTCTATGATGCTAACCCACATGGGAAAAATCCACAATTGCATTTGGAGGCACCCCTGGACACCCGGGCACACATGTGGCCATGATTTCTAGCTGGCTGAGGCTGGGGGTAGATCGTAGTGTCAAGACCCTGTTGGGAGTGCTGTCTCTTTGGCTCTATTTCTCCTTGTCTCTCTTGTTCATGGAATAAGTACATACATACGTACATCCTTACAAATAGTTTGAAGCCAGGAAAGAACATTAAAGAGACTCAATAGACTCAGCAACCCTATTCCTTACAGAGATAATGCTACCAAGTCTGGAAAAGCTGCCTCTATTCTTTTGTAATTTTATTGTTGATTATAGTAGGTCTTATAAAGTTGCAGAATGTTCATTAACAACATTGTTCCAGTCAATGCTATACATTTGCAAGTTGCTACCGGTGCCCCATTGGCATAGAACATCTGTCAATCTACTCTGACTTCGACGGGATGTGCAAAGAATGAATTTCTCATTTTAGTCTTTCTTCTTAAACCTTTATTTACTCAGGTTCATTCATGAGCGATGTTGAGATTTCTAGCAGAGCGTCAAGGTGAGAGGCCATAGAAGTCACTGCATCTTTATCAATAAAGAATAACCATGCAGGGAACCAGCAGTTAGTGTGATGGCTATGTCGCTGGACTCCCACGTAGTCGACCGCGGTTCGTGTCCTGGACCCGGTGACTTAAAAGTCACACTGGGGCATGTGCGTGCGTGCCCAAGATCCCAAGAGGAGAATGGAGGAGAAGGGATTGTGGCGTGACCATCCCCCCTGGGGGTGATTTCTTGCTTTCTGTCTCTATGTCTCTCTGTCTGGCGAGTGCACGCGCCCTATAGTGAAAACCTCTCCAAAAAAAAAAAAAAAGAATAACCATGCAAAGAATTTTGGGAACATGAACATCTTGACTATAACATAAACTTTGTGGCTAATTGTCATTTAAATCATGGTATTGATGAATAACGTCCCAGGAATAATGAGCATTCAGCCTGACAAATAGTTCTTTAAAAATTATCTAATACAATTTTGGCATATTGCTCTTTGTCAAATTATTCCTATGCCAGATGCTTACACAAAGACTGTTGCCCATTGCCAAATAGTCTAGATGCACATTTTCTCATTAGATAGAATTGATATTCTGTGCAGAGAACATATCAAATAGAATGAAGGAAAAGAGATTTGGATCTGCCTTCTCCACCTACAGTGCCTGCTGCCACCTGGTACCTCCTCTAACTTGCTGGTTCAAGCTGACTTGCACCCCATCCTTCTCTTTAGGGCATCCAGAATGTTCCAGAGCTGTGCGTGTGGGGTTACAGCTTGCATTTTGATTAGAACAGGACTAAAAAGTGGCTTGAAGCAGAGTTGCATTTATAACATGCACTATTTCTGTCATTTCTAAAGTATGCTGCTTTTTCTGATTGCAGACATTTTCACATCCTAATACAGGACCTGTCAATCCTCAGCCCAAATTACACGAGAGCAAAATGAGTTGGCAATGGCCCTCTTGTCAAGACAGAGAGCTTGAGGCACTACCTCTGACCCACTCAAACCCCATCATTCTTAAAAGGAATTCAAAAATCTTGAGTTGAGTATCTCTCAAGGTTAGCAAGTGCCTAAGTCTCCAGAGATTAATTTTTTTCCCCCAGTTTTATTGAAATAAAGAAATGCTATAGAGGAAAAAAAAATTCATGTATCTAGCTACATGTAGTGTTTCAAATGTATTTATATTATCATTCAAAGAGATGAGTAGAGAGCCCATGATTGACAACTACAGTATTCAACATTTACAATTCCCTCTTCAGGGATATTCACAATCGATTGAGAAAGAATGCAGTGTTTAGGAACTACTCAGGGGTACTTTCAGTAAAATGCTTTAAATAATGATTGTCCAAAGCTTGCTGACACTTTGTAAATGTCAGAAACACATTAAATATGTTAAATGGGCATGTTCAATACCTAGAAAACAACACAAGTGATTTACAATCAATTTCACACATGCCCAGAAATGTCTCCCTGATGGAAGACAAAAACGTCCTCTTTGATTGGGGCATAACAATCCCAAGTCTTTATTTTGGTACAGTATTTAAATTCACATGGTTCCTCAGCTCACCATGTGGAATGTGATGTGTGTGAGGGGCTAAGATAAATAATTTGAGTCTGAATAAATGTTGAATGTTGAATGTGCCTTTCACGGCTGAGTAAGGATAGTAGTAGATCTGATTCATTAAAAGCAGAGAAGGAGGGCCAGCCCCTTGACTTATTGGTCAAGGGAATTGGATTCCACATGGCCAACTGTGGTTCAAATCCCAGCCCTGGTGGATGAAAAACAGCAGGTACATGTAGATGTGTGCTTCAAATCCTGGCAAGATGGAGAAACGGAGAAGGAATTGTTTTCCCTTGACTGCTTCTTCTTCCCATTGAGGGTTGCTTTCTCCCTATCCCTTTCTTTTACTCTCTCTCTTGCAATGGAAAAAAAAAGTAGAAAGAGAAGGAAACATGGCCCCTTGATGTCATGTTCCCCTTCTCTGACAACCATCTTGTGTCCTTTAGGCCATCTCAGGCCCCCCTTCACTCTATAGGTACTTGGTCTCTTTCTTTTTCTCCAACCAATCATCCCCTCTTGGTCTCTCATCCTTTCATGGTTGATCATCTGAAATGCTCCCTCAAGATCCACCTGGATTCCTTAACTGTTCTATCCTATTATTACATATGTACAGAAAAACCTTGATGGAGAAACTTCCATTTTTACCCACAATGTGTGGTCTCCAACCTCAATTAGGCCATCAGAGCTGTCCTTAATTCATTTGCTATCAATGTCCGGTCTCAACTTAGAACACTTGCTGTCCATGCCACGTCTTCACCTCTCCCTGCAAACTCACAGCACTCTCTTGCTCTTAGTAAGGACTTTGCCCTGCTGCGTGGAAAGAGTCTCATCTACCAGTGCGGTCTTCCTCAGCTTTCCAGCCAGTGTTGTCATGTCTTCATACCTTTGTGTGTCTGTATGCTTTTTTGTTTGTTTGTTTGTTTAGGTTTTTGTCTTAGGGCACATGTGCTTACCCAGGAGAGAGAAAGAAAGAGACACACACAGAGGGGGAAAGTGAGAAATCACCCCCTCATACACACACAGGGGGGATGGCCATGCCACAACCCTTTCTCCCCCAACCCCTTTTTGGGATTTTGGGCACACATGCACCTGGCATGATTTTCAAGCCACTTGGTCCACGATCAGCCATGTGGAAGTCCAGTACCCTAACCACTATGCCATGCCACCTGCTGGCCCCACGTCTATATGCTTTTATCTGTCCTCAACTATGGGTAACTGTCATTTAAATCCTGTCATAGAAAGAGTTGCGCTTCTTTTTTTTGGTACAGGCAACCTCTCTGTGCATAGAACATGCATGAGTTTAGGGAGAAAGGCCTAATCACCTTTATTTTCTTTGTAGCATAGGAGTATTTCCAACACCATCTATTCCTCTTTTAGATGTGGCTGAATCTATCATTTACTATCTATCAATGAATCACAAATCTTACATCACAGGATAGATTGAGTCCACTCAGCCCTGGGACAGCAGTTTTAACTCCCACTGTTATCACACTCTGTGTGGATTATGACAACCATTCAGCTCTCCTCTCTGCCTCCATTGTGTCCCACAAAATCCACTGTCCCTGAGTCTGTCAGTCCATTCCACACCTGGCAAGAGAGGTTGCAAGTGCAAATGTCAAACTCCAGACAAATCTTTGGAACCATGAAGCAGGCTTGAATAAGTAATAAAATACTGTCTCTTCTATTTTTTTTTTTTCTGGAGAGGTTTTTGTTACAGGACGTGTGCGATCGCCAGACAGACAGAGAGAGACAGAGAGATAGAAAGCGAGAAATCACCCCCCAGAGGGGATGGCCACGCCGCAATCCTTTCTCCTCCAATCTCCTCTCGGGATCTTGGGCACACACGCACACGCACCCAGCGTGAGTTTAAGCCACTGGGTCCGGGACTCGAACTGCGGTCGACTACGTGGGAGTCCAGCGACATAGCCATTACGTGAACTGCTGGCCCCTCTTCTATTTTCCTTAAAGTGGATGTTTTGGTCTTTCACCTTCCCACTATTGTTACAGACACGATTACACAGAAACATTCCTTCATTGTAAGAAAAATGTGCCTTAAGCCTGAGGATACATGGCTATTCTTACTTGGGCTCAGCAATGACAAAGAAACAGGCAGTGGTGAGATGTGGGCTACCTGGGTATCCTGTGTCTAGTCTAGGAGGACTGTCACTACTCAGCAATGGCCCACAGATGTCCTGTGCAATATGGACTCAGAGAAAGTGGATCTTCCAGTTTTTTGGAGGGAGGATAGTCTTCTAATTTTTTAAGTATAGGAATAATATTATAAATTCATTACATTGTCTAAACACATAGGGAAGCTAGGTTTTTCTGGAAGATTGTCATTTCCAATTTCTTTTTTTTTTTTTTTTTTTTTTTTTTTTTTTAAAAGCGTATATTTTTTTAAGAATTATTTTATTTAACTTTATTTATTATTATATCATTATTATTTTTCAGTTTGATCAGAGAGAGAGAGAGAGAGAGAGGAAGTGAGAAAGCAAGCCACCAGGTCCGAGATTTGAACCATGGTCAGCCATATGGGAGTCCAGCGCCTTTAACCACCACGCCACTTGCCAGCCCCTCATTTCCAATTTCTTTATAAAAAATGAAACTGACCAAGTAAGTCACCGACTTGGAAGACTTTAGGTTCTCTCCCTCCTTTGAATATTTTTCAAGATCCTTAACAAGTAGGTTAAGATCTTCTATGTTGGGGACCAGCAGGTGGCGTGGTGGTTAAGGCGCTGGACACTCCCACCGGGGTTCGAGTCCTGAATCTGGTGGCTTGCTTTCTCACTTCCTCTCTCTCACTCTCACCCTCTGTCTCTCTCTGATCAAATTAAAAAATAAATGAATGAATAAATAAAAAATAAAATAATTATTTAAAAAAAAAAAAAAAAAAAGATCTTCTATGTTTTGGTTCCTATCTTTCCTCTCTTCTATCCCCGTAATTGTCTCTTCTCTCTAACACATTATGTTTTGGCAATGATAAAATTAATCTCATTTCCTATAATACATAAGCCCATATCTTGCTTTTGCTATTAATTACGTGGCCTCTTCTAACTGTGACATGAACATCTCTTCCGTTGCCTGACTCCTGCCTAGCACTTAAGGCATGGTGCGTCAAACCTTTGCAGGAAGCCTTCCGTGTTCTTCTCTGTACATTTCTCTTTCCCTGTACTTCCCTCACTATTTGGATATGTGCCTCTCTTTCCCACAGTAGACTTTAACCTGCTTAAAGGTAGAGGCCTGTGTAATTTCTAACTGTACCTTAGTATGCAGCTGGTCTTAGCTTGAATATGCCGCAGGCAGCCAACACAGGGCACTTCAAAAAGTTCATGATGGGTTGACTCTATGTGAAACGAGAAAGCCCTGCTCAAGAGAAGTTGGATCCTAGGGACCAGCAGTTAGTGTAATGGCTATGTCTCTGGACTCCTGTGTAGCTGACCGTGGTTCGCGTCCCAGACCCAGTGGCTTAACTCAAGCTGGGCGCGTGTGCGTGCGTGCCCAAAATCCCGAGAGGAGAATGGAGGAGACGGTATTGCGGCATAGCCTTCCCCCGGGGGGGTGATTTCTTGCTTTCTGTCTCTCTGTCTCTCTGTCGAGCATACGCGCCTTATAGCAAAAACCTCTCAAAAAAAAAAAAAAAAAGAGAGAAGTTGGATCCTATATGCCTATATGGTGACTGGGATTCAAATACCCAGCACAGTAAACCTGAAACACTTCAGGCAGTGTGAGAGTGCCTAGTATCGATGGTTTGGAAGATTGAAGTTACTGTACTCTGTGGAGGGAGTTTCTCTTTCTCCCTTCCTTTCACATGCATGTGCACATGTTCTATCACAAATAAAGAAACAAACAACAAGTCTGTAGAAAAATGGAATAAATCATTTTTTTGGGGGGGATGTGAAACAATTTTGAAATCCATGCACAGTTTTTTTTCATAGTAAGCATTTTTTTATAAACTTTTTGAAGACCCCTGATAAAGTTTTTTTAAAGCCTGAATGAAAGCTAAGTTAACAGGCAACTTAAATTCTTATACTACCTTGTAACTGCTTCTTTAATATTAATGAATCTCTCTTAAAGTCAATCATTCCAAGTAGGTTATTTTTTTCTTCTCTACAACAGTTTTCTATGAAAGGTTTATTCCCATTTCACAGTGAGAAAATGAAAACTCAGACAAGTTATGTGACTTAATCAGGTTATACAATTATGGAGAAGTTATTAAATTCCCTTCTGCCTTTCATATTCAGTTTTCTTTTTACAACATTAGAGCTACTCTCCGTGCAGTTCAGAGTTTCAGTGGAGAGAATTCAGAAGGCCTGTGACCTTAAAGGGGAAAAAAATTACAACTTTTCTTTCATTAACCTTTAACTAAAATTTAGCATCTCCTTCAATGATGTCAGAAGGCAACAAACCACACTAGAATCAGCAGTAATGGTGACTTTTTAACAAATACAAACCACAAAGATTTTCACATCACAGTACAGTCATTGTAGATTCATTGAAATATTAAGTTCTTTGTTATTTTGAAACTATAATTGTTATTAGACTCACTGTGAATCTTGATTTCTACTCTATTAATAAAGAACCATGCATATTACTCTTTCACAAATTTATATCTAAAAATATTCTGGGCCAACTGGTGGTGTGGTGGGTAAGGTGCTGGATCCTATGGGGCCAGTAGGTGGTACAATGGATAAGGTGCTAGACTCCCACATGGCCAACCGCAGTTTGAGTCCCAGGCCTGGTGGCTTGTTTTCTCATTTTCCCTCTCTCTCTCTCTGGTGTGCACATGTGTCCTGTAATAAATTTAAAAGTAATGATAAGCAAAATTAAATAAATAATTCTTTAAAGAGAAAAAAAAATGGTGCTGAATCCTACATGGCTAGCTGTGTGATTTGAGTCCCAGACCAGTGGCTTGAAAATCACATGAGGCATGTGTGCATAGATGCCCAAAAATTCCAAGAGGAGAGTGGATGAGAAGGGATTGTGGAGTGGCCATCCGCCTCTCCCCCAGGGTGATTTCTCATTTTCTCCCCACGCCCCTCTGCTCTCTTTGGCTCTTTCTGGCAAGTCCACATGCCCTATAACAAAAACCACAGTAAGAAAAAAAAATTACTAAAACTAGATTTCAATATAATTGCCTTTCCTAGTTGACCTATTTATGCTATTTATGCATTAAAAACATTATCTTTTCTAGGGAACGATAGGCTATATAAGATGGTTAAAGGGTCTATAGAAGAAAAATAGATTAAGGAGCCCTGAGACTTTCTTCTCATTTCACTAGGTGACCCCAGGATACAAATGTCTGTCACACGCCCCACTGCTATCTTTGGCAGAAATGCTTACACTCTCAATAGACTGCAGCAGGTATCTTGGGCTTACCTCTTGGCTCTCTGACTTAACAATACCGAATGTACTGAGAGGGCAGACCCTTTAATCTCGTTTGTACCCATTGCATCAATTGTGGGATTAAACAAGTTAATATATTTAAATGTTTAGATCCATGCCCACCAAGTTGTGCTACATGCATGGACTGTTTTCATTACTGTTTGGAGCATTCTTTCCTCCTAAGGCAGAACATAGCCTAAGGAACCTTCTTTTTTTATTTATTTATCTATTTTATTTTATTTTATACAATCAATCACATTATTATTTGGCTTACAAAATGGATATTTCAACAGGTGAACAGTTCTCCCTAGTACAGTTGATAAAACTACAAAATATCTTCAACAGATAATACCACATTTATTTGTGCCATTAATGCTTTGCCTCCCTACTGTTCTTCCAAATATCCTTCCTCAGTCCCTCCTCTTTCAAACACACTACATCTGGTATTTACAACTATATACTGTGTTTCTATATCCTTTGGTCAATTAGTTTCAGTCATAGAATGCAGACATTCGATATATATTAAGTGGGGACATACAATGCCTCTCCTTCAGTGACTAAGAAACCTTCTTACCATAGCACTGCAGTATACCCTAGCAACCAGTCACAGTTGACTGGAAAAGTGGAAATGACTTGCCAGCCTTGGCATTATTCAGTTTGCAGGCTTGGGCATGCTTCTCTATGTTTTTGAATTGTACTCTTATTCCACATAATCTGTTCCATTACTTGTAACAGAAAATACCTGAAACTAGATGATTTATAAAAATAGAGGCTTATTCTGCTTATAGTCTGGAGGTCCCAGGTGCAGGGGCTACTTCTGGTGAGGTCCCAGGTAGCAAAGGTATCACACACAGCAAGAGCTTAAGCAAATCAGAGCATGTGCATGTACAACTGTGACCAAGTGTCTTATTCCTGCTTTATAGATGCACCAGAATTTAATCAGAGGGCCTCACTCTGATGTCCAAAGGCTGCACCTTTCAACACTGTAATCAGATTAAGTTTCATCTTAATACCTTCACACGGCCAAGTTTCAGTATGTGAACTTTCTGGGTATATATTCAAAGAATAGCAACAACAGTTGTAGGAAATGCATGTACTTTTAAATGTTCAACTAACATTCATACTCATCTACCTACTGTTTGTATCTTTGGAATGAATTTTGGCATGTTAGTGATCAGACCAGACACTGGAGAGTTCAGGAGCAATGGGCACAAGGGACCTGAAGCAAGAATATTTTCTGGAGTCAGGAGGCTCATTTGGAGAACTAGTGGATCCAGAAGAAGGGATGCATAGTGGATACATCTAGTAGTTACAATTAGAAAACGTGCAGAAGAGAATTTGCAGTGAACAGAGCAGTGAGACCAACAGTCTGGTTGGTTGACTGCTCGTGGTTCAATACTGGCTCTAGTAATCAGTAATGAGATGAACTTGAACAAGGTTTTTTGTTGTTTTGTTTTGTCTTTTATTTTAATTTTTTTTTTTAGCTCTCTCAATTTCAGTTTCCCTCTCTAAAGAACAAACTAATAAAGGTACCACTAATCTCCTGAGGCTACGATGATGCCTGTTGGAGTTGATAAACACAAATACCTGCAACAGGTCATGACATATTTATGGTTGTTTCAACAAATTCTAGTTCGCTTTACTTACCTGTAGTAATAACGGCCTAGGCCATTATCATAATATGTTACAGTCCTTTCAAAATTGCTTCTACAAATGTTGATACCAAACAATCCAACACTAGCAAAGATAATCTGGTTCCTCAGCCTTCACTGCTGGATACACCAAGAAATATAAGGGATGTACAGTAATCACTGCTCATTATCGGTGCCCCTCAGGTAAGGCCGTGCTCAAAGCCAAGAAGTCACCGGAATGATACCGACCTCTTCCTTCTGACCACTCTACTCCCCTGAAGATGACCTCATTAAGTCGTGATTGTTTTCAGATGATTTGGTCTTGTGCCATGGACACTTTGCCTCATTTCTTGTGCTTCCAATGCAGATGAACGTGTGTGTCTAATTAACTGGACACGGCGGTGAACCATTCATCACATTCATGAAGCCCTTTTGTGGCCTCGAAAGGGAAAGTTAACCACCGTGTCTTTTCTAAGAGCGATAGTTTTGAGATGAAAGCTGACTTTGTGATTCTTTTTTTGGACATACATCTTCTGTCCATCTAGTAGAAATTGGGTACTGAAGTGTGTAATTCAATTCCCTTTAATTTTCATTCTTTAATGACAGGCATATATAAATGATTTGTCCTTATAATTGAATGTGCTTTTGGTGAGTTTGTAGCTAATCCCTAACTCAAGGCAATGCAGGGAAAGTATGTGAGGCTTAGATTAAAGGAAGGAGGGCAGGGCTCCTGTTGTCTTCTTCGACACTCACTATTTTACTCTTTAGCTAGGGATCAGAAACCTCTTTTTGTAAGGGAACAGACATTAAATATTTTGGCCTTGCAGTTCTGACTATTCCTTCTTGCTGTTGTGGGAAAGTGACTACAGACAATGCTAATGCCTGTCTGCCTTCTTTTATTTGAGTGCGGGTGTATGATGGTAAAGGTAATGAGGGCTGGCCCCAGAGCCTAGGGGTTAAGGAAACCAGATTCCCCCCTGGCTGACTGTGGTTTAAATTTGGGCCCTGGAAGCTTCAAACACATCAGGCATGTGTGCTTGAATGCCTAAAATCTTGGCAAGATGAAGAAATGGAGGAAAAGAGATTGTGATGTGACCACATCCTATGGGGGCCACTTTATCTCTCTCCCTCTTTGTCTTTCTGGCAAGTGCATGTGCTTTCTGGCAACTAAAAAAATAAAAAACTAAAAAACTGCAAAATTTTGGTCCCTGTTTTAGACCTATTTAATCAGAAACCCTGGTGATGAGACATAGTAATCTATGTTCTTAGAGAATTCTTTATTTAAGTTTATTTATCATTTTTATTTTTCTTAATTTGATACAAGGCATGTTTGCCCACAAGAGAGAGAGAGACAGATAGGAATGTGAGAAAGCAAGAGAGAAAGATAGGAATGTGAGAAAGCAAGACACCAGGTCTGGGACTCAAACCACTGTCAGCCATGTGAGAGTCTAGTGCCTTAACCACCATGCCACCAGCAATCGGTGTAGATGTGTGTTTTGAGAGAATTTTATTTTCCTACAGGGTGTGTGTGTGTTCACCGGAGAGACAGAGAGAGACAGAAAGTGAGAAATTACCCTCAGGGGGATGAGCATGCCACTGTCTCTTTTCCTCCACTCTCCTCTCTGGATTTTGGGCACACATGCACACATGCCCAACATGAGTTCCAAGCCTCCAGGTCCAGGATTCAAACTGCACTTGACCATGTGGAAGTACAGCAATGTAACCACTACACCATCTGCTGGTTCCATGATCTGTGCTTTAAAAAGCCCTCTAGATGACTCTGACACATACTGATGTTGAGAGCCACTGATTTAGACTAAGAGGCCATACATCTGATCCAAATAGAATTCCTCCCTACTCACTTCACAGCTAAAGCTCATTTCAAAAAATGTTCATGCTGAATGTTAATTTCAATGTCTGCAGTGGCATAACTATTTATATATTTGTTCAATATAAATTATCCATGGAGAATTCCTCAGAGAAAATTAGTTTGCCCATACTTCACTGCATAAATCATTTGTTCATTTGTTGACTGATTAAAACAATAATCTTATAAAGCAGATAATCCTTCAGTGCTAAATTCTACAAAGGGGCACATTCTTCTACCATGCAAATCTGGATCAAACAGTATACAATCAGAAGAATTTCTTCCAACAAGATTGGAGCGACTGATGTCACTTTCCCAAAATGCACAAAGAAAACTGGCAGATACAATACATAATTTGTTAAGCAGATGTCAGAGTAAACCAGCTAGTTGTGCAGCAAAGAAAATAAAATATTTAAAATGCAAAGTTCATAAAGTATGAAATGCATTAGAGACGTACACATTAGCTTGTCCAAATTTATCTTCGGGTTATTATGAAAACTGAACACAGATACGGACTGTAGTTATTAAGATAATTATTCACATACCTTTTGAAATTACTGAACTATTATTGGTAAGTTAGAAAAATATATCACTTAATAAAACAACCATGCAAAGTAGGTACTGCTATAAATATTTTGTGTATAACAACATGTGATATTCAGAAGGGGTAGAGAAATCTTTGAAGTTATAGAAATCATAAATGGTGAAAGTGGAATTTGAATACAGATGCATCATAGATAAAAGAAAATCTAGGAACACTAATCATAGTACGAGCATACATGGGGTTGTCGGAAAATCATGATGCATTTTTGTATAGAAAAACAGAAAAAATATGTCAGAACTTTCCCGATGACCAAATAGAATATCTAAATTCCTGCAGGTATTTTTAGGACTCATAGATGTTCTCAGCTTTTTGTATCAAAGATTTGTGCACCCTTCCATTGAATACTATGGTTCCTAGAAAGCCTAGTCAAGGGCTTCATTTCCTAGGATCCCTAAGTTACATAGGGTCATGTGACTATCCTTGGTCAATGGCATGTAAATAGAAATAACTGTGTCACATGAGAGTAACAAAACAAAAAAAATATTTCTCTTTTCTTTTTTTAAATGCAGACTTTTGCTATAGGGCATGTGTGTTCACTGGAAAGACAGAGAGAGAAAAAATCAAGAAATCACCCACCAGTGGTGATGGCCACTCTGCAGTCCCTTCTGCATTCTCTTCTTGGGATTTTGGGCATGCACACACATGCACCTGGTATGAGTTTCAATTTGCTGGATCTGGGACTCGAACTGTGGTCGGCTATGTGGGAGTCCAGCGATACAACCGTTATGCCATCTGCTGGTCCTGAGCAGGAATTTTCTAAGTATTTTTTGTTTTTTAAGTTTATTTATTCATGTCTTCCATGAATGAAAAACAGAGTGGGAGGGAGAGAGAAAGAAAGAGAAGGAGAAAGAGACAGAGAAAGAGCGAGATAGAGACAGCACCCCCAACAGGGTCTGCATGCTGTGATCCACCCTCGGCATCAGCCAGCCATGGTTTATGGGCGTGAGCATGTCCAGTGTGTTCACGGACATCTCTGGATGTGAATCTGGACTGTTCCCATGTGGGTCAGCTTCACAGAGCATTGTATTTTACTGCTGTGTCACCATCTGGTCCCTTTCCAAGTGTTTGAGGGAACTGTGTCGTACAAATGACCACCTGCTCACATTTTAACAAAAAAATAAAAAAAGGTATTTCACTGTTTGGGATTAAAACAACTCTTGGACTTCCAAATCTGTGTGAACAAGAACTAGACTGCACAAGCTGTGGAGCCCAAAGTGGGCACACTGCCTGACATTCCAGATGAGGCTGTGGAGATAGATGATGGGCAAGGAAAACCTACCAGGGGCTGGGGTCTGGAGGGAAGCTGACCAGGGGGTTCTTCCAGGCAGTTGGGACAGAGATCCTTACCGTGCTTGCCCACCAGAACTTCCCACTGACAGGAAATGGTGACTGGTAGTTCTTTCCCTTTCTTGTCTGTTTTGAAAGGGAGATTTTTATTGCTATTATTTTTGACCCTTACCTATTTGGCATGTGGGGTGAGGTGAAGGACAGGTAACTCATACTGCAGCTCACAAGGAGGCCAGGCAATAAGGAGGAGCCCCAGATAGACCCAGTGAAGAAACTATTCGTGACCTGAAGACCCTGAGCTGGAGCAGGGTCCCTAAAGTGGGTGCTCTGGGCTATCCCTTCTTGAAGACATGGGCGTGCTCTGGGCTGTCTCTTTCTGAAGGCATTGGCTGATATCTTGTGGTCAGGGAGGAGTATTGTGGAGGAGATGGCGGGCCACCTTCCAGAGCTCCATCTTTTACTTTATAGAGAAAGAAAGGTACTGGGAAGACACTGCTTTGCCAGAGACTGTATTTTCTAGGTGCCTTGCAATGAGATGGGACCCCTCCCCAAAGGGATGTGCATGTAAGTGATGGGCCTTTTTTTGGACTTAGGAAGCTAAGAAGTAGACGGACCCTCTCTACTGCCTACCACTTGGTGTGCGTGCCCTGCGTAGGGACTGTCCCAGTATGGAAGGAACTACCACAGAGAGAGGGCCACCTGCTGCTCAGGTACACCTGAATCAGTTTTTAGGTAAATGGGAAATAAAATGCTATTGTGTTAAGCTACTGAATCAAGAGCTGGAGTTATACAGGAAAGCAACATTGAATTACTGTCCCTTGGTCCTTTAGATTCCTAGTAAAGAGAAGCAGTTTTTAGGAAAGATTTCCTGTGAGATATGTGATCTGTCCCCTTCTCTAGACACTGAAATCTATTTCTGGCTTCAGTCAGAGAGGCTGAGTGCTGATGCCTCCACTGGGTCATACTGTGAACACAACCTAGAGAATTATTTTTATCGAATCGTGGGAGGCCATCAGCCCACGAAGAGGAATGGCAGCAAAGCAGCCCATGGAATTTGTAAATTTACCATACAGATTCCTCTGTCTTCCCCTCCCCCTTGTCTTCCTGCCTCTTTCTTTCTCTCTTTATCTTTCTTCCTCCATTCACTCACTAACCATAGGGAACTTTGAAAGTTTGTGGGGAAATGGAATTAAAGTATGAATTTATTTCAATGCGAAAAGTTTTGTAATCCATGCATAGTTTTTTCATAGCACACATTTTCCACAAATGAGTGGCCATGCCGTGTCATGAACTCTACTGGGATTTGGAGAGGGGACAGAAGTATTCCTATTTTGCACAGTGCCCTCTTTATGTAAACCTGGACACGTTTCTCTCTAGCACTGTACCAAGAAGAGCTGTTTCTCTTCTAAGCAACTCACTGGATTATGCTGGGAGCGTTCTCAATCTTGTCAGCAATCTTGTTTCCCTCTTCGCCTTGCCTGTTAGAAGGCTTACTGCCAAATGTAAGGCTTATAGCTGGCATATTTATAGACCTCTACAGTTTTCTCTTACCTCCGGATTTCTTCTTAAGCCTCCTACCCTCATTTCCCCTGTATCCTGACTTCTTTCATTTCTATATTACATTTTATTTTTACCTTCTGTGTGGGATGCATCCATATACGTTACCTTTAAATCTCTTTTGCAATATTTATAAATGACAAGTGAAAAGAAACAGAGATAATTTCCAGCACCATTTAGAGTTCCCTAATAAAGTGGGCAGAATTTGGGCCACCAACGTGGAGTTGGCTGGATATGCTAACGAGAGTCGAGATGTCACAGAAGTAAGCATCTGCCACCTTGAGCTCTAGGGGTTATTAATACCTGGTGACTCGCTGTTCAGTTTTGAAGCTCTGTGCTGATTTAATCTCAGCTTTTCACAGAGACATCTGCTGGTTTCACATTTGGGTTCAATTCAAATTAAAGCCTACGTTTTGGAATGGACTCTGAGCAATTTCTTAATTTATCCTGTTTTATACAATATACACCTGCTTCCTCACCTGCTTAGGGACTATGTTATCAGATGATCAATTAATGAATGCTTGTTCAAATTTAAACATTTGCCTGGAGCTCAAGAAGGCAATGTGGCCCCAACTTGCCTTATAGGTTTTTTCCCTATTTCTCCCTGAGGTAGCAGCTAAAGGGATTCACGTCTTTGGAACATGTCTTACGATTTCTATCCCCTCTGTCCTATTACTCCTGTAAACCTCACTTGGGTTAAAAAAAAAATAGCTTACTTTTAAAAAGCACACATATGGGACCAGCAGTTAGTGTAATGTCTATGTCACTGGACTCCCACGTAGTCGACCACGGTTCGAGTCACGGACCTGGTGGCTTAAACTCATGCCGGGCACATGTGTGTGCGTGACCAAGATCCCAAGAGGAGAATGGAGGAGAAGGGATTGCGGTGTGGCTATTCCCCCTGGGGGTTGATTTCTCACTTTGTGTCTCTCTATCTATCTCTGTCTGTCTGGCGAGCACACACGCCCTATAGCAAAAACCTCTCAAAAAAAAAAAAAAAAAAAAAAAAAAAAAAAAAAGCACACATATGCCAGGTATTTGTGAATCACTATACTTAACATTTTTAATCCTTGGGTTGACTATATCAGGTAGATGTTGTTATTATTTCCATTTCAGAGGGGGGAAAACCAAGGGCAGAGGAATAAAAGCTGAATTTCTTTCATGTATATATTATGCTTTATCTTTCTGTGTTAAATGTATCAATATATTGGGTCATTGGGAAAGTCATGATGCATTTTTGCACAGAAAAAAAAAAACACAGAAAAACATGTCATGGCTTTCCTGATGATCTAATAAGTTACCTTTAATGCTTTATGGAAAATTTAAAAGTAAAATAATTAAGAGAACAAAATTAAATCTGTTTCTAGAAAGACTTGGAATTCCAATGCACTCTGCCTTATTCCCCCGTCCATCCTTGTAACCAATTCACCTTTAGTTCTCAACTCTGGTAACATCTTAGAGCTTTTAAAAAATGGTAATGCCTGGATTCTACTCTAACTCAATTAAATAAAAATGCCTAGGAGTATGGCCAAGACATTGATTTTTTTTTTCCTGGAGTCTTTTAAATTTTTCTTTTTTTAACCTTCAACCACTGTATATCTTTTCAACTTTGAAAATGAATTTTCCTAGCATGAATACATTGTATGTTAGGCCAGTCAAAGTAATTACCATAAACACTGATATTTTAAGAACCTTCTTGGGTGACTGTAATGTATAGCCTGGGTAGAGACTCACTGTACTTGTCACTTCTCCCCACAGAAAGTGCCTCCTCTTCCCATGGTTAAGACATCTTAATCCTAGTTCTTCTCACTTTTTTTCCATAAGTAGAATCAACTTTCCACTTCTTATAGTGTATTTTTGGATTTTGGCACAACTCTTTGGCATTGGTAGTATTTGCTCAAGAGGACCACATTCTTCCCACCCCTGTGATCCTTCCTTCTTCCCCTTCCTCAGCTTGCAGCAGTCTTGGAACTAGAAGAAAAACTCTTTATTCAGTTTTATTTAATTATTAATTTTAAATCAGCAATAGGTCTTTCATTTTATTGTGTCATTGGAAAAGTCATGACGTATTTTTGCATAGAAAAATACATTAAGACTTTTCCAATGACTCTATATATGTGAGTCTCTGAATAGCTTTTGAACTTAAGCACCAAATTTTGGGGCCTCTGTTCTTTAGTAAGTGGGTAATTCAAGTTTTGTTGTTTGGACTGGGGATAGATCCTTAGAAACTCAAGGAGCTTAAAAAGATGATAAAATATATGATTAATTTTTCAAAATATTATTCATCTGTATCAATTTCTACAAAGGCCCCAGAAAGGAACACAGCTTTTACTAATCCTCTGATGAAGTTATCAGAATCATCCACATAGAAATGTACCGATATTCTCAGCAGCTTCCAGTGCTGTCGCAGAAGGACAGGGCTATAGATTTTCCTAGAAGTGTGAAATAATTCACAAGCCTTGCTCATTATTCATATGGACAGCACATTAATAACACAAGACCCTGAAATCTCGCCTTATCTAGGCTGGAGCCCAGTAGAGGGATGAGAAGCTGACTCCTTAGATTTAGAACAACATTTTTCCCCCTTTCTGGGAACAAACAAAAAGGAGAATTGTTTAAAAGAACTCTCATATCAGAGAAAACCAGGTTTTGAAAACACCTGAGCTCTTTGGAGATAAATGGAAACCAGTGACTTTGGGGTTACTTTAGGGAAACATCCTTGTTTATGAATTTGGATGATGTGTAACCAAGTTTATGCCAACAAGCATAACTGACAAGGATTGGAGGTGTCCCATACTATGATCTCTCGCTCTTTTGCTCCGCATTCACACCATGACAGGTCTTTATGCAAAGAATTCTATATCTCTCCACATGGCTACATAAATGAACTTACAATGGAATTGCTATAGTTAGATCCAAGTGTAAGCAGAAAACATAATCTCCTATACAGATTTTTTACTAAAATGATATCAGAAGTGTTTTGAAAATTTCTTAGATGATACCTAGATTCATCAACTTGATCCTGCTACAAAAATTCAGGGAATTAAACATCTAAAAATTGTTACTAAGTGATCATTGCAAAATGTATGTAATTTGTTTTCTTTCCATGAACATCCAGACTCTTAGCAAAATTCCTATTTATCATCTCCCCTTTTGATAAACTCAGTAGAGAAGAGTGACTAAATAATTGAATTGGTAAGCCATTTTATCACTTAGCATGATTTAAATGTATTTTTTTCCTCCCTCCTTATAACAAGGTATTATCAACTTTTAATTTCTATTTGATTGATAACACATTGCAATATTGCATTTCAGTGTTTAATTTATATCCTTTTAACTGGGTGATGTTAAGAATTTTTTTTTCAGGTTTTTGCTATAGGGTGTGTGTGCTTGCTGGAGAGATAGTGAGAGGGAAAGAGAAATCACTCCCCAGACAGGGATGATCAGACTACAATCCCTCCTCCTCTGTTCTTCTCCTGGGATTTTGGGCATACATACACATGCGCCTGGTGTAAGTTTCAAGTCACCAGGTCCGGGACTCAAATGCAGTTGGCCATGTAGAAATCTAGCACTTTAACCATCATGCCACTTGATAGTCCCAAGAACTTTTTCAATGTTTACTAGTTATCTTTATTTATTTCAGTGAATTATTTAAGATGTGTCCTTATGGGGGCCAGCAGGTGGCATAGTGGTTAAAGGCGCTCGACTCTCATGTGGCTGACTACAGCTCAACTCCTGGATATGGCAGCTTGAAACTCACGCTAGACACATGTACGTGTGTGCACAAAATCTCAGGAGAAGAATGAATGATAAGGGATTGTGACAGGGCCATCCCTCTACTGGGTGATTTCTCACTTTCCTTCTCACTGGCTCTCTGTGTGTCTCTGGAAACTACATGCGCTCTATGGCAAACACTTAAAAAAAATGGTATGTCCTTATGCTAAAAATATAAGTTCAGATCGTTCTATAATACATAATATAATATCTGTTTGGTCACATAGTTTTAAGTGTGTGTATTAATAGGCCCACATGTACCTAGATGGTTTCTGTAAGCATGCGCAGAAATAGGAGAGTGATTGGTCTGGCAATGAAATGTAAGAAGGCTGGTGAGAAAGGGGAAGAGAAGATGTCTTACTTTTATTTTTATCCCATTTTTGCTAAACATGTATACACACACACACACACATTTCTTGTTTTACTTTTTCAGTGTCAGATAATAATTATGTTTGTGGGGTACAAGTGTAATGTGATGTTTTGATACATGGTTATATTGTGGAATAAATGCATACATTTCTACAAATCAGGCGATGTAAATTACTCTGAAATTAATGTTATATATATTACTCTTATACTTTTTTTTAAAAAAATTGCTTATTAACTTGAGAGTGGTGGGAAACTGACTACAAGTCAGGTGCCACATACTTCACTTTCACTAGGGATCAGGCAGGTCACCCTAATGTGCCAGAGCCTGGCGTAATAACAGGAAGTAGTTAGACCTGTGCCACAGTAATGGCTCTCAGTGTGCTACAAGGCCGGAAACCACATGGAGGACAGAAGGTTCAGTTTCTGGGTTCACCTGTTCAGGCCAAGGCACATACATGCATGTCCATGATCCTGGCTAGCTGGGCAAGCCTGGGGTGGAAGGTCACGGCATGAGATCCTGTTGAGGGTGCTTGTCTCTCTCTCTTTCCTCTTAAAATAAACAAAACAAGACACCTACGTTGAAAAGGATAGGAATTCGTTTTTGCCTTTTTCTGAATTCCTGTTTTCTGTATTATGAGGAACAAATATAGAGACAGACAGACGTCTCATTTGACCGTTTAAACAATTCTGTCAGTTCTTACACATCCTTCCTCTCATTCCTCTTATGAATGTAGACTTAGATCTCTCACGCACCTGTACAGGTTTAGGTGCCAAGGTGAGGACCAAATGCTGTTTCAAAAGAGAATGTACATATACCTCAGAAATTACATCTGAAAATGCCACCACTTTACTCATGATACTATGAAGAATCTCTTGTGATAAAAATAATGAAATCTCCTTTCACAAATGCCTTCTGATGAGGCCAACTGATCTCAGCATTCCATCTATTAATTGTGCTGGAGTCTGCTTTGAAAGAATACGTGTGTTTCTAACAGAGATGATAATGGAGAAACCACTGCTGTGGTGAGTAGCGCTGGTCCACCACAGCATTCATTGTCGTGGTATTTCATTGTGTGTGGATGACAAGTAACAAATGCAAGAACCAAAATAGGTTATCATCTCTTCTCCCTAAAACTTCATTTAATGTTTGTAAATAAAATCAAGGCCCGAAGCTTTTTCATGCTGTGTTTGTTCTGAACAGTCTCTAGATTTTAGAATTGCAGTTGAGCCTGCCATGCCACTGAGATGTTATAAATCACATTACTACCACAGTGAGTTATGCACTATTTGGTCAACCTGTCTTAGGAAAAACACTGAACTATGGGTCTGGGAACTATCAGTTGAACTCAGAAGACCTAAAAGCAATTCTAAAAAGAAAGAAAGAAAGAAAGAAAGAAAGAAAGAAAGAAAGAAAGAAAGGAAGGAAGGAAGGAAGGAAGGAAGGAAGGAAGGAAGGAAGGAAGGAAGGAAGGAAGGAAGGAAGGAAGGAAGCTCAAACCATCATCCATATAGTCTATAGAATCATAGCCCAAGTTTATTTCATGTAACACTGGGGCTGTAGGATGTGAATATATGTTACATCGAAAAAGGTTCTGTGTTAAAAAAAAAAAAGAAAAGAAAGTTTGGGAATAATGAGTTGAAGCTCAGTAAGTTACTTATCTATAGAACTCAGAGCCGTTAATGTGCTAGCATGTCTTAGAAGGCTCAAATAGGGTTATTACACGTAATATTTCCCACATATATCTCACATTGTTCTTTGGAAAACAGCTGAATTTCAAATTTTCTTCAATTCTCAGACCATATTTTCCACCATGGGTGTCTCTATGGGATATGTTGGTATGTGGTCAAGAAAATTTTATTAGCCTTTTCCAAAGGGGCAATTCCCAGAAGTAATTTTTTCCAGACTTTTCTTTAAAAGAATTGTTTAATTTAATTTTGTTCATTGTCATTATTTTATTTTATCTTTTGAAGTTGACCAGAGAGAGATAGAGAGAGAAGGGAAGTGAGAAAGCAAGCTGCCAGGTCTGGGACTTGAACTGTGGTCAGCTACATGAGAGTCCAGCTAGCTACCTTAACCACCTGTCAGCCCCTTTTTTCAGAGGTTTTGGTTCTGAAATCTCATAAAATGCAATTAAAAAAAAAAGATAACCCTGAAATCTAATTTTATCATGTCAAGTTTATTTTGCTAAAAATTGTTATAAACTGTAAAACTTAATATAACCAGTATTGGGAACCAGCAGTTAGCGTAATGGCTATGTTGCTGGACTCCCACGTAGTCGACCGCGGTTCGCGTCCCGGACCTGGTGGCTTAAAACTCACGCCGGGCACGTGTGCGTGTGTGCCCAAGATCCCGAGAGGAGAATGGAGGAGAAGGGATTGCGGCGTGACCATCCCCCCTGGGGGTTGATTTCTCACTTTCTGTCTCTATGTCTCTCTCTGTCTGTCTGGAGAGCTCATGTGCCCTATAGCGAGAACCTCTCCAAAAAAAAACACAAAACCTTAATATAACCAGTATTCATTTTATGGCTATATTACTGTCCTTTCTACACTGGTACCGACTTATCTCCCATTGATTATGCTTTCTCTCTGATCCTCTGCTTCCCATGTCCCTCTTTCAATGTCCTTGCCTCTCTCTGTCTCCTTCCCTGTCAGTCTGCCCGTCTTCCTGGGTCTGAATCTTTGTGTATCACTCTCTTTTGTTCTGATCTTGGAGGCTAAGTGTGATGAACCATATATATCAGAGTGTCCTGATACAGTGTGGCTTTTTGTTGTTGTTGTAGAAATATCCAGTAACCTGGTCATCTTTTTATTTTTCTAATTAATAGTTAAAAACAAAATAAAAAGTTGGAGTTTTCATTGCTGTAAAAGTTAGAAATTTTTCTGAGGCAAGCTGATCTCTTTCTGCTGTTCCCTCTGGCAGGCCACCCAATATAAGAAGACAAAAATACCAACTAAAGGTTGCAAGTAGAGAGACACACTGAAGTAGTCAGAATTTTCACTGAATGAGAGGAAATATCTATGAACTTATCATGGAGGTTTTTCTTAACTGGAGTGACACCAGCATCTATAATGCATTGGAGGCCCTCTCCTGCTAACAAGTAGTTGGAATTCCTTTTTTTTTTTTTTTTTAACATTTTCTAAGTTAGAAACAGATACAAATTAAATGACAATAAAATCTTAAGTAGAGAAAACTGCATTTACATTTACCCACAAAACAGGTATTTTAGCTCCCTTCCCCATGCCTGCCACAACGAAATTGCAATTATCCTATAAAACTAACAGCACTGTGTACAAAATTGCTTCTAATTATTCTATGACAATGACCTTAGAAAACACAATCAATTGCTTCTCTGAAAAAAAAAAAAAAAAAGAGAAGGAACAGGTATGGTTCAAAGTGGAGATTGTTTCTGTACTTATTCACATGGGGGGACATTCTTCCCCTCCTCACCTAGATATTTCACATCTTGCAAGATAACCTTTGGATTATAATGTGTATGTGTGGATAAGTTTGCCTCTACTTAATGAGTCTGACAGGCCTGGCTGGCATTCTGGCCCTGCCACATTAGGGCATGATTTGGAACCACTCACCAAATCTCTGTGCGTCTCAGTCTTCTGAGAGTAAAATGGAAATAACAGGTGCATATACCTCATAGGGTTAGGGTTAGAATTAAATGAATGTATAGACTTAAAGTCCTTGGAGGAGTGGCACGTGGTTAAGTGTTAAAAAAATGTTAACCATTACTTTATTATTATTATTATTATTGTTAGTGTCATTATTGCTATTATGTTTCATTATTTTAAAAATGTTGACATTGACACTAGTTTATGCCATTATAGACAAACTAGAAACATATACCATAACTTCATAAACCCTCTAGAAATTTATTTTCATTATATATTCTTAGAAAAAAATTTTCTTAAATAAATGACTGCATCCTTGCTTACAAATGAATCTTTGATTTTAACTTTTAGTCCATGAGAACTGGACTAAATTGGAGCTATATTAAGTTGTTGAAAAAGTCATGACACATTTTAACAGAGAAAAATATAGAAAAAATATGTCATGACTTTTCCAGCAATCCAATAGAAAGGTTGTGCATAATATTTTCAATTGGCCTCAATCAGAGGTATTATGTAGGGTATGCCCCTCTCCCTTTTGGGCTTTAGCATAATTAAATAATAATTAGAGTATAAGAATTTGTATTCCTTCAAAACGGTACTTGACACAGATTCAAAGGTGTAATTCTCTTCTAAGTGTTGATAAATAACTATCCCATAATTTAAGTTGGTCAGTATGCATTTTGGTCTTTTTCATTATCAATTAACAGAATTAAAAAAATTTTTTTTAGATTTTTCCATGGGATGTATGCACTTGCTAGAGAGAGAGAGAGAGAGAGAGAGGGAGAGAGAGAGAGAGAATGTGAGGAGTTATCCCACAAGGGGGGATGCCCAAGCCACAACCCCTTCTCCTCCATTCTTCTCTTGGGATTTTGGGCACATATGCTCACACACCCAGCATGCTTTTCAAGCTGCTGGATCCAGACTCAAATCGCAGTTAGCCATGTTGGAATCTAGTCCCCCAACCATCACAAAACCTGCTGACCCCATAGAATATAATTTTATAATTTTTATAATTTCACCGGGGCCAGCAGGTGGTATAATGTTTAAGGAAGCTGAATTACCACATGGCCACCATGGTCCAAGTACCAGACCTGGTGGCTTGAAAACCACGCTGGGCACCTGTGCATGCATGGCCAAGCTCCTGAGAGGATAGTGGAGGAGGAAGAATTTTAGTGTGGCTATCTCCCCTGTAGGGTGATTTCTCATTTTCCCTCTCTTTGTATCTCTCTGTCTCTCTCTCTGATGCATGCACATGTCCTATGGTAAAAACCTAAAGGAAAAATAATTAAAATATAAAAGATTGCCATTTTAAAATATTTCTGATGATCTTACTTCTGAGTAAGTTGCTAAGATTTTACTCCAAAATTTCTGTTCCATTTGAAATAATCTGTTCTCAGACTTTGAATCTTAAAGCAATCCAATATATGCTTCTTTTAAAACCATAGCTTTCCTCTATTTTTGAAAATACTCTAGAAGGCAACTGACCTGCAATTTCAGAGGAAAGCAAATAACAGCAATTGGAACACTTACCAAGGGAAATGCACTACATAAGACTGAATGTGTTTAGGACAAATGTGGTGGATAGAGTGTCAACTGCTGTGACTGAGAGAACCTGGTGTCTCTTCATAGGAACTGAAACAGGGAATGTGAAACACATTGTAAATGCTCCAAAGCGGAGAGGATAGTTAAATAAGTGGTAGTGTATCCACCTCTGAAAGGCCTATGTAGCTATTAACAATATTTTAAAGCAATATATGTATTACCTTGGGAAATACTCATCATGTATTAGGTAGAACGAGCACTCAATAAAAACATTACTGAAGCATTTTCATTCCATAAAACAGCTACAAGCTGAGTTTGCTCGTTCACGGTGGCTAAGCTTGGGAAACACACTAACACATTCTCTCACCAAGCAATGATTATCTGAGCAATACCATCATGGGTAACATTAATGTATGAATGTGCTTCTGTAGTTTTCGAAATTCCTATAGTAAGCATGGTAAATGTGACTTAGCAGTATTAGTGATATCCAGGATAAAGAAGTGATGAAGTACCACTGTATTGAAGTACCACGAAATAAAACTTTGTAAAACAATGTCTCTGTCTAAGCATCATCCACACTTAGTAAGACAAGACATAGTGAGCACTTGATGGGAGCCAGATATTGTGAAAAGCACTTTATACACACGATTTTCTTAATCTTTAGCACAACCTTATGAAGTAGAAATGATTATTCTTCTCATTTACAGATGAGGAAACTGAAGTTAAAAAGCAATTACGACTTGCCCCAAGGGCATGCCTTTAGTAATAGGTACAGCTGAGATTTTCCTCATTTGTGCCTAATTTGTCACTTTATGATTTTAATAACAGCACTGTAATTAATTTATACCCACACTTCATATTTAATTTTGCATACAGAGATTGAGGCCACAAAACTAGCTTTGATCATAGTAATATATAGACTTACATACATGCCCATATATGACAATGGAATGTAAAGATTTGGGATGAAGGGAATGTTATTGAAAATATTAATAACTAGTTTGAGATGAAAGAATACTTTATTGACTTTTGTGTGGAAGATAGAGACTATAGCTCTTTGGGTTGAACCAATGATGATAAAGGGTACAGAGTTTCCAAAGTCACCGAACAGGTCCTGAGATAAAATTATTACTAACTGGCATAACTGCTCACAAAACCTAGGGCCATATGCCATTGTCCCCTCTGCCAGCACAGCCATTGCCTTGCTCTTTGTATCTTATATCCAAATCCTGAAGGCTATTCTATTCCTAGATCATTAGAGATAAAAATGAACTGGAAACAAAATGGAGATTTATAGTTAACAGCCTCAGTGCTTTCTTTGGCAAAGAACTGAGAAACCATAATGATTTTATGTTTTATAATGCTCATTAGTTTCTAGAGCCAAGAGTTATCTCCTAGAAGAGGGTGAAATGGCCTTTGCAATGTAGCTGCCTGCCTTCGCTCCATTAGAAATGCCTTACTGTGTCGACTGAAATTTAGAAGAAGTAACTAATCACGGTACAGCTTTCTCGACCTTAGCGCCATCAACATTTTGGGCTGGATAATTCTGTTTCGGTGAAGGGAGGTTGCCCTATACACTGTAGGTTTATATCGTTGACCTTTACCCACTAGATGCCAGTAGACACCCTCTAGTTGTGACAAATGCCTAGGCCCAAGATATTTCCAGATATTACCAAACAATGCCTTGGGGAAATGATCCCAATTGAGAATTGTTGATCACTATGAATTCCTAAACTTGGTTTTTAAAATATCTTTTTAAAAATAGCTTGACTTTCACATGGCACAGAATGGGCAACTGAGCATGTCATATGAGCTTGCCACTCTGGCTATGGCTGACTGGGCAAAGCTGACATGTTGATCTACGTTGGGCCAATCATGGTTTATCTTCACAGAAAATATAGTTAAGACACAGGAAGTATAAGTCAAGTATATTTGCCCACAGAAGCTATACTATCATAAAAAATTCAAATAAAAAACAAAGTAAAATAAAATAAATGGGGGTGACTTTATAGCACAGAGGTAATAAGCTACTTGGGAGAAGCAGGGTATCTAGTAGTGACCAGGTCAGGCTGAAACACACCAGGCACAGGCTTATGTATCCTAGATTCTATGGGCAAGAGGACTGGAAGAATGGGTTGACCAGACTCTATGGAGGATACTCATCTCTCTCCCTCCCCTACCACTCTGTCATATGTCCATGCTCTATCATTAGGTACCAAATAAATAAATAAATAAATAAATAAATAAATAAATAAATTTTTTTAAAAAGCAGCAGCAGCAGCAGCAGCAGCAGCTACACTATCATATTAGGTGTGATCAAAGTTAGTACTATGAAAATAAAAACTTTGTATCAGTTCCTAATTTATTAGGGAGTAAAAATGAAAACCCTTGAAGAAGGAACCAGTCCATGCAGAAGACTGACGTAAACAGAGGTTAGAAATAGCATGTCCCATGAACAAAGAAAACAACGTGTCAGTTGCTTGATGAATTTACAAATCTCACAAGGTTTAGCTAAATTTCCTTAATTAGTTCTGCAGGATTCCTGTATTTACTTAAATTCCCCTCCACTTGGATTAACTTGAGATGGCTTCTTTTTTTTTTTTAACCACTTACTGATTCATAATGAAAATACCTAACATGAATATTCAAGGAGTCCTTTCTCATCTCTATCTAGAGGAAGAACAATGGACTGTAAGTCAAGACATTTGGATTTCAAATCCTGCACTATGATCCTGAGTAAGTGACTTATTTCGCTAGGTTCTGATTTCTTTAACTGAAGAATCTGAAGATGAACTTACACCCAGGTCTAAATTATGAAAGATAGAAAAATGGGGACAGAGATTTTATTCCCTTTGAACCTTGGACTCAGTGTTGGACAATAGCATAGAAAATTGTCTTAAAGGTGGAGGTCAACAGGGCTTAACTGGTATAATCATTAGAACATTGTAGGTAAAGAAAGACAACTTCTGAGGCCAGTCATAAGGGACAAGTAGTTTCTTTTGTGTTCTTGGATTACTCACCAGTCATCATGTTGTGAGAATACCAAGCCCTTTGGAAAAGTCCACATGTCAAGAAACTGAGGCCACCTGCCAAAAGCCATGTGAGTGATTCATCTTAAAGCCTTTCTCTAGCACAAAACAGTTAGTTTTTTTTTTTTTTTTTCATTATAATCACTTATGAGACCCTGAACTGGAATCTTTTAGCATCTTTTAGCTAAGTTGAATTCTTGGTCCATGGAATGGTGAGATGTTTGCTGTTTTGTTATGTGTATGTACTTTAAGAGAAATATTTGCTATACGGTTCGTGCAATTGCCAGAGAGACAGAGCGACAAAAAGTTCGAAGTTACTCCCCAGGGGGAATGGCCATATCATAATACCTTCTCTTCCATTCTCCTCCTGGGATTTTGAGAACACACACACATGGGCTCAGCTTAAGTTTTAAGTTACCAGGTTCAGGACTCAAACTGCCGTTGACTATGTGGGAGTTCAGTGACATAACCATTATAGCATCTTTTTTTTTTTTTTTTTTTTTTCCAGAGGTTTTTGCTATAGGACGCGTGCGCTCGCCAGACAAACAGAGACAGACGGAGAGACAGAAAGCGAGAAATCACTCCCCAGGGGGATGGCCATGCCGCAATCCCTTCTCCTCCATTCTCCTCTCGGGATCTTGGGCACGCACGCACACGCCCCCAGCGTGAGTTTAAGCTGCCGGGTCCGGGACTCGAACCGCAGTCGACTATGTGGGAGTCCAGCGACATAGCCATTACGTTAACTGCTGGTCCCCCAATGTTTGCTGTTTTTAAGTTGTTACATTTTGGGGTAATTTCTACACGGCAATAAAGAACAAATATACTGCTTTACGAGATTGTTGGAAGGAATAAGTAAAATAATGCTTGAGAAGTGTTTAGCAGAATACTTGACACATGGTGAGCATGCAGAGAAATTCTATTTGTTTATGAATTTATCTAAAGCACCTACAATGGCATTTGGTGTCACTATCTTTACTATTATTACCATCATCATTCTAAACAATTTTGATTCACAATTATTTTCTAAATGAGCTGAAATCTCAAATTTATGGACCTGAAAAAATTCCTTTAGCATACTCCTCTCTAAAACTATGTCAAAAGAGAGTTTCCTGAAACCTACTAGTTAGATATCCTAGCCTCTTCTGTGCTGCTATAACAGAATACATGAGACTGGGTAATGTATAATGAACAGAAACTTGTTAATTCGCAGTTTTGGAGACTGGAAAGTCGAAGATCAAAGTATTGGCATCTGGAGACGGCTTTCTTGCTATGTCATCACATGATGGAAGAGCCAGGGTGCCATAGGGGGCCAAATTGACCCTTTATAGAGCCATAATGCTACCCAGAAGGGGGCAGCCCTCATGGTCCAGTCATCTCCCCGAGGTCCCACCTCCTAACACTGCCACAATGGAAACCAAATTTCAACATGGGTTTTAGTGGTTAGAAGCATTCCAACCAAACACCAAAGAGACAGGAATTCAATTTTTTTGCTGAGGGCTGTCATCTGTATGATTTTCTAGCACTTTGAATGTTCCTTGTTCATTATCCTGAACTATATTTAGATGAAAGGAAAAAAATGCATGATGTATAGTGGACACCTAGAACACTTAGAGAGACAGAAAATTATCAGCTACTTACCGTCGACACAGGAAGGTCGGTTTCTTGTTGTTCCAGCCACTTTCCCAGGTAGGCAGGAACATTTTACTGTTTGTGACCGTTCCTCAATGCGATTCTTGTTACAGCATCTGTGTGCTGCTATCACTTCACATGTCCCTCCTTCTGGCAAAAGAGGAAGAACAGGGACACTGATGAGAAAGGACTCAGTGGCCACTCAGGCTGATGGAGTATGTATGTGTAGAGGGGTTGGGGAAAGGAATCAACGTGCTAGAACTAGCTTCCATGAAGTATAAGTACTAAGGGGTTCTCTTTCATGATATATTATCTTGGAGAAGACAAACATTATAGTACCATATGGGAACTCTTCACTTAATGACCGAATTATGTTTCTAAAACTAGATCATTAAATTAACTGGTCGATAAGCGAGGAGCTTAAAGGCAAATGTCTTATGGTGTGCTGTGGCACCATAGGGTATGCATTTTTCAGTAGATGTCACACCACAACATACTAGAATAATATCATTCTGTCCATATCAAAAACACACGTTTGATAAACACTAGAAAATAATAAGATGCACAACACAATAATATCTTGGGTTGTTGAAAAAGTCATGAAATATTTTTCTGTTTTTCTATGCAAATGTGCATCACAACTTTTCTGATGACCCAGTGCATCAGTGTAATGATTTTTATTCTGAATACTACTAGGGGTGGACAATAAAGTATAAATGTACAAATGAAATGTGTAGCCTTGCACGATTGTGAACACTTTGTAGTGAATACTAACCAAGTAGGATGAGACAAAAACTTAGGGAATTCACAAGACTCACACAGATTGAGAAAAGGATTCCCCACACTGATAAGTCCAAGTAGTCATTAAGTAAGAAGTGACTATATTTTCCAATCAACAAAGCACCAATGAAGAGACTTCAAGATGTGACAGTTATGGGTTGTAGCCAATGAGAGGCAGTGATCCCAATAAAGATGCTACTTGACTTAAATCCATTCTATTTTGGGAGCTCTTTGCCACATTATCTTTGCATTTAAGATTCTCTAAGCTATTATTTATTTATTTTTCCCGATCCCTTCCTCTCACTCCCTATCTACTCACTCCTATACTGTTTCTAGTATCTACAGTTGCCCTCCTGCTATTAGACCTTCTAACATTAAATTAAGTACAAAGAAATTAAGAGTCCTAATTGCACAGAAAAATTTACTGTTAACATTTTCATGTCAAAACTCTAGGAGTTTTCTATGCAGTACACAGACACTAAACTATATAATTTTTTAAAAAGGAAATCTTATGATAATCATAGTATTCTAATATACCTGTTTTACTAAACAGCACTTTGTAAACAACTCAAAGTGCCAGTAAATATATAACTACATCATAAAAAAGAAAAGATTCTCTGAACTCCCACTAATGATGAGTGAGTAAGCAGCATTTTAGAATGTGGTAGCCAGAAAACTACCCAGAAATCATATTTCCCTCCCCCAGCCTGCCCACTTTCAAGGGGGTGAAATAGAAAATCTAGACACAAGTTATTTTCCAAATTCAGATCTCATCCATAAATGAAAAAGAATTGCCAGAAAAAAAGAACATGTGCCTCAAATGGCATCTCCAACTACAGACAGAGGCATATGGCTCTGCTTAATTATTACAGCTCATCCTTGCATTTGCCAACATTTACTGACAAACTAACATATTTCCTCCTCACAGGTTTCTTAGCAGGTGAGCTCCTGGGTCTGTCTACAGGTCAGCCTCTCTCTGCCCTGAAGGACTCCAGCAAAGCCAGATTTCCAGGGACACAAAAGATATCCCCAAGTGACCAGAAACTAAGTAAATTCCCCACTGTCAAGTTTTGAATTCAGGAAGGATGTTTTTTATTTGACCAGAATGGGCCCATAACAGTTAGAATTTTTGGCATTCAGGTTTGAGTTGGCAGAAATTCATCAAGCATTTGTTAACAACCATCATATATAAGTTTTTGTGTTGCAAACTGTAAGAGATGTGTATGCATCCCATATGCAGATAAGAGGCATGTAGGAAATGTTGGAATCCAGGGAAGGTAAAAAGGAGGGAAGAAGAAAAAAAGTCACAACTTCAGCCTGTCTTCTGCAAACTTATAGTGCAATATGGTGGTTTCAATGCAGTGCATGGGGTGCAATATTACTCCCTCACTCCAACAATATTTGTTAATTCTGAAGGCATTTTTGGTTGTCTTCACTGGTAATAGCAGGGAGCTACTGGCATCTTGCAAGTAGGAAACATCCCACAATACTCTGGCTAGCATCTCATAGCAAAGAATGATGTGACCCCAAATATCAATAGTGCTGAAGTTGAGAACACTTGGTCTAACACAAAAGAAACACATATGCAATGACCCTGACTGGCTGATTTCATTCAGATAGGCTAACTCTGCCTTCCTCCATGCAAGGGAAGAGGCCAGGCTTTCAAACCATCTGCTGTAATTTAAATCTCAGCTTTGTCACTTATGGAGTACCTCAGTTTCCTCGTTTGTAAAATAGGAATAATATTAACACCTGTATTGCAGGGCTGTGCAAGTATAACTCAAGAGAATACAGGTCCAAGGGTTACAGTGGGCCTGACACAGTAAAGATTCCATATGTGCCACCTAGAATAATCATATCCAATTGTCTGGATACTATTTTTTATGTGCTGATGCCATTCTCCTTTCTGTTTCAGAAACTTTGTAAACATGGTCTCTCTGGGATACCCTGTTCAAATCCCTACTTCTCCAGCTCCCTTACCCCAACACAAATGCATTTGATCAGTTAACTCTCCTTAGAGCTCAATGCAAAGGTCAGTTCTTGGAGTATGCCTCCTCTCTTCTGTCTTTGGTCATTCTCTCTGCACTGACATAGCTCCTCATACTTAGTTATCTGCATCTCTGTACCCAGGCATGGTGTAAGCTTGGTCAGGGTCAGAGCCATCGCTTGTCTCCTCACAGCCCTATGGTCAACCCCTGGTGCAGGTGCTCCACAGCCATTGGCTGAATGCCTGAATGACTAGGTGAATGAACTAACATGAATGTCATAGATAAGTACTCAGTGCCGAGGACAAGGACAGGAGATCCAATCCTTTCTGAAGGATCAGGAATGCTTCCTAAGTTATGAGTTGAAAGGTAGGGCTTTAACAGATGCTGATGAAGGCTGGCAGATTGTATGGTGGTTAGGTGTTGGACTTCTTCATGGCCTACTGTGGTTTGAGTCCCAAGCCCAGTGTCATGCTTTCTCACCTTCATTTTCTCTCTCTCTCTTTCTCCTGCTCTGGTCAAATTAAAAAATGGTAATAATAAGTAAAATAAAATTACTCTGGAAAAAAAATCAGATGCTGATGAAGGGGAGACATTTTCCTAATGTGGGAGTCTGAGACATTAAAATAAAAAACGTTTTCTTTTAGAAAAGTTGAAGATTTTTAAAGAAAATTTATGAATACTGAGTGTGTCCAGTTATAGCACACCCTATTATTTTCTATTTTTATTCCTCTATTAATTAACATCTTTCATTGATATGGCATACTTGTTACAATTAATCAGTCAATGCATTATTCTTAACTGAAGTCTAGACTTCATTCAGATTTAACTTTTTTTCCCAAAGGTTTTTGTTTTAGGGCATGTGCACTTATCAGAGAGTGAGTGAGTGAGTGAGTGAGAGAGAAAAAGAAAGAAATCACTATTCAGGAGGTATGGCCATAATGCAATCTCTTCTCCATTCTCTTCCCAGGATTTTGGGTATGCACGTACATGTGCCCGGCATGAGTTTCAAGCCACCAGGTCTGAGACTTGAACTGCGGTCAGTCGTGTTGGAGCCCAGCAACATAACAGATACATCATCTGCTGCTCCCTTCTTTAACTTTTGCCCAATGTCCTTTTCTGTGTCAAGATCCTATCAAGGATACCATATTACAGTAAATTGTCTTATCTGCTTAGATTCCTCTTGGCCATGATAGTTTCTCAACTATTCTTTACTTTTTACTGACCTTGACAATTTGGGGAGTATTGGTCAGGTATTTTGTAGACTGTCCCTTTTTTTGGTATTTGTTTTATGCCTTTCTTATAATATGACTGAGTTTTTGTGTTTTTGAAGGAAGATCATGGAAATTAAGTTACATCTTCATCACATCATATCAAGGGTTCATGCTATTGACATGACTCATCACTGTGGATGTTGACCTTTGTCACATGGCCAGGTAGTGCTTGTCAGGTTCCTCCCCTTCCTACAGAGCATTCTTTGCAAGGAGGTCAATATGTATAGTTGCATCTAACGAGCCAGGACTTGTGCTTCAATTTCTTATTTCTTAAAATTTCAATATCTGCCAGAATTATTTAAAATTCTTCTGCATGCGATATTTGTCTCTTATCCTCCTTTATTCATTTAATCACTTTTTATATCACTAGGGACTCATGGATATTTACTTTATGCTCTTTATTATAATACAACACTATGTTAATACGTTGCTCAAAATGTTCTAGTTTCTGCCACTGTGAGCTCTTTCAGTAGGCTTCTGTGTTCCTTTGACACATTCCAATGACTGTGGGCTGGTTTGATTTTTGGTTTTAGCATTTTCTTTTTTTTACTGAACCTATAAGCTGCTGAAATCTCATGTTATTGGGTCATCAGAACAGTCATGACACATTTTTGCATAGAAAAACATAAAAAAAATATGGCATGAATTTTCCTCCAACCCAATGTACACTAGAGGCCTTCAGAAAGCTCATGGAAGAATGGAATTAAAGTAAAAATTTATTTTGGTTTAAACAAATCATGAAATCCATGCAGTTATTTCATTATAAATATTTTCATGAACTTTTTGAAGGATCCAGCCACCCTCGACATATTGTCTTTTCTACCTTCATCTTAGAATTAGCCATTTCTCTGAGGAGCACTTTAAGACATTAAATTAGAGTAGATGCCACACAGGTTTTTTGCACTTGTGAGATAGGATTAAATCAGCGAGGGCTTCCCTCTCCCGGGAGAGCCTCAGTGCTACAAGGAGGCATGGATGGTGCCAACGACTGGTGTGACCCAGGGATTGCTCCGGGGCAACTACCCTGGCATCTGTGTGCTGCAGGGGTTGGAGAAGTGCAAGGCAGCAATGCAGCAGAACCAAATGGCCACTGCAAAACACTGAGCAGGAAGTTAGAAGGCTTGAACTTACACCATGGAAGAATATCTCACCGCCTTCATGCCCATCACTGGGAGTAGAGTTAATGGAACAGGGCTAATCACATGTTGTACCCGTCAGCCCAGATACCTGCAATCATGCGCTTTAGCTTATAATTGTCAGCTACAAATACCTTCGGTCAAGTCAGTAATAGCTAATTCTACACTTCATGAAAACACCACTCATTTTAAAGTCACCACTTGGCTTTAATATAGGACTAGAACAATATTTATGACTGAAAACAGCACAAGGCATGAAAGCTCCCAGGAATGTCTTATTTTGAATTTAATTTGACTCACATTCAAGTCAATAGTCACAATGATAGACATGCCAGGTCACCTCAGTTACTATATGGAGTTAAATAACATGGGTAACAAGGTGGCCACTGGGTACCCAATACCTGTCCCTCATAGCACTGTTAGAGATGAGTTTGATTTTTTTTTAAACAAAACAAACAGAACAGTCTCATGGTATTCTCAGAGCATGCCGTATGTTGATTTCTCATTTGAGTGCTGAAGGCTGTGCCTGGCATTTTACCTACATGAATTATAAACTCTAGTTACTTTACAAGGTATTGTCCCCACTTTACAGATAAAAAGTTGAGGCACAGAGAAGTCGAAAAACTTGCTCAGAATCACAAAGTATAAGCAGTCTGTTAGACTTCAAAACCTATGCTTTTTGCATCTTCTCACAAGAATTTATTCCTTGTTAATGGAAAAAATCCCAGAAGGAAGTATGACACATTGCTAAGGATGGTTACCCAGGTTCAGTATCCACACCCAGTTGGTATTCTACCCCCAGTTGTGTCTCTGACCTCATTTGCTACCACTCCCTTTCCTTTTCTTGTAGGGACCTAGTCACCTTGCTGGCTGTTGCCTCCACATGCCACACATGACCCTTCCTTAGGGCCTCTGCTTTACCTGGGACACTCTCTCAGTAGATCTCTCTTTCTCTCTCTCATTTCTTCATCTTTGTTCAAATATGACTCTATCAGAAGCACACAACTGCTCTTTTTAAAATTTTGGGTCATCCAAAAAGTTATAAATCATTTTTCCATAGAAAAACAAGGGATCAGCAGATGTTGTAATTGTTATGTCACTGGACTCCCCCATAGTCAACCGTGGTTCTAGTTCTGAACCTGGTGGCTTAAAACTCACACTGGATGTGTGTGCGTGCATGCATACCCAAAATCCCAAGAGGAGACTGGAGGAGAAGGAATTGAAGCATGGCCAACCCCCTGGGGGGTGATTTCTCACTTTCTGTCTCTCTGTCACTCTCTGTCTTTCTGGCAAGCACACATGCCCTATAGCCAAAGTCTCTCCAAAAAAAAAATATGTCATGACTTTTCTGACAACCCAATAAATCACAAATCCTTTACTTCACACTCATGAGTTCCCCTGCTTTGATCCATGTCTCCTTCCTCTCCAGAGCACCTATAACTTTTATACAGCGTATTATTTATTTATTTTACTCATTTTTTGTATGTCCCTCTTGGGAAGGCAAGTTCTTAAAGTCAGAGATTCCTGTCACTTTATGTACTAAACAATATCTGACACTATCAGGGTTTAAGAAGTACTTGCACTACATATTTTATTTAATCTTCAAAATAGTTTAAAAATAGGGATAGAAATACTATTATCCCCATTTTCCAGCAAGGATGCAAACTTAGAGCAGGTGACATAGTCATGTATTTTGGATGATAATCATGGGACTAAAAGACTTCATTATCAAATTTTCCCTATGAGCAGGACTCTATGGTAGATACAATATAACCCCGCAACTCATTTTATGGACACAGAAGCCCAATGAGATTCTGATTATCCTCCTCTTTCAGAAGAAGAAATTTAACAACTTTAAAACTTGTCAGTGTTTTACCTAGCAAGTATCAAAGCCCAGATGTTTTATCATCAAGACCAAAGCTCAGATCCTCTGACCTGATACAGAGTGCTCTTTCCTCAGACCCATCCTGAAGCACATGTGCTATTTATCTGAAAAGGGAGGAGAGCTTAGTAACGGCGAATTGACAAATGCTCCATCTTCACTAAAACCTTGTAAATAAAGTCAATGACCCCAGGCCACATCCTCTTTGGGCTCACAGATGATGGATTTGCACATGGGAAATCGGGTAGATGCTGTTCTCAAGAACAGGCTCAGCTTGAGTCCAACGATAAGAGGAACAATGACTTCAATACACTTACTGCTTAGGTGTAACAATGCCCAGAGCTAGGTTTGGACATGGGGATTCCTAGGACCTCAACATTTAGAAGACCCAGTATACCCAAATCTCATGATTCCAAATGTTTACATTTATGACTAACCAAACCATAGTCAACCATAGCAATTTCATCTTTTGATCTATCCTGACCATAGAACCCTGTTCCATTGGTTTGTGCCAACAAAATACAAATACTAGATCTTTGATAGGGAAGGCTCTCTTATATCTATAGCCCTTTGTGTACAAGTTATGCTTTGTGGGGCTTCATGGATTATCTTAGAGGGCTCAGTTACTTCACCGGAGAAAAGGATATTGCTCTGCTAGTTATCTTATCCTTTATATTCACAAAATAACCTATTCTTCAAAGGGATTCCTCAGGTAAGGAAAATGTGAAAACAACTTTATTTAGCAGATTATTAACTCTCCACAGCTTGTATTTCATGCCTGGAGAGATGAGTGATCAGACAGAATGAAACATGAATATTAAATCTGTTGTGGACATTTGCATGCTCAAACAGCATAGCATAGAGTGTAGCTGAGAAGGTCAATGTCATTGGTATAGTAGAGTAGGCTTGTAAAATATGGCCGCTTCCTCGATTTCTATCTGATTTTTAGTTCTTGGCTATATCAGAAATCCATGTTTACTTAGTTCTACCCAAGATAATAGCAAGAAGCTGATAAATGCCATGAGAAGAAACGGAATGCTGAATTTCTATTATAACTCCAGAGAGAGAGAGAGAGAGAGAGAGAGAGAGAGAGTTTTACAAGACCGCCTGAAACTGGCTGTAGAATCTTTTTTAAAATATATATTTGACATTTATCCATGTCATAGCATGTATCAGTAATTCATTTCTATTTATTACACAATAGTATTCCATTGTATGAATATACCAATTTTTTTTTGAGAGGTTTTCGCTATACGGCACGTGCGCTTGCCAGACAGACAGAGAGAGACATAGAGACAGAAAGCGAGAAATCACCCCCCAGGGGGGATGGTCATGCCACAATCCCTTCTCCTCCATTCTCCTCTTGGGATCTTGGGCACGCATGCACTTGCACCCGGCGTGAGTTCTAAGCCACTGGGTCCGGGACTCAAACGGCGGTCGACTATGTGGGAGTCCAGAGACATAGCCATTACGCTAACTGCTGGTTCCCGAATACACCAAATTTTGATTATTATTCACTAGTTGATGAACATTTTAGTTATTTACAGTTTTTGGCTATAAGAAATAATATACTGTGAACATCTGCATATGTCTTTGTATGGATGTATAAAGAGACTTTAAGAAATTTGTGGAAAAATGGAATTAAAGAACAAGCTTATTTTGGTTCAAAGAATTGAAATTCATACATAATTGTCTTATAACAGGCATTTTCCACAAACTTTTTGAATAGCCTTTGCATTCTTTCATCTCCATTGAATAAATATCTAGGCATAGACTTGCTGGGTCATATGTTAAGTATGTGCTTAACTTTTTTTTTTAAGGTGTGTTATATATGGCTTTATTATTATTATTCATATATTAAATCACTATACATCATTTAGATTGTGGAGAGACTTTACCCAGCATGATATACACCTCAGTGCAGCCCAGTTGAGACTATTATACACATCCTCATCAACAAATAATAAACCTTATCTGTGTCCTACAAGTGTCTTTGACCTGCTGTTCTCAAAGCTTTATTTTGGGAAAAGGGGAAAGGAAACCAAAATTCTCCCCATATTCCCCACCCTCCCATGAAAGGGATAAGATGGTTTTGTCATAACCTTTTTGGAAAATAGAAATCTGTTTCTTTTAATCTATTCTATTTGCATTTTAAGAATTACCCGGTGAACTGTCCTTTCAAACCCAACTGCCAAGGTTATTCGAAAATCATAACAATGGTGTGTGTCACATAAATGCCTTTCAGACTTTTATTTGGCATCAATGCCATTCATTCCTGAATTTTATCTCAATTCAAGTAAAAAAGATTTAAAGATGATCTATGACTTCTTAAAGCAAAGTCCTTTATGTGCTCAGAAAATTGAACTTCCCTTTTTTCACTTATGGATTATCTGGAAAAATATCCTCTTTTCTGGATTTTACCTACCATCTACAGAAATAGCAAATAATACAGGTGAGGTAAACTACCAATCTTTTTGAGAGATTTTTGCTACAAGGCGTATGTGCTTGCTGAAGAGACAGAGAGACAGAAAGTGAGAAATCATCCCCAGGGGTGATGGCCATGTCCCAATCCCTTCTCCCCCATTCTCCTCTTGGGATTTGGACATACACCTAGCATGAGTTTAAAGCCACGGGTCTGGGACTCCAACATGGTCAGCCATATGGGAGTCCAGAGTGTTAACTACCACGACATCTGCTGGCTCCAGTAACCTACTAATTGATGGCAGACAGTACTGTATGAGAAAGAAGTCAATCCGGAAGTTGTCTATACTCCTCAGATTTTCCAGATTATTGTTCCTGTCTTCACTTTGTAGAAAACACATCTGAGATAATATATAAGAAATTAGCCTCAAATCTTAAATATGACTTCATAAGGCATCCATTATTTTCTCTGGTTAGGATATAAATGCAGTAAATGTCTGGCTAACGTGAGCCAATTGGGTAAAGTTAGATGTGGTAGATGCATATTAACTTCCCAGCTCTCCCTCAACCACAGAGCTGTAAACTGCTTACTCCTCACTCTCTCCGTCCTGATGGCTCAGGTGGTAACAAGAAGGTTCCCTACAAAGAAGCTCCACAGAGCAAGTCTCTGGCTTCTCTTCTGCTCTGTCTCTTGGGTTTGTCAGTGCTCTAAACACACTATCAAATCTATTTTCAACAGGAAAAGAGTTCCTAATATCTAAAAAGGAAAATAACAGGAAGGCATTTTGAGATTATTGCTGGCAGTAGCAACTCTCTCTGAGCTGGAGATGATAAACCGTGCCGAGTCCGACATGCTCCTAGCAATGATTCTGTCTTCTCAGCCCAATGCATCACTGTCTTGCCCTGTACAAGAGAGGGAATACGATGAAGATAAATTGCTGAGGATAATGTTTCTTTTAAAAAGAGTCCCCTTTTGATGACAATTATATGTCATGATGAAAAGGAAAGACGAGGTTAGGAATGACTGGTAGGCAGATGGCAAAAGCTTGAGGGTTGGCATGAGAAACAAGAGTTTTCCCCCAGACTGGACATCAAAGAAACAGCACATACCAACCGATGAGATCACACTGGGATATACACTGGGTCAACTGTCTAGAATGGGCACCTGTGGGAAATTGCTAATTTCTAATCCCTTTATTTGACAGAGAATTAAACATTCAGTAGCATATTCTGGTGTTGACAACTTCATGTCTAAGGTTGAGAGTAGCCAAGCAATTCAAAATGATCATAACAGGTTTTCTGGGGAAGAAGAAAAGATAGCAGGAGAGAGTGTAAACTAGATAGAAAGAATTGCCTTAAAAAATAAAAAGAAAGAGAACATTAGTCTAAAGCCTGTCCTTTGTATGTGTGAGTGTGTCTCTCAATTTACTCATCAATTAGGTCTTCTTTAGGTGGTTTTCCTGAACCATACTGCTGTATGATACTACGATTCATACCATTCTTCCACAGAAACATTCATAATCCATGATTTTGATTTTTTTCCGTAACATCTCAGTCTTCCTATAAAGGGTAAGGATGGGAATGTTTTTGTTTCACCTCACTATCCCTAGTACTAAGTGTGGAAGCAGGCACATGTTTGGTCTGTAAATATCTGTTGAATGAACCTCTCCCTCAAAGACTAACTTTTGATCTACATTGAGATCTTAGCAAGGCCAACTTCTCTTTTACACCATGACTCCTTACTGGAACTATAATTAGATTAGAATTATCCAACCATCCTATTTGGTGGGTTAGATAGTATTATGAGAGACTTCATGCATTTTGCTTATTTCTTTATCTCTAGGTACAGGGCATAATAGCAGGCACTTGTACATTTGCTAATGGACTAAATGATTAGATGACTGAATAATGGAAGGAAAAAAAGAAAGGGAAAAAATAGAGAATGGAAGAAGGATGGATGGAGTAAGAGGGGAGAAAAAAGGGAAATTAAAAAAAAAAGAGAGAGAAGGTAAAAGAAGAAAGATTAAATATAAATTATGCCCCTTTGTGAAACTTTTCCTGAATATTCCTCATGTGGTGACTTTAGGAGATGAGCTTGAATTTCAGAAAATGTGGCTTTTGTGAAGAAGTTACCTTCCAATACATCTAGAAAAATCAACTTGGAACTAGTTTGGGGTAGAGTCAGAATGTACAGAGGAAAAGATTCTTATTCTAAGCGAGATAACCTAAAAATGAAATAGCAATTAAGAATAACTATAAGGATACTTTAGTCCTCATTAATAGTCAGGCCAGAAAATGTGCTTATAGTCAAGAGCAACTTTTGGAGGAAATGAATAAAATGTGACTAAGGAATGTTAAGACTGACATGATTATTTGGATCCTTGCATTTTCAACTCATTGCAAATGGTTCCTTTCTTTAAAAGCTGTAATATGTAGGAAAAAGGCACAGATTTTTTGAGATTCACTTTTATAGAACTTCCTGATTAAAGCCTTATAAATAGCTCTCTTGCAATTTATTGTAGCGGATGTCAGAAATACATATTTAAGACTGTGTTAAAAATGCTTTATTGACCCAATGGACTGGAAGGAAGCTCCAAGTGTCTTTGTCTGTAAATCATTGACAGGAGAGACACTAATGGATCTTTAAGCATGTCTTGGTCAAGGAGGGTAAAATGGTTGTTTGATTTGTTTATGCTTGAGATTAAATAAATTACCATCCTTTCTCTTCCAGAGCTCTGAGGTAGGTCGAAGACAAATATAGAGAAAAGGAACACATTTTGGGCAGGAAAGTCATGTATGATGCATTATAGCGTAATGGATAAAATCACATATTCTATAGCCAGGCTGCCAAGATTCAAGTCCCAGATGTGCTGTTTCCTATTATTTTTCATTCTGTAATTCAGAACTTTTATCTGTACAATGTAGATAATAGCATCAACTTCACAGGGTTGTTTTGAGGACTAAAGGGGTATAACAATTAAATAAACAAGCACAGGCAAAATGACTATAATAATACCTGGCCCAGAGTAGGTACTAAAAATTAGCCAGATTCTACTAATATTATTGGAATCATCATTTTTGTCTAGATCAGGATTACTGGTAGGAAAAAATGTAACTCACTTCTTCCTTCTTTCCTTCCCTCCCTCCCTTCCTCCCTCTTTATTTCTTTAATAATTTTCTAGAGGGCACGTGTGCTTGTGTGTGTGTGTGTGTGTGTGTGAGAGAGAGAGAGAGAGAGAGAGAGAGATAGAGAGAAAGCACCCCCCCCCCATCTTAACCACCATGCTACTGGTTGGCCCATTTTTCTTCTTTTTACCAACCCAGACCATTCCTCACATTCATCTTTCTACTCACTCCAGGCCAATGACTGGGAAACTGCTTTTAACTTTAATATCTTCCTGAAATAAGATTGCTGAAAGTAAGGCAGTGGCATGAACAACTCAAATGCAGCCCCTTGATTGCATCTTTATCTTTTTTATAGAAGAAAGTGACTTATACATGGGCTATGTTGCAACCGTACTGCACAAATACTTTTTAATAACTGCTCTACAAGCATGGAAATAAATTTTACCCAAAGATGCACTACTAAGCTTGCAAGGATAATGTCCTTGACTCATTATTTCATAAATGTCATGCAACCTTTATTCTTTTCCAGCGAAGAAGACTCAGGTACCATTAGGCATGAGAACCCACATAATGGACATACCAGCAACACCACACTGTTTTTGCACTACTCTCCAATCTACTTGAGAATTTTTGTTAAGGCAATGACACTGTGGTACAGTGGTAATGTAAGTGCCTTGGATGGTTGGAAGCCAGATGGCTGAATGTGAGTTTAGGCCCCTGGGCTAGCCTGAAAAACACCAAGTGTGTTCATGGGTACCCATGATCCTGAGGAATTAGAGGGCTGAGATACTGGATAATGGTATGATGAAACTCTGTGGGGGGTGTTTCTCTCTTTCTCTCTCTCTCATGCACATATATGTGCTTACTATCATAAATAATAAGGCCAAGAACATATCATCTTCATCTCTCCATTCTCTGTCCCCAACTTTGCTTGCTAAAGGTAGATTTGCCTTCAATATATTGCAAATTAATGCAATCTTGGAAAGTGACTGATTGTCCAGTAGGGAAGCCATTCAAGACTGTGTGGTTGCTGGAACAACTGAAAGAGATGTTTGTACCTCGAAGTGGGTATTCACCTTGGATGTGGATGTAAGACATTAGAAACTGAAACTCAGCATCAATGTCCTTCAGTTTTCCATAGCTATGATCTAAAATAAATTAATTGTATTCTACTATTGTGATTAGAACAAGAATGGAAATGAAACAAGACAAAGAAAAATAGCCTTGTTTCTTATTCCACACCAAGATGCAACATTTATAATCTAAATCCCCATTGGGTCTCCCCTGACCCTAAGCTTAAACCAAGATCAAATGATTAGCTGGGGAACAGTTTATCCCAAGTTTTCCATCTCCATTGCCAGCCTTCAAGACTGAGAAACTAAAAATAATTTCTGAAATAGATATAGGCAACCCTATTTTACCTGAACAAATCATAGGACCACATTCATTTTCCTAAAATTATGTGAAACACTGACATACAAGGTAAAAAATACTTAAGTGATATTTCAAATAATTGACATCACCTGAGTTATTAGCTGGTCAATTTAAAGCAAGGTTTAACCTCTAAGCCCTGATTTCTCATAATATTGTGAGCATGAGAGATCTTATATAAACAGTAATTCATATAATGAACACATAGTAGGTATAATAAGTCAGAGCTGTCACTGTTATTCTTGTTTCTACTATTATTTTTCAGCTTACTTATTTCCTTTCTTTTATGAGAGAGAGACAGAAACAAAGACAGATGGGCATCCTTGACAAGGCCTGTCACATCATGATCCCTTCCCCCAGTTCTGCAGCCGGTCAGATCCCAGGCGTGCATGCCTGGCCTGTTTCAGGTTACCTTGGGATCTGGACCCACAGTCATGTAACTTCCAGCACTGTGCAGATCACAGTGCTACCATCCATGCCACCTGGGTCTTATTGCTGTCAATATAAAAGTGAAACCCAGTGTCTAAGACAACACTGGAGAATCTTACATCAGATATGAGTGTTTAATGCAGTAATAGACTTCAGAAATGCTTGAAAATGGGGGCATTTATCTTTCATATTCCAAGAGTATCTTGTCAAAGGCCCCAGTTGTCTGAACTGTTCATGCAATGACGGGCCAGGGTATGCTCTACATTGCTTATTTAACTGTTGTCTACTCTAACTTCTTCATTCATTTTTCTTCTATGTTGCTGTGAAGGAAAGCCTGAAAATAATTATAAACTTTTTCTTTTATTTTCTTAAAATGAGATTCTTCTCTTATCCTTCAAAGATCAGTATAATGGATGTTAAAAGGAATATGGGCAGTGTTTACACCCGAACTCCGTTATTAAACATAAAAATACAGTCAACCAAACCATACAATGTAATAACTTCAAATAGATCACTTTTAAAAATATTTAATTTTAATAATTATTAAATTATTTATTTAATTTATTTAGTTATTTAATTAAATTAATAATAATAATAATAAGTCATTATTATTATTATTCAATTTGAGAATAGAGAGGCACACAGAGAAAAAGGGAGTGAGAAAGCAAGCCATCAGGTCTGGGATTCAAACCATGCTTGGTCAAGTGGGAGTCCAGTTTCAACCATCACAGAACCTGCCGTCCCCAAGTCCATTGCTTCTAAACTATAATAATTTTATGACACTTTTTCCCTCCAGCTAAATGAAAAACATGCCCATGGAACAACATTTCTCAGTTGACTTAGAAGTAAAGATAATATGATTAAGACAAAATTTGGGATGATAGGATATAGAGGTTGTAAAACGCTGTCCCCTGAGAGCTGCATCCTCACTTTAAGGCCAGATGCCCATTGGTGGGTTCTCTTGCAGAATCACACACTGATCATAAATGATAAGCCCTTGCTTTGGTTCCCTTAGGAGACCAGAGTACAAATCCATAGATGTTAGATTTACTCCCATCTCTAGGCTAATTACTAGCAACCTTCTAAGTGAATTATTAAATATTCTGTAAATCTGTGACACAAACACTAAAATTATTATTTTGCTTGTGTCCACAAAATTCTGTAATTAAGGCTTTTGCAAGGAAATGGCTCTACACTAGCAATGGCTACTTTTTAAAAAATTTTTTTTAAGTCTAATAAGGTTTATGTGTGTAGGATGGAAAAGAGCATACCATTTGGGATCTTATTTATTTATTCATTTAATAGAGAGTATGAGAGACAGAGAGGGGGAAAGAGGGAGAGAGAAAAGCAAAGAATATCCTTGACAGGCTCCTGACACCTGATAATCCCCCTCCTCAGACCTCTAGCTCCTCAGTATTCTGGACACCTGTATGCACTCCCGCCATGTTTTCAGGCCAACCATAGATCTGAACTCATGATTGCCATAGCACCTGGCCTGAGATTGGATTTTGGAGCCATACTGACTGAATTTCAACATTCCTCCACCCTTTATTGGCTGTGTTTAACTCAGAAAAATAATTTAATCTTTTTATTCTTAGTTTCCACATCCATCTGTAAAATGGGGAAAATCATAGTACTTGCATGATGAGGTTGCTGTGAGAATGAATCAGTGAACATGAGCAACACAGCATAGTGCCGAAACTACAAGAACAATGCAAGGGGTTGCTATCAACGCTGCTGCTTTCATTTGTGTTAGCTGTGGCAGCCATTAGGGCGACTGAATGACTGCCTTCTCCTCCAGCTATGGTAGTTGCTGGCCCCTTACAGGAGAAGACAGCATGTCAACTGTTCTAGTCAACCGGGTGCTCATGGACTGCACGTATTATTCACATATCGTTTCCATGTTGACCTGTTTTTCTTGCCTGAGCAAGACCCTTCAAGGTTCTCTCTGCTGGTGATGCAGCAAGCAATATTTTAGATTAGAGATCAACAAACTTTGTAAAGGGCCAGATTACAAATATTTTCAGCTTTGTGGGCCAGCTGGCCCCTGTAGTTATCACCAAACTCTGCTATTATAAGAGCAGCCATAAACAATATGGAAACAAGTAAATGTGGCTGTATATTAATACAATTTTACTCATGGAAACTGAAACTTGAATTTCATGAAATTTTTATGTATCATAAAATAGTCTTCTTTTGATTTTTTCCATTTCCTTAAAAAGATAAAAACAATTCTTTTTTTCCAAAGAATTATTTTATTTAATTTTATTTATTATTATTTTTAATTTAGCCAGAGAAAGAGAAAGTGAGATAGCAAGTCACCAGGTGTGGGACTCAAACCAAGGTCAGCTATGTGGGAGTCCAGTACCTTAACTACCACGCCACCGGCCAGCCCTGGTAAAGACCATTCTTTCTTTCTTTTTTAAAAAATGATTTTATTTAACTTTATGTATCGATTTATTTATTCATTTTAATTTGACCAGAGAGAGAGAGAGAGAGAAAGAGCGAGAAAGCAAGCTGCCAGGTCCAGGACTCAAACTGTGATGAGCCATTAACTACCATACCTCCTGCTGGCCCCAGTAAAGACCATTCTTAACTTATAGGCCATACAAATCAATGGGAGAACCCAGTTCAGTTTATAGGTCATGATCTATGGACCTCTATTTAAACTGGTAGCTGCTCTAGAAATTCTAGTCTCTGTGTACCTCCTACCAACAGAGTCCTACTGTTAAATCTCAGTGGGCATGTTGTATGATCAAAGAAAAAACAAACAAACAAAAAAACATTTGTTGTTATAAGTCAATGAGATTTGGAAGTTGTTCGAATCTTAACATAGTGTAATCCACTTTTTCCGTAATTTCTTTTTCTGCTATAGGGCGCATGCGCTCGCCAGACAGAGAGAGACATAGAGACAGAAAGCGAGAAATCACCCCCCAGGGGGGATGGCCACGCCGCAATCCTTCTCCTCCATTCTCCTCTCAGGATCTTGGGCACGCACACGCGCCCGGCGTGAGTTTTAAGCCACCGGGTCCGGGACATGAACCGCGGTTGACTACGTGGGAGTCCAGCAACATAGCCATTATGCTAACTGCTGGTTTTCCATCATTTTTTAAGATGATGATTGTGGAGGAGGAATATGGCACCCTTAAGAGACTGTAAGTAAATCCTCCAAATATTCTTAATGGTAGCTATTGGGTGGAGCCATCTCTAAAGCTCTCACTCAGTGAAATAGTCTTTCAAATCTATGCCTTCCATGAAAAGCTAGAATGAGGGACTTCTGCTTTGCTTCTGCCTCTGCACACATACCTCATTCATGCTCAGAGACTAGCCCTTGTCACCTTGATATTTTATTGGTTTAGCTGAAAAGTAATAATAAAAGTATAAATTTATTTATATTGTGAGATTACGTCTCACATCCATAGCCGCAAAGATCAGAAAATACACATTTAGGGGGAAAGAAGGCAAACAGTCTGATTTGTGTTACACATTGTTGAAGTCATTAGCTATGACTCAGGTAGAAAACTTATTACTTTTCTTTTTGACAGTGATGACAATTTAATAGTATTTGACTCTACCAAGCTACATACAGTGTCCGGAGGCATTGAAAGAAACTGTTTATCAGGATGATAAACAAGGTTTCATTTCCTCTCTGCTGTAAGAATGTGATCAGAAGTCTAAGGCTATCTGAATTCACTTAGTCTGGCCACCAGGCAGATGCTAAGCTACCCAGGACCATCTGTGCTTGAAATTAGCTTCTCTTAACAGACCCTGTCCAAGCAGGTCAGCACTGACAGAGGCATGTTTGCAGAGTGCAAGAGCACTGAGGCTTTTCAGGATGAACTTAGGGTGGAGGGAAGGGTGTTAGGATATTAGAAACCCTGCTCTCTGAGAATCTCTTACTAATTTAAAACTGCAACACTAGCTTTGCTTTCTGGGTTGGGTATCTATGACAAGATAGACTGGTTAAACTCTCAATAGGCCAAGGCTATGGAATAAGCTTAAATGGGAAAAAATAATAAGAATCACTTTACAAATAAGTATATAAGTCTGGACCCATACTGCAGTGGTTAAGCTCTGTGTAGAGGAAGCTGAATCTGACAAGGCTGACATGGTTCACCACAACTTGAATTCCAGCTCGGAGGCTTAAAAAACAGACTGTAACATGTGTGCCTGCCCAGGATGCTGAAGAAATGGAGAAATGGAGAAGAAAAAGGATAGCGGTATGACCAGGCTTCACTGGGGAGTGCTTTTGCTCTTTCTCTCATGCATACACACATATTCTCTGGCTTAAAAAATAATTATGATTTGTTCCTAGCACTGTTGCTGCTGCTGTTACTGCTAGCTGTGGCAGTCCTTAAGGTCACTGGTCCTCTCTACTCTGAGGCAGACTCCTGTTCTGTCTACCCAGAAGCAGTCCCACTTCTATTTTATTTTATCTTTTAAGTGTATTTCTTTTTTTCTTCCATGGGTGAGAGACACAGCCAAGAGAGACAAGCACCCAAAGGGTCTTGATAATACAACCACTCTCAGTCTTAGTCAGTCCTAGATCATAGATATACACATACCCAGCATGTTCAGGGAGGTCTCTGGACACCAGCTTGAAGCCTTCCCATGCAAAATCAGCCTCATAGAGCCTTGTGTTACTATATCACCATCTGGACTCTGGTCCCACTTCTCTTGGTGACTGCTTCTTGATTTTTCTAGGGAAACCAGTGACTTCTCTTCCCCATTTTTCCATCTTATTTCATTTTGGAGGCATTGATTGATCCTCTGCTCCAAGAGAGGGCAGAGAACTCAAGACTGGATATGTGGAATATGCCTGTTATGAGGGCTGCTACCTGGCCCAAGCTAGACACAGCAAAATGCCATTGCAGAATATTTATTCTTAGAAAAGTATAATGCTTTGCTGTAAGTGTTATTGACGAAAAAGATTTAAGTCTGGAACTTGTCACTATCTTAGCATCATGACGGAAAAGGCTTTAAATGAATGGAGTCAATACAGAGGGAAGCCAAGTGGAGGGTGGAACATTTCTTTATACCATTGTTAGTGCTACTAGATGCAGCTATACCTGAAGCTGGAGGCAGAATGCTGCCAGTGCATACCTTTTTTTCTTAATTAAATTTAAGTTAGATTTTGTTCTGTCACTTACAATAGACAGAGCCATGAAGTACAGTTACACAAAAAGTATCAGAAAGATTCTCTTCAATTATCTCTTTGTTTGTAGGTATATGTTATGGAGAGGAAGCTGCTGTAGGTACCAAAGTTGAATCACACATCACTGCATTTCAAGTGCCAGTTTCTCAGAGAAGCCATTCTTAACCTCCCGATTAGGTCAATTATGCCACCCCCCTCCCCCCATTCTGGCATGTTAGAATACATAACTCTATTTTAGTATCTGCAACTCCAATTTTGTAATTTTACAATGTATTTAAAATTTTTTTTTATTATTTTCTTCTATCTCTAAGAAATGAAGAACTCCAGTGGTTCTGTCTGTTCTCACTGATTATGTTATCCTCAGTTCCTAGTACAATGTCTGACTGTGGGAGTCTGTTCTGCCAGCTCAGTGCTTATTCTCTTTTTCCATAATGCTAGAAGAGTAATTGGCCCACACTTTTTTTTTTTTTTTTTTTTTTTTTTTTGAGAGGTTTTGGCTATAGGGTGCATGCGCTTGCCAGAAGGATAGAGAGAGATACAAAGACAGAAAATGGGAAATCACCCCCTGGGGGAATGGCCACACTGCAATCCCTTCTCCTCCATTCTCCCTGTGGGATCTTGGGCACGCACGCACACACGCCCGGCGTGAGTTTAAGCCACCAGGTCAAGGACTCAAACCACAGTTGACCACATGGGAGTTCAGCGACATAGCCATTATGCTAACTGCTGGTCCCATCCCCACACATTTTTCTGCCCCCGTCACAGCTATGAATAAATATATAACACAGTTTTTTTGTTTTATGGGTTTTTTTTCAGTGACATAAAAATGAAAATCTGCTCAGGGCATCTAAGACAGCTTTGCATTCTTGACATAGTAACTGTTCCTTCCTATTCACTCTTGTTTCTCCCCGCCTGAAATGCAGGCTGGGTGGTTGGAGACACAGCAACCGTTTTATGTCAATGAGAGAAAGGTTTAAAAAGAAACAAAACCAAAACAAAAGAGAAAATCCCAAGAGAATTTCAGAGACTTTAACTTCGTTGCACTACTGAGTTAACATCACCAACCCTCTACCTACTGATTTTCTATTGCATGAGGAAAAAATAAGCTGCCTGCAAATTTATTTAGCCCACCATTGGACTGATGTTTCTATTCATTGCAATCAAATATAATTCCAATACATTGACACATGTTAGAATTTTGATAAATATGAGGGTACTTCAAAAAGTTCATGGTAATACAGAATTAAAGTGTGGGTTTATCTGGATGCAAAATTTTGTTTGAAATCTATGCATAGTTTCTTCATAATATACATTTTCCATTTCTTCCCTTCATCCTAGTAAAATAAGTAGACAAAAGAGAGAAAAGAAGGGTTTGATTTCAAAGATCTAGGCATAAAGGTAAGACAGAGAAAAAGAGATTTTCAAAGTGGAAAGTCATAAATGTATAGAGGCCTTTCTTGGGGGTTTCTGAGTAACCTGGAGCCACTATCTTGATCATGGGTCAAGAAAGACTTATTGAAATAAAGGGTTTTGTCTCAGATCCTTGAAGGACCTTCAAGGATGATTTATTCCTATGGTGATGGAGGGTGGACATGTTAGGTGGAGATGACAAGTGAGGAAATTCCCGATGAGGTACTCATGACACACAGACACTAGGGTGACTCTTATGTTCATGCCCTCTATAATCCTCTTTTTTTTTTTTTTTTTGGTAGAGAGAGAGAGTTTTGCTATAGAGAATGTGTACTCACTGAAGAGACAGAGAAACAGAAAATGAGAAATCACCCCGGGTAGGTGGCCATGTGCAATCCCTTCCCCTCCATTCTCCTTTTGGGATTTTGGGCATGCACACACATACACTCGGTGTGAGTTTTAGGCTGCTGGGTCTGGGTCTCAAACCACAGTTAACTAGTAGGAGTCCAGCAATGTAACCATTACACCATCTGCTGTTCTTATAATCTTTTTGAGTGAGTGCAGTGACTTGCCTCTAACAGAATACAGTAAATGTAACAGAATATTACTCCCTTGAGCAGGTTACATTATATGGCAAAGAGGATGCAATGCCACTCCCATTTTTAAACTTCTATATCTGTGTCTGTATTATCTTACTAGCTTTCACTAAAGAGAATGTCCATTGCTAGATTTGAAGAATTAAGTTAAGACGAGTCTACAGAAGGGCTCATGTTGCGAGGAATTCCCGATAGGCTTTAAGAGCTGAGATTGGCTCCTGGAGAGCAGCTAACAAGAAAATAGGGATGTCAGTCATACCAGTACAAGAGAAAAAATCTACCAACAACCTGAGCCAGTCTGGATGTGTATCTTTCCCTGGCAGAGACTCTGATGAGACCACAGCCCTAGCCTATGCCTGGATTGCAGCCTGGTGAGACTCTAAACAGAGGCCTTAGGTAAGCCATGTCTAGACTCCTGACCTAAGCATATTGTGAGATAATAAATGTGTGCTGTTTTCAAGCTAGTAAAACCATGGTGATTCAATACAGGGCAATAGATAACCAATACAAGGCCCATACAAATCCATGTGTCTGTCTTCTCATTCCCACCTGATGCATTTGGCTTCATATATTTAGTGTGGTAGCTTTCGTATAAAACGTCCATTAAATTTTATGTTTTAGTTTAGTTACCAAAAACATCTCCTAGAACCAATAGTATTCATATAAATACAAAATTAGATGGGCCAGATTGATGAAGTGGTGAAACACAATTCTCTGTAAGGCAATTCCACATGAGAAGGTTCCCTGACAGGTCTGGAGACCTCCCTGAGTATGCTGGGCACATGCTTGCCAATAAGCTAGGCTGGCTGAAGAGCCTGCTGGGAGTGCTGTCTTTCTCTCTCTCTTTGTCTCTACCCCCTCATGAAATAAATAAGTAACTTTAAATTTAAAAAATGCATAAAATACAGATTTTGCTCTTGATGACTGGTCACTTGGAGAGTACTATGGTTTGAATATGTCCCCCAGGGCCCATATACTGGAAACTTAATCCTCAATGCAACACTGTTGGGAGCTGGGACCTCATAAGAGATGATCAGGTCCTGAGGGCTCTGCCTCCAAGACTGGAATTATGTAATCCTAGACCTGGTTCAGTTATTGTGGGAGTGGGCTCCTTATAAAAGTTCTCTTTCTCCTTTGTTCTCCTTTGTCCTCCCACCTTCTGCTATGGGATGACTCAGCAAGAAAGTTCTCATCATATGTGGGCCTGTTGATCTTAGACTTACCAAGCTCTAGAACATATAGATTTCTATTCTTATAAAATACGTAGTCTGTGTTATTGTATTTTAGCACCACAAAACGTACTGAGACAGGGAGGAAAAGAATTAAGCAATTTATTCTACTTAACTCAGCCTAAATATAACTCTTTATATTCTTTTTTTTTTTTTTTTTTTCCTCCAGAGAGTGTATGCACTTGCTGGAGGAAAAAGACAGAGCGAGAAAGAGGGAAGGTGGCAAAGAAACCTCCATTGGACACAGTCACACCACAATCCCTTCTCTCCCATTTCTTCCTGTGGGGGATTTTGGACATACACCCACATACATCCGGTATTTTTTTTTTTTTTTCTGGAGAGATTTTTGCTATAGGGCGCATGTGCTCGCCAGAAAGAGAGACAGGAAGTGAGAAATCACCCTCCCTGCCCAAGAGGGGATGGCCACGTTGCAATCCCATCTCCTCCATTCTCCTCTTGGGATCTTGGGCACCATGCACACGTGCTCAGCATGAGTTTAAGCCACCAGGTCCAGGACTCGAACCACTGTTGGCTACATGGGAGTCCAGTGAAATAGCCATTATGCTAACTGCTGGTCCCCACATCCGGTGTTTTTTAAGCTGCTGGATCTGAATGTGAACTAAGAAGTCCACCATGAGGAATTCAAGCACCTTAACTACCATGCCACTGGGTGGCCCTGTCTTTGTATTCTTTATAGTTATGAGGACTATGGGATTCAAGTGCTGTCACTGGAAAGCAGAGTTGGAATACAGCAGAAAGTTCAAAACTCTGTGGAGAATCTCATGTTTACGGACTTGGTTGCTAGGAATGTGCTAGTTTTGGAACTACTCTGAGGGTCCTTGACTGGAATATTGGCTTGATGTAAAACTGACAAATTTCAAAACACCAAACTTCCTGAACCTTAATTTGCTTGTCTGTAAAATGAGAACTATGGTGATCACCACTCTCTATAGTTGAAACCCCCTGTTCTTTGTTGGCCTATGTCTTATTCTCTCGCCGGGTAACAGTATGCCTTGTTCCCTTTGGGAAGAGACCACACCTGACCCATTTTAGTTCATGAAATGGAGATGAACAAGGGCTTCAGAGTGGTATTGTAACCTGGGCCTGACCAGAGAGATGGTATTTTTCTGGCCACAGTGACTGGTTCACCGACGGGCTTAGGATCCAAGTTGATTCAATCAGACTAAATCTGAAGGCCATGTGGAAATCTTGGGTATAAAGCAGTTTTGTTTCCATTGAACTTAAAGATGTGAGCTGATCTTTGGAGGTATTGAACTGGCTTAGAGAAAGCTACAGAAAAACAGTGGACGTAGACCCCAGCCCTTGAGATATCTCTGAGCTACTAGATCTAGCGCTGCTGGCTCTACCTCTGAAATTTTAATTTCACTGTGCCAGCATAGTCTCCTCCTATTTTATTTGCTTAATCCATTTTGAATTAAGTTTTAGTGTTCTAACCATGTGCCTCATTGAGTAGTTATGAGGATTGAATAAGAAAATGCACATAAAACATTTAGTACGGTACCTGAAACATACTATGCACTCAAACTGGAGAGTCATTTTCGTTACTATTATTGTTACGATTATTATTATATCCATTATTATGAAATGACTGAAATTTTATTATGTTAATGTGCATTATGGGCCTGCAAAAATTGTTGAATATCTCTAAATTTACTGGGAGTAATTGGGAGAGAGAATCAATTAGATACTGATTTTCTGAGCATTCTACTGAAGGCAAAGTCCAAATAACTCAACATATTGATCCTTAGCCATTGATGGTTACACAGGTAGTGGGACTGACTCATAGTCAACTGAGTGGCTGGGCGGCTACTGCTGTTAAGAAATCTCAAATAGCTGAGACGTGAAATGATTGACAAAATACTGTAAGTAAAATCTCTTGGGCTCAGTAGTCTGCCAAACATGTGTTCAAATCCCAAGTCTACTGCTTGTGAGTCACATAAAATGGATATCTCTCTTAAACTCTCACTTTATAGAAAAGGGGCTTATAAGAACATCTTTTTTTCATAAACTAACTGTGACTAATAAAACGGGTAATAAAGATGAGTAGATCAATAGGGTCTGCTTCAGATTGTAAACTTTCTTAGTCATCATCACCGTTGGTGTTTTAGTTACAGACTGTTATGAATAAACTAGTTGAACTCGAAAGTGATGTAAGTTATCGATTAACTGTTATTTGAGCAATGGAGAGGCAACATGTAGAAATAGAGGAATTTGGATGTTAATTTGTTCAGACTAAATGAGAAAAAAATTTTTCCCATCTACTATAAAAGAATGACTTTAAAAAATATGTAACTTTTCTCTTTAGATAAGCCATAAAGAGTGAGTGACCCTTCAGTGAGAAACCTATAAGACAATGGCCATTCTTCTTTAGCTAGATGATGGTTTGTCAGCAAATACTTTATGACTGATAATCTCAAGAGAAGTGTAAGGTTACTGAAGTTTTGAGTTCCCTGAAGAAACATTCACATAAGTTAATGATCATAACGAAATAACATTAGGAAAAAGCTTGCAAAAAAAGTACATAAATTTCAACCTAAGGCTAAAGTTTTCTTCTTTACAGCAAATTATATTCAGGTTAATGGTGTCAACATGGGAATTGAAGCTATTGAGGAGGCCAAGCTGAGTCATAGGAGACTTCTACTACATTTCAATAATGCATAAAAGCCGTTTGAGAGATGTGAGTTTCAGGCAGTATTTGAGAAAATGCAAAGTCTTTATGAATAGAGTTTCAGAGAACCTTTCTCCCTTTTTTGCCTCCACAATTTTCCTTCTTGGTAAATAGAGAAATTTTGCCCTCAACAAAATATCAAGGAATTCAGTATAGCTAGAGAATGAGAGCTCTGGGATCAAAATGATAGGATGTGCTAGTGGAGATGAAAACAGGGAAAGGGTAGAAAATAATCTGGTGTAAATTCATAAAGGACCTTAAAATCTGGGACCAGCAGTTAGCATAATGGCTATGTTGCTGGACTCCCATGTAGTCGACCACGGTTCAAGTCCCGGACCCGGTGGCTTAAACTCACGCCAGTTGCACGTGTGTGCATGCCCAAGTTCTCAAGAGGAGAATGGAGGAGAAGGGATTGTGGCGTGGCCATCCCCCACGGGGAGTGACTTCTCACTTTCTGTCTGTCTCCGTCTTTCTGGTGAGTACATGCACCCTGTAGCAAAAAACCTCTCTCTCTCAAAAAAAAAATAATCCATGTTAAAATTTGTCAGTTTATTCAAAAAACATTGAGGTAGCTCTTCAAAGATTTTAAAAGGTAAATTGACATCCTAGATGCTAGAACCTGCACTTCTCTCTCTCTCTCTCTTTTTTTTTTTTTTTGAGAGATTTTTGCTGTAAGGGTCCATGCGCTCACTGGAGAGACAGAGAAACAAGAAATCACCCCCAGAGAACGGATGGCCATGCTGCAATCCCTTATCCTCCATTCTTCTCTTGGGATCTTGGGCACAAATGCACATGCGCTGGGTCTGAGTTTTAAGCCTCCAGGTCTGGAACTCAAGCTGCGATCAATTATGTGCCAGAGCAGTGACAACCATTATGCCATCTGCTGATCCCTAGAGCCAGTATTTTAATAGTATTGTTTAAACTTCTATTGTAATGTCCTCTCCTTTGCAGACCCAAGAATAATGAAGACATGTATTGAAGAAACAAACAAAAATGTTAGTAGCTACTTTATTTGTTATAGTCCCAGACTAGAAGTAACTTAGATGCTCACCACCAGCAGAACTACATTGCAGTATGCTTACACAGAACGCCCCCGTGGGTCAGGGAGAACGAGCCATCTACTGCCATGTGCAACAGTCTATGAAAGCAGCCAGGTGCCAAAGAGGATGCAACAAATAAACCCATGTAAATGAAATGGTCATTTTTAAACTTGACATAGGGTGCATGTGCTGGCTGGAAAGAGAGAGAGTAGGTGAGGGAGATGGAAAGTGAGAAAGCAGCCCCCATGGGACAAGGTCACATTACACTCCCTTCTCATCTGTTTTTTTTCTCCTGTCAGGATTTTGGGCATGTGCACACACACACACCTGATATGTTCCTCAAGCTGCTGGGTCTGAGACTCAAACTATGCGTTTGGTCATGTGGGATACAGCCACCTTAACCACTAGGCCATGGGCTGGCCCTGTCTGTTTGTTTGTTTGTTTTTTAAGTCAAGATAGTCCATGGTGTCAGAACAAGGACAGTGTATACCTTGGGAGAGGCAGCAGAGATGGGGAGGGGTCACCAGGGATACCTCTGGATTGTGGGGAATGTTCTTGTTTTTGATATGAGCTGTGGTGCCATGGTTGAGTTTAGCTAATGAAAATCCACTGAGCTGTTCACTCAGGACTTGTATGCTTTTCTCAATGTATAGCACGTTTCAGTTTTTTAAAAATTTGTTTAGGGCAGGCCTGATACATAGTTCAGCAGTTAAGCACTTTGCATAGGGAGCTAGAGCTCACATGGCCACTGCAGTTTGAATCCTGGTTCTGCAGCTTGAATTACGCACCAGGCATGTGTGTATGTGTATGTGTGTGAGTGTATGTGTGTGTGCACGTGCATGAAATCCCGACAGGATGGAAAAATGAAAGAGAAGGGATTGTGGTGTGTCCACACCTCATTGGAGGATGCGCTCTCTCTCTCTCTCTCTCTGGTATGTGTACATGCCTCTGGCAATTAAAAAAGGAAAAAAAAAAAGGATTAAAAAAAAGAAAAAACTTGGGACCGCAGTTAGCGTAATGGCTATGTTGCTGGACTCCCATGTAGCCAACCGCAGTTCGTGCCCCAGACCTGGTGGCTTAAAATTCATGCTGGGCGCGTGTGCGTGCGTGCCGAAGATACTGAGAGGAGAATGGAGGAGAAGGGATTGTGGTGTGGCCATCCCCCCTGGGGGGTGATTTCTCACTTTTTATCTTTCTGCCTGTCTGGCGAGCGCACATACCCTATAGCAAAAACCTCTCAAAAAAAAAAAAAAAAGAAAAAGAAAAAGAAAAAATTCTTCCAAAACGCCAATACATAGTGATTTTCTTGGGCTTGTTTCCCAGATAAATGTCCTTAACAATGTAAAAAAATCATAATCTAATCTTGCATAAAACAGATTTTTGAGGTACAGTTAAAGAATGGGATCAGTAACATGGATATGTCTATTCCATTGTGATAGAAATGCTGGCTAATTCTTAAGGGTTTAGCAAGATCATGGAAGAGGCCCTTTTACATCTGCAGCTTATATGAGAGGTCTTTAAAAGTACATGGAAAATGGGGAACCAGCAGTTAGCGTAATGGCTATGTCGCTGGACTCCCATGTAGTCGACCGTGGTTCGCGTCCCGGACCCGGTGGCTTAAAACTCACGCCGGGTGCGTGTGCGTGCGTGCCCAGGATCCCGAGAGGAGAATGGAGGAGAAGGGATTGCGGCGTGACCATCCCCCCTGGGGGGTGATTTCTCGCTTTCTGTCTCTCTGTCTCTCTGTCTGTCTGGCGAGTGCACGTGCCCTATAGCGAAAACCTCTCAAAAAAAAAAAAAAAAATCTAAGAAAAAAAAAAAAAGTACATGGAAAATGTGTATTCTGAAAAACTGTGCATGTATTTTAGAAGTTTCTTTGGTTCTAAAATGAATTTTTACTTTAGTTATATTTTCCATAAACTTTTTGAAGTCCTCTTGTATTCAGAAGAAACCAGATGGCCATAATCTATTTTTTAACAAAGAATGTCTATGTTCAGACAAGGAGGCATAGTCCTTAGTGTACTGAAGTGCTGGAAGCCACACAGCCAACAGTGAGTTTGAATCTCTGGCCCTGTTGACATGAAAAACATCAGGTGCACATGGGTGTCCCCAAGATTCTGATAAATGAGAGGGCTGGAGGGAGGGGATCAGGGTGTGACAAGACCCTATCAGAGATGCTTTTCTCTCTCTTTCTCTCTCTCATGCATGTGCACATGTAACCTGATCATGAATTTTTAAAATATATTTATTTAATGTGTCTAGTGCACACATGCTCACTGGAGAGAAACAGGGAAAGTAAGAAATCACGTTTCACAGAGAGGATGGCCATGCCATAATCCCTTCTCCATTCTCCTCTTGGGATTTTGGTCATACATACACACACACACACACACACACACACACACACACACAGCATGTTTTCCAAGTCACTGGGTGCAGGACTAGAACTGTGTAGTTGGCAATGTGGGATCCAGCCACCTTGATCACCACACCATTGGTTGGCCATGAATGTCTTTATTAAGAATAATCTTGGGGACCACCAAATGGTATAATAGTTAGTTACATCACTGGACTCTTACGTAGTCAACTGCAGTTCGAGTCCTGGATCTGGTATTTTAAAACTCACACTGGGTGTATGTGTGTGCATGTCCAAAATCCTGAGAGGAGAAGGGAGGAGAAAAGATTGCAGTGTGGTCATTTCCCCTGGAGGGTGATTTCTTACTTTCTGTCTCTCTGTCTCGTTTTGTCTTCTGGCAAGTACACATGCTCTATTGCAAAAATCTCTCCCTCCAAAATAGTAATTTTGTTTTGCAAAGTTGTTTGTCAGTTTTGGAGTTTTAGAACATAGTCTGAAATGGGTCTGAAGATATTCAGCACAGTGAAGATGCAGTTGTGCCATCTAAATCTGTATATGATGGGGCTTTCTTAGGAAGAGCAGATAAATAGGTTGCCAGTAGTAACATATAAAAAGAAATCCATAGGCAGCATAATGAGCTGAACACAGCAACAAGGGAATAGTAGAGATAAATGTTATATATGATGCAATAGAGAAAGGGTACGTAAGTAGAGATGAAAAATAATCTTAGAGCAACAATGGTTTTTAAAAATTTGAGTCTTCAATTGATGATATATTCAGAATGAGGCCTCTATGTGATGTGATTACTAGCATTGCTAACGTGCTTTTAAGCTTTATTAATAACAGTTTATTTCGTAGAGCAAAGTTTGAAGACTGCAACCATTTTTTTCTTTAAATCCGTACTACCTTTATATAAACATAAAGTTCAAATCTAATGATTCTAACACACTTTTACTCAGTGCCAAGTGCTCCACAAACCTGCTGAGAATCATTACTTTTCTACACTTATTCCAGTCAAGATTTCTTTGAATCTAACTTTTGTAATATGAGTTAAGACAAGGAACTCTACTTTGCAGACCAGTTCTTAACCGATTTGGGGACCCCTGATGTAGACTATGCTTCTTACAAGATGAATGCTTAAAATGCTTCATAAAGTTACAAGAGTTCCTTTGGTGGAATGGGAATATTTCACTTTGAATCTCAATAATTATCTTTAATGTTATAGTCAGAAATGGCTTAGATACTTGATTGAACATAGTGATAATTGTTTTGAAAAAAGCCTAGATCTGGATGGACTGCATACTATAAATAACCTTCCAAAGCTATGATTTCAGAATGCAATCAGAAACTCCTCCACCAAAAAAAAAAAAAAAAAAAGTTTTTAATGTGTGTCACTGTCAGCTGTCAGAAACTATGTGCAATAGGGAACCAGCAGTTAGCGTAATGGCTATGTCGCTGGACTCCCATGTAGTCGACCGCGGTTCGCATCCTGGACCCGGTGGCTTAAAACTCACGCCGGGCGCGTGTGCGTACGTGCCCAAGATCCCGAGAGGAGAATGGACAAGGGATTGCGGCGTGACCATCCCCCCTGGGGGGTGATTTCTCGCTTTCTGTCTCTATGTCTCTCTCTCTCGCTGTCTGGTGAGCGCACGTGCCCTATAGCGAAAAACCTCTCAAAAAAAAGAAAAAGAAACTATGTGCAATACTGATAACCCTGCTTGGGAAACCCAGACTTTAACAGAGAACTGCTTTTCACTATCCTGAGTGAAAGGAGAAAAAAAGACTTGCTAAAGAGAATAGAAAATCTGGGAAAACAGATCAACCTAATACATCCTCATGCTCTTGTTTCCCCAGAATCCATTATAATGCCTGGCACAGAGTTATTTCTCTGTAAATGTTTGTTGAAGGTCAAAAACAGAGTAAACTCATATCAGGCTTTACTGAGACAAAAAATTTCCATGGTACACTGGCATGAAATAACATGCACAAAAGTTGCCTGGATGACACCATTTAATATTTAAAAAAATAAGTAAACACAAATTAGGCACTATAAATTATATTTCATTAATGACTCTAAGAAGATGCTTTTGTGTAACTGGAGACCTCTAAATATTGCCCTACAGTCCAAAAATGTCTTTCTTAGGGTCTTAAAATAGTCCCCTTTTGCAAACTAAACTGTAGACTGCCATTCTGAGTCTAGCATAGAGACTGTCAAATCTGAGAGAAATCTAATTATCACTGGAGATAAAATGTCTGGATTTATAGTCACCAGAATTTTCAATCCTGCTTTCAGCCAACAACAAAGACAGCTGTTTGAAGTTGTAGATTTGAAATTCATTCCATCATACTCTTCTTACACTTAAGGGTCTCATCCTTAAGAAAGAGTCTTCATGCAGAAACCAGAAAAGAAACATTAGGCACAAAGTGTATGGATTTAATTTCTAACTTTACAAAGAAAATTCTGAGTGCACTAGCAGTCTAGATGTAGGGCAAGTGTATGTATTTCCATATCAAACCAACATACACACAAGAGAATGATCTTTCTTTCTAAACTAAAGGGTCTTGCAAATTGATCTCATGGGAAATTTTTCCTAGGACTTAATTCTTATGCATATAATATATTTCAAAAATGAATCAAAGGGAAATGGTACTGTCTCAAACACAATAAGCTTCTGGCAGGCAAAGCTTCAGACACAGACATTTCAACAGACTCCACACCTACTAGCTACAGAATAGACAGCCAAGAGGCCGACAGGAAAGAAAGCCACGGTGTACAAAATTAATTTATCAGCTACATGACTGGCCTTCTGGAGGCAATGCTGTTAGTTAAGGCAAATAGTTCCCTCCAGGGAAAGAAAGGAAGTCTGTCAACAAAGATGGAGGTAGGAAAACACTGATGTAGCCAGGCCAGTCTTACTCAGAACTGACAGGATAGAATAACTGCACAGCACCCTACCTAAGTTCTCAATGTAGGTGAAATGGAACTGACAGGTCCTAACAGGTAATACAAACCAAGCAAGACAGTAACTAGTAACCACCTTAGGCACCCTCCCATCTTCAAGGAACTACCTAACTCAATCCGAGAAATATAATTAAGAATGTAGGTTTTAGAGTCATACAAGAATGGTTCAAGTTCCAGATTTGCCACATGTCAGTCATCTGAGTTCGGATATTTAAGACAAGAACACTGAGTCTTTGCGTCCTCATTTGCAAAACAGGGACAGCAATACAGACTGGCATTCCTAATCTCAAAATCCCAGAAAACAGAAATCCAAAATGCTCCAAAATTTAAACCCCTTTGAGTACTGACATGATGTCACAAGTAGAAAAATTCTACACCTGACTTCATGTGATGGGTCACATTTAAAATGCTACAATACAAAATACTATATGAGATTACTTCTGGACTACATATGTGTATAAATTATATGTACAAAAAATGAACTTTGTATTTAGACTTGGATCCCATTGCCAAGCTATCTTATATATATGCAAATATTTAAAAATAATTTTTAAAAATCCCAGAAACACTTCTGGTCCCAATTGCTTCAGATAAGGGGTAGTCAATAATGTATACCTACCTAGCAGTACTGAAAAATATTCTTTATATCATGGGGACTTAACATACTGCCTTACTTACAGCAGAGGTCACCAAACTTTTTCTGGGAGAGGTCAGGTAGTGAGAGTTTTAGACTGTGAGGATCATATGAACTCTGTTTCAACTACTTACAGTCCCTTTTATATATATATATATATATATATATATATATACATATATATATATATATATATATACACATATATATGTGTATATATATATATAGTTTTTATATATATACATATATATATATATATAATTTTTTTGAGAGGTTTTCGCTATAGGGTGCGTGAGCTCGCCAGACAGACAGAGAGAGACAGAGAGACAGAAAGCGAGAAATCACCCCCCAGGGGGGATGGCCACGCCGCAATCCCTTCTCCTCCATTTTCCTCTTGGGATCTTGGGCACGCGTGCACACGCGCCCGGAGTGAGTTTTAAGCCACCGGGTCCGGGACATGAACCGTGGTCGACTACATGGGAGTCCAGCGACATAGCCATTATACTAATTGCTGGTTCCCACAGTCCCTTATATTAACAGTACAAAAAAAATGCCACAAATGATATGTAAACAAATGGATGTGACCGTGTTCTAATGGAACTTTATTTTGAAAAAAAACAAGATATAATTTTGATTTGGATCCCAGGTTGTAATTTGTAATGGCTTGTAAACATGTTTAATAATAATATAATGAATAAATGTAATCATATCAAGTCATATCAAATATTTGACATTGATTATAATATGCCACATATGGCACCAAGTGCTACACAAGGATTGATTTATTCAGTCTTCATAGCTGATTGAAATGAATACTGTCTCCATTTCAACAAGATGAAAGAGGCCCGGAAACTAGTAATCCCATGGAAGTTATATGGCTAAGAATGTGCGAAGCCAGGATTTGAGTCTATGTTCTCTGGCTTTGAAGACTGTCCTTTTAGCCACTCATTCTGACACTGACTATTGTCTACTCGCAACTTGGTTTACTAAGAACTTAATTTTTGACCAGTATTTCTACTAGGGAAATACCACCATGTTTACACAATCATTGGAAAAGTTTTAAAGTAACATACAAAATATTTTCCCATTTAAGGAAAATGGTATGGAGCAGGTCTTCCTCTGTTCCTCATAAAGCTTAGATGCTTGCATTATTTCATTTATTTTCCTTAAAGAACGATTTAATTTTATTTGTTGTTATTTAAATTTTTTTCATTCAATCACTGTGTTTCATTACAGCATACCAAATGAATTTTCCCATTATGAATACGCTGTATATTGGTTCAGTCAAAGATATTATCATGCACATTATCATTGACAGATAATTTTCCATTTTTGTGTTCCTTAAATATTTTGCTTCTTTCTTTTCCCCTTGGTTATCTCATTTAAATCATCTGGGAGAAAAACCAAGCAAGGTAGACTGCATTGTTACCTCAATTTATCCGATAAGGAACTTGAGGTTCAGAGAGGTTAACTGTCTTGCCCAAAGTCACATTGTTAGTAAGTCTAAAATTAGGATAGAATCTCAAGATACTAGATAGCAAAGTTTAAATATTGAGACACTTAAACTCTGCACTAAAGTGTCTCTTTTCAGCTCAGGAATGATTGAAGGCTTGGGACTCAAAGGCCCCACAAGCTGACCAGTTTTGTAGACCCTGAGAGGCTGACATATCAAATAGGAATGCAAAGACCCAAGGACAAACAAGAGATATAGTTTAAAACAGAGCAGCAGAAGGTAAACTAAAGACATCATTTAATTAAGAGAGTAGTTCTCAAGTAGTTATTGAGCAATATCCTTGGGAGACTTAAAAACATTTGGAGGAGGGATACGGAGATAGCATTGTTGAGACAGGAAGGTAGTACTGTTATATTTTGATCAACTGGACAGGGAAGCAATATTCACATATTGAAATGATCACCTTGTAAGCTAAATAATGTGATTGAATGTATTAAAAAAATGTAAATAAAATTTTTAAAAAAAGAAAAAAATATATAGAGAGAAGCCTGGACTGCATCTCTAGAGATTCTCATTCATTTCTTACTAGGGTGGAACAAGGAAAAGAGGCTTCCCTCTCAATTGGACATTAGACTCTCTGGTGGCAGTGTTTATGTACATATAGACCGAAAAGGAGGAGGGAGCTAGCTTGGACACACATTTACCTCACTTGTCCATGTGAAGTACTTAGCACAAAACCTGATACATTGTGAACGCTCAAAGATCTTAGTTATTAGTGCTAATTAAGAAGGTTAAAATGACAAAGTAGACTTTATATCTGCTTTAATAAATTGAATTGAACAAGAAAAAATGATTCATAGAGGCCCTTAGAAATTGTCTATAATTTAATCTCATATTGACTTTACCCAGACATGAGAGTTGATTAGGCTTATTTAATATACAGAATGTATAGATCGTGACTTCCTTAAGGTCAGGGATAATATCTGATTCCTCTCCAGTCTTTTTTGCTCAGTGACTTGTGGGGCGTAAGTACACTGATATGTGTCTTTTGAGTGGACTCCAAATGGACTTTATGTAGGTAAGCTAAGGCCTATGATTTTAATCAAAACAGGGTTAGAAATTAGCTCTAACAGGAAGTCCTGATAGATACTGTCCTATGACAGCATCCATCTGGAGCAGGATACATGATAGAAACCAGTCCTGTCTAGAAGAAAACAAGCTCTCTCCTTCAGTGGCAACAGCTGATCACCGAGCAGAGTGAAAAACAGGAGGCAAGAAGGCAATTTATGTTTAGGAGCATTAGAGCTCAGGTGGGAACACTGAAAAAAAAACATCTGGGAGAGTCGTGTCAAAAGAGAATCTTTTTATACAAAGATGTGGTTTAGATAAGATCAGCAACAGATAAATTTATCCCCAAATACAATTATTCTGAGATGTGATTAACCTATGGAGCATGGCAGATGCCATCACCAGGAGAGAAAGGTGGTTGGAGATAATGCTTTTCTTTTACTCTTACACTGGAGGATGATTTTGCAGGCAAGGAGATAAGAGGTGTTGAAAGTAATGCGATCATAAAGAATGCATAGAGACAGAGTGCCTGAGATCACTAAGATAATATAAAGACTGAACTGGAGTCCTAGCAGGGACGGGGACATTTATCTTACAAGAAAGCATAATAAGTAACAACTAGGAGACCTGGAAGTAAGTGACTTTCATCAATACAAAATCATAAGGTAAATGTTTACAGTGATGCTGGCATAGCACGGCGATTTTTAGAAATGCAGGGTGTGGTATTAGAGAATATGGGATGGTGGGACTAGCAGTTAGCATAATGGCTATGTCACTGGACTCTCATGTAATCGATCAAGGTTCGCGTCCCGGACCCGGTGGCTTAAAACTCACTCCGGGCGCGTGTGCATGTGTGCCCAAGAACCCAAGAGGACAACGGAGGAGAAGGGATTGCGGCATGGCCATTCCCCCGGGGGGTGATTTCTCGCTTTCTGTCTCTCTGTCTCTCTCTGTCTGTCTGGCGAGCGCACGCGCCCTGTAGCAAAAACCTCTCCAAAAAAGGAGAGAAAAAAAAAGAGAATATGGGATGATTATGGGAGCTTTTAAAAGACACTTTATGCATCAGGGCATACTGCATTCTAGCTATTTGAAGAGCCAATTTATGGCAATAAATATTCATGTGCTAAAACCTTTAAAATCATTAAACTCTTACTTCAAATTCCACCTGCATATTGGATCATACATAGTAGGGATAGTTTCCTTTCCACCAGTGGATGTAGGTAATGACAAAAAGAAACTACGAGTGGTGAATTTGCTTAGATTCTACTTCTTCTCACTCCTCTTCTTTACAGAGATAAGCCCTTTACAGCTCTGCTTCATCCATTTGGTTACCGTGAAAGGAACCACGTTGATAAAATATGACCCTTGCCTCCCTAGTCTCAGTGGATTGGCCAGGACTGGGAAACTTTCCCTAGTTAGATCAAAAGGGATTTGCAATTCCCATATCCACCTGGCTGGTCTTTTGAATAACAAGATTTAATCACAGGAGTTGTGGATGGCTGTTTCCCATGTGGACTGAGAAGCAGGGAGGAGAGCGGCGCTGTCTTTGTCTGTTTTTGAATCTCCATTGCATTCCTGCCCTCAGGTTCCAGGGGACACTGTATTTCCTTATAATAAATTTCCTCCTTGTGTTTTATCCTTGCTCAAGTGGGTTTCTATTCCTGTCAAATGAGAGCCTAAACTAATACTGAAATGGGCTCTAGCTGTTTATAGAATCCATTCACTTTTAGTCATGAAAGAGGATCCAAACAAAATGGATGTTTGCTAGGCAGAGTGACCTGCATTTTCGGTTTGAATACTGATAAGCGTTTTCCTCACATTGGAGTCAGATTTGAAAATCAGGTCTCAAATTAAGATTGGCATATCTGGTCTTCCAGATGGTGACTTGTGTCTTGATATAAAATGAAATGACTTCTATCTCTTATGGTAGTTCTGACATCAACATTTATTACACAGCGAGTGTGCTGGTGGCTGTGCATAAAACATGCTCAAAAGGTATTGTTTGCCAAGGGTTTGGGTAAGAAAAACAAAGTGGATATGGGGACTGGGGCATAGTAGTCAGGGCAGCGGGATTAGAGCAGATAACCTGGATTTAAGGTTTCTCTCCCTTTGAATAGCTTGAATCACTCCTCCTGAGTTTATGTGGATGACACTAAATAGAACCATGTAAGGAAGAGAGCAAGTGTTTAGAGCTGACAGGTCAAATCACACTTCTGCCTCTTCATAGTCATGTGACTTTAATTCAGTTACTCACGCTTTCTGAGCCTCTGTTTCCTCATCTGCAAAATAAAAATTATACTATCTTTTCTTATCAAATTATAAGAAATACTGTAAGAGTTGGACACACAGTGGGTATTCATACACAGTAGTTACCACTATCAAGCCAAATCAAGTTGTGAGATGTAATTCAATATTAATTCATTTACGTATTCATTCATTTCACACTTTTTCAAAAAAAATTCTTAGAGGGTTCATGTATACACACACCAGAGAAAGATACAGAGAGAGAACCACTCAATGGGATATGTCATGCTGCAACTCTTTGCTTCATTTCTCTATCCTGTCAGGATTTGGGGCATGCATGCACAGACCCAAGGCATATTTTTCTGGTCTCTGGGCCAGACTGTGAAATGTGGTCAACCCAGCTCCCTTTGCACAGGGCTTAACAGCTGTATTATGGGCTGGCATGAGTCTACAAACATTTTTATGTGAGTACTAGTATGTCGGGTATATTGTTAAGCCCTGGAATTGCATCAGTGGAAATAAGCGATATCCATGTCTTCATGTGCTTCAGTGCAGTGGGCATTAGAGACATTAAATAAACATAATGGACAGAAACTCCTGGTCTTTGGAGACCCTATCATGGTAGAGTCATCCTAAAAGATCCTGTCTGAGCAGATAGTAGCCTCCCTCTTTGCCATTGTTTTATTGTAATATTTTTAATTTTTGCAAAAGGGCATGTGTGCTCACTGGAAAGAGACAGAGATAGAGACAAAGAGAGAGAGAGATAGAGACAGAGAGAGAGAGAGAGAGAGAAATCACCTCCATCTCTTCCTTCCATTCTCTTCTTGAGATTTTGGGCAGGTGCATACATACACCTGGCATGTTTTTCAAGTCACTGGGTTCAGGATTTGAATCATGATGTTGACCACATGGAATTCAGGCGCCTTAACCACCACACCACCAGCTGACCTGCCATTATAGTAAATGCAGTGTTTTCAAACCTTTTTTCTTTCTTTTTCATGCTCATTCTTCAATCAACTGGATATAGGTTTATTTATTTGGGCAATGTTATTTAATTTTTTTTTAATTAATTGCCAGGAATGCATGCACTCACCATTGACAGATAGAGGAAAGGAAGAAATCACCCCCAATGGGGTGTGATCTGGCTGCAATCCCTTCTCTTCCATTTCTCCTTCTTGTTGAGATTTTGAATACATCTGCGTATACGCACAATGTGTTTCTCAAGTTGCTAGGGCCAGGATTTGACACACCGTGAGCCGTGTGAGATCTGGCTTCTTTAACCACCAGGCTACAGAGCTGACCAACATTTGGCCAATTTTCTATTGGCCACAATCTGCAAGATGATTATTATCTATATCTTCTTCATAGGCAGCATCCTGATACTCAATAAATAGTAGTGAAAACTTATCATTTAAACTGGAAAGAGAGACTTACAGTGAACTTTACTTATTGAGGGACCAATTTTTTCCCACTGAGCTTAAAGCCAAACAAATCCTTACCCGCTCCTAGTGGGAGATTTGCCTAAGGACAGACTGGAGCCTTGTACACTGGGCTCCTTCATAAACCCTGACAGTTTTTCAAATAAGCTTTGTCTTTTCCAACTAATTTTTGGAGTTAGCATCTTAATGGAGTTATTCCTTTGTGTCTTTCACTTCTTTTTTCTAATCACCAATTTCTTCAGTGCTGAATTTGTTTTTCCCATCTGACTGGTTATGCTATTTCATTTTATTAATTCCATCTTCATTATATGCAGGTCTTAGCACTTTCTCCCCTAATTGTGTTTTTCCAGTTCAGCATTCATTTGCCTCTCTGTGACAATAAGACTATGCTACGTTATACCCAAAATGTCTTTGCCTTACAATTCTGTATCACTTGCTGGTTCCACACTAGGCTATTTTTCATGTGATTAGCAATTAGTAAAAAGGGCATTCTGAGCACACACCCAGAGGAACATCCAAGACTGGTAGTCCATCTTCAAACCCACCTGTCTCTCTTCATCAAAGTGCTCATTAACTCAGAGCTTGGGCGTCCATGCTGGCAGTTTCAGGGACTGATTATTCTCCATTAGAGTCTGGATCAGCATCAATGACAGCTCTGGCCTATGTGCATGTATATTTCTGGCTGTCACTAAGTCATCATGCTGCCATCAGGGTCCGGAGGACCTCCAAAGAGTGGAGCTATGTTCTTCAGAGATTCCCAGTGCATTGGCCAGACCGCAAAAATAGCACACACGGTTCTTGTTATATTTCACAAATGAATGACAACCAACATTTGTGATTCTTCCTTTGCTTATTTTCAACTTGGAGGGGCCTCTGAAATAACTTAAATATTTAGATAGAAGTTGGAGGGAGAAGCACTTTTATTAAATACTTCCTGCATGTTGGACCGTAGATCTCAAATTGCCTACAAAATGTTGGTCCATTAGACGCAAACCAACTTTGAGTTTCTAAAAGTGTAAATTAGTCATAATCTAATTTCACATAGGAATCTAAATTTATAGTTTTGGGACCAGCAGTTAGTGTAATGGCTATGTCACTGGACTCACATGTAGTCGACCATGGTTCACGTCCCAGATCCGGTGGCTTAAAACTCATGCCGGGCGTGTGTGCGTGCGTGCCCGCCCAAGATCCCAAGAGGAGAATGGAGGAGAAGGGATTGCGGCATGGCTATCCCCCCAGGGGCTGATTTCTCATTTTCTGTCTCTCTGTCTCTCTCTGTCGGGCGAGCACATGCGCCCTATAGCAAAAACCTGTCCAAAAATAAATGAATTTCTAGTTTCTGTGGGGGGAAATATATATATATACGTATATATGTGTGTATATATATATATATATATATATACACGTATATATATAAAATATATATATTAGGCTTGGCCACATTGTTTCCCATGCCTCTCATGAGAATAATTCACTGATGCTGACACTGGCTAGTAGCCCATTCCCAAATAAGAATAGAATGTAATCATCAATTTATCATGGTCTCTACCACTTCCCTTCTGTCTCTAACTTGGCCACTTTGATTATTTTTTAATTTGAAGTTCCAGCACCTAGCTTAGGTGATTTCAAGAATTTCAACCTCACTTTAAAAGCCCTGAGAAAAAAGTATCATCTGCAGTTTAATAGCAAAGAGTCAGTGGTGAGGCTTTCTTTATATGAACAGTAGACTCATGCTTATTCATATGGTATCAAGAGGGAGAGCTAAAAACACACACACACAAAATTACAATTATCTCAATTAAAGAGTCAATAAGAGAAATAAATTGTATTTGACTTGCTTGCCCTGTTGTTGTATTTTCTTTGCTGATTTCTAGATTGTTATACAAGTTTAGTTTTACAGCTAGAGAGGAAAAAAATCTAACCAAAAATAGCTAAATGTGGCAAAAGGCAAAGATATGTTCTGGAAGATGATATCCCCAAAGCATCTTCTTCACACCAGAGGATTCAACCACATGCTGAGAATTAATTATATTGATAGATTTTTTTTTTTTCTTCACCGGACTAAGGTGCCTGGCCAGGGTCTTTGCACTATGGAAGAACTAAAGCCTCAGTGTTAAGCATCAATCTTAAGCACTTCCAGGTGTTTCCCTGGAACTCTGCAATGTATCTGGGGATTAGGGAGTCCAGACAATTAAAAAACAAAATCAAAACAGAAACCACTGAGGGAGGTTTTAAAAAGAGAACAGCCATTTTCCAATTATCCTGGAGTATTTTTGTGACTCTTATACATGGTTTCTTTTTCTTTTCTTTTTTTTTTTTTTGAGAGGTTTTCACTATAGGGCGTGTGCGCTCACCAGACAGGCAGAGACATAGAGACAGAAAGTGAGAAATCACCCCCCAGGGCGGATGGTCACGCTGCAATCCCTTCTCCTCCATTCTCCTCTTGGGATCTTGGGCACGCATGCACACGCGCCTGGAATGAGTTTTAAGCCACCGGGTCCAGGACGCGAACCGCGGTCGACTACGTGGGAGTCCAGCAACATAGCCATTATGCTAACTGCTGGTCCCCTACATGGTTTCTTGAAGATAACTTCTAATTCTTGTCAAGTTTTCAACATCATTTTCCTTTTCCCACACATTTGAAAAAGAACTTCACCAATTCATTTGTAACATCTCTTTCCTTAAGTAGTCAGTGATTCTTTTTAATTTTTTGCAATGGAAGTTCAGTTATCTTTTTCACTTTAGTTAAATTCAAGCTGCAATCCTCTTTTTTATTTAAAAAAATGCATGTTGTGTACTTATTTATTTATTTGTTTGTTTATTTTAGAGAGGTTTTCGTTATAGGGCATGTGTGTTTGCCAGAAAGAGAGCGCGAGATAGAGAGACAGAAAGCAAGAAATCACCCCCCAGGGGGGATGGCCATGCTGCAATCTCTTCTCCTCCATTCTCCTCTCAGGATCTTGGGCACACACGCACACATGCCCGACGTGAGTTTAAGCCACCAGGTCTGGGACTTGAACTGCAGTCAACTACATGGGAGTGTACTTTAAAACATGTTGTGTACTTTAAAACAAATATTTATTCAGCCATTAAGCCCTGTGAATGTTTTAAAAGCATTGGTGGGGGGATTGCCAGATGGCATTGTGGTTAAGGGTGTTGTACTACCACATGGTTGGCCACAGTTCGAATCCCAAACCTTACTTTCTCACTTTCTCTCTCTCTCTCTTTCTCTCACTCTGTCCCTCTCTGATCAAATTAAAATAAATAAAGTTAAATAAAAAATTCTTTAAAATTTTAAAAAAATTAAAAAAAAATTTTAAATAGCACTGGTGGTCTTAATTTCTGTTGTCCTAAGTGAAGATTTATCTTCTGAAGGTGTGGCACTTGCAAATATTTTGAGGAGGAACCTGGTTTTATTTCTTATAATAATGTGCAAATATGAACATAATTCTAAACACAGGAGCATTTATTTAGCAAGAAGAGTATTTGGAGGAACAATGTAAGAAGCAGCACCAATTTATACTGAGATTGAAAACAATGTGAGTGAGCAATGGCAAATCTCTAAGAAACAGATTATTTAAATAGAGCCACAAAAATAGAATTGCTAAGGAAGAAAGATCATTCAGAAAGCAGAAAGGACAATATCATCTTTGAACTCTGACTACTGTTGGCTAAAAATGAATCATGGAATGATTTGGTTGATAATATCAGTTTTAAAATATGAGTCTCTTCATTGAATGCATAAATTAAAATAATAATACTTTTAAAGAGATCTCTTAAATAGTTTACCAATTTGAATAATTTGTTTAATTACAATATCCTCACTGTTGGCATGATTCTTTGCATGAGACAAGTACAGAAATAAGTGATGAATTCAGGATACCTCCTTACACTGGTTGTCTTGCTTCTAAATAGTAAATGGGCACATGGATCTGTTTCCCTTGGGTCTAAGCACATGTGAGTTCTGGGAGATGTTGTGGCATGGTAAGAATGGATTTTTATTTTGTGTTCCCCTTTTCACTTTTATCTGTGCCAAAATGTAATCAAAACATGCTGGGAGGAATTGAAGAAGGGAGTAGGGGGAACAATCTAGAATCACTATTTTTTTTTTTTTCTTTACAAGGAACCTTCAGAAATCTCAGGACGGTCTCTGGTTATTGGACAGTCTGATATTGTAGCTGTCCTTATGATGTTCTGTATAATGAGGTTTCTTTTTTCTTAGACTGTGTTGTCTCCATGGGCTATAGAGATAGACGAGGCTTATGGGCCATCAGAAATGATTTTATGATCAGTGATAAGGCTATTTAACTTATAACCCCAAAGGTGAATGCTCACTATGAACTGAAAAAACACATGTTCTCTCTCTCTCTCTCTCTCTCTCTCTCTCTCTCTCTCTCTCTCTAAGTTTTGCTATAGGGATGTACACTCACTGAAGAGAGACAGAGAGAGAGAAATGAGAGAGAGAGAGAGAGAGAGAGAGAGAGGGAGGGAGGGAGAGAGGGAGGGAGGGAAAATGAGAAATCACATAATCACATCACCCCTCAGGGAAGACAGATATGCTGCAATCCCTTCTTCATTTTCCTCTTAGGAGTTTGGGCACACATGCACATGAGGCTGGCATTATTTTCAAACCTCTGGGTCCAGGATTCGAACTGTGTAGTTGGCCATCTGTGATCCAGTCACCTTAACCTCCACACCATCTACTGGCCCAACACTTGCTCTCTTTACTCGACCAAATGGTACATTGCTCAGCACCTCCCTTGTTTACAAACTGTAAGACAGAATGACGGGGGACCGAAGACATCCTGTGTTAATCTAATATTACTTTATTCTGTTTCTTTCCTCTCATTAACTCAGTTTAAGAGACTATGAGAGACAATGGTGAGGTTGAGCACATTTTCAAAGAGTATTCAGGTTATCTGTTATTTCTGGGGGGAGGTAGAATCTCTAACTGCTTCATCTCAGAATGTGGACAGAGGGCCAGATGATTTCTTTAAAAAATTTCCAAGGAGATTCTGACTGAGATAGTTACCAATTATTCTCAAGATGAGTTATATTAGATTCAGGAACACCACCTTGCTGGACACAGCTCTTCCAGCCCTGCCTTCTCATATAGTGACTTGTGTTTTGTCTTCAAGTGGAGAAAAATCGTGGCATATGACAAGTGAAGGACATTGAAAGCTGTTACTAGACTATAGGATTGAAAGTTAATTTGATCTAATTTGTGTTTCTTTTTGCATTTTAATCTCACCACTGCAAAATTATTAAAGCCTAAAGATCTCTTACATACTTTAGAAGACAACTGTAGCAAATGAAGCAGGAAACTTCTAAATGGATTGAGATTATTCAAAAGTAGCACGGAGCATTTGCAAGAATTCTGATTTCCAATTGGGGAAACTATATAGACTACATTACTCTCTGAGAGACTTCTGTGCCAGAAACGCCCCCACTTAAAGCTTCAGGAGGGCTTTAAAAATAGATAACATCATAATTTACATGTTGGCACTGTCTGAACTGCTTTATATATAGTAATTAACTAAATGCCTGCAATCACCCTGTGAGGTAGATACTATCATTTTTCTAGCTTAAGAGGTGAGGAAGGTAAGCTTAAGTTAGAAAAACTGGAGGAGTGAACAGTGAGTTCTGAAAGCTCTGATTGGCACCTGGTCAATTTCCAGGGTATAATAATTGATAAGTCAGAATACAAACACCTTTGAACATGATCAGGCTTTAGAGAGGCATGTATGGTTTCTGACTTTTCATTTTAAATCATGCTTCTAATAATAACAGGTCCTATTTATTGAGCACACACTATGCATCAGACACTATACAAAACACTTCATTATTCATGAATTCTTTTAATCTCCCAAAATCCTGAATAAGAACAATTATTCTTTTTGACTTGCAGGAGAGAAAATTTAGTTTTAGAGAAATTAAATAACTTTACAAAGTCCAAAGCTGGTTTTGAACTAACTGTATGGGCTTGAAATCACTATTCTACTTTCTTTTTTTTTGAAGAGGTTTTTGCTATAGGGCGTGTGCGCTTGCCAGACAGAGAGAGACAGAGAGACAGAAAGTGAAAAATCACCCCTCAGAAGGGGGATGGCCATGCTGCAATCCCTTCTCCTCCATTCTCCTCTCAGGATCTTGGGCACGCACGCACACGCGCCCGGTGTGAGTTTAAAGCCACCGGGTCCGGGACGTGAACCGCGGTCGACTACATGGGAGTCCAGCCACATAGCCATTATGCTAACTGCTGGTCCCTGAAATCACTATTCTAAACCCCTAACACAAAATGCCATTCTACTGGGCTGTTGGAAAAGTCATGATGCATTTTTGCATAGAAAAACATGTCATGATTTTTCTGATGACCCAATATAAGGGAAGGGATTAAGTATATTGTATCCATTGCATTATACTCTTTTGCAGTTCTTTTTATTTCTTCCCAGTGAAGTCCTTATTTCTATTTTAGACAGTTTTGTTTAAGAAGAGTTTACACAAGGGACCAAAAAAGATGGTGCAATGTTTACTACATCGTTGGATTCCCATGTAGTCTATTGCAGTTTGAGTCCAAGATCTGGTAGCTTAAACTCATGCCAGGTGCATGTGTGTGTATGCCCAAAATCTGGAGAAGAGAGTGGAGGAGAAGGGATTGTGATGTGGTCATCCCCCCTAGAGGTTGATTTGGTGATTTCTTGCTTTTTGTCTCTCTGGTGAGCACACACTCCCTATAACAAAAATCTCTCCAAAAAAACAAAAACAAAATCCAAAACAAAAACACATCAACACGACGTTGGGTCACACAGACTTAGCATAAGGGTATTGAAGGGGGATCATGAATTGCTGTTTCATCGAAGTGCCATTGTGCCCTTTGACCTTTCTAGAAGTCACAAAATCAATCCATTTCACTTCACACTCACCCATCCTTATTTGGGGTCTCCTGCATGGTAACTCACATCTTTGATCTTGGGGGTCAATGTCCCTTCTGCCTCCCCATCCCTTCACCCCTCCCATGATCACAATGTCTCATCTATTCTATTGTTTGAACACATCTCCTGCCTCCCTCTGTAACTTGGTCCCCAGATACCTTTATCTACCCTCAGCAGCTGCAGTCCTCACATCAGAAGTCATGTAAAACCCTTGACTCTCAACTCCTCCGAGTACCAGTATTGATCCCACATGCAGCAGCAGGCACAGTGGCCAGAGAATGGGTTTTATAGTCAAGCCGACCTATGTGCAAAACCCCCCCCTCTAATTCACTCCTGTGTGATCTTATGAAAGTTACTGAGGACCTTAGTAAAGAATCTCAGTTTTTCCATCTGTTAGATGGACTTCAGCACTCTTACTTCACTGAGTAATTCATAAGATGATGCATAAGAAACACTAAGCATAAAGCATATTGCTTGCTTATGTATATAGGCTGCTTCCAAAAAAAAAAAAAAAAAGGAAGAAGAAAGAAAAGAAAAACAACAACAAATGACAATTATTATACTCTCATGCCCCATAAAAGTGCTTTTTTGCTTTATGAACACAGTCAAAGGCATAAGCTCCTTTATAAACAAGTCAATTGTCATCCTAAAGTACAGGCTATTTGTATCAGTGACTCCACAGGCAGATGTATGGGTTTAAATCCCTGTCTTGTCACTTTCTGACTGTGTGACCTTTGATAAGCTACATAGCTTCTCTGTGCCTCAATTTCCTCATTTGTAAAATGAGGCTAAGAATTGTAGCCATATCACCGAGTTGCTGTGAAGGTACAAAAGTTAATATGGAGTTAACATATGAGAAGTCCTCAACAGTGCCTGGCACACATTAGTGTTAATTGTGCTTGTTATTTCAGTTAATTTCATTCCCAAACTCACAATGGCAAAATAGAACTGAAGAATATGCAGTCCATGATATTCTTAGATATAAATCTGTTTCCCTGGAAACTTATATGTTCAAAGATTATAAACTTACATGCCTAAAATTGATAAGATAAATGTTTCTATTTAAAAAAAAAAGTTTCCCTTGAAATGCATCCTCTTCCTGCCCTTATTCTCCTTAAGTCTTTGCATCCATTCACTCTTTAAAGTGCTACCCTTGTCATTTTGTAACTTTTCTGAAATCTCGTGACTCCTGAATCAAACACAATATCTAGACTATGGAGTGTATATTATAATTGCCATGAATCCCCCCCCCCCCCCCCCACCCCAAAGCTTCTTGCTAGGAATCACTGAAAATGCTTATTAAGTACCCAGATTACCTGGCCTCTCCCTGGGAAATTTTAACTCAGCAAGTGCGGATTGAAGTTCAGGGATCCATGTTTTAAGCAAATGCTGCGGGATATTCTTACAGCTGAAATATGTCCTAACTGCTGACTTAGAGCTGGGGTGGGAGAAAACAAGGCTCTGGTTACACTTAATTCTGCTTTCACTTCTGCTGTCACTCCCCCCAGCCCCAGAGGGTAAATTTCTCAGCTTTTTCCTGTGAGCAATTACTCTCAAACACACGGTGCAATCTTCATTTCCGAGATTCTGAACCTCTAGCAGCTCATGCTTCTGAGCCACCAAATCCATCAGTTGGAAACACTTTTTCATGGCATGTTGAACAAGATAGAGGCAATGTGACCCCTGAGACTGCGGAGTAGGGAAATGGGGAAAAACTTATGTCGGCATCGTTGTAACCTTGAGAAGCAGCAAGTCTTCCTGCGTCTTAGTTTTGGGACTCGTAAAGAAAAAAGGTATAACTTGCTTTTCTTTCTTGATGTGTTAGAGATTTCATTGGCTATTCTAGGCAAGAAAATGAGCCAATGCATAATGGTTGACTTCTTTAAAAAGAAGCAGGGTGGATCTTTTAAAGAAAATCAGGCAGAAGACATTTTAAAGAATTCCAAGTTTTTAAACTGATGTCTCCGTCAAGCTGCACTTTCTTAGGAAATAGTCAGAAGAATTGAGGATGTCTTGACTTTGCTCTGAGCAGGGAAATATAGCGTAGAGGACAAGAGTATGTCTTTTGGACTTTGAATTCCATTTTCCATGCATTAACTATGAGGGCTTAGAAAATCTACTCAGCTTCACTGAGGATTTGTTTTCTCATCTACAAAGTGAAAAAAAGCAAATCTCAAAAGATTTGCTCCAAATGAAATAACTCAGGTAAGCCATTTAGTAGTAGATTCTGGCACTGAAGATGGAATAAAGAGAGGATGCACCCCAGGAGCTCTTTGTGGTTTATTTTCTCTATCTTGAAATCACTGCCCTCTCATTTCCATGTGAGCAAATCTCATTTATCCACCAAAGCTCAGCTCAAACCCATCTTCCTTCTCATTCTTCCCAAGTGGAGAAGTATTGAGCACCTACAGAATGCCAGACTTGTACTCTAATACTGGCTCTCAGGCTTCCTAGTAATGTGTACTAAGTAATGAGTGGAAATCATAAACTAGTGGAAAGAGTAACATCAGGAATTCTCTGCTAAGTAATTAGCAAAATTGCCCCAAAGAGAAAAGTTTGGTTTGACCAATCTTAAAACCAGAAGAACTGAACTGAATTAGAAAGAGACTGTAGGGAAAACTTGACATCATTAAATGGAGAAGAAGATACTTTAAAAGCTGTCATATTCTCCTTCTATTCCTTATTGTTTACTAAGACATGGAGACATTCCTTACCTTGGCTTTCATTAGAACTACATGCATTTGTAGATTCAACTTTCTACCTGTATCATCTTTTACCTGATTATTATAATTACCTACCAACCCCTTGCCTCCCATATTTTTGGTCAAGGCTGGACCAATACCCTGTCTTGGCTTGCTATTGTATAATCCTTTCTTAGAAACTCTTACTTACAGCTTTGCATTCTCTATAGAAATGATCTGCCTTTCCTCCCTATTCCTGTAAGGAACTAAACACCTTTTCTTTTTCTTAGCAAACAAGCTGAATTCTTTGTGCTTTTTTTTATTTTTTTGCCTGTGCTATTCACTCAGCTGAAGACGCCATTTCTTCCTCTTCTGTCTGAGGCAGTTTTCCTCATTGTCAAGGTCCAGCCAAAATGCCATCTCCAGGGTTACTACTTTGTAAGTCTCTAATAGAAGAGTTAATAATGGCTTCCCCTCTTCACTCTCACACATTTAGCTTAGAGTTCCATGGTGTATTCTACATAATTGGCCTGGAAATTAGTCTAGGCCCATGAGCACCAGAAACAGAAACTCCATCTCCACCCTACTCAGAAGGCAGCACAGGAGTTTGGATATCAAGATAGTATCCATTAGATACATAGTAAATTAAATTAAAGCCATGTACTCCACACCAACAAAAACTAACCCAATATTATAGCTTGATTCTTCACTGAAAGAGAGTTGGAAAAGATATTTTATCCCCTCTATCAGCCATTTCACTGTTTAAAATTATTTAGTGCTGAACTGGGACTGGTTGGACTGGTTAGTAGATGAGGGATGCAGTGTTAATAAAACGTTCATTGTTTTTTGATTTAGACAATTCTGTAACTCATTAGTTCTGTCAACTCAAGTAAAGTCATAACCCTCTCAGAAACTCAGAGCCACTTGTAAAATGGGAATGTGACATGCCTTACAGTAAACTAAAGAATATGCAAAATCACCTAACATAAACAGAGTACAAACTGCCCATGTCCATGAAATGCTAGATTTCTTTATTTGCTCTCGTTTATGTCTTATCCAAGTCTATTGTGTTATAATTTAACACTGTTTCTTCTTGTTCAACAGTTAGTTGAGGCATCAATGGATGCTGACTTCCCAACTATATAATAATTAAAGTATTGAAGACTGTTGTGAGATCATTCCTTATATGATGTAACCAATCTGAGTTGTTAGCAAAATTGCATTTTCACCTTATTATCTCTTTAGCACAAAGTGTGCTAAAAGTTGTACCACACAATTGTACTACACTCTTTTTTTTTAATAGTTTGCTATAGGGTATATGCACTCACTGGGTAGAGAGAGATAGAGAGAGAAATCATCCCTCGGGAGGATAGCCACACCATAACCCCTTCTTCTGTATTCTCCTTTTGGGATTCTGGGCACATATCCACACGTGCTCAGCCTGTTTTTCAAGGCACTGGGTCTGGGACTCAAGCTGTGAAGCTGGCCATGTGAGATCCAGCCAGCTGCCTTAATTACCACATCACTGGCTGGCCCCTGTACCACACTTTTATCTTTCATCATAATAGAAAAGATTGGAAACATAACATTTATTTCTTATGAACATTAAATTTAGTGATTTAAAAGCCTCTCGCCAGCTCTTTCTAATACTCACCGAATAATTGATATTAATAAATTTTAGTTTTCATTAAAATACCATAAAGCATTTTTTTCATGGTTGCAATATGTTGTCAACATGCTAATATATAGTACAGTGATTTTCTGTTTTGCATAAAATGTGAGCATTCCCTCATGAATCAGTGATGTTAGCATTGTTGTATCTTCATATGAGGCTGTGAATTTAAATAGTAGCATATGTCATACTTATGTGTATACACAGTATTTCAAATGACTAAGTATGACAATATCAGTGGTACCAATTTGAAATTGTCAACGTGTTGAGTAAGAATTTATGATTAAAAAAGAAAAACTACACCAAATGGCAGCCACTGAATAGGTCAGATGACCTTTGCCTTTTCCCTTGTACTCACAGCCTCTCTCTGTAAATGTTAATGACGAGTAAAGTAGCATCCCGCTCTGTGAGGAAAACTTGAGTTAGTTACATAACAATAGTATAGTGAGTTGCAATGTGCATCATGACACGTATTATGACCATAACTCGACAAACAGCTTCATGAAGAGGACAAACATCCATGTTCTAACCATTACATACTTAGGCATAAAAGCCTTAGGTTTGTTCTAGTTGTTGTTCAAAACCCCTGAGTTCGTGGTACAAAGGGTTCCTCAGATGCTGTGGGCCTCTATGAGTTTCTGTAGCATACACTCTCCACTAAACCACCATGATGGTGAGCATGAAGAAATATGGAATTTGGGGCCGGCAGGTGGAGTGGTGGTTAAAGGCACTGGATTCCCACATGGCCAACCACAGTTCAAGTCCTGGACCTGGCAGCTTGCTTTTTCCCTTTCTCTCTCTCTCTCTCTCTCTGTCTCTGTCTCTTTCTGGTCAAATTAAAAATAATAATAATAAATGGAGTTAAATAAATAAAATTTTTTTAAAGAAGTATAAATTTGGGCCAGCAGGTGGCATGGAGATTAAAGTGCTGGATCCCACATGGCTATCTACTCAGTTCGAGTCTCAGACCCAATGGGGCTTGGAAAGCTGAGAGCATGTGTGTGTGTGTCCAAGATCTCAAGGGGAGAATGGAGGAGAAGGAACTGCAACACCGCCATCCCCCAACGGTGATTTCTCACTTTCTCTCTTTATATATAAACCTATCTCTGGTGAGTATATGCACACTATAGCTAAATAAATACATAAGAGAAGCATGTAACTGATGGACTATTGAAGCTGATTATTTATTTTTATTGTTCAAGGGGAGAAATCTGTACCAATATTACAATCACTGCTCCAAATAATAGAGTGACAGAGACCGGCCTGCTAAATAGAAATATAAATGGAGGTCTAAAAACATAACATTACTAGAATGGAGAACCCATGAACCCACTTCATGTAAGATCTTTGAGGGAGCAAAGACTTGTACTTTCTTGTTCAGTTTATCCATGTTTGGTTAATATGTCTCTCATATCATGGTCCCCACTAATGGTTTTTGCAAAGTGACTCTATGAAAATACAAAGTTGGTTCCTATGATGGAAAAGAGCTCTCTGCTTTACAATGAAATAAAGTTAAACTACAGTCATGATTTAGAATTCTACATAGGGAGATCAGCTGATGGCATAATAGTTATGTTGCTGGACTCCATGTAGTTGACCATGGTTCGAGTCCCAGACCAGGAGGCTTAAAACACTGGGTATATATGTGTACGTGCCCAAAATTCCAAGAGGAGAATGGAAGAGAAGGGATTACAGTGTGGCCATCCCCTCTGGGGGGCGATATCTTGCATTGTCTCTGTCTCTGTCTCTCTCTCTCTCTCTCTCTCCCTCCCTCCAGTGAGCACATGCACCCTATAACCAAAATAATCTCAAAACAAAACAAAACAAAGAGAATTCTATGTAGGAGCATTTGGTGGCCCTTTAAGTTTCCTATTACTGTTGTAAGAAATCATGCAAACTTAATGGCTTTCAACAATACGAATTCATTATCTGAAAGTTCTGTAGATTAAAAATTTGACATGGATCTCACCGGGGTAAAACCAAGGTGTCAACAGTTCTGTGTCCCTTCCTGGAGGTCCCAGGGAAGAATTTGTTCCTTGACTTTTCTAGCTTCTAGATACTACTTCTCACATTATTTCACTCCAATATTCACTTCTGCCTCCCTTTTTCGAGTTTTTTTTTTTTTTTTCCCCTCATAGGGTGTGTGTGCTTACCAGAAAAAGAGAGACAGTGAGAGGGAAAGTGAAAACTCACCCAGCCCTCCCCAGGGGGGATGGCCACAGTGCAATCCCTTCTCCTCCATTCTCCTCTCTGGATTTTTGGCATGCATGCACACATGCTCGGCATCATTTTTAAGCTATTGGATCCAAGACTCAAATTATAGTCAGCCATATGGGAGTCCAATGCCTTAACTACTTCACCACCTTCTGGCCCCCAATATTTACTTCTAACAATCTTTTAAGGACTCTCATGAGTATATTGTATTAATCCAGATAATCTAGAATAATCTCCCTAGTTTTGAGAAAATTAATTAGCAGCTTTAATTCTATCTGTAACCTTAGTCCCTGAGTTACAGAAATTGGGAGATGAACAACTTGGGGAGGGCATTATTCTGCTTATTACAGTGTTTAATCCAAGAGTTATTATACTCTGCTCTACAAATTCTTATAAATATGATTTTAAGAGTGTTTACTTTTTGCCAAAGAATATATGGGGAAATTTCACATACTTGCAACATGTGTAGATAATAAAAAAGGAGATATCCTCATGGAGAGAAACCCATAATTAACATGGTATCCAGCCCCAGAACAGGCGATGGTACACTGGGCACAAAACTTATGATGTCAAGCAGATTCACGCAAGAAAAGGACATTCTGTGCTAGTGGTGAGACCCATGTACGTTTCAGTGGTGGATTAGCCAAAACCTTGACAGAAGACAATACCTGATTAATTCTACATGGTGAGTAATTTCTGCCTTAGGCGGGATTTCTTAGGTAGATTGAGGACTGGAAGCAGAAAATCAATTCAGAGCATTCGATAGGTGTTGACAGTTTAAAATAACAGTCATGGAAGGATTATTGTCTCCTCCATAATACATACGAGTTTTTAACATCATGTCTAAGACCCATAACAATATCACTAACATATGCCACAGGCTCTGTAATTCTGAAGGTATACGGTTGATTTTATAGGAGGGCAGAGTTCATTTAAAAGTAAGAACTCCAGCTGAGGGGTGTGAACGCCTGAAGTGATGGAGAGGGAGAGCAGACCACTGATTTGGAGGAGGAGAGATTATAATGGGGAGAGCCTCAAATCTGAGTGGGCTTGCCTGTCATGTTTACCAATTCCAAAGGCCACACCAGATGTGCGACATTGGAATACATGAGTGTATTCACTGGGGAAGCTCTGTTGATGGCCAGGCAGAGAATGGTCTGTACTCCATTAGGTTCATGTATATGTTATAGGTCAAACGGTACATATGTCACCTGTAAAATCCACACAGACTCCCTGTCTCCAAGGCAGGAAACTGAGTTCTACATTGTTCAAGGGTGATAATGGTCAAGTTTTTGATGAGCAGAGTTGCCAGAGTACATTAATTTAATGCCTCTGATCTGGAGAGAAGACGTGGGTGAGGGGTGCATGTGTCCAAAATGGCTTCAGCCGCGAGCTTATTCCATGATGGAAGGGAATAGTCACAAGATGTTCATAGGCCCAGCTGGACCAGAAGCTGGTTCTCAGGGAGACAGGGTAAAGAACAGAGGGGAGGAGATCTCAGTGTATGGAGCCTGCTCTCAGAGGTGAAGGTGATCAGGACAGGTATCAGGTCAGTGCAAGCTGGGGAATGGATAATAATGAGACATGCATATGATGGAATAATATGCAACTATTTAAAAAGTGAAGCCATATGATAGAGTGCTTGAAAGAGCCTACCAGTTAGCAGCTGCTCATCCTTGGGCAAGTCTCTGGACCTCTCAGAGCATCAATTTCACCACTTGTAATTTGGAGCTAATAATAGCATAAGCACTATGGGTTCAAACATAAGCTATCTGAGTTGGTTCTGCAGTGAGCAAGCCCCATCTAATACAAACTACTAAGGTTGCTTCATAGGGAGTACGACCTCACAAAGAGCCACGGGCCCCTACCAGTCTGAACCAGTTGAAGGTGGGACAGACCTAGGGGGAATAGACCCTCACTGAACTCTGCTGAAAAATGAAGTTGAAGTACAAGTTTATTTTGGTGCAAGTATAAATAAAAACAATATTCATGCATAGTTTTCATAGTTTTTTCATGATACACATTTTCTGTGTATTCTTTGAAGACCCCTTATACATGTCTAAAACCAAGCCCTAAGAAAACAAAGATGATGTTATACTGTACTTTGCCAGTCCATCTTAATTAGATTAACTTTTAGGAAAAACAGTCTTTAACTTCTGTCTTTTACTTTTGCACACAATAAACCTTAGAGAGCCTAAACTTTTACCTTCCTCACAGTGGATCTAGCCTAATACCCAACTAATGAAAGTTAACAGTAACCTTGTGAGTCTTTGCAGATAGCTGGCTATGACAACAGGGAGGGGAACGACATTACCAGCCCCAACCCACATGAACAACTGAGAGGATTTTAAGAGCTTAAATACTGCAAAGCCACACACTGCTGCTTCTCCTGGTTGATTTTGTTTTTCTTTTGGAAACCCATGTGTTAGGCCTGCAACTTCAGAGAGGGTCTTAGGACATAGTCCACCATTCTTCCTTAGGTTGTGGGCTTCCCTAATAAAGCTACCTTTCCTTTCCATCACTTGTCTCTGAACTATTGGCTTTCCAGTCATAAGCAGCTGAATTTGGGTTTAGTACTAGGGTTTTCACTTACATAATTACTCTTTCTGAATTATAAACTATAAATATTATTAGCTTAATTAATGACATGTGAATATATCCAGGATATATGAGCAAGGAAAATTAAGGCGTAGAACTTGGATGTTCCTTTTCTTCTTTGCAAAGTGTGGGAGGCTGCGCACCAGCGAATATCGCCGGTTTCTCAGAGAGCAAACAATTACACAATGCCAAAGGCCATGATTGGCTCCCCTTCAAAACCTCACCTTCAAAACCATACTCTGATTGGCCACTTCCCATAAAGGCCACAATTGGCCCCCCTTCAAAACCTCACCTTCAAAACCATATTCTGATTGGCCACTTCCCATAGCAAATCTGTGAGCTTAGAATCCTTCAGATTTGCATATCTGGCACCTCATGATTGGTCCACAAAAGCAACCAGTCATAACCCTCCTTTTGCAATCCTTCATTCAACCATTCACTGCCCACCAACATGTATATAACCACAATCCCTGGCCCACAATCTCCAGACGACCCTGAACACCCTGAAGAGCTGTGACACTGCGTCATCTCCGGACGACCCTGAAGAGTTGTAACACTGTGTCGTCTCCGTGCTGCCCACAATAAACAGACGACCCTGAAGAGTTGTAACACTGCGTCATCTCCATGCTGTAACACTGCATTGTTCATCCCGTCTCTCACTCCTTCCCTCAGGAAACCTGTTTGACTGTCCCCCGGGTCGGGACAGCAAAGCAATTCAAAATTATGTATGCAAAGATGCAAAAAAAAAAAGTCTGAAAATACATACCTAATTGTTGACAGAATGCTGAAAGTAAGATTGGACAGAGACATCTTTGACTTTTAGCTTTTTTATTGTGATGAGAATAAGGAGTTGTGCTGAATGGTGGTTTCCTGAAAATACCACCAAAACAACCTTCTGATGAGATACTCTACTGAACAAACGTACAGTACTTTCTAAAAAAATAGTGACAAGCACATGAGCCAGCATGGGAAGGGTATTTAAGCACTTCATGGAACATTTGAAACCTTTTGTAATTTTTTTTTAGAGGTTTTTGCCTTAAGGCACGTGCACTTGCCAGAGAGAGACAGAGAGTGAGAGGGAAGATGAGAAATCACCACTCAGGGGAATGGCCATGCCACAATCCTTTCTCCTTCATTCTATTCTTGGGATTTGGGGCACACAGGCAAATGAGCCCAGCATTAGTTTCAAGTGGCCAAGTCTGGGACTCAAACCACAGTCAGCCAAGTGGAAGGCCAGCACCTAACCACTACAACACCTGCTGGCCCTTCTATCATCTTTTAAAGAAAAAGTCTCTTTCCAATTTTGAAGATCTGAAATCTAAAATACAATGGGCTGCCTCCCTCCTCATTCCTTGGGAATCCAAAGAACTACAATTGGAAATGTACAAGCTCAAGGATATTTACATCCCTGGAAGGGACACACCGATGCCTGATCATCTCAGCCTCAGGCTGACTTCTGTACAAGAAACAGGAATCAGACACTTGGGAAGAATGTATAATAATTGCCAACCACCAGTTCCTCCCCTTGTGTTTAGTCTCGATAACACTTCTTCAACTAGCCAATTGTTAGGCTGATTGGAGTTTTGTACATGGCTGGCTTAGCTGAGAAATAGTACATTGACTAATGTGGGAAGAGCTATCTCCACAAAAGAAGGGGAGGAAATTGCCTAAAAGCAAACAAATGCTATTATCATAGATTTTTCTAGGAATTAAATGACAACAACAAAATAAAATTAAAAAAAAATACTGATGGGTTCTAAATCAGCCAAGTGCTTTTGGCCTTCATATAATTCTCTGAGGGCAAACTGACCCTTCCTCCTTAATGAGCACCCATCAATAATTAAAACCAATAACAAATAGACATGTAATGAATGCTTGCTTTCCTAAAGGAAGATGGACAAGGTTCTGCTGAAGTGAAGGAAACCAGATTATGCCTTTCCTCAACATTAAGGATTGTTGAGAGGAAGACAGTCAAGAAGAAGCAGATGAAGAAAAGCTTTTTGCCCTCCCCATGCTTGCCTAAAAGCAAGGCATGTATTTGTAAATTTGTCCCCTCTTCCCTCTCTAGCAGGAAGGACAATTCTTACTAGCTCCCAGATGGCACTGGGGAAATCTGCAAACAAGCCTGGAAATAGCCCTTCGCTACCACCAGTTTCTCCATATTTTGTCTTTCCCCAATGTGCTGATTTAGACACTTAAATGTCTTTTTTTCCCCTTTGTCTTACCCTTTCATTCTTTGTTGAAGATGATGCACATGCTAGCGTACTAAATCATCACTTTGTGTTACCCCTCACTGAGGTTTCTCCCACATACTGATCACCGCTTAATAAACTCGCTCCCCTTTCTCTTATTAATCTCTCACTACAGGGTTCAGTGACAACTATGGACTTACATGGTTGAAATGCTGTTTCCTTTCCTACCAAAGTAAATTGCTCAATAAGAAATATTTTTCAGTCAATCTGTGTTTTCAGAAACTTACATCCATTCAGTTAGGTAAATGGTTACCAAAGTCTTGTGTGTTCTATTTTTGAGACTGAAAAAACAAATACAATTTACACAATTCTTGTCTACTAAGCACTGACAGTATCATTGGTCAGAGAGATGTATTCATGGCATCTTTCTCTCCACATGGTAGAAGCCATCACAATGTCAACCCTTAACGATTTTGCTCACCTGTCTTAAAAACAAGGATTTTGGATTGGGAGCACAGCAGTAAACACATGAGGTTGAGAGACTTGGGTACAAATATCAGCTATTTCAGTTTCTGAGTATGAATTGTTAAAGAAGGCATTTAAATCCTAAAAAATTCTTCACCTATAAAATATTAGTTCACCAGAAAAGTCAAAAAGTCTTTCTGTTGCACAGAAAAATGGAAAAATATACCATGGTTTTTCTGACGACCCAATTGTTACAAGGATTAAGTGAGATGATGCATTAATATGCTTATAATATCTGGATGCATGTATGTATATATGTATGCCTGTATGTATGTAATGTGTAATATTCCATATATATTGTTTAATTCTCAGTTAAGTGTTCACTGATGGTAACTACTGATTTTGCAAAGATCCTGCTCTTTGAGAGGCTGACATGAAGTGGCTGACATGAAGTTGAGATTGCTGGGCCCACATGTTTCTTCCCTTCTGTTGAGAGAAAGCATCCCAGTATGTGTATGCCTTGCTTTGAGGCAGGTCTTAAGTCTGAATTGTATCCATTTAGACTCATAACTACCCTTTTGGGCACATTTTAATTTTATGGATGGGGAAACTGAGGATCATAACGGTGCTTTGATAGGAGCCATGCGTGATTCTAAGATACAGGAGTCCCTGGGTGAGTAAAATGCCACACAATATTTCAGTTCCTTCTTTATTCCTGTTCTGCATTTCCTCATTGACCTTTCCCAGCTACTGGACTCAGAAATCCAGGGCAAGACATCACTGCACCATGGTGCTGTTCAAAAGAACTTTCCACGATGCCCCTTTTAAGCAGTCCATTTCATTGCTTTCTAGCTCTGAACATTACGAAGGCCTCCAATACGTGGAACCAGCATCTGTTTCTCTCAAACTTACTTTCTTGGTTTGAATATTTCCCTGGAGTTACATAAAGTATGCTCAATCAATTTCACAAAAACTGTATCCCCTAGTACTCTTTACCATGTACAAATGTATTCTGAGTGCAGAGTTTTTTGGTGTATTTTTTTTTTTTGTTTGTTTGTTTTGTTTTTTGTTTTAAGTAACTTCTGTGGGGATTCAGCACACTGTGGAGATGATGACATAACAGTGATAATAATAATCATTCCTATGCACTCTGCTCTCATTATGCGCCAGGTATTGCCCTAAACCCTTCACATACATTAGCTCATTTATCTACCATAATAACAACACAGGCTAGGTCCTATTTATTCACCCAGTTTTACAAAAGGGAACTGAGACAAAAGGGAGTTCATTGAAATCATACTCCTTGCAAGTGGTGAAGCGAGAATTTGAAATTGGGTAGTCTGAATTCAAAGCCCATATCCTTAGTAGTGTTGCAATCTGGCTTTCTAAGACCACAGTTAAAGGAACTAAAGGATCTCAAAAATAGGACTCTATTGATTGAGGACCTGGGGCTCAGAACTCCTACATTCAGTAAGAGAGGGTTTAAAAGGAAAGCATTATAGAGCCAGTCTGCAGGACCCACTTGTTTTCTGCATACCATACATCTGGCTGTCAAATACTGCTTCTCAAATGCCCATGATAAAAAGAACTGAGGACTTGCTCTTATCCAGGGCTTTGAGCCTACAGGGCCCAGGAAAACCATGTCAGTGAGTGAAGAGAATAGGTTATAATAGTTTGAATATTTGTGTTCCTTTCAAAATTCATGTTAAAACTTGATCTGGGGGCAGCAGGTGGCCTGGTGATTAAGACACTGGAATCCCACCTGGCTGACCATAGTTTGAGCCCTGGACCTGGGGGCTTGATAATCACATCACATGCATGAGTGTGTGTGTGTGTGCCCCAAATCCCAGCAGGAGAATGGAGGAGAAGGGATTGCAGCATGGCCATCTCCCCTTGCGAGTGATTTCTTACTTTCCCTTTCTCTCTGTCTCTCTCCTCTCCAGCAAGCATATGCACCCTATAGCAAAACTCTTGGAAAAAAAACAAGCAAAAAAACTTGATCTCTAATAAAACAGAATTAAGAGGTGGGGCCATCAGGAGATTAGACCAGAGGGTTTTGCCATCAGAATGGATTAGTGCCTTATAAAAGGACTTGCCAGGATAAGTTTGTACCTTCTGCCATGTGAGAACATGGGGGTTTGCCCTATCTGGAGAAGGTGATAATAATGCACCATCTTGGAAGCAGAGAGTGGCCCTTATCAGACATCAAATTTTTGGGTACCTTGATCTTAGACTTCCCAGGCTCCAGAACTGTGAAATGTAAAAATTGTTGTTTTTTAATTTAATTTTATTTTCTATATTTGTCATAGGTACATGTACTTGCCAGAGAAATGAGAGAGAGAGAGAGAGAGAGAGAGAGAGAGAGAGAGACCACCCTTGCCTCACCATGGTGCATGGTCATGTTACAATCACTTCTATTCCATTTCTCCCTCGTTTTAGGATTTTGGGCACACATGCACCCTGGCATGTTTCTCAAGCCACTTGTTTTGGGACTTGAACTATGTGGCTAGCCATGTGGGATCCAGCCACCTTCACCAGCTGGCCCATAAAAATGTCAGGTGTTTTATTATAGTAGCACTAACAAAATAAGGCAGTTATTTAAATGCACTTTTTATTGCTTCAAATTTTTTTTCCTGCCTGCTTTTAAGCTATCCTCCCTTTCATGCTGTCTTTTGAGTTTTCACTCTTCATCAAGGTATGAGTACAATAAATATTCTATACCTTCTCGACTGGACTATAGGGAAGCGGCAAATGGTAATAATGGTTATTGTCACTTGGCCCGTTGTCTGAGAGACAATCGAGAGGAGACAGGCAAGATGGAGGGCATGTGTCTACAGAAGTAGTGGCAACTCAGCTATAGCTTATTTTACTATTTTAAAACACAGTGATCCACCATGTGGGAGTCTAGCACCCTGACCACCACGTGACCAACCACAGTTCGAGTCCTGGACCTGGCAGCCTGCTTTCTCTCTCTCTCTTTCTTTCTCTCTCTGGTGAGTGCTTGTTCCCTATAGCGAACTTAAAAAATAATGATAATGAATAAAATTAAATTAAAATCTCTTTATAAAATAAAATGAAACATAGTGATCTTGCCTCCCAGGTCACCTGAGCTTCCAGGGAAAGTGTGAAAAGCACATCATTTATGTGAAATATTTCATTTTTTAAATACTGACAATGAACCCTATAGTAAAAGCTTTATGGTATCTTAGATTGGATCATGGGATAGAAAAGACATTATAAAAATGAATGAAATCCAAATAAACTGTGGAATTTAGTTTTATTTTAAAAGGTTTTCTTGTTTGTTTTTGTTTTGTTTTGTTCTTTTCTTTAAAGACCTCATGATCAAAATTTCAGGGTCAGTTAATATGTAATTTCAGAGTCACTTAATATATATGTAGCCCACAGGCTGCTAATACATTATCTTTTATCCAGTCCAAGTAACACATTTAATGATGAACAAGCTGAGGCCTGGAGATCAAAAACACTTTACTCAAAATTGTATAAATTAGTTGTATCATTTTGTCTAAAACCCCATTTCATACTGCTTAGGCCAGGAATGATTAATTCTGAAATTGTAATAGAACTTTCCCTTTTTTATCTGTATTTAGGATAAAGCAAGCCTTAGGAATTTCACTGGTCAGGTTCATCATAAGTGATAAAACATGTGACCAAATATCACATGGCCTTGTTGCTGATGAAGATGCTTCCTCTCCTTCCTTCCCCACTGGCCTGCAGCCCTGTTCTCAGACTCTGGCTCAATTTTCCCCTTTACTGCTTTTTCCTGAACCTTTAGTGTTTTCCTTCCCTACTTCCCTGTCACCATTGTTGCATGAAAAGCCAGATTATTCAGCAAATAGTGGCTATGAATACAAAACGATGTACTTACCCAGAAACCTAGTTCAGAAACACCCAGTCCATTAAAGCATCAAAAATTTTCCAAATCACCAAATAAAAATTATTACTAGAGTGCTCATGCCACAATAGTCACATGATGTGCTTGTGCAACTGAGCATAAAACAATAAAATGAGAATCACTTATACGTAGCTAACAGGGTTTATCAGTCTTTATGTAAGAACAGAGGCATGCAAGCCCATCATTGCAACGTGACATCTAGAAAAAAGAAGACTAAAATACAGCAGATCTAGCTATGTAGACTTCTTGTTCCCCCAAAGTTGGACCAAAGACTACTAATGTTCTCATGAGTTGCACAAAACAAGTGGGAGAAAACTCGTAGAAAAACCAGAGCCGAGGATAAAATGACTTATTTTCAGTAGACACGAGCAACAAATCTACGGAGTGTGATTTTTTTTTTTTTTTTTTTTTGCCACTGGGCACACACAATTCAAGGAGAAATAAAGGAGTAATTTCTTTTTTGAAAAGACACAATTCTAGGGGAACAGAAAAGACATTCTGCCCGTGCAGTAGTTTACTACTGGGTGAAATGGCTCCCACACCTTGTGGTTCTGAGTTAGAGCTGGTCAGCACAGAACTTGAGTGAGAACCTGACGGCAACGGAATATCCTCTAAAGGTCTTCGTAATTAAAGCTGGTAAAAGACAGGTGTGAGCTCCAGGTCTTCCTCACTCTCTCTTGCTCCCAACTACCAAGCCTGATGACCATCAGTGACCCCTGGCCCTCCTCACCAGACTCTGAGACAACAGGCTTCTGTGGACCTCTCTACCAGATCTCCTTGCCATTTCGCCATGGAAGGAGACCCTGCCTGCCTATTTTCCTGTGCAAGCTGCTGCTGATCACCTGCACCCAGACCACGTAACACTTCTATGATGTTCTCAGATCTTCCAGCTCTTTCAGACCTTCACTTTCCCAGCCTGGCCCGCAATGGTGTCGTCCTGCTTCTTTCTATGTTCCTCACTCCTTAATGCTCTAGATGGAAGCTGCTTGATAAGTCAAGTAATTCTCTAGTGTGGTGATTCTCCAAATGTGTCTCATTACAATAACTATCTTGATTGTTTAGTACAAAAACAGATTCCCCAAACTCAGCTTTAATAGATTAGAGAGCTGAAGATGGGGGCCGAGACCCTGCACTTTTTTTTTAGTTTTTTTTTTCTGTTGTTTTTTGTTTGTTTGTTTGTTTTTCTTTTTATTTTGCTATAGGGTGCAAACACTCACCAGAGAGGAGAGAGACAGAGAGAAAGTGAGAAACCATTACCCAGTGAGAATGGCCATGCCATAATCCCTTTGCCTCCATTCTCCTTTTGAGATTTTGGGCATGCACGAACACATGCCTGCGTGATTTGCAAGCTGCTGGTTCTGGGACTCAAACCATGATTGATTATGTGGGAGTCCAGCACCTTAACCACCACACCACCTGCTCGGCCCAAGATTCTGCACGTCTAACAAACATCTCAGGTGGCTTGTAAAATCACGTAGGTTGGGTGATGGTTGCTCTAGTGCGCCTGCTCTTGCCAGGGCTGCACGTTAGAGATACCTAATGAGCTTCAACGACATCCTTTGGAGATGTGGACTTAGTGGGCAGGAGCCTAGCCTAGACATTCAGAATTTGAAAAGGTCCCTGTATGATGCCAATGCACAGACAAGGGTGGGAACCCCTGCTCCACAGGAATAATGGTGAGTTACCTATTCAGAGAGAATTATTTTATTCCTCCTCACAAATAAAATATGTCAGGCACCATATGGTCCAGCATAAGGAATCTTTCTTAGAATTTTAAAGTCAGTGTTCCAGCTACAAGGGGTCTTGATGGTCTTTTAGCAATGCTCTGATTTGTGCACTCAGGTTAGAATATTGAGACTAGAGAGGTTAAGTGGCTGGTCTAAGGTCACACAGCTAGTTATCAGAAGACCCAACATGGAGCTCTGCCTGATACAGATAAGCAACATTTCATCAGTGCTTAATTGCTTCTGGAATGTTCTTACATGAAATCGACTCTGTCCTGAAGGTGCATTTTGCTGCCTTTTTGTTTAAAAGAAATTTATATTACATCTAATAAACAAAAAGGAAGTACAATGTCTGCACTTGTTTTATAGGAACATTCTGGAAATTTTACAGCATATAAGAAACACATTGGGACTTTTTAAAGATACAGAATCTGGAAGACTGATTCAGGAAATCTGTGGTGGGCTTAAGAATTTGGTAGTTCTAATCCAACCACAGGCATGTATTCTTCCTGCCTCTTATAATTCCGATGTAAATAGTCCAGACAAGACTGATATGCTCTGTCTTAGCAATTGACCCCAAACACTGGTGTAAGATATTTAAATGAGATACTTAAATGAGAGCAGCATCTAGCTCTTATCATACACAATACTTAGCATGTTTTTCCAAATCTGTGCACAAAAATTAAACTCTCAGCTTTCCTAAAACAGGGATTATATTCACACCTTGAAAAACAAAGCTCTATCAAATAAACCCAATATAATCACTGACTGAATATGCATCAATTTCTTTCTTTCTTTCTTTTTTTAAATAGGACCTGTTTGTTCACCAGAGAGACAGAAAGGAAGAAATCATTTTTGGGGGTGTGGGGGGCATGGGTGGCCATGTTGCCATCCCTTCTCCTCCAGTCTACTCTCAGGATTTTGGGCACACACGGACATGTGCCTAGCATGAGTTTCAAGCTGCTGGGCCTGGTACTCAAACCATGACCAACTACATGGGAGTTCAGCAGTGAAACCATTATGCCATCTGCTGGTCCCATATGTCAATTTCTTTCTAACTACAGTCTTGTTCTCCATGCTTTGGCCCATGAGAGACTTAAAGATAATTAGTGCTATTTGTATATCAATCCTTTTGCATATATTCTTCAGTTTTCATCTCTTAACCAGAGTCCTACAGTCTAAAGCCAGCGGAGGCAGGTAAATCCTGCTAATGAATCAAGCAGACTGAAGTGGGAGTTTCATAAGGAGCAGTGGGGACTGTGGCAATCTATACAGCTCATGATGCTGTGTCAAAAAATTACTATTAATTGACTCAGGGCATTTATGGTGCCGTGGGATGTAGACCCGTCTGTGCTGATTTTCTGGTTTTCCTTTCTTCAGTCCCTTTGTTATCAGATGGAGGGAGCTGAACTGTGCTGTATAAAATTCTTGGTTATTTAGGTCCAGATCTCTGAGATTAGACACCTGCCCCAAGATGCGTAATGAAAAAAACACAAACACTTGTGAAGTAGGAAAAGTTAGTTTTAATAAGAAAGCGAGGACTTTTAATAGAAAAGACATATACCCCTGTGTCAGAAAGGCACACAAGTGGGTATCTGCCAGAGAAAAACAACTACACTGGGCATAGGGTTAGGTGTTACATTTATTGTGAGAGTTGGTAATGAATATTTAGCAGGGGAAAGTCTGTCTTAGTTTCTGGGTTCTTTGCTTGGAATTTTCAAGCTTTTATATTTGCCTGTGCATTCCTCTCTGAGGTGAGGAATTTTATTAAATCATGCATGCCCAGGGTGAACTTTGAAGGTATGAGCATCCCTATATGGATGAACTGCCCTCTTAGTTTATTGCCCGAATGGGAATTAGGATATTAACCTAGCATCCCTCCCTCTGGTGAATTTCTGCATGTATATTTGGGATGGCAGGAGGGAAGATAACACCTTTCCAGTGCCAGGAGACAGGTGGGAGGAAGGAGTTCTCACAGAGGGTCTGGTTGTAACTCCTGATAAGTTGTGACTGATGAGGTAGATGTTGTCCCCCTTCTGCTATTTTTTTAAGGGTTGCCCACTCACGTCTAGCTAACTGCCTGTCACACCCTCAAGAGAAGTTAATGATCTACTGGGTCATCAGAAAAGTCATGACGTATTTTTTTGTTCTTCTGTGCAAAAATGTTATGACCTTTCCGACGATCCTGTAGGTCAGGGATCTATGAATTGAGACCCAAGGGACAAATCTGACTCCCCACTTGCTTTTGCAAATAAAGTTTTATTAAAACACAATCGTATCCTTTTATTTACTTATTGACTATGACTGCTTTCTCCCCAACATGGCAGAGTTAAATAAAATAGTCCCCCCACCAACCATCCACAGCAGATATGGTCCAAGACCTCCAGTGAATGCCTAAGATCATGGATAGGACCTTACCCTACATACACTCTGCTGCTTTTCTTTTCTTTCTTCTTTTTTTTTTTTAACATATATACATTCCTATGGTAAAGTTTAGTTTATAAATTAGGCACAGTAAGATATTAATAGTAATAAGAACAAAGAACCATTTTAATAATATACAGGAATAAAAGTTATGTGACTTTAGTCTCTGTCCCTCAAAGTTATCTTATTGTACTATACTCACCTATTCCCTGACTGTGGTTAACTGTGAGTAACTGATTCTACAAAGGCAAAATGGTGATTTGGGGATGGGTTACTATATTTGGGACAGAGACCTATGGCCTTCAAAGCCTAAATTATTTACTATTTGACTTTTTATAAAAATGGTTTGCCTACCCTGATCTTAACCTTTTTGTGTGTAAACTTCTGTGTGTGTGTGTGTGTGTGTGTGTGTACATACACATGAGTAAGCGGTATTTATTAGAGTCTTTCTATGTTATGCTCTTCCTGCCTCACCTTCCCAAATGGCTGGGATCACAGGCACACATCACTGCGCCTGGCTTTTAAAGTGGACAGGGAACCAGGCCCAGAGGATGGCATAATGGTTACATCACTGGACTCGCACATAGTCAACTGTTGTTCAAGTCCTGGATCCAGCAACTTCAAATTTACGACAGACACATGTCAGTGTATGCCCAAGATCCCAAGAGAAGAATAGAGGAAAAGGGATTGTGGTGTGGCCATCCCCTGGGAGGTAATTTCTCACTTTCTGTCTTTCTATTTCTGACTTTCCAGTGAGTGCATGCGCCCTATAGTAAAAGTCTCTCTTAAAAAAAAGAAAAGAAAAAGTGGGCAGGGAACCGAATCTGATCCTCTCATGTGGCTTCACCCTACCCAGCAACAGCATCCAGCAGGCACCAATGTGACCACATAATGGAAAGGTTCCCCAAATCATCAGCATTCTGAGTGTTTAGCAAAAGAAATCCAGTTTGCTTTAGGAACAAAAGTTTGCTAGAACTTTCCTGTTTTAAAATTATTGGTTTTTCTTAACCATGCTACTTTTCATGAAGAAACATGATTGCTATGGCTGTCCAGAGGTTGAAGTAATTAATTCTTGTGTTTCATATTGAGTTTTTTTTTTTAAGAGATTTTTGCTATAGGGTGCACATGCTCACCAGAGAGATAGACAGACAGAAAGCAAGAAATCACTCCCCAAGGGGGATAGCCACACCACAATCCCTTCTCCTTTGTTCTCCTCCTAGGATCTTGGTGGCATGCACACACATGTGCTTGGTGTGAGTTTTATGCCATTGGGTCTGGGATTCAAACTGTGGTTGGTCATATGGGAATCTAGCAATGTAACTGCTACTCCCTCTGTTGGTCCCTAATATTGAGTTTAAAAAATCACTTTTAAAGGATTTTTTGGGGGTAGAAGAAAATAAGAATCTTAAAAAGTTTGGGGTGAAATATTTAATAATTGTTTCAAGATGGAAGTCCTTTCCAATTTGTTGGTATTGCTGGAACCAAACTGAAATGTAACTAATAGCTCAGGAAAAAATAAAAGGCCTGACGATGTCAGTTTAACAACCTGAATGATCCTTCTAAATTCTTAAGGGAACCCAAGGTAATAAAATTAGGAAAATAGGTCTCAGCTTAAAAATAGTGCTCTAATTCCCCCAATTTTCTTTCTTTCTTTCTTTCTTTCTTTCTTTCTTTCTTTCTTTCTTTCTCTCTTTCTTTTTTTTTTGGGAGAGGTTTTTGCTATAGGGTGTGTGCGCTCACCAGACAGACAGAGACATAGAGACAGAAAGCGAGAAATCACCCCCCAGGGGGGATGGCCACGCCGCAATCCCTTCTACTCCATTCTCCTCTCAGGATCTTGGGCATGCACGCACATGCGCCCGGCGTGAGTTTTAAGCCACCGGGTCCAGGACACGAACCGCGGTCGACTACATGGGAGTCCAGCGACATAGCCATTACGCTAACTGCTGGTTCCCCCCAATTTTTATCTAAAAAAAAAAAAAGCATATGAGTAAGATGAAATAAACTGCTACTTAAGTAGCCAGATATATTTGAGGGTAGAAGACAAGGTAATTTACACACACATTGTGTCACATGTTGGAATTTATGAAGCATTCCATCACCATCATCACCACAAGTATAATGATGAATACAAATAACGCTAGGTAGGGTAGGCTTACTCCATACAAATCTCTTCAGGGAGCACTTTACATGTATGATCTCATTTCATTCTTATAGTCTCATTTATTTCTCAGTTAAGGTACGTAACTGCTCTACGGAATCAATATCATGGGATTAGTGAATGGCAGATCAGGATTAACCCCAAGTCTCCTGATTTGGGTAGAGTTCCCATAATGCTACAGCCTTCCCTGCCTAAAAACTGTGCAGCCAGTTATTCCAAATGGAGAGAGAAACAGACGAAGACTCCCAAAAGGAGAAAAACTGCTCAGAGGGGCTGGCAGGTGGTGTCGTGGTTAAGGGCACTGGATTACAACACGGCCAACCATGGTTCGAGTCCTGGACCTGCAGGTTTGCTTTCTTACTTTCTCTCTCGATCTCTCTCTCTCTTTCTCTCTGTCCCTTTCCGGTCAAATTAAAATACATAAATAAATAAAATAAAGTTAAATAAAATAATTCTTAAAAAATAAAAAGCTGCTCAGAGACATCACCATAAACAAGTAGCAGAGAAGTGAAGGTCCCAAAATGTACCCATTTCACAAGGCAGAGCATGACTGACTCTTATTGGCATATATGATGTGATTGAAAAGTAATCTATTGACTCCACCCTTAAAATAAACTAATGTCAGGGCCAGCAGGTGGAATAGTGGTGAAGGCACTGGACTCCCACATGGCTGGCCACAGTTCAAGTCCTGGACTAAAACTCATGCCAAGCTTGTGTGTACATGCCCAAAATTTTAAGAGGAGAATGGAGGAGAAAAGATTATGGCATAGCCATCCCCACCCCCCACCCCAGGAAGTGATTTTTCACTCTCTCTCTCTCTTCATCTTTCTCTGTCTCTCTAGTGAGTGCATGTGCCCTAGAGCAAAAATATCTCAAAAATAAATAAATAAAAAATAAATGAATGAATGAATGTCAAAATTAGTGATTTCTAAATGGAAATCAAAGAGCTGTGTCCCCATAGGCCGGATTTGTCTTTGCAGGCCAAAGGCAGCCCAAAGCCTGTTATTGTAAATAAAGTTGTATTGAAACAGAGCCAAGTCATTCATTCACATACTGTATGCTTCATGCTTCAATGATAGAGTGAATTGTTGCATAGTCGCAACAGAGACCATATGGCCTGCAAAACCTAAAATACTTACTGTTTGATCTACTATAAAATAAGGTCACCAAACTCATCCAAAAGAAATGATAACCATACGATATAGGAAATGTTATGGTGCTACACCACAAGGGAATCATTTAGCTAGGACAGAAAGGGAGGTTTTCTACACACACACACACACACACACACACACAGAAACTCTTGTCTTAGCCCTGGAGACCTGGAGAGCAACTGGTCAAGGTCCAAAGTAAGAAAGCAAGAGACAGAATGCATGCAGAAATTGTGGCACCATTCAAGGCACCCTAGTTAATTGGGGAAGCAAGCAACTGATACTTGCAGGACATATTAAAGGGAAGTTAAATCCTTTTAACTTCCTCACTAGCAAAGATCGTACTGTCTGCAAATGTGTAAGCGCCAAGATGGGCCAGATGAATATGATGTATAATAATAGCCATAACTCAAAACTGAGCAGCTCAGCACAGGTGGCATTGTGACACAGCCCAGTGGGAGGAAACAGACTGGACCAACACAAAGACCCTTCCTGAAGTCAGCAACAGAATAGTCCTCTCGGGGGGAGATCTGAGAAAGTCTGGAAGATGGATCACTCAGATCTCACATCGTGATACAGATCCTATCAGCCTGGCCTTTACTCATTGCACATCTTTACCCCAACACACAATAATTGTTTTTCTTTCCTGAATCTCACATTAAGGTACAAAGTTGGGAAATAGCAGGTAAAGCTCATTATTTAAGAGTCTCAAGGGGGGAGAGAAGCAAAATGTTTAAGGGACACAAAAATGGAAAATTATCTGTTGATGATAAACATGTATGATAAGACCTTTAACTGGACTTCTATATAGTATATTCATGCTGGGAAAATTCATTTTATAAGTTGTAATGATATACAGTGGTTGACTATAATAAATAAATAAACAACAAAAAAGAGTAAAAATTAGTGTATGAACAACTCTAGTTAGGAGATTTAAACATGTGTAAGCTACCTTGTAGCTTAAGCCTCTGAAGCCTGCTTTGGCATTTAAGTGAGTTAATGTGTATCAAGTTCTATGTACAGCAATGGGTAGACCATAGAGGCTCAAAAATGTTAGCGATTATTTTCAATCAACTCTTGTGTTGTCGTTAGCAAGATCATGATTTAAAAGACCCTTCTAAGTATTACTGCTGGGAGATATTTGAGTTGATAGATCCCTTAGTGACTATGGTGGTCAAGGTTTTGTGGGTAGGAGAAGGCAATATTAACATATAAATCTTAATTCCACCTGAGTACGCTGCCCATTTCTATACTAGTCCTAAATATTTTAGCTTCTCAATTAGACATATCTGATGCAGGTGTAGCTACTGAAGCCCAAAGAAACTGTACAAAAAAATAGCAGCTGGGTTGGCCCTGGGGTGCAGCAGGTAAGCACTATGCTGAAGGAACCAGATCCTTCTGCATGGCTAACTGCAGTTTGAATCCCAGCCCCAATGGCTATGCCAGGAACATACATGCATGCACTGAGTCCCAATGGGATCAAGAAATGCAGGAAAAAGTATTGCAGCATGACCAGACTCCACTGGGATTGCCTTCTCACCACCACCATCCCCTCCACGTGCATATGCCTTCTGGAACTGAAAAACCAAATACAACAACAATGACAACAAAAGCCAGCAGCTAAGCATCCTATAATGCCTTCTAGAAAAAATTTAAGTAGAGTTTTTGCTGGTCGAGCTAGGCATGTAGCTTCACAAGCTGTGCTCTGGCTAATCATTGCTTATTTGTCCCTTAGAAGGAGAATACACATTTCATCTCCAAGTACCCCCTCCAGCTGTTTTTTTTTTTTTTTTTTTTTTTTTTTAGTTAACACTTTCTTATCCCCTCCTCCAAAAAAATGAATATGGCACATATTTCTAATAGGATACCTGTGATTTTCTAGAATCTTCATTTGCAACAAATTCACATACTATAGATGATGAACAAAACCCTTTCTATAAAGGATTTTTGTTTCTGGCGGTTAAGGATATTTTCTAGGCAATAGCAAAAACTTGCATGAGATGGTATCCCTCTGCCTCAACGAAAACACTTGAACATGATCTCCAAGGTCTCCTTGTCGAGTTTAAATGTACTGTTCATATCAACGGATTGCTGATTCCTCACGTTTTCCCCTGACTTACACTCTGAGTGCTGTTAATTCTGTTTCTATTTTTCTTGAGTCAGAGGATTTTCCTGTGTAGAAGAGCAACTCTATTTCTATATCCATCGGTTTCTTTGGAAACTGCATCCCTGTGTAGAAGAAAGGGCTGCGAGGCCCAGAGCTACAGGTAACTGGAACGTATATTTCTGCAATGACTGGTCCTGGTGCTAGGCCTCTGTGCCAGACTAGGCAGAGAAGATATCGGGCCCTGGCTGCCCACCTTGTTCCAATCCATTGTGACCTCTTGCCTTCATGACAGACCTGATGGGATTTAGCAAGAACCAGGGTATCTCTAATGGTTTACAGTTAGTGTGCTCCCAAACAGTCCCCAGCTGCCTGCAGAATAATATCAGGAATTAACCTCTATGCTTCTAGGCCCTGGATGTTGACCGTTAGTGAAGGCTTACATTTTATTAGATTGCATATGAAACCAATCTCTTGAGAGCTAAATATAAATGAGGCACTAGACTGTACTTTTTTTTTAATTTTAAAGACTATAAACGAATTTAAATCAATTTTATTTATCATTCTCATGGTCAGTGATTAAGAGCATAAGCTCTGGTGTTGGCAAGCCTCTTCTCTACTTCTTCTATTTCTCATTTTACACAAGTATGAAATAGTAATAACAAAAGAAGCTAAGTCCTGCATATTTCAGGATGAAATACAAATAATGACACAAATCACTTCGTGTAGTGGGCCTGGCAGCTACAGACTCCACAGATATTTACAACTACCCTCTTTTCTTAACTCTGTCATTAGCTGTACAATGCTCAGCTAAAATCCACGAACACAGAGAAGTACAGTGACTTGGTCTAGTCAGGCAGCGAGGGGTAATATCAGCACCAGAATCAAAACTATTGGATATCTATTCTGATCTGACCATTTTAATACAATGAGAATAATTAATTCCTATGCTAATGACTCAGTCCTGCAAAGCCCTTCACATCAAAACCAGTTCACACACAAACGCCTGTACTCTGGAAATCCTTGATAAGATAACGATCTAAGTAGCACCCTTGAATAGACACAACAAATACAGCCAGGTAGACTTGGGTTCATGGTGTATATTCACAAACTCAAGACTTAAACCAGAGGTTTCCAAACTCTGTAAGGTCATATGGCCCCCTAGTGTACTAGTAGTTTTTTCACTGTGCATACTTGGTCCAAAGAATACATAAAATTTATGTTTACTAAATAGTTCAAACACCTTGATACTTATGTCTTAATAACTTAGTGGACATTTGAAAAAATTATATATGTATAATTTGAAAGATAAAATATAAAATGTCTCATTATGTATAGTGTATTGGGTTGTTGGAAAAGTTATGACGTATTTTTTTCTTTTTGTTTGCAAAAATGCATCATGACTTTTCCAACAACCCAATATAAGTATATTAAACATGATAAACTATTATAAAACAATGTTGCTACACAACTTCTTAAATGTTAGATTCAGACTACACATTAGCACTCTTATTTCTTGTTCCGTGTCAATTTTCGCAGGGTAGAAACTTCGGCTGGTGGGACCAGCAGATAGCATAATGGCTATGTCACTGGACTCCCATGCAGTCGACCACAGTTCGGGTCCCAGACCCAGTGGCTTAAACTCATGCCGGGCACGTGAGCATGCATGCCCAAGATCCCCAGAAGAGAAAGGAGGAGAAGGGATTGTGGCGTGGCCATCCCCCCGGGGGGGTGATTTCTCGCTTTCTGTCTCTCTGTCTCTGTCTTTCTGGCGAGCACATGCATCCTACAGCAAAAACCTCTCAAAAGAAAGGAAGGAAGGAAGGAAGGAAGGAAGGAAGGAAGGAAGGAAGGAAGGAAGGAAGGAGAAAAGAAACTTTGACTGGCATCAACTGCTGAAAAATATGACATCATCAAAAAATATGCAGCAGGGCTAGGTAGTAGCACCACTGTACTGCAACCAGAGCCACATTGGAAAGGTTCTAGCACCTCACTGAGCATGCCAACAGGTGTGCACCTTTGATCCAGGTTAGCTGAGACTGGAGGGAGATCATGGTGTGAAGACCTTTTTGGAGGAGGTGCTTGTCTCTCTGTCTCTACATCAGTAGCTTCCTAGAATATTTAAAGTATCCTGTAGAGCTCTGTGGGATCACCATAGTGCCCAGAGATACCTTAGCACACAATGTGAGAACCATGGACTGAAGCCAATATCAGTCTCAGTATCTTATACCTACAAGTCTGGAGAGGCTACTTTGACCTATAACATTTGAAGGATAAAATTATATAATGAAATTCAAATGCATAGAGACCAGTGAGCCTCAGATTTTAGTGTGCATAAGAACCATCATGAATTATTATTTTAAAAATATAAATGACTATTTTTCTATCCCCAGAAGTTCTGATACAGTAGAGTTGGAATACACCTCAGGAATCTGAATTTTTCTTTATCTCACTAGGAGATTTATAGATAGAGGGTCTGAAGACCACAGAGAAAACCTGCTTGAGATATAACATTTATGTATTGATGGTACATTGAAATTCTCACAAGTTAGAAAAAAAGAGTTAACCTATGACATTTTCTTTTTCATGGGCAATGAGGAGACACATAATGATTCCAGCAGCTTGCTAAATAGGTTTCTTTCATATAGGTCCCCAGGTAACTGATCTATATGTATAATTTGAAAGATAAAATATAAAATGTCTCATAATGTATAGTGTATTGGGTTGTTGGAAAAGTCATGACGTATTTTTTTCTTTTTGTTTGCAAGAATGCATCATGACTTTTCCAACAACCCAATATAAGTATATTAAACATGATTTTCACCCACTCCATACGGCCACCTGACAAGACTTTGTTAAAGCAACTACCTATAGGAAATTGGATCTTTGAATTAAAAAAGACCTTGAAAGAGAAAATGATACTCTGTGCATATCAAGAATCTACTATTAAATCTGAAAGCCTGCACTGTATAAAGTAAAATTATTGTTATTAAATTCTCCACAGATTACAAAATAGCAGCAGCTCATATTATAAGGACCAGATTGGACCTTTGCGAGGCCTAACTTGCTAAGCACAAGGGAAGTAGACTTTGCCTCTTAAAGGATATTTGCCTACAGCATAATACCAATAATGGAAATAATATCAGATCATATAAAGTTGAGGCTTTTATTCTCCACAGAACTGAGAAATGATGAGAGAGGCACTCTGGGAATTTTCCCTTTAGATTAAATATTTGAATCATGACTGTCTGAGACAATCATATACGGCTTGAAAATTACTTTGCTATCTCAAGCATGCTGAGAATAAAAGATACTTTCGGTATCACAATTAAGACATGAAATCTTATTTTCTGTGGGATTTGTATAGTTAAGAAAAGAGAAAAGTATTCAAATGGTACTTAATGTTTTAGCTTAATTTAACCAGCTCCATCTTGCTGTACTGATACAGGAATAAACAAGTTCACAGCCTTTCGGAGCTGACTGAAGATACTCTGCTGATACTCATGGGTTTGAAGTAGGATCAGACAAGAGAAATAAAACAAAAGCCAGCTGGGCGACCATGTTGTTCTGATTCAAGGTGGCAAGACTTAGAGTTTCTTTCCTTCTTTTTAAATTGTGAGAGAGCGCATGTGCTTCCCAGACAGAGAGAAAGCCCCCCACAATGAGGTGCGTTCATGCTGTAATCCATGCTTCCTTCATTTCTGTAGGGATTTTGGGCACACACAGTGGTCTGCTGTGCGGAATCTGACTCACTTAACCACTAGGCTATATAACTGACCCCAACTTAGATTTTTCTAGTACTTTCTTCTGTTGAGTCTCGAACTGGCTGAAATCTCAAATTCTGCGAGTGCATTACAGATGCCTTAGAGGGTGGCGGTAGCACTTGTTTTGTGGGCTTATTCCCTTTATTGAATTTTCACCAGGACCAGTAGTCATATCCTACGGAGGCCACTCAGCTTTCAGAAGGATTGTTTGAAGATGTGGAAACATTCTATCCATCCAGAGCTCAACTAGCCTGTTAAGTGGGACTGGTCTTAGGAGGAGACAGTAACTATTTGCTGGTGTAATTTCTTAAGCAAGATCCTCTTCCCAAAACGTGTCTTCACTCACCTATCAATTTACAATGCCATTACTTTGAAGACCACTTTGACTCTCATGACCTTTTCAAGGCTGACTTTTCACTCTAGGTGTCTCCATTTTCTTTTTTAAGCTCCATCTAAACCAATTAAATGAGATATTTTTTGTGTATCTTCTCTGGTCTCTTATCTCTGAGTCTTGACTTCTGTGAATCTTCCTATTCTAGACTAACTCATTCTTTCCTAACTTATTTACATTAACACTTTATCGATGACTTAATTCTACCTGTCTTAGTACATTGCTAAACAGAAATAACTGAAACTAGGTGACTTGTAAAGAATAGAGGCTTATTTGGCTCATGAGTCTAATGAATGAAAAAGACCAAGAGCTTTGGACCAGCATCTGGTCAGCTTCTAATATATCATAATATGGCAGAAAGAAGTGGAAAGTTCAGCAGAAGTATACAGAGAGAGAGAATAACAGAGAGAGAGAGAGAGAGAGAGAGAGAGAGAGAGAGAGAGAGAGAGAGAGGACACGTATCCAACAGGCAGGCAATAATGTTTTATAACAATCTGCTCTCAGGGAACTGAGAGCCCTTCCTGGGAGTGTGAGAACTCACTCCCTATTACAAGACAGCACCCACTAGGCCACATCTCTCTCTTTTTTTTTTTTTTGGAGAGGTTTTCACTATAGGGCGCGTGCGCTCGCCAGACAGAGAGAGACAGAGAGACAGAAAGCGAGAAATCACCCCCCAGGGGGGATGGTCACGCCGCAATCCCTTCTCCTCCATTCTCCTCTCGGGATCTTGGGCACACACGCACACGCGCCCAGCGTGAGTTTTAAGCCACCAGGTCCAGGACGTGAACCGCGGTCGACTACGTGGGAGTCCAGCAACATAGCCATTATGCTAACTGCTGGTTCCCTAGGCCTCATCTCTTAAAGGACTCACCATCTCAAAGTGTCACTATAATCGGGACACAATTACAACAAATAAACTCTTGTAGAACAAAATATTATCCAGCTCATAGCACTGCCTGTTCCAGTAATGCTTCCCTGAACCCCAACATCTTTACTGTGGGAGCTGCTGGCTTTTTTTTTTTTTTTTTTTTTCCATTTTAACCTGGATACATAGAACTAACTTCAGTGCACTCATTATTTTCCTCCTGATATTATAGAATTGTTGGTATAGTTCAGATTTATGTCTTCCCCATTAGATTGTTAAGTTTTTAAAAGATCAAATTAACTTTTGCATCCTTCCCCCTAAACAGAACACACTGCACATTATCAAACAGTATGTCGTAACTGAATTAATGAATTAGAAAAAAGTATTGCTATACAGTTACCCCTCAAAATTCCTCAAAGATTCTCAGGTAGAAATGACTGAATTTTCCTGCTTCTATGCAAGGAAATATTCACAGAAAGAGAAAGGGAAAGGAAAATATACAGAATATCACTCAATCCTGTGGTCAAGGATGGATTGTTGCAGAAGGGGAGGAGGCAAGTGAGGATATTTAAAGTTAAACATTACCTAGTCTTATTCTTTTGTATAACCCCTTGCAAAAGAGAGATTCTCCCAATTCAAATGGTTTCTCAATTCTAATCCATTTCCATTCCTATGAAAAAAGCAAGAAGGCATTGACATAGATCTTGTTAGGCATGTTCTCCAAAGTAACCAGCAGGATTGATTATCTGGACTTCACATAGCTCTGGAATCTGAAGGCAGAGAATAAGGTGCCCCTTTGATCCAGGGATAGATACCTTAGCTATCTGAGTTCAAAGAGAATCTTAGTTTCCTTTCTCATACCCTGAGGAACATGTGGCAGATGTGCTGGGATATCTTATGATTCTGTGCTACCTTCTATTGTACATTATTACTGTATTGTACATGCCATATTGTTACTGGCATGCATGTCCAAAGAATGGTGGCTTATTTTCAAAACCTTAAGTCCATTTTTTAAGGTTAGTTTTCAAAAATCACTTAAGCCTGATTTGTCATTTTGTTTGGTGTATAAGAACAAACTCAGGAAGAACAAAAGAATAATTATAAGAAAATAATAAGATAAGGAACCCATCAGTAGAACAGGTAGTATTTATATTAGAAGAGGGTTTGGGAATTGGCTCATTGCAGCATTGTGTGAATTGATTGATAAGCCATTGGTAAACTGAAAGCAATCACAGTAGAAATAAACCATAGACATTGGCAAATGGTAAATATCAAGGCCTGCCTCTCTCTCTCCTCTCTCTCTCTTTTTAGAGCTAGTTGACCAGTGCATCACTGATTAGGGGCTAGTATAGACATAGTTTGCAAAAAGGAGAAAAAAAAAGTAGATGGCAAAATTCTTATTGAAGTTTTCTTTCTTCAAAAATCTACACTGAGAACAGGAGGGGTGATTACATATTTAAAAAGAGTTGTACATGAAATGCTACTCACCCACAAAGAACAATGAGACCCTGGCATTTGACAGAAAGTGTACAAATACGTGGATAAGATTTAATGCTAAGTGAAGCAAACCAACTATGAAAGAGAGGCATTGTATGTCCCCACTTAACACATGCTGAATGTCTGCACTCTATGGCAGATACTGAAAGACTGGAAGGTATAAAAGCATGAAGAATAACTGTGGATACTAGAGGCAGTGTGGGAAGAGGGTGAGCAATGAGGGAGAGGAGGAAGGGAATCAGGGGGGAAAAGCAAAACATTTCATGGACACACATATGGAAAATTATCTATTGATGATAAGGTGTATGGTGATTCTTTGGCTGGATTAATATACAGTGTATTCATGCGGGGAAAATTCACTTTGTATGCTGTAAATATGTGCAGTGATTAAATGTAAATAAATACAGTACACTTAAAAAACAGTTGTACATATTGTGAAATTCTAGTTCTACTTAGAGGATCTTGTCATATCCATACCAAATAAAGCATCAAAATAGCTTTTGATAAATAACCTTTTCTTTCTTTCTTTCTCTTTCTCTTTCTCTTTCTCTTTCTTTCTTTCTTTCTTTCTTTCTTTCTTTCTTTCTTTCTTTCTTTCTTTTATTCTTCATGGAACGGAGAGAGAGAATAGAGAGAAATAAAAGTGCATTCTGGACAGAGCCTTCTCTCTGTAATCTTCCCCTAAACCCTGCAGTCAGCTAGGATCATGGGAGTCCTGATATGTTCAGGTAGACCTAGGACATAAACTCAGATCCTTTAATATGGTCTTCAGCATAGTGCAGCAGCACCTTATTGCCTGTGCCACTGCAGACGGACCAAAAAACCTTATTTAAGTGCACAAATGTTCGCTACTCCTCTAGTAGTATATTTAGTATCTTAAAAGAATTCGTTAATCATAAACTTGTCTTTCTCTGTCAAATTTGGTTGATCATTACCTTCCACATTGTCATAACCATTTTGAAACAGTAATCAAGGTGTATACTGAGCCTCTATACCTAATAACACAAATTTCTATATCTTAATGACAGGATTTTCTGTGATAAAATGATATCATAAAATGATAACAGAATAACTTTAATCAGAGTCATAAAATAAAATCCTGTGATGCTTTGCAGACAAAAACAGTTCTTTTAATGCTAAGCTCAGAATCTAGTGACATTTCTGTGACAATGAGATGAGGAAGTGTCACTGGGAGATTTAATTGTTGTAATTCTTTACATACTCAATCTTTCTTACTCATCTTCATACTTTTCATTGTGCTATTGTTGTTCTTGGCCACATGACTTGCTTTAGTTAATGGGATTGAGTTGAAATTGATAGTGGACCTATTCTAGTACAAGTGGAGGCTTTGTATGGTTCTCTTGTATTCTTGCTATTGATCATGAAATGCCTAAGCCCTAGGAAGCAGACTCCCTTTAGCCTCTGCTCCAGAATGAGACACATGGCCCAGACATGTATGTTACCTGCAGCCTGGATCAAAGCACAAACAAGCCTAGCTAAAGTCTACCAAATTCCAGACAGCTCACCAACCCAGGAGTGAATGCTAAATGCTTGCTTTAAGTAGTCCGTTTCTGGATAATTTGTTATACAGCTCAAAGGTTACAATAACTGACTAATTCAGTTTTAGTCATTAAGCAGAAATAAAGAACTATTTGAAACTTGCTTCATGATAGTTTATAAATCAAATTTGTACACATTTAGAATCAGAGAGCAAAGTTTCAAATTCTAGTTCAATGATTTAAAACCCCTCTAGTGTTAGTTTTATCCTCTTTAAAAGAAGGACAACAATACTTATTTCATAAGTTTCTGGTTGAGGATAAACTGAGAATTTTCAGTGTAAGACAGTTCACTATAAAGGGCTTGATAGAGAGTATGACATATGATAAAAGAACAAAACTGATAGCTGTAAGTATTCCTGTTATTAGACAGCATTTTGAAAATTTACTGTTAATAGAAGCTCTCTAACAGAAAACTAGAAGGGAAATGACAAAGCATATTTTTGGTTTAGAGTCAGAAATCACTAATAAAACAAAACCACCTGCAAGGCAACACATTCAATATTGACTGTAGAAAATAGCCAAAGGCAATTGCTTTGAAATTAAACATAGGTTTGGAACAGGGATTTATTTTTTGAACACCGATAAGCACAAACCACATCAAAAAGGCTCTGTAGAACTTGATGGATGAGTTCCATTATATAAGTAAAAATTAAGGCATGGCCTCATCCAAACATTGTTAACAACAGGCACTAAGGATTCCTAATAGGTAGCCCAGAGCTCACCAGGGAAAAGCATTTTCCGTATAGGCTTGTACAGCAAAAATAAATATCCACATCATTAAATGAACTCCAAGACAAAGAACTGTAAACTTTGTACTTGAATGCAGGCTAATCAAATTTGACAGAAACCCACTAAGTGATTAGAAAACTCAACCACGTGATCTTCAGTGAATTAAAGAAATTGGTTGGGGACTCAGTGTCTCAGACATGACCTATTGCTCTTTTTCTGATGAATGAGAGAACATCCGCAAGTAGAAATGGATGTAAAGATTAGGTGGATGTGCACCTCACTTCACATAGCCAAGATTCTCAAAAGTTACAATGTGCTAGATTCCTGTCCCTTCCAGATCCCCTTTCACAATTACTTTAAAAAATGCAGTACTGGGGTCAGCAAGTGGCATGGTGGTTACGTGCTGGGCTTCCACATGTCTGACCATGGTTCTAGTCCCGGATATGGCAGCTTGAAAACTATGCTGGACATATGGGTGTGCATGCCCAAATTCCCAAGAGAAGAATGGAGAAGAAGAGACTGCAGCATGGCCATCTCCCTGAGGGGGTGGGGGATGATTTCTCACTTTCCCTTTCCTTGTCTTTGTTTCTCTCTGGTAAGAAACCTTTAAAAAAAAGGGGGGGGGGGGGGCCCTATGGCAGAAACCTTTTAAAAAAAGCAATACTTACACATACATTAGGTTGGATTTTAAGTTGTGTTATCATACACATACACAAACACAAAACACAACAATAACAAAGAAACAAGGAAATTTTGGAGGTGGTAGATATATTTATTAGATTATGATGGTGGTAACAGAAGTGCATGGCCAAACTTACCAAACTGCATACATTAATATATATATATATATATATATATATATATATATATATATATATATATATATGTGTGTGTGTGTATAAAATCTTCCAGAGGAAGCATGCATTTTTTTCAGGAGACAGACAGTAAGACAGAAAGCACCCTCCCTCCACAATGGGAATGGTCACACTGCAATCCATTTTACGTCATCCCTCTCTCCTTTTGCAATTTTGGGCACACATGCACATGTGTCAGTATGTTTCTCAAGTTACTGGGTCCAGGACTCCAATCAGGCAGTTGGTCACGATGTGGGATCTAGCTGCCCTAACCATCCCCACTGGCTGGCCCAGCACCATATATATATATATATATATATATATATATATGTGTGTGTGTGTGTGTGTGTGTGTGTGTGTGTGTGTGTGTTTTGGAGAGGTTTTAGCTATGGGGCACACATGTGCACTCACCAGAAAGACAAAGAGAGACAGAAAGCGAGAAATCACCCCCCAGGGGGGATGGCCACACCGCAATCCCTTCTGCTCCATTCTCCTCTCCGGATCTTGGGCATGCATGCACATGCGCCCGACGTGAGTTTAAGCCACCGGGTCCGAGACTCGAACCGCAGTCGACTACATGGGAGTCCAGTGACATACCCATTATACTAACTGCTGGTCCCCCCAGCAGTATATTTTATATACCAATTATAACTCAAAAAAAAAAAAAACTGAGGAAAAAAGGCAATACTTCAACTAATCTAAACTATCAAAGATTAGAAGGCATAAGATCATCTGGAAAGCTTGTTTAAAATGCATAACCTGCCCAGTCTCTAAGTGTTCAGACTGGGACTTTGCTTTTTACTCTTATACCCAGCAGCTGCTTCTCAAGCAGAGTTTGAAGATCATACTTTGAGAACTATTGAACAAGGCTTAATAGGAAATGACAGATGGTGGTCCGTGGTCAAAGGTGTGCTTTCTCACAGATTTAGTGATTTAAGAAAGTAGGAAATTTCTCATAGATATTCAGATTTTTGAATTTTCTTTTTTTTTTTTTTTCTTTTTTTGGAGAGGTTTTTGCTATAGGGCGCGTGCGCTCGCCAGACAGACAGAGAGAGACAGAGAGACAGAAAGCAGGAAATCACCCCCCAGGGGGGATGGCCACGCCGCAATCCCTTCTCCTCCATTCTCCTCTCGGGATCTTGGGCACGCACGCACACGCGCCCGGCGTGAGTTTAAGCCGCCGGGTCCGGGACTCGAACCACGGTCGACTACGTGGGAGTCCAGCGACATAGCCATTACGCTAACTGCTGGTCCCGAATTTTCTTTTAAAATAAGAATATATGACCATTCCTGAGCCAGGCTTCTACATGATAAAAGCATTGGAGATGAGGAGTAGCACAAAAGTCAGCTGGGAGGATCTTGAATCATAAAAAGTGGGAGGCCAAAGGCATTTAAGGCTGAATGTCAGAGTTTAAGACTGTCAGGGTACTGAAGCCCAGGTCACATAGCATCATGATGAATGACAGCCAGCATTTGCAGAATGGATGCAATTTACTAGGCCCTTTGCTAGGTGCTTTACATATACTGCCTCTAATTCTCACTCCAATCCTGCAAAGTAGATATCATGTTCTTTATTGTCAGATTAGAAACCCAATATCAGACAGATTAAGGGTTTTACCTAAGGCCACACAGCTGGCAGAGGAAGGTGCTGGGACTCCAGCCCAGGTCTGGCTGGCCCCAAAGCTCTCTTCTCTTAATGATCCACCACTTTTCCAACTCAGTGTATTAAGGAGGAAGCGATGTACAGAACAAATGTGGAAAGCAGTGAGCTGGGATTCAGAACTGCAAAGGAGCTTTACAAATAAAAACTTGATAAAGCAATTAAAGAATGCTTTCCGTAAGTAAATCTTCTGTGCTGCCGCCAGTATGATGGAACTTTCATCCCTTATAAGGGCATTTTCTGTTTCACCAAATCATTCAATGGCAATTTTGGTATTCATTCTAGCTACTGACATCATCCGTTATTTATCTAGTAAATTTTAGATTGAATGGGAATTTTTAGAGTGAGTGTACTCAACGACCTGCCGTATTTGGAATGTGATTTTGTATGTGGTTTTTGATGCCATCCTGTGTATATAAAAACATAAGTTTTAAGTTTTGTAGGATATCCTATTTAAAAAAAAAAAAAATTAGTCCCTTTGTGCCCATAAACCATTTGAATGGACTGAAATTTTCATTTATTCAGCACCTCAATTCCATTCTAATTCAAGTGTTTTATAACTAAAAGGGGCACAAAATTCCTCAGAAGATCACGTGTACAAACTTGGGTATGGAAAACTAGGTCTCTGCATGGATAACCCATTCATTGCCATTTCTGAGTTAGAAAGGGGTGGTGGTGCCATAGAAAAATTAAGAATAAAGGTCAAATAGCTAACTTCTAAACTTGATGGTCTTGCTCCTAGAAAGCAAAGTGCTTAACATTTTTTAAACAACCCTAACTCCATTTATTAAATAAAAGGATTGGTCATAATCTCCACAACTCTTCAGCTCCAAAATGCTATCCATCTACATGAATAGCATTCCTACGAGGAAAAAAATAAATCATGTCCGGTCCCTTATAAATACAAGGTATGTAACTAAAGCCTTAAAGCAAACATGTTTCTTATGAAACCTGTGCATAACCAGCATGGTCACATTAAGAGATAAAAACAAAATACCATGCGTCGCCCATCACAAGGACAAATTACTAAGGATCGCTAGTACATGATTTTGTTCTGCTTCTGAAAATACAGAGGATTATGTTTCTGCTTTCTTGAAATTAGGCACATTCATGGGACTAGTTCTGGCTAGTGAAATGCAATTGTAAGGAACATACAGCATCTTGAGGTCAAAGTATTTAATAGGGCTCAATTTTCCAACTCTCTCATTTCCCATCTTTCAGAAGGTACAATAAATGAGATGGTAAATTCTCCATTGATACAGATCCCTGACATTTCAGTATCACTGACCTGCATCAGATGTAGAACATGAAACTTGAGTTAGGTATACAGTATGAGTGTCACAATACTGGGATTTCAGGGGTAATTTCCTACCACAGCTAAAAACAAAGTGTGTGATCTTGCAACATATCAGTATCACTTGGAAAACTGTTAAAAATGAGACTTTTAAGCCTCATTTCAGAACAATTGACACAGAGGCTGTAGTTTAACAAAATCACCAGGCGCTTTGTATAAACTTCAATGTTTGAGAAGTACTGAGAGTGTACCCTGAATTATACAACACTTAAGTGACCTCGGTCATTGTAGATTCATTTGAAAGATCTTTGAGAATCAATCTCATTCAAAGGTGTCTCATAAATCTGACAAATGTAACAAAAAAAAAAATTGAAAATCAGGATGTTAGTGTTGCATCAAACTATACCTAACAGTATACATAGTTCTCTGTTCCTATCTGGAAGAATTCAGAGGGAAACACACATAAAGCAGCTTTACTCGTGCAAATGTTTTAATGAACATGTACACTGTGAAGTGATTATCACAGTAAAGATAGTTAAAATATCCATTACCTCACAGATGCCTTTTTTGCATGTAGTGAGAATATGGAAAGATATACTCTCTTAACAAATTTTAAGTATATATTAACTGTAGTTCTCATGCTGCACACTGAGTCTTTGGAACATACCCGTCTTATAAGTAAAAGTTGGTACCCTTAGACCAACATCTCTCCAGTTTCTCCATCTCTTAAAACCCTGGTGACCATGCTTCTACTCTGTTTCTATGACTTCTGTTTTTTTTTTTTTTTTTTTTTAGATTACACATATAAGTGAGATCATGCTGTATTTATTTGCTAGGGCTAGTTTTTAGCATGACCTTTCAGTCTCATCCATGTAGTCCCAGCAGGCAGAATTTTCTTTTTTTCTAAGGCTGAAAGATATTCCATTATGTGTTAATCACATTTCCTTCATTCATCAAAAAACCATTTAGGTTGATTCTGTATCTTGGCTATTATGAATAATGCTGCAACAAATAAGGGGGTACAGATAGCTCTTCAACATATTGATTTAATATCCTTTGGATATATATCCCAAAGTGAGATGGCCAGGTCATGTATTATTAATTGTTCTATTTTTTAATTTTTTGAGAAACTTCCCTGCTATTTCCTATAATGGCTGTGCTAACTTTGATTCTTAGCAACGGTGTACCTTGGCTTCCCTTTTTCCATACCTAGCACTTATCTTCTGATATTCTGATAATCGTCATCCTACAGGAGTGAGATTATATCTCACTGTAGCTTAAGTTTGTATATCCCTGATGAATGATGCTGAATATCTTTCATGAATATCTTTCACCTATTGCCATTTGTATGTCTTCCTTGGGAGGAAAAAAAACAAATCCAATCAGGTCCCTTGTCCATGGTTTAATCAAAGTTTTGTTTGCTGTTGACTTCTATGAGTTCCTTATATTTCAAATTTTAACTTCTTAGTTATAGGGTTTGCAAATATTTTTCTTCTATTCTACAGTCTATTTTTTGTCCATTGCCTATTTCTATGGCTGTGCAGAAATTTTAGTTTAATATAATCCCATTTGTTTATTTTTGTTTTTCTTTTTTTTTAAAGATTTATTTTATTTAATTTTATTTATCTATTCATTTATTTTAATTTGACCAGAGAGAGAGAGACAAAGAGAGAGAGAAAGAGAGAGAGAGAGGGAGAGAGAAAGTGAGAAAGCAAGTTACCAGGTCCAGGACTTGAACAGTGGTCAGCCATGTGGGAGTGTCCACCACCTTAACCACCACGCCACCTGCTGGTCCCTTATTTTTGTTTTTCTTAACCGTGCTTGTGGTGTCATAGTCAAAAAATCATTGCCAAGACAACGTCAAGAATATTTTCCTCTATATTTTCTTCTAGCGTTGTATGATTTCTGATCTTACATTTAAGTCTTCAGTCCATTTAGAGTTGATTTTAGTGTGCAGTGTAAGAAAAAAAAATCCAATTTTGCTTTATTTTTGCAGGTAGAGATTCCACTTTTTAACACCATTTATTAAAGATACCATCTTTCCCCCACTGTGTATTCTCAGTGTTCTTGTTGGAGATTAGTTGACAACCTATAAATATGTTTTATTTGTGGGTTTTTAATTCTGTGCTGTTGGTCTATGTATCTGTTTTATACGTACAACTTTGTAATATAATTTAAAATGAGAAGTGTGTTGCCTCCAGCTTTGTTCTTGCTTAAAATTGCTTCAGCTATTCAAAGGCTTTTGTGGTCCCATATGAAATCAAACAGTTTTCTTTTTTTTCTTTAGAATTATTTTATTTAACTTTATTTATTTTATTTATTTATTTAAATTTAACAAGAGAGGGAGGAAGAGAGAAAGTGAGAAATGAAGTCACCAGTTCTGGGACTGGAACCACAGTTGACTATGTGGGAGTTCAGTGCCCTTAACCATTATACCACCTGCTGGCCCCTAAATCACATAATTTTACTAATGACATCTTAGGAGATGAGTTATTTTGGCTTTGAGTTATTATCATGTACATTTTTCTTTTTGACAGAAGTCAGTAACATCCTATTTATCAACTTAGTCTTTAATTTGAAATAAGTAGTTATTTCCCTAGCATTCATTTGTTTATTAAACAAGTATTTTTCTTTTTTGTTTGTTTGTTTATTTTGTTTTGTTTTTGGAGAGGATTTTGGGTGCGTGTGCTTACCAGAAAGGAAGAGAGACAGAAAATGAGAAATCACCCCCCTGCGGGTATGGCCACACTGCAATCCCTTCTCCTCCATTCTCATCTTGGAAGCTTGGGCACGCATGCACATGCACCCACCCGGCATGAGTTTAAGCCACTGGGTCCGGGACTCAAACTGCAGTCGACTACACGGGAGTCCAGTGGCATAGCCATTATGCCAACTGATGGTCCCTAAACAAATATTTTTCAAGTACCTATACTATTTTATTTTTACCATGGTGTATTTCATATAACATAGAATTCACCATTTTAAAGTGAAATTCAATACCATTTAGTATCATTTCATAATGTTGTGCAATTATCACCATTACCTAGTTTGAGAACATTTTTATTACCTCAAAAGAAAACCCCCTTATGTCTCAAGCAGTCACTTCATTTCTTCCTACCCATAACCCCAATCAGCCAGTAGTTTACTTTCTGTCTCTGTGGATTTGCCTATTCTTAGTATTTCATATAAGCGGAATCATATAATATGTGGTCTTTGTGTCTAGCTTCTTTCAGTTAGTTTAATGTTTTGGGGGTTTATACATGTTAAACTTAATGTGCCAGTACTTAATTTTTAAAAATGAAACAGTATTCTACAATACAGGTATACCACATTCTGTATATATATTTATTAGTTTATGAACATTTGGGTTGCTTTCACCTCTCGGCTAATTATGAATAGTGCTGACAACATTCTGTGTAAGTTTTTTGTTTGAACATCTTTTATCAATTCTTTTGGGTGTGAGACCATTTTTAAGCTAAGAAAACAAAAATTAAATCCTCTGTCTTCAATCTAGTGAGGGAAATAAAAATAAAAAAAGTAAAAAAATGTCAAAATGTCAGAGCCACGTTGACAATTAGGGCAGTCTTTTGGTGACATATCTCACAGCTGAGATTCTATGAAGTTAGAAATTGAACAAGTCAATGAAGCTTGATTCCAAGTTTTACCACCTACTAGTTATAACCCTAGACAACTTACCTAGTTTGTCTATGCTTTAATATCCTCCCTTGTAAATCAAGGACAATGACAACACACCTACTTTCCAGGTAATTTTGAGGATTCAATGTGGTGATACATGTAAAGCACCAAAAGAGCTGAATAAGCGGCCATTGCTTTCATGTGCATTTCTTTTTTTAAAAAAAAAATTATTTAATTTTATTTATTATTTTTAATTTGCTATAAGGGCACATGTGCTCACCAGAGACAGAAAGAGACAGAGAAAGTGAGAAAGTAAGCTGCCAAGCCTGGGACTCAAGTTGCAATCAGCATGTCGGACCAGCAGCTGGCGTAATGGTTATGTCACAAGACTCCCATGTTGTCGACCAGGATTTTTTTTTTCTTTCATTTATTTATTTTTACATTTTTCCACAAACATTTACTTTACATAGAAAAAAATTTTAGCTCATACTCCATAATTCTTGACAATTTATAAACAACTTTCAAAATTTCAAAATACTGAATTTTAAAGATAATGTTCAAAATATGAGTCCTGGACCTGGTGGCTTAAACTCTCACTGGGCGTGTGTGTGTGTGTGTGTGTGCCCAAGATCCCGAGAAGAGAATGGAGGAGAAGTGATTGTGACGTGGCCACCCCCCCCCCCAAGGGGGGGGGTGAATTCTCTCTCTTTCTGTCTTTCTGTCTCTCTCTCTGTCTTTCTGGCAAGTGCATGCGCCCTATAGCAAAAACCTCTCCCATTAAAAAAAAAAAAAAAAAAAATTGCAGTCAGCATGTGGGAGTCCAGCATCTTAACCACCACAGAACCTGCTGGTCCTTTTCATGTGCATTTCAAAGCAAAGCGGCACTTTATTGAGGTACAGTAAAAACATGTAGAGGGGGCCTGGTACAGCTTTCTCTCCAATCGATCTTCCTGGATCGATTATACTGAAATCCTCTACTCAGTAAATAATCTGTTTCACGTGACCTCACTCTGGAGAGTGCCAGAAATGGGCACCTGAATCAGAATGGTAAGTAGAGGACCTATCGCCTGGCCATGGTCATGGCTTCAGAAAGAGTCATGTGACCCAAACTGAAATGGGGGCTAAAGTGAGGTTTGCTGTAAGTACACTCACAGAGAAAGGCTTCTTTAGCAACTACAAATGAAAGGAGGATGTACCCATAGCTTCTTTTGGTTATTTGACCATGATGCATAGACAAAGCCAGTTTCTGTATGAAAGAATTAGGCCTGCAAACTCATATTAGTGACATGATGGACTGAACCAGAATCTACAGACATTCTTTGAGCCCCTGGATCTAGCTATACCTGCAATTAAACACATATGATACTTCAGTTACATGAGTTTATGTAGGTACATATGTACTTCTTTATTTTACTAGTTTGAATTAGGGTTCTGTCTATTTATTTATTTATTTTAGAGTTTTTGCCATAGAAATGTGCTTGCCAGAGAAAGAGAGAAAGAGCGAGGGAAAGTGAGAAATCACTCCCCACCTATACAGCAATTCTTTTTCCTCCATTCTCCACTAAGGATTTTGGACACACACACACACACACACACACACACACACACACACACATGCACCTGCTGTGACGTTGAAGCTGCTAGATCCAGGACTTGAATTACAGTCAGCCATGTTTGAGTCCAGCATTTTAACCACTATGCCACCTGCTGGCTCTGGGATTCTGTCACTATTAACTTAAAAAAGTCAAGCCTATCATAACATTTAAGCCAGAACTTGGTAAATTTTGTTGGTTTACATAATCCTGAATAAGGCACGAGAAACCTGCCATTTCTCCAGCTCTTGGCACAGAATCACCTTGTAAATAGAACAGTTCAGAGGTTACTCATACATGGTTATAGGCAGTATATGGTTCTCCTATTTCTAAATTTATACATTTAATATTCTCCCAAAGTAGAGTTATTGGTATTGAAGATGTGTGCTTAGAGTTTATAGAAAACCAGTGGACCACATGTGAGACTGAAGACATTAAAACAAAATAAAATGACAGCAAATCCACAGAAGTTTTGTTTCAGTAAAGCAAAAGGAATCTGGTAAGTCAAGAACTGTGGCCTCTTGAGCTTTACGCTAGCCTGCACAGGTGTGATTATGACCACCACCTACGACAGATTTATCCTGTGACAGAACTTACCTTGAATGGCTATGCTGGCATAGATTATACATGAGGGACAGACTTTGGAAGCTGAGGCACAAAAAAAATCGGTCATTAAGAGTGGCCACACGCATGACTAGGTACTACTTCTCCAAGGAGGCCCAAAAAAGGTGACCAAGGCCACAGAGAGCCTCACAATGCTTAGTAACATCATGATGTAATGGTTCTTCCACTTTGTACATGGCATAGAACCAACCTGCCATTTTGTTTTCACCTTTCTGCTTGGATTTTATTGCATTACACTCTCTTTCTTGGTTTACCACTAACATCTCTTTCTTCTTAGCTTCTGCATCATTGTTTCCTGGTATTAAGCTCTAATTTCTGGCTCAATTTCATCTATTCATCTATTCACTTCTCTTCAGAAGTGCAGTATGAGAAATCTATTACACATTCATTGTAAATAAACACTTTATTCCCTAGAATGAATGAAACAATGCAATGTAGAGAAATCAGGGTTATCTGTGAGTTGATGCTTAGGCAAAGTGAATTCCAAAGTAAACTGCACAATAAAAATGAATAGGTAATGTATCTATGCTTCGTCTTAGTCTGCCAGTTTATGCATGACCCTGGATAATGCATACAAAATTTGTAATAATTCACCAAGGTTGAAATGTTTGTTAGTGCCTCTCAGAAAACAGCTGAAATGCTTAGGCCAGCTTCCTGGACAAGCAGACACTTTCCCCAGCAATTTCAGCTCAAGAGGTTTCAAAACTGTGTAATAACTACTTTCCCCAAACACAAATCTGAAACTAAATAGGATCATCAAGAGGAAGAGAAAAGCGAGTGTCCTTCTGAAACTGGGGCGGCAATTGCTGTGTTCAATAAAAATAGCATCTTACCCAACATCAAAAGCAATTTTATGAAATTGGTAATTTCAACACTCTACACAGCCCAAGCCAAGCACTGGAGAATGTATTTGTAAGAGCAGAACAAAATCCCAGTTGATCACCAACCAGCTGATTCATGAAAACTAGACATGTAGAAAATATAAAAATTGAAGCTAGCTCTCCAGCAGAATGAGATGAAAAAGATGAGATCCTAGGCAGCAACAAAAAGTAACATCTTTTTGTATCAAAAGATTCTTAGGTCACTGTTAACCAAGGGGAGCAATGAATAAGTCCATATTAAAAACTGAACATGCTGGGACCAGCAGGTACCATGGTGGTTAAGGCGCTGGACTCCCACATGGCCAACCACGGCTCAATTCCTGAACCTTGAACCTGAAGGCTTCTTCACTTTCTATCTCTCTATCTCTCTCTCTCTCCCTCCCTCCTTCTCTCTCTCTCTTGTCAAATTAAAAAAAAATAATAAATCAAATTAAATAAATCATTTTTAAAAACTGAAGATGCATATAATCAATGAGTTGTCTCAACCCCTGACACCTCCATTCTAAACTTGGCTCATATTATAAAATACTATAGTAACAATGCTAAAGGACTTGGAGAGTGTCGAGTTTGTAGATCAGCTGGGTCCATTTATTTCTCCTGGAGTAAGGTAGCTCTGTGTCCAGTGTTTAAATGATATGATCCATTTAAAAATCTTCTTCAATAAAAAGTCTTAGTATTCATGAAAGATTAGAGGTTTCCATGCATTTAGATAATTAAGAACAAACAAACAAACAAACCTGTGTCCTGGAGAGTAATGATACTATAAGTAATACCTGTTGTTGAGTATTTATTTGGGGCCTAATGGTTCACCTAATCATTTAAACAAACCTAAGAAGTTAGTATTGTTATCTCTATTTTGTTGGAGAATTGAAGCTTAATTAGAGATATTTTATAATTTTTAAAAGATTTTATTTATTAATTTTCTCCATGAGAGAGGGAGGGAGAGTGAAAAAAGAGAGACAAGCACCCTCAACAGGGTCTTCACACCACAATTTAGCCCTGGCTCATGCTGCCCAAGTCACAGCCACCCATGTATGGACCCAGTGTGCTCTGGGAGGTCCCAGGAGGCGAACCCAGGACCTCAGGTGACATAGGTTCAGTTGCATTATTACTGCACCACAGCCTGGCTCAGAGATGTTTAGTATTTTGACCACATTTTCAAGTTACTAATAGTGGTTAAACTGGTGCTTGAATCCAGGCTAATATAATACTGTAACCCATACTTTAACTCATATTGCCTTTCCTAAGCTATATATCCATAGATATGCTTTTTTAAAATAATTTATTATTATATTTAATAGTTGTATGTGTTGGTAGAGAGTACAATATGGTTTTTCAAAGCATGCATGTAGTATATGATAACCATAACAAGGGTGTTGTCATTTGCAGTGCCTTCAACAAAGAACATTACATGATGTTGTTGTGTACCTTTGATTTTCATTCTGATTTTCTTTTTTTATTGATACACACACACACGTTAGCAACATCTTTTTTTTCCACTGTGTTGTGCTTGCTGTACTATTTCATAACCTGTGTGTTTATTTAAATGAATTCTTATGTCTGTTAAATGCTTTTCCCCTTTTCTCATCCATGGTCCACTGTACCCCTGTGCAGTCCCTGGTAACTACAGCCCTCTATACTACATCTTCAGATATTTCCATTTCTTCCATAGAGTGCAGATATTTGATATATATTGAGTGAGGACATGACAGTATTTGTCTTTCACAGTCTGGCTTAAGTTACCATTTTAGTTTCAAACTTTTGTAACATCTATTTCTTGCAAAAACTTTAAATGATGGACCTAAAATTATTAAAATAGTCTTTCTGTTAATATCCAAATACAAAATCGAAGAGGTAGCAGCTTTGGCAACATAATCTATGTCTAGAACTTGGAACCTTTTGTTTTGTTTTTAATGTTTTTGTCGTAGGGTGCATGAGCTTATCAGAGAGAGACGGAGAAATATACTGAGAGGGAAAATTAGAAATCATCTCCTCAGGGGAGATGGCTATGCTGCAGTCCCTTGTCCTCCATTCTCCTCCTGGGATTTTGGGCACACACACTTAGTATAATTTTTTTTTGGTTTTTTTTTTTTTTAGAGGTTTTTGCTATAGGGCGTGTGTGCTCACCAGAAAGACAGACACAGAGAGACAGAAAGCAAGAAATCATTCCCCAGTGGGGAGGGCCACGCTGCAATCCTTTCTCTTCCATTCTCCTCTCAGAATCTTGGCATGCACGCACAAGCACCCAATGTGAGTTTAAGCCACCGGGTCTGGGACTCAAACCACGGTCAACTAAATGGGAGTCCAAGGACATAGCCATTACACCAACTGCTGGTCCCACCCGAGTATGATTTTTAAGATACTAGTTCCAGGGCTTTAGCTGCAGTTGGCCATGTGGGAGTCCAGCGCCTTAACTACTATGTCACCTGCTGGCTCGGGAACCTTCTATTTTTAGGTAAGATGTTCTGCAAACTGAAGGTTTTGGGTTGGTCACATAACATTTCTCAGTCTCTATTTCTTCATCTTTTCTCCCAAAGGAGATGATTATATCTACTTCCCAAAATCATGAAAATTAGAGATAATGTACAAAGACATCTCTGATTTTGCATCTATCCAATAACAAGAACTTTTAAATTCTAGTTTTCTTTGCTTCTGTCATGGAAAAGTTTATATGTTCTTTGAAACATCAGATTCTGATCATGTAATGGCGGAAGTGCAGCGTGGACCTCACAGGGTTATGCAAGGTCACAGAAAACGCGTACTGGGAATGAACTCTCAGGTAAACGTAACCAAGACTGACATGAGTATGCGGATCATTTGACTGGGAAACACCAGTGAGGCAGAAATATGACCAGTGACTAATTTCTAGTACTTCTCATTGTGTCTATTCTGTTATGATTCCTCCCTTCCCAGGCTTAGTGTTCACAGATAACTGGTAATGACAAAAACTCAAGGCTGCAGTAAACCAACTTCATCTGAAATAGCAGCAGGGCCAGCCTACAGTGGTAAAGGTGGCTGGATCCCACATGGCCAACCACGTAGTTTGAGTCCTGGATCTGGAAGCTTGAAAAATTCACCAGGTAGATGTGCATGCAGTGCCCAAAATTCCAAAGGGAGGGAGAGATGGAGGGGGAAGGAGAGATGGAGGAGGAGAAAGGATTGCTGCATGGCCATTCCCCATGAGAGGAAGGGTGTTTTTTCATGACCCCCTCCCACCGTAAATGTCTGTCTCTGTGAGTGCATACACCCTCTGGCAAATAAAAACAAAACAAAACACAAACTTCAGACACTTGAGTTTCAAGTCTATGATACAAGGGATGTTTGGAAAGTTGGTTTTATTCAATAATAGCATCAATAAAAGAGAAATGCAGTGTTCCCTATCAGTTCAGAAATTTCAATTCCTTGTTCATCATGTGAAAATAAGAATATAAGTAGCTTCAGGGAAACAGCATTTGGCATTTTCTTCACTTTCTATTTGCTTGCATTCTCAGCTATTATAACTTACGTCGTTCAAATAGCCTTCTGAAATAGCTACAACTAAATGGTGTTTATATCTGCTGGCCTGTAATGAACCCTTTCTGTAACAGTTCCCAAATCACAGGGCAGTGATTGAGAATTTGGGATCTGGATTCAAGTCTCTGCTTTACCTCTATCAAGAGACGTATTGAACCCCTCTCAAGTCTCAGCTTTCTCATTCAGAAAATGGGTGCTTAGAAGAACCTCTGGTATCCTCATGACGTTATGAGAACTGAATAAACAGATGAAGAACTGACTGCATTTGGCTACGATGATTAACATGACTGTGGATCTTAAAATCTCAGCTGGTTTATCTCAAAGCCCACTACCATTGCAGCTCCTACAGAGAAATTCTCTAGGTTGCCCCAGGCTTATCTCTAATTTTATTATAGAAAACGAAACTGAAATAAAAAGAGGTGCATTGATTCGCCCCTGGAACACAGCCAGAATGTGGAACATAACAGGTTCCCAGTTAAGACTGAGAGTGATCAGGATCATCACTATGACTACAGTAGATGCAAACGTGCACTGAGCATTCAAGTGGTGCCAGGCACTGCTCTGAACTCTTTACATGTATTGCCAAATTGAATCATTACAACCCTGAGAAGCAGGTACTATTACCTTCCTCAGTTTATGGATGACAAAGAGATTGAATAAGTAGCCCAAAGCGCACATAATTAGTATTTGAAAATTAAGTATGAAATGCAGGAGGCCAGCAGGTGGCATGGTGGGAATCCATAAGGCACTGGATTCCCACATGGCCAACCACAGTTCAAATCCTGGACCTGGTGGCTTGCTTTCTCATTTTCCCTCTTTCTTTCTGTTTCTCTCTAGGGAGTTTGCATGCCCTATAGCAAATTAAAATAACAATAATAATCAATAAAAAGAAAAAAAATATATATATAAAATTAGAGGCAGATTTTTGCTATTGGGCACATGCACTTGCCAGAGAGACAAAGAAAGAAAATGAGAAATCACCCCCCAGGAAGATGCAATACCTCAATCTCTTCTCCTCCATCCTCCTCCTGGGATTTTGAGCATGCATGCACATGCACCCAGCATGAGTTTCAAGCCACTGGGTCCAGGACTCAAGCTGTGGTCAGCTGTGTGGGAGTCCAGCAACTTAACCACTATGCCACATGCTGGCCCCAAATAAATCATTCTTAGAGAAAAAGAAGGAATGAAACTCTGAACACATGTCTTAATCTCTGTTTCTAATCAGTGCTCCACAGGGAAGGATGTGTATTTAACTCCATGTCCTCCCACAGTAGGTGACACTGATGTCTAATTCCACTGAATGAATTTCCTAGGTTCACTCACCCATCTAGGAACAAACGGGAACTCTAAATAAGACTCTTCTATATTCTACTGCAACAATCTCAAACTTTTGAAATTCTATGTATTAAGATACTAAGAGAGAGAGAGAGAGAGAGAGAGACACTCCTGACTGGCATCAGTTTGGGGCAGATATGGCTCTCACAGCTAGCCCATGATTTTCTCCTGCTGAATATAAACAATTTCACAGAACTCCAATCAACATTAGACAAGGCCACTCTGGGACTGTACTCACTCTCTGAGCACTGAGCACAGAGAGCAACAAGGACATGGTCCAAACTACCCTGGGGACCCAACTTTCTCTTTTCCTGGCTAATGAGTGTCTATTGTATTCCTTTGTTAATTATTGCCTTAGTTCCACTTTGCTTCTCCCATTCGCATAGAAAAAAAAATATTCTTAAGATTCCTAGTGACAGAATCACTCCTACTTTCTGATGACATCTAACCCAGAACAAAACCAGGGAGCCTTCCCAAATCACCTGACAATTCCAGTCAAATTACCAGAGACATTCTTCATGGATCTAGAAAAGACAATCATAGACTTTGTCTGGAATCATATAAGACCCCGTATTGCCAAAGCAATCCTATGAAAGAAGAGTGAAGTGGGCAGCATCGCACTCTCTGACCCCCAAAATATACTCTAAAGCTGTAATAATCAAAACAGCATGGTATTGGCATAAAAACAGACAGGTGGACCAATGGAATAGAATAGAGGCTCCAGAAATAAACCCCAAAACATACAGCCAACTGATTTTTGACAAAGGATATCAGTCAATCCAGTGAGAAAAGAAAAGCCTCTTTAGGAAATGGTGCTGGAAAGACTGGGTATCCACCTGCAGAAAGATGAAACTTAATCTCTACCTCTCACCATTCACAAAAATCAACTCAAGGTGGAACAAAGTTCTAAACCTAAGACCTCAAACTATAGAACTACTGTTGGAAAACACTGGAGAAACTCTGGGAGACACTGGGATAAGCAAAGACTTCTTAAGTAAGACTCTCAAAGCACAGGCAATAATTTCCAAAATAGACAAGTGGGATTACATCAGATTAAGAAGTTCCTGTACTACCTATGGCTATTATTTCTTACAGTGCATTTATCAGCAAAGCATAGTGAGGAAACCATTTCAAAAACAAAGTAAATTTGCAAAACTATGGTCAATATTAATTTAGCTTTATATATTTAAAAAACTCTCTGTTGATCTTATCTTTCTTGTTTCATCTTGGTGTAGCAAAACCTTTGTCATGGACCATCACTGCCAAGAAAACCACTGGGGCTTTGGGAAGACCAAAGTGTATACAATTATGTGTATGTTGGAGGGGAGTGCCTTTAAGAAAAGTACAAAGTAAGATAGGAAGTTAATAGGATATAAAGAAAATGCAATTATTCCTGGAGTCTTGGAGACACAGACACCCTACTTCTGATACCTCGTTAGGCACCTCATCAGAAATGCTTAGAAATTATTACCAGTCGCAGTCTGGCTTGCTCCTTTGCCCCCAGAACACAAAATAAGGGCCTAGGCAAGCAGAGGATCCCGAAGCTAAATTTTCCTTTGTTTTGCAGCGAATCTACCATTCACTGGCATTTGGTGCATATTACCTCTTGTCATGCTGCTTCTGAGAATTTTTTTCAAGAAATGAATTCCAACTAATCTTACAGGTTAAAGGAATAAAGAGATATTTGTATCATTCGGTTCACCTCACTCTTACTGTGGGTTTTTTGTCTTTCTTCCCTTGCAGCTTTAGACAACCACACACATTTCAGCCTTGAAAAACCATGGTTTGGGTGGCTGAAATTACCTAGTTACACATACGAGAACAGTCAATTCAACGCATTTTGACCAGAGGATGGTCGATCACTGACCTGTGTTAACTCGGACGGTCTTGCTTCCTTTCTTCGTAAAACTCATTGTTTTATTTTGTTTGCTTTTGTTTCTAACTCCATTTTGGTTTTCCTGCACATTTGTGTTGGCTCCCACTTCCTGACTCCTCAACCTGTTCCCTAGATCTGGCCACTCGAATCCATTCATTTCAGTGAATTTTACACAGCTGGGTAGGTCTGCAGGTGGCAGCTAATGTATTGTACAGGTGGCTGCATAAATCCTGATTCATTTCATCTGGAGGAGATAGCGTTGCTCTCTGGAATATATTTAGTTCACCTGGGTTCCGGGCAGACAGCCCTGGTCATACTTCAGCCAATGTTTAAGGTGAGAAGATGAGATGGTACTTTGCAAAATCATATTAGGATTTCCTGTAACATTTAGCTTTCAAAAGTTGTCTGAGGATAAGCAATGACACCTCTTTCAGCAGTTATGATTAGGATTATAGAGCACAACTGGTCTAGATGTTCCTGGGGCTGGAGAGTCTATGTAATGGGGGGTGGGGGGGGAGAATGTATTGGGTTGTCAGAAAAGTCATGACATATTTTTCTATGCAAAAATGCATCATGACTTTTCCGACGACTCAATACTTGGAGACAGACCCTGGTACAAACTTTGTCTCTAATTATATGTAATTGATTGGGGAATATGTGACTTCTCCAAAACTGGGATCCCTAATAAACTGGGTACAAGTGTTCTGGCAGCTTAGGACTATATGAATTAATTGACATAATGACTCTGAACTTCATTGAAAGTACGTGTCCTTCCAAAGGTATACAATGATCTTGAGAGGAACAAAAAGACATGAGCACAACCCAAGAAACCTTACTCAGACATTCATTTTATTTAAGCATGGAGCAACACATTATTGACTTAGTATGTTAAAATGCTATACTTACATAAAAGCTATGATTATGGAGTTTGAAGTAAAAAGTGTACGCTTTCCATGAAGGTATCTATACTAGAAGATCATGAAAATTTGCACTTAGGGAGGTAATTTTAGCTTATAGCCCCAGACCCATGAAGTTAGAAAATTAGCCTCCTCTGCCATTAGGCATAGCATGGTGTAAAATTTAAGTGTGGAGATTTTTTTTATTTATAAAGTGTCCTGTGAGGTTCTGGAACAATCCTCAGGTGTACATGTCCATGGAAAAGGGTCTATCTTTGGGAATGCATATAGCTGAAATGCCTAGGAACTTATTTTAAGGTGAAAAGACATTCTTAATGAATGGTTAATGAGACAGAGAAGCAAGTGATTATTCATAGTTAGGGCCTCTCAGAAAACCTTGGCGATTGCAGTTGGCTATTTCCTTTAAAATGGCCGACAACTGTCCTCCTGTGGTTTTTATGGCCTCAAAGTCCAGATGGAGCCTGGAGTGCATTGACACTGGCAATAAAACTGAGCAAATGAGGTAGAAGGATGTGACGTGGATGGATGAAGGTAGCAGGAGGAGGGATTTGGCCAAGGGAAGGGATCAACAATGGCTTCCCGTGAGCCAAATGCTTAGAAGGCGTGTCGCTTCCTGAAAGGCCCTAGCATTTTTTTTTTTTGTCTTGTTTTATTTTTATGTCATTCTTTTTTTTCTTTCTTTTTTTTTTTTTTTTTTTTTTTTTTGAGAGGTTTTTGCTATAGGGCACGTGCGCTCGCCAGACAGACAGAGAGATAGAAAGCGAGAAATCACCCCTCAGTGGGGATGACCACGCCACAATCCCTTCTCCTCCATTCTCCTCTCAGGATCTTGGGCATGCACGCACATGTGCCCGGCGTGAGTTTAAGCCACCGGGTCCAGGACACGAACCGCGGTCGACTACGTGGGAGTCCAGCGACATAGCCATTATGCTAACTGCTGGTCCCTATTTTTATGTCATTCTTACGTATTAACTCTTAGAAAGAGTTGTGAAAATAAAGTTCTTGAATATTTTTTCTTTCTTTCTTTCTTTCTTTCTTTCTTTCTTTCTTTCTTTCTTTCTTTGAGAGAGGGATTTTTGCTGTAGGGCACATTTGCTCACAGAAGAGAGAGAGATAGAGACAGAAAGAGAGAAATCACCTCCTGGGCGTGGTGATTTCTTCTCTTCCATTCTCCTCTCAGGATCTTGGGCATGCATGCACACCTGTCTGGTGTGAGTTTTAAGTCGCTGGGTCCAGGACTCTAACCGCAGTGACGACGTGGGAGTCCAGCAATATAAACATTATGCCACCTACTGGTCTCAAGTATTTGCTTCTTTCATACTTAAAATTTTTATTCATTTATTATTAACATACTTTTCCTTCTCTCATTCTTTCTCTTTACCATCTAGAGAAATATTGTCTAATCAATAGTCCCAAAAAGGTGGCAATAATAATAGCTAGTATGTGTGTGTGTGTGTGTGTGTGTGTGTGTGTATATATATATATATATATATATATATATATATATATATATATTAGGTTTTGGCCATAGAGTGCATATGCTAGCCAAAGAGGAGAGAGGTAAAGAGATATAGAGAGAAGGTAAGTGAGAAATCCCCCCCAGGGGTGACGGCTATGCCACAATCCCTCCTCCTCCAATCTCCTCTCGGGAGAGGAGGCCATGTGGGAATCCAGCTGCCTTAACCATTATATCACCTGCTGTCCCCAGTGATAGCTATTTTTTAATATTATTATATTACAAGCATATGCCCACTAAATCTTACAACTAACCTATGTAGTAGGGGTTTTAATATACCCATTAATAATGGTAACTAATGTTATGGAGGATTTCCCACGTGCCAGTTGATGTTTTGATTGCTCTTTTTTTTATAAGAGTGATTTCTGCTAAAGGGTGCATGCACTCACCAGAGACAGAGAGAGACATAGAGACAGAAAGCAAGAAACGCCCCTCCCAGGGAGGATGGCCACAGTGCAATCCCTCTTCCTCCAATCTCCTCTTGGGATCTTAGGCATGCACACACATACCCGGCATGAGTTTTAAGCCATTGGGTCTGGTACTTGAGCCATGGTTGACTATGTGGGAGTCCAGAGATGAAACCATTTTGCCATCTGCTGGTCCCCTGATTGCTTTTTTTGTATTTGACTAAATACAACTCATAGTAATCTGGAAAAGTAGACCGTACTTATCCTCTCTTCGAGAGAAAAGAGATCCAAATGAAGGTAGGTGAATTGACTTGCCTATGTAACACTGCTAGAAAGAGGCGGGTCTGATATCTGAACCCCGACAGTTTGGCCTTGGAGACAGTTCTGGTTACTCTAGTTTGTAATGCCCTCAGTGTAGAAGAACAGGAAGGTCTGCTTCACTTTGTAGGAGCAGATATAAGGGCTAGATCTTCTCCAGCTCCTTCCTTCCTAGTACTGCCTGCCTTTGCTCCTTTGGAAGTAAGAAACCTTTTGTGACTGGAGGCCCTCTGAGGAAGAAATCAGCCAAGGCCTTGTGTGATTCCCTCTGAGGAAGGGCCTGTTGCCATGGTGCAAGTGTCCTCTCAAGAGTCTGCCCTGCAGAGCAACTTAGAGTTCTAGTGGTGATAGGAAGAGTCTTTATTCTATGGCTTTCATCAGAACAGTGGTTACAGAGGTAACAAATGAGCTGTAAAGCCCAAAGGGACACAGGGATGGCCAGCAGCAGGGAGCCGTAGGAAGGAGCAGTTTAACTGGGGGCTAACTGTAAGAGTTCTGCAGTAGAAGGCAGACCCTTGGCAGTCCTCTCCAGGAGGATCTGGAACTAGAGAGGACAAAGAACTGCTCCTGAAGAGGAACTGCTCCAGAACACATGGCAGAGGCATAGACAGAGAAATAGCCCAGTTTTTCCTTTCTCAATACCTTGTCACCTCCCAGCAGGGCAGGCTGTGGACTGACCGCAGCTGACCTAACAGCCTGGGAACTGGGGTCTAGTGGACAGCCGTTCCCTGCACAGACAGAGCTAGGGGAGGGTGGTGAGAGCAGATTTGCAGGCACGAAGACTCAGGGCCACATCCTGCCTCCGTTCAACAGAGAAGGAAAGATAGGAATACAAAGAAGTCAGATGTGCCTACATGCCTAAGCCTTCTCCTTAAATGAGCTCTGCCAATAATAAAGCTGAATTACTATTTAAATCTTCATTTTATGACTTGTGCCATCTCTCAATTGACTTGGACTTTATTGGAGGGGAGGGAAAAGCCTTGATTAATTATTACATTCCATCCCCACCCCAAATGGCAAAACGCATGGTTAAATTTTAAGTACTGAATCATTTGTTTTGCTCTGTCACACACACACAAACGCGCGCGCGCGCATACACGCATACACATACAAATTTGTACACAAAATACAGGAGACTTTCAAAAGTTCATGAGAAAATAAAGTACAAGTATACTGTAAAACAATTTTGAAATCCATGAATAATTTTCTTTTTAATTTTGAAGACCCTACACACACACACACACACACACACACACACACATGCATTAATTTAGATTTCATTTAAATTGTACATGAAGTTTTCAGGCATAATCATCATTTTAGAAGAAACCCTGTTTTAGTAGTATTCTCATTACTTGCTTTATCAAAGCTAACAACCGTTCTAGTGTTACTATGAAAATAACCAATTATTTTTATGATAATGAAGACTTTAAATAGCTCAGTAGGATAAATTAGATCCAAACCATGGCTTAGCTAGTTTTTTTTTTCCTTTTTTCTATCTTTGGAATATTAAACTGAAATGAAGGATTTAATCCTTCTAATATGGAAACATCTCTTTTGAACTTTAAAGAAGAAAAAAGATACTTATTCTAATTTGAGGATGATTAATTAATTTTGAAATGAGGATGAGAAAGAATGACTTTTGTACCTAAGAGACAAAGCCCAGAATGAATTTAACTCAATCAAGAGTCCTCAGTGATAACAAAGACAGATAGCAGCGATGCATGTCCAGCCTCTAGGGCAGTTTCTTAACTTCACAGGATTAACATGTCAGGCTAGATCATTATTTTGGGGGGAATAGGTCTGTCCCATGCAATGCGGGCTGCATCCCTGACTTCTACCCACCCGATGCCAGTAATAAACCCTCTCCACTGCCTCAGTCATGGCAACCCTGTCTTTAGACACTTCCAAATGTCCCTCGGGTCAAGATAAGGTAGAGGAGGAAGGGAACAGAATAACTCCATCTCCCAAGCTGAGAATTACTGCTCTGACAATGTATTCAAGGTTATCTTGCTTCTATTAGTGTTGGTTATGGCCATTCACTTGCTTTTGTTGAATTAGTTTAACTCTTCGCTTTAAAAATAACACATATCAGGACCAGCCGATGGTGTAATGGTTATGTCGCTGGATTCCCACATAGTCCCTGCAGTTCAAGTCCCAGACCTGGTAGCTTAAAACTCACACCAGGCACGTGTGCATGATTGCCCAAAACCCTGAGAGGATACTGGAGGAGAAAGGACTGTGACGTGGTCATCCCCCCTGGGGGATGATTTCTTACTTTCTGTCTCTCTCTGTCTCTCTGGTGAGTGTATGTGCCCTACAGCAAAAATCTCTCTAAATCTCTCCCCCTCACTCCCCCCCCCCCACATATTAAACTGGATTCTACCAAGGTTGAAGTAATATCTAAGGATTAAGTCACTTTGGTGGGGCCAGCTGCAGAGGGACAGCAGTAATGTGACACTCCGAGATGCTGAAGTCACATGGGAAGATCCTGGGTTTGCTTCTCAAAGTCTCCCTGTTCACTCTGGGTATGCATAATCCAGGCTGGCTGAGGCTGGGGGTGGGTGCTGGTGTGAATACACTGCTCAGGGAGAGGGTTGTTCCCATTCTCTATTAGAATAAATAAATAAATTTTAAAATCTGGGGACCAACAGTTGATGTAATAGCTATGTCGCTGGACTGCCATATAGTCAACCGTGGTTCAAGTCCCAAACCCAGTGGCTTAAACTCACTCCAGGCATGTGTGCATGTGTGCCCAAGATCCTGAGAGGAGAATGGCGGAGAAGGGATTGCAGTGTGGCCATCCCCCCTGGGGGTTGATTTCTCACTTTCTGTCTCTCTGTCTCACTGTTTCTGATGACGCATGCACCCTATAGTGAAAACTACTCCAAAAACAAAAAAATTTAAATCTGTGTGTGATTAAATAGTTTCATAACTATCACTTATACGTGTTAAAGTTAACTACATTTTAGTTTCAACATGAGCTACCTTGAGTGAAAGCTATGTATTTTCTAAGGATGCTTCAGGAGGGAAAGAAGAGGAGGAGGGGGAAAAAGTTTCTAAATAAATACTGTCTTTCAGGATGTCTATCTTAGAGTAAGTTCTTTACAGAAAGGACACTTATTAGTGTTATTAATTCTGTTTCTAGCTATGAATTTAAATATTTGGATCCATTTATTTAATTAGTAGATACATTTGATGGTGTATCTTTATTGCAGAGGATGTACTTCAAAAGATTTAAATTTAATTAATTTTCAGATGAATAAGCCTGATTACCTTACCAGATTACCTTAAACTCTTTCAAGCCTTCACAAGGAAAGGACTAGGTTCATGTAAAACAAATTTCTCACGCAGTTTAAGAGAGGTATTTATCCTCTATGATAACTTCTAATAGAAATTGGAAATAACAGGCAAATTAAACACTTAAGGAGGAAAAAAACACCTAACAAGAAGTCAGAAGAGTATAACAGATGAACAGACAGGAGAGTGGCTTCTTGCCAAGACTGTGACGGTACCCTGCAGGACTGCCACAGATGTGCCGTTCTATTCTTATGGATTCTGGTTCCTTAGGAGCAAGATAAGACAAACTTGATAACTTTGAAAATCCCTTATATCCAAACAGTCTATGATTCTATGAATTAAGGCCAAAATATTGTCTTCCTGAGAGTCGTCCAACTTTTACATGTAATGACCAAAGGACATTCAGAGTCTATTCTGCAAAACTCAGTATTGAAGAAGCTATTCTCAATAGCCAGGAGAGAGGAAAGCGTCTGGCCCATCCTGTCCCCCAAGAAGAGGCATGCCACCCTAAGAGGGCACAATCTGCCTTGGAATTGGAGGTCTCATGCCAAAAAGCACTAAATCAACCAATTGTGTGTGTGTGTGTGTGTGTGTGTGTGTGTGTGTAAATCTCCTTTTTATTGACAATTGGTTGGCAACATTATACTGCAAAACCAGTAGAACAATTTCTTTCATTCGTATTCTCCACTAGAGATGGCTTCACGAGCAGATGACCAAATGCAGTTGCAAAGAAGCCCAGGCTATAGCATTTCATGCCCTGTAGTCATCAGACTGAAATTCTTTTTTCTTTTTTCCTTTATCTTTGGAGAGATTTTTGCTATAGGGCACATGTGCTCACTGGAGAGACAGAGAGCGACAGAGAGACGGAAAGATAGAAAGTGAAAAAACACCCCCCCCGGGGGGGGGGGGATGGCCATGCTGAAATTCCTTCTCTTCATTCTCCTCTTGGATTTTGGGCACACACATTCATTCACCTGGTGTGAATTTTAAGCTGCCGAGTCTGGGACTTGAACTGGGGTCAGCTACGTGGGAGTCCAGCGCTTTAATCACTATGCCACCTGCTGACCCAGAAACTCTTAAATTTTATATTGATTGGTGTGGTGTACATGAATTCTGATGGGACAATGGAATTGTCCACATTCCAGAGTCGTGGAGCCTTAATTCATACAAGGTCCTGTCTTCTGAAGTTTTTATATGCTATCTACTTTCCATGATGCCTTGATTATAGCCTTCCTGAGATAGGTTCTTGGTCACCCACTCCCCCTACGATGTGGCACCCTGGACACCTTCCTCCATACCCTCCTTTGCCTCCCCCAGCAGCTGCCTCCCCTAACTCCCTGATGCCACTTTGATCTCCTCCCTTCTTCTGCTCAGTGACCTCTTCTATCCTTTGGGGACTGGTAGTATGGCACAGATGTGTCACTCTGTTTCCATGGGTTCCAGTTTCTTGGCACAGAGAGAGTTTGAATTGGAGGTGGCACCCACCCAGTTTTGTGGTGGGACACAGCCAGGGTCTTCCCTGTCCTGGGCTGACAGCACCACAGCAAGCATGAAGTTGACTTGGTCATCCCTGATTCTGGTACCAAGCATACTGCTTACTGAGTCACAGGCCTGAGGGCAGAGGAGTTACTTTCTCCTATGTATCTGTCCAGGTCTATATTCATGAACAAGTATCCCTATACAAGCAAGCACAACACTAAGTATGAATATAAAAGTAGCATATAAAAAATACCATGAAGCCAACCCCATAGCCTAATGGTTAAGTGAGCTGGATCCCACATGGCTGACCACAGTTTGAATCCTAGTCTGGCAGCTTGAAAACACACCAATGTGTGTGCAAGTGTACCCAAAATCTGGACAGGAAATGGAGGAGAATGGATTGTGGCATGACTATGCCCACTGAGGGGTTCTTTCTCTCTCTCCATCTTTCTCTCTGGCAAACACGTGTGCTCTCTAGCAAATAAACAAAAAAACAAAAAAAAACAAAAAACAAACTCAATATGACAAATCCAGAGAGAAAGAGACTGCAAAGAAAGGGTGAAATTTTATATTTCAGTAATTCTAGCCATACTTTTCCCCCTCGTATTTTGAATAAAAGCCCCACCCCATTTTTATTGTACACTAGATCCCACAAATTATGGATTAATAATTGACTCTACAATCAACAATTACCAAGTGTCTGGCATGTGCCAGGCATGCTAGTTATAAGGGACCTGCCAGTGAGTAAAATAAAGCACATTTCTGCTCTTGGGGAGTTCTCAGTGACTTCATGACTCTTTCCTGCCTCCTATCCCTGAGACTATCACAACTCCTTTTACAGGTATTCCTCACATATTGGGGAGAAATTAGCAAACCAGTTAGAATAGCTTAATTTACTAGCTTGGCTCATATTCTAGTTTCTAACCCTGAGTATCCCTCTCTGTGGTGGGAATATACAACCCCTTCCTGGTGAACTAATTATTGTGACTTGTTATTACTAATACAAATGGGCAAATTGTTGGATGTCCTGTCTGGATATTAACCTTAAAGGGCCAGCACCTAATTAATCAGGTCTCTTTCTACTCTATTTAGTGACTGACGATATACGAAGTAGATGCTGGCCCTTTAACCTGGGTCCTGGAAAAGAAGGCAACCAAAAGTGAAAAGCTTCAGCTTCACATGGAGCCTAAGTGAGATATAAAGTGTCTTGTGACTAAGATAGCAGTGGTTTGTTAATGTGGCATAGTCTAGCTTATTCTCACTAATCCACCAGTTGATGGCACTTCATTTGAGGGAAAGGATTTTTAGACAGACAGTCCCTAGAGATTTAGCATAAAAATGGTATCTAGGGTCCAGCAGTTAGCGTAATGGCTATGTCACTGGACTTCCATGTAGCTGACAGTGGTTCAAGTCCCAGGCATGGTGGCTTAAACTCGTGCCAGGCGTGTGTGCATGCATGCCCAAGATCCCGAGAGGAGAATGGTTGAGAAGGGATTGTGGCGTGGCCATTCCTTCTTGGGGGTGATTTCTTGCTTTCTGTCTCTCTGTCTCTCTCTGTCTTCCTAGCAAGTGCTCACGCCCTATAGCAAAAACCTCTCCAAAATAAAAAAAATAGAAGGGATCTATAAACACACAATGTCCATTACTATATCCAGAAAATAGCATTTTTAAAATGAAGCAGTGGAACCCTTTTTCCCAGGACTCAACTTTCCATCAGTCATCTTTTATTAGCTCTTTCCTTATATAACTTATTACCAACTTATTGACTCTATTGATAAATATTTATTTTGACTTACTTTTCAGTGTTATCTGGCACCAAGTATTTTAAATATTAATGTTGTTCTGGGTCACTATCTTACCATCATCACATTGAAATGAAAGAACTATACAGGATCTTCAAAAATTTTATGAAAAGACCAGCATATGGTGTAATGGTTACATCACTGGACGCTCACATAGTTGAAAGTGGTTTGAGTCCTAGACCTAGAGGTTTAAAACTCACTCTGGGAACATGTGTGTGCATGCGTGCCCAAAGTCCTGAGAGGAGGATAGAAGGGATTGTGGAGTCATTTTCCCCCTCGGTGGGGGGGTGAGTTCTCGCTTTCTGTCTCTCAGTCTTTCTCTGTCTCTCTGGCAAGTGCATGTGCCCTATAGCAAAAATCTCTTAAAAAAAGTTTATGGAAATGTTAATTATGAAAAGAACTATGCATATACTCCAAATATTTTTCCTGTAGCAAAATAAACTCATTTATTTATTTATTTATTTCAGGGTTTTTTTGTTTTTGTTTTTTTGTTTTTGTTTTTGTTTTTGGTCAAAGGGCACATGTGATCACCAGAGCGAGAGGAAAGTGAGAAATCACCCCCCAATGGGGAATGGCCATTCCACAATCCCTTCTTCTCCATTCTCCTCTAAGAATTTAGGGCACCATGCACATGTGCCAATATGTTTTGCAGGTCACTGGGTCAGGGACTTAAATGACAGTCAGCCATGTGAGATCTAGGACTTTAACCACCATGCCACCTGCTGGCCCAATAAACTCATATTTTATTTCCACTTGTACATGAACTTTTTGAAGTTCTTTTGTGTAGTCAGGAATAATGGAAGTATAAGGCTATTTTTCCATCCCCAAAAACACTTCGGAAACTTTTATTCGCTAACTTCTCTACTTTTTCTTCGTATCTTAGAAAGGCAGACCAAGAAATAATCGAAGCCATGAGTTCAAATGTTGACATATAGTTCTACTTCATTGACTCATTCCATGCAAATTTACTGAGACTTACAGTGTGCCAAACATAGTTACAGGCACTGAACTCCCCAGAACCTAGTATAGCACCAGACATGTACAGAGTGGTCCAATAAATTCACCATGCATTCAAACCACCTCATGAAATCTGAAAAGTTTTTAATATGTTTGCTAGACCCTCACTTTTCCATATCTGAAAGAAAATGCCAAGAAAAAGAAGAAAACAAATCCAGATCATGGGGAGTTAACAACCCAAAGGGCAGAACATCATGAAAAACTCAAACAACATTATACGCAATCATTCAGTGGAAGATTTCAATCTAAAGCAACATGAAACAGTATTGGTTAAGAATTTGTTGTTTCCTATTCACCTGAGGGTATCTTCTGAGATCTTTTAGGACAGGCAACTTTTCTAGCAACTATAATTTTATGTAATGGTTTTGATGATTTTCTAAGGAGGGAGTTCTCTCTGGTGGGGTAAACCTCCTCCTTAACCCCCAAGTATTGTCCCACTTTGTCAACTTTACAACTCAGGTGGTAAAATGTATATTTAAAATAAACCAATTCAATATGTGCATTAGTATGGTCATGGAAGAAAATAGTCTTTACTCAGCTTAGATTAGCCAATCCCTCATTTAATTACAACTGGAAAGGTTAGAAACTTTTTATCATACACGCATAGTCTCTGGGAATTATCTGGCTCTGAAATATAATTAATCATCCTCTGTCATGCTTTCATTATGCACAGTGCTCCCCAGAGCCACTGCTTTCTACTTTCTTCATTCATATTCCTCTGACCTTCCTCTTCACTGTTCCCACAGACCTCAGGTGAATTTCGTCAACTGCTCAGAAATGACTGGATATTGTTAAACCCATTTGTCAACCACATTATCAGCTCACAAACACAAGATCTCTGCATATGTTAGCCTTTTCCATATATAGGAGTCCAAGTATTAACATGGGTGGCATCTGTCAATGTTGACAAAAATTAAATTTCAAAACTTCTGTAAATAATAAAGCAGTCATATAAAGATTATTTCTCTGGAGCATAAGCTACCAGTAAACACAATTTGCATATTATGCTTACAGCTGTTTCAACATGAGCTGTTTGCTGTGCTTCATTAAAATGATTTGATTTGTCAGATTGTAGGAGAGTTGAAAGTTTGTATATAGGACCGTTTAAGGAAGTTTGGAGAAATTTTTTATTTTCAGAGCTGCGTACATACGGCATAAGAAGAATAAAGTGAATTGAATAATATATCTTCAGGAGAACTCCTTATGGTTGGAAGGCATGGAAGTTCATCATTAACTCCATTCTGAACCAGTTTCCCTGTCCCACCAAAGGCCTAACGTTTTCCCTGCCCAACTGTTTGGAAGTGGAATGGCTGACTCATATTCTCAGCTCGAGGTGAGAGGACACAATTGTCTTTCATACCAACAACTGAATACAGCAGAATTAAGCTTGAGTTGCCCGGTCTGGTAACAAACTAGTCTCTGACAAGTTTTCTGTGGAGTTGATTTAATTTAATCTGATAATTTCACAGCTCTTCAATTCTATCACTTCCCAGTCAGAAATCATATAGTCTAATTTCTCAGTGGGACTGAGAAAAGCCATGGGAGTTGGCATTCTCTTTTCCAAGAAGAGCAGAGCTCACCTTTCTTGGAAAAATTGTTGGACTCTCTGGGTCTTTTTCCAGGGAATCAGATTCCATGATTTCTTATTTATTCAGATCCTCTTTAACAGAGAAGAAAACCTTTTTGATGTCTAACTGATCATTTTCTTAATACATATTATTCTTTTTCCCTTGCTTAGTGATTAATATATTTATCACTATTAAGATCTGTATAGATGTCCTAAAAAACAAGAATAATCACTATAAGAAAAGTTTTAGCCAACTTTTTAAAACAACGGACCTGAGATTTTTATGCATTATTGGTGATCTTTTGGGTGTCAAAACTTCTCCTGCTTCATTATGATGAAGGGCCAGGATGAGCTTCTGTCACCACATGCATATGTTGATTTACTTATTTATTTATTGCCAAGGCTATGTACACTCACCAGAAAGAGGGAGAGGGAGAATGCATATCCCAACGGGTAGGTCACAGCATAATCCCTTTCCCTCCATCTCTCTCTCCTGTCAGGATTTGGGACATGCACACACATGTTCTAGGCATGTTTTTCAAGTCACCAGTTCCAGGGAACCAAGGTTGATTGGTTGGCCATGTTGGATGTGGCTCCTTTAACCACTAGGCCAAGGGGCTGTCCCAGGGACATTTGTCAAGAGAACTTTTAAGATCTCGAATATCAAAGCTCTCGCTAGCTAAATGCATTCACAAGTGAAACACTAGTATCAATGAAGTGACTCTCATTCATTGACTAGCAGTCATCACAAATAGTTATCTTACTTGTGTGTGCAGATAGGCACATATGCTACTGCACAGTGATATTTTTCTCTTTCAAAAACCAATCTTGTTAGAAGAAAAACGTGCCAGCCATTTTTTATCTTATCCAGTGATGTGTGATTGACAACCATTTGTGGAACATTCATAGTGGGAGAATCAGAGCATAGGGACAGAGGAAATGACAGGAATAATTATGTGTTGGTGGCATGACTTTGTAGTAACTCTGCTGCAAAAAGGCAGATATTAATTTCCTTCATGAGAAAGTATCCAAATAAAGCTCAGCTTTGAATATGTGATTAAGTCCTCTATGGACAGGAACAGGTGTTCTTATTTGACTTTTATGAAGAAAGGTACCCTTGCCTACTCACCCTCATATCAACTATTGCCATCTAATTAAGCCAGGTGTTCAATACAGAGGGCAGCTCCTCCTAAAGATCTTGCATATGCTACTGTAGGAAAAAATGGTAATCAAATACCAAACTGAACAAAATCCTAAAGCCTAGGTAAAGAAACAAAAAGAATGAGAGTCATTTAAATCCTACGCAGAGGTACTCAGACATTTGCCTTCAGGCAGAATAATGAAATGGACATTGTGGCTTTGTTTAATGCTGGAAAAAGAATTTCTTCTTACACTTCTGCTTATTCTTGTCATAAACATTAAGGCGTTTTGGTATTTCTTCAGGCTAATATTCATACCCCTTTATTTATTTATTTACTTTTTAAATTTGCATGCACCCACTGGAGAGAAAGCACTCCTCATGGGCCATGGACATGCTGCAATGCCTCCCTTTTCACTTCTCCATCCTGTTGGGATTTAGGACACATATGTACATGTGCCCCACATGTTTTTAAAGCTGCCAGGTCCAAGACTCGAACAGCCTGGTTGGCCATGTAGAATATCATTCCTTTAATCACCAGGCCTCTTTCTTAAATGGAAACCATTCCTTTACTCCTACCCCATGACTATCTATGGAAACTGATTTTACGCCCAGAACTTGAGAGTAGAAGCAAGCCTATCAGAATAGTTGATGGCCTAGTCACTGACCTATGGAACAAAACCCAAGGTCACCCACAGGGCCCAAATTAGTAAGGATTAGGTCTTTTCTGCATCCTTTTCAGGAAAGTTATATACATTGTTGAAGCTGCCAGTAAGGAAGGGCACCCGAAGAAGCACTATTTATACTGATACATCTTTATTACTTGACTATTTTTCTTACTTTGTGAACTCCAGCATAAGTAATTTACATGTTTGTTTAAATAAGGTTCTGGGCAGTTGGTACTAAGATGTCTTGTTCTAAGAAAACCAGCATATTAGGACAATTTTCTAGCAGATGAAAGTAAAGACTGTTATTCTAACAAGGTATTTGTAGATCACTCTGCTTTGACTTATGAGCAATTTAAGAATCAAGGTGCTGTACCCATCTAATATAAAAAATAATAATAATGTGTGATTAAAACCAAGAGCTTAAATAGTAGGTAGATTCTGGAATTCAAGATGATGCTATACTTTGAAAATGACTTGCTTTCAAATATATTCGTGCAGTACTAATTTGGCATAATGTCTAAAGCAACATAAATGTTACAACTAACATGATGAGACAGCAAAACTCAACATACATGTACTAAAATAAATACATTGCTGAAGAAAATCATGTTTTAAAAAGCATGCACTGTTAAAGCTGCATAAATTTTAGAATTGTTCAGCATAAATGTTGACTTGTTTGGAATAGAAAATATGAGACTCATTTAAAATATTAATATCGGAGGTCAGCAGGTGGCACTAATTTTAAAAATTTATTTAATACAAGGGTACCTTCTTTCAATTTGCACAAATGTGCCATATGGCTGGGCCTCATCCCGGACTACTAAACAAGAAAACTTACCCTTTCTGCTGACATGAAAGAGACTGTATAATGCCTGGAACTGCTTCAACTATCATCCTGCCATGTTAATACCAAGACAGTGCAGTATGACACCTGGGAGAAACTCTGGGTCCTGGTGACACGCTGAGACTTGATTGCACCTCCTTTAAAGACATCCCTCTGAACTGTTCAGTTTTGTGGACCAATGTATTTATTTACCTTATTTTATATTTTCGCTCAAGCAGGTGTAGGTGGTAATTTCTACCAAAGCTCACAAAAGAATCCTAAATTACAGAAATCCCAAGGAGAGTACTCATTCACGAATAGCCATTTCCAGTGGTCAAAGGGAAAATTACGAGGTAGATAAATTCTCTTTAGGTCTCCCATTGTAGATATTCTAGGCTTCTTTCCACATTTGTGCATAATCGTTAGTAGCATGTTTCTGTTATAGCAAAGACATGGATGCAAATACCTCTAGGCCATTTATTAGTTCTGTGGTACAGGATCCATATGAAAATTAAATTATATAATTTAGGTAAAACATCCTGATTTTAATAGTTGCTCAGTAAATCAGCATAATAACTTGTTTCTTCCTTTCTACTTCAAGGTATTTTATATACATCAGAGGGTCTTAAAAAGTTTTTGGAAAATATATGTTACAATAAAAACTATACATGGATTTCCAAAAGTTTTTGCACTAAAATAAGTTCAACAGGTGGCATGGTGTTTAAGGTGCTGAACTTCCATATGGCTGACCATGGTTCAAGTCCTGGACCTAGCAGCTTGAAACTCATGCCAGGTGAGTGTGCGTACATACCCAAAATTCTGAGAGAAAACTGGAGAAGAAGGGACTACAGCATGGTCATCCCCCTGTGAGGTGATTTTTTTTTTTTTTTTGAGAGGTTTTTGCTATAGGGTGCGTGCGCTTGCCAGACAGACAAAGAGAGACAGACAGAAAGTGAGAAATCACCCCCCGGGGGGGATGGCCATGCCACAATCCCTTCTCCATTCTCCTCTCGGGATCTTGGGCATGCACGCACATGCACCTGGCGTGAGTTTTAAGCCACCGGGTCCGGGACGCGAACCATGGTCAACTACATGGGAGTCCAGCGACATAGCCATTACGCTAACTGCTGGTCCCTGGGAGGTGATTTTTTACTCTCTCTTGCTCTGTCTCTGGTGAGTGCACACACCCTATAGAAAAAAATTAAACATAATACTAATAATAATCTCACACTCTAACCCCATTTGTCTATGATCTTTGTAAAGTCCCTTCATACTATGACTATTTCTCTTTTGAATTTTACATTAATAATTATGTTCAACAAATGTTGTTTGAGCACCAACTGTATACATTGTATATCTGAACTGAGGATCCAGTGGTAAACAGGATAAAAAGACAGTCAGTCTCTCCACTGTCCCAGAGCTTCTGTTAGGGTGTGTAAAGTGAATAATAAAACTAATGAACAAATAAACATCAAATATTGATAAGTACTATGAAGACAATAAAACAAGATGTGGAATTTAGAGTTCTTGGGGAAAGAAAAGCTTTAGATTAGGAAGACTTTTGAGCTTAAATGTAAGTGATGATCTGTAATGAACTTTCCAGATCAAGGTTAAGGGCTCTGAAACAGAAGCTGTCTTGGCATTCTAAGAGCAAGAAGGGACTCATATGGCAGTAATATACTTATTATTTATACTTCCAATCACTCTATATCATTACAGCATGAAAAATGAATTTTCCCAACATGACTACACTGTATATTAGTCTGGTTAAAGACATCATCTTATCTGTTATCACCAACAGATAATTTTCCACTTTTGTGTCCCTTAAATGTTCTGATTCTTTCTCCCCTTGATTCTCTTTCTCTCAGCCTTCCCTGTTTCCCACCCTCTTCCCACACTATTCCTAGTATCCACAATTGTTCTCCATGATTTTGTGTCTTCCAACATTTCAGTTTCTAAAAATATTATTAAATCCAGGTAGCTAGACTACTAAGTTAAGGCATTACTCTAATACAATCTATGTTTTCCAATCACATTGGGGAACCAGAAGTTAGCGTAATGGCTATGTCGCTGGACTCCCGCATAGTCGACTGCAGTTCGCGTCCCGGACCCAGTGGCTTAAAACTCATGCTGGCGGGGGCTGGCAAGTGGCGTGGTGGTTAAAGGCGCTGGACTCCCACATGGCCGACCACGGTTCAAGTCTCGGACCTGGTGGCTTCCTTTCTCACTTCCTCTCTCTCTCTCTGTCTCTCTCTGATCAAACTGGAAAGTAATGATAATAATAATAAATAAAGTTAAATAAAATAATTCTTTAAAAAAAAAAAAAAAAAAAAAAAAAAAAAACTCATGCCGGGCACGTGTGCGTGCATGCCCAAGATCCCGAGAGGAGAATGGAGAAAAAGGGATTGCGGCATGGCCATCCCTCCTGGGGGGTGATTTCTCACTTTCTGTCTCTATGTCTCTCTCTGTCTGTCTGGAGAGCGCACGCGCCCTATAGCGAAAAACCTCTCCAAAAAAAAAAAAAAAAAAGAGCATTATCTTCTTGATGAAATAATATGATGAAGATGACAAGTTTTCTGTGCCACAAGAATGGGGTAATGGAAACAGTCCTATCTCTGTTGAATATATAGAGTGTATCATGTCATTTTATGTGAACAAACTTGCAAATGAGAAGCTTTTCTCTTCTGGGGTAATAGGTCTATGCAGGAGATGGCCAATTCACTGAGAAAGGTAGGAGGGTGACGAGAAAAATAATAGCAATAGAGAAGTATTTCTAATTCAATAAAACATGAAGGTAATAACCTCTTCTTAAAAAGCTAGAAGAACAATAACTTGAGTATGACCAGTCCAGGGGTAACAGCATTTTAATGAAGACAATATGCAACAGATAAAGTACGATTTTGCATAGCAAACTTGATATGTGGAACAATTTCCTGAGCTCTGAAGCTTCCTGAGGCCTCTGAATTCACAGTTTTATTCATTTGCAGTCATAGGTTTTCAATACCTGACTGTTTTCTCATTTTGAGGCTCATTTTCAAATTACGAAGTTAAATTTTTATTCATATAACCTATCATTACGATGGCTGGTATTTCGGGGAATGGTTACCCATATTGATTCAACACCTAGCAATAGTAAAAATGAGTGCTTTCTCTTTAAAATATGTCATTATTTTGGAACATTTAGGAAGGCTAAGGTAGTCATACGAGAGATCAGGGGAGGGACAAGGCATTGTGAGTCTCTGGTGCCGTGATTCGCCATTTCTTATGCATCTTTACATCTCCTCAACCCTGACCTCAGGCTCCCCTTTTCACACAGCATTCACCCCTCATTATGTCTTTCCAGCACTTGGAAGCCACCCTCTCATGAATACTAACGTGCTAAATCAAGAGAGGGTCTGACGTACACTTCAAGCCTCTGGTCCTTTGTGCAGCTACACAAAACTAACTGTTATGTAATAGAGATAGACTACAAATAGTGTTCTAGGGAAAAGTGAAGGCAAAGCTGTAATAAAAACCACAAATGAGAAATGGACAAAACTACTTATCCAGTAAATTCAAGAAAAGTAACATCATATTATTCCTATGTGTAGTTGAATGTCACCGCTTAAAGTAGTAGATATTACTGAACCAAATGTATCATACTGCTGGAAATGAAGAATTTGGAACTATTCTATGTATGTATTTGGAGATTGCCTACCAGACTACTCTAGTTTGGCAATAGGATACTAGAAATGATACATTCAAACTCTCTTCTTTCTTATTGTTATATTAATTTGATGAGTAACAATTTTGAATCCTAAGACTGGGCCCATGTTTCTTATTTAAGCTAACTCATATAATTTAAAAAGAAAATGTTTTTTGCAGGCCAGGAGATGGGATGGTGGTTAGAGTGCTGGATCCCACATGAATGACTCTACAGTTTGAGTTCCAGACCCAGCACTTGAAAGACATGTCAAGGTGCAGAACCAGCAGTTGGCTTTGTGGCTATGTCATTGGACTCCCATGTAGTTGACTGTGGTTCGAGTCCCAGGCCAGGCAGCTTAAACTCACATCAGGCACATGTGCATGTGTGCCCAAGATCCTGAGAGAAGAATGGAGGAGAAGGGATTACAGCATGGCCATCTTCCCTGGAGGGTAATTTCTCACTTTCTGTCTCTCTGTCATTCTGGTGAACACATGCGCCCTATAGCAAAAACCTCTTAAAGAAAAAAAAAAAAAAAAAAAAAAAAAAAAAAGGACATGCCAAGGTGCATGTGTGTGCAAGCCCAAGATCCTGAGAGAAAGAAAAGAATGTAGCTTGGCCATCCTCCATGGAGGGTATGGCTTCTCACTTTATGTCTCTCCCCTATGAGCATATGTGCCCTATAGCATAAACCTAAAAATAAAAAAGTGCTAGGGGGTATGTGCACTTGTCAGAGAAAGGGAGAGAGAGACAGAGAGAGAGAGAGAGAAAGTACTTCCATGGAGAATGGTCACACTGTAATCTTGTCTCCTTTCAGGATTTGGGGCATATGCTGGGATTTTTCTTAAGCTGCTGGGTCTAGGACTCAAACAGTAGAGTTGACCATGTGGGATCCGGCCACCTTAACCATCAAGCCATGGACTAGCCCTAGGTAATCCACATAATTTTCAACTTTTGAATAATAAGGCACACATAAATATTCTAAATGTATAAAGTAAACTTTGGTCTTAAAAGAGTGGGAAGAGAAATAATATCTAAAGTTAGCTATATGTAGGCATATGTGCTGGGCAATGTATTAAATACTTTCCATTATCCACATTTATGTACTATCATTATTAGGTGACATGTGAAGAAACAGATGCTCATGGAAGTTAAGTGGCTTTCCAAAGTTATAGAGAAGGTCTGGTATTTGACCAGTCCTTCCTGGATCCAAAGATCATGTTCTTAACCACTGCCTAATGCTGTCTTAAAATATCATTAAAATGTATAGAAAAAGCAATGCAAATATTTGACAGAATGTGGTTAAACACATGATAATTAATCCATGATTGGTCTCTGTGAAAGCATGGGATGAATCTGGTGCTGCCACGTAGACACTAAAGATCTAACCCACGTTACCTCCTACTCCATGGAGGGAAGATTCAGCACCAAGGATAGCAACCCAGGTGGTTTAACTGCTATCTTGGGCACCGTGTTCCACAGCGGACTGCAGCATATTCCAAAGATCTCAAAGACAGATGATTGCAGTTGGGAAACACTCACACGTAAGATAGTTTAAGAGGCCAGATTTAGCTCCTCTGACATCTGGACCTATTCAGCAGAGAGACTTAGGGAATTTAGATGAGACCAAATTTAAACTATTCAGTCAATATATCTAATTTTGACAGTAAGAAAATTTAAACACACTCATACACACAAACACAACTAGCTGCCTGAGCTAATAAAGAGTAGTTCTGCATGTGTGAAAAGTAAGCTCTGGCAAACTCCCCACGGTAGTATGCACGCCTTGGATGTTTCAAAGTTAATAGCAGCCTGATAATTACTGTCATTTAATTAAAAATTTGCAAGATCAAGCCCAAAGAGAGATTTGTTATTTCTTCTCAAGCACTAAGCCCACTGGGAAAAAAAAAAAAAAACTCACCCAGTACAGAGGAGGTGCAAAGGTGTAATATGATTCAATTTTTAGAGAACTACAGCTACCCAGAGTACAGACCATGAGTGTCTCTCACTAGACAATGATCTGATACATTTAACTAACTCTAGTGCTCTCCTGACATCGGAATCTTTTCTTGGAATGTGAAGTTCCCTAGTTCACGTTATTTCTACAGGAAAAATTCAAACATCTAGTCCCTACATAGAATCATACATTTATTTTTTTTCCTCCTTTCTCTTTTTCAATTGACAGCTTTAATTAGTAACTTACTCCAACACATTGTTTTCAAACATGTTAAATCCATGCCTCTCCACACTGGACATTATTAGAGGCACTGTATTTATTCATTTAATACTCAGAACTGGCTTGTGCTATTTTTTTAAAATTAGTTGTTTTACATTCATTCACTGAACATCATCAGAGCATACAAAATGTGATTTCCCATCCAGAATACACTGTAAAGTGGCTTAATCATACATGCTATTATCAACAAATAATTTTCCATTTCTTGGAATAATTCTCACCCTCCTCCCACACTGTCTCTGGTATCTACAGTTGCTTCCCATTCCTTCTTGCCCCCCACATTTTATTGATTCACAAAATATCTTAATTAATCTAAATACTTTCAATTGCAAGTTCAGCTGATATATACATTTCTGTGAACACGTGTCTGACTTTAGGCATGAAACTCAGTGAGTAGAATGAATAGACTATAAAGTAGCAGCTAGCTGAAGCTATATAACTTACCATGGTCATTAAATAGTAATATTTTTAAATATTTTTTTTAATTTAAAGTTTTAGCTTTAATAAATCAAACTAAAAAAAAAATGATAAGAGAAATTTGCCTAAGACTTAAAGCCAGGAAACAGCCTTGTGCTATTATTATCCCCATTTTGCATTGAGAAACGAAGGCATGGAGCCACGTTCTGAGGTGCCCCCATTTACACAGCTGTTAAGTGATGAGCAGGATATAAACCAGCCTTTCAGCCATCGGGCTTGTGTTCTGGCCACTCTCACTGCCTGCAATACATACATTACCTGGGTTCTTCTGGAGATATTTTCAACCTCTCTAGAGGTATGAGACACCTTTTTGCTATACCCTTATCTCCACCCCAACTTGAGAATCAGTGTAATGATTTATTTTCACTAGGAGATATGTAACTGTATTCTTAAAATTCCTGGGTATCTAAAATTCTTATTACTTCCATCTACAATATTTTTTTCAAGAATTGTTTTATATACGTACAGAGTCAGAAAAGTCATTACATATTTTTCTATGTTTTTCTATGCAAAAATGCATCATGACTTTCCTGATGACCCTATCTCTTTATTTTGTTTTATTTGCTATAGGGCATATATGCTTGCCAGGAAGAGAGAGAGAAAGAAAGAGAAGAAAGTAAGAAAGTACTCCCAGGTGTGGTGTGTGTGCGGGGGGAATAGCCATGACACAATACCTTCTCTATTCTTCTCTTGGGATTTTTGGGCACACATGTATACCACCCAGTGTATTTTCCAAGCCACCAGGACCAGGACTCTAACTTCACAGCTGACCATGTGGGATCTAGCTGCCTTAACCACTGTGCCATAGGCACAGCCCTTGGAGAAGAACTTTCTGTTGTGCTAAGCTACTCCATTTTTAATACTTTTATTTTTGGCAGAGTCTTAGGGAGTTAAGGCAGTCTTTCATGTTCTATTTTTACTGCGACACGCATGAAAAAAAAGGTAAAACAAAAAAATCCTTATAGGGATAGGAACTATGTGGTCTGCTTAGATGACTGCCTGAACAGCCAAGACACAAATACATGACATCAACCAATCATCAACCAAACAAACCTTCCCTGATCAATATTTTCTCCAGTAACTTCATTTATTTCCTCTTACCAACTGACCAAAGAATTCATTTTCATCAAAAGAAATTTTATCTTCTTATTCCTCTATTTCTTTAATTTCTCCAAGTAATCAAGTATTTTCCAGTTACATTTTTTTTTTTTTTTGAGAGGTTTTTGCCATAGGGCGTATGTGCTTGTGAGACAGAGAAACAGAAAGCGAGAAATCACCCCCCAGGGGGGATGGCCACAGGGTCCGGACTTGAACTGCGGTTGACTACAAGTCCCGGACCCGGTGGCTTAAACTCACGCCGGGTTCATGTGCGTGCGTGCCCAAGATCCCTAGAGGAGAATGGAGGAGAAGGGATTGCGGCATGGCCATCCCCCCTGGGGGGTGATTTCTCGCTTTCTATCTCTCTGTCTCTCTTTGTCTGGTGAGCGCACGCGCCCTATAGCAAAAACCTCTCAAAAAAAAAAAAAAAAAAAAAAAAAAAAAAAAAAAAAAGAGGGTTTCTCACTATGTTTAGAAATTTCCATGTATTGGCTTGGACTTCAACAAATAAGTCCCTATAGAATTTGAATTTTTATTAGTTTATTCTAAATGCAACCTTCTCCTTTACATATGCTCATATCAAACATATATCATTTTAATCACATAACTATTGAATAGTTTCTACTTTAATATATGACAGGATGAAAATATGGTTAGAGTGTTTCCACATGCTTTTAGACACCTTCATTTGGCCATATTTAAATATCCAATTTCAGATTTCTATCATTTTGAAATAGCTCTGCCTGACTCTTTGTGGGTAAAACTATTACTGTATGCTTCAATTTTTTACTAATGTAATGTCTACTTTTGTTAAGCAAACACTGTATTGTGGGCACAGCCCTAATACTCAAAATTCTAGTGAGTATATTTCCAGTATAACACAAAGAAATAAGCTTTTCTTTTTGTATTTTTCTCTTAATTTTTTTTGGTAAGGGAAGAACTGTGGTTTTCTAATTGCTTTTCAATTACACCTTAGTAAACCAGTAGCTTCCTCTAAGAATTTTGCCTCTTTGTGACATTTTAATTCTTCTTAAGAATTTTTTTTTAATAAAAGACTTGAACAAAAAGGCATTTTCCTCATCCTTACTTTCAAGAAAGCACATGACTAATTTTGAAACATGTTAGAGCCAATCAAAAGCTTCCCTTAGGGACCAACAGATGGTGCGATGGTTTCATTGCTGGATTCCCACATAGCTGACCATGGTTCAAATCCCGAATCCATCAGCTAAAAACTCATTCCAGGCATGTGTGCATGCATGCTCAAAATCCAGAGACAAGAATGGAGGAGAAAGGATTGTGGCATGGCCATTTCCTTTGAGGGGGTGATTTCTCACTTTCTGTCTCTCTGGTGAGTACATGCACCCTATAACAAAAATCTCTCTTTTAAAAAAAGAAAAAAGGGAACCAGCAGTTAGCGTAATGGCTATGTCGCTGGACTCCCACGTAGTTGACCGCGGTTCGTGTCCCGGACCCGGTGGCTTAAAACTCACACAGGGCGCATGTGCATGCGTGCCCAAGATCCCGAGAGGAGAATGGAGGAGAAGGGATTGCAGCGTGACCATCCCCCCTGGGGGGTGATTTCTCGCTATCTGTCTCTATGTCTCTCTCTGTCTGTCTGGCAAGTGCACATGCCCTAAAGCGAAAATCTCCCTCAAAAAAAGAAGAAAAAAAAAAAAAAAGAGCCCCCCCCCCCCCCGTCTAAAATCTCTGTTGGTATGCTACCATTTTGGAAAGATCTTCATTGTATCTATGAATTTGATTAAAAGCACTAGAGTTCTTGAAGGCTCCTGTTAGAAGACAAATGTTTGTCCTTGACAGGGGTAACATGGAAATCCAGAAATACTTGTCTGTCTAGCTCCTTTTATAGTAAAACTACTTGCATTCACTACATCTCATTCAATTCTTACAATAATACTGGTGATAGAAGTGGTTAACCTTTACTATGTACCCAGAACCTTGTTGTACACTTTGAGGGGAATATGTAGTTATTTTTTTTTTAAAAAAAACATTTATTTATTTACTTCTGTGTTTATTTCTTGTGTCTTTTAAGTCATGGGGGCTGGGACTTGAACCATGGTTGACCATATTCAGCACCTTAACCACCATGCCATCCGCAGTCCCCAGAATACACAGTTAATAAAACAATCCTATGATAGGCCAGCTGTGGTGGTACAGCAACAATGCACTGCTCTGCGATGCTGAAGCCACATGGGAAAGTACTGGATTAGCATCCTGAGACCTCCCTGTTGCACTGGCCATTTGCATATGTGTCCTTAATCTGGGCCTGCTGAGGCTGGGAGTAGGTTGTGATCTGAAGACCCTGTTGGAGGTGCCGACCCCCCCCCCCCATTCTCACTCTTTCTCTCTCTATTCCTTGCTCTTATGAAAAATAAAAAAAGTTAAAAGAAAAAAATCCCATGACATAGGTTATTAATATTTTCCTCATTTCAAAAATGAGAAAAGTAAGGCATAGAAGTTAAAGCACTTACCCAAGGAACCAGCATTAATGGCTACACTGCTAGAATCCCAAGGTTGACTGTGGCTCAAGTACTGAACCCAGTGGCTTAAAACTCATGACAGGTGCATATGTTTGCATGCCCAAAATCCCAAGAGGAGACTGGAGGAGAAAGGACTGAGGCATAGGCATTCCCCTTTGGGGAGAAATTTTTCTTTTTGTCTCTCTGCCTGTCTCTGGCGAGCACAAGTGCCCTATAGAAAAAATATCCCTCTTAAAAACAAACAAACAAACAAACAAAAACCCTACAAACAACAACAACAAAAAACTTACCCAAGATCACACATAGCTAGTGAGTTACAGGGCTGGGTATAGAAGGTATTCTGATTCTAAATCCTCAGTTTTAGCTTGAATCATTAGTTCCCTTTCAAATTCAGAAAAGATTGTTTTCCTTGCTGGTTTATAGAATTAGCAAACATCCAAGTGAGAATGATAATTCTGGTCTCCCAGATTTCTGGACAAGTATTTTTGTTTGGTTGTTTTTTGTTGTTTTTCTCTGTAGTCTACACCCTTCATTTGAAAGTACTTACTGAGCTCCTCTATGTACCAAACATCGTCCTAAACGCAGACAACAATGAAAAAGACGGAGAAGGACTCTCTTCTCTTACAACTTTAATTTTGAAGGGGGTGGGGTAGGGAGTGGAGGAAAAAAAGTGAAGAAAAAAGAACTTTAATTTTCATATATGAGAGTAATTAAAGAAACAAAATAATGAAAGAGTAAGGATGAAAAAGAAAATCTAAGAAGAAAATTTCAGCATGGAGAAAGGGAGCTGTGTAAGTGACTGGGAAAGCTCACTGACCTATCAGCACATGGAGCCTGTTCTTCTCTCTGAGTAGGAAGCTGTCATTTGGAAATGCTCTGCAAGAGGAGGTCACAGTAAATTTCTGCAAGAGACCAGGGAATTCTTTGAGTGGGATGCGCTTAGACATGCGCATAGTGTTTGACACATAAGAGATGTGCAGTAAATGCTTCTTGGACTTTTTTTTTTTTTTTTTTTTTTTTTTTTTTAGAATGTCTTTTGCTATAGGTTCTATGCTCTTGCTGGAGGGATGAGGAGAGAAAAAACAAGAAGTCCCTTTTCCTACACTCTCCTCTCAGGACTTTGGGCTTACACACACACACACACACACACACACACACACACTCACACATGCCCAATGTGAGTTTCAAGTCACCCTGTCCAGATCTCAAACCTCGGTCAGCCATGTTGAAATACAACACCTTAACCACTACGCCACCTGCTGGCCCCAGTGCTTGGACCCTTTAAGGCAGAGATGAATGGGTTGGCCTGGAAATAAACACATCTCTACTTTGAGTACTTTTATTAATAAATTGAAGTTCGGGCCAGCAGGTGGCAAGGTGGTTAAGGCACTGGACTCCCACATGCTGATCGCAGTTCTAGTCCCAGACCTGGTGACTTGTTTTCTCACTTTCCCTCTCTCTCTTTTTCTCTTCCTCTCTCTGTCTCTCCCTGGTGAGTGCATGTGTCTCATAGAAAATTAAATAATAATACTAATAAATAAAAATTAAATAATTTTAAAATAAAATAGATAAATTGAAGTTTAATGTAATAATTACTTTAACCTTTCAAATTCCAACTAAAAATATTTCTCTCTTTCTTTAAATTAGGATAAATGAAAACGTCTAAACTTTGGTAGTGATCATTAAAAGCATCTCGAATATGTTTATGTTAATTATACATATGCTTAAGAGAAATTATGGCATCAATTCTGAATACTTTCTTATCACAAAACATAAAATAACCTAAAATTAAAATGAGTAATGGACAAAAAAATGTACTGAGATAAAATGAACTAAAACTGCAAAGCTGAATAAATCAAAGAACTAAGAATTACAAGTACACATAAGAATATAAAACTAAGCAAATATGCCAAAAAAGTTTCTCTTTGAAATATGTACATTCAATCAATGCTATTATTTTGAAACATAGTCTCTTTCGACTTGGCCTAGACAGTTAAATGATACTCTTTCTTGCTTTCCCACATAAACACCAACTGTCAGTCATCTGACAGACTTCTGACAGTTTTCAGAGTGTTGATGGAGTCTCCAGTACTTGTTTCTAACTCAGTTATGACCCCATTATCTTAAATAGTTCAGATGTTACTCTCTCTGATTAAAAAAAAAAAATCTGTCTCTTCTGTGCAGAGGTGAACTCCCTGTTTTTAACTCTGCATCACTTTTCTTGGTCCCAGTCAGGAGCCCCTTTGCTCCTCATGATCTGGTAGACTTGTCTGAGTTTACTGTTTTACCTCCTGAGCTTTCCTGAGGCCCTTGTTTTGTGAGATATATTACACCTTTGTTTTTTTTTAAAAAATTAGTTAATTTATTTCTTGCATGAACACGAGAGAGAAGATGGAGAGAAAGAGGCAGAGAGACAGCCTCCAACAGGGTCTTGACACTGTGGTCCACCCCCAGCCCCAGGCACATGCATGCCCAGCCTGCTCGAAGAATTCTCCAGATGTGAAGCAGGAAACTTTAGACATAAACGGGCTTCCCAGAATGTGTGCCACCATCCAGCCCCTGTGTCTTTTATTTATTTGTTTATTTATTTGTGACATAAAAAGTCACTCAACAACTGCTGAAGTAAATCAAAGGTGCAAGGTTTGTACAAGAGGAGATGATGCAACTGCATCAAAATTGAGGAAGTTCTTACCATGGAAGTATGAGTGATCTCTAATATATAAAAAGGGTCTTCAAAAAGTGCATGCAAAATTTATATTTTTTGGGGGGGGATACCCAATGTGCATGGATTTAAAAATATTTTGCAACAAAAAAAGTCCAGTCTTTTCATTCTATTTTCCATGATGTTTTGGAAAACCCCTCATATCAAGTAATGATTGCAAAGTATAGAAGAGTTTATATGATAGAAGTTATATATATATATATATATATATATATATGAAAATAAAAATATATATTAATTTCACTTGTGTCTTCAAAAAGGATTAATAGAAGGAAAATATGAGAAAATAGTAAAAATGACCATGTTTATGGTATAGGGAACAAGTTGAATGGGGTAGGGTTAGGAGTTAAACATTTTATTGACTATCTTTGAATATTATTTTGTTTTTAATCCTGTGAATGTATTACTTTTCAGAAAGATGTTATAGATTCTGGTGGTGGTTACATGGGTCTACACATGTGATAAAATTCCACAGACTTATACACAGAAAGAAAGGAGAGTGCATGTAAACACTGGCATAAACTAGGACCAGCAGGTGGTGTGGAGGTTAAGGCTCTGGATCCATATGGTTGACTACATGGTTCAAGTCCCAGACCTGGCAGCATGGGAAAGTCATGCTAAGCACATGTGCATGTGTGCCCCAAATCCCAAGATGAGACTAGAATAGAAGGGATTGAGGTATGGACAAAGCGAGAAACAACAAACTAATAAAAACTTATGAAGACTGAATAAGGTGTTCAGTTTTTGTTGTTATTGTTTTTTAGAGAGATTTTTGCTATGGGGCATGAGTGCTAGCTGGAGAGACAGAGACAAAGAGACAGAAAGCAAGAAATCACCTCCCAAGGGGGATGGCCATGCTGCAATCCCTTCTCCTCCATTCTTCTCTTGGGAACTTGGGCACACATGCACACATGCCTGATGTGAGTTTTAAACCACCGGGTCCAGGACTCAGACCATGGTCAACTACATGGGAGTCCAACGATGTAACCATTACACCATCTGCTGGCCCCAGAGTAAGGTCTATATATAATAATATTGTACCTATTCATATTTAAGTGTCTTGGTTGTGATCATCCCACTGTGATTTTGTAAGATGTTTTCATTCGTAACAATGGAGTAAGGGAGTATGGGAACTATCAGCTATTCTGGAAATGTCCACAGGAGACAAAAATTATTTTACAATAAAGAGTTAAAAAGCTAGAAGTTACAGACTTATCTCTAAATGTCAAGAAATCAGCATTATTTTATTTTTTAAAGAATTATTTTATTTAACTTTATTTTAATTTGACCAAGGAGACACACACACACACACACACAGAGAGAGAGAGAGAGAGAGAGAGAGAGAGAGAGAGAGAAGAGAGAGAGAGAGAAAGCCGCCAGGTACGGGACTCGAACCATGGTCAGCCATGTGGGAGTCCAGCGTCCTTAACCACCACACCACCTGCCGGCCCCAGAAATTAGCATTATTAAAAGTAACAATAAGACGGATGATTTTAATAAATACATAAGGAAAATGATAAATAGTATTCGGAGAGAAAAGGAGGTTCTGCCTACTGAGTTGATGGCACATTCTGGGGCAGGAATGAAATCTGGGTGGGCTTCCTGAAGGGCTAACACTTGGCATCTTTCTGTGTGTCTTCCTCTCTCTTTCCATCTTTGTATCATCATTTCTCCCTCCCTGTAACTCTCTGCTCTACTGTCTCTTCTCTTTTCTTTCAACTTTGTCTTTTTCTTAGTTGGTCTCTCATGGTTCTTATCCCCCTTTCCACCCATTCCACTCCCTTACCTATAAGCTAAGAGTTTTTCTATTACTGTACAGGACCTTTCAATGCTGTCCTTTTCTTCACCTCCCATTTTTAAATAGGTTTATTTCATTTATTATTATTTTTTAAAAAAATTTTTGTAGGGGTCTTTGCCTTAGGGCTCAGGTGCTCACCAGAGAGAGATAGACACAGTGACAGAGCAAGTGAGAAATCACTCCCCAGGGGGAGATGGTCATACCACAATCCCTTCTCCTCCTAGAATCTTGGGCACACATGTACATGTGCTTGGTGTGAGTTTCAAGCCACCACTGGGTCCAGGACTTGAACCATGGTTAGCCTTGTGGGAGTCCAGCAACGTAACTACGATGCCATCTGCTGTCCCCTATTATTATTTTTAATTTGCTACAGGGCATGTACACTCACCAGACAGAGACAGAGACAGAGAGAGAGAGAGAGAGAGAGAGAGAGAGAGAGAGGAAGCAAGTCTCCAGGTCCAGGACTTGAATTGCAACAGGCTGGCCATGTGGGAATCCAGGGCCTTAACCACCATGCCACTTGCCACCCCTACATCTTCCATTTCTTTACACCTCTTTTTTTTTTTTTTTTTTTTAAAGGTTTTGCCATAGAGTGTATGCAGTCACTGAAGAGAGACAGAGAGACAGAGAGAAAGTGAGTAATCACACCCCAGGGGGGATAACCATGCCACAGTCTCTTCTCTTTTCTCCTGGGATTTTGAGCATGCCCCCACACACGCCCAGCATGAGTTTCAAGCTTCCAGGTCCGGGAACTGCATCCAGCATGTAGGAGTGTAATGCCTTAACCACTAAGCTACCTGCTGGCTCCTCTCTCTACCTTCTTGACATCTCCTCTGTCAACAGTTTCTCAGCATATGACATTCGTGTCTACTCGTTCATGGTTATTATGGCTTCAAGAGCCCCAACTCCGCGTGGCCTTTCACTTTGAGTAGTCCAATCCAACTAATTAGCCATGTTGGATTCTTAGTCCAAATTCCTGCAAATGTAAGTGGCTCAGTAAGCACTTGTGACTACCTCTGGTAGCTGCCAAGACAGAAGTGTTGTTGGCTCACTCCATGTTCATCGGGGTGGAGGGCACAGGCACTCGGGAAGGTTACAGAAAGTGCAAGTACCCCCTCTGCTTGCCAGTAAGATGGACAGGGCTAACGGATAATGACTGGGAGAACATTTCTATGTCCAGTTACTAATTTAGCCTGAAAAGAAACCTTTTTGCCTTATTTCTGAAGTGTTCAGAAGGCATAATACTGATTGCGCAAAAGTGTTAGAATTATAATAACTTTTGCTGAATGAAAAACAAGATAAAATAACACTATTTGAAAACACCAGGCCTGTTGAGCTTATTGTAATAACTGATTTAATTAAGTTTCTAAAGAAAAGGAAATACAGTACTGATTTATGAAAATATCGAAATTTCACAAGGAGGAAAGCAAAAGAAGAGACTTGAAATATTCTTAATAGTGAAGTTTCCAGAAACTTCAAAAGATGGCAAAAAAGCCTAGTCATGAGGAGAGGAAGATCTTGCTGTAAACTTTTCTTCTCGTTAATAATTTCTAAAATTGACCAATAATATCATCTAGTCCATTGAGGTTGATCATACCTACAGACAAGAGGGACATACAAGTAAATTTAATTTTTTTTTCTTTTTTGAAATATTTTTGCTGTAGGGTGCATGTGCTTGCCGGAGAGACAGAAAATGAGAAACAACCCCCCAGGGGGAGGGCTACGCTGCAATGCCTTCTCCTCCACTCTCCTCCTGGGATCTTGGGCATGCATGCATATGTGCCCAGCATAAATTTTAAGCTGCTGAAATCAAGACTCGAACAAGTTGACTACATGGGAGTCCAGCAATGTAACCATGATGCCATCTGCTGGTCCCTACAAAATAATTTCTAATGTACTAGCACCTGGACTTCATTGTCTCTCAGAATCATTAGTAGAATGTTAAGAAGATAAAAATGGTTGTCGGTACCTCCCAGACTTATGCAATCAGAATCTCCAGGAACTGGGGCAAGGAGGGAGGGAAGTTTTCCATCATCCGATTTACTGTAAATCTTTCCAGGGACTTGGGGTGAAGATTCAGCATGAAGAGTGACGGTTCTGCAGAGCGGTGGGGAAGGGTCCATGCTACCTCTTGGCTTGCTTACAAGATTAAAGATGGGCTAGTTACATTAACAGTTCCACAACGTTAGTCAGTAGAGAGGAATCATCTGTTGAAATGGGATTCCCTTTGGTTTCACTTATAAGACAGATCACCATGTGTGAAGAGCCTACCGGGTCCTGCAGGGCCTGGCACCTCCTGACTCTTCTGCATCATCCTGCCTTACGCTGCTGCTTTCTGTCCAAGCTCCAGCTCCATAAGCAATGCTTTGACTTCCTTGTCCATGCCTTGCCACCTTCCGCCCCTGCTCTTCCATCTACCTAGCCTAGTTAACACTTTATACTTTGAATCTCAGTTCAATAACATGAGAAGCCTTCTGGACCTTTCCAATGAGATCATTTTCTTCCTAATCCCTCCCTATGACTATTTTCCCCGCTCACACATACCACTTACTACTGCTCACCGTTGCACCCCTGGCACCTCGCACAGAGTCTGTGCATGGGAAGCACTCAGTGGTTCCCAGGTGCCTTAACTAGTATCCATGCACACCGGTAGACAACGTGAAGGCTGCCACAGGAAGTACATCCATCTAGACAAGGAGTCAGGTCCACAGAGACTTAACAGTTAGTAAAGGCCAGCGCAGGAGATACTTTTGAGTAGATCTATTTCTGAGCCTTGAAACACCACTTGATCCTTTGTATTCTTTTTAAGGATACTTTGAATACATTAAGTTTATTTTATCCTCCTGAGGCTGCTTAACATGGAAACTCTTAGATGGATGTTCATCAGACTCCAAGGGTATGTTTGGGGGCTGTGAGGTATAAACAGAGATGGCAAGGCATATGGGAGAGAGATTCATTTAGGGGCCTCTTGGGAACAATTCGACTAGACAGGCAATAGTTCTCCAGAGAGGCTAAAACTGAAATTTAAAAAGATACATGTGTGAGAAACATACCACATGTTTCTTTGGGTCATTGGGAAAGTCATGACATACTTTTCTGTGTTCTTCTATGCAAAAACGTGTCATGACTCTTTCCTGATGACCCAATGAAAGGCTGTAAATAGAAACAACAAGCCTGGATGTCAAACGTGAACCTAGAGAGGAAACCGTGAGGGTAGATGACCCAGGTTGCTGGCACTGAGCTGTGCTGGGGATGCAGCTCCCCGGGACCTCTCCCTAGAGGTGGGTTCCCTGATGCAAAGCAACTACAATCCAGTGACTCATCTGTATGAGTTCCTAGGAGCAACAGGAAGGTCATTCTCCGAAGAAAATTAACTTGATCTTGCGCTAATAAAAAAAATAGAGCCCTTTACCTTATATAAGACCATTTATTTCTCATCTCTCACTGTTAAAATAATTATCAACAAAAATAAATAAATAAGAATACAGGAAGCAGTGAGGATGTGGAAAAAGGAGAACAACTTCAGTGTGGTATTGGTGGGGATAGAAATTAGGACATCTACGGCAGAAAACAGTATCACTGTTTCTCAATAAAACTGAAAATAGAACTACCTATGATGCGAGAATCCCAATACTGGGTATATACCCATAAAACAAGGAAGTCAATGTGTCGAAGAGATGCTTGCACTCCCGTGTTTTCTGAAGCACTGTTTTGAAGAGCTGAGATGTGGAATCAACTCAAATGTGTGCCAACAGCTGTACTTTTGAAAGTGGTATATATACACCATGGGGAATTATTCAGCCACAACAAAGATGAAGTCTTGTCATTTGTAACAACATGGATGAGTCTGGAAAAAATTATGCCAAGTGAAGTAAGCCAGGTTCTGAAAGGCAAATGGTATATGCTCTCGCTCATTAATAGAAGCTAAATGATTTGATTGTACAGAGATGGAGAGTCAAATGGTGGATACCAGAAGCTAGAAAAAGACAGCAAGTGGGATGACAAGGAGAATTTTGTTGATAGAAAATTCAAATAGATAAGTGGAATGAGTTCTAGAGTATTACAGCACAGGAGTATAACTACAGATAGTGACAAATACACCGTATATTTCAAGTTCACCAGGAGAGAGGATTTTGAATGTTCACAACATGAAGTAATGAGTAATAGATAGTGGACATAGATCTTTCCCTAATTTAGTACACAATATGTACATGTATTCAAAACACACTGTATCACATATCTATGTGTAACTATTATAGTAATTAAAATTAGGATGTAAAAAGGTAAAATAAAATTACATGTCCTTTGTTCAAAATTGGAATATTACAGACATCCAAGTCTCCCTCCTTCCTGTCCCTCCGGCAGGGTAAACAGTCTTGACAATTTCATGTGTATCTTTTCAAACAAGGACACATACACATCACTGTGAAAATGTTGTCCTAAACTTTTTATTTTATTTTATTTTATTTTTATTTTTATTTTTATTTTTTTTTTGCCATAGACTATGTGCCCTTGCTCAAGAGAGACAGAGAAAGACAGAGAGAGGGAAAGTGAGAAATCGCCCCTCAGGGTGTGATTCCTTGTCCTCCATTCTCCTTTTGGGATTCTAGACACGTAAGCACGAGTGCCAGGCATGATTTTCAAACCACCAGTTCAGGACTTGAACAGCGGTCGGTCATATGGGAGTCCAGCACCTTAACCACCACATTGCCTGCTAGCCCCTACCCTAAATATTTTATACATTTTTGAAAGTCTTTATATTAAAAAAAAATACATCTTAGAAGTTATAATTGAGATAAAAAACATTGATTTTGCTAACAAGAAGTATGAAAATGAATTGCTTTAAAAAAGCTATCAACTTAAAGCATCCTTACTTTGGAATTTATAATCCTTATTGGCAATAGTTAAAGTAGATTATTTTTTTTTCTTTTCTTTTCTTTTTTTTGAAGAGATTTTTGCTATAGAGTGCGTGTGCTAGCCAGAAAGACAGAGAGAGACAGAGAGACTGAAAGTGAGAAATCACTCCCTGTGGGGGATGGCCATGCCGCAATCCCAGTCTCCTCCTAGGATCTTGGGATCTTGGGTACACACACACACGCACACGCACACACACACACACGCACCTGGTATGAGTTTAAGCCACCAGGTCTGGGGCTCGAACCGTGGTTGATTACATGGGAATCAAGCAACATAGCCACCATTATGCCAACTGCAGGTTCCAAAGTAGATGATTTTCTCTGCCTACACAAATGTCACATAATCCGATTCAAAATCCCAAAATAATTGACTCTTCCATTGTTATACAATTTAAAATACCTTATGTTTACAATTCACTTTAGAGTTTGCTGGCCTTTCCCCTTTGCATTATCTCTTTTAGCGCTCATAGCAAATTTATGAGCTTAAGAGGCTGGTGAGTGGGAATAAAACAGGCCCAGAGAAGGTAAGTCAGTTGGCCAAAGGCACCCAGTCACTAAGTAAGAGATACAGGATTCAAACCTAAAGCTTCTGACTCTAGATTCAGATTCCTTCCCATAACCCTGTGCTAATAGAATAACCTCTAGACATACGTGACTATTGTATACATGAAATGTGACAGTGGAGTCAGGAACTAAGTTTTTAATTTTATTTAGTTTAAATGTAAATTTAGAAGTGGAAGAGTATTCATTTTATTTTTCGAAATTCAACTTGTTTTGGTAGAATTGCATTTTACTTTTGAAAATTTAATGTCGGAATTTAGCTACATCTTAAATGTCACAGACACACTAGATTTTTTTTTTTTTTGAGAGGTTTTTTGCTATAGGGCGCGTGCGCTCACCAGACAGACAGAGAGAGACATAGAGACAGAAAGCGAGAAATCACCCCCCCACAGGGGATGGTCACACCACAATCCCTTCTCCTCCATTCTCCTCTCGGGATCTTGGGCACGCACGCACACGCGCCCGGCGTGAGTTTTTTAAGCCACTGAGTATGGGACACGAACCGCGGTCGACTACATGGGAGTCCAACGGCATAGCTATTATGCTAACTGCTGGTTCCTGACACACTAGATTTTGAAGAGCAGATATAAAATTAAGAATGCAAAGTATACCTTAATAATGTTTTACATCAATTATGTATCAAAATGAAATTTTTGATATATTAAATAAAATAAAAATACATTATTACAATTAATTTTACTTTTTCTTTTTTACTTTTTAAAATGTGGCTACATGAGAATTTAGAGAATTTTCTAGAGAGATTCTCTAGGCTTTGATCAAATTCTTCTTCTTTGTGTTATTTGACAAGATTTGCTTTTCTCCATGACCTTGCTGAGAAGAGGGTTAGAGGAACAGTCCTGTGGCAGGCCTTGAAACATAAGAAAAAGGACCTTTTCTACCATAATTCTTTTTTTTTTTTTTTTTTTTTTTTTTGGAGAGGTTTTAGCTATGGGTGTGTGTGCTCACCAGAAAGACAGAGAGAGACAGAGAGATAGAAAGTGAGAAATCACATCCCCTCCCCCCCCCCCCCCCCCCGGGGAGAATGGCCGTGCTGCAATCCCTTCTCCTCCATTCTCCTCCTCGGGATCTTGGGCACACATGCACACACGCCCAGTGTGAGTTTAAGCCACCAGGTCCGGGACGCGAACCACGGTCAACTACATGGGAGTTTAGCAACATAGCCATTATTCTAACTGCTAGTCCCTCTACCGTAATTCTTGACCTGGAACCTGCTCCTCAGTTTCCCCCCAAATATCTCCAAATAGCAGCTTTTTTCAAATATCTCCAAATAGCAGCTTTTTTTGCCCTGACTTCACTGCCACTGAAAAGCCTAAGACATTAAATAAATAAAAATGCTTTATGAAGACAATAATAATTCATATTGATCAGGTTTGTGTGTCAGATAGTGTGCTAAATCCTATTATATATATAATATCTCACTTAATCCTTCAGAGATCTCAAGATACAGATGCCACTATTAATCATAGTGCTGACCATGGTTAAACATTTTGCTTTTGATCACATATCTAGAAAGAAGTATTGATAGAGTTTGAGCCTTTGTCTATCTGACCCTGAGTACGCAATTTAAAGAACTGTCTTGGGAACTAGATAATCAAAGGAGTTGGTATACGACAAGTGGTCTTAATCTGCAATTATTGGATGAATGTCAGAAAACATACAAAGACGCTACTGCCACATGTTGTCAGTAGTGATTACTTTTTCCTGGTAAGAAGATCTATAGGGACTAGCAGATGGCGTAATGGTTTCGCTGGACTCCAAGTTTAGGAGGTAATTGACTGCATTTTGAGTCCTGGACCCAGTGGCTTCAAACTCACACCAGGTGTGTGTATGTGCATGCCCAAAATCCCAAGAGGAGACTGGAGGAGAAGGGATTGTGGTGTGGCCATCTCCTCTGGGGAGTGATTTCTTGCTTTCTGTCTCTCTGTCTCTCCAGCAAGCACACACACCCTATAGCTAAAATCTTAAGATTTTTTTTTTTAAGAAGATCTGTAATTTTCACTACATTCTGAAAACATCCCATCATCTACGAAGGGATAAGCACTTTGGGTTTACAGAGAAGTGAATCATGTGGTGAATTCTGTTGTTAGGACAAACTGAAGGCATAGTTTAAGAAGGAAGTCATTCCTTTATACAAACAGTTTAAAGATGGTGCAGGATTGAAAATAAAGCTCATGGGAATTCATGAGAGAATGGAAGAGAAGTAATCAGTGAAATGTCTTTATCTAACCTATGGATGAGAATGAGGGAATAATTAGCTTTTCCTAGTATCTTTCACAAAATCAGGAAGAAGAGAGTCAAAAGATTATGAAAACCCTTACATGCAAACTAAATCATACGTATATGAGAATCTCCAAAGTGTTGAAACATTTCTGGGAAGATGTATGACAAGTGAGTAAAAGAAGACTAAGAGGAGAAGTCATTGAAATAATGGTATGGGAAAAGATGACAGGTATCTGGGCCTTCTTAAAATCTCTAGGTAGATAAGACTGAGAACCTACATGTAACTTCTAAAAATTAAATGCACATAGGAAAACTAAATGTGATCTAAAGATGCTCAACTTGGTATCTGGAGTACACGACATTTGATGTATTATGTAGGGGTGGGGAGAAACAACCTATACCTGATGTCTAGGTTGATTTTTGTCTGGGAGCAAAGATGATGATGACAGATTTTATGATGTGAATAAAAACTGTACTCATATTTGCATTAAAACCAAAACAGCATTCTAATTGAAAATTTGGCAAAAATCACTGTTAGAATCCTTACAAAGTTATAAGCCAAGGTGATCACACAACTTCTTTGCTTAAAAATCTTGAAGAACTTCTTATCCTAGGAGTCTTGCTTTTTCTTTATCTCCAGGAGGATCTATCTCTAGGCAGGCTGGCTACCTTGAGTTCTCTCAGACATACCATACTCATCCTCTTGAAAACAAATATAGCTAAACGGTCCAATTAGTTACCCATTCTAATCCCATCCAGGCGAAGAACCATATACTCCAAAACACCTTGCACAAATTCCCAAATTTTTCGTTTTTCATGTCCCTCACAATGGCTTTTGCTATCTCTCTCTCTTTTTTTCCATAGGGTGCATGCATTCACCAGAGAGAGGCAGAGAGAGAGAAAATGAGAATCACACTCCATGGGGGATGACCATGCTACAATCCCTTCCCCTCCATTCTTCTTTCAGGATTTTGGGCATGTGCATACATGCACCAAAACGTTTTTCAAGTTGCTAGGTCCTGGACTTGAATCAGGGTTGGCCATATGGGAATCCAGCACCTTAACCACTATGCCACCTGCTGGTCCCAGCTACTTCATATTTTACACTGTGATTATATTCTTTTCTGCGTGTATCTAAAAATCACCTTTTTCACACAATTACTTCTCATATAATTATGGAGAAAACATATGCCTGGCACTGTGTTGTCTGCCCACTAGACTATTAGCCTTTTTGAAAATGTTTTTTCTTTATTCATGACAGAGTGCTTGCACAGTCATGTCAGAGTGAAAGAGGGAAAGACAGACAGACATACCTTTCACAGTGCCTGGCCACACTGTGACCACCTCCTCCAGTCGTCTAGCTCCCTAGATCTGGCACTCACTCACGTACGTGGTGTGCTTCAGGCCAGCTGAGTGGTAGACCTGACCACCCAGGATCCAGCTTTTCCTGGGCAGTGCACCACTGCTGGACCACCGAGTCAGCCCAACTACTAGCTCTTTAAAGGCAGGGTGATAAATTTCATTTCTATTATTCCTTATTTGACAGTTGACTCAGGATACCCTAAATAAGCAGATATATATTTGGAAAGATGTATTTGAGATTGTAGTTTTAGGAACAAACATCACTTTGGTTCATAGGGCTTTAAAAATTGTTTAAATAGGGGGCCAGCAGGTGGTATGGTGGTTAAGGGCACTGGACTCCAACATGGCTGACTGCGGTTCTAGTCCCAGACCTAGCTGCTTGCTTTCTCACTTCCTCTCTTCCTTTCTCTCTCTATCCCTCTTTGGTCAAATTAAAATAAATACATAAATACATAAATAAATAAATCTAAATAAAATAATTCTTTAAAAAATGTTTAAACATTATCCAAATTAGCTTTTAAAATTATTTAATTGATTCTATTTGTTATCATTATTATTTTAATTTGACCAGAGAGAGCAAGACAGGGATAGCAAGAAAGCAAGAAAGCAAGTCACCAGGTCCAAGACTTGAACCATGGTCAGCCATGTAGTAATCCAGAACCCTCAATCACCATAGCACCTGCCGGTCCCCCAGATTAGCTTTGTGGAGAATATTTATGGTATGTTGATTCCAAACTACTTTAATGTATAGGTCCCTCTCTCCCTCTTTTATACAATAACTTACTTTCACAAAATTTTTTTCAACAGTGTTACTTAGAGTGGCTAAGAGTAGGGGGTTTGGAGGCAACCCGACAGGTCAGGATCTATGTAGCCCTTTGGTCAGCCCAGTTTGTTGCCTAAGATGGGATCAGCAATGCTACCCACCTCACAGCGCTGCTGTGATGAACACAGAGCATGCCTGTAAACGGCTCAGCAAGCACCAGGCATGTAAAAAGTACTCTGTACATGGAAGTCATAGCCTTAGTCTCAAAGGAGCCTTCTACTCAATCCACTAACTGTCCAGTTACACTGCTAGTTGCATCTAAGGCTAGACAACCTCATATGGTCTAGGACTCTGGTTCTAAGTGTCTCTTATGCTACCAGTGTAAGAAGGGGAACTTCAATGTGAGCTAAAACGATTTCAGTTCCACAGCTATGTCTTAAGCCAATATTGTGGTCAAATGGAAAAACCATCGTAACTGAAGAAAACAAAATCCATGATTCTTGGGAAGGCCCTGTAGCCTAGTGGTTAAAGGAGTTAGATCTGCATGATTACACCCAACCTGGGGGCCAGCAGGTGGCGTGGTGGTTAGGGGCACTGGACTCCCACAAGGTCGACTGCAGTTCGAGTCCTGGACCTGGTGGCTTGCTTTCTTTCTTTCTCTCTCTCCCTCCTCTTTCTCTCTGTCTGTCTCTTGTCAAATTAAAATAAATAAATAAATCTAAATAGAAAAAAAAAATCCTTGCCTTAAAAAAAAAAAAAAAAGAAAGAAAGAAAGAAAGAGAGAAAGAAAGACACTCAACCTATGTGTGTGTGTGTGTGTGTGTGTGTGTGTGTGTGTGTGTATGCCAAAAATCCCGACAGGATGGAGAGATGAAGGAGAATGGATTGTGGTGTGCCCATCCCCTATTGAGGGGTGCTTTCTCCCTTTTTCACTCTTTTTCTGTCTTTCTGACTCATGCTGGTGAGAGTACATGTCCTCTGGAAATATAAACATTTAAAAAATAAACATTAGAGTTAATATTTTTGAATATTTTCTATAGATTAGATCCTGTTCTAATCCTTTTACATAACTTATTTGATGTTCATAACAACTCCAAAATTCTTACTTTCCTCATTCTATTTTTTTTCTTTTTTTAGGTTTTTGCTATAAGGCACGTGTGTATGCCAGTGAGAGACACAGACAGAGATAATGAAAGGGAAAATGAGAAATCACTCCCCAGGGGAATGGCCATGCCATAATCCCTTCTCCTCCTTTCCTCTCTCAGGATCTTGGGTATGCACACGTATGCACCCAATGTGATTCTCAAGCTGTTGCGTCCAGGACTGGAACCATAGTCAGCCAAGCTGGGAGTTCAGTGCCTTAACCACTACACTACCTGCTAGCCCCTCCCCATTCTATAGATAAAAGGGGGAAAAAAGTTTAGCAGGGTGAAATAAAATATTCATGGATCATAGCTATTAAATGGAAAATAGGTGAGATCTTGAGGGAAAAAAAAACTAGAATTTTTCTTTTTAAAGGGTTAAATCTATCTTACAGTTTTCAGATTTATCTCTTAGTGGTTGATAATATGAGTAATTTCCTTTTTAAATTATTTCCCAGATGCAGATCAAAGGTTATAAATTAATGGTTAAACCTAGTGAGGGAGTACATTCTTTTTAAAGCAGCAATATAGATATCAATTAAATAGCAAATTAGATATACCTTTTGACTTATGTACAAAGAAGAGAATTGCTACAGTATTAAAGACTTTTAAACTACTGGATAGTCAGGTAATTAGGAAGCTGTCAAAGCTTGTTATGTTATCTCAAAGCAGTTGGTGTTCAGAATATTTCTTGCTGCTCCTTGTCTGAAAAGGATGTGGTTAATATGCAGCTTCAGTCAACAAAGGTTCAAAGGGGACAATTTAATTATGACTCCATAACTTCTTAATTTTCAATTATTGTGACATGGAGGAACTGCCCTTGAGGAAGGGCAGTTAAAAGACATTTTACCACTCTCATAAGATTACAGAAACAGATAAATTTGAATAAGAATAATGTTTACTGTTTGCATTTTATTTGAGTGTTGTGGTAAGACAATAGAGTCTCCACTGCACTATATATACATATTTATGTGTGTATATGTAAACATTTGTATGTATTTACATATACATATGTGTATTATGTTAACATGGTATTAGGTTCAGGAATAGCTTTTCCTACAAATTATTCCACAGATCACCAATAGTAGAGGGGGATGTTAAGGACGCCTTTATAGAAAAATAAATCTGAGAAACACTGGGTTATATAAAGCTAAAGAAGTATCTTTTTTCCTGCAGAATTTGTCAGGGACAGAAGTAATGTATACAACAACTCATCAAGGGAGTCACGTTAATATGCGAGATTCTTTAACCAGGAGATCTTTATATTTTGTATGGTGAAAACAGAGTTCAGTGGACTACTGTCTGGGTTGTGTTGGCTTGCTGGGTACAGATCTTAGGCTTAGACTCTCACCTAGGTGCCCTAGCTCGGTCACTTACTTGCTTATTTATCATGGGCAAACCCATCTCTTTGCTCATGCATTCATTTGTTCTTATATGATTCATCTCAAACGTAATATGGGCAAAACAGAATTCTTAAGTTTTACTCCTCAAATCCGAGCATCTTCGGATCCACAGTCATACACATACATTATCCACTGTACTGTCTGCTCCATCTTAGTTAATGGTACCATCAGTCACCCGGTGGCTCACTGAACCAAGCAGATGCCCTTAATGTCTTTTTCCTTCACACTCCATACTCTATTTATCTGTAAAATTTGAAGGGCTCAGCTTCTGAAAAAGACCTCAAAACTAACCATTCCTCTCCACTTTCATTGCTATTGCCTAAATTCTAGTTGCAATCACTTCTCACCTCCACTGCTACAGCAGAACATTCTAAGCATTCCCCTTGCTCTTACTCTTGACCATATAGCAACCAGAAAGGTCTTTATGAAATATAAACCAGTCCATGCCAAGCCTCTTGTGACTCTTTCGCTAGCACCAAAATAAGTTTCTGGGTAAATACACCTTACTGTGGATGCACAGTACAAGCACAGCTTCTACAACATCACAGTGGAGACCTTCTTCATGACCTTCCCTTGAGAAGAGATTCTTTAGATTGGACACAATAAACACTAACCAGAGAGGAAACGACTTAAATTGGACCGCATTAAAATGAAGAACTTCTATCCATTAAAAGATACTGTCGGGACCAGCAGTTAGCGTAATGGCTATGTAGCTGGACTCCCACGTAGTTGACCGTGGTTCGAGTCCCGGACCCGGTGGCTTAAACTCACGCCGGGCGCGTGTGCGTGCGTGCCCAAGATCCCAGGAGGAGAATGGAGGAGAAGGGATTGCGGCGTGGCCATCCCCCCTGGGGGGTGATTTCTCGCTTTCTGTCTCTATGTCTCTCTCTGTCTGTCTGGCGAGCGCACGCGCCCTATAGCAAAAACCTCTCCAAAAAAAAAAAAAAAAAAAAAGATACTGTCACAAAATTTAAAATGCAATCTGTGAAGCAGGGTTTATTAATACACATAATCTAAAGCTTCCGAAGTAGTGCATACAAAGAATGTGCATAAACTATATCTTTAAATCCATACAAAAAAAAAAATAACCCAGAAACAACCCAATAAAATATGGGCTAGAGACATGAATAGGTACCTTAAAAATATAGTATTTTTTTCAGTGGTTATACACTTTGTGATAATTCAATGAGCTGTGCATTTATCGTATGTGGTTTCCACTTCAATAAATGTTACGAAAATTTACGTACCTAAATACTTCAAGACATAAGCTAACTTCCTTGGAGACTGAAGTAACTTGGCCTAGTTTCAATACTTAGTTATTTCTACAATGATCTTCACAAAGCCAGTCACTTTTTTCTCTGAAAAGATAGGCATATTTCATTTTTTTTTTTCCCTACAGGGTAGTACTAGCAGAGCATTTTTGAATAAGAATTGCATGATTATATAAAGCCTTAGCTCTCCCATATCATGAAACAGTCATTAATAAGTCATTGAATCTGCTCATACAGCAGCATTTAATACAGATGGAGTTCTCACTGTTGTGTTTTGCATAAGATGAATAAACAAAGAATCAAAGAGCAAGGGGTATTAATATTTTAAGTATGATATTTAATTTGAAAAACAGGAGAGGGAGACATTAGCATTGAAGGCCGATAGGGAAAAATGTCTGGATGAGAAATGGAGGATAGACATCATTAAAAATGGAAGCTAGGTAAGAATACAAATAAAGAAATTCTAGTCTTGCTTGATAAACAGCCGCGCTAACTCGGTGCAAATGGTGACATAATCTTCCATGAGCCGATCCTCCGGTAAGCTGAGCCAAAGAAGTAGAAGTTTTGCAGAGTCAATCTGCATTTTATTTGCCTCCTTTCTGCTTTCACTGACTTCTTTGGATTCAACACAAATAAAAGCACAAGGATAGCTTCATCTTAGCAAGGCCGTGTGAAAAAAATTTAAAAATGGCGCTCTCACAGATCACACGTGGGCCTAGAACCATGTTCTGTTTCCCACTGTGGAGGGAGCAGCAGCAGATGGGAGAGAGTTATTACCTCCAGGAGCATATTTTTCTATTTCTGCTAATTCTGAGTTAGAAATAGCCCTGAACTCTCAGCTGAGCAAGGAGAGGGGAGATCACCCATGACCAGACAGCACAGTAATGGAAATGGAAAGCAAAGAAAGCTTCCAAACTCAAGAAAATGCTTCACTTACAAGGATCTGCAAAGGCTCCTAGACATGGGCTTGTGAAAAATCAGTGTTCAAAATAAATAAATGAAAGGATTCCAATAATTTTAGCGGTCTTAGGAAACAACACTCCCCACAAAAACAAAAACAGAAAAGCCACTACCACAAAAAAAGTCCCCCAGACATATGATAGGCCTGGCGAAAGCTCTCAGAATGTCTTTTATTCCAGGCAAATAGGCAAGTATAATGAGATTTCACAAATGGGCCTTGCTTCTGGGCATGGTGGAGGGAGGGATAAATAGTTCTAATTGGAAGTTTATATAGTATGCAATGCAGATGGGGAAATATATCTACTCCTAAAATAATTTCTTTGGAATGTATTTTTTTAAAAGAGATTTTTGCTATAGAGTATGCGTGCTCACTGGAGACACAGAGAGAGAAAGTGAGAAATCACTCACTGGGGATAGCCAATTCTTTCTCCTCCATTCTCCTCTTGGGATTTTGGAAACCCACATGTATGCACCCGGTGTGAGTTTTAAGCCACTGGGTCTGGGACTCGAACTGCAGATAGCCACGTGGGAGTCTAACACCTTAACCAGTACACCTTCTGCTTACCCCCTCAGATATATCTTAAAATACTTAAAATGCATATGAAAATAGCAGGAGGTACCTTTAAAGCCATTAAGAGGAGAGATGATGGAAAAATGAGGTCCTTGGGATGGTTGTCATAGGTGGTCAGTTGGCCAGATTCACCATCCTGGACTTGAGGGGACAGAGAGCAGTGCATAGTGCTCCCTGTCCCATGAAGGAAAAGGAGAAGCTCATTGCCCCCTGACCATGATTTTCATGCACAATAATTTCAACCCCAAATGGAACTCATGTCTTCACTCATAGAGCAGGATTGGGGGCAGCAGAGGTCAGGGCAGACTGGCTGCCTTTAAAACAAAGCGGCTCGATTAGGTTTCCATAGTTAGCAGGTGATGAATGAAGGGCAGAGAGAAGCCCGTTCCTCATGTAATAGGACGGTAATAGGAGCCTCATTTGGGCTGCTATATTCCACTTCAGCTTGTGTCAGCTTTTCCATTACACACGCAGCTTTTCAGGAAGGTGATAATTCAATTCAGGGGTAAGGAAAAATAAAAGGAAAGTAAATTAACTTTGGGCCAAGACTTGGCAAATAAGGTCTCCACTTGGGCTTGCGAAGCCCAAAGAAATATGAAAGCAGGTCACTTTTAATTCTCAGCAGGAGGAGGGACTGTTGCTGGCATTTTTCTTTGCACTGTGGTTGGCTGCAGGGCCCTGCGACTGCTGAGTTCCTCTACTTGAAATGCAATTGCAGACCGCTAAGAATGATCCTGTGAAAAGCACAATGCTGAGGGGCATTGTGCATAGCCCTCCTGTCGGGACAGTCTCCCCTTATTATAGCAGCACTGGTGGGGGAGAGAGCGAGAGAGAGAAAGAGAGAGAGAGAGCTCATCTCTCAAATGTCCCTCACCAGCTCTTCTTTTCCTCTTACCCTTTTAGATAAAGTTAATATTTGATGTCTTGATGGCAACCTTGAGCCTGTCCCCTGACATTCCTCTTAGCCCCAGGAAGATGTGCAATGAGTTTTCAGTAGCTCAATTTCAGTGTTTATGTAGGAGGTACACAGAAGATATTTAGTGAATAAATTTAAAAGATGCTTTTCACAATCTTAACTTTTATGGGTGTTCTGGGATTTTTCCCCCCTCCGATTTTTTCCTCATTGATCTTTCTTAGAAGTGTCTAGGGTCTCGATTTCCTTTTTCTGCTTTCTAAGTTGAGAGTGTGTAGCTCCTGCTGGCTCTTTTATTCACTGTGAGTATTCTCCTTATCTGATCTGTTTCTAACTCAGAGCTGCAACCTTAGGGGACTGAAGATCCTCAAATCTTTCTTTATCTTTTTAAGTTTATTTATTTATTTCAAGGGCAGAAGACAGGGAAAATAGGAGGGAGATATGCTTGGCAGGGTCTCACCATGCCACGATCCTTCCCCCAATCTTCCAGCCTGGCAGAACATGGGTGCACTTCCAAGTGCAACTGGGACATTTAGGCTGATCAGGGATCTGAACCTGGGGCCTCTCATATCGCTCCAGTATAATGCAGCAGTGTCCTACCACCTCTACTACTGTAGCTGGGCTCTCATATTTTTCTTTATACTCCAGGCTTCAGTGAGGAGCTCCGGACCCACTGGCCAACAATCTTTTCTTGGATGGCCCATTGGAACGTCAATCTGTTTCCCAAAAGGGACTTATTGACTACTCCCTCATCCCACCCAGATACTGACCAATTATTTTGAGCTAAGTATTTCAGTCACCTAACTCATAAATCTGGCCTTCATTTCTTCTAAGACTCAACCTTCATTCATTTTTGTTTTCTCTCTTTGCTCTCACTTCTTTATTGAAATATTTCAGGCAAATCCCATCCACTCTGTCATTTCACCCTGAGTCACGAGACCATCACACTCAAAAATGTTGTCCAAGGTATTTGTTTTTAAATCAGACTCTTAACAAAGTCCATATAAATTGCATTTGATTGATATGTCCCTTTAATCAGTTTTAATCTATAAGAGTTTACTCTTAACTCCTGTTTTTTTATGCCACCTACTTGTTGAAGAAACCAAGTATTCAGAGGGTTTTCTTTTTTAAAGTTTATTTATTTTATTCATGATAGAGAACATGTGTTGATCTCTAGTCTTGATGTAGTGTGTTTGAGAGAGAGAGAGGGAGAGAGAGAGACACCCTCAGTAAGGTCTGGTCATGTCGTGATCTCCTTCACCCTGCCTCTAGCACATCAGGATATTGGGCACTTGCACACATGCCTGGTGAGTTTCAGGTCATCCAGGTCGGGGATCCAAACCCACTGTCACCTACGTGGCCATCTACTCTGCAGTTCAGTATGCTACTGACTGTGCCACCGACTGGATCCAGAGGTTGTTCAGATAGTCATTACTTTCCTGTGATATATCCTACCTTATGTTAATAAATCTCTTCTAGAACAATACAGAGGACACTGATACAATTTTTAAAGTTTCTTTCTTCCATGAGCAAGAGGGAGAGATGGACAGAGAGACAGAACCCCTAATAGGTTCCTGACACTGTAATTCACCCCAAGCTTCAGCCAACCCCCATCATAGGCTTGTCCATACCTAAAATGTTCAGGGAGGTCTCAGGACACAAACC